>CM070919.1:35587192-36932817 GCA_036417435.1 Inia geoffrensis | reverse complement strand
TCCACAGGGACCCAGCGCGGGACGCGGCGTGCACGCGACTACCCGGCCCGACCCGTGCGCCGGCGAGGGGCTGCAGGGCGTGGCGCGCGGCGGGGCCACGCGCGGGGGCGCCTCAGGAAACTCTGCTCTCGGCCCCGCCGAGATTGGTCCACCATGTCTGCGTCGGAGCAGGCGAGCGAACTCTCTTCCCTCCCTCCTCCTCCTCCACCTCCACCTCCCCGTCCCACTGTGGCCCCGAAGGGTCGCGGCGCCCAGGCTGCGCGAGCCGCACGTCAACGGGGCTCGGATCCGGAAGCTCCGCTGAGCGGAGTCTGCGGCAACAGCGGGTCTCCTTATTTGCGTGCGATTAGCATGCGCCCCGCCCGGGGCCCGTCTCCGCCCCCGCCCCCGCCCGCTCCTCCCGTGCTTGGCTAGTCCGCAGGCCAGTTCCTGGCCGCCAAGTTCTTTGGCTCTGGCTACCCGCTGCGCCTGCCGTGCGGGAAATGCGCCGTCTCTTTTTAGCCAGGTCTTCTGGAGAGGGGTCTCAGAAGGGACTTGTGTCTGAGACCTTTCTAGAGCCATTTTCCATCTTTTTAACCATTGCTTGGGGATTCTCTCTCCTAGATTAAAGTGACAGGCTACCACGTTCTCTTAGGAACCCTCACTGGTGGGTGCTGCTTGAAATTTCACTTTAGTAACCTGCTTTTTTCCCTTTTTTTATTGAAGTATAGTTGATTTACATAGTGTTAATTTCTGCTTACATCAAACTAATTCACTTACACGTATATATACATCCTTTTTTTCATATTCTTTTCCATTACGGTTTATCATATGCTATTGAATATAGTTCCCTGTGCTTTACAGTAGGACCCTTCTGTTTATCCATTCTGTATATAAAAGCTCACATGTGCTGGCCCCAACCTCCCACTCCGTCCCTCCCCAACCCCTTCCCCCTTGGCAACCAGCAGTCCTTCTCTATGTCCCTGATTCTGTTTCTGTTTCATAGATAGGTTCATTCTACGTTCCACATATAAGTGATATCATATGGTATTTGGCTTCCTCTTTCTGACTTACTTCACTTAGTATGGTCCATCCATGTTCCTGCAAATGGCATTATTTCATTCTTTTTTATGGCTGAGTAGTATTCCATTGTTTGCATGTACCACATCTTCTTCATGCATTCTTCTGTCAATGGACATTTAGGTTGTTTCCATGTCTTGGCTATTGTGAATAGTGTTGCTATGAACATAGGGGTGCATGTATCTTTCTGAATTATAGTTTTTTCTGGATATATGCCCAGGAGTGGGATTGCTGGGTCATATGGTAGTTCTATTTTTAGTTTTCTGAGGAATCTGCATACTATTCTCCACAGTGGTGGCACCAACTTACATTCCCACCAACAGTGTAGGATGCTTCCCTTTTCTTCACACTCTCCCCAGCATCTGTTATTTGTAGACTTTAGTGACGGCCTTTCTGACCAATGTGAAGTGATACCTCATGGTAGTTTTGATTTGCATTTCTCTTTTAGTGACCTGGTTTTATTTCTTCTCCTCTCACTTCTTTACTTCCAAGTGTACATGTTTGACTCTGCATGTGTGTGTATCTTAGTGTGTTTCTTTCTCCTTGGTTTTCCCACATTAAAGTCTAGTCTGGAGTCAAAAAGAGTTGACCTAGTTTTCTCTGATTAAAAACCAATAAAGCCCAAATCACTAGAAAATCCAGGATTAAAAGGTGTTTGCACATACCACAGTTTTTAAATACCCTTATTTGTAGACATCTAAGTGCAATATTGAATATTTTCTCCCCACATTTTACGGTACTTTCTTAGATTACAGCCCCACCAGTAAGAAGCACAAGTTAAATAAATGTGAAGTCATAATAGATGTAAAACATTTGAAGTCATAATAGGGTTACTTTCTTTGCACTTTTCAATCAGAGGCATTTTGATCATAACCATCTGCTGGTTATCGCGTCTTTTCCTTTCTCCTCAAACTGCTGCACCTAGCCACCGGAATTCACCTCCCTCTAAAGAAAGCCTGCAATCAGTGTCACCTGATGGGAGAATGTTTCTGTTTTACTTAGCATTCAGCAACATCACTACCTCTGCAGATCTCTGTTGCTGATAGTAAAGTAAGAAATCATTGACCAAAATCCACTGCACGCAAACTGAGCTGAGGGGCTCTACCAGCTGTATAACCTTGGGCAAGTTATCTCTTGGTACCCTGTTTCTTTCTCTGGAGAAAGTGGTGATGATTATACTAGCACCTACCTCATAGGGTGGTTATGAGTCTAAAATGGGTTAACACACGTGAGATGCTCCCGACGTGGCCTGGCGTGTAGTTTGTGCTCAGTAAGAGTTAACTCTGGCCATTACAATGCATATCCCTTAGTAGACCAGTGAGCAATGTTCTGTTCTCACAGCCTGTTATGGGCTCGATTGTGTCCCGCCCCAGTTCATATGCTGAAGTCCTAATCTCCAGTGTCTCGGAATGTGACTGTGTTTGAAAGTTGATCCTTTAAAGACATAATTAAGGTGAAGTGTGGTCATGGTGATGAACCCTAACCCAATGTGTCTTTATAAGAAGAGATTAGGACGCAGACACACACAGAGGAAGGACCATGTCCAGTCACCGGAAGAAGGTGGCTTTCTACAAGCCAAGGAGAGCGGGCTTCAGGAGAAAACAACACGGTCCACGCCTTAGTCCTCGATTTGCAGACTTCGGAAAATAAATTTCTGTCATTCATGCCACTTGGTCTGTGGTAAATACTAATGTTTCGGTGCTTTGTTACAGCAGCCTTAGCAAACTAACCCACAGCCCAGTCTCAAGCTTTGTCCTTGAACCTGACTGCGGTCTTCGGTTTCCTGTCCTTGAACCCTGCTGCCTCTCCCCTTTCTCTGGCTACTCAGTGCTCCCCACTGGCTCCTCTGCCATCTCTGCACCCCAGAATAGAAATGTTCCCCAGGTTCCTTCTCAGCACCCTTCTCTTTCTTTCTGTGTTTTCTCACAAGGTGATTATCCATTTTCCCAGCTCCACCTCTGGCCCTCACACAGAAGAATTCCAAATCCATAGCTGTAGTTTCACTCTTCCTGAGTTCTACACAAACTCTTCAGATGCCTGTTAGACATCTTCACGGCTGTGTCTTACTACTAAATCCTCCAGCCAAGCCCACTGTATTTTCATACTTTTTCTTCCTCTTTTGCCCCGCCCCCTCCCTTCATGACTTCGTTATCTCTTAGAGACCCAAAATATGAAACCACCCATCGCTTATTTCCTTCCCTCACCACTCCCTAGTCCCCAAGCCCCATAAACTCAAATCCCACAAAGTTTTCCATACTTCTCACCTGTCCCAGTCACCTCACAAATCCAGGACTCATCAGCAGCTGCCCAATATTTGGCAATTATTCCTTATTTCCCCTGATTTCAGCTTTGGATCTACATCCTTCAAGGAGCTATTTTCCTAAAACACAAATACTAGTATTTTCTTCTCAAAATATCTTAGTGGCCCTTTGTTGCCTAATTTAACAAATAAAGCCCAAATTGCTTCCATTGGCATTCATGATTTTCTATGATCTATTAAATAGCCTTCCTTTTCAACTTTAAAGTATATTTTTTAAAATATCCACAAAATCAGCAAATATACTTTACACTGCTACCATATCAGACTACTTCAGAATCAGTGTAGGTTGTCAAACCTGCAGAAAGCAAGCATTTATATTCTGCAAATATATTGCCCTTGTCTTCTGTATATTACAAGACTTCCCTTCAAAGTAGGTCCTACGTGGTAAATGGAACAAAGGAGAATTCTGATGTTTTTTATAAATGTTATTTTTAATTTCATGGATTTCCATCACACCTTTTGTTGTTGCTGTTTTCCACTTTGATTGAAATATAATTGACACACATCATTGTATATGTTTAAGGTGTACAGCTTAATGATTTGACTTACATACATTGGGAAGCAATCATCGCAGAAAGTTTGGGTATCTTGCATCATCTCATGTAGATACAAAAACAAAGAGAAAAAATAAAATACTTCTCCTTGTGATGAGAACTCTTAGGGTTTACTCTCTCAGCTTCCCTACGTATCACACAGCAGTCATCATGTTGTACATGGCATCTCTACTACTTACTTACCTTATGAATGGAAATTTGTTCCTTTGACCACCTTCCTCTAATTCCCCCTTCCCCTACCCTCCGCCTCTGGTAACCACAAGTCAGATATCTTTTCTTATGAGGTTGTTGGGCTTTTTGTTTTGTTTTGTCTTTTAGATTCCACATATAAGGGAGATCATGCAGTATTTGTCTTTCTCTCTCTGATTTATTTCACTAAGCATAATGCCTTCAAGGTCTATCCATGCTGCTGCAAATCCTTGTTTTCTGTGGCCGATATACATGTATATGTGGATGTGTGTGTGTATATACACACACACACATACCACAACTTCTTTATCTATTCATCTGTAAATGGCCGCTTCCAAATAACGCTGCAGTGAACCTGGGGGCTCAGATATCTCTTCGACATAGTGTCTTGGTTTACTTCAGATATATTCCTAGAAGTGGAATTGCTGGATCATGTGGTGGTTGTATTTTTAACGTTTTGAAGAGCCTGCATACTGTTAGTGGCTGCACCAATTTACAATCTTTCCAACGGTGCACAGGGTTCCCATGTCTCCTCATCCTCACCCACATCGGTTCTCTTGGCTTCTTGCTGACGGCCATCCTAAAAGGCCTGAGGTGATATCTCATTGTGGTTTTGTCCTCATCACATTTTATCCACATTAAACTGTAGACCTGAGGATAATAATTTGGGTGTATGCATCTGTCATTCATCCTAGGTCCATTTATAAAACTTCAAGGATACCATGGCCCTGCACCCACTACTGCAAATGGTCAAGGCCCAGAAGCACTCCTTGGAAAGTGTCAAGAGTCCAAGACTCAAGTCCATTGCAATCAAATGCACTTCCAGTGAGCCTTGCATAAATGTTCTGAAGGACCCTTGCATAAATGGTACGATTCATATGTGAAATCCTGCCTAGTAAGGGAAAGGAAATGAAACCTCAGTTCGGTCTTGTTTGTGGGGCAAAATCCAAGATTCACAGATTCCTGGTAGTAGGTGTTCAGCAGATAAAGGATTGAGGCTTGGCAGGGAAAGGGAGATCTGTGTGAGGGCTGTAATTTTAGAGTTTTCCCCCAGGAGATGAACAGGACTGTGCCGAAGGATGGATCGCCAACCAGGGAGTACAGAGGGAGAAGAGAGGCGTCAACCTTCAGTGTGCACACACAGAAAGGAGAATTCATGAAAAGTGATCCCAATCTACCAGTCAGTGCTTAGATAAATGAGAAGAAAAAATGAGGGGATAAAAAGAGAAAAAGAAAAAGACATTATCGCTCAGTTATGTTTTCTATCTTAAGGATTTATCCAAATCTTCATCAACACGTTCTAAGAACATTTTGTTTTTCTTTCTGCTTAACTTGCTTTAAACTTTTAAACTATCTTGGTATCATTCTTTAGCATGGGCAGAGAGAAGGTTTTTTTAAAAAGGGGTTCTTTGGGGATCATTAAATATAGTTTTTAATCTGTTTCACTTGATTTTTATTTTAGTAATACCCAGAGGAATATTCATCTATGAATCAGTCTGAAATAAAGGAGGTTGGAATAATTGTATTTTGGAGAAATAGGTCAGTTCACAGCTGCCACTAAAAAGGTAACATCTTGTAGCAATAGTTCTTTCTGAAGGTCGGTCATCAAAACTGTTGCTAAGTCACCCAGTCCATGTGTATTAAACTTGATATTAATGGTTAGAAATGTACACATGTAGTCTTTTTGGTGGGAGGTGCAAATTTTTGAAGAACAATACTTTAGGTTAAGGTAGATGGGGAGTTTGGGGCCAAAATTCCATCAATAATATTACTCCAGTGCACTTCACCTGATTTGAGAAAGGTCATATAGGTTCTTCCCCAATTATGAACACTTGACTGATGAACTTTCATACACACAATTCAGCACCTCTGGATTGACCCCTCTTCCTGCCCTCCGGGTTTTTCCTGGGACACCGGAGAGGTCATGAGATGCTGCTGCCACCTGGTGGTCAACAGGGGTAACTAACATTTACCCCCAAGCTGTTCCCTCTGGGCATCCTCCAGCCAGTTCAGTCCAGGTCTGCTGTGTTCAGTAAACATTTATTGAGCTTACATGAGGGCCAGGCATTGTGATCATTCCTCAGGGGACATGCCTGTCCCAATATACCTTTCCTTTTTTACCATTTGCAATTTGGTTTATTTAATCTCATGCAACTGCTTTCTTGGGAACGGACTCATTCCCTTTTACCCTCTCTGTCCCCCTATCCTCTCTCAGTTCTTTGTCGCTTCCTTTAGAAATGGTTAGCTCTCTTCTCCTTCTTGCTTAGCTTCCATTTGGGCACCACCAATGACACTAACCGTGTCTTAAAGCGACAATGTTATGCTGTTAGACATTATTCCAAGGAAAAACGAAATCATACAATTTATAATTTTTCCACAGACTTCTAAAGGCTTCAAAAGGGCCCAGAGTTTCACAAAAGATGCTTTTTGTCTTCCTGTCTAATTGCATCTACACTATTTTTATTCGTATTTCCTGAGGCACCAACATTGAAGAAAAATATTTCTAATTCTTTTCATCCATTTTCTATTTTCTAGCCTAGTAAATTTTCCTTTTTTTTATTTCTGTATTATTCTTTATACAACTGTATTTGATAAAGAACATATTAAATAGATATAAAAGAGAAAAGTGTGATACATGCTTAATAGCATTTACCATGATGCTGACTAGCAACTTATCAGATAAGCTCTTTCCTTTTTCTTCAGCAACTTTTCTCATTTTGTACCAAACTGAGCACGCACAGTGAGCTGTGAAAATAAACGATGGTAGGGGACAGCTAATTGAAAAGTCAGATTCCAAATATTTGGAGGGGAAAAAAATTAAATGGTCATGTTCTCTGGTGAAGACACTGATCGTTTCGCACAATTTTGGCATCAGCCACGTGTGTAAGGAAAGTGTAAATGCAGATTTTGGGGCTCCTCCTGTGACTCCCTCCTGTCCATAAATTTTCCTTTTTCTATTTCTCAGCTCATCGTGGGTTATATCAGCTTGCTTGAGATTGTTAGTAAGCATAATCATCACTGATGAAACTGCTTTTAGGGCAAATTCATTTGAATTCAAACAAGTAGCTAAAAGCTTTTGAAATGTAGTCCACTTCAACAAGAGACGTTTCTGCAATTAAAAAACATACATTAGGGGCTATTTTGTTTATAATATTAAAAAGATTTGTAACTTCATAGTTTAACTTATCACGGAATCTCTAAATAACATAGTCTCCTGAATGCATTTAAATTGTGATTCAATTGTAAAACATTTAGAAATAGAAGTTGCTATAAATCCAGTGGGGGTAAACACAGAGCCAGTATGAATCAAAGAATTTGAGAAGAATCACACAATTTCAGGATTCTGTTAGTTCCACTAAGTGTGCGCATATCTGAAATAGTCTTATTTGTAATCAAAGCATTTGGGAAGACTAATTATAATAAGAACTATGTAACCTTCAAAAAATTCCTAGAATTCCTGGTGGGATTGCTAAATCAAAGGGCATATACATTTGTAATTTTGATAGATATTGCCAAGTTTCCCTCCATAGAGATTACGCCAATTACATTTGTATCCATTTTTAAATCCCCAAAGACGTCATTATTATTTGTTTGTACAGTCCGTGTTTATTAAATTTATCCAAACATTTATGGTTTCCTTTGCTATTCATTCCTTCCTCATCTCTGGCCCTCCATATGGGATTATTTTCCTTTTTAAAAGTACATCTCTGGACTTCCCTGGTGGCTCATTGGTTAAGATTCCACCAGCCAATGCAGCAGACACGGGTTCGAGTCCTGGTCTGGGAAGATCCCACATGCTGCCACAGAGCAACTAAGCCCATGCGCCACAACTACCGAGCCTGCGCTCTAGAGCCCGCGAGCCACAACTACTGAGCCCATGCACCACAACTACTGAAGCCCGTGCGCCTAGAGCCCATGCTCCGCAACAAGAGAAGCCACCGCAATTAGAAGCCCGCCCACCGCAACGAAGAGTAGCCCCCGCTCGCCACAACTAGAGAAAGCCTGAGCACAGCAACGAAAACCCAACGCAGCCAAAAATAAATCAATAAAATTAATTTAAAAGTATATCCCTTAGAATTTCCTTTAGTGAGTTTCTGCTGTGGTAAACTCTCTGTTTTGTTTGAATGAAAATGTCTTTATTTGCCCACCTCCCTGATATAATTCTAGTCTGACAATTATGGTCTCTTAGCACATTGAAAAATCTCATCCTTTAAGCTTCCTTTGTTGCTGTTAAGGACTTAGGTCTCAGTCTGACTGTAACTCTTTCCAAGGTAATTCATGTTTCCCCCTCTGGTTGCTTTTAAGGTCTTTCTCTTTGAATTTTAAAATAATTGATATTGTTTTAGGGTTTTTGAGAAATTTCTTTTGCTTTGTTTTCATTTCCTTTGATGTGTCTAGATGTGGATTTCCTTTTTCCTGCTTAAGATTTGATGAACTTCTTAAATCTGTGGATTTGTCTCTTTTATTAGTCATTAGTTATCATCCTTTTAAATATGGTCTTTTGCTTATGTATTTCATCCTCTCTAGACTCTCAATAAATGTATATCAGACCCTCCTCTTCTATCTTCTATGCCTTTAATCCTCTCTTCTGTATTTTTTGTCTTCTGTGCTGCGTTCTAGATAATTTCTTCTGACCTACATCAACATCCAGTTCAGTAATGTTCTCTTTAGCTCTGTCTAGCCTGCTGTTAAACTCTTTTTGAGTAACTAATTTCAGTTACAGAGTTTTCAATTTTAGAAGTTCTGTTTGTTTCTTTGTTAATGTAATGTTTAGAGTTTCTGGTTTCCTAGAGATATTTTCAAGCTAGTTTTTTACTCCTTAATGCATAAAAGCAGTTGCTTCATAGCATATGCCTGGGCATCCCAGTGTCTGAGGTGTCTCTCTGGTGGCCATGAACATGCACCTCTCAGATATTTGGCGATTAAGAGCATATATAGCTGATGGCACCAGCTGCTGTGCTCTGGTACCCATGACCACATTCATGCACAGGACATGTTCAGGCACAGCAAGGACCCGGAGGAAAACCTGTTTATGGGAAACATGAGACTCCTTTGAAAGGTGACTTTGGCTCAAAGACTCCCCTCCAGCCTTACTGAAATTTCTTACCACTGCATTGCAGTTTAAGATTCTCCATCCTTCCCTGTCTCCTTCACAGGGGCCTGAACTGCAGTGCAGTAGGTCCCTAAGCCCCCGCCATTCCCTTTATGCCTCTTCATTTTCCTTCACGGGCATTTCCCCTCATAAATTCTTTCATGTCTAGTCTTGTCTTGGTGTCTGCTTCCTGGAGCACCTCAACTAGCCCGAGTGGTACCAGGAATAACCCAAGACAGTAGATGAGAAATGTGCATCTGAGATTGCCCCACGCACTGCTAAGCGGACCAAGAGAACGCCAACCCAGTTGGTGGGTGGGGCATGAACTGTCCTTGGCACAGGATGCAGGCTTAATTACTAATGATTTCACCAGTGGTGATGTGAAAAAATGCCCCAGTGCCAGGGCTACAGCAATGATGTAGGCACTCAAGCGATATGGGGGAGCCTTACCTACAAAAACAGAGTTGACTGATTACTGTTAAATTGTATTGATGCCCTGCAGAGGGATAATGAGAAACTGAGGGCAGTTAATGGCTAAGGGTGAGAGCCTCAGTGGTAACTTACAGAGGGGACCTTCTCTCCTGCAGTGGAAGAGCAGATGCAGTGGAGAGTAGGCTGAAGACAGTTGTTAGAGACATTTGCAAGCTTAGCCAAGGCAGGCCTGTAACACAAAAATTTGAGCCCCATTGGGGAAAACCTGAGACTCTGAAACATACGATGGGGTCACCTGAATGGATGCCCTGCGCGTGTCAGCTCTGTGACCACCAGCTACCTCCATCGTCCAGGCTTACAGAGGTGCCCACCCTTCCCCAGTCAGAGTTAACACTTGTGCTAGATGGGAAGACACTGCAGAGACCTTGTCTGCGAGGCAACGGTTGTCTCCTCTTGGGGGTCCCCACCTCTTCTCTTGGCAGCCAGAATGATCACTAGTGTTACATCCCAGTGCAACCCAGCTGAAGATGCGCTGGGCATGATAAGGGAGGAAAGAGACAAAACCCCAAAAGAATGACAGGAAGCATCCAGCATCTGCTGGCAGGAGCCAGGGGGACAGCCCTGGAATTAAATTTTAAAGATGCTCAATCAAGGCTAGCGGAATCTGGGACTGGATAAGCAATTTCTTGGGAGATGGGATTCAATATCCTGGCAAGGACCCCAGGGGATGGGGAGAATTCCTTGCTGGGATAGCTCCTGGAAGCCTGGAGAAAGGGATGACCAGTACGCAGCTAAGTGGAAAGGCCTGAGGCACCCAGGCAAACGGTAGAGTCAGAAGACGCTGGGATGGATGGATGGTCTCACTTCAATGAGACGGGATGACCAAGAAGTCTCTGTGAGACACACATATTCTAGAGGGTGGGAAATGAACCCTGTGAAGACTCAGAGCCCTGCCATTGGACAGAAGGCTTTAGAGCTCAGAGATCTGGCACATCCTGGGACATCTCCTCTAAAATAACATCCCAGCCCAGGGCTCGAACCCGTGCCCCCTGCATTGGCACATGGATTCTTAACCACTGCACCACCAGGGAAGCCCTCTTCCAGTTTCTAAAAACTACTTACATGTTGGAGCTGATTGAAAAAGAGTAAATGTATTACATTTTGAGTATTTTGCAGACAAAAAGGATTTTGAATGGCCCTGTTGTTAGGAATGAGAAATATATTTCCAGTGTTATTTTGACTTTCAGTAACTCTTTGAATGACATAACCCTTCTGATTGTGCCTCAGAACAGTGGCCATGGAGGAAAATTTGTATTTCTTTTGTGAGCTTCGGTGAAAAGAAATCCATAGAATTCCATATAAAGTTTAGGTAGCCTGAAGACTAAAGACATTTGCTTATTTCTGGTTTTCTTGATTACTTTTGTTATATTTTTAAATTTTATTTTGGAGCATTTTATAATAGCTACGGAGTCAGTTTGCCTCGGAATGAATCCTGGCCTCTATTTATGAGCTATGTGAAATTGGGCGAGCAATTTGTTATCTTTGTGTCTCAGTTTCTTCTCCTGTAACAAGGGTAGAGTAATAATATGTACTTCTCGGAGCAGCTGTTGTAAAGGAACAAATCAGGTGATGTCTGTAAAGTGCCTATAGCTCAATAAAGCTTAGCTGTCCTTGTCATTTTTAATGGTTGAAAAATATCCCACTCTATGACTATCATAACTTATTTAGCCAACTGCCCACTGATAGATATTTACATTGCTTCTAATATTTTTGCTGTAATAAACAAAATTTGGTAAATATATGAAGATGTGGAGCAATGGGATTTCTTATATGCTGTTAGTGGGAGCGTAAATAGGTAACAACCCTTTAGGAAATAGTTTGACACTACTCTGTAAAGTTGAATATGAACATACCATGTGACTCACTAATTCCATGCCTAGGCATACAACCTAGAGAAACTGTTACATATCTGTGCCAGGAGGTTGGTATAAGAACATGCATAGCAGCCCTGTTCTTGGTAGCCGTAATGGAAAGGACCCAAATGTCCAACAACAGTAGACTGGATAAAGGTGGCCTTGGAAACAAATGAACTACCACTACGTGCAACCCAGGAGAAATTCACAAGCATTTGACGTTTGAGAGACAAAGCAGGTCATATCCTAAAATTCATATGGAATCTCAAGGGACCCTGAATACTCAAAATAATCTTGAAAAAGAAGAAAAAGTTGGAGGTCTCACACATCCTGGTTTCAAAACTTACTAGAAACCTCTAGTAACCACAAAAATTTGGTGCTGGCTGAAGGACAGACATATAGACCAATGGAACAGAATAGACAGCTAAGAAGTAAGCCTTTACATGTACGGTCAAATGATTGTCGACAACCATTCAATGAGAAAAGGACAGTCTCTTCAACACATGTGATGGGAAAACTGGGTATAGACAGGCAGAGAATGAATATGGACTCTTACCTTACGCCATACACAAAAATTAACTCAAAATGAATCAAAGACCTAAAACTATAAAACTCTTTGAAGAAAACATGGGGAAAAGCTTCTTGAACTCTGGACTTGGCAAAGGTTTCTTGGATATGATACCAAAAACACAGACAAAAAATTAGATCGAAATTAAAGAGTTCTGTGCATAAAAGGACAAAGTTAGCAGAGAAACAAAACCAACCTACAGAATGGGAGAAACATTTGCGAATTATATATCTGATAAGGGGTTAATACCCAGACTATATAAAGAACTTCTGAAACACAACCAAAAAACAAGCAACCCAATTAAAACATGGAGAAAGGACTTGAATAAACATTTATCAAAAAAAAGATACACAAATGGCAATAGGCACATGAAAAAAATGCTCAACATTATTAATCATTAAGGCAAATCAACACTAGTGAGATACTGCCTTACATCCATCAGTATGGCCACTATTAAAAAAACCAAACAAACAGAAAATAACGAGTGTTGATGAGAATGTGGAGAGATTGGAACCTTTGTGCACTGTTGGTAGGAATTTAAAGCAGTGCTACTGCTGTGGAAGACAGTGTGGCAGTGCCTCAAACAATTAAAACTAGAACTACCATGTGATCCAGCAATTCCTCTTTTGTGTATATACTGATAAGAATTGAAAGCAAGGACTCGAAGAGATATTTGTACATCCATGTTCATAGCAGCATTATTCACAACAGCCAAAATGTGGAAGGAGCCCAAGTATCCATCAATGGATAAATAGGTAATCAAAATGTGGTATACATATATACAATGGAATGTTTTTCAGCTTTAAAAAGTAATGAAATTCACGCAAAAAAAAAAGTAATGAAATTCTGATACATGCTACAGCATGGAGACCTTGAGGACATTATACTAAGGGAAATAAGCCAGTCAATAAGGGACAAATACTGTATGACTCCCTTTATTTAAGGTACCTAGATTAGTAAAATTCATAGAGACAGAAGTAGAATGGTGGTTGCTAGGAGCTTGGGGGGAGTGGGGAATAAGGAATTATTGTGTAACAGGTACAGAGTTTCCACTTCATGAGACAAAAAAGAGTTCTGTGGATGGATAGTGATGATGAAAGCATAATAATGTGACTACTTAATGCCACAAACTGTACACTTAAATATGGTTAAGGTGGTAAATTTTATATTATGTGTATTTTACCACAATTTAAAAAAAGGAGCAGGTCACCAAACAATACATACAATAAAATTCCACTTACGTAAAGTTCAAAAACACGCAAAACTATGCTTTCATAGATGGTAAAAACTGCCAAAAAAAGAAAAAAAAAGCAAGGAAATGATTCTTAGAAACATCAAAATAAACGTCAATCGTTTCTACTGGGGATGAGGGGGATGAGGGAGGGACTTTTGGGTGTTGCTGCCTACGTTCTGTTTCTTGGTTGGGGTTATATACAGATGTTTGCCTTATTACCCTCTTGAACTGTACAGATACTTTAGATATCATTTATATTTGATATATTTCATAATTAAAAAGGAAAAGAAAAAGTTAAAAGCACTTTACTGCCACAGATTATTCAATCAGACAATAAAAATAAAAAATAAATAAAATTTTAAAAACCGTCAAGTGAATTTCTTTTAACCTAAATAATTCAGTTCCGCGTGGAAAGGA
Organism: Inia geoffrensis; assembly: GCA_036417435.1. Classification (NCBI taxonomy): domain Eukaryota; kingdom Metazoa; phylum Chordata; class Mammalia; order Artiodactyla; family Iniidae; genus Inia; species Inia geoffrensis. The sequence continues at coordinate 36,919,039 of CM070919.1, read as the reverse complement.
AAGATGTGCTTAACAAATATCTAACTTAAAGCTCTGCTTGAAAGTGTTTCTGGTGACCGACCAGGCAGGCATCATCAGTATTATCACCCACAAGAATTTGCTGGGCACTCACGATGTGCTTTATCTGACACGAATGCTGTGATTTCTGATGAAGAAAAACCTTGAAGAATATTATTCACTAGTAACCAGGCAACTTTTTGCATTCCAAGAACTTCAAATAAAATATAAACAACTTCAGATTCTCTTGAGTATGAAAGACAAAAATAATACACGCCATGCCCACAGCATCTAAAGAGCTGGATGCTCTCCTCTCGGGTGAGGAGTTGGGAAGCACATGGTCAACATCAAGGATTTGGAGGCGGTTATCACCGTAAAATATGAAGGATCAGCAACAGAATAAGGAAGCAAATCCTGGTAGAGTCAGAGGGCGATTACCATATTGCAGCGCTAATGAATGAATTACAGCTACACATGACAACCCGGACCAACCAATGCTAAGGGGGAAATATGTCACAAAAGAATATAAAAAAAAAAGAATATAAACATCATGATTTTATTTAAAAGTCCATATGACGTTCATAAGTATGCAAAGCTATTCTGTATTGTTGGGAATGCATATTTGGGGGGAAATAATGAGAGCGTGACCTGCATAGGGAGGAAGGGGCAGGGGGCGACCAGGAAATGATGGTTAGGGAGCTGCTCTCTGACAATCGTCATTTGCTGTTTCTTGACTTGGGTCATGGTTACACGTGTGCTTGTGTTAGACTCTACATTTGTATCTGTTATATGGTTCAAAGCATCAATAAAAAGCATGACGGCGTTTTACTCCTTGTGAGAAACGTGAAGATGGAGCCCGTAACGTTTTGCTGTGGTGATTTTCCCCTTGAGCCGCCCAGACCTTTCTAAGATACTGACTTTCATGAACTAGAAAAGTCTTTTCTTTCTCTTGATCAGAGCAGGGGCACATCAATGGTGGGGGGGAGGGTGTGTGCTGTTTTTTTGGTTTTTCTTTCTCTTTCTATTGCTATTTCTCCTTCCTTGGCTATAAGGAGAGAATTGAGCCCAACGAGAGTCTTTTCCATCCGGCTGTCAATACAGGGGACACGGGTTTGAGCCCTGGTCCAGGAATATCCCACGTGCCGTGGAGAAACTAAGCCCATGCGCCACAACTACTGAGCCTGCGCTCTAGAGCCTGTGAGCCACAACTACTGAGCCCACGTGCCACAACTACTGAAGCCCCCGTGCCTAGAGCCCGTGCTCCACAACAAGAGAGGCCACCACAATGGGCAGCCCACGCACCACAATGAAGAGTAGCCCCCGCTCGCCGCAACTAGAGAAAGCCCACGCGCAGCAACGAGGACCCAATGCAGCCAAAAATAAATAAATAAAATAATATTTTTTAAAAAAAGAGCCTTTCCAAAGACTTCGATTTTTTTTAGAAACGTGTGTGTGTGCGCATGTCAGACCCGTGAAAGGATAAAATTAAACCCTTGGGGACAGCCACTGTACATAACTTAGTGCTAAAGAACAGGTCTTCTGAAGAGCAATTGACATCTGCAGTGTGTGAGGAATTTGTAATAAATATTCCACACAGGAACACCTGGTTCACAGGGTCTTGGGAAAGGGGTGTGCCGGAACCTATTCTTGTAAACTGTTGGCAGTCTGCCTCTCTAGTGCAGAAACATTTCATTTCTGTGAACCATTTTGTACTTTAAATGTTCAAAGTGAATCGGTAACTCACGGTAGCAGCAACAAACCTGCCTCAGAAACCATCCACATAATAAAAGGAAAAGTGTAAGAGGAACCCATCCACGAAAAAAGATCTTCTTCCCATTTCTGAGGGAGTGAGAGACAGCTGCTGCTCAGAGCAAAAGTTGTTATCAAGAGTTATTTTAAGACTTTATTTTAATGTAATTTGTTTCAGTATTTACTTAAGCCTTTGGGAGAGAGGAAAGGCATATACGATAGTATCACAGAGGGAGGCTTGATTTAAAATATGATCTCATTTTTTGACATAAGCTGTAGATCTAAGCCTTAGATCTTGACAATATTGTGCATGAAATGTATTGAAAACCCACCTCCAGAGAACTCCTCCAAATGTTAATAAAAATGGAACAACTATTCCCTAAAATGTAGAGCTGAGCGCTCAAGAAAGCATCACCCAGAGAAATATCGGGAGCTGTGAGCACATGGCTGGAAGCAGCAGCATAGTGTCCCTTGGAAATAGGGACTTGGGTTTAACTTTCCTGTGGGCACAAGAAACGGGGTCTTGGGCCTCCTGTGTGCAGAGGTAGGAACTGAGATTCCCCCACATAAATGTGGAGCCCTTGAAAGACAGTAACCTCAGGGAAAGAGTAGATTCGGCAAATACCCACGGTCCCAGCCCACAGATGACAGTTTATGGTCATTTCTTGGTTTGGGAGTACCTGGACCATGACAGTGTATTTACTTTGACAGACTCTTACCCAAAGAACCATTTAATTTTCCTCTTGAGGAAGAATAAAACTACACTCAGAAGGAAAGACCAAATTACAAGAATAAATAGAAGGCAAACAAATGTATACACTTTGGCTAGATTTAAAATGCACTAGCTAAACTAACAACAGCGATAATGACTAATTTGAGAATATGTGAACAATGTTGTAACTGAGCTACTGGAAAATGTAACATATAAGGTTATAGGCATTTTAAAATGCATTTTGAAATCCTGGTGACATTTGAAAAGAGAGTGAGGATATTGGTTAACTTTTGGCTTTAAGTCAAATATACATCATGAGTAGTAAGAGTAACTCCTAAAGAATAAATGTAGAACACATAACTTACAAACGAGTTGAAAATAAAAGAGAGAGGTAATGAAAATTATTAATTCACTAGGAGATGGGAAAGGAGAAATAGGAAGCAAAGTATGGAAAGTAGCATGAAAATAAGATGGTGGAAATAGATCCAATATATCAGTAGTTTTAACAAACATAAATGGATACAATATCATTTAAAAATTGTATTTTAAAAATTTGTGCTATATTCTGTGTTCAAGAGAGATACTTAAATCATAACGGCCCAGAAAGGTTAAAAGTAAGGAATCAGAAAAAACTGACACCAAACATACACTATCCAAAACCAAAACAGAAGCAAAGAAGAACAAAACTTGTGAGCTATACCAATAATCGGGCATCGGAGTGGAAGGTGAAAAGCATTATTGGGGATCTCGAAAATCGTTAAATAATGAATGAATTCACCTAAAAATATAATTCTGAAATTGTATGCACCTGATAACATAGCCTCAAATGTAAAGTGCAAATATTGACAGAAGAGTGTCAGTGTCAGTGACAGAAATAAAGAAAATCACCAGTGTAATGAGAGATTTTTAACCACATCACTCTTTGTAACTGATAGATCAGGCAGGTAAGAGTTTAGCAAAGACATATAATGTTTTAATAACACAACAAGTGTGATCCAATTGCTATATAAAAAACCCTATGCCTCACAGAGAATAGACATAATTTTTACATATATGTGCAAGATACAGGGCCACAAAGCAAATACCGACAAATACCAAAGCATTTTTATCATATTGGCCACCATTCTCTTACCTCAATGCTATTAACTTGAAATTAATGACAAATAGACAACAAAGTTTCATATATTTTGAAATTTAAAAGAACTTCTAAAACATGGTAACTAAAAAATTATAATGGTATGATAATTGCTAATGTTAACTGAGCAATGACTATGTGCCAAGCACTCTTCAATGCATCTTTCATGGATTAGCCAATGTAATGCTTGTAAAGGCCCTGTGCCATAAGAACTATCATTATCTCCATTTGCAGTAAATGAAACTGAGGAACAGAGTGGTTCAATATCTTGTCCAAGAGGTGGAACTGAAACGGAGCAGGACCCTACGGTTCTTGCCCCCCACCCCCAGGTCCTCAGCCCGCCTTTTGTCTGTGGAAAAACTTAAGCCAAAGAATAAGTTTAATCAGAGAAGTGAGAAAATGCAGAAACAAAGGAAAACAGTCAAAGGAGACCAGATAACGATAGTTCAGTCATAAAGCAAAAAGTCAAGGACCTTTAGGTCCTCCTCCTCAAGGGCTATGGATAATATTCTGAGCCATGTCCTGTGAGCTGTCTTGTAGATACTAAACTCCACCATGTGGAAGAAGTTAACACATGATGACCAGACTGTAGCCATGACATAAGCTGCCACAATTCCGAGAACTGGCCTCAAGGAGATAGGAACAAACCAACCCAGGAACTGAAGACTAACTGCACTTGAAACAATCAAGATGACGCTGGTCAGACCACCGATGATCAATTTCAAGATGACGGCCAGAGCTGACTGTGCTGTTTCTGCATGTAGCCCCCTCCCTTCACCTATAAAAGCTCTTGCCCCCTGACTGTCAGTGGGGAGGGGGCGTCAGCTTTTGGACAGGAGTCTGCCCTCCCCACCAAGGTTGCGGGCATCCAAAATAAAGCAAACTTTCCTTTCCACCAACCTGGTCTCTGTATTGAGCTTTTGAGCAGCAAGCGGCCGGACGCCACTTTCGGTTACAGAACCATCCTCTTTATCACAACCCAAAACTGCTTCTCCACTTAGAAAATAAGTCTGTAACTGAGTGATCATGAAAATAAAACATGTAGAAATATGCAGGGTCCATCAAAAGTGGTAGTGACTGGGATATTTATAATCTTAAATGCCATAGCTTAGCAAAAAAAAAAGACTGGAAAAAGAATGAGATATACCCTCAGCAGAATGAACCTGAAAATAGGAGATACAAGGAATTAATAGAAAGCATAAATTAATAAAATAGAAAACAAAGAAACAATAAAGAAGATTATAAAAACCAAAGCTGATTCACTGCAATAAAATGGTAAGGCCTGCAAGGGAGATGGAGCAGGAAAAACATGAGATTAAGCACACACACCACACACAACGCACTAAGACTAAATAAGACAAATTGCCAAGAGGGAGCAGAGATTTTGAAAACAAGGGTAGAGTGCTATTCACAACTTAATGCCAATGCTGGGAACATATAAAATGGACAATTTCCCCAAATAAATATAACTTATCAAAAGGGACTGGAAAAGGAAGAGAAAAGCTGAATATCAAAAGTCATGGAAGAATTTTATCAGTAGTTAAAAATCAACCAAAACACCTAACCCCAGAAGTGTTAAGTGTATAACAAATAACTATCTGGATGATATAATAAGAGCTCTTAAATAGCAAATGAGGAAACGCTTCCCAACTCAGACCAGAATAGTTGAAGAAAGGAAAGTTACAAAGACTCTCATCTGCAAACATTGTTACAAAAATCCTAAGTAAATTTTGGCAAACTGAGCTTTGGCAATCTAGAAATAAAAGAATATATCATGAACAAATTGGATTAATTGCAGAGTGCAAAGATGGTTTAAAATTAGAAAATTGCTTTTATGTTATTTGTCACATTAATAGATTAAAAGAGAAAAAACTAGAGCATCTTGGAAAACACAGATATAGCACTTGATAAAATTCAACATCAATTCATGATAACACTTTGTTTTTATAAAAACAGGAATAGAAAAGAACTTGCTTGACCTATATTTTTTTAAGTTCCCAAGAAAATTAAAATCTGAAGCCAATTTAGCAGAATATTTAGCAGAATAGTGGGCCCAGGTGTTTGTAGTGTAATTCTCTGAACTTGGTTTTTTGTTTGTTTTGTTTTGGTTTGGTTTGGGATCATCTAGACTTTAAATGGAAAAATAATTGAAATAATAGAGGAAATGATGGCATAGAAAATTTATAAAATAGAGACACTGATGAAACAAGAGAAAATAAATGATCACTAAAAAAATAAGTAAGAGGACCATTATAGACACCACATTTTAGATGTTGTGTTAGTCCGTTCAGGCTGCTTTAACAAAATACCACCAACCAGGTGGCTTATAAACAACAGAAATTTGTTACTCACAGTTCCGGAGGCTGGAGGTCCAAGATCAAGACGCTGGTAGATTCAGTGCTGGTGAGGGGGGTGATCTGCTTCCTGGTTCATAGGCAACTGTCTTTTCCCTGTGTTCTCACGTGGTGGAAGGGGGTTAGGGACCTTTTGGGGGTCTCTTGTAGAAGAGCACTAATCCCATTCACGAGGGCTCTGCCTCTCGCAAAAGCGCCGCCTCCTAATACGGTTACATTGGGCGTCAGGTTTCAACAGATGAATTTTGGAGGGACATAAACATTCAGTCTGTGGCAAGTGGTTAGACAATAAAAATAAAGGGTTCAGAGAATTGGGAAATGGAAAAGAAGGGGTGAAAACTTACAAGACATGGAAAAAGAAGGATTAGTGAGAACAGCAGAAGTTCGTCTAGATGAAAGGTAGAAAGAAACAAAATGGCAGTTCGAATCTAGTAAAATAGGTTTGTGGGAACAAGGAGTGTTAATTTTAAAAAAATAAGAGGAAGAAGAGGAGGAGAGGAAGGGAAAAAATATACCACTCACCCTGTTAATATCTTAAGCAGAACACTTCCTTTCGGGGCTAAGGGTTTTTCACCTCACCTGGGCTGGAGAGCTAACGTCATGCTGTGCTCCTGCTATGGCTTTTTTGTGGAACCAGAGAGCTGTCAGCTGAGCACATCTCTAATTGAGGTGCAGACACTGAACATGCACACAGACAGTGGCCCGACCATATGTGAACACAGAACGTTGATCCACAAACCTGCAGCGACTAGCCCAGGAATTTGGCCTGCTCTAAGTCAGACTTACAGGAAGTCAGGCTACTCTCTGGGAGCAGTGCAGGAAACCAAACAATAACCTCTGTACCAATCAGTTCAACGTGGCCAGGACTTGAATAATAACCGACAGCTTCCTTAGTTTTGTCCCTGCTTCCGTCTTAGCACCAACCAGAGAAAGCCACACATACACCCCTAACTGCTCACATAGGGTGGCCTGCTTCCAGTTACTCCATCTACAGCTTCCTCGGGCCGGCAGCCTCCAGTCAGAGCACACCTGAAGCCTTCCTTTCTTTCCTCTAGTGAAGCTTTCCCACTCCTCTGCTGCCTTTGGTCTCTGCCAAAATACAGGTGCTGACTCCCATGTTATAGCAAAGCTCTGGGTATATCACCTCTGCTTGACCTCGTTTGGTTGGTCTTCATTTGCTTCTGCACAATCAGGACATTAAGTTTATATTGAGTGTCTGCTATAATAAATGCACATTCTGGTGGAGAACATCTAGGGCCTGGACCCAAGAGAGCAGATGAGCTATAGCTGGGAAGCTAATACAGCAAAACAACAGCATGTAAAACTGAACAGTCTCTGACGTAATAGTATACATTGATGAGGCTGATTACCATAAACTGTGACTGATCCTTGCTACACCATGAACTCCTTTAGGCAGAACACCATGACTATACTGTTTCACGAAATTCTCAGACTGGCTTGAGCAGAAATGGGAAGTTCTTTCACATGCCCGAGATGTCCTGTTGGACATGGCTTCCGGGTTGGTCTGACAGAGAGAAGAAACAGCGTCAGCAGGATTCTCCTCTCCACCATGCATCCCCTAGGCTGGCTCCTTCCTCACGTTTTATGGTGGCAACTCCTGGGCCCACTTCCCAGAAGCTCTGGGCTTCTGCATCCGGGTTGCAAGATGCTGCAGGGAAAGGCAAGCTTCACACGTTTGCACCCAAACTTGATAAAGAGTGTAAGCCTCTCCTTCCCAGAAGCCTCAGCCAGTGTCTTCACATCCTCCTGGGTCCTCTTGGGTTAAATCCCACCGCTGAAGCAAGGAAAACGGGAAGTGGTGATTGGCGTGAGCCTATGTGAACTCACTCTTGCAGTCAGAGGTGGATGGGATCAGTCTCATACAAATCTCATAAATAGGCGAGCAGAAGTGGTTTACCAAAGGAGGCTGGGAGTAATGCTTTCCAATGAGAGAGCATGGAGACTAGTTAAGAAACATCATATTTTCTCTACTTGCATAACTTGCATTCATTTAGCCAACAAAGTATTCTGAGCTGTGCCTACTTGTGCTTCCCAACAATGTGCTGTGCTTTGGGGATTCAGACATAAGATACACTGGCCCTACCATTGAGGAACTTATCATAATGGAGTGGAAGCAGAAAAATAAGCATTTAGATGCAATAGTGTAATAAGCTCTGATAAGGGATGCAGAGGGTTCCATGGGAACAACCCCTTTAAGGCAGCAGAGAACAGGAGGAGAAGAAGAAAGACGGAGGTGGGGGGAGGAGCGAGATGAGGAAAGCTTTCCCAAAGGGGTGGAGCCCGAGCTGAGTTTTTACCACCAGCAGTCATTAGCCTTACCTGTGTGGGAGCAACTTCAAATGCACAGAAACCTAAGACTGCATGGCGCATCTGGGGAATTTAAGTAGACCAACACAGCTGCAGAGTTCGGTGAAGAAGGGGGCGTGTTTTGAAAGTTGAATGAATGAGCAGGACCCTGACCGTAAAAGGCCTTAAATACCCAATGAAGAAGATTGGGTATTATTCGGAAGGCGGAAGGAAGCCACTGAAGGATTTCAAGCAGATTTATGTTTTAGAAAAATGACTCTGAAGAAGAGCTTAGGGATATGTCTTTGGGAGGTGGAGGGTGGGAGAGGAAGCAATGCAAAAGGCAGGAAACCAGCTGGAATCTGTCGCAGTCAGACCTGAGGAGGACCTGAAATGAGGGAAGAGAAAGAGAGCTGGAGTCAAAGGGACAAACGTAAGAAGCAATGAAGGACAAGGGACAGCAGGATGGGTCGGGTGTCTATTGCCATCTATCAAACCGTCCCAGAGATTATAGCTGAAATCAAGAAGTGGATTGATGTGTTTCTTTTTGGTAGTTTGGGCGGGGCCTGGAGGGAACAGCTCATCTATGCTCTGCTTGGCCTTAGCTATGGCTCCTTGACTGAGCTTGGAGGACACATTTCCAAGATGGCCCATGGAACATCAGTGCATATGGTTGATGAGTTAGTTAGTGCTGGCTGTCAGCCGGGTTGAGAGGGTGAATGTAAAATCAAGCTACCAACACTTCTAGCTTAAGTTAGACCTGGGACGACACAGCCTTCTGTTCTTCTCTACATGTGCCGCACCCACACCATTTCCTCTAACTCTAAGCTCGGCCATTTTCTGGTGCTTCCCGTGACCTATGGCCCAGAGAAGCCCCACTGCAGTGGCCACTCTGTCCTCGCTTGAAACGTCCCAGATCTGGAACCAACCTGATTCCTGGAGGGTGGGAATCTAAGCAGTCCTAGCCTGGTCTCTGGATAGTCTAGCATCTTAAGACCTTTCCATTCACCCCTCCATCCATTCAAAAAATATTTCTACTTGTCTTCAAGTTGCCTAGTCATGTATTTGGTAAGACCTTGCCCTGCTGACTCTTTATTTGGTTTATTCATTAGGTTCTTGCCTTATACCTTATGACTAAGGCCAACCTTGTACTCACTTTCTTGTTTCAAATTTCCTGAGTCTTTTTCTTCTGCCTGGTATTCCAGTTCCTCTGGAAACCAAACCCTACTTGTTCTTGTCACCTTGGGGTGGAGGGAAGTTCAAGTGCCGATCCTTAAGCTCTCCGGGCCTCGGTTACGTCATGTGGCCTTTAAGGTCCTCGTGTGAATCGCTGACCACGTGCCGTTGCTGAACCTTTGGCCCCTGCCCAGTTCTCCCGGTGATCGGCTGTCCGGCTGTTTCCTTTCTCTGTTTGCTCTGGCAGAAGTTACTCCAGTGCTTGGCTCCCTGTGGTTTGGCCTGGTCCCTTGGCTTATCCTGGATCCCTGCTTTCTGCAGAAGGAGGACATTTCCCATCCAGCCCCCAGCGGGCCCAAGTGGATGGGAGGTGGTTTCTGCTCTTGAGGCATGTTTAACACAGAGAAAGAAACAGATAGGAAATCCTTAGCTACAGTGCTAGGTAGACAGAGCTGGGAGGGTGAGGTCTCAGGGTCGCAGAGGAGGATCTCATGGGACCATCAAGGGTGGGGGGCCTAAGTCACCGGGAGATTTTTCTACCTGTTGTCAGGAATAGATGGCTTTGTTTCAGGAACTGTGGTGTCTGCTGTCTTCCTGGACTTTGTATTCATCTTCCCTCGCCCTTGCTTTTTAGAGTGTCTGTTCTCTTTTTAGTTGGAGCCGTGTCTCCAATTCCTAGCTTATTGGCTAAATGCAGACAAACGTGTCCTGAGCTCCGACCAGAACAGACTCACTAGTCTCCAGCTTTCCCGCGATGTTGGTGCGTTCCTGAGTTCACAGACTCACACAGCTCGGCTGGGAGGTGGCAGCAGGGAGCCAGGATTGAAGCTGGGGCAGCCTCAGGGTGGCAGTTTTAACCAGAAGGGGTCTTACTGAAGGCGGCCAAGGGGGTTCCGCGCCAAGTGAGCTAGTGTGACAAATCGAGGAGTTAGGAACCGACAGAGATGTGAGAATAAACAGCAAAGTCTGTGAAAGACTTCAAAGAAATTTGAAGGTGGGCTTGGGCAAGGGAAGAGAAGTAGCTCTCCAATGGCTCAGCGAACGCAGGCTGGACCGTGAGCCCTTGTCTGTTTGCTCATTGAGGGCGGAGCTGCCCTCTGCAGGGCGAAGCGTGGAAACGTCTGCGAAGGCTTCAGGGATAGGCAGTGACTGCACGAGATTTGGCTTAAATACTGACCCCTCTGCGTTAACGCTTTTCAATGTATGTTTTCTGCTTTCCAGCATACACTGAAGCCCCATGAAGGAAGCACCTGTCCCATCTCTTATGTTCCAACATCTAACCCAATGCTCTCCAGAAAATGCTTCTTTTTATGATGTGAAAGAAAAGAAACAAGAAAGTTGATTCCATGGGAAGATAAATTCAGGGCCTTGGTAGGGAAGGAATGGGACGCTAAGGCTTACACTGGGGATTTCTAGGTGGATGAAACTGCTACATTCTCCTGAGTCCTGTGGGACTGCAGGAGTGGCCCACCCTGCCTGGTTGGAAGACGGTGGGCCTCCTTGCGTGGAGACCACGTGGTAAGAGGGTGCCTTACAGGACAAACCTTGTCTTCCTCAGGATCTGCCTGCACCTCCGATCCTGGCCACAAGATCCATAATTAGGGCCAAATATCAGCCCGACCTGACTGGGGGACAGCTGACCGCTAAGGGACCAGAGGGATTCTGTACCAAAGTGGCTACAGGACCTGGCCGTCGCATCCCGGCAGGACCCCGGGAGCGCCTGCAGGAGGGCACTGCCCACAGCTGGCTAAGGGAGAGCATGCCAGCGTGGGCTCTCTCCCGTCATGCAGGATCTAACTCCCAGGCAAGGGCGCCAGGGCTCGGCTCTAAAATCCTGCGTGGATGACTTCTAGGAACTTGGAAACAGTGTTGGCCTGCATAAGATGAAGTAAAGGTGGCAGAACTGCCATAGCAGACTCTGGAGCAAAAAAACCAAACACTCAGAGAAGTAGGCGTGAGAGAATAGGTCCCTCTGTATGATCAGCCCACCGTGTTCCCTGGTGATGAGAAATGCATGGGCAAGGGGCACCAGCATCGTTGAGAGACTGGGTGGTGGCTTCCTCCTGCAGAGCAGGGCTGACAGTGGAGGTGCTCTTACAGAACTGCTCTCTCTGGTAGCAGTAGGGACAATGGGATCCCCAAACTAGCAGAGGTCAGGTGGCAGCACTTAATAATTTTCAGAAGCTAGATGGCATGATTGCTGTAAGGATAATAAGTTTATAATGACATGATGGTGTTGGTTTATGGAGGCTAGTCTATGGGGGGGTCTGTAGGGGATCTTTAGTGGCTAATAGAACACACGGTTTCTAGAGGCAAGATAAATGGGCAACTAGCAAGGGACTTGCTTAACATACTGAATAAAAGCCTCAGTGCACTTTTAAGCTTTAAAAAGAGGTCAGTTTCGTGGCCTGGGTTCAATCCTTGATTGGGGAACCGAGATCCCGCAAGCCCCTTGGCGCGGCCGAAAAAAAAAAAAGAGAGCGAGAGATCAGGATTGGGTATAAGGAGGCCAAAGTCAGCCATCTCCAATGCAAAGGTACAACCTCTTGCCCAATTTCAAGACCTAAGCCGGTTTTCAACCCAGAGCTCATTGACTGAAGGAGAGGCCAGGTCCCCACTGGTAAAGTCCCGGTATATATAGTATATACAGAACAGCCTGTACAGTATTGAGTCCCCCAGTGCTTCCCAAAGGAAACTGTGGCCACCTATGTGGGTACCGTGTATGAGAAAGAGGGGAATACCCAGATCTCCCCAGGGCTGTTAGATACTGCAGTGGAGTTAACACTGATACCCTGGGAGCCAAATGCCCTGGTGACCTCTCTGTGAGAGCAGGGAAATGTGGGTGTCAGAAAAGAAAGTCACTGATAAAGCCTGCATCACACTGGGTCCACATATCCCATCCACACCCTCACCTCCCACCCCCCACCCCAGTGGCTATTTTCCTGGTTCCAGGATACAGAATCAGATGCTCACACTTGGCAACCGGCAGAATTCTCACGATGATTCCCAGACTGTGGAATAAGAGCTTTCACAGTGGGAAAGGCCAAGTGGAAGCTATTAAAACTACCACCTCTGACCACAACAGTAAATATCTCTTTTCAGAAGGATCGCAGAGATTAGTGCCACCCTAGAAGACTCAGACGTCTGACCAAATCATTCAAAATGGTGACTCTCTTTAGAATCCCATTTTAATGCACCAGACCGGCCCCCGCAAAATCTGGATGGATTATGGCAGATGACAGTCGGCTCTCACACACTTAACATGCAATACCCCCATTTTAGCTGCTGTTCTGGATATGGTATCTTTACTAGAGCAGATTAGCTAGTACTGGGTAGATGGTATGCGGCTATTAATCTGGAAAACACATTCTTTCCACCCTCATCAGGAAGGGGGAATCTGTTCTCATTCCGTGGGAACTAGAATTTGCTTTCACTGTCTTGCCCCAGAACTATGTTCTTCTCCTGCTCTAGCTTATTCCTAATAAATATCAGGTTTTTGGGAATGGCAGCAAGTATTTGAGGGTTTATCACCTAGTTCTGTGTATTAAGATAGAACATAAACCCAGAAAATATGATAAGCTTTTCAGCTAAAGTCTAGGCTCATTATTCCACGGGAGGGTAACCCAACAAGCCCGTCATTGTCAAAGCTGTAAGACTCAGAGTTTTGACTTGAGAGATGGTAGTAAATATACTTCTATTAAATTTCCAGCAGCAAGTCACTGGAAATCATTACATGGTTGTTATACATACTAATAAGTTTATGAAAATTGTCCAAAGGCTGAAAGCTTGGGCAATCCCTTTGCTTTAAATGACCAGTGTACCTCAGTGTAGAAAAGCAGGTCTACACTCACAGTCATTTCTTTTTTTTTTTCACACAAGGTACACTTATAGTGGTGGCAATTTGATGATATTTACATATTTCACTATTTCTTTCAATACTCATTAAGATCAAAAGGCATCTCTTTGTCCACCAACTGTTCTCCATGAATAAAGAGAGGACAGATTGACTAAATGGTCATTTAATGCGTTAAATAAACAGTAACTAAACAAGAAAATACCTCTTTACGTAACATGGCTTTTCAGAGTTACATAGAATCAAAAGCCATAGAGAACGTCTTCCCTGAGGATATATTGCACATATGCTGCGAGCAGATCTGCCCTCTGTTCCTCAGTGCTCTTGTCCAACAGGAAACAGAAATATCTCACAGCAGGAGAACGTGGTAGCAATTACTCTTTCACTCTGTCTGCCATTGACCTAGCGTGATGTCCACCAGTAGCCTTGGACAGAGGCATTTTGCCAAGAATTGTTCTGCTTTCTCGTTATGCATAATATTGGCCATTAACTTCTGGGCTGGTTTTACATTTCTCTTTTTTAAAATTGAGTACATTTGGCATATAACATTGTGTAAATTTAAGGTGGCCAGTGTGTGCATTTGATACATTTATATATTGTAATGGTCTGTCACTGACACCTGTTACTGTCACTACCTCTTCTTTGTCTTTAGGGATAAAATTAATCAGATTTTTACTTGGAAAGCAACATTTTGCTTTCATTCCAGAAAACCTTGTGTGGATACTAGAAAGGTCAATGACTGGTCTGAAAATGATGCAAAAATTCTGACGGCTTCGTGTTATCATGCAACAAAATTTCAGTACAGGCAGTGTCCAGGGGCAAAGAATGAATGGACTACTAGTTGAATGAAATCCAATTTTCAGATATTTATTATCCGTCGTCCTATTCACACTTTTATTTTCCAGTGCTTGTAGGAAATCACCACCTTCGCAGACTCAGTTGTCCCGGCACGCACGAATTCACGCTCTATATTTGTACTGGGGCCTCGTTTATTATATACGTGTGTGATGCTGTTTTGAGTCGCGGTATGTATGTTATTATTTCATTATTGCTTTTATACTTCAATCAACCACTCTGGGCCACTAATCCACTTTTGTGAAATGGAGCTAAGATTCAACATGTGAGTCAGAATAAAAGGCATGTTTCGGTAAAGCGCTACCACATGAATGGTTTGGAAGCACAGAAACCAGAAGGTAGCAGATCCTATTTACTGGATCACGTGCTCCCTCCAAAATGATCAGCACAGTGTGTGGCTTCTGTGCAACCTCTAAACTCATAATATTGTTAGTTCTTTCATGGCATTTCTGCAAAAATCATAGTTTATCTCGCATTTAAAGTGTATGACATATATAAGAACAAAATTGGTTTGTAGCTTTTCCTCTGCAGTTTCCTGCAGGCTGCTTGATAGTCTACAGGGAGGTGACCTGTGGTCTGTGGCTTTCTGACTTTCCCACCCCAAGGATTAGAGAAATATCTGCCTATATTTTTAAAAAGTTTTTCTCATAGTTTCATTTTTTTACATTTAATTCTCTGGACATTATTTTGGCATATGAAAAGATGTGAGTATCTTTCTCATCCCTCAAAAAGTTACCTTGTTACTTAGGGTTATTTACTGAATAATTTTCATTGTCTTCATTTATTTCAAATGCCACATTTTTTGCATACACTTTCTTACATATAGGCACAATTCCTGGGGCTCCAGTCATACTGGCTGCATGTGGATCTCTCTTTTCTGTTGCACTCACTGGTTCCTCCTTCTATTCTTGCATCTGCACCAGATGACTTTATATGTGCTTAATATGTTTTAATATTTGGTAGTGCAAAATCCACCTAATTTTTCTCCTACTTTCAAAATTTTATTGGCTATTCTTTCCCAAGGGATGTGTGTATTACTTAGTGATTTTTGATTTGGGTTTTGACTTTTATGCACTTGACTATGAGAGCATTCTCCAAATATGGGATGTTTTTCTCCTGTAGTCTTATTATTACTATTAACAGGCAATTTAAATAAGATAAAAAGCATTATCTCATCTTTGCCATCTCAGTTTCTGAGGGTGCTACCAACGTGAAACATTTTATAAGAACCCCTTCATATTGTGACTTTAAGTTTTCCTAGTCTGGGATGCTGAGAAGAATGAACTGATGTGGATCTCATCAACCAATGCAATACACTGACTTTTTTCTCCCATGGCTTGTGGGAATAGTGCCACAATATATGGACCAAAGCAATTAGGATTCAGACTACATTTCTGGGGTGCTAAAATAGCCAACTGAAAAGTGAACAATTTAGTCAGCCAATCAGTTTCTTTGTTTCTGTGATCCTAAGCAATCAAATGTCTCCCACACTCCACCCACCCCGACCCAAACCACCTTCTTGAATTAACTAACTCAGCAAGTTCGGTTTGGGCACCAGGAGGCCCAATTTTAAAGTAGCACCTATTTAAAAAGTACACACCAAAAACCTGTGGGTCTTGCTAAGCATTTGCACACTGTCTGCTAGAGTGTCAGCAAACTTCTTAGAGATTCAGATGGTTCACGAAGCATCTTGTGATTAAGTGATCTGAAGCAAAAGGCCCATCGGTGGCCTAGTAGTTAAATGTGATTTGGCTTCTGTAATCAGAATTCATGAAATGAAAACAGAGCGGGTACGACCGTTTCACTTGCTGGGTCAAGTTAGGTTTCTCTGTGGACTTCAAGAGGTGTTTTTTTTTTTCTTAATGTTGTTTTATTATATTTGTGATTAGCCCTTGTGAAGCAGGCTCTTTTACATTCGGCGGTAATGCATCACAGCTTTCATTACAACAAATATCCATGACCCCTGTTGCCTAACTGTAAACAGTGCTAGTTATCAGACTCATTAGGAAACTAGCAGATGGCTTCTAAAGCCCTTGCTGGAGTTGAAATCCATTGGCAGCCTGCAACACACAAATATTTATTTTTAAACAGTATAAAATATGTCAGAAGGGGTCTGCGTTCTGTTTTTGTTAGTATTAAGTGCAGTCTGATCCTAACAAGAAAAATTTCTTCGATTACAGTTTTTTGTTTGTTTGTTGCTTACTCTATGTGAACTGATTCTCCAAATTTTTTCTGGCTTCTCTTTTAGAAGAACAAAGTTTTCTCAACTTCTCACTTTTACCTTTTACTTATTCCACAAATATTTATTAAACTCCTACTATGAGCTAAGCCAAAATATTAGAGATGCAATGATGAATATGCTATAGTAGATGCTCAATAAATATGTACTATAAAAATTAAACTGAAGGTCAGTTTTATTTTATATAGTGATGCTCTCGAGCTAAATAGTACTTGAACACTGTTTCCTAGATGTAGCAGCATATCATTTTTGTTTATAAACATTTCCTTAAACTATAAATTGTTAGACGCTAGAGAAAGTGTTAAAAATTTTTCTTAGTCCAACACATGAAATTTTCAGAGCTAAGACTCACCCGGATAAAATAATAATAGTGAACATTAACTGAGTACTTACTGTGTTTCAGCACTTACCTATGATAAGGACTTTATTTCATCTCTTAATTCTGTATTGTTTAAACAATCCATGGGGAAGGTACCATTTTACAGATAAGATTAACTTTCAAATGTTAATCGAGTTGCCCAAGTTCTCCGGGTGGCAGAGCCCAAATTCAAAAGGAAGCAGTCTGACATGAGACCCCATACTACTTTGAACTATTTTGCATTAATTTCAACAGCTTTCACATCTAGACCTCCATATGCCTACAACAGTCTGCTCCTACCCAGCATTTTGGGGGAGAGCATATTACTATTACTTAACTGTTCAGACTTTGGAGCCAGCCTGCTTGGTTCAATCAAATCTTGGCTCTGCCGTTTAAAGCTGTGTGACTTTGAACAAATTGCTTGATCTCACTTTGCCTTGTTTTCTTCATTTAGAAATTAAAGATAATTATAATACCTACTCCATAGGGTTGATGTGAGGATTAAAGGACTTAATGTAATACATGCAAAGCGCTTAAGAGAGCATATAGGGCGAACAGTCATGCTATTATTATACAATTAGCTATAACTGCTGTTATTATTGTCATAGTTATGAAAGAGTCAGTTGCTCCTATTTGAGCTCAACGCAGCCATACAGGAATCCAGGCCCAGTGTTGCTACATCTTCTGATTTTTAAAGAGAAGATGGAAACCTAGGTTTGGGGTTTTGTTCTTTTTTTAATGTGAGTTCTCTTATTTCTAAATGTTAGCACCTAATGCAAATTTTCAAAACTGCTGAGTGAGCCAAAGAAATTGTGTCTGTGGGCCGTATTCAGGCCATCATAGCCCATTGTGGCCTCTGGTGGAAGAATGGTGGTGAAAACCCACAGAGTAAGGACAAGGGTATGCAGACATGTGGGTGGGGAAGGTCCTGGCCCCTTGGACACCCAGGCCTTTGGGAGATTCAGTGACTCAGCCTAGAACTTTATAGACTTGACCGGGTCTGACGGGCTCGGTTCCCGCCATTGTGTTTCTAACTACTGAAAACGCCCTTCGTGTGTTCTTCTCCTCTGAAAGATGATCAATTTGAATCAATTACTTAAAACAAAACAAAAAGGGGTTGAATGGTGAAGGAAAGTTTACAAGATTTCCATTTTCAGAAACTATAATCCTCACATTATCCACAGAAAAAGAGTTGCTTAGAATGAAAAAAGCAAAACAAAAACAAAACTGTGCTATGAGTTTCCGTGGCAATTAAAACGATCATATATCATATATTTATTTCCATTTCTGTGATGGTTATACCAGTGTGTCTGGGCTTAGTCATAATATACTGTGGTCCATAAGGCAACACTTAACTATTTTCAAAATGTATCTAAGTGGAAGTTAGTTTATCTGCCAAGTGTACCAGCACTCGAGTCCTTTACAACCTGACTGTCTGCAGTCACAGCAGAAGTCACACTGGCCTGGATTCCTGCCCCCAGCCCGGCTCCCTACACCCATTCCAGCTGTTCTAGCAGCTGCCCAGGGATGCACTCCAGCTGATACAAATATCCTGAGATAGATACTTGGCTTGAAAAACTCAGCTGTGGTTAATGAGTACCCATGCTAAAGAATAAATAAATAAACGGATTCATAGGATTAAGAAACACTGTGTGGTCAAGAGATGTCAGTGAAAGGAAATAGGATGGTCTGTGTGTGCTGCCACACCTTTCCTCCATGGTGTCCAGAAGGACTGAATATACTTACCACTCAAGAGGGAAAATATCCTACACAAGGGGTTTCAGTCTCTTCTCTGTTGAAGAATGCCAAGCTCAGCATTGTGTTTTTATGAGTAATAACTTGTTCTATTCATTCATTTGTTAATTGATGTAACAAACATTCACTCCTCTCCTACCATGTCCAAGGCACGGGGATGCGGGGGTGAGGGGAGCTGCAGATACAACAGAGAGTGAGATACAGTTCCTGCCCTCAAGCAGCTCAGGAGCCGGTGGGAGAGGCAGACGAGTGGAAACAAGATGCATGGAGATGAGAGCTGGGAGAGGGGAAGCCAGAGGAGGCTTCACAGAGGAAGAGGCATCCATCTCCTTTACTTTGCGGTGAAGTCTGATCTTCAAACGCAGCAGCTCGGTCTGTCTGATTAGAAGGCAGAATGGGCCAGCCCTGAGGAGCCTCCTGCAGTTGGAAGAGAGTCCAAACCGGAAGGAAGGGTTCCCCGGGAGCTATCATAGGAGCACAGCCTGCTCTGGGCTCTCCACCTCCTCCAGGACACGTCCTACCTTGACAATGCTGTGGTGCGGGGACCCCGCAGGCCAAGTGCACACCGGGGCCCCTCCCTGCGGACAGCGGAGTGAAGGACACGGCGCTGGTCCTTCCCTCCACCCTCTCCGCTTCCATCATCCTACTTCTGTGTATTGATCTCACCGCTGCCTCTCACTCTGGAGTCTCTTCTCTTTCCCCTTTGCTTCCCTCTCCATCAATCGCTCACTTTTCTTCCCAGGGTAGAGCATTTCCTTTTATCTCGGGGCCTGGTGGGTAGGAAAGGGGCTCATGGGACGCCCAGTCCCGTGGCGGCTGTACTTAGCAGCTCAGACTCGGCCGCCTTCAGGAGAGGGATGGCCCTGCAAGCGGATCCGATGTGATTTCTTGCCTGTAGGAGGCGAAAGAACAAGCTGTGTCTCTGGAGCTGAGCAGAGCTGGTCTCCCATATGTAGAAGGAAAACCTTTCCTCTAGGTACCGGTCCCAGCCTGTCTCTGTTCTGGGTGTGGCATTAGGGGGCTTCAGAGATACCAGTGTGTCTAGGCGGCCGAAAAGTTGCACTGTGCCAGAGAGGAAAGGCTAAATGAGCACGTCACACGCAAAATGCAATTGTGCTGACGGCACAATTGTCGGGTGGAGGTGCTCGGGGAACTAATGACTTGGGCTGGAGTGAAAACAAGAATGAAAGATTTGTATTCCACCTGCACTCCCTCGAATCACACTGCCCTATGAGAGCCATCAATAATTCATGATATTACCACGCAGCAGAGGACCCCAGAGATGTGCACATATGGGTGAACACTTCTGCATTTTTGCTGCACTTTTCAAGCATGCCAAAAAATATTAAAAGCTCATGAAAGAAAAGAACTTGGCTTAATGGTGACTTATCTCATCCCTGAACACTGTCCATGGTACCACAAGTTTACCAGCCATCTGTGCTGATTGGGACAGTCCCATTTCTCACTAGCTGCAATCCCAGATGTCTGGACGATCCAGATAAACTCCTGGGTTTGGGGATTAGCTTTTACCAGGAGGAACACAGTCTTGGGAGACTAAATTCCATTCGATTCCAGAAATACCTTGAGGAAGGAAGTAGACATTGGTAAATAAGATGCTGAATTTGTCAGTTGATGAGTATTTATTTTACCAAAAGCAATGCCGATTGACCTCTTAAGCTTAAAGTTAATTCCTCAAATTGTGGCTTGGCCAGGGCAGACCACACAACAGCCAAGCCCTCACTGGCTTATAATGCCTACTGGTCAAGCCAACTGTGCTGAAGTTTTGCTGCTCAACAGCAGGCAGGGTGCACATCTCTCTATGCTTCCTCATTCAGGAGGAAAATAGGTTTCTAGTCTTTTAATAAATAATTCTAGTTAGTCCCCCACGCCCACCCCCAACACGTACACACAAAACCAAGAGGAAGCACAGAGAAGGAAGCCATCCCCTGACGATGCCGAAAGGTAGAGTTGACCAGGTCTAGCTGTGCGTGGCAGGGGCAGGCGTGCTCCCCTGCACACTCAGCCCCAGTTCTAGGCAGAGGTCAGGAGGACGAGCGCCCCTCTGGATGATGGATCTAACAGCGGTCCTGGAAGCCACGTGGAGTTGGGGAAGCAGTACTTTGAAGTGACCTGGCTCAGGGATATGGAAGAGGCCACTCTGGAAAGTCACCAGGCCACCCTCAGACTTTGTGCAAGCTGGAAGATGAACCTTTAGGAAACCCTACGTCACTGAGATTACAGGATCTATTTGTTACCCGAGCTTATCATCACCTACTACATGAATAGCTTGTTGAGGAAATTCCCTGGCCCTTCAGTGATTAAGACTCTGCGCTTTCACTGCCAAGGGCCCGGGTTTGATCCCTGGTCGGGGAGCTAAGATCCCCCCAGCCATGTGGTGTGGCCAAAAAAGAAAAAAAAAGAGTGGACAGTTGATCTTTTCCTAAAACAAAACCAACAGAACCACAAATCCGTAAGTATACTTGTTGTGCCCCAATTTCGTGCAAGGCAGCCTAAGAGTGAGATCCCTCCCTAGAGAGTAGTTTCTCCTTGGGAGACTCTGACTCACCAGCCATTGTTCCCAGGGGTGCCCAAGGACACCTCTAAACTCTGAAGGCTGCTGACATTCTCATTCAGGAATATCCATCACTCACCACCAACTCTTGCGGGGAAAGCATTGTCTCTGATGCCAGAAACTCAAATTACATTTGATATTTTACATCATTTAATCCTATCTATTTACTTATTTAAAATGACTGTGACTTTCTTAGTTTGAGGAACACATTAAAGCACATTTTGTACTTGCTGGCAGATTAGTAACTTTTGAAACACAACATTTGATGTAATTTCAGATGCCTCATTTTCTTCCCAAATTAGATTGCCATAAAGCCCTACTGCAGCTCCCATCACAAAACTTCCAAAGCATCCCTCTCCTTGCACCTTCACTCCTAATGGGCCAAATTTTAAAACTGACTCTGACTTTGGGTGTGTACTAAGGGGTGGGTGGAGCAGAGCAGAGAAAGCCAGTCATCTTTGAAAGTTTCATGAGAAGCTCGCTTATTATAAAATCCTTTTGAGTGGGTACCTGTTGGAGCTTATCCTTGGAAAGAGAGAACGAATGCTTTCTATTTTGTTGGTATCTTCACCATGGAACTTTAAGTAAAGAAGACTGAAAACTGATTGGGGAAGGAAAGAAGGGAGAAGAGAGTGATGAATGTTTTCAATTCTCAAGAGCAAAGAAATTTCAGTGAGCTGTAAACTTTGAGTGCGTGTATAACTTTTTATTTTCCCTTGATGTATGATTACGTTTACTAGCTCTTTTGTTTTAATAGATCTTAATGAGAGTATAATTGCTTCACAGTACTGTGTTAGTTTCTGTTGTACAACAAAGTGAATCAGCCATATGCATACATATGTCCCCATATCCGCTCCCTCTTGAGCCTCCCTCCCACCCTCCTTATCCCACCCCTCTAGGTCATCGCAAAGCATCCAGCTGATCTCCCTGTGCTATGCGTCTGCTTCCCACTGGCTATTTTACATTTGGTGTATATATGTTGATGCTACTCTCACTTCGCCCCAGCTTCCCCCTCCCCTACCATGTCCTCAAGTCCATTCTCTATATCTACGTCTTTATTCCTGCCCTGCCACTAGGTTTATCAGTACCACATTTTTTTTTTAGATTCCATATATACGTGTTAGCATACGGTATTTGTTTTTCTCTTTCTGACTTACTTCATTCTTGATCGTTAACATTTACACACCAGTTGTAGCAGTAACATATGTTATATTCATTTGCAAATTAGTTTCCAATCTAGTATATCTCCAGAAAAGGGAATAAAATCCTACTAAAGAACACAAGACAGATCTCATAAACCAGAATATTCTATTTTTGACAGAAACTAAAGGGAAGAGGGAGAGAGGAGAACTGAAGATTTGCTAAGCACTTAACGTGATGGGCACTCGCTGCTGTAATGTTGCTACATATTTCATCCTATAATTCTCACTACAGCCCTGAAGGTAGAAAAGATCCCCATTCTATACATGAGGAGTCTGAGCCTTGAG
This sequence comes from Inia geoffrensis, assembly GCA_036417435.1. NCBI lineage: Eukaryota > Metazoa > Chordata > Mammalia > Artiodactyla > Iniidae > Inia > Inia geoffrensis. The sequence continues at coordinate 36,896,490 of CM070919.1, read as the reverse complement.
AAAATGTGGGAATTCCCTAAATCCAGCTGCTCTCACTAGGGAAGCGTGGTGCTTGCTTGCGGATCCTGGTGAGTCTCACTCCAGAGCTGGCTCTCTTTGCCACTCTGCCAGACCGGCCACAGGGAGACGCCACATCACGGCTCTGTCTTCAAGTCCCATCTAGTCCAACTGGCTCTCCAAAGGAGTGAGGGCATGCATCTTCAATGGGGCCATATTATCCCCAAGGATGCAACAGTTAGTTCTTGGGAGCAATAACTTCATAGTTATTATGAAGTATGAGTATACATATAGTACAGAAATAGATATCTAGTATACCTATACTATTAAAATTTCATGGAGGGGAACGATTAGGGAAAAAAAATGTCTAAAAAAAAATATATCCTTGGGCTTCCCTGGTGGCGCAGTGGTTGAGAGCCCACCTGCCGATGCGGGGGACACGGGTTCGTGCCCCGGTCCGGGAAGATCCCACATGCCGCGGAGCGGCTGGGCCCGTGAGCCATGGCCGCTGAGCCTGCGCGTCCGGAGCCTGTGCTCCGCAATGGGAGAGGCCACAGCAGTGAGAGGCCCGCATACCGCAAAAAAACAAAAAGAATCTCCTTATGATAATGACGAAAAGGGTTGTGAACACGGGGCAAAGGGAAAGAGTAGAGGCACGGGTGGCTGTTAGACCTGCTGTTGTGCACTTCACGGTCTGAAGCCTCCACAGGGGCGTGACCCGGAACCCCGGGGCCCTCAGCTCTTTCTCTCCCTTGTGAACATGGATACGGAGGAGGCACAGGCCACGGCTGTATGGAGAGTCTGGTGCTAGATGCAACCCAGTCCTTTCACTCTCTAGCTCTTGTTGGGAACGTTGCTGGCGGATTCATCCCACACCCAGCAACGGCAAAACGTCTCGGAGGAAATGAACACGTGCTCCTTTCCTTAGGCAGCGTGGGGACGCCTGAGGTGGGAACACTCACTGGGGCAAAGATTCAAAGCCCCTCACATCCATCCGGTTCACGGAACCTCTGGACCGGGCCACATGTGGAGCTCTCCAACTGCTTTGGTGTAATTGGCACCAAGGGTGAGGTAGGTGGAAGGCTTTTCAGAGGATGAAACGTACCCTTAGGTCTAACCTAAAGGTTCCTCCGCCCAAGTGGGCTTTGAAGCTTTTCCCCGTGAGCTCAGGGGTTAACCCTCTCGCTTCTACAAGGAACAGCGGAAGTGGCTGCAAAGATGGAATCCTTTTGTATCACTTCCCTGTCTTGACAGAGCAGAATTTAAGACAGGCATCCTCTGCATTACGGCCCTGCTCAGCCGTCATTTTAAAAACGACATCTGCGGTAGTCCTGGAATCAATTTAAAAAAAAAAAAAAGGTGAGAAATGAAAACTAAAGAACAGGGCTCCAATACCTGCACCTTCTCTGCATTGTGATGGGGTACGACATGTTTTCACGAGCTTCTGTCTTTGTCTTGAGGAAGGGAAAAGACCGTTAAAGATTTTTAAATGCAAGACAAAGGAAGACTGTTAAGGGTGGGAGGAAAACTCTACATTCAGGTCACTCACTAGCGCACTTAAAAGAAAATGTCTCCAGCGACCATAAATAATTGGATACCTTACAGGGGGCACACAATGCGTCAGATAACCCCCTTCCCCTTTATCTGCGTTTTTGATACCTGGTAGGAGGGAGTAGGGGAGAGACACTTCACAGTGAATAGAGGTAGATAAAAGGGGAAGATCTGACAGTTGCCCTTATTACCGTGCCGTATCATTTACCTCAGCCAGGAGTCACTAACACACCAGGTCACCCCCGAGGTTGAGGGCAAGGCGGTGAGTTTACATAGCCAAGCAGGGTAGCTTGCTGGCTGGGGGCACACATCAAAGTGTGACAACAAACATGAGAAGAAGATTTATCCAGGTACAGAGATCAAGATAACAGTGCTCTCCTTGCAATATTCTACCACTGTGATGGAAGGAATGCTTTAAATTTCAACATCAGTTCTTTCTGATCTTTTGAGAAGGGGCAAACACAATTAAGGGTTTAGTGAAATATCCTGTTTCTTTAGAAGTGGACTCTTCCAAATAATGTATTGTTTCACTAATGTCTTTCTCTGCACCAACTCCAAATTTGAAGTAGAAATCTCCCCCTTTTTTATAGTGGCAAAATATACATAACGTAAAGTTTACCATTTTTAAGTGTACAGCTCAGTGGCATCAAGTACATTCGAATTGTTGCACAACCATCTCTATCATCTATCTCCAGAACCTTTCTGTTTTCTTCAACTGAGACTCTGTACCCATTAAATACCAACTCCCCATTGTTCCCATAACCTCATAACCCCCAGCCCCTGATAGCCACTACTCTACTTTCAATTTCTATACATTTGACTAATCTAGGTAACTCATAAAGGTGGAATCATACGACATGTGTCCTTTTGCATCTGACTTATTTTACTTAGCGCAGTGCCCTCTGGGCTCTTCCATGTTGTAGCATGTATCAGAATTGCATTCCTTTTTAAGAGTGACTAATGTTCCATTGTATGTAAAGACCACATTTTGTTTATCCAACCATCCATTGACAGACATCTGGATTGTTTCCATCCTTTGGCTATTGTGAATAATGCTGCTATGAACATGGGTGTATAAGTATCTGTTTGAGTCTCTGCTTTCAATACTTTCGTGGGACTTGCAGCCACATAAGAACTCCTATGTGTTCTGAATTCCATTCACCAGTGCAGAGTTCCCCGAGACCTTGGAGTAGTGGCAGTACAGGGAGATTTGGGAGACCTGGGTACTAATCCTAATCCAGCCATAAATAATGTGTGACATTGGAAAAGACCTTTAGCCTCTCAGACCCATAGCTTCCCTAAGGACATTTGAGTTCAGTGTTCTCTAAATTACTTAGAGCTTTGTAATCCTGTGATATAACAGTTACCTTGATACTATGTTGTTGTTAAACACTGATGACTCCTTTTTAATCTGGATCCTTTAATGAATCCAGTAATTTTCAAAAAACCTGTAATAATTCTTCACTTTTTGTTCCCCGTTACTGAAAGCTCAGTTATGGAGGATTTCTAGTTGCAGCAACATTTCAGCAGCTCCACTGGGTGTTTTTGGTTTTGCCTATTTGCTTAGCACTTGTGAGTTTCCCTGGTTTCACCTCTCTCAACATTGTGAGGTCTGAAAGGCACCCTTGGAAAGAGAAAAACATTGGGGGCCTCCCAAAGGCTGGGCAGGTCCAGTGAGTGCCTGTAACTGACTATACGAAGATACCAATTTCCCTGCAGTTGAAATAAAATTAAGTGCAGAAAATAAGATTTTATGTCTGTACAGAGTCATAGGTTATTTTCCTCTCAAAGGCTACTGTGAGATAAATATGATTTCTCAGGTTTTCATGAAAAAAATGATTTGAATATTGGGCCTAGAGTTCCAAGTTCAAACTATTTGTTTATTATAGTTCTTGGTATAACAGTGCTTGAAGGCTGACCAAAATTTCTGGGGCCATTGAGAAAACCCATTGATGGGAATTTTTGATTTGCAAGAAAGACAATACCAACTTAATGTATACTTTCTTATTAGCTAAAATCTTGGCCAAGCTTATGGTAGAAAAGGCTGATCCTGTGAAATGTGCCATCCAGGTCCTCTGATTCTGCGAGGGGTTCATTTGTTCTAAATGGTAGGCACAGATGTTTGTGTTTTGTTTCTGACGTTGCTTAACTTTCTGTGACGAGTGGTAGGATTTCAAGCAGTCTCAAATTTCTACAATGATAAGGAAAACCAGCAAATGACTGTGTCACAGCATTAGAGAGATCATGATAGGATTAAATAATGAAACTTTTGCACTGCCACTACTGGTAAGGGGGTATTTGTGTTACACTGAAATCTAAAACACAACAAAGTATATAAACTATATATGTATGAAAAAAACCAGTGTCCAAAGAATCTATCACCCAAAGGAAAAAATAGAACATTTCTAGTGCCTGGGAAGCCCCATGTGTCCTTCATCCAGTACCTCCTACTGTTTTCCCCTGGAGGAGAGGTTTATAGCCCTCATTACACATTAGCATCACCTGAGCGGCTTTTGAACCATACTGATGCCAGTACTGGTTATACATTAGAATGGGGGATTATTCTAATATAATATAATAGTATAATATAAAAGTCAGTTTTGATTCTATTATACTGCATATAGCTAAGGTTAAAACCCACTGTACTAAAGAGTTCTTCTCAAACTTCAATGTATGTTCAAATCCCCTAAAGATCTTGTTAAAATGTAGCCCCTAAAGGCTTGTACATACTCTGTTAGATCTCTGATCAGGCCATTCATAAAAGGGGATATTAAAGGGCCAATAAACATACAAAAAGGCACTCAATCTCATTATTTTTCAGGGAAATACAAATTAAAACCACAGTGGGTTACAATTACAATTCACCAAAATGGCCAAAGTTAAACAGGCTGACACTATTACAAGATGGCAAGGCATGTTTTGTGCTGGCGTAGCGGTCCAACCCCTTTGGAAAGTTAACATTATATATTGAAGTTAAATATATACTTGTATATACCCTATGCCCAAACAATTTCACCATGAGCTAGAGACCCAACAGAATGCATACTCACGTGTTTAAAAGACACTAACAGTAGTGTTCTTACAGCATTAGTCAGCCAAAACTAGAAACAACCAAATCTCTGATTAACATTACCATGGATAAGTAAATTGTGTTATACTCCTGTGATGGAATGCTATTGGTGATGAAAATGAACAAACCGCGGTTCTACATAACAGCATGGAGGAATCTCACACACATAATGCTGAGTGAGAGAAGCCAAGCACAAAAGAATATATATTATGAGTTTGATACATGAGAACATATAGAGTCCATTTATATAAAGCTCAAACACAGGCAAAACAAATCTACAGTGTTAGAAGTCAGTGTGGTTGCTGCCTGTGGGGCAGAGGGAAGAAGTAGTGACTGAATGCGGGCAAGGTAAGGGGGGGGTCTTGGGAACTGGTAAACTTTCTTTTATTAACCTGGATGGAAGTCCCATGCAAGTATTCACTTGGTTATAGTTCATCGAGCCGAACACTTATGATTTGTGCCCTTTTCTATATAGTGCACATCACTATACTTCACGTATGCTGTATATGCTATCCACCAATAAAATAGTGTATGTGTATGTTTTCAAACCTCGGGCTGGGGAACTGAGCAGGGTTTCAGCTGAAAGGTGCAAATCACTGTCACTTTCGTTGACCGAAGCCTCTAGTAATTTCACCTTACAGCAGCTTTAAAAAAATTGCTTTTTTTTAGGAATGAATAAACTTTTAAAGGTTGAATCTGCATACCTAAAGCAATGAAATGATGACAAATGTCAAGGGTCTTCACTTATGCTTTGACATGCAGACATAATGATAATTAAGAAATCTCTCAAGTAAAGTTTTTTATCTTCCTTCCTCATTTTTTGAACTCTGGGTTACTTTTCAAATTTACAAATTGCTGCTAAGCACATGTTAGCATTAAGTACATTAACGTTCCTCAGAACAAATGTCACAGTGAATACAAAACCTATCTTCTTACCTAGAACACATGGCTTTAACAACAGTGACAATTTTTCATGTACCAGAGATGAACAGTTTGGCTTGTGCCTTTTTTTATGAATTCAGTCTGTTCTGGTCCCAAGCTTGTAGTATGCCTCTTTCTCTTTGAATGGCTCTCAAAAATGAGATGACAATCTGTAGACATTTCCCTTTACCACCAAAGGTCCTAATCTTTTGGAAGACATGGGAACAGATGAAAGTATTTGGCTCTGGGAATGGAAATTACAGATGGATAGAATCGCACTACAGTGAGCTTCACTGGCATTTTCTATTGAGCAATTAGCCCTTGTCCGACTGAAAAGGCTTCCTGCCATGTCCTGAAGGGAATGCATAAGGCAATGTCGGTTTTTATTTATTCCAGAAAAACAAATATTTTTTTATTTTTAGCTCCCTTAAATTCCAGATAAATGTATTCTTTTGCCAAAGAGGATGATTTTCCACATCAAAGGCTAAGACTCTGTATGTGTGTCTGTATACATAGTATGTATCCCTTATCTTGTGACTGGAATATAAATGTGACTGTAAATAAAAGGTGTATTAGAGGTACTATTCCATTAATTTCTTTTACAAATTATTTAAAATCCAGTTAATTTAATCTAAGTTTTAATATACTAGAAGCTACATGCCAGAAGGTTGCGTGACAAAAATGCTATAAATGATATAGTAACTCATCTAAAACAAGATTTTCTCAAAGTAGCACAGACACAATAAAAACCACCAGGTGTCTCTTGCTTGGGTATATGCTCTCATTAGTCAAAAGTAAGTACACATGCAAGGAAAAATACTAAGAAAGACTTGTTTTATAAAACTGACCAAAATATTGATGGATACTCTCCTTTCTGTGGACGCTCTCAGACCTTTTAGAATAAAGCATATTGAAATGCTACCAGTTATTCTGTGTACTTCTGTCACTAGTTTTTCCCAGTCTTTAAAAGGCTATATACTATGACTCAGACATGTCAAGAACACATGGCTTACTCCTATAATTGTTATAATCTTGTTTCAAACTTCCAGTCTATGTGTATAGTAGGCTTGTGGGAGAGGAGGAAGGATTTGCCAGTTAATGCTTTCTCTTCCAGTTCAAATACACTCCTCCAGGTAAATGCTCAGGTGTTCAGAGTTTTTCCCACTTGCTTTTTCCTCCTCCAGATGTTGGGTAAAGAGACAAGCTTCAGTGTCCTCTTGGTGGACAGGAGAGGAGGCCTCAGGTCAGCAAGTTCAGGTCCTGTGCTGTGCTCCAAGCCTTTGCTGCTTTCGGGGTTGAAGTCCCCATTGCCTGCTGCCTGCGTACTGCTGGCAGCCACTGTTGACACCTGTGGCTGAGGAGCTTGTGGTCTATCCTCTCAGCTGGTCAGGGCTCTGTTGTCGTCCCGTGCTGTCCCAACCCTACCTCAGCTCTTGCCGTTACTGACGCTATGACTCTTAATGGTTTCCACCTTCTGCCTTTGCTTCCTCCCTTCTCTCCTTCCCTTCTGCCTTTCTCCCTCCGTGCTCCCTTCCTCCATTTCTCTCTCCCTCCCTTCTGTCTTCTCCTCCACTAATATTTGTTGAGTATCTGCTATGTGTAAAGCACTGCATTAGGTACATGGAGTCCAGGAATAATGCTAAGACCCCTGTCCCCTTGGAGCTTACATTTTAATGAGGGGGCTCAAGCAACAAGCAGTAAATCGAATAGTATGTTCAAAGGTGATGAGGGCTATGGGAAAAAGAAAAGAAAAATTAAAGCAGGGTAAACAAGATCACCATGGGGGAAAGGGCAGTAAAGCAGTAAAACAGAGTGGTTGAAAGAGGCAGGGAGAGCCGGGTTTTGTGGTACCCAAAGCTTGTAAAGTTGGGGGGGGTTCCTCCTTAAGAAATAAATGCAAAATTGGGAATTAAAAACTTAGTCCCCGGGCTTCCCCGGTGGCACAGTGGTTAAGAATCCGCCTGCCAATGCAGGGGACATGGGTTTGAGCCCTGGTCCAGGAAGATCCCACATGCTGCAGAGCAACTAAGCCCGTGTGCCACAACTACTGAGCCTGTGCTCTAGAGCCCATGAGCCACAACTACTGAGCCCATGTGCCACAACTACTGAAGCCTGTGTGCCTAGAGCCCGTGCTCTGCAACAGGAGAAGCCACCGCAATGAGAAGCCTGCACACCGCAACAAAGAGTAACCCCTGCTTGACACAGCTAGAGAAAGCCCGCGCACAGCAGTGAAGACCCAACACAGCCAGAAATAAATAAATAAAATAAATTTATAAAAAAAAAAAAAAACTTAGTCCCCAAAGTGAATATTTATGGAATGAGAAAAGATTATAAGAAATTAGTCACATCAGAGTTACAGGTCCCTATCTTCTGATAAAGCCATTTATCAGAAACGTTTACATAGAAATGCTTCCTAATTGTAAACCCGTGTCCTGTTCTCCACACTTGACTACCAGCAACCTCCAGCCCTCCTGGAGGCTTGTGTGAGTGATGTGTCCGGCAACTTAAACTTCGCTAGCTTCACACATCACTCTGCCTCTACAGGTGTGTCTCACTGAGAAGGGAAGATTGGTCCAGGACTTGAAAGACAGAGAAATCTGCAAAAGACTGTTCCAGGAAGAGGGAACAGCTAGAGCAAATTCCATAACAGTCTCCACCTGTGCCACCTGGCTGCTTTGTTCATGAGCACTTTTGCAAGCACTGGGGTGGCAAGGATAGAGGCTGGCTACCATCAGCTGGATGAGCCATACCATCTGCCTGGCTGTTTAATGCCCTGTTTGTGGCAGAAGCTCTCTGATAGGCATTACCGCGCAATGGAAAGAGCCTCACACTTTGTGCCCACTTCCGTAGGTTCATCCATATGTCTCTTCCCTATAGACCTCCTTGTCCCCTTCCAAACCTATCCCTCTGATGCCCATAACAAATGTGCCAAAAGTATTCACCACTGCCCAAGAGTCCACATATATACTTACCTTCAACCACTTCTCTCTCGATACAGAGGGATCACTAGGTACAGTGCCCATTGCTTTGCCCAGTGTAATCATTGACTTTCAAGGGCATCTCTGAGTGGATCTACAGGGCAGCAGCTGTCTGCTTTAGCTCACTTCAACATAGCCTGTTGACTCATCTTTGAACCAGCCCTTATTTTCTTCTGGTGAACTGGCCTTAGCTGTGAGGTGAGAGAGAGGTGATGGTGCATGAATTCGTTTTCTAGGGCTGTTGTAACAGAATATCACAAACCGAGTGGCTTAAAACAACAGAAATTGTGCACTGTACATCGGTGTCTGGCCAATGGTGAGAATGGAGACTGAAATGCATGCAGTGACTTTCAGGGCTGCATCTACACAAAGGGAGGACTTCTTCTAGTTGCACAAAGGCTAACAGAGGTTCTGTGGAAGAATTTTAAGGTGCACTGTTGTCATGTAGTTTAGCCCTACTTTATCAGGGGCAGAGCCAAGGTTAGGGTGATTTGAAGGTTACCCAGAGATTTTATAACTTAAGCATCCCAATTACTTTGTATCTTTGGAGTCACAGTGGGGTCCAAGAAACAGAAAGCAACATATCTGAGTCAAAAATCAGAAAGAAATTTGGCGGATAAGACTCAACAGCAACAAAGAAATTTTTTATTATGTATTTGTCCAACAAAAAATAAAGACAGGGCTTCCCTGGTGGCACAGTGGTTAAGAATCTGCCTGCTAATGCAGGGGACATGGGTTCGAGCCCTGATCTAGGAAGATCCCACATGCCGCGGAGCAACTAGGCCCGTGAGCCACAACTACTGAGCCTGCGCGTCTGGAGCCTGTGCTCCGCAACAAGAGAGGCCACGATAGTGAGAGGCCCACGCACCGCGATGAAGAGTGGCCCCCTCTTGCCACAACTAGAGAAAGCCCTCGCACAGAAACGAAGACCCAACGCAGCCAAAAATTAATTAATTAATTAATTAAAAAATATATATAAAAACAAATAAAAACAAATTTCAAGGCACGTCTTGAAAACGGGTGAGGAAGTACCTGAAAAGTTCCCAGTATATTATAGCTGGCAAATGAAAATAATTTATAGTAATTATTACTACCAGTTACATATATATGTACATTTAATTGCTATTTCCTTAACTGACTGCTGTTTCTTATCTAATATTTACTACTTATTTTCTGGATACAAAACTACTCAGAGGGGTCTCAGTATTTATCATTTTATTTTTCTGAACATAAAAATTCATGCAGCTTTCACAAGTTTGGGTACAATCCTTGCCCCACAATTCTGGTTTTTTCCTATAAGGTTTTAAGTTATTCAGTTATGTATCTCCTACTATGGACTTTTTCAGGATCTTAACTCTCCTGTTCAACAAGATAATACTGTAGATTCTGCATCATTTACGTGGGCCTTTTCGTCAGTGGCAATTACAGCGTGGTTCACGTCTCATAACTGATTCCCCTTGTTCCTTCCCAGCCAGCCTAGCTCAAAATTTCCACTTGTTCTTTGACATTTTTCATCCCTAATATTTAAGATTCTTCTTGTACAACATCTGTATGGCTTTCTGCTTCCCCCATGTCACCACCGTAGCTGATATTTAGATTCTTGCAATAGCCTCGTAACTAGTCTTTCTAACTTCAACATCTACTCTATCCAATCTAACCCCTATACTGCTTTTAGATTGTTTTTCCCCAAATTCTACTTTCATTATGTCATTTCCCTGGCCAAAATTTTCAGTGGTGCCCCATCATCTCTAGTAGCAATCTCAAAACTCATTTGATTGTGTATATATCAGTAAAAGTATTTTTAGCATACACCCCTAGCGTGTGTGTGTGTGTGTGTGTGCGCGCGCACACGCGCGCGGATTTATTTATTTATAACTTATACACGTATACTCTTATCTCTACATATACTTAATTAAGCTTAACTTTAAACTCTTTTAGATAAAAATAATTATAAATGAAAGTGCTAATATTTTTCTTCTGCCATCCTAAAGGAACATTTAGTGCAACTCATTTTGGGTAATTATATGTAGGCAGAATATTTTTAAAACTCCGAGAGGGGGCAGTGGAATGCTGTTCCGCTGTCCGTGGTGCTGAACTATGATTGCACATTACCACATCATTGTAGCTCCTGACCTTTGGATACTGGGGATTCCTTTCTAACTTTCCCCCATATTAAAAACAAACAAACAAACAAACAAAACTTTCTGTTTATTTTGCTTGTTTGTTTGTTTGGTTTTGGCCACTCTGCGCAGCTTGTGGCTTCTTAGTTCCCCAACCAGGGATTGAAACCAGGCACTTAGCAGTGAAAGTGCCACGTCCAAACAAACTGGACCTCCAGGGAAGTCCCTCCTCCATATTTTTTAAACAAAAGGAAATGTTATAGACTATACTCTCAATAGGATTCTAGTTCCTAATGTGGAATTCCAGAGGAGTAAATATTCTTTTTCCCCCATACTGAAGAGCAAAGTATCTCTTTCCCTTGGAAAGAAGCAGACTGAGAATAAAAAGAAATGGAGGGTTTAAGTAAGTCTCCACATTAGCTGAATCATTTCATTTCTCTGTTGAAAAAACGTAGTCAAGGAATATGTTAAAAGAAGATTCTAATACTCATGTTTTCTTAATTTTATAGCTTCATAACCAAGAATGATTGAAAATAGGAGAAAGAAATACTGTCAAAGATTATACAGTACAATGAAGTTGTACAGTGAGGCTCAGGAATATAAATGTTAGCAGGTACATGAGTACTTCTGTGACTGTTGGCTATTAGAAACAAGACTGTAAATTTCTGCCTTGAGGAAGATTCTGGTGATCTATAAAACGTCAACGGATGTTGTCACAAATCAGTGGTTCACATGAATCTCATAAAGACCGTAGAACCTGCAGCACGTGTTATATAAATGACGAAAGAGCGTTTCCTCTTTAAATCTCCGGCTAGCTGCAGACCAACTGAATGCAAAGTAGAAAGCTTAAGTGACATCCAGAGTGTTGAAAAATAGTTAGGGGCTTCTCATATAAGTAAAAGTATATTGAGAACTTAGAAAAACAGAACAATATCTTGTTATTAGTAGTTCTACTGTAATGTTATTAGAGAATTTACAACCATTATAGCAAATTCCAGTAGACCATTTTAAAATTTACTTTTTCCTTTCTACGGCAACAAATCTCTGGTCACTTGACACTGAGAAAAACTAGTATTTGGCTGTGGATATCACCATTAATGTTCAACTTCAGTATTAACTGTAACATTTGAATGACTCAGGTGCACTGAAATTCTTCTTTGATGCAAGTTTTTAACATAGATTTCCATTTAATAAATGTTTGTTTGCAAATGTTATATGTCAGGCCATGCAGATACAGAGATTAAAAAGACAGAGTCTGGGGGCTTCCTTGGTTGCGCAGTGGTTAAGAATCCACCTGGCAATGCAGGGGACATGAGTTCCAGCCCTGGTCCGGGAAGACCCCACATGCTGCAGAGCAACTAAGCCTGTGCACCACAACTACTGAGCCTGTGCTCTAGAGCTCGCAAGCCACAACTACTGAGCCCACGTGCCACAACTACTGAAGCTCACACGCCTAGAGCCCATGCTCCGCAACAAGAGAAGCCACCACAATGAGAAGGCCGTGCACCGCAACGAAGACCCAACACAGCCCAAAATAAATAAATAAATTTATTAAAAAAAAAAATAAAGACAGACTCTGACTTTAGGAATTTCATGATCCAGTGAAGGACACAGACAAGAAGATAAACTAATATCACTATATTATATTGCATGATAGATGTATAAACAGAATAGCACGTCAGCTCATAGAGAAGTACCTAATCAGACTGGGACAGTCTTCCCAGATGAACTGATGCTTCAGCTCACTCTTTCAAGGACGGTAGGAGTCAGCTAGGAAAGCAAATGGAAGAAAGTCATTGCAGAGAAAGAAAGCAGTGTATGCAGGGGCAAACAGGTGTGAGACAGCAGAGCAAGATTTGGAAGTTAAATGCACCTCATTATCCTGACACAACAGGTAAGAATGGGCAAAATTCAAGATCAGAAAGAGCTATGTAGAGGATTCTAAGGAGTTTGGAGTTTCCCTGAGAATAAAGGGAAGGTATTATTAAAGGAATCTGATCAGTGAGGGTACATGATATTATTTGCATATTGAGAAAGTCCTTCTGACAATAATGTAAGGAGTAGATTCACAAATAGTCACAAAAAAAGGGAGATGATTTTGGAATATTACAGAAATATTGAGTCATCAATCAAGTCATTGAAAGTGAAGATGGAGAATAACAGATAGATTTAAAAGATATTTAGGCTATAGTTTCAATAGACATAATGAACAATTAATTTTGGGGCAAGGAAGAGAGAAAAGTCTCAGATAATCCCAAAGTTTTGTGTGGGGAAAAAGATATCACTTGCTGAGCACGGGGAGGCAAAAGGAGGAACGTAGTTGGGGGACAGATAATTTGAGTTTTGGACATGCTGTGCTTGAGTACCTACGGGTCGTATAAGCAGAGATGTCCAGCAGGAAGAAACATACTCGATTTTGAAGCTCTGAAGAGCAATGTTGGCTCAAAGGAGATATTTGGGAGCCTTCAGTGGTAGGTGGAACCATGTGTACAATCCTCAGAGAGAATGCGTAGAATGAAGACAGAATCAGGTAAAGTCTCCAGGGAAAGATAATATTTAAGCAGTGATTGGAGGAAGAGGAACCATCAAAGGAAGAATAAACTTGAGTAAACAGAGAGGTCAGAAGAAAACAAAGAGAATGTGTATCATGGAAGCCAGTGGAGGAGGAGTTTCCAAAAGTGGAAACAGTCAACAGTGACTACGAAGACAGAGCCTGTACCTGACTCACCCTCATTGGTGATTTTTTGACCAATTGACCAATTGAAATTTATATTCTATTCATATCAGATACTAAATATAAAAATATTATGTTTAAATAAATTACTTAAAATATACATGGTCAAATTATAGACATTACAGCTAACAATTATGACCAGACCAGTACATCTTCACTCTTGTATTCTTATGGTTATGCCAGAGGTGTTGTTTATTATTGTGCTTGAAGCAAAGCCTGGAACCATATAGAGCAACTATTCCTGAGATTCCCCCATGTAAAAATGAAATTTTATGTTCTAGAAATGAACTCTAATATATGACTTGAGAGGACCCTTTTGAGTCTTTATAATACCATAATATAACTACTTGGCACTCACAAATTCAGCCATTCAGGTTTTTATATTTGTCATAATGTCAGAAATTACCCTGAGGTGTCCAGAGAGTAGAAATACTTTGAATATGATGGAAACATATTCAGAGTTCTCAGCACTGTCATGTAAACTTTGAACCTAAATAATTGAATGAGAAAAATACATGTTAGGCTTATTCCATGAGTTAAGGTTACAGCATTTTATAATAATCTCAAAAAGAATGCTGAAATCTAAAACTGGGATACTAGTCTTTCAGGACTAAAATACAAGTTAGTTGAAACTCAGAAAATTACTTGTTAGATGTGGTGCTTTCATGTATGTGTATGGGAGTGTGTAGGTTTTATGGAGTGTCTGCCCACGACACATCTAGAGTCTAGATTGCCTAAGAGGCAGGATGGCATATATGAGCAGGAAATGGTGCACACCTCCCAAAGGGGTATAAGTTTTAGATGATCTGCTCAGTTTCCTTCTGGTTTCTCAAAGGGGATGGGTTGTTTTTTGTTTTTGGGGGGTTTTTTAGCCGTGCAGCATGCAGGATCTTAGTTCCCTGACCGGGGATCGAAACCGTGCCCCCTGCAGTGGAAGTGCGGAGTCCCAACCACTGGAACGCCAGGGATGCATTCTTATATCCCATATATCCGCCCACTTAAACAAGATGTGGATTGAACAAAAGTCAACCAGTTTTTCACAACTAGTCAATTTGTTAGAAAATAAGTGTAGCAATCATATCTGTGAAAGTTTATGATGGTTGCCGTAAACAACCACCCACAAAACATATACTAGTTCCTTCAACTTATTATCTTGAAAATTTACAAAACTAAAGAAAAGTTGAAAGAGTAGTGCATTTATTTACCTTTCAACTAGAATCACCAGTTGTTTAGCCACATTTGCTTGATCAGTCTGTATGTAGGACCATTTTTTTAAAAATGGTTTTCTTTGAACCATTTCAAAATAAGCTGTAGACATCATGACACACATTCCTAAGAATGAGGAAATCTCCTGTATAACCACAGCAGCATTAGCAAACCCAAGAAGTGTAACACTGGTATAATAATCTTATCTACCCATGTTTAGATCTCCCCAGTTGTCCCTTTAATAGCCAGGATCTAATCAAGAGTCACACACGACATTTAATTTTCATGTCTCCTTAGTCTCCTTCAACCTAGAACAATCTCCCACCTATTTTCTCTGTTGGTGCTGTTTATGACATGGATATGTTTAAAGAATCAAACTAGTTGTCTTGTGGACTATCCAACAATGTGAATTTGTGTGTTAACAGTTTACTAGGGCTACTGTAACAAAGTACCACAAACCGGGTGGCTTGAAACAGCAGAAATGTGTTGATTCACAGTTCTGGAGGCTAGAAGTCCAAGATCAAGGAGTTGGCGGGGCCGCACTCCCTCCACAGGCTCGAGGGGAGGATCCTTTCTTGCTTCCTCCAGCCTCTGGTGGCTCTTGGTGTTCCTTGGCCTCGGATAATGTAACTCCAATCTCTGCCTTTGTGTCTTCACATGGTATTCTTATGAGGACACCGCTTGTTGGATTTAGGGTCCACGCTACTCCAGTATGACCTTATTTTGACCTAACTAATTATATCTGCAAAGACCCTATTTCCAAATAAGGTCACATTCTGAGGTACTGGGGGTTAGGGCCTCAACATATGAATTTTGAGGAAAACACAATTCAACCTGTAATAGTGTGATTGTTTCTTATGATTGAATTGAGCTTGAAGATTTTTGTCGAGAATATTTCGTAAGTGATGTGGGGTACTTCCAATTGAATCAGTTTGTCCCATTATTGGCGATGCTAAATTTGTTCACTTAGGGTGGGGTCTGCCAGATTTCTTTTGTTATTAATAAGTAATTAATAAGTAATCTGTGAGGGTGGGAAAAAAACGAAGACAAGATGAAAAGCAAGTCATTATTTGGAAGCTCCTACACAGGTAGGAGAGGGGAAGAGTGAGACAGGGCAGGAAAGCAGCCTGTGTGGGGTAGAGCATCGAGCTACTCATCGCTGTGGTTGCAAGCTTAATCCCACTGGGAGTCAGCGGAACAGAATACTTTCTCAGTCCCCAGCTGGGGGCCACTGGGGTGGGGCTGAGTTGCTTAATTCTCTGGAATTTCCACCCTCCCCTGCTGCAGGCAGAGCTGTGGCTCTGGGACTGGAGGAAGCCCTGAGGCCTTT
Organism: Inia geoffrensis; assembly: GCA_036417435.1. Classification (NCBI taxonomy): domain Eukaryota; kingdom Metazoa; phylum Chordata; class Mammalia; order Artiodactyla; family Iniidae; genus Inia; species Inia geoffrensis. The sequence goes on along the minus strand of CM070919.1, from coordinate 36,880,583 downwards.
GGGTGTTTGTGCTTCGCATTGTGGAGGTTGAGGCGATGGCCAGGGCACAGACACCATCTGCTACAATCTCCTGCCTTTACTTATTTATCTATTTATAGTTGATTTACAGTGTTATGTTAGTTCCTAGTATACATCAATGTGATTAAGAATGTATATATGGAATGTATATGTACATGGAATACATATATGGAATATATATGTACACATGTATATATATCTATGTATTCTTTTTCAGATTTTTCTCTATTACAGGTTATTACAAGATGTTGAATATAGATCCCCGTGCTATACAGTAGGTCCTTCTTGTTAATCTATTTTATACATAGTAGTGTGTATCTGTTAATCCCAAACTCCTAATTTATTCCTCCCCCGTCCTCTCCCCTTTGGTAACCATACATTTGTTTTCTGTCTGTGGGTCTATTTCTGTTTCATAAATAAGTTCATTTGTACCATTTTTTTAGATTCCACATATAAGTAATATCATATGATATTTGTTTTTCTCTGTCTGACTTACTTCACTTAATATGATAATCTCTAGGTCCATCCATGTGGACTTGCAAATGGCATTATTTCATTCTTTTTTATGGCTGAGTAATATTCCACTATGATGACCTTTTAAACTTACTTTATGAGCAAGTTATAGACCTCAGCTACTTGGTCTTCAGCCATACTTTTAAGAGTTTTCCCTATACAATGTCCTGCCTTGTCAATTTCAATTAATTTTGGTTTCATTTTGATGACTTTAGGAACCAAAGTTAAGAAAGAATCCACTTCTCACACTCTACAGATTCTGAGTTATCAGTGACATGGCAGGGGAGCAAGGGAGTGAAGTGAATTACCAGATGACCAAGAATGAATGGTGAAGAAATGCATATGGTACGACTGCAGGCCAGGAATGTGTCCTTCTTCCTCTCTACACAAGCTTGCCGTCCATCCTGCTGCTGCCCTGTAGCCCACACTGAGGACAGCTCTCTGAGTAGCGGTCAAGGCCTGGTCCTATCATGGACTGAATTGTTTTCCCCAAAAATACACATGATGAAGCTTAATCCCCAAGGTGACTGTATTCAGAGGTAGGGCTTTTAAGGAAGTAGTGAAGGTGAGGTCATAAGGGTGGGGCGCTAAGGATATGACTGGTACCCTTCTAAGAAGAGGAAGAGACACCAAGGATGCGAGGACACAGAGGAAAGGCCGTGTGAGGGTGCAGCAAGATGGTGGCCACCTGCAAGCCAAGGAGAGGGGCCTCACCAGAAGCCAACCCTGCCGCCACCTTCATCTTAAACTTCCAGCCTCCAGAACCATGAGAACGTAAATTCCTGTTGTTTAAGCCACCATGTCTGTGGTAATTGCCACGGCAACCCTAGCAAACAAATAGAAACGGTTATGCTTGCTTCCTCTTTTCTCAGCTGTCTCCTCATTTACCCTCTTATACCTCTCTTTGAACTTAAAGGAAGAGATACCTTACTTCCTGGCTCTAAATCCCTTTTCCTGCCCAGGAGGTAGTTTATTCCCAAACATATCCCATTTGCTGTCTTTCCAATTCTTTAAGAAAATAAGGTAGAATGTAAATCATAAATAGATAATAAATAACATTCTTTTCTTTTTCTTCTATTATCTTCATCCTCTGCTTCGCCAAAGACTCTGTTCCTTTTCTGGCCTGAGGCATGTGGATGGCTGTCAGGTAAAGCCTGCCAGGGCAGGAGGGCAGGTAGTGGTGTATTTATCACCGAAAGGAAGATGCTCTTACCATGAGTTAACTATAAACATGAATCTAAAGCAGTGCTTCTCAAATAATTTCTGAAGAAAAAACAAAACGAAACAGAATCGCCAGGCTTTCCTGGTGGCGCAGTGGTTGAGAGTCCGCCTGCCGATGCAGGGGACACAGGTTCGTGCCCCGGTCCGGGAGGATCCCACATGCCGCGGAGCGGCTGGGCCCGTGAGCCATGGCCGCTGAGCCTGTGCGTCCGGAGCCTGTGCTCCACAATGGGAGAGGCCACGACAGTGAGAGGCTCGCGTACCACACACAAAAAAAACAACCAGAATTGCCCCCCACAACCCCTACCAGATCTATAGTTTTGTAAAATAGGATAAAAATGAATTTCTAGAAAAAAATAAAGACATACAACATACAAGTCCCAACTTTCAACAGACAGAAAATTACTGTTAAATTGCTTTTGAAGTTTCTAAACCGTTGTTTCTGTACTTGCCACATACGCTTAACAAATAGTTCAAGGACAGGCACTGGTGTATGGACCACACTTTGAGGACAACAGTTTCAAAGGGCAGGTGAATTATGTCCTTCCTTTCTCGTTGGTTCCTATCATCTCATTCAGGGTCAGCCGAGCTCTGTGTCTAGGAGAGTTTCTTCCCCTTGACTCTCTCTCTCTCCTTTTCTGCATCTCTGCCTTCCTGTTGGAGTTCATCCTACCGGACTTTCCTATATGGTCAAGGGCATGGAGAATTGAGTTATCCTAGGAGGATCTTGGGAAGACCGCTAGTACTCCGTAAGAATTAGGTTTCTCAAATCCCTCTGATTGGAGCGTCTATAAGATAGACCACTCTCTCTCTCTTGCTAAGATCCATAGCCTGGCATATTTGACTCTCTGATCAATCTCACTTTTCTGAAACTCTTCCTCTGTCTCCTTCATATCAGTCTATCCATGGGCAGTCAGACTGGCAATGTGTCAGATGAAACTAGGGTAACAGATTTCTGGGTCTAGGAACTTCACCATCTGTAACGGTAAGTGGGAGGGCAGAGAGACTGGCAGAGATTCCTGGAACTCTTAAAGAGGCTTGGAGCCTCAAGATCTACATAATTTACTGGAATAAACCCTCTCCAGGGAAGTGACTGTCCAGACAGCACGTTTAGTTTATTGCCCAGCAATAAATGAAAGGTTGAAGGACGACAGTCGTTATGTGCTGGCATACTGAGAGTGTACAGCCAAAGCCCAAGTGCACGGTCAGTACTCACAGTCTCCCATTGTTACCTGGACAACAGTCTTTATCCTGTCTCTCACCTATCTCATGAACATCTATGTGACAATTGGCCTCTAGTGGGGTCAGCTTTGTGAGGCTGGAGCCCCTGGAATTATTCCAAGTGGTTTAGAATATAAACCTCTTATAAGAGGTCAGTGCATCACCATGGTGTTTCCCACACCAGGACACCCTACCTCAGCAAGAACACATCATATCTAGCCAGAGCACCTGGTTTCTAGAAGAGGTGATGCACATGCCGTTCCTGTTCTCTTGGATGACAAACAAGGACAGTGCTCCGGGAGCAAAGGTCATGTGGTCAGGCTGTAACAGATGCGGGTAAGTCTGGTCTGAGCCTAGCAGACTAACCCTGACACTAGCTGACTCCAATAACAAGTGGTCCTATTATTCACCCTAACTTGGCCTTGCCTAGAATATGCTGAGATGTTAAAAGATGGAAGATTCTGGGTTCTTTTAGGAAAGGAGCTAAGGGAAAACTGAAGATGAAATAAGGGGAAACTAAGGAGCAAATTCCTTGAGAAGGGATGAGATCCAGAAAACACATGAAGGATTGCCCTTGATAGGAAAGGAAGCTGTTTGCTCAGTTGCCAAAGGAAGGGAAACATGGACAATGGCACAAGTGCAGAGAAGTTTGTAAATGAGGTGGTGCAAAGGTCCTATTTTCTCAACCAAGTAGAAGGTAAAGTATATGGAGGATGTGAGGAAGCCACTAGGAAAGGCAGAAGGTTTGAGAGAAGAAATGCTTCCCTTGGAGACAACAACAATAATCTTATTGGCAAACAAGCACTGGGTTGCTGGGTTGTAATGACAGCCCATCTGGGGTGTGGGATCGTGAAGTATAAAGTGAAGCCAGTTTGCCCAGTTGTGTGAATCTGGCAGAGTTCAACTGCTGGGTGCAGACTTGGAGCTGGTGGGAATCTGGGTCTGTTCAGCCAAGTGTGATGGAGGGAGAGAGAGGCTAGGTGATTAAACGATAGGTCGTGGAGTCTGACCTAGAGAATAAATTCGAAGAAAGGAAAACTAAGTTCAAGTGCTTGCTGGCTCTGCCATTTACTAGCTGTGTGATCTTGGCCAAGATTCTTAAATCTCTGACTCAGTTTCCACAATTTAAAAATGGAGAGAATAGCAGAACGAATTATGTTATCAGTAAATATGAGGATTAAAAGAAATAATTGTATATATAGCAGCTCACCGCAATGTCTGGCATATGGTTAAGTACTCAAGAAATTTTTCTCTTTCTTCTTTAAGATATTATGAAAATTTCCCAACTATTAAGTGCTTTTTCAAATGTAGGATTCTGTCTGGTTGTTTAGTATTCCATAGTATTTATGAACTGTATGTCCATCCCTTTTTGATGAGAGCACAATGTAGAAACTAGGACAGCATAGCACAATGGCAGGCTCCAGAGACAAACAAAATGCCTGGGTTTGACTCCTGGCTTCCCCACTTACTATCTGTGTGACTTTGGGAGAGTTACTTAACTTCTATAATCTCAGTTTTCTAATCTGTGAAATGGGTATAATTCTATTTCTCCCGAGTTGTTACAGTAATTAACTGATGTAATACTCGTGAATGCTCAGTAAATCTTAGTGGCAATGATGATGATGATGATGTTGGTGTTTCCAAACATTTAAGACATTTCCAGAGTATGCCAATTGCATTGCTAGTTTTATAATTTCTAGAAAGTGAGGTTAACCGAAAAGGGGAGCTCTGGTTGGACAGAATATTCTTCAAGATTCTGAAAAGCACAAGTTAAGTAAAACTTGTGCAGTGACAACTAATATGTCATGTATTTTTAAGTAAGAGGAATGAAAGAAAAAGATCAACCATCTCAAGAGGACATGCAATTTGATTATAAAGTAATGAGACAGACTCCACAACAGTCAATAGTATTATTCTGAGTTACAGCTAGAATGCTTACTCTCTTCTGGAGATAGGAAGCTTTGGTGAGCCTAGTGATTATGTCACTGGATATCAGTTTATGATAAATAAAAGTGCACACATATCTATTAATATTCTCTCTGGCTTCAAGCCTTGATACTAAAAATATGACTTAGCATATGTTGTACTGGCTTTCATGTGATCACTAAACTTATTATTTTCCCCAGGTATAATCCTCTATTTGATGACTCACATACTAACGAATTCCATACAATATTTGTTATTGTCGGAGAAAAATCCTGGTAGATTTTCAGTTATTATCTCAGTTGATGATACAGGTCTGAATTCAAAAAAGTAATTCAAATTCTTTTGAAGCTGTGTGAGATCTGTTTGCTTCATCTTCTACTCCACGCGTGAAGCAATTAACTTTGGTTATATTCATATAATACTTTCCCATACTAAAAGAAAAATTATTCCAACTTTTTTCAAACGAAGCTTTTTTTGAATATTAAAATCATAGCCTTGAGAGTATCAAAAATAATGGAAGGTAGAGCCTGGCCTAGAGCAATACAACAAAAATATTGAAAATTGCTGCCTGCCAGCCAAACGCTGTTGCCAAATAAGAGGGAGGAATGTGGATCGTGACCCTTTCTCACCCTTCCTTTGATCGGTCTTTTGACAGAAACATTGATGGAAAGGAGTTGTGCCTAATGATAAAGGCTGTGTCTACAAGAGGCAGGAAGTTGGACTGGGTTTTTCATGTTCTGTAGACGAGGGTCTATAATAATCTAGAGTAGTGGAAATGTCATCTGTAGTGATAGATTACAAAATGACGCTACAACAGCTAAGTTGAGATCAATTACATCAACTGAAATAAGTACGTTTCCAGGCGGTAGGAGTAGAAAACATAAAGAGAGGAGTGTGATTATTGGAAGAGCAGCTACTGGCCACAGGATGGAGCCTAAAGAGGTCCAGGGCCCCAGGACCAGTATTTCTACGGGGGCGCCTGGGGAGCCCCTTTGGAGAGTTCAGATGCCCTCGTGACCGTGATTCCTGCATAAGTATGTTTTGTTGACCCTTGGGTCTTTGATTTTCACCTGTGAGTTATTTTTTTTTTCCTTTTTTCTCTTTTAAAAACATCTCAGTTGTTCCATATTTCTTGGCTTCACCTGTTTCTTGTATGGTCACGTCCAGAGGCAAAGCTTTACTCCCCTGGTGCGTGGCCTATGGATAGTGCCTTGAATTTGTATCAATATTTGACAGATGTTTGCACTTATAACCCATGTCAGGCCATTTTGTGGGTGTTCAATAACCATATACGGTGCCTCGTGCTTTTCTATGCACAGACTGTCACATCTTATCTGAGACTTACAAGAGCCCTGCGAAGAAAGCAGGGCAAGTGTTAAGGCCATTTTGCGAGTGAGGAACTTGGAAAAGAAATTAAGAAATGGGAACAGCTTCCCATAGTTGTTAGGAATAGAACCAGAATTTGACCCTTGTTGAGCTTCTCACTCTGAGGCATTCAAAACAGACCAGCAAATATTTGGAGCATAAGACCCTCTCCCAAAAACCTCCAGTGTCTTACATGCTTCTGAAATAAAAGTCATACCGAGCATGGGCTTTGAGTCTCCACAGCCAGAGGTCCTTAATCGAGAATCCATGGATCCCTGTGAGATTTACGGATGCGTGACTGAGAACTCCCCAAAACTGTATTCAAACTATGTTTTTGCACCTTTCCAGAGATGCTCCAAGGCTACCAGAAGATTCTCAAAGTGTCCATCACTTGGGTCAATCTTACACCTAAATCTCAAGGATTTCCAAACCGCTAGTCTTTTCTTCAGTAGGAGATACAGATTATTAGTCATGTTTCCACTTCACGGGAGGTTTCTTTACACCAGAACCTTATTAAAATAAATACACAAGAAATTCCTAGTCACCAGGAATTTGGAGATAAACAAAGCCAGTGCTTGGTTTCAGAGAAGTACAGTGGGAGGGTAGTGCATCAGAGCTCCCTGGAAGAGACTCAGGTCAGTCAACATCAGTGAGTCCAAACTTTGGCTTGTGTGAGATACTCCGTGAGAGCCCATAAAGCTTCAGGTCCTGACCCACCGACTTAGAACCTCTGAGGGTGGCATCCTGTCATTTGCATTTTAAATGATGACTTCAGGTAATCCCGATGCCGGCCAGTAGTCTACACTAGGAGAAAAAGTGCCTTTTCCATTTCCGGCATCTCTCTTCTTATGCATAAAAGAGTTTCATTTTAAAAAAATGTTATTGAAGTAAAAACTGCATACAGAAAAGCGCACGGCGTAAATGCGCAGCTCAGTGAATTCTCACATGGGAACACACTTGTGTAATCACCTTCCAGGTTGGCAGACAGAACGTTTTCAGCTTCCCAGGAGCCTCAGAACCCACCCTCACCCCATCCTCCCAATGATGATTCCTCTCCCTTCTCTCTAAAGGTGCCAATATTTTACCTGTTTGTGGACTGTATACAAATGCAACCATACAGTATTATTTTGTGTTTGGTAGCATCAGGTTACAGAAGCCACACCAGTCCCTTTAACAGAGACAATTTAATTGAATATAATGAATTGCTAACTGTGTATTGGAGAACCGAGAAGGCAAAAAGAGACACTAGAGTCTAATCAGGAAGTAGCAACCTCAGGATGCAAAAGGGGAGACGCTGGAATTATTAAAATTAAGGAGACCAAGTTTGGGGGGGTTCTATGGAGCTGAAGCTCAGACCTCTGAGGGGATGTAACGATGTTTTTCCTGTGAAGAAGGAAAAACCGAAAATAAGAAATAACTGATGCTACAGGAAGGAGCAGGTCCATTTTCCTCTTCCAGCCTTGCAGTCCCTAGTGCCCCCTATTGGCAGAACCCCTCAGGGAGGCAGTTAGCAAAGCAGGAATGTGCTTCACAGAGTCCCAGCCTCAGCGCTGCAAAGCACAGACTGGAAGGCTGGGCTTGCAGGTGGAAGACAGCAGCTAAATAACTCGCAGAGTTTCTTTAGCTCAGTATGCTTGTGAGATTCATCCATGCTATGTGTGGCAGTAGTTCATTTTTTTTATTGCTGCATAATACTAGGTTGTATGAATATACTGCAATTTACCATTTTATTGTTGATGGGCATTTGGGTTGTTTCCTTTTTTTTACAATTATGAATCATAATGAAAATGAATATTCTTAGATATGTTTCTTGGTGCACATGTGTATATTTTCTACAGTATATGCCTAGAAATGTAATTGCTGGGCCATAGGGTTGCATATATTCAGTTGTAGATAGGGCCAAACAGTTGTCCAAAGTGGCTCTACCAATGGACACTCCCACCGGCCAGTGTATGAGAGCTGTCAGTTCCTACGCATTTCAGTCAACTCTTGATGTTGTCAAACTTTTAAGTTTTAGCCAATCTGGCATGAGGATGATGGTATGTCATTATAGTTTTAATTTTCATTTCCCTGAAGACCAATGGCACTGAGCTCGTCTTAACGTATATCTATCAGCTATTTCTATATCCTCTTCTCTGAAATGACTGTTCAAAAAGTCCCTTGTACATTTTTCTATTGGACTATCTTTTTCTTATTGATTTGTAGGAATTCTTTTTTTTGTTTGTCTGTTTGTTTGTTTGTTTGTTTTCTGCGGTATGTGGGCCTCTCACTGTTGTGGCCTCTCCTGCTGTGGAGCACAGGCTCCGGACATGCAGGCTCAGCGGCCATGGCTCACGGGCCCAGCTGCTCCACGGCATGTGGGATCTTCCCGGACCGGGGCACGAACCCGCATCCCCTGCATCGGCAGGCGGACTCAACCACTGCACCACCAGGGAAGCCCTGTAGGAATTCTTTGTATATATATTTTTTAATTCATTTACTTTATTTATTTATTATTTTTAGCTGCGTTGGGTCTTTGTTGCTGCACACGGGCTTTCTCTAGTTGCGGCGAGTGGGGGCTACTCTTCGTTGTGGTGTGCAGGCTTCTCATTGTGTTGGCTTCTCTTGTTGCGGAGCACGGGCTCTAGGTGCACGGGCTTCAGTAGTTGTGGCGCGCTGGCTCAGTAGTTGTGGCTCGCGGACTCTAGAGCACAGGCTCAGCAGTTGAGGTGCACAGGCTTAATTGCTCCGTGGCATGTGGGATCTTCCCGGACCAGGAATCAAACCCATGTCCCCTGAATTGGCAGGTGGACCCTTAACCACTGCCACCAGGGAAGTCCCTGTGCATATTTCTTAATGCTTAAGTGGCTACCTTCAATGCTTTTTTTCTTCTTTTCTCTGTCTTTGTCTGGGCTCTTCCTGGAGTTCTCTTTTGAATTTTCTCTTTCTTAAGAAGCAAAAACCAAATTTACTCTGGTGCTGATGGCAGGAGGGAGAGGAGGACTGATGTTCTAGAAATGGAGGCGTGACCCACGACACCTAACTCAGCCTGGACCACAGTCAGGCTGGCTTGACTGCTGATGCCACCGCTCTCAGACTTGTGGACTGAGATTCAGTTTTCTTATCACAGGACTCAGCAAACTCTGGCTGGTGGTCAATACAGCCCACTGCTTTTGTGCAGCTCTGTTACCTATTTTTGTATGGCCCGTGAGATAAGAATGGTTTTTACATTTTGAAATGGCTGAAACAAAGCCAAAAGAAGAACAACATCTTGAGACATGTGAAAATCACATGAATTCCACTTTTCAGTGTCTGTAAGTAAAGTTTTATTGGGATACAGCCACTCCCATTTGTTTACCTATTGTCCTTGACTATGTTCACAGTGTAACTGCAGAGTTGAGTGGATACAGAGATGTGACAGAGGCTGGATGGCCCTCAAAGCCTAAAATATTTACTCTCTGGCCTTTATAGGAAAAGTTTGTCAACCTCTGCCTTATTTGGAAAAAGAAAAAAACCCAGATAATGATTCCTCCATCAGAGGCTTTTTCGTGAGGATTAAATGAATACTTGAGATAAAATATGGGGCTGTGCTTGGAATTGGAATACACAGGTAGTTGAGAAATGATTCCCTTCAGCCAAGCCTAATGCCTATAACCTTATCACAGTCCCTAAAACACTGACTTATGCTTAAGATGCTTTGAAGCACAGTACAGAGCATTCACATGGACAGATAGACGGTAAAGCTAAATGTACTCTGTATTCTATTTAGATATAACTTTCACTAATGAACCTCCTACAAGTGCACAAGGATTCATTTAAACCTGAACGCTTTCATTGGCAGAGGCAAATTTGCTCATAAAACATTCCCACGGATCCAGGAGATGCCAATTGCGCTAGACAGCATCTCTACCTTGCCTTTCCGAGACATCTAGTTCTGAATCCTCCCCCGACATGCTTCCAAGCATCAGATAATTTTATGTTCCTCTGGCCACTAGAGAGCACTTTGAGACTAGCAAACGTGGGCCTGGGCACCTAGGCCTCCGTTTGAACCCTGCTCTCCCCAGGATCATGGGGCTGTGCGGTCAGTCCCTGCGCCATCTAGCTACCAGAGACGGCTTGCAAATGGCTAGCAAGGCTGATGGATGCATTTTGTGAAGCTTAGTGACCTGTGGTAGTGATAATGAAGTATTCTGAAGCCCAGATCACAATTTATTCCATCACTCTGGTTTTCTGCCTGTGGTGACATCACCTCATTTGGACTGCTTTACAACGTATTTCTAAGGCAAGCATTTTAGCCAGGGTCCGTTTCCTTATGGCTCCTTCTCTTTTCTGTCAGATTGAATTTCTCTCAAGGAGAAAATATCGCTTGATATTGATTCCAGCGTGAGAGATAATTTCAGCTTCTCACCCTGCAGTTCATCCAAAGCCCTGTTTAGAATCGTGAAGAGGTTTTCCGAGGCTAAGAGGCACAGTTCAAAAGAACAGTTCTTAAATGTGTTTAAAAGACCCTTGGCTACATTTTCTGATGTTTCATCAGCAGTTTGCACTGATACACTTTCCATTGTTATTACAACTGAACCATATCATAGGGAGTTATACCAGCAAGACCATCAAGTTTTCTGAAAAGCTCTAAAGCTTTGATGTTTCCTGGCCTATTTCTTACTGTGCTCTTAAAAATGTTTAGCTTCTGCTGAGCCAAATGTGTACCTCTAAAGGCATATGCAGTGAAAAACTCTTCAAGCATCTCAGTTACTGCTGCAATCTCTGTATATACAGCAGGAGGATGCAATTCTGTTTGGATGAAGCAAGGAGGGGAGTTCTTTGTGGTGTGCATTGTGAATGAATAATACCCACCATCAGCTGGGCTTCAGACCATCAGGACTGGGGTCTGGCTGTGAATATAGAAGAATCCACTTTCCCAACCACTGCTTATGAGCATTTCCCAAAGCCATTCCATTCTGTATTATTGTTTGCATCAAAGAGAAATCAAAGGCATCAGTTCTGGCCCTGATTCCTGAACTGATTGAGGCATTTATGAGGATGGTTTGCAGGGGATTTCTTTGATGTTTTCAGAAATCCCAAATAATTTCTCCCTCTTTTGAATGACACTTGACTTCCAAGTAAAGAATATGTCTGCATGTGAAATGTCAGTTCTGTCTAATAATAACCGGCTTAACGTGCCACTAAAATCACTAACAGAATTTGCCACCATTTTTAGAAAATGAAGTTCTTTCCTCTGTCCCAGAGCCTGGCATAGAGAATCTGGCTGGAACAGGGGCAGAAGCCGCTACAAGCAAACGATTTGCTCCACGAGGAAATCACACTCTCAAACGTAAACTTGCTATCTCACCTTCTGCCAACACGTAGCATTTGCGATATGTGACATGAGTATAGCGAGGGAGTGAATAGGTTACTAACAAAGACTTTCAAGAAAGGGACTCCTCTGGGTTTCACAGGGAGCCATGAATATGAAAGCATAAAGGAATGGAAGGCAAAGATAAGGAGTTTACATGGGGGTCTATGCATCGTTGTGAAGATATTATCGGTTCCCAGCAGCCAGACTTAGTTCTTAGCTTTCAGTCTCTAAGCCAGACCCAGGCATCTTCTCCAGTCCGAGAGGGTGTACTTCCTGCACACTTTTCATTTCTTTGTTTGTTTGTTTGTTTGTTTATTTATTTCATGTGATGCTTTTTGTGTGAGTGCAAAGATAGTAGATCTCTATCTGAAAGGTAATGTTATCCCTGGGATTTCAACACGCATTGAGTTAAAAAGTACAAAGCAGAAACACCCCATATGTGTGCGTTATATATTTATTTGCCCGAAACTCCATGGTTCTCAGGGGGCTCTGATTATGTCAAGGACGTAGTAACATTTAATATTCAGTGAATACAAAAAGAGGGCACGCACTCCTCCTTGTGTGAGCTTAAGCACAGCTCTAGAAACACAGTCCGATTTCTTCAGATGGGGTCTTTTCCCCAGGTTATGAAGGGCTACGGTTAGAGCAACTTCTAATGCTCGAGGTTGAAATGCGTATGAGCCTGTATGTCTGTGCAGGCTTCTGTCCTTTGCATCTTGTATATCTTGCACTTCTTCCAAAAAAGAAAACTGGGTTATAAACAGAATATTGCACTTAATGGCAGCAGTGACAAAGGGAGCAGGGGACCCCTGTGTCTATAAGCTACTTCCTGGGTGGGCAGAAAGGGTTAGTTTTCGGTAGAAGACGCACACGACAAATCATGTTCTACGTTGGACAGCTCTTTTAAATTGATTGTTTTTTTTGTTTTGTTTTTGGGTTTTTTTTTGGCCGCGCCATGTGGCATGCAGGATCCTGGTTTCCCTGACCAGGGATCGAAGCCATGCCCCCCTGCATTGGGAGCGCGGAGTCTTAACCGCTGGAGCACCGGGGAATTCCCCTGGACAGCTCTTTTATTGTCATCTTACACCGCGACTTAACTATTGAGTGTTGGTCAATCTGTTAGGTAGTTTTCTCTCTGGCACAGAATTGGAGGAAGCTGATTCAGCTTTCTTTATGCTCCTGGAAAGCTCTGCAGAGTGCCTTCCATAGAGGCCCCGAATGAACAGTTGTGATTGACTCTAAGACCCGGGACGGGCAGTGTGGTACCTGGAGGAGATCTCACCAGATCAGCTATGTGAATGGGAGCAAAGCCAACTCATCTTTTTGGGGCTCTATTTCCTCATCTGTAAAAGGAAGGGGCTGGACTCAGTGATTGCTAAGGTCACTTCCAGCTTTGTAAATTCTGTGCTTTTAAAATATACTTGGATCCTGAAAGAAGAGCATCTTCTTGGGTTTTGGACAAAAGAGCCCAGGTTGTATCTGTGCTTCGCCTGCCACTACACCCTGACTTGCTGCTCTAATGAATCCGAGTTTGTTCTTCAGTGACATGGCTCAGCTCCAGGACCCCTTGGTGTGATTCTAACACTGTGTAGATATTGATTTTTCCTGCAGGATAGTGGCTACCGGAACCACCAAACTATTAAATCTCTCCCATTCTCATAAGGATGCTCTCACAGGTATCCTTCCACTCCTTTTCGTTGATATTTAACTCAATCCAGGGCCAACTCGAAGACAGCATTACTAGCTCTGTGGCTGACACCTGGCACCATCTCCGGGTTGTCAGTCAAACACTGCAGCAGACAGAGGTTGGTCCAAAAGGGGCATTTGAAGACTTTGACCTTGTCACTGCCATGTTGTTCTCCATCACCTCCTGCATCAAAGCTTAGAATTCCTTACTGTGAACAGTGACGGTAGTTACTCAAATAGGATAGGCTTCCTTCCGTATCTGGTTTGTTTGTGCCTGTGGAAGCTGACTTTTCACCTCACGGCATTGATTGTTGTTGTCATAGCAAGACCACAGACGCTACCCTCAATATACACATACGTTGTGAGCAGCCGTACTAAAATATTCATTTGATTCTTGCTTTCTCACTTTAGACGTTTACCCGCAGTGAGCGCTCCAGTGAGCTGACAGAAGGCACAACATGTCAAGCAGATTATGATAGCCATTAACTTCCCAATACAGTTTACACAGCGGCTTTCACTTACAATGGTTCTCACCTTGTTACATCAGTGAAAATTCACACCACAAAATGAGCGGGGACTTTGATGTCAATAAAGAATTCTCTATCCAGAACTATAATACCTGTTCACTACCTTTCCATGGTGACCCCAGAGTAGAGGGGGTAATTTAATGAGATCGTTAATATTTCTATAAAACCAGCAATCTGCTAAATTCTCTTTTGGTAGGCACGTTTGCAGAGCTAACATAAGTGACTGTTCCGCACGAAGCATTATCTTTTCTTGTACAACACTGAAAGCCTACATGCTGCTTGACAAATTTGAATTTTAAAAAGTAAGAATGATTGGCACGTGGTAACTTACACAGAAATATAAAGTGGTACAAGAAAATTGCCCATTTCTTTTAGATTTACATTTCATAAATTTTTTTTTCTTTTAAGAAGTGATAAGACGTGTAATTTCCATCAGCTTCAACCAGTTATGTATGAAAGAGGCTGCAAGTTCAGCCCTGTAGCGGAAAAGCAAATCATGGGGAGAACTGACATACCGCAGACGCCTCCCAGCTGCCTTCCGTTCCGGTCCTGAAGATGGTTGGTTACTTTAGGCCAAGACTCAAATCCAAGCACTGAGATACCGCATGTCTTGAAAACAGCTCAGCCCACCCTCGGCTCCCGACCCAACCAGCTCCAGTGTCTTACTCATTAAATGTCTTTCCAGGTCCATCAAGTGCAAGGAGAAAAAGGAAGCAGATAGAGAGGTATAATAGAGTTTACAGAGGAAGCCTTCTCTTGACACGTGGGATGCTCCAAAAAATTGGGCGTAAAGCAATTATTGCCCATTAATTCTTTTATTTAGTCAGCAACATTTATTGATACATCATCGCAAAGCAGCCAGCTCTGCGCACACGCCGAGTTAACACTTCCTCACTGATCTTCGTTATCATTTTGAAGCTGTGTCACAATAAAGATAATTGGGGGCCTCAACTCATAACCCAAATCCTGTTTAGGAATCCTGACGTTTCGCGGATAGGAATGTTCTGTCAGTTTGCAGTCTGTCTGACTTTCATTAAACATGAATAACTGACTCCTTGCTCTAATACACGTATAAAAATGTATATATTGACAAGACCATTTTTTTTTTTTCTTTCTAGAATTTACATTGACTTCTTTTCTGGTCCACTCATCCCCTTACTTAAGGTTTAAACAGTCTAGTTGGGACTGCTGCATGGAAACATAAACAAAGATTTCTTTTTAAAAAAGTGAAAGTGGTCCTTTGCCTCTAAGGGCAGCTGTTGAGCTATGGAAAGAAAGTTTTGGTCTTGACAATCACGGGATTAAGAACAAAGATATTCCGACAGGCGAGTTATCTTATGACAGCATTTATTGCCTTAACTAAGCCAGCAGCGAGGCTCTTTGATTCAGCATTTATTTGGGGCGGGGCAGCGGTGGTGCTAAGCTCTAGGAGGGCAAGAACATGGGTTTATCCTGTTCGTCACTGGGATTCACAGCACCTAGCACATAGAGAATTAATAAAAAACCATCGAACGCGTGAATGTTGTTGATCTTAAAGATGAGGGAACAAAAGACTCTGAAGGTCATTTGGGTCGTAAGAAGTGGACCTGGAGATCAAGGTCTGCTTAGACCCCAAGGCTTGTGCCCTTTTTCACATGACAAATTAGATACCCACAGATGGGTGACTTTCCAGACCTCCTGCCTCTGTTTCTGGGTTGCAAATCACATCCTTTCCTGGGTAACAGAGGTGATGGGAGAGGTGGTGAGGGGTATCTTGATAGAGCAGACATCTATGAATACCATCAAAGCCCCAGGTGAGGTCACCCTAGAAGACTCTTACTTTGACTTCCGTCTTTTTAACCTGGATTTGCCACCTTCAAGGTACTGAATATATTCCAGGTTGTGCTACAGACCAGACACAGATAACCTGCAGGCTGGTAAGTAGAGGCGCCGAGCCAAAGCCTGTGGCAGTAAATCCTTCACACAGCTGATCATCTTCACCCCGTGTGAAGCCCCCTCTGCTCACAACTAACGTGGCTGAAAACACAGCGAGCTTCTGTGTCTGTGGTGGGTGGAGAAAGATCTTTAATTATAAACCAGAATACAAGGTATTAACAGGAGAGCTTTAACACCTACAGTTACGCTTGGAGTTACAGGGTGTTAATGAGCCAGATAAACCGAGGAAGGCGTTCTTTCCCCTCCTGGGCTGCCTGGGTTTGCTGTGGGTGTAGAACAATTGAAACCTCAAGCTGTGAGACCGTGAATCAGGGGTGTTTCCTGTATTATGAATGATGTTATCTAATAAGATGAGAGACTTTCAGTGAAATGCAGGAACATTCAGGGTAATGTGTTTGCAGCAAGCAGGATCCTGAATTTATGGCAGAGGGGAGTGTGTGAGTTGACCAAAGTGGAGAATGATGAGAAGTAACTAAATTATGTATGTCAGTCTTTACAGAGCAGAGGAAGGAAGAAAGCTTAACAATGTTGTGCTTGAAGCATCAGCAGCAACTGGTGACGTATAGGTTGGAGGTTGGTAAGAAGAGAAACGGATCTATGAAGGCTCAAAGGCTATAGATGAGTGTAACACGGACCAAGCAGTGGATTTGGGAGGGGGAGGGGAACCAGGGGCTCAGCATATAATAAACTTTAGTGGCAACGAGACAACCAAGTCAAGTTAACTTGACATTAAAAATCACCATCTTAATCTATGTAGCCCTTTCCAGCCTGAGTCTTATCAAGGCAAAAAAAAAAGAAAAGAAAAGAAAAGAAAAAATCTATAGTTAATGATGAGGAATTTTTCCCCTTTGCTTTCCCGGCATGCTCTGAAGGCAGTACACAATTTAATTATTGAATCTACAGGCTGGACCATGGAGATGAAGAATGATGTGCCTGCTGTAGTGAGAAATTAGAACCAACGGTTTATCCTGATCATTCTTCCTCTGTTAGGCTAAAGGAATATAGTTAACAAGCTTTTGTTTGGATTCGAGGCTCAGATCTGGGATGTGCTGATCGCAACTCAGGATTGCTACAGTAGCTATTATTTACGGAGTCCTGACAGTATCCTCAAGCCCCACGTGTGAAACAGAAAGGGGTCCTTTCCTCATTCTCTGCCGTGTAACCAATGTTCCAGCGGCTGCGGGGCCAGACGTCTGAAGAGAATAAGAAAGTTCAAGAAAATCAGATTTCGTTCCTTGGAGCAGCTGCCTTCAGAAATGTGTGTCACCCCAGGTCTTCTCTATTCACCTGCACCCAGTTTTTCGGATCTAACAATCGTTAACAAAATATGCACAATTGTATAGCCGGCAAGCGTTACGGGGAGCACCAGGAAGGGTGTGCACTGTGGTGGGGCTGGGAAGGGGGAGCAGGCTTCCGTTCAGCACGCATCTCAGGCTCTTCCCCACGCCTGGCGTAGGAAGCGAAGCCGGCCGAGCCCAGAGCTTATGCAAATGCAGCTTCGAGGCATTTGTGCCTCGAGGGCAGCGCCTCCCCGCCCGACCCGGTTCGCTGCCTGACAACAAGCCCCTCCCGCGAGGAACAGTGAAGCCGCTCCGGCGACGCCGCAGGCCCGCTCCAGGGGCCCAAACCGCTTCCCCTTAGTCCTGCCCCGAAAAAAGTGGGGAGGAAAAACCTCAAACCCTCGCCAGCAACAGCTGAAACGACCCTCAGATCCCGAGATCTGAAACTGCAGCGGTTTCGAAGAAGTCGGAGGCCAGGGCGCGGCCACCAGCCGTGCCGTCCGAGGACCCGGGGCGGCGGGGCGACCGTGCAGGTGCCGGCCCAGCGGCCTCGGCGCGCGTTCGCGGGCGCCAGATGGAAAAGCCAAGGGCAAAGCCCAAGCGCCGCTACGGCACAGCGGGCCCGCGGCCCGGGGGCGGCCGCTCGTGCGCCGGCCCGGAAGGTCGCCGGCCAGCCGGGACGAGGAAGCGCCGGCGACCTGGGCGTGGAGTCCCGCCACCTTCCGGCCATGCGGCGGCCCCGCCTCCTCTGCCGACTTCCTTCCCCGGCGGGACGGCGGCGGCGGCGGCGGGGACCGGCGCTGGCCTGCAGGTCGCGGGCCGGGAGCGGAGGGGCGGCCGGGGCAGCGGGCGGCCGCGGGGACGCCCCCTCCCGATCCAACGTGCTGCCGGGGGAGCGGCGCGGGGCCGGCGGCGCTTTGGTCAACCTCGCGGGGCGCGCGGCGGCCTCCGGGGCGTCCGAGAGGAGCTGCCACGTGGGCGGCGGGACAGCGTGGGTGCGTCCCGGGGTTGGCCTCGAGGGGCGGGAGGAGCGTGGCTTGCGGCCGGGCCGCTGACCAGCCGTGCCTCCCTGGGTCCGTTCTGCAGCGGGGCTGCAGGGCACCAGCGAGCGCTAACCCTAAGCCGGTAGTAAGTTCCCTTCCCTCCGCTCTCCTTTCTCGCCTGGCCTCCTGCCTAGCCAGCACCCCTCCGGGCCCCCAGCAGCGGATTTGGATGCTGCCCCTTAAACCGCGTGGTAAACCAGTTTCGTCCAGCGTCGCTGCGCATTAAGAGGGTTTACAGGACCCTTAGGATCGGGGAAGCGTACCTAGTGGGTAACCAGGTTCCCAGCAGGCACCGACGTGCTGCACGGGTGCGTGAGCTTCACAGCTAGGTCCCGAAGCCCTGATGTTGGGAAAGCCTCCTCTTCCTTCAGCCCTTGCCATTAAAAATCAGACTTTTCCCTGAGAGCCGCCGGGTTTCTGCGTTGCCCTGCTTCCTTGCCCTTGGTTCATCTCCCTTGAAAGGATCCCCCCACCCGCTTACTGGAGGCTTTAGGTCCCTTCAGGGCTCTCTCCCTGTTGGAGAGACGCTTGTGCCTGCCCGGGAGTAGAGCGCAATGTTACCGAAATCTTGCCTTACTCACGGCACTTGGCAGTCTTCATCGTTTCTCCTCTTTTGGTTCAGTACTCACAGTGGATAACGTCTGTCCCACCTGGGGAAACTAAGCGAAAGGGAAGGCACACGTGAATATCACAGTTGGGACAGCTCCAAGTGGAATCCAACTGGCATGGAGGATAATCCGGTGTGGTTTAGGGAGAGTTACCTATATTCTCTGAGCCTCTCTCTAAGAGGGATGTTAGTTACCTTTAGCTCAGAACAAGGCTTCAGTGAGGTGATGTGTACAACCTTCAACAGTGTCTGAAATATGTTAGATGATCAATAAGTGTTCTCCTTTTCCCTTTCCGTCTTTTGCCGGCTCCGTTTGATAAGAGAGAGAGGTAAAGGATGACGATGATTTGTTGGGCAGGCATGTGTAGTAACTGGCAAAAAAAATCCTATGAGAAAGCAGTAAATAGATGTAATATCTGGGAATGCGCAGCCATACAAGCCGAATCCAAACTTCTGAAATAGTAACTTAATTTCTTAATTTTTTTTTTTTTTTTCTGAAGACCAGAGACCGTCTGGGGTGCATGTGCTGTGATTTCTGATTGATAAATGTAAATTGAAATTGTCTGAGTTTGGAGATCCAAAGTTGAAATGTGCTTGGGTTGAACTGGAAAGCAGATTGACCAAAATGTGTTTGTCCACTGCTATTTTGTTGTGTTTTTCTTCTAGACCCAGCATGAGTGAATTTCCCTGTAAAAAACGTGATGACTATTTGGAATGGCCTGAGTATTTCATGGCAGTGGCCTTCTTATCAGCACAGAGGAGCAAAGATCCAAACTCCCAGGTGAGTGAGTTGTGGTTTTTTGTTGTTGTTTTTTTTTTGCGGTACACGGGCCTCTCACCGCCGTGGCCTCTCCCGTTGCGGAGCACAGGCTCCGGACGTGCAGGCTCAGCGGCCATGGCTCACGGGCCCCGCCGCTCCGCGGCATGTGGGATCTTCCCGGACCGGGGCACGAACCCGTGTCCCCTGCATCAGCAGGCGGACTCTCAACACTGCGCCACCAGGGAAGCCCGGTAAGTGAGTTTTACAGGAGAATGTTTGGACACTCACAGACAGGGAGGTACCTACAAGTGAGCAAATTACAAGAGCAAGAGGCTCAGTGGGCACCTGCCAACTTACAAAAAGCAGAGTAAATCTACTGTCTTTTGGGCTGCATTCCTGCCTGCTTAACTCTTCCTGTGAGAGAGTGAATTGTCACATGCCATTGTTCACTGCCTCTGGTACCCCAAAGAGACAGAGCTCTTAGCCCCTGCAGAAGTGGCGTGCCCATCTTGGAGCTCTGCAGGCCTCTGGTCTCACTTACTGCCTCTCCACTGGCAGACCAGCCACCCGAAGTCACCAAGCCTTTGGGCATGTTTTCCTGTAGGTCGGAGCCTGCATCGTGAATGCAGAAAACAAGATTGTGGGCATTGGGTACAATGGAATGCCAAATGGATGCAGTGATGACCTCTTGCCTTGGAGGAGGACAGCGGAAAGTATACTGGATACCAAATACCCTTACGGTAGGGCATGTTGTGTGTTCCATTCTGCTTGTGTTATAGCCTCGGTGAGTGCTTAAATACGGTAGATGGTCAGAAAGCATCACCTTCCTTTTCAGTTGTTACCGACAACTGGAAAGAAAAAAAATCCTATTGAAGTACCCCAATTTCCCTTAAGTGCCAAAGAGAGCCAAGAAGTGGAGGCGTGGTAGTGGTCACACAGCCTGGCCCTGGGGCCAGGGCTCTGTCGTGGGCCTCGCGTGTTTCACTGGTGGCGGGCTTCTCTGCAGAGTGCCACAGCCCCCGGGAGGAGGTGGCTGTGAAATGGGCACGGTGGCCCTGCCATTTGTTTCTTGGCTACTTGGGAGCGGGGCCAGCTACCCAAGTACTGGCCAGGGGTTTGCTCTGCCGAGAAGCAGCATGTGTTTCCATCTCACGAGGAAATCTGGCTCAAGCTCGCCTCTGGGAAGCAGGACACAAGCTGTGAGCCGGACACCCGGAGAGGGATGATGCAGTCGCTTGCTCCTGTTTCCCCGGGCGCCGCAATCCCAGAGTGGCTGCTGGCCAGACCTCAAGCCAGACGCGTTCACGCGAGACCTTTGGCCTGGCCCACTCTGGTTTTCATCTTTAAATTAGGGGAGGATGCTTGTTATAATCTGTTGGCTATGAGCCCCAGGGGGACTCACTTCAGAGATTATCAGAGATTATCTGGGAGTGACCAGCCAAGACTCACTTTTCCTTTAACTCCCTGGAGGATATGCAACTAATGCTGTAAAAAGGCGCATCGGGCTGCATATGCTGGTTGCTGAGTTTTCTTAACGTTTGGTCCTGAATTTATGTCTGGAAATGAACAGACTGCCTCTGTTGGAAGTAACGTAGATGCAGGCCATCCGAACGGGAAAGCTGTGCCCTCAGGAAGTAAGGGTCAAGTGTCGTGTGAGCCCTTTCTGTTTCGTTGGCTCTTCCCTGCTAGGTTTTCCTCTGGAGTTTTTCTCACGAAAAGCTCCAAGTCTACACGTAGCCTAATTTATGTATTTTTACTAATGTTCCTGGACCGTAATCATGTTAAATAAGCCCCATAAATTTCTTTCTAAGCTGCTTCAGGGCAACTGCTTCGTTTTTGAAAGAAAAAGAAAAAAACGTGCCTGGAGGTGGAGAAGGAATTGAGGAATGAGACTGGGGAGAGCTACAAAGCACTCAGGGTTCTCAGGGAATAGAACAGTTCCGTGATTAAGCGGATTTCATCATCGGGTTAGTCCATTTAACTCGCCCCCTTGTCAGAGAAGGAAGAGTCGGGTCCCAGGGAAAAGAGGGTAAAACTGCCTTCTCAGCCTCAGCTTTATAACCGAGTGGAGCGCGGGAAAGATGTGCCAGCGTATTTTGAGAAACTCGTGGTCACCCTGCTTTTGGTTCTGTATGCTTTCAACGATGAGAAAGAAGGGAAATGATTCGTTATTTGTAGGCACACGCAAAGGCGCTTTTTCACAGGACAGTTCAAGGTCCCACATAAAGATGAAAGGGTTGATGAATTCAAGGTCCGCGGTGATGTGTGTAAGGACTGCAGCCCGTATTCACTGAGTCAGGACAGTGGGCTGGGGGTCCCGGCGCTGGGCTTCCCTGTAGAGGAGTTCCTGGAAGGTGTCCGTCTGGGACGCTGAGGCTGGTGGCAAAACAATGCCAGTGGTCTGCACTGCACGGCGTAGAGGGGTCCTCACTGGTTACCGGGCGGGCGGCTCTCCCGTAGGACCTGTGCCTCCTTCAATCACCATGAGCCCCAGGCACATTTCTGGCAGTGACCTAGAAGCCCAAGGCTTTGCAGCACATTTACCATCCCCCGACTTCCCACTTCCAGCACCTCTCCAGTAGGTAATTGTGTTTGTTCTGAGACACTTGTCTTTTGTCCAAGTTGGAGAGTACCTTTCAGAGCTCCTTTCCAGAAGGAATTAAAAAAAAAAAAAAAAAAAACCCACACAGGCATTTGTCCAGCTCCACTGATTGTTTTCTATTGAATGATTGCTGAGTTTCAGGGCACTGGTTGCCTGTGTGCATTATTTTTTACTATCCATGTGATACCTCTAGGTTTTCAAAGCTCTTTGCCCCTTACTTATCAATTATTCATTTTACATGTAGCCGTGTTAGAATGTAGACAGTTTTCTTTCACGAGAGTAAGCCTATGATTTGATGTACCGTAAAAGTCGGAGAATGTATTAAATGGTTTTTAAAAGGCATTTAGTATCACCACCATCATAATACATGTAAAGATGGGCTTTAAGTCTGAATAACTATGACTGGCTGTAAACTATCCACTCGGTCTTGTCTTTTGAAGGGATTTTGGGTCACAGAGAAGTAAATGTTTAGGTAGTCTTGGATGTATGGTGCTAATTGACTAAATGCAAATACTGTTCTTCTGTTTTAAGACTTAAAGAAAATTAATTTAAAAAAATAAGTGATAATGTCTGGACTTGGGTGGGCTTATGTAACCCTTTCTTTCCTCACTGACATTAACGGTGGCTGGGCTGCTGTCTCAGGGATGACTCTGTGTCCATCCATCCCTGTAGAGGAGCATTAGAGGTTATCTAGATTCCAGACCACTGGCTTCCTAATTCTTCTGAGTATATGGGGACCCTCTTTTAAATGTCAAAAAAACCTTCCAAGACCCCTATATAATGCTAGTTAAACTAGTAGTATCTTTTTTAAAAAACTGAGGTATAATTGACATACGAAGTTACATTAGTTACAGGTATAGAACATGATGATTCATATATATCAATATTTGATATGTTTACAAAGTTTTTTTTCTTATGATGAAGATTTGCAAGACCTACTCTCTTGGCAACTTTCAAGTGTGCAGTACCGTATTATTATTAACTACAGTCACCATGGTGAACATCACGGGACTTCATTTTATAACTGGAAATTTGTACCTTTGACCCCTCTACCCATTTCTCCCACCCACCTCCCCCCTCTGGCAACCACCCATCTGGTCTGTGTATCTGTGAGCTTGTTTTTTTTTTTAGATTCCAAACAAAAGTGAGATCATACCTTTTATTAGTATCTTTTGAGTAAGAAGATCCATGATGACAAAAAGCTATTTGATATCAGTAACACTTTGCATTAATCTGAACTTTCCTGATGTTTGGAAAAACGTGTATGTAAGTGCTAGGCGTATGTTTGCCAGTCTGTGGACCGTCCCTGTAGCCCTGGCAGAACCTCAGTGGTACCTTGGGGTTTGTGCCCACGGGGTCTAAGCTACCTGCTTCATTCATAGGTGGGGACGCGAAGGCCCGGAAACGTTAAGTAACTAATGCAAAGCCACACAGGCAGGGTGACATCTTCTAATGCCGAGGCCAGCGCTCTGTGCTTCCTTGGGCGGGGGGAGGGGGGGTGGGGGCGGGCACGGGAATCTGGCTTTTCTGAAGCAGGTACGTGGCAGCAGTGGGCCACCCATTTTCTTCTCGCTATGCACTTGAGCAAACAGGTTTCGATGAAATGACCCCCCAGAGGTCGAGAGCTCGGGTGGTGGTGGCTGCATCTAGGCTGAAGCAGGACGCCCTTTGCACCTGGCTTCCCTTCACATTTCTCCCAAGGGGAGCTTGGGAATTGTGTAAGTTTAAGTTTACTGGTTAACATATATAGCTTAATTCTCCTTATTAATTCTGTAAGTTTGGAAGTCATTAGTCTTGATTGACACTCTGTGGAAGGGGAGGTAAACACAGAATACGTGTAACACAGTAGGAAGATGGTGTTTTTTCTGGGCTGTGTCTCTAGAGAGGCATTTTTAAAGGGTGTTTTTGTTCTTCCAGGCTTAGGATCAAAACTTCATTGAAACGATTTGATTATAATGTGGTATTAATATGGAAAATGAAAATTCCCCCTGCCAAGGAAACTGCCTTTTATCTCATCTTTTTCCTGAGAAATCCAGAAGATAGTATGATGTCAGTAACAGTAAGTGGCAGGATGAAGCCAGCGTTATTATAGTGACACCTTTTCACATGAATGACAATGAAAAAAAAACTGGAAAGGAGCAGATATATCTAATTTACCTTGTAAAAAAACTTTGGAAGACTTTAATTTTTCTGAGGGGTGGTTGCTAACCCCAGAATGAAGTACTCAGCTGACACTTTCCGTTCCCTTCTCTTTGTGGGATCCATCAGAGTGAAGCACATTTAATCAAAATACCAATTTTATAAAATGGAGGCGAAATACTTGTGGTAATTCAGAGATCACTCTTTCCTCAGGTGTTCATAACCAATTTTGATGACATGGTTTACAGACCAGAGTGCTGGCATAGAATCAACTGCTTTCTTCCTTGGGAGCCATTGTTAAACTTCATGTTTTTAACAGAGCTCCCACGCCCAGCAAACTTGAGTGCATTTTCCTGCCATGCTGGTTCCCACTGGGGAAGGGATTTGTGGGGGAGCAGGCCTCTTTGCTTGGCCTCCTCTTCCATCCCAGTCAATCAAGAAGCCAGGATTGCTTTGGCTGTTGCGTCGCACTCGTGGAAGGGACCAGAGTCTTGATGTCCCGAGATGGGGGGTAGCCCTGCCCTCTGATGCATCAGGCAGACGTGGAGACATGAGACTGTTTCCAGAGTCCGTTCATATTTATGCAGGAAAACTCTCACTGGTTAAGGATCTCCACTTCCACTGCAGGGGACGCAGGTTCGATCCCTGGTCGGGGGACTAAGAAATCCCACATGCCGCACAGCGTGGTCAAAATTTTAAAAAAAGTATAATGCTGGGAACGAAAATGCTGGAAATTAATTAAGGCAAGAGTTCAGCGTGACAGCTTGAAACAGTTTTGCCAGCGTGTGGCAGTGCTTCTTTAAATTTTATATTTAAATGTAATCTTTATTTTTCAGATTTAGCATATTGTTAAGCATGCATAGATGTCATTTTAGTGATTACTTAGCCATTTACCTTACCCCTTTGAACACTGACATTTTCCTGACTGCCATGCATGTGATATATTTCTTTGGCATCCAAAAGGTTAGTCTTGAGAAACTAATTTATCAGGAAGTTAGGAGGCTGATCCTTCTTAAGCTGCAACTTCCTCACAACGTAAGAGCTTCTTAGTAATTAAGATCAAATTTATTCCCTCAGCCGGTTGAAATTGAATGCCCTCTGGTTTTGTTAGGCAGATCCACGGATTTGATGACTTGCTGTTTCTCTTCCTGCAGAATTCTAATTTCACTGGTGGCGACCCAACATCCCTCCCCTGCCTAGCCATCCAGTACTTGTGGCCTGACAGTGGGCCTAATTAGGGACTTTTGTACAAAATAACTAGTATAATCAATGGAAAACCTTGGAGCAAGTTTACAGTAAAAAAATAAAGTATATTGTTTTTATGAAAAGAGGGGCAAACTCGGGTTTCACCGAGTGGTGTTTTAGACAAACAGGGAAACACAACAGCTTATGAATGAGGCTCCCCCCGAAATTTAACCAGCTTAACATAAGTGTATTTCACATTCAGGTATAAGTGTTTATAAACAGCCTTCAGAAAAGAATAAATCATGATTTTGTTCATTTATTTGATTTTTATCTATACATTTTAATCTATAAATTCAGGGCTAATTATTTTCTAAGAGCTAGAGATTACTGTTTCACCGTGAATGTCTACAAGGGATGTATAGTAACAACGTATTGTAACTACTTGTCCTGAAGAGCAGGTGTAGGAAAAAAGCTCAAATGCTTATCTATAGGATCAAACCTACCCATGAAAATGCACATATCGGTCTGTGTCTATAAAACGTCAGTTTACTTCATGGACGTTTATAATAAAACTTAAAAATCATTCAAGGTTAGTGATTTCCAAATTGATGACCAGGAAGGGGGCTGAAGTTTGTCTTTGTACAATCTCTCTAAATAAAAGGTTTGTTGAGAGATTAATAGCGTCAACAAAATTTCAGGGCCATGGGCTTCCCTGGTGGCGCAGTGTTTGGGGGTCTGCCTGCCGATGCAGGGGACACGGGTTCGTGCCCCGGTCCGGGAAGATCCCACATGCCGCGGAGCGGCTGGGCCCGTGGGCCATGGCCGCTGAGCCTGCGCGTCCAGAGCCTGTGCTCTGCAACAGGAGAGGTCACAGCGGTGAGAGGCCCGCGTACCGCAAAAAAAAAAAAAAAATTTCAGGGCCAGAATCAACCTATTTTAGGTTGTATTAAGTATGTGAGCTCATTAATTAATCTGAATGATAAATATAACTTCTTTAATTCTCTATGTTGATAAGCCTTTGCTTAGAAACTCAGGGTTGCCATCATCGTGGTTCCAGGGAGCACCTGGCACTCCCTGAACCTTGGAGTCATTATTCTGTTGGTCTCTTCTGTCAGTTATGCAGATTTTGATTGATCTTTTCTGAAATTGGCCTGAATTATTAAGGTTTTGTTTTGAGTTTTTTTCATCAAGACTCTATCTTTCGTAAGCTTTGTTAATACTGGTATTAAAGTAGAATATATATATGTATATAGTTTGCTCCCACAAATAGGCAATAAAATCTGGTCCCCAGAGATTTTTGCAACTATTTATATTGTTTATTACTTTTACTTCTTAGGACTTTTGTTTTATATTTGCATGGTACTATACAAACCTTTAATATGCGTGTTGGCTAAGAAAAGCTCCACGGTGCTTAAAATGACAATTATCAGGTTCAAGTGAGAGAATCCTAGACCGACTGTCCAGAGCCGGGGCTCCAGGGGTGGTGTATGTACATAAACCCGGGGATTGTGGGGCTGTCAGGTACATGACTTGACATTCACTTCTCAATATCTTTTTGAAATAAATGATCACTGAGGACTCCTCCAGTTCTAGAGTTCTCGGGAAAAATTAAACAATATAGCTTTGATTTTGTTTGATTAGGGCGCCTGTTTCTCTGCTTAAGGGGTTTTAAGGGTGTTCGGGAAGCACCCTGGGGTGAAAGCTGCAGTAAACAGCTGTTGATGGCAGCGACACAGAGGGCCTGTGCATCTGTGCGTGTGGACAAATTAATAGAGAGAAACAGGCTTTGTCCCCCCCCTACTCCTTCTAGTGATTCAGATCTGCTCCAGTTGTGAGATGAATCTAAACTGATGGAGACGGTACACAGAGTGTAGGTTACCCCACAAACATGGATGAAAAAAGGTTGGAGGACAGCAATGAAGAAGACCCCGTGCATAAATACAAGAAAATATATATGAAGAGAGGAGAGACACTTAGAACTCTTTGGAGACAGGAGGTTATTCTAAGACCAAATAGAAAGAAAGGACTTGAGAAGCCCTTTTGTGAATCAGTCCGTGTGGTGATGTTTATTGAAACATGGATACTGGCCTGGCTTCAGGAAATCCCTTGATAAGTGGAGAATATTGGTGAAAGCAAGGTGGTTGGAATGCGCCCGTCTTCTCTCTGCTCATGCCGTCTGACGCGCAGGTCCTAGCCAGTGCGTGGAGGTGTAAATTTCATCTCTGTGCTTTCAAGTGATAGATGCCATAGTAAATGTAAAATATTGAATATGATAAGTGAGCATGAATTTTTAAATTCTACAATTAAAAGACTTTGTTCAAAATGCCATTAATTTTGAGTTTAGGTGGAAAAGGGGAACAGAATTCCTCATGTCCCTTTCCCTTCTGCGGGTGAGTTATAACTTCTCACTTGAGTTACAAATTGAAACAAATACAAATGAGTCACCTACTCATAGCAGTTTGAGTTGTCGGTTGGTGAGTTCTTGAGGCGTCTCGCTTCCTTTTTAAAAATTGTAACTATATTTTATAATACATGACGTGTTTCCGAGTATGTTCACCTGTAGTCGTTCATTTACTCAGCAGATACTTACAGGGCATCTATTTTACGTATTCTGTGCCAGGCGCTCTACAGCAGTAAATAATGTACATGTTCCCTGTGTTCAAGGAGCTTGCAGACTGATGGTGGAGCAGGTAGACAGGAATGGGATAAACAGATGGTATTGAATGTTTCTTTCTGAGGAAGTGACTGTTACACAGAGATCTGAAGGATTTGATGGGCTCCCGTCAGGTGAAGCTGGCGTAACGGGTGTTTGCGGATGAGAAGCCCGTTCCACAGAAAGAGACGCTTGGGAGAAGGCCCTGGAGGAGGAAGGCTCTAGATCACTGTGCAGCAAGGAGACCATGTGGCCCAAGCCTAGCGGGTGAAGGCCGGAGTGACACGGCAAGGCTGGGGCCCGCAGGGTCAGGAGTTTGGGGGCATGGGAAGTGGGTTGTTCGGGGGCAGGTGGAAACAGGGACACAGCCGGGGGCAGTTGCAGGAGGCCGGGCGAGAGGGCAGTGGGGAGGAGGCAGCATCACGAGGGCTGGTGGTGCGGGGTTCGGGAGGGAGAGCCGCTCCTTGCAAAGGGTTCTGGTCGAGCGCCTAGGTTTGCGGGGGAGATCTGGGCCTCTGCGGTTGAAGGTGTGTGTGAGAGCTCCCAGGGAGCGTGTGAGGTCGGCGGGTTGGGTGTGCGAGCGGACAGCCGAGTCAGCGTGGCGTGGCAGCACTGGGTGGCATCACGGGTGTAGGCGAGGTGATGCAGGGAGAGGGTGCAGAGGCCGGGCCCTGGCCAGATCCCTGAGCGGCGGCTGGGGGAGTGGAAGGGCCCGCAGAGAAGGACTGTGGCATCAGGAAGCACACAGGGCAGCGCTTCCAGAAGGCGGGAGGCCACGCCAGAGGCTGCCGAGAGGTCTGGGAAGGTGGGAAGACGCCTGTGGGGTTTAGCACCGTGGAAGTCGTGCTTGCAGTGCAGAGGGCAGCTCCATGGGGCGGGCCCGCTGGAAGGCAGACTGGAGCAGCTGAAGGAAGAGCGGAAGGCGAGGAAATGGGCAGGGCGGATGCAGATCCGGTTTTGAGATGTCTGGGAAGAGAGCAGAGCGGCAGAGGCGGCCAGAAGGGAAGGGCCAAGGCAGAGGTGTGCGCCGTCTGTCCAAGGGGAGGGTCCGGTGTGTGTGTCTGTCATTACAGCACGCATTTGCCTGCAGCTGAGGATGGTCCAGGAGAGGGAGATGGGTGAGGATGTGAGGGGGGCGGCCCCCAAGCTCATGGATCAGCAATGAGGGGAGGACGCCAGGCGAGGGCAGAGGGGCGGGTGACAGCCAACCTGCCACCTTCGGTTCGTGGAGTCACAGGCGGAGACGTGATCCACTGCAGCATTCCAGTGGAGGATGAGGGCGGTCACGAGCTGAAAGGGGCCGGAGGCGGACGAGAGGTGGCGTGTGGGGCAGGGAGCCGGGCCGCCCTGGAAACGTAGGGCAGGGTCGCAAGTGTGGTCTCTCCTGGGAGTCCTGAGTTAGATCCGGTAAGCCCCGTCTTCTCCACACCAGAACGGGTTCAGCGCATCACCCGAGGTGTGCCTTGCAGAGCTGGGATCGATTAGAACACAGGTCCTGACTGCTGTTCCAGTGTCCATCGGTCAGTCCCGGTTCACCTTTAAAAGCTGTTAACCCGAGAGGGAAGCTTTGAAGCTTGGCAGTGGGCCTTTCCGTCACAACGCTGTCCCGCAGTGGTGAGTGTCCTGCTGCTATCTGTGCTTCCTCAGGACGTATTAGACGTCAAACAACGTATGTATCGCGCGTGGACAGTGGGGAGGGAGGTGGGCTGAGCTCACACTGTCTCCACTCCCTCCTCCTTCTGACCTGGTTGTGTGTCCTTAGCACACAGGGAAGGAAAGTAATTAGAGTTCTGGGGGCTTTATTGTCAATAATGGAAACACCGCAGCCAGGAGTCTCTTTAGCCCTAAGCACTACCACTGGGGCTAAGTGGATCCCCTGGGTGCCCTGAGTTGCTGCCAGCAGCCTTAGCAAGAGGCAGTGAGGAGAAGGGGGCAGGGGAGGGAGGGAGGAAAAACGCCTGTCCTCCTATCTGCCCAGCCGAGCAGCCCGGGAGGAGAGGTCAGCCGGCACCGACGTTTACCAAGTCCATCTTCGGTGCTGTGCTCATCACAGATTTTGTCCTGGTGGCGGGTCTGAGGCAGCTCTTTGTGTGTGTGTGTATGAAAGATCACAATTTTTATTTTTTTTAATTTTAATTTAATTTAATTTTTTAACATCTTTATTGGAGTACAGAACTACCATATGAACCAGCAATCCCACTACTGGGCATATACCCTGAGAAAACCATCATTCAAAAAGAGTCATGTACCACAGTGTTCATTGCAGCTCTGTTTACAGTAGCCAGGACACGGAAGCAACCTAAGTGTCCATAGACGGATGGATAAAGAAGATGTGGCACATATATACAATGGAATATTACTCAGCCATAAGAAGAAACGAAACTGAGTTATTTGTAGTGAGGTGGATGGACCTAGAGTCTGATACACAGAGTGAAGTAGGTCTTTTTCTTTCAGGTTCATAGGCCAGGAGGCTGAGGCTTCGCCGGATGCAAAGCGTCATTCACAGAACTAGCGGCTGGGGGCAGGGGCAGAGTCTGAGGAGGCGGCCGGGGTACCTGCAGGAGGAAGAGGGGCTCTGGGGCGTCTCTGGACCAGCCCAAAGCCTTGTTCCAGGAGTGGCCTGGGCCACGGGCAGCTGAGCCTGAGGCTTCATGCAGAGCCTGGAGGATTTAACTGCCTTTTTTAATTTTTTTTACATTATTTTATTTTTTTAACATCTTTATTAGAGTATAATTGCTTTACAATGGTGTGTCAGTTTCTGCTTTATAAGAAAATGAATCAGCTATACGTATACATATATCCCCATCTCTCTTCCCTCTTGCGTCTCCCTCCCTCCCACCCTCCCTATCCCACCCCTCTAGGTGGTCACAGGGCACGGAGCTGGTCTCCCTGTGCCATGTGGCTGCTTCCCACTAGCTATCTGTTTTACATTTGGTAGCATATATATGTCCCTGCCGACTGCCTTTTGAGGGAGCTCATCCTCTTCAGATCCCAGATCTGGCCAGAATTCCCTTCTGCTGTCATTTTCTTCCAGCAGAGACCTCCTCTCTGGGCACAGGGTGGTAACAGAACAGACTCCAGACGTTTTCCAGGGACAGGGCTGGGATCCTCTGCATTATCACTACTCCTTGTTTTTATTTTCACTTACAACCTTAGACTGTAATAATGGACGACTCTCCACTGGAACTATGCGCCCCTCAATGCCAGAAGCTAGGAGGGCGCAGTTGCTTTATCTTCTGAACAGAAAAGCCACTAACTGTGCAGGGGGCGGGGTTGGCGGGGCAGTCGTTTCCAGTTCTTAGCAGAGGGGTTCCCACTGTTTGGGGTGTGGCCAGGTGAGACCCAAGTGCTTTCACCTGTCGCCTCTGCTTAGGAGGGCCCTGCTCCTGGCTCCCACAGGTCTTCATCATAGCAAGACCCAGCTGGATTGGACGCCGCTGTTCTCAGAAAACACGTGCAGTTCTTACTTGGTAACAGTGGCTTCACCGGCAGAGTTCTCTCTAGTTCACAAAGCGACTTCCTCCCGTGCTCGGCATTGTAACCTTGCGAGTTAGGAAAGGAAGGTACTCGTGTTCCTGTTCATCGTTGAGTGAGGCTGGGCTTGAACCCTGGTGCCCCGGTGCAGGCAGATGCCAGGTTTTAGCCCCCTTGGTTCTGAAAGCCATCTGTAATCCAGATACATTTTTCTGCAGGAACAGTATTGCCTGCGGATTCAGCTCCCCTCTGTCTACAAACGGCGCATTTAAGCCGTCGTTTCCTGGGTTTTTGCCACACTTCCCGCCTTCCGTGGCCTTTCTTCTGTGCTGCCTGCAGCCCTGGCTCTCGTTTGTCCGTGCTTGGGCGTCTCCTGCCTGGCGGGGCATGGGCTCTGCAGGGGGGACCTGCCAGCTCCTGCAGTGCCAGCGCCCAGTCCTGTAGTCGCTCTGCCTGCAACCAAGACTTAGAACGACATGCATCTGGGAGGCGTCTACAGTTGGAAACCGCTTTCCCTCCCTGCTGCAGCCCGGTGCCAAGGGATGCTCCTCTGGTGGGGGTAAGGGGGGACAGGGCTGGGCAGAGCTCTATGTGAGAAGCCGTGGGAGGGAAGTAGGCTTTGGAGCGTTAGCAGCTGTCAGAGAGGAAGACCGTGGCGGGGGCTCTGGGGCAGAGGCTGAGAAGTGCGGGCGGGGTCCACCAGGCCTGTGCTGCCGGGCTTATCTCGGAGAGTAATGCAGTTGTCCCTTCCTGAGTCGGTTCTCCTCCCTCTCCCCTACCCACCGTAGCCTCAGATCCTTTGACAACTCGATAGCGAGTCCAGTCACTGCCTTACCAATATGGAAACTTCATGGAGCGGAGGTGAGGCAGAGGGGTGACGGAGGTGAGGCAGAGGGTGACGGAGGTGAGGCAGAGGGGTGACGGAGGTGAGGCAGAGGGTGACGGAGGTGAGGCAGAGGGGTGACGGAGGTGAGGCAGAGGGGTGACGGAGGTGAGGCAGAGGGTGACGGAGGTGAGGCAGAGGGGTGACGGAGGTGAGGCAGAGGGGTGACGGAGGTGAGGCAGAGGGGTGACGGAGGTGAGGCAGAGGGTGACGGAGGTGAGGCAGAGGGTGACGGAGGTGAGGCAGAGGGGTGACGGAGGTGAGGCAGAGGGGTGACGGAGGTGAGGCAGAGGGTGACGGAGGTGAGGCAGAGGGTGAGGTTGTTTGGGGCCAGATCTGGCAGTGTTTGCTTTGGATTGGGGGATTGCCGTGACAGTGAACACTTTGTGACCTTTGTAGGGTGCTGGGGGTGGGAGGTTGGGGAAGGGTTAAATCTGGAGGCTACTCTCTTGTTTAGTTCTTGATTTGAAGGATGGGTCCTTTGCAGGCTGATAGTGATAGATGAGGCCGTCAGGACACCTTTCAATAATTAAGAAATAAGTAGTTGAAATTCCATCCCAACTCCTGAAGCAGGGAAGTGCTTCCCTAAATGGATCTGTTAGAGGAGTGGGTGCACGGCCCACCCCTCAGTGGAAGCCTCCATCGGGCACCTGAGGGGCACCCAGAGCAGGGGGGCACCCGTGCTCTGAGAGAGACGGATCTGATTCAGCCACTCTGATCCCTGTATGACGCCAGAAGTCAAAACACTTGGACCCTGATTTCAAGAAGTAATGACCAAGAGCTTTGTCATCAGAAGTGGAGTATCTTGTAAAAATTAACGTTGCGTTATTGTTTTAAATGCACAGGTCAACCTTGAACTCGGGTACCCCGTTTTGTGTCAGTTATTAATTGCAGACTGGAGCATCCCACCTTTTCACGGCCCTGAGCGCACCCTTCTTGGCTCTCGAGTCTGGACCCTCCCTCTTGGCAGCAAGCTGAAGTGTCTGTGCTCAGAACGCGGGTGGCTGCCCGGCCCCGAGAACCGTCACAGCCATCAGTCAAGGGCACGGGGGCGCTCCCCAGGGATGCCGAGGACGCTTGTACGGACCAGCCTGGAGAGTGTTGGCAGAAGGCAGGGCAGGTCGGGCTAAGTTCCACAGGCGCTCGGTGTCTGGGCCTTTCTCCTGGCCCTAAGCCAGCTGTGTCACCAGGCTGCCCCACTTTCCAGGTCAGCCTTGGTGGAATAGCCCTCAGGCCCCAGGAAGTCATTTTCTTCAAGTAAAACTCCGGTACTACTAAAAATGAGGAATTTTAAACAACCCAGAGGCTTTCTCTAACTGGAGTAGAAACATAGTTTTCCTGACCCCAAATTTTATCAGGCCCCAGTATCTCCCATCATGTCCTGGTAGCCACATGACAATCCGTTTGGGGTAAAATCACACTACTAAATTACTTGTGCAGCAGTTAGCAATTGTTTAGCCTTATTCTGAGGTTTCTTTTTTTTATTTTTAAACCTATTTAAGTAAGCTTAACAATGCTACTGTCTGAAATAGATGTTGTATTAGTCTTACATGAAACAAGATGAAAGTTAAATCTATAAAATGTTGAATCTCTTAAATCTAACCAAGGATGGAATATATCCTGTTAATTTGTCAAACTTCTAGAGAAACGCCTACATGAGACAGTAAGGATTAATCAAGCCCTAGTAAGAGGGAATTTGAAAAATACAGTTTTCTAATTATTCAGTCTCTTCTCAGCGGGCCAAGGTTAATGCAGTTCTGAATTCTGACAGTTAGTAATATAAAAGAAAAAAAAAAGAAAAGACCAAAGCATGTGAATTGTCTTATAGTTACCTGAAACAGAGGTTCTCCGTCTATCAGTCAAGAACTTCATACGCGTTAATCTGATATTTTCAGCATTTGATTCTTTTCCTTTTAAACAATGTGGAGAATCATTGAAGGTTCTTGTGTCACTTTGTGCTTAACAGATACACATGTAGTATTTGGAGATTTCTTTGGCTTATTGCTAGCCATAGATGAGTAATTCTAGGTGAATGGGAAATTTGTCTTCTTGTGTGTATATAACAATTTAGCTGTCTTTTGAATACTTTCTAGACACTGTGTATCTTTGGAATACTTGGTCCTGATTCCTGCTCTAAATGTAGAAACTAGGCTTATCTCAAGGTCAGTAGCAGAGCCATCCTCCTTGGTTGGTTTTTGTACTCAGCCCTATTTGTAGTTCTTGCTGCAGCTCTTCCGAAGCCACATCATAAAAACGCTAGCACTCAAGAAAGGTAAATGTTCTTTAATTTAGTGCCATCAGATCTCTACGGAGTGTTTCTATCGTAGTGAGAAAAGTTGCAGAGAAGACAGCCCACCAGAGAAGAGGCCTGCAGAGAAGGTGGGAAAAATTGGGGTTAGAAATGTAGATTTCAGGGTTTTACAAGTAGATCTGTTCTCTGAGAATCTACGGATGGATGAATCCTTAAAGTCCAGGACTGCGGGAGGCAAACGAAAGAGCAGGGTTGAGCCTTGGGAAACGCCCAGAAATGTGAGAGCAGCACAGGGACCCACAGAGAGGTGGTCTGGTGATGCTGAGTGGGTTAGAGAGGGGGTGTGGGGTGGTCACGCATCAAGGGCCAGCAGAGCAGGGAGCCCAGAGACTGCAGCCAGAGAAGGACTGCGTTTAGGTGACTACGAGGCCGCCCGGCAGGGTGTGGGGACGGCCTCCTGTCGGCTCACGGAGCAGATCCGACACATCACGTCTCTCCCCAGCTACGCACCACACGTTGGGGGCTTGGAATTAGCCCTGCGGGAGTATTTCCACCACAGAGATCGGCAGAGGCTATAAATTAGGGCTTCGTTTTTTGTTTGTGCTTTTATAGTAGCTGGTTGTATGCGTGTAGTAGCACGTTACAGAGGCCAACAGGTTTCCGCAGACTGGTATTTCTTAAGCTTTTTACATGGCGACGCAGCAAACATAGTTTACACCCGAAACAGTTTTCAGGAACCTCCTTAACCTTGCCACGTGGGATGCATTCTGATCTCTCTCCTTCTCTTTCCACCTGTTTCCTTAAAAAGGAGGAAAAAATGCTGTTTATAACTCACTAAACTGATCTCACGACCTACAGCTGAGAAAGCCTTGTTTTACAGAAAACTAGAGGTTCTATGTGCATCAAAACGCCAAGAGGTGATTATTTTAAAAATAGAGTAGCAGTTGTAGAAAAGGCAGTTTCATCTCGAAAGGAAGAAGAAAAGAGACGCAAAGTGCTGAAAAGGCAGTCTCTTCAGAATGGGGGCTAAGTGCGTGTGTGTAAAGAAGAAAAATGGGGCAGCGGGAGCCTGCATCATAGGAGATGCCTGGTGAGGGGCTGCCGAGAGCGGGGCCCGGCCCTTGGTGACAACAGAAGAGAAGCCTCATGTTTTGTTGCGACAGCCTGTCTTGGAGAAGGTCAGCTGTTCTAGAGGTTGAGGGAAGGAAACTGGACACGTGGGGAAAAGCTAAAAACCGGATTCCCTTGGGATTGTAAAAACTGCTTTTATTTAGTTAGTTGGCGCCACTGTTACTCCTGCAAACCAAAGAGCACAGCTTTAAGTGGCAAGACCGGGCCTTGAACACGGGGCTGACTCTTGTCGCAAAGCTGTTTTTCCAGACTTGCCTGAGAGGACGCGAATACAGGGAAGGACGCTCAGCCTTGCGGTCAGGCCAGCCAGGGCCCCGGAGCAAGCCCGTCGCAGGCAGGCCCTGCTGCTGGGTGCTCCTTGGGCCTGGAGCGGCCTCCTCCGGGCGGTTACCTGTTAAGTGACCAGTGGAGATGCCAGGCCAGGTGAATGAATCCCCAGCCTCCGCCCTGACTGGCCCACGTTAAACAAGCCGAATGGACAGCCGTCAGTCACGTTGGTCTGCCCAGAGGACAGTCTGGGGCCCGAGGCCTGTCTGCCTGGTGCCGCCTGGGCGGATCAGCCCCAGAGAGAAACACAGGGCGGTCTTGGAGGGTCAGGGCCGCAGAGACTGGAGGCCGTGGTGTCGAGAGGCCACAGCCAGGCCAGAAACACACAGCCTTTCAGACGAGGACCTGGACCCCCAGCGCAGGGGGTCACGAGGTGGGAAGGGCCCGGCTGAGTGTCAGGGCCTTCGCAGGCCGGGGCTTCCTCCCCTCGACCCTCGGGTGCAGGCTCGGGAAGCAGGTGCCCAGTGGCTGGGGTGGGTGTTCGCCACGTCTGAGTTCGGGGTGTGCAGTGGTGAACGAGGGCAGCGAGGTGTGGATGGGACGCCTGAGTTTCGCTCTTGTCATTGTCTGGTTTTGAACGTGTGGGATTGTGGGTTGTGACCTGTTCCCTTTACAGAGCCTCACGTGTGCCTGGCACTCAGCTGCTCTAAATGCCCGGTAGACCTCTTGTTTCTCTGACAAGAAGCTTTGTATTTTCCGTCCTGTGATTTTGTGGTTAAGAGAAAGGAAGTCTGTTTATAGTCCAGCGTGTTATTTCTATAAACCACCCTTTACCCAGGGGTTTCGGATGCTGCACGAGAGAATCTGTTTCATCTGATAGTTTGCGTTAATGAATCCAGACCTAATGTTATATTTTGCCCCAAACTGCCTCGGATGAATTAGAGGAAGACAGTTGTAGTCAATGTGACAATTTTTAGAGATTCATAAGAGGACGATATCATAGAGTTTCCTAACAGAGTCAGAAACTCTGGTCCTGAATATTAGTACCAGCGCCATCAAAAAATAGTTATTAGGTGGGAAAGCATATTTTTGATATTTGAATTTAAGAGGACTTTCTGTATTTCCCAACGTTGCCATCAAGAATTGGAATCTGAATTTCCTCCTTTATTCATTCAGTAAATATTTAACACCCGTATGTTCATGGCATAGCATTAGGCTCAGGGAGTTACACAGAACCTAGAAGCCTGGGCTGTGTCCTCAAGGGGGAAATAAAAGCAACAAGTTCCTCTAATTGTTTTTACACTGAGCAGTGTTGATACCAGCTTGGGAACATCTCGGTCACCGGGGAAGGAAATGGGGCCGGGGGGCCCCTCCGAGGCCAGTGCCCTGACAGCCCTGAGGGTCCCCCCACCCCTCGGGGTTTACGGGACAAGGTCTCAAGGAGCCAGGCTCGGGTCCCTCTGCAGCCAGTGAGGATTGTTCTCTGATGGGCTGTGATGTGATTAAGCACGGCTGTTCTTTTTCCCTTTAGATTTTCTTAACAATGCCAGAGACTGTTCATTTCTACACACAACTAAATCGTGGTGTTCGTAGGCTAAGGTGAGCACTCGCCAGCATCTCCTGAGAAGGCTCCAGCTCAGCTTTCTGCCTGCAGGATTGCAGAGCTGCTGCAGGGCTCACAGGGACACTTACAATGTCCCCTGAAGACGGGAGGCCTGGGGAGGACGGTGGACCAGGGTCTGTATCCTGTCTGAGCCAGAGTGGGCCCCCAGTAAAAGTTTATTGACTGAGTGAGGACATCCGAGCTAAAGTATACAAGAGCCATGAGTTTAGGCCACTCTTCTTTTAAGGCCTTGTCGACTAAAAGAAAACCGCAGAATGTAAGAGCCGGGAGTTGAGTTTTATTCAGGGTCTTACTGAGGACCAGAGCCAGGAGACAGCCTCTCGGAGACCCTCTGAGAGACAGCTCTGAAGACGTAGCGAGGGAGGTCCTTATATATACAGTCTCGGCTAAGGGGCTTGTGCGGTCAGCATACAGTATAACCAGTCACAAGGAAGAGATATCTCAGTTGATGAATTTAGTGCTTTCCTAAGTATGGGAAGATGCAAGAATCTGGGTTCATAACAAGATTTTCTTGGAATTGATACCTAATTTTTCCTGAAATGTGTATCTAACTAAGGGCCTGTTGTGCCTGTTTTCCCAAAGCACAGAGTGCGTCCTCCCGTTCTTTCCCCTGAATTCCTTTCAGGGCGCACGGTAGGTCAGCGGCTGCTGTGGCTGATGACATGATCTTGTAGAACTGGGTGGTGGGCAAGATTCTTTGTTTTACAACCTCAGTGCTCCTGGACGAAGGTGCTCAGGGTAGGAGGGCGATAAGTTGGAGACAGAGGGGGAGACCTTCGAAGGCCCCCATGTTTATAATTAGAAGTTTTGTATG
Organism: Inia geoffrensis; assembly: GCA_036417435.1. NCBI lineage: Eukaryota > Metazoa > Chordata > Mammalia > Artiodactyla > Iniidae > Inia > Inia geoffrensis. Next base: position 36,842,123 of record CM070919.1, on the reverse strand, counting down.
ATTTGGACCAGGTCCGGATGGTAATTCATTCAGTAAGCATGTATCTAGCACTCGTGTGCCTAGAGTGTGTTAGGTCCCCTGCAGATATGACAGGGTCCTACACGGCAGTGTTTTCTAAACGTGTCAGTAGCTTAGCATCATGAGGGAGAACCTCTGAAAACTTCCAAAGCCTAGGCCACACCCCAGACCATCACGGTCTCCAGGTGGGGGACACAGACATGGCGGTTTCCTCCTTGGGGGGGTTCCACCAGGCAGACAAGTCTGCGAGTCACCACCACAAGGAGAGCAGTTTTAGAGAACGCGCCCAGAAACGTAAGTAATGATATTAGATAGAAGTCAATACAGCAGCCTCACAAAGCAGGTCGGGGACTCTGGAGTAGATCCCGAGAGGCAAATACTACGAGTCCCCTCAAGGGAGCACCTGTGGATTAGGTGGTAGGAACACCTAGCCTAGCAGCCTGGGAAGATGGGTGGGCGTCAGCAGGTGCGGGACAGGAGAGGAGGGAGCCTCCCCAACCTTGAACCCAGGCAAGGCTGGGGATGACCTTGGATCACCATTTGGGGATCAACTGACCAGTCTGGCAAGAACTTGACTTTCCACGGCCATTAAGTGGATGGATGTTTTTCGTAAGGAAGACAAACCGCTGGTTATCCGATGGCGTTTTTCCTTGGTGTGTGTGGGCTGAGGGCCGTGAGGTGCAGCAGATCCCTGGGGACAGGAATGCTCAGCTTCAATTCCTGATTCTCTTGCTCTCAGAATCGCCCTTCACCCGCTTAGTGGCCCTGGCGAATATCCCTGCGTGTGCGTTGTCAGCACACGAGTGAGCCGTTTTATGCTGGTGGTTCCGTCCCCGCCTCGTGGGTCTTGTGGAGCGGTGAGCCATCGCTCTGCTTGGGGTGGGTGGGGACGATTGACCTTGGCCCCTCCTGGCTGCTGTAGGTGCTAACAGACCCAGGGCTGCCGCGGTCCACGCTGCTCATCGCCAACCTGTCAGACCACGTGGCCTGTGTTTCTCAGTACTTTCCGTCTCTAATCAGTTTTTTAAAAATTGAGTCTGTTATCTGTGCTGTTTCATAGGGGCAAACGGAACGCCTCAACACTCTTAGCGAATTCTTCATGAGCTTGCAATCTAAGTTTTTCTTTCTCCTTCAAACCCGCAGTGTGCCACGCCGAGCTGAATGCCATTATGAACAAAAACTCAGCAGACGTGAAAGGCTGCACCATGTATGTCGCCTTGTTCCCGTGTAATGAATGTGCTAAGCTCATCATCCAAGCAGGTAGGACCCGGGCCGTTCCCATTTGTCACATTTGCATTGCTGCCTGCTCACTGCAGATGTGTTCGATCTTAAATCGCTATTGTTTAGATCTAAATTAACTGCACTATCAGCTTTGCAAGATATTTCCTGTGTTTTGTGTTTGAATGGTGCCAGGTATTCTAAGACTAATTGCATCCTCTGTGATTCTTAGCATGTTTTTAATTTAGTTTGCAACTTCCTAAACTGCAGGCTGCCAAAAAGACAACACCAGCATTGCATATAATTACTCTCAATTTACTGTTCTCCGACCTACTGTGCATAGATTAGGGGGGAGGGGGAGAAATGAACTTCTGTCAGAAACAAGGTCAGCTGGGAGTCTCTATAGGAAATTTTCATTTGTATCTAATATATGGTAGATATATGAGGACCTAAACATCTCTTTGCATATAAATGTCGTAAGACTCAAATGGTACAACCTGAAGTTTTTCTTACGTTACGGTTACCGTAAATCTGCACCATTGTGTTCGGAATATTTCACCCTTTTACAGACTGTCGCATCTAAGATTCAGCTACGCTTTATCTCCATAAAGCTCTCAGCTTGAGATTTAAAGACTTACCACGTTAGCCAGATGTGTGCTTTAACGGGGCTGTTTATCCCGAGCCCTGGATCTCTGAGCAGAAGCTGTCTGGTGGAATCACGATCAAGGATCTCAGTCAAGGAGTCTCGTGGGCTCCCTCCCTGGGGGTGCACGACCCTTCGCGAGTTTTCCTCGCCGTCCTTAGCACAGCGGCGGCGGCAGGTGCATGGGAAGAGCAGCCTCCTGTGGTCCCTTCTGAGGCTCGTGGAGGAGCGAGTGGTTGTCAGGTGCTCTCCAGATTCTTGGACCTCAAGTTAGAACTGCCTGGTGAGACAGGGCTAGGAAACAGATCTGCCCTCTGTCGAGCTGGCTTGAACTGGTCTGCAGAGCTATTCCTGGCAGCACGGTGGTCCTCATCTCTGACTCTGCCAGTGTTCTCCACCACCCCCATTAGCCTCTTGAGTTAGGAGTCGTTGCCTTGCGAATAAAGAATATTTGATTGCCTGCAGTAAAGAAAATTTGTTAATCGGATCAAGGCTTGACTATTTGACATGTTTTCACTTTGCATTTATTTTTAAAAAATTCATAAAGACTGGAGGGCAGATTAAATAGAATCCATGTGCTGCTGTATTTGAGAGCAGCAGATACATATTTCAGTCACTGGACACTGTGTGCTCGCACCCTCAGGAAAGGTGATTAATCAGACTCCACCAGGGCTTCTGTCCACATGCCTCTTGTTGTATCTCTATGTGCACGTAATGAGGTTTCTTTCATTGTTGCCTTTTAAGGGATAAAAGAAGTTATTTTCATGTCTGATAAATACCACGACAGCAATGAGACAAGAGCCGCGAGGCTCATGTTTGAAATGGCCGGGGTTTCCTTCAGGTGAGTGGGAGGCGTGTGGAGGCGAAGGTGCTGGAAGGCCTGATGAAGAGAACGCACTTGACCTTGTCTGATGTTTAATTTCTACTTGGGATGCCTGACCTCCACACTTGGAAGCCTCTTTTTATTTATTTTATTTATTTTAAAAATTTATTTCTTAATTGAAGTATCGTTGATTTACAATGTTGTGCTAATTTCTGCCGTACGGCAAAGTGATTCAGTTATATATATGTATACATTCTTTTCCATTATGGTTTATCACAGGATACTGAATATAGTTCCCTGTGCTGTACAGTAGGACCTTGTTGTTTATGCAACTTCTGTCTAAAAGCTCACATCTGCTGACCTCAACCTCACACTCCGTCCCTCCCCCAACCCCTCCCCCTTGGCAACCACAAGTCTGTTCTTTATGTCCACGAATCTGTTTCTGTTTCCTAGATAGGTACATTTGTATCATATTCTAGGTTCCACATATAAGTGACATATGGTATTTGTCTTTCTCTTCCTGACTTACTTCACTTAGTTTGATAATCTCTCGTTTGATCCATGTTGCTGCAAATGGCGTTATTTCATTCTTTTTTATGGTTGAGTAATATTCCAGTGTGTGTGTGTGTGCGCGCGCACGCGCGCGCACACACACACATCTTTCTTATCCATTCATCTGTCGATGGACATTCAGGTTGTTTCCATGTCTTGGCTATTGTGAATAGTGCTGCTATGAATATAGGGGTGCATGTATCTTTTTTGGATTAGAGTTTTGTCTGGATATAGGAAGCATCTTTTTAAATATGATGAGCTAAGGCTCTAAAGATTATTCTAAGGGTAGATTTTTACGGGCAGTGACAGAAGTAACTGAAGACAATTTGTGTAATGATTACACTTTACTTTTAGTAGCTTTCCAGGGCTTGAACTAATTATTCTGGTAGTGAGAAATTTTAAAATTCACAAGTTTTGTAATATTAACATTAAATCTTTTTAAATTTTGCAGATGTAACAACTCTGGCATAAAATATTTAAGGTGAAAATAACCTGCCAGGTTGGAACACTGGGAATTCTTTTGACAGTCATAGTTTAAATTGAGATTTTCAGTCACTGAGATTTATATGCTTTACCTTTGGTGGGCACAGATTGGGAGGTATGTGTTACTCACAAGTCAGTTCAACCACCTTTGGTTTCTGGTAGGAACTTCTTTTAGACTGAAAACTTTTGAAGAAGTTCCTTTATAGTATTTGTGTCAGCAGTTGGGGTCCTTGTAATTGGTAACATACCTAACCTCTTGGATTACTCATTAGGGATATAGGTTATACGTAATGAATCTCTTGCACTATTGTGCCTTCTGAGACACAAATTATTTACATAATACTAATTAGATATTTACTGTATTCTGATTTTTTTTTAAGGAATATGTTTAGTCCCCATATATGTTCTTTTCACCTGCTTGAGAAAGTATATTAATGAGTAAAAAATGTCATGGGTTTATTTTACTTCTGCATTTATAGAACATGATTTTTAAAGTGACTCCACTAGAGCTGGTTGTTTTGTATTGAGAGCAAAAGAAAATTTGCTCTCTTTTTTGCTTTAGAGCAATTCCAAGTTGGCTACAAAAATTTCCTAGACAATAAGATAAATCTGGTGGGGAAACTAGTCATTGGATGTCATGTCATGCAGCTAACTTGTTAGAAATCCTCTGACTTCCCGATAATTCATGAACTCAGCTAGCCGACGAACACAAAGCCGCCCCATGCATCTTTTTTGTCTTAGTCTTTTCCGGTCCGTGTTTCTCTCGGTATGGTGCATTGTAATTGGCTCCTATAGAGACAAAATATCAAGCGAATACCGGGAAATTTTTTTCCTCCCGGCAGAAAATGTAGGTTAAGCCAAAGTAAACAAATGGCTCTAACTACTCACTAGATAATATCTTTATATGTTTTGTTTCTTACCTTTAGGAAATTCACACCAAAGTGCAGCCAGATTGTCATTGACTTTGATTCAATTAACAGCAGACCGAGTCAGAAGCTCCAGTGACTTACATCTCATTAAACCTCCAGAAGATTGGATTATCCCCTTCTAAGAAGGTGCTAATGCCTTTCATCTTAAAGTTACACATAACTTTTTAATAGCCGGGACGGCAGAAGTCGACATCTGAAGAATGTAAAAGCTCAAATCTTCCTGACTCGCTCTCCTGTCACGTGGAATCTGCATCTCTTGAAACTATCGATTTAGGGTGTAAAATAAAGGAGCTGTGGGTGCGCACGGGGCTGGAGCGGGCACCTCCCCTCCTGTCTCCTGGTTCGCTGGCACGCTGGTGGCTGCGCAGCAGGGCGTCAGCCTGGCGTCGTCCACCGCGTTTCACAGCCGCTCTTCAACGCCATGTCTGCTGGGAGGACAAACAAGTGTGGCTGTGTGCCTACCGGGATGAGCAGGCACGCTGATCTGAACATCATCGGGGGGCCCGAATGAAGCATCACATGTAATGCCCTTGGGGAAAGGAAAGGAGCTGCAAGACAGTAGCATTCAAGCGTTCGCTTTCGAGAGTTGAGGGAGCCCCCAGCCACCCGCCCAAAAGTCCTGGACGGGGTGCGCCTTCGTGCTGGCAGATGATGACTGCGACTGAGCGGGCGTTCTTTCCCCGCTCTGCTGTCCTGCCTCCCACAGGGCGGTGCCGCCGTGTGCCTCTGCGCGGTGGGGACCTCTGTTGTTCATGCTTCTTACCCTGGCTTTGTGGGTGACACAGAGCTCTTACATTAGTTTGTTTGAGTAATGAGTCGTTCCCGGGGAAGGCAGCCCGACGGCCTGCGTCGCCCCCAGGTCCACCCCCTGCCCGGGGGCGGAGCCCCGCACCGCTGCTGCACTTGCCAGCACGGTTCATTCCCAGGGCTGCTGTCTCCTGTCCTGTAAGTGAAATGAACGTGAGGAGGTGTCAGTTCCGTCCAAATCTCTTGGTGACAGGAGCTCACTTGCGCTCCTGGCACCTTGCCTTCATTGACACACATCTCACCTTCCTAATCACTTCGATTTGGGGGATGGGTAGCAGTGCACCTTGTCTTTAATCTCATTTCATTTTTATTAAATGTGCTCCGTACCTTCTTTATCCTAAAGATCATGACCGTCTTAAAGTGCTCTTACATCTTTATGAGTTTTTATTTTGTCTCTGAGGTTCTGGATTCCGTATTCTGGGGCATGTCATTTCTGTGTTGTCTGTGAAGCACACTGCATATGTTTTAATGCTCAGAGAACAGTTTGAGGCACGGATGCCGTGTGCCTTCCCCAGGGCTGAAGGGCGATGCGTCTCTATGGACCAGATTGAAGATGTCCGGGAAGGCTCTCTTCCCTCTCTCTCTCTCCATCGTGCCCTGCTCCTGTCTCAGGTGTGGCCATCTGATCTGACAGGTCATCTCCACCACCCAATAGGTCCCAGGCCTCCTCCCTCCCATAATCCTCCGGTCTCCAGTGCTGGCTTATCTGCTGCTTTCCTACCGTATTCTTTCTCTAAATCTCCTTTTCTCGCCTCAAATTTTTTCTCTCTTACCTCCTCCAAACCTTCTGCCCTCTGCTCTGAAATGCATAAAACAAAAACAAAAGGTATATAGAAGCAAGAAATCAATAAAGATATTTAAAGATAGAAAATTTGTTAGATTTTTGTGTTGCTGTGAATGAGTTGTGAGCCCTTTTAGCAAGGAGTGTGTCATTGTTTATGTCACATTCGTAAATATGTCTAGGGGCTAGCGCCCTGTACAGTCAGCCCTCTGTGTTTACAGATTTCTGCATCTGCAGATTCAACCAACCTCACATCGAAAAATGTTCAGAAAAAAAGTTCCAGAAAGTTCCAAAAAGCAAAACTTGGGTTCGCCGTGCACCTCACAGGCAGAAACTGCGTGTTTTACGTATTGGAGGTCGGTTGCTGCCCTTCTTGAAGCAAGTCTCTCAGCGCCATTTTTTCAGCAGCATCTGCACACTTCATGTCTCTGCGTCACATTTTGATAATTCTCAAAATATTTTCAACTTTTTCTTTATTAACGTTTATTATGGTGATCCGTGATCTTTGAGGTTTTACCGTTGCAAAAAGATTATACGACTCCCTGAAGGTTCTGAGGATGGTTAACATTTTTTAGCAATAAAGTATTTTTTGATTAAGGTTTGTGCATTTTTTAGACATAATGCCGTTACACACTTAATACACTACCGTAAGCGTAACTTCTATGTGCACTTGGAAACCAAAAAATGTGTGTGACTTGATGTGTTGAGATACTTGCTTTATTGCAATGGTCTGGAACCGAGCCGGCAGTATCTCCAAGGTCTGCCTGTACATAGTGTTTATATTGTGTACAACTATTTACATAGCATTTATATTGTATTAGGTATTATAAGTAATCTAGAGATGATTTAAACTATACAGGAGGTATCCATAGGTTATATGCAAATACTACGCCACTTTACTTAAGGTACTTGCGCATCAGCGGGTTTGGGTATCCACGGGGGTCCTGGAACCAGTCCTCCAGGATACCAAGGGATGACTACAGTGCATCTAATTTATTTAACTTTGGTACTGTCTTATATTTTGTCCCTTTTTGTTACATTGAGTTTTAGTGAAAAAAATGTTTTTTCTTTTCCCTACTGGGAGGAGGTGAACAGGGGGGATCCTTGCTAAGCAGGAAGCACGTCTCTTGACGGTCCGGGGGGCTGTGTACGTGGTGCTCGTCCCCCCAGTGTGGGTATATAAGGCTTCCATGTATAGACCATGTAGCTGAACTTGACTTCCTGGTGACTGGAGTGTACGTAATTACGTGTTAGTTTCCCATATCGCTATAGGAGGAGTGGAATCTCCTGGCCAGAGAACTCTGTAGATATCAATGTTGCAGTCAATAAGAGGTTTGCTTTGAACTGTTGCCTTTGGGAACAGTATTCCAGAAGAAAGGTGGTTTGAGCCTTCTTTTGCCTTGCAGTCTCTGTTAGGTAATTGTGGTGAATGGCGGTTGTGTCCGAGGCAGTGTTGCTGCCTGTCATGGGTAATAAATGACAATAAGGAAACCATCTTTCACTGAACCATTGGTGGGAGAACTCCATTTAAAAGGCAAAATTTCTGAGGGAAATGATAGGAATTCCATTGCCCCGACACATTTTATGCTTTTTTTTCTTTTTCAAAGAATCCATCCTTAAAGACGTCTGAAGCCCAGCAAGATCCAGCAGTGGAAGTGATCTAAGACGTTGGCCATTTCCTCCTAAATTAAAAATGAAGCAAGGGCTTCCCTGGTGGCACAGTGGTTGAGAGTTCACCTGCTGGTGCAGGGGACACGGGTTCGTGCCCCGGTCCGGGAGGATCCCACATGCCGCGTAGCGGCTGGGCCCGTGAGCCATGGCCGCTGAGCCTGCGCGTCGAGGCCACAACAGTGAGAGGCCCGCATACTGCATTAAAAAAAAAAAAAAAAAAAAAAAAAATGAAGCAAAATAAGGGAACAAGCATAAAAAGAAAAATTGAGAAGAGCTTGAATAACAATTTAGGCCTATACGACCAGTGATCTAAACTTCCTCTATTCCAGGCCTAAGTTTTGATCTTCCGACGTCTCCATCCACTTGAGGATTAAAAATATTTAGGTTGGCGAATCGACTGTTGCAGAAGGAGAGCCCGAGAGTGCAGGGCAGGTAGTTTTCCTGTGAGTGACACGGGTGAGAAGTTTTCACACGCACAGTTCACTTGGTTTTGTTTTTTAAAGTGAGGCTACTGTGAACATGGTAGATTCCACAAGTCATCAGGAGGGCTGCCTTAAGCTCTGTGGGAGGACCCGGCTCTCCCCTGTGGGAGAACCTGTGCTCTGCCCACTTACCTCCTGCCAGGGAGCCATGGTGATGAGGGATTAGCATCGGCAGAAGCCAGCAAAATAACCCTGGGCCCAGGACTTTTTGGAATCGGGATCACATTTAGAGGGAAAGGCTTATCTCATTTAGATGAGAGGTGCCCAAGAATTCTGGAAAGACCTAGCGCTAGGCCGATTTTTCAGGACTGTTGGAGAGGTCGAAAGCCATTAAATTCAAAAGCCATTAATTCAAAAACTGTATTTAAAAACAGAGACTCGGGCTTCCCTGGTGGCGCAGTGGTTGAGAGTCCGCCTGCCGATGCAGGGGATACGGGTTCGTGCCCCGGTCTGGGAAGATCCCACATGCCGCGGAGCGGCTGGGCCCGTGAGCCATGGCCGCTGAGCCTGCGCGTCCGGAGCCTGTGCTCCGCAACGGGAGAGGCCACAACAGTGAGAGGCCCGCATACTGCAAAAAAAAAAAAAAAAAAAAAAAACAGAGACTAGCTGCTGGCAGCTGAAGATATGGACCGGACTTGAGGGAGCGCAGGGCTGGAAGGAAGAGATCTACTTGGCAATTGGCCTCCAAAAATAAGGGCAGCATCAGGCTGTACGAATCTCCAAACCGTTACTGAGTGCCTCACCAAGTATACAGTGGGTTCTCCAATGCTCCCTCCTCGTTGAGAGTCGGAAGACACAGAATTGTTAGATGAAGCCCAGCCTTGCCAGTCTCAGGCTAAACAACACTCTCCACCTGCCAGGGCCTGCTGACGCGACCTGCAGTTTATTTTCCCTGGGATTGAGTTGTCCGCAGTGTCCATACCCACTGAGTGAGGCCAGTGGGGAGAGGGCAGGGGTCAGAAGTGGGTGTGCGCAGATGCCTGGCTCTTACTGCATTTCCAAGGTCACTTATTTTAAAAGATTTTAAAGGTTTTTCACTGAATTAAATTGAGCTCAGTATTTCCAAAGAAAATTGGGGAAGAGTTCTGTACACCACCTGCTCGTCACTCAGTAGCAGAGGTGCTCGGTGAAGCCCACGGATCTTACAGGCCTGGAGCCTGAAAATGCTGCTGCCCCTATTTTCGGAGGCCACACTGCCGAGTAGGCCTCTTCCTTCCAGCCCTGCGCTCCCTCTTCAGCCGCCAGCAGCTGGTCTTTCTCTGGTTTTAAATACAGTTTTCAATGTAAAATATACATATAGCAAAATTTACCGTCTTAACCATTTTCAAATATACCATTGAGTGATAACTACATTGACATGTTTTGTGCACCCATCCCCACCATCCAGCTCCAGAAGTCTTTTCACTTACAAAACTGAAACTCTGTGCCTGTCAAACAGTAACTCCCCATTCCCCTCTCCGGCCAGCCCCGGGCAACCAGCATTCCACTTTCTGTCTCTGAATTTGGCTAATCCAGCTACCTCCCATAGTGGACTCATACAGAATTGTTTCTTTGTGACTCTGGCTGATTTCACCTAGCACAGTGTCCGGTGTTTGTCCATATTGCAGCACGTGTCAGAACTTCCTTCCTTTTGAAAGCCGAATAATACTGCATTGTACGCCACATTTTGTTTCTCCATGTGTCTGTTGATGGACTCTTGGATTGTTTCCACCTTTCACCTGCCATTTTCTTTTTGTTTGTTTGTTTGTTTGTTTTTTGCGGTAAGCAGGCCTCTCACTATCGTGGCCTCTCCCGCTGCGGAGCACAAGCCCCGGACGCGCAGGCTCACGGGGCCAGCCGCTCCGCGGCATGTGGGATTCTCCCGGACCGGGGCACGAACCCGTGTCCCCTGCATCGGCAGGCGGACTCTCAACCACTGCGCCACCAGGGAAGCCCCTGCCATTTTCTTTTGAACGTCTAATGTTCCTCTACAACCTGGCATCATCCACGTGGGTCCCTGACTGCCTCCTTCCCTACACCAGTCACCCAAACATTCTGGAACATTCCTCGCATTTGTGTGTGTGTGTGTGTGTAAACCAGCCTTTCTGAGAGGCTCGTAATGTGCTTCCTTTGCTCGCGCACAGCTTTCTATGTCTCTTTCCAGACTGAGCTGGGATCCTGCCTTCTCTGTAAAGTCGCCCCAGGCCTTCCTCAGCTGGAACTGATCTATATCTTCTCTGAAATCCTATAGCAGTTATTGTCAGCAACCATCTTTTCGGCAGTGAATCGTGCACAGTTTTATGACAGCTCTCCTACTGTCTAGAACTGTTATTGAGACATTCCACTTAACTTTTTACAAAAAGTTCCTGCTCTAATAGGATGATTAACTCCACGAGAGCATGTGTGTCTCGTGTATCTTTGTACCCACTGCCTTCCATTCCACCCACATCTTCGCATCGTACCTTACACAGGTTTAATATCTCCATTTAAAAGTGATGGACCTGACTCTGCACTTTAAGTCAGTGAAGGAGCTGATCAGGAGCCAACTTCCTAGATCATTTTTTCCCAATTTCCTCATGCACAGCCTGAAGAAATATGGTCAAACAGAATGCGTGAGAAAGAAATCTTCCTGTGAGCGTCCAGGGTTAACGGGCGCATTTATCTTTGAGAGAGAAGGGAGATTATTATTTAAATGTCGTATTTTTAGCTTCTGTGTTTCAGTTAAAGCATGCTTATATATGGTTTTGGATTAGGAGGTTGGCAATAATATACGCACTTGCCAGGACCCTAGAGATGGCGTTTCCATTTAAACCCTTCTGGTTAGAGGATGCCTTGACCTTTACAGGTCTTAAATCGCTATAGACTGCTTACTGTTGCAGGGATGCTTTATTTTAACTTTTGTTAATGAAAACTGTTACATCTTTGGTATTGTTAAAGATGCCATTCGGTCCAGGTTTTAGATGGGCATTTTGTTATTGAACTGCTTCCCCCGCACACTGAGGCACGGCATGCAGCCTTTTGTGTTCTTGCTCCTGCCTTTCCCCTGTCCTTCTTGACGAAGCAGTCATCAGTAATATATGCAGCTGTAAGTAACAGACACCTGACTCTCAGTGGCTTAAACAAAAAGTATGTTTTTCTTACGTAATAACTGCATTTGCTGGAGTTGGTTCAGCTACTCGATGATGTCGGCAAAGACCTAGGCTTTTTTCTTTACTTTAACTTGGCTTTGAAGGTAAGTTACATCATAGCCTTTGGCCCCTAAGTACTGTGTGTGTTTCTCAAGAATAGGGCTATTTTCATATATAACCACAGTATACTTATCGACTTCAGTAAAGTTAATATTATTACAATACTTTAACCTACCATTCATATTCCAGTTTCGTCAATTGACCCGATAACTTTCTTTGTAACATTTTCAGTACAGGATCCAGTCTAGGGTTTGATATTACATTTCATTGTCATGTCTGTTTCGCCTCTTTAATCTAGAACATTTCCACAGCGGCACTGATTCCTCAGAGAGCCCCTTTTCCCAGCTGCCTTGCGCTAAGATTCCTTAGATGCAGCAATTTTCAAACTTTTTGGTCTCAGGGCCCCTTTACCACTTTTGTTCATGTGGGCTATTGCAATTGATATTTCATGTCTAACCACATTAGAAATTAAAACAGAAGTTTGAAAAATATTGTAATTGATTTAAAATAATAAATTCTTTACATGTTAACATAAATAACATACTTTTGTGAAAATAACTATTTTCCAGAACAACAAAACATATTTTGTGAAAAGAGTAGCATGGTCTTACATTTCTGCCACTCTTTTAAATGTCTGGCTTAATAGGAAACAGTTGGATTGTCATTTCTAGAGTGCTGTTTATGTGTTGTGATACGTTATTTTGGTGGAAGTATATGAAGGAAATCAGGCCACATGCAGATAGTTAGAAAAGGGAGGAGTATTTTAATAGCCATTTCAGAAAACTGTAAATACTCTTCTTTGATACCACACCAGAAGTTGATAAGTGATAGTTTCTTAAAGCATAGCTGCTATGTAAAATATGAAACCACATCAGAAATGAACATTTCCTATTAACTTACATGGAAATCCACTGGTCTATCTTGTACTTTGAATTGACGTTTCACCTGTGCGTGCTGTTATAACGTGCCTTGGTCATTTGGAAAATCCTGGTTCACTGAGTTATGTAGATCTTCCACATGTTGACTCCCCTCATGGTACAGTATCCAAAAACCTCTTTTATAAATTTCACAACTGATCTCATTCGAAAGATCCTTTAAGTATTGGGAAGCCGTCGAGCTCATGGCGCCAGACAGCAAGTTTACCGAAACTCTACTTTTATCTTAAAAGCTTGGCCTTTATCATTTCTGTTTCCTTGATGCCCCGAGTTCTAATGAAGACTGGGACCGCTTTCTGGGGCCTGCTTGTTCCTTGCTTCCTCTGCATTGAGTGGGAACAGCGGTGTTTCTGTCTAACTCCCACGAGGCTGATTGGCCCTCTTCTTGGTAGGATTAGAGCTTTTAACTACCCGCGGCAGCCCTCGAAGAGGTGATAAGCGACAGGTCATCACCACTTGGACAACACAGGGCGGCACTGATTAGCGCGGCTGGCTAGAGCCACGACTAATGAGGCCGAGGTCACGGACTCGGCCCCGAAGCCCAGGCAGCCCGGCCACCCTCCAAATCGCCGCCCCGCCGGGTCAGCTGCCTCCGCAGATGCCCGCTGCCTTCTGGAAGGGGCCGGGGAGGCGCGAGCCAGCAGCCAGCAAGGGCTCCTTTCGTTTAAAACCAAACAAAATAAGAACAGGGTCTCTAATGCACCACCCCCGGCGATCCCTCTCTAGGAATATCAGACTTAATTACTTACATTCAATTTGTTAGCCATTGGCTGGTTAATTTTTTAAAAACCCGATGATTAATTAGCATTCTTATAAGAAGCACCATTCAGATCTATTAATGAGAGTTGAAATGGATCAACGATTTAATTTTAATAAAATGAATCGGGAAAGCATTGTTTCGGAGGAACTCCATACTGCGAGCATACGCTCTCTGCCTGTTTTGTGACCTTGATTTGTTTTGCGAGCCAGAAATGGAGCGGAGGACAAGCTGATGGCGCTACGTCCGCCAGCAGCTCTGACTCCCCAGAGCGAAGCCGGGCTGCGCGCGAGGACAGCGGAGTGTTCACGCAGCTCGCAGACACCACAAGCTAAGGAGGGCGAAGCCCGCTGCAGCCTGTCCTGTCCCTTTCCTGCTGCATCCCCGGTGACGCTCACCGGGACAGGCTGACCGCAGCCTGTGACCCACGTCACACCCAGGACAAGCGGGAGGACGGTGCAAACTGGCTTCAGAAACGTGCCCGGCCAAAGCACACCTGTCGGTAAACCCAGCGCTTTGCTGCCGGGTGTGAACGTCCGTCTTCACGGCACGCCTTCATCAAGCAGCCACCCGGGAGGGAAGGCTCCAGAGGGCAGGAGGCACAGAGCAGCCCCGCGACACGGGCCTGCCCCGAGCCCCCAGACAGCGACAGCGCCCGGCTGGCGTTCAAAGCGTCGCGGCGCGCTCTCCCGGGGCGACCGGGGCGCGGCTCGGCTGCGATTCAGCGAGGGGCTCCTTGCGCGTCACCGACAGTCGGGCTGTAGAGGGCGGCCCGGGCCGGGGCCCAGAGCTCCGGGCTCTGCCGCCTGGACGCGGGACCCGGAGCCCGCGCAGGTGCCGAGAGCCCGGCCGCCGCCCCGCCCTGCTGCCCGGGGAGCCCAGTCTGAGCGAGCGGCCGATCGGCTGCCTCAGCCCCTGAGGGTGGCGCGCGCGGGCGCTGGCTGCGCTTTGGCCCAGCTGGGAGGTCGGCCGGGCCCGGCGCAGGCGGCCCGGGCCCCCGCGGGCCGATGCTTTTCCCCCGCGCTTTCGTGCGGTCCCTCCGCGGGGCGGGGATGGCGCCTCAGTTCGGACTCGCGCTCAGCCGGGGCTCTTCAGAGCCTCTCTGAGGCGGGGCGGGCGCCCTGCCTGTGACGGCTCCCTCCTCCTGCCTGTCCTCTCTGGCACACGTGCCGTTGCTCGCCGGCCGAGTGGGTTGTCAGTGTCCCCCGGCTGCCGTCGGCAGGCTTCCACTCTGGCGGGGGCGGCAGCGGCCCTGCAGGGAAGATGCGAGGCCCCTGGAATGCCCGCGTGGGCGCCCGTGCGCGTGGAGCCTTGAATCCATGCCGCGAATCTGCGGCCGTGGTGCGCAGCCTCGCACAGCGGTTGCTGAAGAACGTCAGAGTTCACGGTCTTCTGTTCTCGGCCCGTCCACTTACCCAGGCTTCTGCAGCCTCAGAGCTAGAACCGGGATGAAAATGCAGGCTTCCCGACTCCGAGGCCTCGCCAGGATCCTGGGCTGAGTCACACTGAGCTAAAGCAGGCACGCGGGGCTCTGCGGATCCCACGCACCGCTGGACTTCCAGCCTCCCTGCGGACCTCCTGTTCTTGGTGCTCTGACCTTGCCGTGGCCTCTGTTTTGTTCCTTGGACATTCCTTCCCAGGTCAAGGCTGCCGCACTTGCTATTTTTCCTTCCTGGATGGGACCTTCCTCCCCCAGCCCTTCCCATCGCTGAACGCAGCTCGAGCCTTGCTCTTCCGAGAGGCCAACCCTGTCTACCTGCTCCCCCGTGGCCAACCCTGACTACCTGCTTCCCCCGTGCCCAGTAGTCTGCCTGGCAGGGGTCGTGTTGTGTCACTTCCGGAAGCCCCATCCTCTGGGTTCTCTGTGAATGACGCCCCTACAGTCGTGCCACAGAGTGATCCTTGGAAGCGTTCCTAACTTGGGGTAGGGCTGATCATGGTCAGGCCAGCTGCAGCGGAGGCAGACTTGCCCAGTTCCAGACCCTGGACTCAGATCCTTTGCTGGGGTGCGGCAGGTGCTGGGGGGACAGGCCAGCCACATCTTTGGAGACAGTGCGGACTCACAGTTGCGCAGTAATTGGGGCAGGTGGTGATGGGAGGAAGGCCACAGGTTTTCCAAGAGGCAGTGAGCAAGCGAGGGGACAAGCCCGCTGTGGGGACCACGGGAGGCTCAGAGGAGCCAGGGAGGGGCGCCCGGAGCGGGGGTCTAAGTGAGCAGCAGGGAGAGACTGTCAGCAGGTGACAGAGCCCCAGTCCCCCGGGCAGGACCGCGAGAGGGGAACCGCCGGAGCACGGCAGGCCCCTTGTCCTCAAGGGTCTGGGCTGTTAGGCAGTGACCTCCTCGCCAGAACTGGGAATGGGCTGGGTGGGACCTCAGTCACCGGGACGAGCCAGGGGCTCAAGCTCCCGAGTCCCCGTCTTAAGGACCCATCCTTCCTCCAGTATGTCAAGAAGCTCTGCTCAGGGGTAGGAAGCCAGGAGGACGTGGACTCGACACAGTCCCGGGAGGGCGCTGCGAAGAGCTTATTACAACTGAGAACCATATATGGAGAAAAAAAGAAATCTGACCATTTGATGCATTAAATACAGTCATTTTTCCCTTGAACATTTACTTGCATTACATCCTCCTGGAACGGTGTGTCAGAAGAATACATAACCCCACCCCCCTTTTTCTTTTCAAATAACAATTTTTCCCAATGACATAGAAGAAAGGATTCCGAGTTGGCTCAGGGCTCCCATCGCCTGGTGTACGGCCTCTTACGCAGAAACCTCAGCAAGAAAACCAGAGTTCACTCTGTCCTACTGACACCCCCTCCCTCTCTTGGGATTTGAACAGGGACGTGTGAGGCAAACAGAGACTCTCAGTAGAAAGTCTCACGAAAATTGGTGCAATGTGTGATTTTAAATATCTGGTGCCCAGGGGTGAGGCGGGAGGGAGAGATGAACACGTGGATTTTTAGGGCAGTGGAACTGGTCTTAATGATAAAGCTGGATACTTCTGTCAAACCCACAGAATGCACAGCACAGAGAGTGAACCCAAGTGCAAACTATAGACCGTAGTTCATAAACACATATCAACATTAGATTATCAGTCGTGACAAACGTGCCGCGCTAATGCAAGATATTAATAACAGGAGAATTTGTGTGCGTGGCTTCTAGGGGGATAGAATTGAGGGATAATATGGGAACTCTCTGTACTTCTCTCTCAATTTTTCTGCACATCTAAAACTGCTTTAGGGGCTTCCCTGGCGGTCCAGTGGTTGAGACTCCACGCTTCCACTGCAGGGGACGCAGGTTCCATCGCTGCTCGGGGAACTAAGATCCCACATGCTGTGCAGTGCGACCAAAAAAAAAAAAACTTCTTAAAAATAAGATCTGACATTTTAAAAAGTCTAAACTTCCAGCTATAAGATAAATAAATACTAGGGATGTATATGATATGGTACAATATGATAAATAGAATGAATACTGCTGCTGTACATTGTGTACGAAAGTTGTGAAGAGAGAAAATCCTGAGTTCTCATCACAAGGAAAAACATTTTTTTCTTTTTGTTTAATGTTGTATCTCTAGGAGATGATGGATGTTCACTAAACGTATTGTGGGCATCATTTCATGTTGTGTGTAAGTCACATAATTCTTTTGTACACCTTATACTTACACAGTGCTGTATGTCAATTATATCTCAAAACTGGAAGAAAAAAAATCTAAAAAATAAAGTGGCCAGGTCACAATGAACAATTTGAGTGAGAAGCCACTCAGAAAAGTACAAAAGGGCCAGAGAGAAAGGGCACATGCACCCCGTTTCCTTTGCTACTTTTTACACCATAAGGATGGACGTACTCGGATGAGAAACCCTTCTTGCGTTTGCACAATGATGATAGGAATGAATTATGAGTTTTCTGAGGCGGATAGGTGTACAGATATCCAAACAAAGGAACAAAAATCACCAAAGTTAGGTATCAGGGTCTCCTTCACGCTCTATGGTCTTTTTGTCTGTTGGGATCTCTTTCTCCCTAGGTGTGAAATAGAGAAAAGTTAGATGAGTTTCCCTTTCTAGTATATTTAAAAGAGGATCTTGGAGTCAAGCAAAATTGGAAGAAAAAAATTGGAACTAGAAAGGATAGTGCTGGGTGAAATTCAGCAGAGGGGCTCCATAGTGAAACAGACTAAGGGTGGTGAGGAGTTTGAAGGTTGAGGAAAAAAATGGAGAAAAAAATAGTTATTCTTGAAGGCCTGCAATAGGCAAAAGTGGAGACATTTAAAGGGGTAGGAGCCCCGGGAAGAAATAAGTCAAGGACAGCACTGAGGAGAGCGTACAGCTTCTTAGGAGAATAGAGAGTGGTCAGTCCTTTCAGGAGGAGCCGGATGGGGCTATGGGGTAGGTGGACCAGCCCCAGTGCTGCTATCGTGTCCGAAATGACCCCTTCATGAAACACCGCCCACAGCCGTGTGCACGGCAGCAGTGGTCACGGTAGCCAAGAGGTGGAAGCAGCCCAGGAGTCCATTGATGGATGGGTGGATAAACAAGCTGTGGCATCTCATTGCAATGGAATATTATCCAGCCTTAAAAAGGAAAGGAATCCTGACACCTGCTACAACACAGATGAACCTTGAGGACATTATGCTGAGTGAAGCAATCCAGTAACAAAAAGGCAAATACTGCATGACTGCACTTACACAAGCTACCCCGGGTAGTTAAAAATACATGGAGACAGAAAGTCGCAGGGTGGTTACCAGGAGCCCAGGGCAGTGGCGATGGGGAGGTCGTTTAATGGATACAGAGTCTCAGTTTTGCAAGACGAAAAAACTCTGGAGGATACACTTCACACCACCGAACTGTGCACTTAGACCTGATTAAGATGGTCAATTTTACTCGTGCTTTACCACAATGAGAAATAAAACCAAAACAGCTGCCCCGCCCCTGGAGTGGTCACCAGGGGCCACATCGTGAATCTTCTCATCATTTTGGGGGATCTTCTGAGCTGTGCTCCTGACTGAGCCCCGCCCCCTGCTCTCTCCCTCTCTACAGTCACTGGGTCCCCAGCCATCCTTGCTCTCAACTCAAGGATCCAAGGAAGCGCATGCCCAGCTTCCTGCGTTATGCCTTGTTTTCTCTGCCCCAGGGTCTCGGGCTGTCTCAGGAGGACGGCCCTGCTTTGCCCCGTTTCCTAGGACCCCGCAGTGCAGACTGCCCCCCCACCATGAGTGCCCCTTAGCTCCCTGGGCCTCTCACCCCGGGGCTCGGCCAGATGCCTCGCCCTCGTTGGTGTACATACAATTGTAACACAACTGTGCAGGAAGCAGGGCTTGCTCTGGACCCCGTGCTCCCGAGAATTCGAGGCAGAGCCGAATTTCTATTATCACTTAGTAATTGGAGTTTTGCAGGCTTGGGATTACTGCTAATGGGAAGCAAATGGGCTAAGAATCAAGAAATAAGCACTTCAACAGCCAGCACCACTCGCTGAAGCAAAGAGGCTATCGTGGCACTTTACGTGGCTAGAGATCATCATTTGTAGAAAGATTTGCAAACTCCTCACTATCCCAGAAACATGATGCCCCACTAGGATGTCCAGCGGCCCGGCCCGGCCCTGCCTGGCGGGAGCAGCTAGGTGGCTGCCCAGTGGGGAAGCACGGCTGGCTGCCCGAGGCCCAGGCGCACCTCCTTGGCAGGGGAGAGATTTAATTTTGTCTTCACTCTCTATCTGGTACCCAAACCTCAGAGAAGCCCTCAGAGCCCAAAGCCCTTCCGTATGCCCCTCCCTAGACTCCCTCAGCCTTGTCGCCCACCGCGGCCCAGAGAACAGGCGGTGACAGGCCTGGGACAGGGCTGCTGGAGGCGAGGGGCCCTGCACAGTGGCTCTTGACTCTGGGAGAGAGAAGTGGCTGTAAAGACTGACGTTTCCCGGGGTTTGCTGACCTCTGGTCTCCGGGCTCGTCTTGCCCTTTCTCCTCCGGGGAGAGTGTCAGCCCATCATACATTTACATGAGGGGCCTTTTCTCCACAGATCACATCACCCCCTTTCCAGTTGCTAAAAGGCAATTTAATATGCAGAAGCTCTGCTAGAACAGCATTAGGTTATGACATGAGGAAATGGAAAAAAGAAAAAAAAAAACACAACAACCTAAGCCCACTCTCCGCCCTTCAGTCGTCCTCTGAGAGTGACGTGGCCATTGCTCAAGGACGGAGCAGGTGTGCTGTGTTCCTGGGCTCAGCCAACGGGAGGGAAACAGAGGCAAGTTCAGCTGTTGGCCAAAGGCTGTCAGGACTCATGTGAGTTCTCAAGTTCAAGTTGCTCCAAGGGCTGGAGGGGCTCATGTTTCCACTCCCTCGGGCTGGCAGTTGCTGAGACATTTGCAGACCCCCTCTTGGAGGCGCCCCTCAGCCCCGCCACTCAGGGGGCTCAGACTCCCTCACTTAGCCATGAAATGTCACTGCAGCCCTTTGCACAGGGGACGGAATCTGCATCTAGCCGTAAAACAGGTGGTGAAATGAAAGATGTTGTGAAATGACATTGTTTTCAGCAGGTTTGTCGTATCTCCTGCATGGAGGAAAATCGCTTTCTGTAAATCTTCGTCCAACAGAACAAAAGCACCTATTTCTTTCCAGCTGGGGAGACAGCCATTCTCATCGGCATAATGAAGGTATTGTAAGCTGTGACTTTTACAAAGTCTGAGGGAAACCAATCTGAAATCTTGACAGATCTGATCTTTCCAGGATGCACTGCTCGGTGATGGTGGCGAGAGACCTCAATTAATTTATGAGCGAGGACAGCGGGATGTGACCCCTTGTGCATAGTCTAGGTGGAGCTGTCCCTGTCTGCATTTATGTTCTGGTAATTTAAAAAGATTTATATTAAGCTTTTCTTTCATTTTGAGAGTAGATTAAAATTCTAATGGAAACCATTTGTATGCATTTGTTGAATTGAATAGTATTTATGGCTGTGTTAAAAAAAAGAAAAACGTTGCAAAATTCTGCTGATAATAAAGTCAGTGAAGCAAGAATAAGTGTAAAAACAGGAAGAGAAGGCTGAATAGAAACCATACTGTATTATACAAGTATAATGAGGAAGCCGAGCCGGGTAGAACGGGGCTGGGATTAGGCCCCGGAATGGGATAGGTTTCCTTATTTAGTGTAAGGTTTTTATAGCTCTTTTATGACTTAAAAGCAAATTTACATTTCGAAATAGGCCAGATCGGGCCTCACAAACCCCATGGCCATGTCACCCTTTCTCATCATTCTTGAACCCGTGCCAGTGTCCCGGACACACGGGAAGGAATAAACATCTAAGCAGCGACCCGGAGAAAAGAAGCTGATCCCAGCAAAAGCGGACACTGAGCGTAAGAGGCCAGAGGTTGGCAAGTAAGGGACAAATCTGAACTTAGGAGCGTCAGGCAGGTGGCAGGGAGGTTGCCCCCAGCACCTTCTGGGCGGGACCAGGGACGTCCCGGTGCTCGGATCTGTCCGTGAGCCCCTGGTGTCCACGTTCGTTGCCGTGGCCACTTGACCGGTACCTGGATTTGGAGACACTGCAGTCACCTCTGTGGTGAAGGGCAGGGGGCGCTCAGCGGCCTTTCGCCAGCCGCGAAACGAGTGCCAATGACGTGACGACCTGCGAACACAAGCAAGCACAAGGCTTTCCCTGTGTCACCTTCTCCAGGGGACAGAAACTCAGGCCTCCTATCTTGCTGGGAGCGCAGAGAAAGCTGACGTCCTGTCAACATCCATCTCAGAGCCGACAGAGGGCATTTCACCAGGAAAGTCACATTTTCTCAGAAACAGCATCTTAGAGTCAGGGAAACACCAAGCGTGATGGTTAACAGCTCTAAGCGAGAAGATGGAAACTTCCTGAGAGCCCGCACTGCTCTGCTCCTGGGCTGTTGTTCTTTCCTCCCAGTTGTAAGCATATTCTTTAACAGAGTTACACGGATGTCATAAAATGCCTTACAATGCATCAGAGCGGAATTGTGCATTAGCGAATTTCACAGATGTAGAGCCGTGTTGCTGCCAACAGAAGCCTGCGCGGAAAATCAGGGGTGTCTTAAGAAAGAACCATCTTCTCTCAAACTACCCCACAGCCGGAAATGCGGGCGTCCCCACACCGCCCAAAGCACAGCCCTGCAAGTCTCACCGGCCTCAGAGTCTGGACACTTCTCCTCTATTTAGTTCACATTGCCTCTGTGAGGCTAAAGAATGGGTCTCTCTGGTCACTGTGTACCCCTGGCACCCAGCACAGTTCCTGGCACACAGAAGGTGCTCAACACATCTTTGCTGAGCTAAACATATATGTTCTAGGCCCCAGGGGAGATGCAACATGAGTGGAACAAGCAAGGTTCCTGCTGGTCCCAGGCTAGAAACCTCAGCCCGGGTGGGTGGTGTCTGCACCTAGTAGGCACCCAGCTCAGGTCCTCAGCCTAAGTTTGTTACTAGTGACAAGTTTTCAACATTTACTTTTCTATTAACTGCCCTTCACCCCCCAAATCAGAACACAACTGTATATAATTTAATAGAAACCCAGGGCTTCCCTGGTGGCACAGTGGTTAAGAATCCGCCTGCCAATGCAGGGGACACGGGTCTGAGCCCTGGTCCGGGAAGATCCCACATGCCGCAGAACAACTAAGACCGTGCACCGCAACTACTGAGCCTGCGCTCTAGAGCCCGCGAGCCACAATTACTGAGCCCACGAGCCACAACTACTGAAGCCTGCGCACCTAGAGCCCGTGCTCCGCAACAAGAGAAGCCACCGCAGTGAGAAGCCTGTGCACCGCAACGAAGAGTAGTCCCCGCTCGCCGCAACTAGAGAAAGCCTGAGCGCAGCAACGAGGACCCAACACAGCCAAAAATGAAAGTTAATTAATTAATTTAAAAAGATAGAAACCCATAAGCCAGTTGCTAGAAGTTTTACATACTTTTGTCCTCCTTGGATTCCCGAATTAATCCTGGAAAGCAGGTGACATTATTATTATCATCATCTCGTTCACAAATGAGAAAAGAGCCGTGGGGAGATTTAACAGCTCACCTATTGTCATATAACTGCTATGCAGGAGAGGAGAATTTGATTTCATGTTTGATTCCAAGCCCAGTTAGCAAGTAGTGGCTGGACATCGGTGCCTGGCACTGTGCTGGGCAGGGTTGGGGGTGGCACAATACATTGTCCCTGCCCTCAAGAAGCTCATAAACTGATAAGGAAAGCCCTTCATAAGCAAAAAAAAAAAAAAAAAAAGAAGAAGAAGAAAGAAGAAAAGATTGCATGGGATGCCAAGCATTATCCTAGTGGGACGTGTGGAAACTCGCTTGGCCACACCAACTCAACGGGGGAGGTGGTGGGTGGCATCAGGTTTTCCACCAGAGGGGAACTTGAACTAGTTCTTGGAAGATGAATATTTTTGCCAGGACCACCACAGGAATACCAAGGCAGGTAAAGTCTGTGCTCAAAAGTCACCTTATCTGTGAGGGTGTCCCTGACTCCCCCAAATAAAGAGCAAACTCACTCCTATTCGGCCACAGCACCCTGAGCCTGTTTTGTTTCTTTCTACCCGGCACTCAACATATACAACACACCACATGTGTTAGGCTGAATGGTGGTCCCCCCAAATGTCCACATTCTCATCCTCAGAGGCTGTGAATATGTTAGCTTACACGGCAAAATGAACTTGACAGATATGGCTACGTTAAGGATCTTGAGACTGGGAGATTACCCTGCATCATCCAGGAGCACCTGACGGAATCGAGTCCTTATAAAAGGGAGGTGGGAGTTCAGAGGAGAGAAGATGCTCTTCAGCTTGTCTTGAAGATGGAGGAAGCTTCTAGAATGTGGGAGGCCATGAGTCACTATTAGATGCTGAAAAAGACAAGGATGTGGATTCTGCCCTGCGTTTTACTTCTCTCTTCTCTTTCCTAAGTCTGAGGTCCTTCCATCTCTGGAGGCTGGAGGTCCACCCTCCCCTGGATTCCAGGGTTTTCCCGCCTCCGGAGTCTGGGGTCCTCCTGGCCTCTTGTGCCCCTCGCCTGTGAATCGCCTGTAGTGGCCCCTACCTTTTTGCTTTTTTGCCTGCTTAGCCCCTAAAACAATTTTGAAACAGTGTGTATCTCTTCACACATTTTTAGGTAAACAGCTCAAATTTTTAATTATATGTTTAAATCATTTTAAAAGATTTATTTTCCTGCATATTTTATATCGTCTACCCGCTTTAAACACATATTGTATTAAAATCTTGGAGGAGCAGATTTTAGCTCATCCAATTCATGAAACCAAAATGACAAAGCCAGTCTTTGCTCTCACATCAATCAGCGAAATCGGACATCATTTGGTAGAAGATGTATCAGTCCCCATGACGACCACTTCAGTTCTGCATTTGAATCTTGGCCTTAGCTGGAGAGAGGCAGCCGGTGGGCAGAGGCGGATGCAGGCGGAGGGATGGGGCGCTGCCTGGGTTCCTTGTACAGGTGAACTGCTCCCGTCAAAGCGTCTAGAGATCTCCTTGCCTCGCCCTCAGGGCGTCCTCAGGAATAGTGCATTCTGGCATTGTCCCTTTCTTGGTGTCCTAGAGATGTTGACACTCCAGAGCGATTCAGGATGAGTGACAGGAAGGTTTTCTTTTTTTGCCCCTCCAGTTTTATTGAGATATAATGGACACACAGCACTGTACAGGGTTAAGGTGTCCAGCATAATCATTTGACTTCCATACATCATGAAATGGATGGATCAGTTTCAGGAAGTTGAGAACCTGGAAGTGGATTCCCCGAAATCTGTGTGGGCTTTGGTTTCCCTGAAGACTCATGAAATAACGAAAGGGGCTTATTCCCTCCTTGATTAACCTCTTGATATCAGTCACGCCGCCAGCACTTTTCAGTTCTCCAGTCACCAGAGAGTCCCTGAGAACCTACCACGTGCCAATACTGTGCCAGCTGTCAGGGACAGCCAAGCCACGGTTCCTGCTCTGTCTGCGGAAGCAGCAAAAGGGGACAAAGGTGGGATCGTGAAGGAGACACAGGGAGCCCAGAGGGGAGAGCCCAGCTTAGGGGGGTGGCGGGCAAGCCCAGGGGGCCCAGGCGGGCTTCCCGGGGAGATGTGTCCTCTGAGGCTGGAGGGGCAGGCCCGAGAGACCACAAGAGAGGGGGAGGGACGTGTGAGAGTGGGGAAGGGCTCTGCGGGCCCAGGGACCAGCATGGGCAGGGGCTCGGCAGCTAGAGCGGGAACACAGAGGAATACAACGGTCCATCCACCTGACAAAGAGCAGGCAGTAATAAGGCCCTTTCAGTCCACTGCCTGCGGCGCACAGAGACAGAAATATCGAGGCCACACACTAAAACTAGTGACTGGTGTTGAATTATGATTCCGGCATCTCAGCAGGAAGGCCGGAGCCGTGACCTCTCTTCATGAGACGTGCTATCTATTCCAGCAGCTTTTGATTTCAAGGCATTTAATCGCTGTTAATTAATTAAGCCTCTAAAGATGCAAAAGTGCAAAGTGGAATTATCTCCAGTTCAGAGAGGGAGAGCGTCAGTCCAAAGAAACCCTATGGTCTTCCTGAGACTGGCTCCAGCCTGGCGTCGGGGGCCCGGATTTCTGCCTCTCGGCAGCGACAATGGCCACACTGCCCCGCTCGCCCCTCGGGCCCTGTCTAATAGAGTCACCAGGTGCGGCCGTGAAGAGGGGGCCCGGCCCTGCCCGGCCGGCCACCTGCCCATCAGGGGGCGGCTGCAGCCTGGAGCTCCTGTTCTTGCCTTTGCTTTTCTTTGCACAGCAAAGCCAGTCCCAGGAGGAGACTGCTTTCCCAAGAGGAGCTTAAGCTTTTTGGCTTTCGTTTTAAATACGCCTTGCTTTACTTTTTTTTTCTTTTCACTTCACAGAGATAAGTGAAAATCCCACAGGTGGCGGTCCTCACCAAAAGGACAGGAGGACGCAGGGAGAGAGTTGACCAGGTGGCCAGTCGCCCGCGCCCTCAGTCAAGGACACAGGTGTGCACGGGGCCACCTGCAGGTCGGCGAGAGGGGCCGGGAGGATGCCTGGAAAGCTGCGTATTTGAATGGAAGGTCTCGAGGGCACAGCAGCGGCAGTAGCTTTTGCCATTTTGTCTTATAAGGGCTGTCAGCTGGTGTGCAGCAGGCACCTGCTTTAATTCGGGGTTTGCTGGAGCAGCTGCCTTTTGGACGAGGGAGTGGCAAGAAGTCCCCGACTCCCGGTGGCCGTGCTCGCCTGCGTGTGGCAGTCAGGGCCACGCTCTGCCAGAACGCTGTCGCTGGCACAGGGCCTAGGGAGGGGGCATCCTTTTAGCCAGAAAGATACATTTTTCTTCTTCTGGCTTCCGAGCTGCAGGAGAGCAGCCTGACTTCTCAGCATTAGCCAGCAGAGGTGGGCCACCTGCAGTGTCCTAAGGTGGCCGCAGCCACAGGGCTGTGCGAGGAGTGCGCCAGGAATGGGGAAGAGGGATGGCTGGCAGGCTCTGCCACCTCTCGTCTCCAGATGCTTAGTCACTGTGCGTGCACCTGGCCCTTTACCCAGGGCCCCCCGGGAGACAGGCAGGTCCTGAAATAAAACAGTACGTCAAGCTTCCTTTTACGCCGTTCTCTTTGCTATTTTTCAAGGCTATGACTAAACATCTCACAGCACACAACGCAGAGTAGGTGCTCAATAATTCCTTGCATGGGTTAGCAAATTAAAATAAATGGCACCATACTATCAACATGCTGGCCTTGGACTCAGTGTCCCAGAAAATAAGGGCTGCGGCTTTTTAATATGCTCTGTGAGTCCCTGGCATCCTGGAATAGGGATTTGCTCATACTTTTGATAATGATTATTAATACTGTACCTGTGTTCTCTGATCTAAAACAATAATGGAATAGGGGAGCTTGCAAAGTTAGAATCATGTGTATTTATAAGGAAATCAGAGAATCCTGGAAAATACACCAGCTCAATCTAGACCCCTCAAATCTAAAGGGCTCCTAGAGGACACGGGAGGTTTCTTTCTCTGCCCCAATGTGAGTGGGAATATCTATCAGTTTCCTAGGCGCTATAACAAATGCCACAGATGGGGGTGGGGTGAGGTGAGGGTAGGGGTTAAACGACAGGAGCTTATTGGCTCACAGGTGTCAGTGGGTTGGGTTGCCCATTCCCCCAGCTGCGGGTGGTTTGCTGGCCATCTGGGCTGTTCCGGCGGCTTGGGGAGGCATCACCCCAGGCTCCGCCTTCATCTTCACAAGGCTTTCTCCCTGCGCGTGTCTGTGTTTAAACTTCCCCCTTTCATAAGGACAGCAGCCACACTGGATTAGGGGCCCACCCTCCCCCGGGTCTGGCCGTATCTCAGCTTAACTAATTCTATCTGTAATGACCCTATTTCCAAATCAAATCACATTCTGAGGTCCTGGGGGTTAGGAGTTCAACATGTAAATGGGCGGGGGGGCTCGGTTCTACCCACAGCAGAGCTTTCCCACAGCCTCCGTATAGGAAGAGAGAAGCATCTAAGGGCCACTGTCCGCAAGGATCGAGGAGGGGGTGGAGGGAGATGGGGGGGAGGGGGAGGGGAGGGCAGGGGGGAGGGGAGGGGAGGGGAGGGGGGAGGGGGGAGGGGGAGGGGAGGGGGAGGGGGAGGGCCGGCCCCCGGGGCGAGAAGCAGGGCAGAGGCAGCAGCGTCAGAGGGGGCTGCGTCCACGTGCTCGCTGAACGGCACGCCTTCCTTCCTGCACTCTTCCCTCCGTCCTGGGCCCCTGCTGCTTGCCGGGCCACATACTAGATGGTGAGCACGAGTCCATCTTCTCAACGGCCTTCTAATTGGTAGATCAGTTGATCAATGGCTATCAATAGCCACTGATATGGCTATTGAAATTAAATAAAATGAAAAATTCAGTTCTCAAGCCTCAGTCGCTATATTGCGAGGGAGGCTTGCGGTTGCCATGTTGAGCATCGCAGCTACAGAGCATTTCCAGCATCACAGAACGTTGTATTGGACACAGAGCCAGTCCAGAGGGTGGCACCTGGGACGTGTGGTTGAGGAAGAAAGCATCTGGACTGGAAGGAGTATGGAAATAGGTTGAAAGTGGGCGGAAGGACCCCAGGTGGCCTTGAATTCCCACAGCACTCGAGTGAGTGTGCAGGGTTTAGAGATCTGCGAGGCAACCAATGGGCTGAGAGTCTGGGTGACCTTGGAGATGGCCTTTATCTCACAGCCCACTTCTGAGAAGTGGTCACTCATCATAATGGGTGGCGCTCTGGAAATGTCCCCAGAACCTCCAGTTTGGGAAACACTGGCCCAAAGCAGAGCAGAGCAGAGGGAAGGGCGCCGGATGGCCGTTGCTCCCCGAGGACCCAGAGAACTGCTGTCCAGGGCCCTTCATGAGGCTGGAGGAGGCAGTGAGGACCCGAGGACCCTTCCTCGGGCTCCTGCAAATGTCTCCAAATTGGCCAAGTTCGGAAGACGGGAAGAGGAGTCCAGGCGACCTTGTTAAGTTAGACAGACGTTTGATGAATGATAAGGTGTCTTTCCGTAATAACATGGATAACATGCTTTTAAGGACTGAATACAAGCTATTTTATGCACATCCAGGTGGGAGACAGCATAGCCGACAAAACCTCGGGGATTACTGGGTCTCCGCGCCGGTATTGACAGAGGGAGCGTGCGCCGGCCAGGAGGGACAGGGGGCGACACGGGGTCACCCGGGAGCCGTAGGGGCTGAGCACACACAGCGGAGGTCAGGCTCGTTGACAGGCCTCCGCGGTGTGCTTTGCTCTCTGAATTTTAAGAGCAATAAAGTAAAACTGCAGCAAATCAAAAGCAGGAGTGAGCAAAGGTTACAGAGGAGTTGTAAGTTGTTTAACTTACAACTTAATTTCTATAAAAGAGAAATATAAAAAGCGCATAATACAGAGTCTTATTCTCAGGCGCCCGAGAAGCTATGACAAGAAGACCAGGGCCCCTTCTGGAAGAGGTCTGGGTGAACTTCATGCCTGCGTGAGGAGGTCTGCGGGGGGAAGGACTCTGATGGCTGCCAACGTTTTCATTAATAACCATCTCCCGGGGGATGCAGACGCTGCAGGCTCCCCAGGGGCAGGGGCCTGGCCTGGCCAGCACGCGGTCTGGCAATAAGTCTTTGAGTCCACACGTGATCGGATGTCCTCCTGAGACGCCCTCCATTTCTATCACCAACACCTCGCCCTCACCCTCCATCGCCTCTCCCCTGGGTTGGTAGGAAGCCTTGCCTGTGCAGCCGATGTGTCCTTCCGCGTTGAGGAGTCTCCGTGCCTCTCTCCGCCCTCGACCCCCTGGGCCGCAGCACTGGCTGATGGGCAGTTCCGGGAAGCAAGGACTGGGCGTGCTCTTCAGCTTGCTTTCTTCCTCTTGGGCGCGCGCGCTGCCGCCAGGGATGCTGGTGCTCCGGGGGCCACAGGCTCTTCCTCTCCATGGGGCTGGGGCACTGATCCAGGCGAGGGGTCAGTATTAGGAAGCCGTCTAGGCTCTTATACCTAGCTTTACCAACGTTAAGGATAATAGTTTAGCCTCCATCTGCTGCTCCACTGTTTATTGTCAAATGAGTCAGGACTCAGGCCAGAAAGAGGCGTAGCTGTTTGGGGGGCCCCTCCAAGACCCCAGCAGCCTGCCTGCAACATTACAATGATCCCTCCACTTTCGCTCCCCCGAAATTCATTCTCACTGCCCCTGGGAGCTTTACAAAATACAAATCGGATATGCTGTTTCCTGCCTGAAATCCTGCACTGGTTTCCCGTCACAACTCGAAGAAAGCTCAACTCCTGTCCGTGAGTCCCGGATCTGGCCTCCTGCGGCCCGGCTCTCACTCGCCTTGAGCTCCGGTAGACTCTGCTGCGGGAAGAGAAGGCTGATTCAGACCTTAGGGACCTGGCAGTATAGACTGTTCTTCGTCCTCTTGCGTTCCACTTCTGACCTGCCCAGAGAGCCTGCTCTGAGCCCTGGGTCCACACCAGTCTCTGTTCCCGCCCTTCCCCGGGATCCTTTTGCTCTTTTGATGGTACCCAACACCAATGACGTCGTTGTGTGCACTTGCTGACTCTCATTTATCCACTGTCTCCACCACTGACTGAGATGGAGAGCCTTCCCTTGAGAGCAGGGATCTGGTCCCCCTCCATTTGCTTTGCATCATCAGTACCTGGCAGAGCGGTCACTCAGTCAATATCTGGGCAGCGAATGCAGGAGGGGAGCGTCCGGGAGAAGCCGGGCGATCCACAGGACACACCTGCACCAGGAACCAAGAGTAGTGGGGCTTCAGCCCCTGCTCACCGCTAATAACTGTGTGCTTGTTACTTGCAAGAAGATTTTTTCCCTTCCTTCATCTCTAAAGCAAGGAGGGTTCACCCTCTGCGTTGGGAGACCCTTGTAAAGGCCAGACATCCTTTCGGAGGGGTCTCTTGCTTCTTCGGAAAAGCATGTTTTCCCGGCCCGGTGCTGCTAATACCGTCCCCTCCCGGCCCCTCTCCTTTTCAGTACTTGATGCGGCAGCTGAATTATTTAACTGTGTGAGTGCTCGGGGCCCGAGTTTGAAGGGCAAATAAGATAACAAGGGAAGCAGCACTGCGGCATCATTCTTTCTGTGCTGGAAGTTCTGGAGCGTTTATTTTTCTTGGGCAACTTGACTTTCTCAACAGAAAGAGTAAAACAAATCACATACACAAATCACACCCCCAGCCCTGCCGGAGCCGCTGCGGCCGAACGGGAGCGATTTTAAATGAGAAGATTATAGCCGCAGCTACTGGGCCAGGAGCGAGAAACACATGGCCTGGGCTGGCAGCACCAAATACCCCTTATCACCCCCGAAGAGCGTATTATTTTAACGTTCAACACAGTAAATTGCCAACTAGTAAAGTCACATTCAGACTTGCCTCCCCCCTGTTTGTCCGCTGACCGGCGCGCGCATTAATACGCTTTCCTTATCGTGAGGTTTCTCAACCGCTCGAGTCCGTTCGGCAGCCTTTATCTCCTTTGGTACCTTCCATGGAACCGTGCAATAAAGTCTCCTTTTTTAAAGTACAGTGCGTTTCCCTCAACCCTATTCTTCTGGGGCTTTTATGACTCACAATTGACAAAGGCCTCGCTAATGGAAATGCAAATTTCCTACCTGTCAAAGACTGAGAATGCTTTCTTGAAAACATTGGCTGGCGGGGCAGAAAGTACATTAGCATTTGCATATTTGGGGGAGAGGCTGCTTCCCATGAATTTGTGGGATAAAAATGTTTATTTGATGCTGGGATATAAATAAAATAGCAGTGGTTAGACCTCCCATGCAGACAGGACAATTCCCCGGGAATTTCAAACTTTTTTATCCCTTTGGTTTCAGCACACGTACTATTCAGATTCAAATCACCCAGTACTGCCTGTATGAAGGCTTTGATTTGGGGACCAGGAAGGTTGGGTGCCCTGGATCTGTCCTGTTGCTTTACTGAGGGGGCCCAGCGGAAGTCAGTCCGGCTGGTGTCTGGCTGTCGTGGGGTTCCTCACTTCTGAAGCACCAACCCTACCCCTTCTCTTCATCCTCTTCTCTTGTTGTTATCATTTAACCTGTTCACACGACAGTGAGCGAAGTATGGTCTTGGCCTGAAATTTTAGGGGATAGCAGGCTGTGGGGATGGTTTCTGAGAATCGGGGTGATTTCCTACACGACTCTGCCAGGGCTTGTCGACTGGAAAAAACGCACAACTTAAACTTGAGAACTGTGTTTTGCTTGGCAGACAAACTGAGGACTTAAGCCTGGGAGACAGGCTCTCACATGCTCTGAGGGACTGTTGGGAAGCGGTCAGGGAGGGGTCAGGATACATAGGAGTTTCTGCAGAACAAAACAAATGAAACAAAACAAAAAACCCAGGTAGTGGGAACATCAAAAGATTAGTGCTGATAAAGAAAACCAGACACCTCAAGTTCATGCGTTTAGCGCTTTTCTATGTACGGGAAGATGCAAGAGTCTGGGCTTACAGAAATTATCCCTTTGATATGCACCTTAACTATCGAGGACCAGTATCCTGTTTTTCTCCACCCTGAATCCTTCAGGGTGAGCCCGGTTGGGGGGAGAGGTGTGATTGCAGTGGTTGCTGCTTGATGCCAGCAACACCCTTTGTTTACTGATAGGGCAGGTGCCATTCTTCGTCTACAGGCTGCTGGAACCAAGTACCCTAGACTGGGTGGCTTAAACAACAGACATTCATTGTCTCACAGTTCTGGAGGCTGTGAGTGAAAACAATCAAGGTGCTGGTAGTACTGATTCCTTCTGAGGGCTATGAGGAAAAGGTCTGTTCCAGACTTTTCTCTCTCTGGCTAGCAACTGACCATCTTTTCCCTGTGTCTCTTCACGTCGTCTTCCCTTTCTGCCCATCTCTGTGCCTAATTTTCCTCTTCTTACAAAGACACAGTCCTGCTGCACTAGAGTTCGCCCTAATGACCCCATTTTAACTTGATTGCCTCTGTGAAAGCCCTCTCTCCTAATAAGGTCACATTCTCCGGTACTGAGGGCTGGGACTTCAACACAGACGTCTGGGGCTGTGGGGAAAACACCATTCCGCCCAGTAACACTGCCCATCTGGAAAGGTGCGTGGGGCTCTGATCAGCCAAGCTCTCCTCTGAGGAGAGTTGGTCGAGATGAGAAATCTGAGGGCCACCCCTGCCCTCGGACGCCTGCCCCCTGTCACTGCCGCCTGCCACTCAAGTGACTGAAGCTTTCCAAGGACCCAATTATGGTTTCTCCTCGGTGGCCCAGCACAAGTCTTAACGTTCAACACAACACTTTAATTACTTTTAAAATGTGCCCTAATCATGAAGACAGTGCGGCAGAGAGTCTGACCATGTGACTTTGCCTGTGGAGGGCTGTCCTCTGTGAAAGGAGGCTGCTCTCAGGGAAGGAAGGGAGGCCAAGGGGAAATGAGGACAGGAAATCCTCACCCTTGCAGTGCGCAGCAGCACTTTTCGGATTTCTTCTCTTTGGCTTAAAGGTGGCGGAGATGTGGGACCTGGCTCTCTGTGACGCTGCGAACAGACGGCCTGGCTTTGGCCCAGGGCAGGCCAGGTGGTCTGACCCCAGCGCCTGTAGCATTCTCTGAGGCAGAGTGACTTGCCAAACATTTAGAACAATGGAACAACCTGATGGAAATAATGAACCGTATCTCCTCTACTTGGCTGTGTCCTTAGAAATGGGAAAGAAAGAGAGATCATCTCCTTTTGTCAGCTCTGGAAGAGTTATCGGATATCGTTATTATCTCTGTTGTTATTATTGGCTTAAAACAACTGAAACCGATTGTCTTGTAGTTCTGCAGTCTAGAAGTCTGAAATCAAGGCGTGGGCAGGGCCATACTCTCTCTGAAGCCTGTAGGGGAGTCTTCCGGGGCCTCTGGCTAGCTTCTGATGGGTTGCTGGCGATCTCTAACGTTCCTTGGCTTGTAAGTGCATCACCCCAATCCCTCTGCTCTTCTAAGCTGCCCACCGTGTGATACTTTGTTATTACATCCCTAGGAAACCAATACGATCCCTGAGGACAGCGGGAAGGCCGGAGAGGATGTTAGGAAGGGGAGGGACCGGTTCTCTGACCTGGAAATTGTTACCCAGCTACCAGATGTGACTTGATACACCTACATATAGCAGTACGACTGCGACCCAAGCACCCCAGCACGAGCAAATGCCTCCGTGTCACGTAGCTATCGTTTCTTTTCTGTGGTGAGAACGATTAAGAATTATGCTCTTGGCAGCTTTGAAGTTTATAACACAGCATGTTGTCTGTAATCTCTCCACTCTACATTCGATCTTCGGGTCTTATTTACCTACTGGTTGCAAGTTTGTGCCCCTAAACCACGTCTCCCCAGTTCCCCCGCTCCCTAGTCCCTGGTAACCACCATTCTACTCTCTGTTTTTATGAGTTTGGTTTTTAAGATTCCACATATAAGTGAGATTGTGCACTATCTGTCTTTCTCTGTCTGACTTATCTCACGTAGCGTAATTCCCTCAAGGTCCATCCATGTTGTCGCAAATGGCAAGATGTCCTTCTTTCTCTTGGGAGAAAGATACTCCATTGCCCGTACACATCACACCCTCCATAGCCATCCAACCTCTCTGACTCTCATTCCCCCAGGACAGGAGTGGACATCCCTTGACTTCAGTAAGACGTGGCGTTCGCGCGGCTTCCAACTCCTACAGCTGAGCCTCTTTCCGTCCTGCCCTCCAAATTCCCTTGCTCGCTCTTTCCATAGTCGCTTTCCCTTTCCCTGCCCTTTCTTTTCTCCCTGTTTCTCAGTCCTTCCTTGATTAAAGGACTAAAGGACTGGATGGGGTTGGTCCCTGGTCCTGGTCAGGTGCAGCCTTGCGAGAGAGGAAGGAGTGGACACGGGAGGAAGCAGGGCGTTGCCGTGACTGATGGGCTCATCGGTGTCTCCGGTGTCTCCTGTTGTGTGGATACTGATTTCAGTTTATAACTGTCACTCATGACGAATGTGCCTCTTGTGATGAGCACGTTTTGAAGGGGAAACAAACAGGGTACAATTGACTTGTTACTGAAAATTGATCAAAACTAGATTTCAGCAGAGAAAAGGAGAAAGATGTGAGAATAATTTAGCAGGATGGCAAAGGGAAATCGGAGAACACTCGATTTAGCAGCAGGTTTGATTATCATCAGCAAGGAGAAGCAACAGGTCCCTGCTAGGAATTTTCAGACACAGCTGACTTGGGCTTCCAGGGCTGGGTGAGACCAGATTCTCCTGGGTCCTAAGGTCCTTGCGAAAGTATCTGCCAGAATCTGCTTCACCGGGGCTACGACTTTCCCCATCTTTTCCAAAATTAAAAAAGGAAAAGCATGTTTACTCTGTGGCACTTCCTGCCCCGCCCTCACCTGAGATCTTAGTGTAGGTTAGTTTCGCCCAATTTCTCTATCCCATAAAAAAGTCTTTTCGAGGAAGAGCTGAAATGCAGAGTCATCTAAAACAAGATAAACATTTCTAATTTGGACTCTTGTCCTCTTGAGGTGATCTTTCAGAAGGCTCCATGGCCTCTGATAAATGAGTTCTCCAGCTCTAACTCCAGGAGCGATTGGAAGGGAGAGTGAGAAAAAGTGTCGAGAGAAGAGGAATTTGGAGCAAGTTTCCTTTGCCAAGGCCAAGATTCTCAGCCTCCCGGAGTGAGAGGGGCTGGTTTGCTCAGCCTGCCGTCTGGGGGTGCATCCTGGGTGGCAGCTGGGTGGGCAAGGCAGGGCCGGGGCCCTCCTTGGGAAGCCCAGAGCTTCCCAAGTCACATGGCCCTGGGGTCATCGTTTCCACCTGACTTCTGTAAGCGTCTGCCTCTGGCAGCTGGCTTCATCTCTGAGCCTTAGTTACTTCATTATAAGATGCAGGTAATCATAGCATCTACTTCACAGGCTTATTAAGAGCTTTAACATCCATACGAGCATATGAGCAACTAGAACGATTATCCTCTTGCAATAAGTGCCAAATTAAAGGTATTTCCCTTTATGATCCACACAGTCTGAACAAAGCATCACTCTCCCTACCTTAGAGGCAGGTATTTTATGTATTCCTTTACCGACCCATTCAAGCAAAGGTATGGAGGGCCTCCTACGTGCCCGGCACTGTTTTAGGTGTTGAGGCCGGAGCAGTGAAGAACACAGACGAGTCCCATCCATCACGGCCCGGACGTGCCAGCTGGGAAGCAGAGCAGTGGAATAAAGCCGCCGGTTCACGTGGGGATTGGATTAGTAACAAAGCACCAGAAACTGCGTGGCCTAAGACAAATGGAATTTAGCGTCCCAGAGGCTCTGGGGGCTAGAAACCTGAACTCGAGGTGTCAACAGAGCCGTGCCCTTGCTGAAGGCTCCAGGGAAGCCTCCTTCGTGGCCTCTCCGGCTTCTGCTGGCTGCCGGCGATCCTCGGTGTTCCTTGGCTGATAGACGCATCTCTCCAGTTCTCCCTCATCTTCGCTGGGCATTATCCCCTGTGTGTTGGGCGAGGGGGGGCGGCCTTAGAAGGACACTGGTCACTGGAGTGGGGCCCACCTTCATGCAGTATGATGGCATCTTAACTTGATTAGATCCGCAAAGACCCTCTTTCCAAATAAGGGCATATTCACAGCTTCTGGGTGGACACGAATTTTGGCGTGGGGCACTCTTCGGCCCAGTATAGTGAGATATGCTCTGAGGACAAGAAAACTGAGCACA
This sequence comes from Inia geoffrensis, assembly GCA_036417435.1. Classification (NCBI taxonomy): domain Eukaryota; kingdom Metazoa; phylum Chordata; class Mammalia; order Artiodactyla; family Iniidae; genus Inia; species Inia geoffrensis. The sequence continues at coordinate 36,806,712 of CM070919.1, read as the reverse complement.
GTGGCGGTGAGCGGGGGTGGGCGTGCTATTGCTGGGGAGGAAGTGGGATGGGCTCGGGGAGAGGCCCTCTGAGAGGATGACCTTTGAGCTCACACAGAAGGACAATAGGGTGACAGCTGCGGGAAGAGTACTCACTTCTCAGGGTAAATGCCTCTTTTTCTTTCTTTTTGTAAAAAAAAATTCGAATCGTTTCTCTCTCTCTCTGTTTTAATGGATGTGCTGCATTGTGTTCGTTTTAGGTGTACAACGTAATGATTCGATACGTGTTCATAATGCAGACTGATCAGTTCAGGCCTATCAGCACACACAGTTCCGAAATTTTTTTTCTTGTGTTGAGAACGTGTAAGATCTACTCTCTTGCCAACTTTTAAATCTACAATGCAGTCTCATTAACCGTAGTCACCAGGCTGTGCATTATATCCTCGGGACTTTTATTTACCTTCCAACTGGAAGTCTGTACCTTTTGACCCCTCCTACCCATTTCACCCGCCTCTCCAGCCTCTGTAAATTCCTGGTCAGACAAGGTTTTCATTCTAAGCCCGAACACCTCCACGTAGAAGACGCACTAACACCAACTGGGAAGCTTCAAAACATACGCGCCAGTTCTCAGAGAATTTAACCAGAGTCTCCCCAGACCGACTAAGCAGAATCCGTGGAGGTTGGCCCTCACGTGGCTATTTCTAAAAGCTCCCAGCGAGAAGCCAGAACTGAGCAGCCCAGTGGAACGCTGGCTGCACGGTGGAATCATCTCGATGCAGCCATCTAGGGACGTTCACATCTCCTTTCTCAATGAAAAATTACGGCTGCCTGGTCCCTGGGCATTTGATATGCGGTTCGGGGTGTGGCCGGGGTGACAGACTTTTTCAAACTCCCCAGGCGGTCCTGACAGGACTGTTCGGCTCTGGCCGCGTCCTGAAGGTGTTTGGGTTGACACATGCAGAGTCAGGTAAAAATCCAGTTGGAAGAGGGCCCCAGGATTCCAGGGGTGCGACGATGCCGTGGAAGCCAGGGGGCAGCCCGAGGGTCCCCGCCCCTGACAGAGGAGTTGTAGGAAGGAAAGTAATGACAGTCCCTGATAGACAGGGGTGCTGGACAATTCAAATTCAAGACGACACAGAAAGCATTTGCCACAAACCTGCCAGGTATTAGCGTGTAGTGAATGGCAGCCAGTACATCTCACGAGGGGCATTGCTCTTCCCACCCTCTTGCTGAGGCCTCAGGACCCACAGCGTCTTGTCGGGGTCTTAGGTGACCCTCAGCTGGCCCCCTCAGCCCAGCCTGTGGCCCTCCAGGTGTGCCATAATGCCAGCAACGACGCCTCTGGGCTTGCTGGTGACACGGTAGAAGGCCCCAAGTTGACGACGGCCGTATGCGGGCAGAGCCCTGCTAACGGGGTGCATCTTCATTCACTGCCGGGTGGAACCTGAATCTGGCTTTGCTGCTCCTCTATTGCTGGAGGGTCAGCGCCAGGCCTGGCCCCAGGGCCACCTGGGTGGACATCTTGGCCTCGGGGAGCAGGTCAGCCCAGCCCGTAAGCAAAGGGGTGACAGGGCTGTGGAGACTCCCTTTCCTCAGGCCCACAAAGGGGATGCTCCCTGGGCCACCGCGGGGCCTGCCTGGGGGCTGCGGGCTGCAGGGGCAGCTTGACGAGGGGACAGGGGCGGGGTGGGGGGGGGGTGGCTGAACCACGGAACTGCTTCCCAGGGATGCTAATAAGGCCGCGCTGGCTGCGCCCCCCAGCGCCGCATCTGTCTTCATTGAAGCATGCTCTCGGTAATTTCATTGTGGCGTTTTCCATTAAAAAGTTTGATTAATTCTATAAATATTAAAATAAGACAGATAGATAATTAGAATCCAGTTACCCACTGTACACTAAAGCGGTAAAGTCTGCACTAAATTATTATTATTGTTAATAGCACTCGCACAGCACTGGTAATAAGTGCCGAGGAAGAAAGAAGGGCCCACGATCACCGTTATTAACATCGCTCCCACCCCAGGACAGTCTGAAGCCCTGGCTCTGAGTGTCTCGGTGGCTGCAGGAGAGAGACGAGGGGCCTGGGTAAGGCGGTCTGTCCTCCAGCGACAGGGCGGGGGTCTCGTCTGCTCGACTTTGATGCTCACCTTTCTAACGGCTCTGGCTTCTGTCCCTGGAGACCGTGTCTCCTGCCCTCTCCTGACGGATTTCCCCCCGATGCTGAGGCAGTTCGCGATGCCTCTGCTCCCGAGCTCACGGGATGCTGGCGGTGACGGCGGAAGAGGTGCAGGACCTGGTCCCCGGGGTGCTGGCTTGAATAATGAGTGTCTCTGAGCTTCTCTATAAATCCTGTGGACGAGTTTAAACTATGAGTCGTTACGGTAGAAGGGCGGGTACATCGGATAGATAAACAGCAAAGCAAGGGGGACGCCCAGCGCTCTTAGGCCGAAGCCCCTCTTTTGCTGTGTTGGGTCCCAGTCGTAATTGTCTTGCTGATCACTTGATGGTAGATTCCCATCGTGGCCACATTGGCAAATGAAAAAAAGGACTCTTCTTATTTTTAATCAGAGGAACAAGTCAACCATCCGAACACTTTTTCTTTTTTCTTTTTTTTTTAAGTAGTTTGTTGTTGTTTTTTTTTTTTTAAGCCTTCTCAGCAGCTGAGGAAATGGCTTTGGTCTTTCGACATCGGGCTTTGACATCTGGGCCTCAGGTGGGACTGTTTCCCTCGCTGCTGGACGGGGCATCTTAGGACACACTCTGAGCGTGGTATTCAGTACTGAGCAGGTGTCACCACACTTAGGTTACTGGGCCAAGCTTAACAGAGATTTGTGACCCTTTTAGGTGGGTGGGTATCCTGAGGAGAGTGGCTGGGTGAGGGACAGAGGAAAGGAAGACCTGATGAAGGTCGTGGCTGGTGCAGGTGGAAGCGGGCAGCCAGGAAAACCCAGATGTTTGTGGAAGGGGGATTAGACTTAATCCCGTGGGTTCCACGGGACCCCAGGAAGCCAAGTAAGGACCAGAGGTTAGAAGTTACAAGTATTTGGGGGGCCAATACAAGCCAGGTGTTCCTAACCACTGGAGCTGACCAGCATTGGACTAGGATACCTCATGGGGTTGAGGGGCCCTTGTCGCTGGGGGCATCCAAACAGGTGCCACCCTGGCTGGGACGGGGAGAGGAAGTCCTCTCGTCTAAGGAGTTTTCTTGCAGAATAAGTGTAGCTGGAGCCCACATCAGCTGGCGCTGTCCCCAGAGACGGTCTCTCTGAAAATTCCAAGAACACCTGTTTTGCGAGTCTTCTCAGCTGCTCTTGTCTGGACTCTCAGGCAACGGGTCTCTGATTGGAGATACGGTGCAGGGCAGAGAGGCACGTTTGTGGCCATTCTGTGTGTTTTACTTTCTGTTTCCTGGCAAACTAGGCAAGTAAGATGAGGAAACAGAAAACGCTCCGAAATCTCCCCTTTTTCTCTCTTCCCACCCCTCGTCTCTTCCTTCCTTCCTTTGTTTAATTTGCTTCTTATTTCAACGGACAAACTGTTTTAAAAGAACAAATATCCAACCCAGGAAAGTGAGACTCTTTTATACACGGGTTTAAATCTCTCCAACAAAGAATTGTCTAGATTAGTTAAGTATTCTGAAGGAGGAAGGTGGGAGAAATTTGGGAGTCTGAGCTGAGTGAAGGGATTTGTAAGGGAAAAAGTAAATTTATCTTTCACGTCAGCGGTTAAGGATTTAAATGCCGTAGCCTCGGAGCCCAGATCTGGCACTTGGAGCACGACAGCCCAGGCCGGGCTGAGCTTGCAGTAGTGTCACTTCTTTGCCAGCAAGGCTGAAGGACTCGGGTGATTTGAGAGACGCAGGTGTGGTGCTAAAGTCACTGTCTTGGACTGAACCCTGAGCCATTTGCTCAATACTTTCCCCGAGACAGAAGATCTGTGTGTCCTTGGTGGTTACCCGGCCTCGATATCTCCATCTGTAAATTGGAACTGGTACGAGTACTTCCTTTACGGGGCTGTGGTGAGGCATAAATGTGATACGGAATGTAAAGACCTTAGTAGAACATCCCTCCCAGCGTTAAATGTGGAGTAAGTGTCGACTGTGATATTTTCTGCAGGAAGGTAATTTTCGGAGTTCCGTTACACGCCAGCCACTAGGGCGAGCGCTGGCCGGGTTTCTGCCTCAGGGTCCTGGCGATGCGTGCGTGGTGCCCCCATGATGTGAGTGCTCATGAGGAGGAGGAGGCGGGGGCAGTGCTGGGAGCAAAGGGAGGTGGGGTCCCCGGGGATCCAGGACGTTCTCAGAACAGCTGGCAGTGCCTGAGGGGCTAGTGTGCAGGCACCTCGGGGAGAAGCCAGCAGCCCTGCAGAGGAAGCCTGGGCTCTGGAGACGAAGTTTCCCTGCCCTTTCTAAGCCTCTTCTGCCCCGTTCCCTACACCTGAATGAGTAGGGTGCTCACAGAGGGCATCTAAAGGCAACAGAAATTTGCACCGACCTCAAACTATACATGTTTCCTGTGAACGATCTTTTTGTATGACGGTGTCTTGCAAGCTATTGGCAGGAAGCCTCTGTTTTCTGGTGGATGATGCCGAATATCAGAGCCAGAAGCTCTTGCAGACGCAGTGAACGCTCCAGGAGTTTCCGCCTCTCACCCGCAAACCAGTTTCCTGTTCTCAGCTCCAGGCGGCTGGTGCTGGGTCTCTGCCAGGGGCATCTCTGGTCCCTGCTGGTTCTGCCAGAAGGGCCCACTGGGAACAGGAGCGGGGAGAGGAGGGGACCTGACTTCCTGCTCCTCGTTTGTCCACTGCTTCCATCATTGCTGTTCCGACAGTGGCACCTTGTCCTGTCCTGGTGGCAGCTGCTGGCTTTTGTCTCCACGCCCGGGGCTAGCCTCATCACGTCTCTTCAGAGGTACCAGCCAGCAGCATCTGGGCATCACCCCAGCTCGGAGGTCTGTGTCCCAGCTGCGTGGGGCAAGGCCCTCCTCCAAGCCTCCAACTTTGGCGGTGCCCAGCCCTTCCCATTGTTCCCCTTGCAGTGGGGGTAGTATCTGATTCCTGTCATGATTTCCTTCTGTGCACCGATGTCCCACGCCCCTTTCCGCCCTTCAGCTCTCCACTGCCTACGTGATCAATCTCCTATGTTAGATTCCCTCTGTTGAAATAACTGTTCAGCTGGAGCTGCTGTGGCTTTGACTCCTGGAAATGGAAGTAGCTGATGCCAGGGCCATCTGTCTTAAGGTCAGGAGGATGTATCGGGCGTGTGGAGGATTACAAAAGTGATGCGTGGATGGGAGGGAGGACGTTCCGAGGGGGATGAAGTGCCCGTAGACAAACTCTGTTAAGTTTTGTAATTTTGTCCAGAGGTAGACAGTGACAGAGTGTGCACATGCCCTAGTCAGGATGTCAGGACCAGTTTTAAAGAAGGTACAGGTCTATTTCCCCAAAGTGTTCATTATTTCTCACATGAAGAAAAAGTTGAAAGTAAGAAAAAGAAAGGAGAAGAGGAAGAAATGGAGATGTATCCTTACAAGCCCTTCTGCCTTTTCTTTCTTTCTTCTCAATATAGCAAAGTAAAATAGTGGTAGACTTCCTAGCTCAGGGTCACCTTTAGGAGGAAGGGAATTTTGAGAAAGGAAGAGAAAGAAAAAGTAATGCGGGATCATAGGCTCTGTGGGGGAGGAAAGGGCCAGGTGGGTAACGGGGAGGGGAGTGCAGACACGGGGCAGCACAGAGGCTCGGGATTCCTGAGAAGCAGGAGGAGAGGATGGCAAAAGGTGGAGGAGATCTGGATGCTGGGGAGGAAGAGGATCTAAGAGCAACTTGACTTTGAAATCTTGCTGGGTGTTAGACAATGCTTCTGGATCTAATGGATCTTTTTAAAGTAGGTTTTTTTAAAAGGCCAAATGTAAAATAATTTCTGCCTCATGTTTCCTGTGGTACCCCATCAGGAATTCCTCCACAGCTAAATGTCGCTGGGAAAGGCTGGGGGGTGGCTGCCTTCAGCCATTCTGGGCTCAGCCCTGGGTGCTAGACAAGGCACCTGCTTAAACGGCTTTGCTGAGGACGAAAGGACTGCTTTTGGCTCTGCACAGGTGGCCTTCCCTCCAATGACATTTGCTTGCTTACACTTCAGGGACATCCTGAAAGGGACGCAAACAAAGCAGAGTTGGCAGCTTTTAGTTTTAGTCCTGGGGGACCCTGTGCCTAAGAGCGGGAAGGTCAGGGCCTCGTGGCTCTAGAGATGGGAAGGAGGCTGCTGGATCGGGTGCCCTTTGACAGAGCCTGGAATGCTCTGTGTGTCGTGGAAAGGCCATACTAACGGCAGTCATTTAGGCAAATTGATCACCACTGAGGCCTAAGTGCAACTACGCAGTCATGGTTCTGCCTGTGTTACACGTGTGTCAGATGAAGTTGACTGCAAGCTCCGTCTGATGACAACACGAAATTCTCTTCTGTCTTGGGCTTTGTAAACTCAGCCTTCAGTTACGTGTCGCTCACGTGGCCTGTCCTGGACACCCCAGGGGGGCCCCATGCAGAGGAGTGGGTGACAGACCCTGAGCTGTCCCTCCCCCTCCCCAGTCTCTCCCCTATTTGCCTTGTGACAAGGCTTCTTTCTGGGCTCCTGTGATTTGGGGTCTCCCTGACATCAGGCAATGCCAGTCCAGATGTGGCACTGCTCTTCCTGGTCTGAGGACGGGGAACTTGGCAATCTCAAGAATCCTTCCTTTTCTTTCTGGAAGACCCCGAAGTTGCTTCTCTCCTGTGCAGGGGCCTGTGTGCTTGGCCCTCCCTCTGGAGAGCCTAAGTTGTCACTTCGCAATCAGAGGAAGACGGTGCCTCTGCACGAAGCATCCTGATGATGATGGGGTCCCGGTGGAGGTGCGCGAGCGGATGACTCAGAACTGAGTTCCTCCTCTTTTTGTTAAAATATGCCGTTAACTGTGTGAGCGCCCAGGTCGGGCCCAGGACGGCCCTTTATGAAAGGTGCACAAATCGTGGCACAGTAGGCCCTGGAGGCCAGGAGAGCCGCCAGGCCCTGGAGTCCTCAGCAGAACCTGCGAGGGTCAGAGCGCTTCAGAGACCCTCCCCTTGGACCCTCTCCCTGTGAGACGAGCCTTTGCAGCTGCCACGTAACGGAGGGTTCAAGCCTTTGCTGAAGAATCCCGCAAAGGCTGCCGGCCTCAGGCTGGGAAGACGGAGGAAGGACGCCTGAGGCTCTGCGTCAGAACGAAGCCGCCATTGGCTCAAAAAGTCGGGTGTTCCCGGCAGACCCCGCGCACGAAGAGAGGCCGCCAGGGGTCCAGGGCAGGAACGGGGCCATGTCGCCACAGCTCAGGGAGGTGCTGTGCACGGGCGGTGTCGGGCTCCCCTGCGGCAAGCCGGGCACCGCTGCCCACTCTGTTGCGGCTTGCCCTGGCTACCCAGACGACGGGCTCCATTAATTATTGATGTTCGGTGTCTGCAGCAAGGCCCTCCTCCACCCAGAAAGGCTCCAGATAACAAGTGAAGCGCCAGGTCTGTCTGTCAGCAACGCGGGTTGTGGCTTTTCCCCGTGCGGTCCAGGCCCAGACCCCGAGACAGACGGGGCCAGAGCCACCGCGCGGAGGGCTGGGGGCCGGGCTCCGGGGCCCCCGGGACTCTGAGAGGCTCCCCCGGGAGCAGCAGCTTCCAGGAGGCTCCCCACAAGCCCGCGCGGCCGCATCCCTTATCTGAACCTCCTTCTGCACCTCAGAACCGGGCCCCGGGCCCCAGGCTGCAGTGGAACCTGGGCTGAGCCCGGGGCCCTCGGGCCGCACAGCCTTTGCCCAGGCCCGGGCGCAGCTTCCACCTGCCAAGCTGTTTCCTCTTCCTCTGCAGGAGCTCAGCCTCTCACAGAGTTTTGGAAGCAACTCCACCCAGGGGCCCAGCACACGAACACCCAACCCCGGGTTCCCTTGTGGCTGTGAGGGTGGCTTTAGGCCTGTTTCCGGGACCCAGTCAGCGCCCTTTCTCTTGGGCTCTTTGCAGAAAGGGAGGGGGGCAGCTCTGGCCCCAGGTGTCCCCTGGAGTCACGTGGCTCTGGCCTCGTGGGCTCTGTGATAGTGGACATTTCTATTCTGGTCGATGCTCTGGTCGTCTGGATCTGAGAGTTTTCAGCGAGGTGGGTGTGACTGAAAGCAGAGTGAATTCTCTACCGTGAAGAGCACGCCCCCAGATTCACATCCCCCAGGGGCCTCAGAATGTGACCTTATTTGGAAAGAGGGTCTTTGCAGTTGTAATCAAGTTAAGATGAGGCCATACTGGATTGGGGTGGGCCCCCCTCCAGGGACTGGTGTCCTTTTAAACAGAGGAAGGAGAGGCCGGAGACCCCCAGGGAGAGCTCCATGTGACGTTAAGGCAGAGACAAGACAATCGTGCCACAGGACAAGAGGCCCCAGAGATGGCCAGCCGCCACCAGGGGCCGGAGAAGGCAGGGGAGGATCCTCCCCAGGAGCTTTCACAGGGCACAGCTCTGCCGACACCTCAAGTTCGACTTCCAGCCTCCAGAGCTGTGACATGATAAATTCTTGTTATTTAAGCCACCCCGTCCAAAGTACTTTGTTACGGCAGCCCTAGGAACCAACATACCCCCATGTCTCCGTCCCTCCACCGTGCTGGAGGGGCCAGCATGGGTCTGAGGGATAAACACCATCAGGGTTTCCAGTAGATCCTGACCGAGGGTTGCCAGATTTAGGGCATGCGTGCGCGCGCGCACGCGCGCACACACACACACACACACACACACACACACACACACACACACAATAAAACAGGTTACCTTCTTACATCAAATTTCAGATCAGGGCTTCCCTAGTGGCGCAGTGGTTGAGAGTCCGCCTGCCGATGCAGGGCACACGGGTTCGTGCCCGGGTCCAGGAAGATCCCACATGCCGCGGAGCGGCTGGGCCCGTGAGCCATGGCCGCTGAGCCTGCGCGTCCGGAGCCTGTGCTCCGCAACGGGAGAGGCCACAACAGTGAGAAGCCCGCCTACCGCAAAAAAAAAAAAAAAATTCGTATCAACAACAAATAAAACTTTTTGGTATATGTCCCCAATATTGTATGGGACATGCTTATACTGACAAATGATTCATTTTTGATCTGAGGTTCAGTTTTAAGTGGGCGTCCTGCCTCTCATCTGGCGTTCCTAGCCGCCGCCCCTCGGCTCCCAGAAGGGCCTGCGGGGCCTGCTCTGCCCCGTGGAAGGTCGGGGTGGCCGCAGGCGAGCCGCAGGGCTGCTGCTTAGCCCCTCGTGCGCCTCCCTCCGGGCTGCCTGAGCGCTGCCAGCAGCCTGCAGTCTGAACATCCTGCCGGCGGGAGGCGAGCCTGGCAGGACCGGATCGTACGGGACGAGGTGCACAGGGGGGCAGTCACGGCCGCCCGGGGGGCGTGTTCCAGCGGGACCAGCCGGGCCCCCCGTGGTCCCTGCTGAGTGGCACTGGGCATAAGTCTCTGCACTTGGACTCGTGCTGTTTTGGAGTGTCTTGCGCTCCCCTCCGGGGGAGGCGAGAAGCTAGTGCGGACGGGAGGGGCCGGGGTGGGGCGTGGGGCTTGATTCCGGGAGACTCAGGAGCAGATGAGGCAGGCGGTGGGCTTTTGCGGGATTCAAAGGCCCAGGCGAGGGAGGGCGAGCCGGCGGGGCCGAGGGCACGCGGAGGGACTGGGCCCGAGCCGCTGCGAACCATTCGGGGGGCGTCTGTAGGGTGGGGGCCGTCCTGGCCGGCTCCTGCAGCACAGTCACAGCGGGCGGCGGGCCAGGGGCACAGCGGGACTCCGACGGGGGCTCCACAGTGCGGACGCCCGCACTCTCCCTTCCTGGTACCACAGGGTCTAGAGAAGACCCCTCTCTCCAGGGAGACCTAGCACAGGTCCCCACTGGAAGGGTGAGGTGAGTAGAAGTGACGAAAAGGGATGGGGTCCCCGTCCCCGTGCCCCATCTCCCAGGGGGAGGGCCCACGGTGCAGGAGACCAAGGACAGATGCTGGGGAAGCCCACACCGGGGGAGCAGCGGGTGGCGAGGACCCCAGAGAGGCAGGGGGCCTGGATGCCAGAGGCGGGGAGGGTCGGAGGGGGGCGGCTGGTGGAGGGGAGCATCGCCGCGGGGGCGGGAGGGAAGAAGGCGGGTGCGCGGGAGGCCGTGCCTGGGCCACGGGCGTATTAGGCTGCAGCAGCAGCAGAGGGAACAGGGCTGACCCTGTGGGGGCGATGAGAACAAGCCCGCTTCCCAGGAAACCTGGCAGGTCTGGGGCAGGAGGTGTGGAGACAAAAACGCGAGGGCCCGGCGCCAGCTGAGGGCGGCCCCGGCCAGGCTGGGGGGAGGGGCTGCGGGCCTGCGGCTGGAAACGTCCCCTTCTTCCAGGCGGGGCGGTGTTTTCTTTCAGCGGTTCCAGCCGCAGGTGGCAGAATAGATCAAAGCGCTCCCATCCCTGCAGCAGCTCATTTTCTTGCTGTGGGTGGGCGGTGCTGCCTGTGCTTCGGAAGCGCCAGCCGGATGGGCGTGTTCCCTGGAGCTGGGTCTCTGCACCCGTCGGGGACTTGTTCGGAGGAATGAAGGAATTTAATTGGCAGAAAAGACCCACCCTCCCCCTCCCCAAATACAAACCATCGGATAAGTGTTCCCAAAGGATCCCCAGGCCCCAGCCCTCGGCAGGACCCCTCTGGCTTCCTGGCCCCCATGGTGAAGAGCCCAGGGGTGGAGGTGCGGGGCTGGCACCGGGCGCCCGGGGCCCCCTTGTCCCGGTGGAGGACAGCTCCGTCCTCTTGTCCCTGCTCTCAGGGATGGAGGAAGACAGGGGGGACAGGGCAGAGCTGGGGTTTGGGGTCCCCAGAGCCATGAGTGGGGCACGCAGGGGTCAGTCTTGGGTCAGCTGTGCCCTCGGGAACTTAAGCAGGCAGCACCGTGCACCCTACTGGCCGGTTTTAGAGCAATATAACAGTTTAATATACTCACTTTAAAAAATAAAAAAGGATACCGACTATTCAATTTCTCTGGAACAGCAAAGCCTGCTTTTGCTCTTTCTCTAACAGGACCAGCCAAGGGAGACAGATGAGGCAGCAGCGAGGAGCATTGAGGGAGGCCGGGAGCGGCGAGGGGCCCCAGTCAGAGGGAGCCCAGGCCCCACGATGCCCATGGGGGCCGTGGGAGCATCAGGTTTGTGTGTCCCGAGAGTCCCGCAAGCCCGCGTTTCATGGCCCGAGGGCATCACAAGAGCCGTCACCTGCTACCGCTTTGCTTTGAACGGTTAATTAGCTCTTCAATAATTTAGACCACTTCTTTCTATACCACAAACGGCTGACGTTTTAAAATTTAAAGTTTCTGTTTGAAATAAGGGCCAGTTTTCTGGAGGCATCCTGGATGTTTTGCAGAATGGCAGGTACTTATGACTTACCGCGTGTTTGGAGCACGGTGTGGTGATGCCTTTCTAACTGCAAGCACCCCCTTGAGGACCGGCCCCATCCCTGTGCCTCGTGGGGGCCAAGGAGCTGGACCTGCTCACGGCACGGGGAGAGCACGGGGCACCCTCCAGACCTGGACTCGCCGTGGTGCCACCAAGCAGTTGCCAGTCCACAGGGGAGTCCAGCGAGGTGCGCCCAGCAGCCGGGCAAGGGGCACACAGCACAGGCAAAGGCACTTGAGGCTTGAGGGGTGCGGTTCCTTGGAAAGTGAGAGAACATTCATTTAGCTGGATTTCAGGATGTGCCCATCATATCCTGGCCCGGAGGGGCCAGAGAGCGAATAGCGTGGGCATCTGAAGTGGTTTGGAGCTTGGCTTTGGCTGCAGCCAGGTGGACGGGGAGAGCATGGGTTTTGGAGTTAGATGGACAGGAATTTCAGCGCTATAGCTCCTGTAGCACTAGCCATGTGTCTTGGGCCAGTTCCTAACCTGTTCCAGGGTATCTCAGGAAGCCCAGGGACCACGTGTTCCAGACTCCTGCCTACGGGGGCTGTCCTGGGCCTGCACCCCTGGGAGAGGTCCCTGGGGATGTGCGTTCATCCGCCCTGCTCCACCCAGGCTGGTGCCCGGGGCTTGTAGACCACGGTTCTGATCTTGCGCTGCCCTTGGGCAGGGGACGCTGGGAGCGCCGGTTCTCCGGACAGCCCTGTGCTCAGGAGGCGTGGCTCCGGCTGCCTGGGCCACACTGTGGCCATGACTGCACGCGGGGGCCGTACTCCTGAGATGTGCTGAGCCCAGGCGGGCGCTGTGCCGAGCTCTTGACATCTGCTGCTACACTGAGTATAGCTTCACGATGACCTCATGGAGCCCCAGTCCTCAATTTATAAAAAAGGAAACCGGGTCACAGAGCGGGGAATAAGTCCTGTGAGTCCAGGCAGCCGGTAAGTGGCGTGGGAAGACCCAGGCGGCCTGGCTCCGCAGCCTGTGCCGCAGCCCCCTTACACCCTTACACTCCGCAGCCTGTGCCGCAGCCCCCTTACACTCTGCACAGCCTGCCTGCCTCCCCACTGCTCCTCCCCTGGAGCTCCAGCTCAGGCTCACCTCCTCCAGAAAGCCTGCCTGGACCCCCCCCCAGGTGGGACTGGGCTCTCTGGTCCGTGTTCACAGCAGTCACCTCTTCACTAAACAGGAAACCCTGGAGGACGGGAATCTTTCTTTTCTGGGAACTTCCACAGTGCCCCTCACAGGTAGGGTGGCCCGACCCCCATTCTTAACTTCAATCCGAGCAGCTGGGCCTTTGTCAGCTTTGGTTTCATGTGAGATTTAATTGGCAAAAACACCCTGTCCCCCTCCCCCGCCAAAAGGACTAGTTGCAAACCATGGGATGGGGGTTCTCAGAGGATCCTCAGGCTCTGGCCCTCGGCGGGGTCCCCTCTGGCTGCTCAGCCCCCGTGGTGAGGCGGCCAGGCTTGGAGGTGGGGGGCAGCACGGGGGGCCCGGGCCTCCTTATCCAGCTGGAGGACAGCTCTGTCCTCCTGGCTCCGTCTCGACAGTGGTTTTCTTGAGGGGTCTGTGCAGCTGGCATCCTCCGTGGCTGTCGCAGTGGTGCCGGCAGAGGGCCCACAGCCAGGGACGTCCTGGGAGGCCGGAGGCTTCCTGCCTGGGGTTCAGGTGTCTCTGTAGCCTGCCACACGGTGAGACACAGAGGGGTCTGCCCAGGCATGGACTCCACTATAGCAGTGGAAAAGCGCTCTGGCTCTCAGGCAGCTCACGGGCTGGGGAGGCTGGGAAGGACAGACTCAGGAACACAGGTTTGGGCCCAGTTTAAAGACGGAGAAAACTGAGGTGCCGAGACACCAAGTGGTTTGCCTCACTTGGGTCAGGCAGAACTGCACGTGCATGTGTGATTGTGTGTGTGTGTGTGTGTGTGTGTGATGGTGGTGGTGATGGGGTGTGTGTGTGTGACGGTGGAGGTGGGGTGTGTGATGTTGGTGGTGATGGGGTGTATGTGTGTGATGGTGGTGATGATGGGGTGTGTGTGTGTGTATGTGTGATGGTGATGGGGTATGTGTGTGTGTGTGTGTGTGTGTGTGTGTGTGTGTGTGTGTGTGTGTGTGTGTGGTGGTGTTGAGGTATGGGCTGTGCCTGTCCGTGGCTGAGATAGGGGGTACTTCACACACCCGGCCAGCGCTCCTGGCGGACAGAGGCCGCAGACGTGTCCGGTCAGGCTGAGGGCTGAGCCTGGGGCAGTGGTTCAGGGCAGGACACCCCATGGGCTGGGCCCTGCCCGTGCTGCCTGCAGATCTCAGTCCTTAGTAATAGCGCCACAGAGTCTCGCTCTGATCCCAGAGGCCGTGAGGGCTGGGGTGGCCCTGCCGTGCCTGAGGGGCCCACGAGGGAGGGGTGGGGACTCCAGCCACACAGCTTGGGGACCCTCACTCTGCTCAGCTCCGTTAGCATTGACAGCTCCTTTCTGAATCGGGATGGGGAGCTTGTTGGGGACTCTCCTGCCCTTGCCCGGGGCCAAGCCTGGCACCTGGATGCATGAGGCCTGCAACAGACCGGGGCTTCTGTCAGGCTAAGACTGTCATGACTGTTGCTTTCTCTCCCAGTAAACTAGAGCTGGGCAGAAGCTGCCAGAATCTTTTTTTTTTTTTTCTTGGCATCATGAGCACCAGCACAGAGGGATTGCTATGGCAGAGGTGAAAATGCTATCATCCTGTCACTCCTTGGGCCCTGGATTGGATGGCCTTGCAGAGAGCCCTTATTTCGGGCGTGTTAATTGCCAGGGGCTTGAGCACGGCCACGTCCTGACACCTTGGACCCGGCAGGACGGAGAGCTCCGGGGCGGGCACATCCTGTAGGTTCCAGGCGTTGCTGGCCTTTGAGGCCACCAGCAGGAAGGGAGCCGGTCGTGAACCCTCAGGCTTGGGCCCCCAGCCCTGAGCTTGCGGCCTCTGCCCCTCCCTCAGCCGCTCCCTTTCTGCAGCTGGGCCACGTCCAGGACGCTGGCTGCGGGCAGTATTCTGAAGGTGTGTATTCCGTATTATTCTATATTGGTCTGTATGTGATTACAAATATTCACACTCACTAATTTCCACCATCTTAGGGTGAGCAGTGAGAGCTTGGGTGGGAAGGGGCTTCATTCTCAGCTCTTTCCTGCAGGTAAAGGTGTGGGCCCTCAGCAAAGACGGCACTTCCCTCTCCTCTGGGAGTTTACAGGGAGAACCCCCCTTCCCTTTGGAGGGGCCTCCTAACGCAGCCTCGGGTAGCGAGATGCTGAAAGATGTCTGGGGAATAACATCACCATGGGCTCTTTTTTCTTTTGTCTGTCTGTGTCTCACATACACACACACACACACACACACACACACACACACACACACACACACACCCCTTGTGGGCAGGGGAGGCGGCGGGGAAGGAGTGGCTCAGGAGCAGAAGGTTGGGCCCACTTTAAAGGTGGAAAAACAGAGGTGCAGACATAGCCAGGTAGCCAGGCGAGGTGGGACTAACAGGTATTTGTCCACTGCTCTGGGGCTTCGCCCAGCTCTGCCACTTCCCCAGGGCCTCTCTGAGTTTGATGAACTAGAGCACTAATTGGCGAGGCCGCAGAAAGAGCCCCGAGTGGTGGCAGGGCTAGGCCTGTTTCCCTGTGACTTACAAGAGCAGGGTGAACCTGCTGCCCCCTCCTAGCAAGAGGCAGAGGAATGGGGAGGGGTGCTTCCCCAAAGTCCAGAGCCCGGGCTCTGCTGCCTGTTCCCTCCCGGGGGCAGTGGCGGTTTGGAGCTCGGGAGAAGGTGTATGAAACAGACCCTCCTCATCTGGATGGCTACCAGTCTGTGGACGAGGCGAGAGCTTGTGTTTCAGGACTGGTTTCCGATGCAGCCACCAAATGCCTCCACGGGTGTCGGAGCAGGAAGCGGGTGCCCCATGGAGGCCCGGAGGGACAAAGCTTCGTGGCTGGAGGCCGTGTCACTGCAGGCAGCGCCAGGCAGACCCGAGGGCCTGGGCTCTGGTGTAGTATTCCCGCCTCCTGGCTCTGTGTGAGTGCGAGAGAGAGAGCTCTCGCGCCTGACCGCTCTCTCCCCGTCGCTCCAGGGGGGCAGGAGGGCAGCTTACCCTTCCTGGTGAGTTGGGGAGTATGACTGGGCTCGTGGGGCGAACTGGGCCTCACTGCCCCCCAGGCAAGGGCCACCGCAGGCCAGTACTCACAGCAAAGTGCGGGACGTCTCTCTACCCGATTTTGGTATCCGCATTGCTTTTCACTTTTTTTTCGCGGTACTCGGGCATCTCACCGCTGTGGCCTCTCCCGTTGCGGAGCACACGCTCCGGACGCGCAGGCTCAGCGGCCATGGCTCACGGGCCCAGCCGCTCCGCAGCACGTGGGATCCTCCCGGACCGGGGCACGAACCCGTGTCCCCTGCATCGGCAGGCGGACTCTCAACCACTGCGCCACCAGGGAAGCCCTGCTTTTCACTTTTATCTAAGGTGATGCTCGCACTTTCACATGCAAACTTTGATCTTCTTCCTCATTTCCGTGAAAACTTGGGTGGGGAAAAGAGGGGGCTGCTATGTCTGGGGGCCCTAGAGGCCTCCAGGGGCACCAGTGCAGGCTGCCATATAAAAGGAGCGTCCTTTGGCTCCTTTGGGTGACAACATGGGCCAAGAAGGTTGAACCCTGGATTCTTTCCCCCGTGGCCACTGTGGGCTGGCAGACAGGGGAGATGGACGTCCCCACTGCCCGGGAGGCCAGGCGGAGGGCCGGTGGGCCCAGCTTAGGCCTCAGCTGCCCCCGAGGGGCTTCACGGATTTCACCCCTCCCAGCTGTCACTCTAGCACCTGCCGTGAGAGCCTGGCTCTCTCGGAAATAAAAACACCACTCTGAATTTAAATGACCTGTCCTTCTGGGAGATTCTTTAGAGCGACAGGACTGTTCAAACATGAAAAGTAAAAGGGAAACGATGTGATAGTTCAGAAACCACTGTTTTGGGGGGGCTGCAAAACTCAAAGAGCCCGCAGGCAATTCCTGGGAAGAAGGGCCTTATTTTGATCTGCAAAGCGAGAGGAACATTGCTGGACAAAGTTTCTGCTTGACGGGAAAGGAAATCTTACAGGAGCGATTTTTGCAAGGACCAGGCCTCAGTGAGGCAGTGCATGAAGCAGAAGTAATCGTTTTATGTGTGAAACTCCGTGCGCAGAGCAAAGATGGGAAAATAGAGGCTAATTGGAACTGGCCTGACCAGGGAGAGGGCTAGAGGGTGGCGGGAGATGGTCCCGGCGCTGCTGCTTTGGCATGGGTCACGTCTTCACCAACGATGCCCATCACCAGGGGGCGCTAGAACCCTTCCCGAAAGCTCCTCGGAAGGAGCAATCTCCCGGAGGGTTGTCGGGGAAGAGCCCCGGGGCCCCAAGTCCTCCCTAAGCGGGTTCCTCCTTGGGATTTCAGGAGGAGGCGGTGTCCTGAAGGACCTGCCCACCCCTCCCACCAGATGTTGGGATGGCGTTTCATTCCTGCAGGACCAGAGCCCTGGAGATTGAAGGGAAGGCAAGAGGGCAGCCCCACGCTGCGGGGCGAACGTAGGGCAGGAGCTCTTTCCTCTGCTACTGCCCACGTGCCGCGCCCCTCTGAGCCAGGCCGGCTCTGACCACTCCTCCCATTCTGCGTCATCGCTGCATCTGCTCTCTGCTCTGCAGTGGCACCTGTCAATGCTTGAGCCAGGAGCATAAACCCCAGGCCTGCTCTTTCTTTTCTTTTTTTGGGCTACAGGGTCCAACCTAGAAATCATGTCATAGCGGAACTGAGGAGATTTTAAAATCTGCTTGTGCATAACCTTTTGTAAGTAAGTTGAGGACAAAGAACTCTAGTTTCCTGTGATGTCCTGAGTAATTATTTATTGTCCATCTGGTCTACCAGGGGAGTCTATGGGTTTCCTTCTAAGCCTTAGAAAGATACCTGGTTAGACACAGCCTGCGTTGATTGCAACCCAGACAGCCTCTACCAGGTGGTAAAGGGTAGATCCAGTGAGTGACGGGGGGTCGGGGAGAGGAAAGAAGTAGAAGGAAGAGGAGGAGGGGGAGGGGAGGGGGGGAGAGGAACGCGAGCTCTCTAGAAGAGCATCACGGGTGATGGGTATAGAGCCAGGAGTCCTGTGGGTGATTTTTCTAGAATTTTCTGTAGAACAGGTAGACTAGAATCTCCCTAGCATTCATTCTGGAGGCAAATTGGGGGTAGGGTAGTTTCTTCACCTCTATGGTCATTAATCACTTCTGTGATAAGAACTCGAGGTCCACGGGAGCCTTTCATGTGCTTCCTCACACGCTCCAGTGTTCCATTTTCAGCCTTTCGGTCACGTCAAAGAACTTGTCATTTTAACTCCTTGGGTATTGATGCTCCCCTCACAGACCCCTGATAAAGTTAACGTGAGAATTTTAAAGAATTCATTTTGACCCAGTGGGCCACTTGTAAATCCTGTCAGTTCTGTGCAGTGAGTCATGCTGGACAGAAATAGCCATTGTGGGTGGAATTCGGGTAATCTCAGCACACATGTAAAAGGTGGCAATTTCCCTTCCTAAATGCAGGCTGAATGTCTGCATTAGGGCCCAGCTCACGATTCAGCTTCTGAGCAGGAAGGCCGTAACCAAGACACCGCCTTGCCCCAGAAGTCACAATTTACGCATCTAATTTTTAATTTTCCTCAGCTTAGGTCCCGGAAGGATATATTCAATTCGCTTTGTGGACCCCATTAACTCTAAACTGAATAATGATGTTACTCTAGGCTTACAATCCGTTTATAGTAAATTCTCTCTATAGGAGACTCTAGGAATCCTATATTCGTCCATGACAGAGTTTTAAGTCAGTGCATAAATGAAAAGGTTTACTCAATTTACCTAACAGTTATTCGTAATTAACTGACATCAAGAGACCATGCTTGCCGAGGTGGTGAATAGCAAATGAGAACTCTGGCAAGAGAGGATATTCATTATGTGGCTTAAATTAGAAGGCAGAAAACTCAAATGGCTTTTCACTGCCTCTGTGGTACTCTGGCTTAACTCCGTGGTTAAAGTGGGTAATAATGACTTATGACCAATTTTTATTTTTTCTTTGTCTTGGTAAGATGACCAAAGCCAGATGAATAGTGTAGGGAAAATCTAGATAAATAGCCCAACACGTGCATATATGCAAGTCAGTGGTCTTTCTTTTATAAGTCTTTTTAGAAATTAGGAAGTCATTAACATTGCATGGCAGACTTTCTTATCTACGGTGAGGGGGGCTGAAGAGCTAGAAATATTGGCGGGCAGTGTCGGATTCAAGACACATGCCCTGTTGGAGGGTCGGGGGCATCTTTATATAACGAAAAACGCATGTCGTGACTCTAGATTATGGCAGCTTTGGAAAGACCCATGCCCCGAGGCAATGGCAGTGGTAAGGAGTGTTGCCAGTATTTCCTGGGTGGTGTCATTGGGAGACTGCGGGATACAGTGGAGGGTACTTGCTGACACGGCATCTCTGCTCACCTGGGTTTGAGCCACTTCTGTGAACTTGGGCAACTCGTTCAAACTTCTCTAAATCCCTTCTGATTCCCACTTCTAGAATTTGATGCATTTTAAAGGGTGCCGGAAATCAGCTCACCCCTTGGAAGGAAAGTGGGGTAGACTCTATCTGGGTACCCGTGGAAGGGGGAAGAGCTCTGCGGTCCTTCATGTATTCCCAGGGGTGGGCTGGCTGCAGTCTGCAGGTCAGATGGCACCTGAGGCCGGGGATGGGGAGGGAGAGGCGGATCCTGGCCCAGGGTTGGGGGGGGGGGGGCCTTCTCCTCCTTCGCGGCTGTGGGCGCTGCCCAGGTGGGTTTTGCCACAGAGCGAGCACGATGCGGGTCAGTGCCTTCCCACTGCCTCTTCTGGAGCCCTGCATTGCCAAAGCACCTCGCTACCAAACGTACGACAGACAGCTGGTGGGAAGCAGCCGCATAGCACAGGGAGATCAGCTCGGTGCTCTGTGACCGCCTGGAGGGGTGCGATAGGGAGGGAGACGCAAGAGGGAGGGGATATGGGAACGCATGTATATGTATAGCTGATGCACTTTGTTATACAGCAGAAACTAACACACCACTGTAAAGCAATTACACTCCAATAAAGATGTTTAAATAAATTAATTTAAAAAAAGCACCTCAGACAGCTGATTTGCTGTTCAGCGGGTGAGAGAAAGGGCTTCACTTGGGAGCAGGCCAGGATAAAAGGAGAAAGAAAAGGTGGTGCATAGAGAGCGCGGTGGGCATGGCTAGGGCGTCATCACAGGCAGGGGTCTCCCCTCACCTTTAAAGCACTGGGGGACTGGTGTCAGTTCAAGGTGGTTATAGGCAGGCATTGTACTCATGCGCAGGTCCACACTTGAAACCACACGCGACGGCTGTGTAATGTGCGATGCATGTAAACACCTGAATGCACATTTCACAGGATGCGGCCGCTGCATATCCCCTGCCCAGAAGATTCTGCTCTGAAGATACAATTTTCACCTACAACGTTCTTCTTTGCCTGCATTCAGACATGACTTCTGGGGAAAGCAGTGCAGAAAGTGAAAGCAGGAATTCGCATGTGTTTTTCTGGCTTACCCCCGTTTTGAGTGTGTTAACCTCTAATTCGAGGAGAAAAAAATAGGCCCTTTGGCTGAGTGGATTGACCTGATTCTCCTCCTGGATCAACGTTATCAAGTTGAGGCCGTCACTACAAAGCAAGTGTGATGAAGCCTGCCTTTTCAGACTAAACCCAAAAGCCTTGGCCGGCCAGCCTGGGATTGCTGATCTAAGCACCCCCTAAATCAGGCGGTCTAGATGTAGATGTAGACATCTCCAGGACGCTGGGAGCCTGTCAGGCCCAAACTGATTATTCGAATCAAGAGTTTTAATTAAGCACTTATTGCCAGGATCACAGGAGTGAGGCCTGCGGTCAAGGAGTAACGGGTAGTATTTTCTTTTCCTTCTCCTTCTGCACAGTGATAATGTTTGGCTTTGTAGGGGCACCCTGAACGTTTTCCTAAAGTAGGCCATGGGAAGAGTTCCCTGTGAAGCGCACACCGTTGAACAGGCCATGTGGCCGGTGGACATCACAATTAGAAAAGAAAATAAAAGATATGATCAACTGGTTGCAGATGAATCAATACCGCAACAACTGCATCTATTTACATCCTCCACCCCCAAAACACAAAAGCCATCCTGGCTGGCCCAAGGTTTTAAAAAACATATAAACACACACACACACACACGTTGGGTTGGCTTTTATTGGAATGCCTAGATGCAATCTATAGTCATCAAGTCATGGAGAATTCAGGTCACATATAAAGTTAAGAAGGCAAATGGAAAGAACAATACAAATCAGACAAAATTTACATCTCAAAATATCATGAAAGCATTTTGACTGGCTTCGCCTAAAATACTTTGAATATTAATCTCTCTTTTGTAAGCTAATTCTTTTCATTACACAGTCCCCCACCTCCCTGCCAACTCTTAGAAAAAGGTCTTTTGTTTACATATTCCCCAAGGTCACGATTTCTCGTAAAACCATGTCCAGATCACAAGTCTTTTGAGAAAGAAATAGCTCATTATACCCGCTAACAAGACACTAATTGGGTTGATTCGACTTCATCTAAAATAAGCACCAGGAGATACTCCAAATCTGTTACTCAGCGGTGCCAGTGTAAAGGACCAGAGCCCACGTCAAGAGGAGGGTAAGACTACGACTTCACTTCTGTCATGTGGTACGAGCTTTCCATGGTCAATACGTTAGAAGCGTTTCTGAGAGTGGAGGCTCGGAGCCTCTTTCAACCAAAAGTACTTACAGCATGCTAAGTACAGCCCTGCAGAGATGCCGTGGAACAGAACTGCAAACGCCTGTGTCAACAGGTAAAAAATAAAACGTAGAACAGAGCCATGTTTATGTGGTTTGAAATCTCATAGTTTTCTAAATCTGGGCTTCATAATACTCGCCAAAGGATTTCCAGGATAAAAAATATTACTGCTAATCTGTGCTTTCATTCTAATAAAATGTCAGCATTCATCAGAAGATTAATTACTTCGGTATGCTCTACCAAATACACAAGGACAGTAATAGCACTGATACTGTAAATTCAGTAGCTATTTTGAAACTTTCCCAGCCAATCTGTTTAATAAACACGCCTACTGTGCAATTTAGAGTATGTGATACATACAAAGCAGTTAGAAAGTTATCTCCAGTACATCACTTGAACCTTTATATGTACGACATGTTCACTTAGCTATGTTTTATCACCATTATACATAGAGGAAGACAGCGTGTACGATAGCTCAATGAACTGAGAAAGGTTTCATGAAAATATTTTTGTGGCTGAATTTAGTGCTCACGAAAGAGACGTGCCAGAGCGGCCAGAGTCGCACGGAAGTGCAGGTGCTCGGCGCACGGGCACGAGGGCCCGGCTGCCAGGTCACTTCCCGCGGCGTCTGCCACCCACGGCGTCCCCGAGACAGAGCCGAGGCTGCCGTTCAAACCAGCTCCCGGGCAGGCTGGGTCGTGTGGGCTTAGGGCAGCTTTTGCCTCCCTTTCTTGTCCCTCTTGGTGACCCGAGGGTCCAAACTCGAGACCGGCTGAGGGACCCTGACCTTCCCCATCTGGCTCTCTCACCACTGCTCGGTTTCTGCTCGCTTCCCTGGATCTGAAGACACATGTTTGTGGTCACGACTGCATCAGCCCCTTTCCTGCTCACAAAGGTTTCCCGAGCACCCGACGGGGTCTCTCGCCTCCATCACGAAATGAGGCTTCAAGGAACGCTAACAGTAGAACCCTGGGGTTAACGACGACAGCTCCCCACGGATTTCGAGGGCCGAGAGGGGGCCAGAGAACCCCTCCCGCCCCGTTTTGTTGTTTTGCTTTTGTTTGTTTGTTTTTGAGTTTGTATCTTCCGTTACATTCCACCAGCCTTAGTTTTCTACCGTGCCTCTTAGCTGATAATGGTGGAGGACACTGGCCTGATGAAAAAGAGAAGAGAAAGGAGAAGTCCTCTGATGAGCCAGCCACCCACGCAGGACTGCACTGTCCTACCCGTCCAGCGATAGAAAGTGGCACATTTTTTTCAACCTGATACAAAAATATTAACACTTCCGGACATTATAGGCATAAGTCGTTATATCTCTACAATATAATAATTTATACTGTACAGCTATAACAGATAACAAAAGGTGCAATCCTTTTTAAAAAATCACACAGTTCACATGTTTTTATCGTTTTATTTTTAAGTATAAACTTTTTAAACACTTTACATAAATTAACTCCTCTGAGACTAATATTTGATGTACAGTAAATTGTAATTCATATAAAAATCCATAAACAACTTGTCTCACATAATTTACAAAAAAATCAGGGCTTCCTTTGCTCATCATCAGTGACAAGGATTCTGTGTGGGCCGGTGTTTTTCTCCGCGAGGCGCACCACGTTGGCCTCGTAAAATCCCTTAGAAATCCCCGCCCCGGCAGAAGTCACTTGTGCCAATGTCCTTTTACAAAGCAGCACAGGGGAAGCAGTCGGGTTGTCCAGGAACAGCAACTCTGCCTCACATTCTAACATTAACAGGGATATACATCACACCCTATGCAGAGAGACTACTTCTTGTAAGCAAAGGCCAACAGCTGGGTAATATCTGGAAACACTGTATGCATCTCTATCTTCTTTAAACAGTGTCTCGAAGAACAGGCGGCCCGGGGCAAAATGGTTGGGCTTTTTTTTTTTTTCCTTTAATGATCTGTTTTCCTCGCAATACTTTCAGCCCAACTGAGTGCAGCGATATGCATATGTAAACATATTCTTTAAAGCCGATCACCTTTAAGGTCATTCAGAAGAAAGGTTTTTGTTTTTGTCTGTCTGCTTTGATTTGGGGGGGGGGGGTTGTTGTTGTTGTTGTTTTTTAAGAGCAGTCTGGCTCTCCTCGGTGCCGGGGAGCCCCCTCGGCTCGCGCCCCAGACACACCTGCGCGGAGGCGGCGCTGCGCCTGGGGCTGGAGAGGCAGGCGGCCCCGCCGGCTCGGTCCCCGCGCGCGCACGCGCGCTTCCCCGCCGCCGGCGCGGGCGTTACCTGCGGCCGATCTCGCTCTGGCGGAGGAACTGGATGTTGTCCGCGCTGTCTGCCAGCTCGGGGTACTGCTCCACTGAGAGCACGTAGTAGCCGTCGTAGCCCTGCACCCTGCCGGCGCTCAGCAGCTGCCGCTTCTCGCCCTCCGTCCAGAGGCGCGCGCCCTCCTCGCCGTCGCGCACGCGCTGCTGCTCGCGCGCCCAGGCCCGGGCGAGCGCGCGCTGCCGCGCCTGCTCCAGCACGCGCGCCCTCTCCTCGTCCAGGGTCGCGCCGTAGCGCACGTGCAGCGCCAGCGCGCCGAACTGCAGCTCCACGTCCGCGAACCTGCGGGTCCTGCCGTTGACCACGGCGGTGGACTGCGACACGGTCACGTTGATGCCGTTCTCCAGCGCCCGGCGGCCGCTCGTCAGGCGCAGCGTGCCCAGGTCGCCCTCGGGCGTGCTGGTCTTGATGAAGTGGTGCGTGTCCCTGCCCTCGACGGTGAAGTGCAGGTCCTCCAGGTAGAGGGCGCTGTTGAGCACGGCCGCCACCTTGATGCAGTCCTCGTCGGCGATGTTGAGCGCGTTGGTCTGCACGCGGCCCCGGCTCACGGCCAGCATGACGCCCTTGCCGATCAGCGACTTGACCGTCGCGAACCACAGCCACGACGGCGCGCCGCCGCCCTGGCGCGCGCTCCCCCGCACCTCGGCCATCCTGCCCAGGGACAGGAAGGCCTTGGCCTGCCTCGCCACCTGCTGCTGGACTCCAAACGTGGGCTGAAAAGCGAAACAGAACAGGAGGGCGCTTTAGAGAACAGCCTCCGCCCGGGCGGGGCTCCGGCTGCGGGCAGGAAAAACGGAGGGGCGGGGGAAAGGCGGGGAGCGGGGGGCTGGGGAGAGCCTCCGTCAGCTCTTGAGAGAGGCCGAGGCTTCGCCGGCCCCCGGGGTACCCGCCCCCCCCCCCCCCAGGCTGATCCCCAGTGTGTTTCGAAAGGCAGAGCGAGGTGGTAACGCCATCACGCATTCTGCTTAGCAAAGCGTTTCCCTTTCTAATGGGGGCGAAGCATGCAGGGTTTTTGCCTTCTCTCCCTCCGTTTCCGGATGCCCTTTTCCCAGGCTCACCCCACGTGCGGAATCAGCTTATCGGGGCGTCCACCCCAGCACCGTTCTCCATGGCAGGCTGGGGAGAAAGCACCAGCACCCAGGGGAAGGCTGGAAAGCCTGGGGGCGCTTGGCGCTGACTCACCGCGCCCCATTTGATACGCTTTGAAAGGCGGTGCTTTAATTTAGGCAAACTCGGCACCCTCTCCCGGTGCACAGTTTTCAGCTGCATGTGACCACTATAACCGGCCACGATGGGCGGCGCACAGTGGGACAGCTGGCAACGAGTGTTTATTACTTTAGGAAAACATTTTTTTTTCCCCGCAGACTTAGGGGACAGTGGGCCTTCTACATTGGCAAGCGTTTTAAATTGGGGAATTTTAACTCGGGCATCTCTTATTCCACCAGATGTTTGTCTGGCCAGGGTCTCCCCAAATGGAAACGTGTTTCGTTTGCAGCAGTGAAGGCACATTTGTTTTTCTGCTCTCCGGGCAGCCTTGATGTCTTTGCCTGCGATTCCCTAAGCTGTCCTTATGGTGTGCTTCTGAAGACGGAGACCCTGAGCCTCACTGAAAAGGCTGCCTAGGAAAAAAAGCTGGCAGTCCATTTGTACAGTAAGACTTCAGTGTTTTCAGACATGTTGGAAAGTCATCTGCCATTAGGACGTGTTCAAAGGCATTAGTAAACTTCAGGATGTCTTAGATCTTCATGGCACTTGACCAGTGCAGATGTATTTGCAGTTAGAAGTGTCAAAATGGCTCCCAGGTCCTGGAAACTGGATGGGTTTTACTTTTTAAATGTAAAGGTGACATCTGAAAAAGGAATTGCTTTTATGTTAAGTATGAAACATGTACCAGAAAGCAGAGGTATTGGAACTGCGTATAACTTGTGTGTGTGTGCGTGTGTGTGTGTGTGTGTGTGTGTGTGTGAGCCAGGATTGCCTTTTCTCTTTGTATTCATTGAAATTCTAGGAAATTGGTCAAGGGGCAGGGGTGGGGGTGGGGAATGAATCTTTCTAAGAAACTCTGCGCTCTCTTCTTATCATTACGGGGTAACCCAATTCCTTGACCTTTAATTATTCTTGCTCTAAGCTAGAAATTCTGGTGTTTCGTTGTCGCATTCCTTTCTGATCTCTGCATGGTGGGAATTAAAAGTGCTACTTCTTGAAACGGCAGCTTTGACTTTGCAATTTTCCATTCTTTCTCTGTTTCTTTTATTTCCCAGAACAGTTCCAGGCTTCCTGCTCTGTTCTTTTCAGGAAAATTCCATAAACACCTAGTGCTAGGTGGTGCCTTACCAGAGGCCATTTTATTTTTAATCCTTTCCCTTGAAACACTGCCAATATTTTAAGGAAGTGGAACTTTGTGGCACTGCTTGTGAGCCGCTAATCTGTGACATGAACCCCCCGCCCTCCTGTTTATTGTATCTTTGCCTTAAGGTCCCAGTACTATAAATGTGCGTTCCTGGGTTCTCTGTGGAAAACCTGCACTCAAAAATGAGCTTTCGCGTTTTATTACCTTTTGATAATGTTTTTCTCTGTTTTTATTAGCATCACTAAAACCAGATTTAAGCCTGTTTCACAGGCCCTTGATTTGCTGAGCAGAAATGCAAGAGGGACGTGGTGCTTCCTTTCCTGCAAGAGTCAAGAAAATTAAACCTGGGCTTTGGTACGGTTCTCACCCGGGTAGTCTGATTAAGCAGGGGAAAGTAAGGTGCAGGTACGCCCTTTACCACCTTCTCACGGTTTTGCGTTTCGTCTCTTACCGGTACATCATCCCACTGCCGACTCTTCACCAGTTCGTAGGAAGGCCCCGTTACATCGAATTTGGGGACAGGGAACCCAGGAATAGCATTGTGCAGATGGAAGCCAAACGTCACCAGCCAGCTGTTAACATCTAGGAAAAGAAGGTTCCAAATGAAAGGCCTTACAGCTTATCTTGTGCTTTCCTGCACTGAAAGCCTTACCTTAAAACCCCACATTTGCAAACAACGACCCTGAAAAGGAGCCCATGTTTGCCATCACCCTACAATTAAAAACTGACTCTAGACCCAGCAGTCCCACTCCTGGGCATACACCCTGAGAAAACCATCATTCAAAAAGAGTCATGTACCACAATGTTCACTGCAGCTCCATTTACAATAGCCAGGACGTGGAAGCAACCTAAGTGTCCATCATCGGATGAATGGATAAAGAAGATGTGGCACATATATATATACAGTGGAATATTACTCAGCCATAAAAAGAAACGAAATTGAGTTATTTGTAGTGAGGTGGATGGACCTAGAGTCTGTCATACAGAGTGAAGTAAGTCAGAAAGAGAAAAACAAATATAGTATGCTAACACATATATAATGGAATCTAAGAAAAAAAAAAAAAGTCATGAAGAACCTAGGGGTCAGACAGGAATAAAGACACAGACCTACTAGAGAATGGACTTGAGGATACGGGGAGGGGGCAGGGTAAGCTGTGACAAAGAGAGTGGCATGGACATATATACACTACCAAACGTAAGGTAGATAG
This sequence comes from Inia geoffrensis, assembly GCA_036417435.1. Lineage (NCBI taxonomy): Eukaryota > Metazoa > Chordata > Mammalia > Artiodactyla > Iniidae > Inia > Inia geoffrensis. The sequence continues at coordinate 36,779,634 of CM070919.1, read as the reverse complement.
CTACTGGGGAGTAGCCGCATAGCACAGGGAGATCAGCTCGGTGCTTTGTGACCACCTAGAGGGGTGGGATAGGGAGGGTGGGACGGAGACGCAAGAGGGAGGAGATATGGGGATATATGTATACGTATAGCTGATTCACTTTGTTATACAGCAGAAACTAACACACCATTGTAAAGCAATTATACTCTAATTAATAAAAGATGTTAAAAAACCCCACTATTTTCAGACATGGTGACAATAACTTCAGTAGCAGAACTAAGTGAGACAGGGCTGCAGACAATGCAGATAACGGAGACTCACTTCGACAGAGGGGGTACATAGTCTCTCGTGCTGTAGATAGTGATAAAAAATGCGAATAACAACGCCCAGAAGCATGAAACAGGGTTGTCGACAACAAATGGCATTTGGTCTTAAATAGAAGTCGTGTGTTATTAGCTTTCCAAAGCGACCGCCCAAGGATATGCAGGCTTCCACCACCCATTTTCTATCAGTAAGAACCCTGAATTGTGGGTATGAAGATGAACCGTTGATTCTTAAAGATGAATGGTGAAAGCTGGCCAAGCTGGCCAAGGGCACAGGCGTTCTGATTCCCATCAGTTCGGACTACACAGGCTCACTGTGCACAGGTGGAGCCAAACTTTGGGGGAGAGAAGAGGCTGGAAACCTTTAAGATGGTATTTTAAAATATCGCCACGTGACTCCAAAAGCCGTTAAGCTGAAAATAAGGCTTTTATTCTGTTCCGGAGGTTATAATGTTACAGAACTAGTCAGCCGGCTTGCAGCTTTATGAGTACAGTTGGGTGTAGATTATTTTATATATTAAGCACATTGCCGGAAAATTTGAAATTGCATTTCACCTAATATATTTTATGCTGCTCCATCTCTCTTTTGATGTTTTTCAGAAAATGCTGCTGTGGCATTCCCTGCCGTCCACGTTGCTAGGAGAGGATGAATCCAGGAGCTGTGGGCTTTCCAGCCTTTCAGCCACTGTCAACACCTCTTAAATAACAGTGGTAAACTGCTTGTCAGAATGATGGAGGGCCACTTGTTCCCCATTTCCTTCTCCAGGGCACACACTCTCACTTCATTGCCAGGCTGGCAGGTCCCTTTGTGCAGGCATCATATAGGCTATAAACCCAGTGGTGTCCTCCCTGTTTTAAATGGAGGGCTGCTGGTGGTGGAGGAGGATAGAAAGTAACACACTTGTGTGTGTGTGCGCGCGCGCGTGCGTAAGATTACAGGGGGCTTGTAAGTTAGAGAAAATTCTTCTTGGATGGGGCAGTGCTGGGGGCAAAGGTACTCCTACTATGAACAATGTCTGTGAAGCAGTGAAAATCGGAGGCTCCTATTAAGTGTTGAAAATTACTGCCCAACAAGTGGGACGTGAAGGCAGATGAGTACTGGACAGCCCTGAAGGAGAATTCCATAAGGGTGCTGCTGGATCAGGACGCCGAGAGAAGGGACACGGAACTGGCTGGCGAGGGAGAGGGCTACGGAAAGCCCCGGAAGGCAGGAGGCAGATGCGCAGTGAACCGGGGGCGGAGAGCTGCGCCGAAAAGACACCTGGGAACGCCTCAAGCACTGGGCGAGGAAGAGACAGCCGGAAGGAGGGCCTAACGCGAGCCCAAACCAAACAAGACAGAAAAGTCCAGGATAACCTCCCTCTAGGAAACATAAATATAGCCAAGAGGTTAATTATGGCAGAGTGTGACTCAGGAATGGGAGGTGGAAACAGAAGGGTTCAGAATCCCTGCAGCAGAGCACGAGGGAAGATGTCAGCTCACCAGAGGGAACCCTCGTGCACTGTGGGTGGGAGTGTAAACTTGTGCAGCCACTAAGGAGAGCAGGACAGAGGTTCCTCACAAAACTGCGAATAGAATTTTACCACGTGATCCAGCAATCTCTCTTCTGGATATCTATCCAAAAAATACAAAGACACTAATTCGGAAAGATACATCCACCCCTAGGTTCACTGCAGCATTCTTTACAATAGCCAAGATATGGAAACAACCCAAGTGCTTATCAATAGATGAATGGATAAAGAAGAAATGGTATGTGTACACACACACACACACACACACACACACACACACAATGGAATATTAGTCACACAAAAAAATGAAATCTTGCCATTTGTGACAACGTGGATGCATGGACCTTGAGGGTATTACGCTAAGTGAAGTAATTCAGACGGAGAAAGGCGAACACTGTATGACTTCACTCGTGTGATACAACAATGTTTTTTTTTTTTTGGCCGCGTTGTGTGGCTTGTGGGATCTTAATTCCCTGACCAGGGATTGAACCCAGGCATTTGGCAGTGAAAACACAAGAGTCTTACCCACCGGACCACCAGGGAATTCCCCTAACTCAGATGATATTAAAAAAACCAAATAAATGACCAAACCAAACCAAACATGTAGATATAGAGAACAGAGTAGTGGTTACCAGAAAGGCAGGAGGTGGGGAGGACAAAGTGGGGAAAGGGCGTCAACTGTGTATGGTGACGGATGTCACATAAGTTTTTGTTGGCGAGGATGCTGTCGTGTGTACGGAAGTAGAAACAATGTTGTACACGTGAAACATATAATGTTGTGAAGCAATGTTGCCTCAATAAAGAGTAAAGCTGCCCGACAAAGGGAGCCAGAGTCACGCTTGCAAGGACCTTGTCTCTGTTTCACATCCTGGTGGTTCTGTGGTGGCAGAAGGGGGACTCAACGTTTTAAATTGGATCATGCACTCAATTTGGAAAGGTCTTAAATCTATACCCACATTGGCAGAAAAATTAACGTGTTCATTAGCAGTGCCACCGTACAAGAACACTGCCCTAATTGGTGATGAAGACAGTAGCATAAGAGGACAGATTGAGGAGAGAGACAGGATCCACTGGCTAAGCATCACTGCCCCCAGGCGACGGTGGGGAAGAGGGAGTTAGCACACCTCCCAGGGATGGGCTGCTGAGTCACGTGGTGTCGTGTTCCTTACTGATTCCTTCATTAGAACTTGACACATGTGTAAAAGGAAAGCCTACCTCACACATTTGTAAGGCAGTTACTATTTAAAGCGGAATTGCATACGTTACTGCATTTAATACCGTAAAGTAGGCATTGCTCTCCCCATTTGACTTTTAAGGAAACAGACTCAAAAAGTCATGTGACTTGGCTATAAAGCGTTGGGATTGGAACTCCAATTTGGGGACTCCAAGTTCATCGTGTTTTCTGCACCCCCACGTCCCTTCCCTTCCTTAAGTGACTGGATTGCATGTCATTTGGGAAACCTGTGGTCTTGGGCACTGGCAGGCAGAATAGGAAGTAACAAACTATGTCTCGGTGTCCCTCCCTGGTTTCTCCTTGGTTTCATTTAAAAGGGTAGGCGTTTGATTTCTTTTTTTTTAGGCATTTGATTTTGCATGAGGGAAGCGTACAGTTAAACTACCGGCCGTTATTTCGGGTGTTAATCCAGTGATTAAAGTACTTGGAAAGGAAAAACAATTACACTTACCTGTGATGTAATCTTTCACATCATGGATTTTGCTTGCAGGGTTGTTATTCCTAAACATATACAGGTTAAAAGGAGCTGGGTCCTTCCCAATTCTTTTCCAGATTTCTATGTCAGGCGTTGTCCATCGTCCTGCCAAAATGTCATAATCCCTTTCTCCAAAGTGGATTAATTTTGTGAGTGGGTCATACAAGCCACCATGAAATCCAATTACCAGCTGAAAGTCAATGTTGGAGTCAAAATAGATTTCGCCATATGCGGTGTACTGAATCTGTTTGAGCATAAGCCCGTTGCTGCTGAAAACAGCCAGTGGTGTCCCTGTGTTGTCTGACGCGATGTAGAATTCATCCCCACTGCTGATTTCCATGGCAAAAAGATGTCCTTGGAGATCGTAATAGAGGGAGGTGATCTCTGAACTTGAATGGTTGTAGACGTGAGTAATCCTGGTGGGATAAGTGAGGTCCGCGTAAAAAAACTGCAGGTGCTGTCCCAGACTGGTCTTGCTAGACACACGCCTTCCCAGGCCATCGTAACGATAGATCACCGTCCAGCCGCTGCCTTTACTGTACACTCGGGTCAGAAGCCCCTTGGAGCTGTACTCAAAGATCTCTGTGCCTCTTTGACGCAGGAAACCATCTTCATCCAACCGGTACTGAACATCACCCAGTCGGGTGATCCTGTCTCGCAGGTCATAGCGAAGAGGTGTCAAGCGTGCGCTGTTACTTGGGTTCAGTAAATGGAGGTTTCCATTCAGGTCGTAGTTGTAACGCCACATGATTTTTTCATTTAGATAAACTGTCTGGAGCTGTCCATCAACATCATACTCATAAGCATATTTGGTAGTGTTGGCGAAGGGCCCTATTTTAATCTCTCTCTTGGTTACGCGACCCATGTTGTCATACTGAATTGTAATCCAGTACATGAGTGACCTGAAGATCTCATACTGAATTTCCTTGATGCGGCCGTGAGCATCAAAGTGCTTCGTGTAAGTCATTACAGCTGTGGAAATGATCTGGTTAATATCATAATATATAACTCCAAATTTTCCAAACTGCTCCACTTTTCCAGAAATGTCATCGAACTGGTAGAGGTCAATGGGCAGCGGAGTTTCATTGATGACACCCTGCATGCTGGTCACCCGGAAGCTGTTGTCATAGCTGTAGTCGAATCTCGCATTCACCATCCCATCTTCACTAAAGCGGAAGATCTGTCTGTCAATGAGAGGCCCAATTTGCCTGTATCTGATGGTGCAAATGAAACCATCACTCTGGAGGTTTACCGTTTTGAGGACTCCTGCCGTTTCATCGTAGGTAAAACTGACTCTCGTGCTATCGTATAAGATTTCTGAGAGCCTGGTCTGCCTCCTGTACTTGAATAAGACCCTCCGACTCGTACCCAGGAAAGCCGTCTGGAGGAGCAGCCCCCCCTCGTTGTAGTCCGTGATGACGGAGGCGTTGCTCTCCGGGGGGTTGTATATGTTACGGTAATAGCCGATGGAGCGGATGGTCTGCATTGTGTGGCGAGCCACGCTGGGCATGGTGATGGCCGACAGCTGGTCCCACGTGTCGTACTCGAAGATGTACTGCCGCTGGCTGTGCAGCAGAAGCACCATGGACTGCAAAGAGAGGACATACCGTTAGCCGGCACTCGCGAATGGCGGAGGGGAGCAAAAGCAGATGTAGTGACCACAAGTGCGCAGAACACTCCACTTGAGAGAGCGGTTTTTGTTTCAACTGGGTTCTCCTTGACTTTCCACGCTCGCTACCGATTTCCTGCCTAACTTGCCTGGATGCTCAATTGTGAGGGGTTCTGCAGTGAGTGCCTCAAGTCTCAGGACCGTACCATGTTTTTTTTTTTTTTCAGGCATTCATAGCCAAGCAGAAGATTGTCAATGGATTCCAGTAAGTCGTAATACGGGCGGGAGCAAAGCTGCTTCAAAGAGAATATTTCAAGGGGAAAACAGCATATGGGAAGTGCAGTCCTGTCCATAATTAGCAATTATTTAGTAAGGTGGTTTTTCCCCCTCATTTGATTGAAGAGCCACTCAAATCATGTTTTAATTTCCAGTGCATTTGGGGAGGGAGCAAAGCATTCAGAACATTACTTTATAAAGAAGAAACATAGGGCTTCCCTGGTGGCGCAGTGGTTAAAAATCCGCCTGCCAATGCAGGGGACACGGGTTCGAGCCTTGGTCCGGGAAGATCCCACATGCCACGGAGCAACTAAGCCCATGCGCCACAACTACTGAGCCCGCGTGCCACAACTACTGAAGCCCACGCGCCTAGAGCCCGTGCTCTGTGCCCCGCAACGAAGAGTAGCCCCCACTCGCCGCAACTAGAGAAAGCCCGCATACAGCAACGAAGACCCAATGCAGCCAAAAATAAATAAATAAAATAAATTTATTAAAAATAAATAAAGAAGAAACATAAAATTAGCCCCAAATGGATCATGTGTACCTAAAGCATCAACAGCAACAAACACTGCTACAAACACATCACTCGGTGAATGAGAGCTGTCAATGCCCTTATTAGGAATGTGGATCCAGATATTCTGTTTGTTTGCAAGTTCTTAAATGGCATCTGTAATGACAAGAAAATCTGAATTCTGAAATTTCCTTTTGTGAGAACCAAACTGGACGTGTACCTCAGGTGCGGGGAGGACGGTTCCTGGGCTACAGACTTGCTTTGGTGCTAAATTATGAGGTGAATAGATAGATAAATAAAAATAACCTCTGCATATTTTGCAAGTAATTGCAGAAAGACAAAAGACGATGTATTAGGCCAACGTGAGAGAAGGCCACCCTGGAGGCTGGTTAGGTAGCTCAGCTGAGGTGCAGTGCATGGGCGGTGCTATCCTCTGAGGAAGCCCCATCTAAAAGCTGTTAGACCGAATGGAAGGACGGCCAAACCGGGAGGTGGTTAGATTAGGAGCCCACTTCCCCACCTACCCCCTGCACCGAGACTCGCTCTTTGCTTTTGACATAGAAACGCATAACCCCGTGTACAAGGCTCATTCTTTGCTTCTTTTTTTTTTTTTTTTTTTGCGGTACACGGGCCTCTCACTGTTGTGGCCTCTGCCGTTGCGGAGCACAGGCTCCGGACGCACAGGCTCAGCGGCCATGGCTCACGGGCCCAGCCGCTCCGCGGCATGTGGGATCCTCCCGGACCGGGGCACGAACCTGCGTCCCCCCTGCATTAGAAGGAGGATTCTTAACCGGTGGACCACCAGGGAAGCCCCTCCTTTTTCCTTTTCCTTTCATTCCCTCTCGACCCCAGTCACTACCCGAAACCTGGCATCTACGACCTGGCATTCTGCACACGTATAAATTGAAGTCTTGTTTGGTGTTGTGCACTGGTCTCAAGAATGGGTTCCCTTTACATGCAGAAGAAAGGGGAGAGGCCACAGAGGACCAGAGGCGTGGCTTTTTTAAAAAACAGCCTCTTTTGGTTACTAATGCATCAATAGGGTGTATGTGCTTTTTATGGTTATGTCGAAGCTCTGCGGGCAACAACGCAAAACTGACAGCTTTAACTGTGCGAACGCGCAGGGCTCTTTCTCAAATGAAAAAGCTCGCACGGAGATGATTTACAAATGACTAACAAGCTCAAGGTCTAATTTGTGAATGTTGTTGACGTATGAGGTGGGCAGGTGGGCGCTGTTGTGGCTTGTTTGTTTACAGCACAAATCATGTAAAAGGGTCTCGGAGAGGAGAACTTAACTGAGGAGAAACACCGTGGCTAATGCAGAAATTCATCAGTGCTCTACAGATGTGATTTACACGTGGGTACTCAGAATAACAAACGGGGCTCAGTCACATGACACTGGTCCCCCCGGGAAGTGCGCTTGGGTGACTGCTGGAAAATACCGATCATTGCTTCCCTGTGTTTACCCTGTGTGTGCAGGCGTACCTTTTCCAAGTACGTGTAACTCCATGTTTTCCCGTCAGCAAAAACCCGGGAAACGATTCTCCCCTGTCCGTCATAATCTACTTTCTCACTCGTAGTTCCTCGCTGGATGCTGGCAATTTGACCCGTGGATGAATAGGTGACATTGACGGCCATCAGCTTGCTGCTTGGCAGCCAGAGAGTCGGATGCCCTGATGTGTCATAGGCGATCCTCAGGAGAAATTTACGGTGGTCATCATAGATCTTTTCTGTCTTTGTTGTTCGATCAAAGTCAACTGAAAGGAGGTTTCTGCCATTAACCTGTTACCACACAAACAAGATGATAAAATAAATCATGCTGTTCCAATACCAGCCCCTTATTACTCTTCAGGGTCCCCACTATTGTTTAAACACCGTTTATGATGATTGATTCTCTTTGTCAGTAAACTAATTTAGCAACTTCTTGGGTACAAGTGCAAGGCAGTAGATTAACTGCTCTTTTAAAAGGTTTCATTAAGCAGAAATACAGCCTGGCATTTGTTCAAAACCTTTTCAATTAAATTTTGTAACCTTAAGCAACTGATAAGAAAAATGCCGAAATGCATTTGCTTTAAAGTTTGCTCAGAAGATACGAAGGTGGTAGACCTGACATCTCTGCACGTTACTCAAATCCCTGCCCCGCCCTGCCCAGAAGACATTGGGAAATAATTGCTTACTAGATTAATCATGGCTACATTAAATAAAACGGTGGTAAACGTGATTCTAGCCCTTCGAGGAGCAGTTAAGAGCAGATAATGTGGAACCCACATTACTGTAAATTATTAATTAGTTTAAATAGCAGGAGGTTACAAACATGATCCTCGTTTTTGGCTAAGTGCTGAAGTGTCACAATTTTTTGGAATGCCTTCTTCTTTGATAACATCTGGTTCACTGGCAAGGATCCTTCACTCCCACATCTACACAGTCTGACCACTGTGCTTACTTTACAAATCTAGCCCCATGCTGTTGTCGTAGGGTCTCTGTGTCACGTCCAGAATCTCTTGACTACATCTGGCTGTTACTGTCTGTGGTCCAGGGCACACACCAGCCAACATCTGTTACTGTGGTGGACATGTGGCCTTGGTTAAATTCTACTTCACACATGGTCTACGGTATTTGCAGAAGACAAGGGCCGGTCCATTCTTTGGTTTCCTACTGCACCTTTGTGGTGATGGTGGCTTGTCCGTACCAAAATGCTTGTTAACTGTTCGGACTGTTACAAGTTAAATGGGAAAATCTTAATTTTACTTGGCCATGTCCTAGCTAGAACCTTCAAAACAGACAGTTCCAGCTGATCACTTACACACACACACACACACACACACACACACACATGTACTCACCACTTATACACACACACATATATACTCACCACTTATACACACACACCACTTATACACACACACCAATATATGTAAACATATATGTATGTACATACATAATATACACGTATATTTATGTAAAATCTGCGATAAAAATTTGTGCCTTGTATCACGGCCATTAAACAAGTCCCATGAAAAAATTCTCCTTAAGCTTTCTTTAAACTTTTCCAATTGGCTCTTCAAGGGGAGTACTGTGGAGTCCATGGAAGGGTAAAGATATCAGCTGAAAAGAAGTTCATGCCTAGCAGGCAAAGTGGTCAGGGTCAGGGTGCCGGGGAAGCACCCAGATGATTCGCAACGAATGAGAAAGCAGTGCCCTGGATGCAAGTGAGGAGCCCTTAAGTTTTCAGTTCTGTCACTGCAGACCCAGCTCATGCAGGAAACAGAAAAACCCCTCGAGCCCTGGAGCACCTGCCGTGTGTTGGCGTGGGGCGTGTACCTGGGTCGGAGCAGGCAGCCAGGAGTCCGAAAGCCCCATTTCCACACATCACAAGGTCTAGCAGCAGCGAGGCCCTGGGCTCTCGGTGAGTTTATATGATTCTGACCAGCCAGCTGAAGGCTTTCCGGGCTTCTGTTTTCCCAAGTGGAAACGTCTGCAGAAGAGCTGCCCCGCCTTCTGTGAATGTTGTGAGACCTGATGAGTTTAGGTTTGCAGGACGCTTTGTGTACCTTGGAAAGAAGCTACTAGCTTACAAGGCTGTATTTTTAAGTCTGTAGTTTTACAGATGTGATTTGATATCAAATAGCTCAATACTGAACTGGCAGAATCCAGCTCTTCAGCTTCTATCTGCACACTTGTGATGCCTTAAGGGAGAGGCTTTGCACAATTTAAATGGTTTCCTGGGGCTCTTGTTTTGCTCGCGCTGTGATTTAAAAAACAAAACAAAACAACAGAGTGTTTACGTTTGCCCTCCTTTTTCCGTCCTCGGGTTACTCCAGGCCACGAACAGCCAAGCGAGACCGCCTGTGTAGCCTCCACGGACTGCAGCCCACAGTCGCACCCCATCTGTTTGCCTTTTACTTGTATTCATTTTACTTTGTATCTCGAGTCTCCATTGCCTTCCTGAACCCTCCTTTGCCTCTGCAGTATTTCCTGTGGGTAGAGTACAGGGAATCTGCTCTGCAGGTCTGCTATGACCGCTTGCTTAGGAAGGGAGAAGGGCCAGGAGGCAGGCCTGGACCCCCTCTTTGCACGCCTGCGCCCCACTACCGGGCCTCTGATTTCGGGTTTGGGACTCTGGCTGCACAACACCAAAGCGTCCAGGAGAACATCTAACTCTGCCATTGTGTTAGCTGCCACACCAAGCACGTCACCACATGCAAACATCTAGAAGCACCACGAGACCAAACATCTGGATAGCAGTTAACATTTTTCTTTTTATCCAGACAAATGCCTTTCTTGTGTCCTCCAACTGAAGAAATGAGGAAAGAATTAGAATGTGGCTGTGTTCCTCTCCACGTTCACAACACAAGCCAAGGTTTTAACTGTTCTTATTGTTTCCAGACACCCGCCACTGTTATTCAATAGGTAACATTTCAGAAGATACTAACAGATGTTTTGTTTTTTTCCATCCCTCTCAAACCTGCCCGCATGTTCTCCTTTGGGTGTTGCAGACAAAATGCACAAGTCAAGGGACATTTCCGTCTGGAACATAGTCCGCTTAACTACACCTGTATGAAATCACATTTTTCAAACTTTTTTTTTTTTTTTTTTTTTGGACAATCATAGAGGACCAGCATTGTTGCCCTGGTGGCCTTTTAATAAATATTTTTAACATAAAAAAATATATCAAGTTACATTGAGTAGTTCACCTAAGATAAAAAACCTTCTATCAGATCATTACGACACCTCCAGCTACATAAAAATAAATCCAAATGTTGTGTCTGGATAAGACCTCACCATGAAATCCTTTGTGATATACAGCGTTTCTTTCTTTCTTTCTTTTTTTTTTTTTGCGGTACGCGGGCCTCTCACCGTTGTGGCCTCTCCCGTTGCGGAGCACAGGCTCCGGACGCGCAGGCTCAGGGGCCATGGCTCACGGGCCCAGCCGCTCCGCGGCATGTGGGTTCCTCCCGGACCGGGGCACGAACCCGTGTCCCCTGCATTGGCAGGCGGACTCTCAACAACTGCGCCACCAGGAAAGCCCTACAGCGTTTCTTTTAACTAAGCATGGAAAATCCCCATGTTCAAAGATCATGTCCAGCATGCCTGCAGTCAGTCACAATGTCCCTTTGATATCGGGAAGTGGGTAGTTATTTTCCCTCTGTAACGCTTGAAAAACTGAGGCATAAAGAGGTTAAAACAATGTATGTTTGACGACGCAAAGCACAGTCAGACTGTATTCAGGTATCCAGAATGTTTGCGACACTATCTCAACTCCCTGGTGTCCTTGTTAGAACATCAACTGTCTGCAGGCGGTTTTGTGTCCCCTCCACACGTCAGCAAGTGCTAACTGTTCGGCACCATCCCACTCTAGGCCCCCTGCCAGTCAGATGAAAGTGAGACGCAGGACGTCACACAAACGTGATGGGCACAATAAGAGTTAAATAAGCTATCATATTTACGCATGCCTCGAAACACCCTTTCGGCCTTCGAGTTTCGAGAATTTCTTTTTCACATAATCCACTAAATGTTTTCCTTTAAGCATCAGAATTCTGGGCAAGTTTAGAAGATGACTTTTATTATTAGGATGCCATAACAATTTTTGGGAATTGATCAAAGGCTGGTTCTAAAGTCCAACACTGACAAAAATTAGGACTGTTTACCAAATACTGTAAGACAAAGACAAGCAACTATTATGCATGTCTTTTTTTTTAAAAATGTAAGTAAAAGCAAGTAAGCTAAGGAATTGTCTCATCTTTGTTCTGGTTTCCCACATCTCTGCCACGATTGCCTCTGCTGGGTATCACTACGTATCCAACCCCCTTTCCCTTAATGCAGTTTCACAGAAAATGCTTTCCATGTTGCTCGTTTCTTGTATAATTTTTCCTTTTGTACTCCTTGCCTTTTTTTTTTTTTTTTTTTTTTTACTTTTTAAACCACTCCGTCTAGTGTTATACCTATTATATCCATGTGATCTAGTCAACTGAGTGTTAGGTTTCCTGCAGTCAAACATCTGCAAGGATGTGCTGCTATTCCTACAGCTTGTCTCTGAGGAAGATCTAGAGGCAATGAAATAACCCGATTCTAAGGCTGGCTCTTCCTCATTCTTTCATTTACTGAATAAATATCTGAGTGCCCACCCTGTGTCAGGCCCATAGCTAGATTTAGGCCAGGAACTTAAAAATGAAAAGACGTTTCTGCTAGGAGATAACGAAAGGTAGGAGAGGAGACGTCCTCTGTTTCAGGGTGGAGGGAAAACGGGTGGCTTTTCGGGCTGATTCTGACTCTGAGTCCTGAGTCAGAGGCCCTGGTGGCCTCGCGTCATCCCCTCCTTCCTCCTCTGAGCCCTAATTTGACAGATGCCAGGTCCGGTCCTCCAACCAGATTTTCACACCATTGCTTTCTCCCTAGAATTCCTCTCTCAGAATCCACAGAGGATGAAATTAGCAAGCCGAGCTAGCACATCCAATCTTCTCTTTTTTTTTTTATTACGTCTTTATTGGAGTATAATTGCTTTACAATGGTGTGTTAGTTTCTGCTTTATGACAAAGTGAATCAGTTATACATATACGTATGTTCCCATATCTCTCTTGAAAGTACGCAACCCTCCCTTGTGATCTTGGCACTGTCTCTACGTGAGCCATCACACATATCAGCTGGAAATCTCCTTTCAGTGTGAACGAACAGGCCGTTTTAAATAGTATATCTTCCGAAATGACTTGCTGAGGCATTGTCGTTCTAGTATTTAGAAAGAAACTCACACCCATGCCTGTGTGCACTGGTCTCTTCCTCCCCAAAGGGAGGTGCTTTCTTCATTTAGAATCTGAGACTGAGAACCAGAGACGTAAAATCGGCTTTTTCCTCTTTTCCTCTACTCTTCTTAATTCCTTTTTTATGTCTAGAAAATCAGTATTAAAAAGGAAAAAGAAGGGTGCACTTAGACTAGCTTGTCTCAAAGAACAGTGGGCCACACGTTACGCGGTCAGTTTCTGGGCAAAGCGTTTCCCATAATCTTTCTTGTGTTTTCGTAACGAGTTAACCAGATTTTTCCTACCCATCTGTTGTGCGGGAATAAATGCCCACCGTTTGTGCCCGTGGTTCAGATTCTCTGGGTTAGGGTTACAGGATATGTAATCATGCCTTTCGTTTTTCAAAGATCTTCACATTATCTCGTTTGTCCTGTAACAACTGTGTGAGACAGCGGCAGGGTGGGGCAAAGTATATTTGTCCATAATATTGCTAGTCTATATCGTGTCTGTGTCATAAGGTCAGGATATTATCTAGACAATATTGTATTATCGCCATCATAATATGGATATCATCGTATAGGTAAGGAAAACGAGCTTTACAGATGTTAGGATTTTCCGATAAGATTTATTATTAGTAAAAAGTGGAGCCTGACCTAGAACCCATACTTTTTGAGCACAAATGCGAGCAGAACCTTTGTGTCTTTCGCTGAAGTAAGTCCCGTGTCCAAGTACCCGCGGGACTCTGTGCGTGTGCGTGTGTGTGTGTGTGTGTGTGTGTGTGTGTGTGTGTACGGGCACACCACGCCTGCCGTAGGGGGAGCCGCCTAAGACAAAGCCTGTGAACTAGCTTCCAGTTTGCAGTGACCCAAGGAAGCCGGGCCCAGGGGCAGCGGTCAGTGGTAGCAGCCGACAGGCACGCAGGCAGCTCAGTTCCTTGTTTCGGCAGAAGACAAGGCCAGGGCTGGCGCTGACTCTGGTAACAGACCAAGACCCTCTGAAAGTGACCCCGGAAGGAGGCTGGAGCTTGTTTTCTTCCCGTCATGTTACTTGCCCCCTAATCGTGCTCTTCGTCCTGAGATTCTATTCCATCTTCTTCTGGCCCTTCTCACGGGCGGGATAACGTCCCTCCAGCCTCCCCGGCTCCTATCCACCAGAACTCCTGGTGCAGGGCCCCGGAGCTAGGGCGTCCAGGCTCCCATAGCCTGGGAGACGGGTGAGGTGGGAGCACAACACTGGTTCCAGAAGAATGCATTTAGAGTCCCAGCCCCGGCCTTGCAACTGGAGAGGAATTAGAATGTGACTGTGAGTTGGATAGTCTGTATCTGATGCACTGATTCCTTCTCACTTCATTTCTATTTCTTGGAAACAGCCAGAGACAATATGTAGTAGCTGGTTCTTACCATGAGGGCTTGTCCTGGGAAATCATGTTGGCCTGTTATAATAATAATAATTCAACCATTTTTTGGTGCTGAAAAAAGGACATGAATGGTATCCTCCATGTTTTTTGTCTCTCCTTGATTTTAAGTAACTTTTTTTTAAAACAGCAAGGGAAGTAATTTTAGGAATAGTTATCTACATTTATCTGATAAATGAAAATCTGTTTGCTAATAGAAAGAATGAATCCGGTTCAGTTTATAGTGGTTTGAAGGTGGTTCCTTATAACTACTGTGTTTTAGTAGTTAATCTATGATGTCTTTACCAAACAGCTATCATAAATCACAGCTTCCTTTCTAGATCTCGTTGGCCCACAATGTGAGACGGAGGAATAAAAACACCTAAGAAGGCAACACAGAGAACATTTTGCAGAGGTCAGTTACACTAGCGCAATCAGCAATGTCGTCACTCTTCTCATAACAATAACTTCAGTTTGGGTTTCCTTCAATAGGGAGGAGGTGGCAGGGGTTTTCCGACGTTGGTCCTCTTCTAGGTGCCTAAGCTGTACTTTAAAAATATTGAGAATGCAAAGGACGGATCCGCCTTTCAAAGGCCAACCCACCTCTTTCAAGATACGTATTTATGACTTGGAATACTTTTAATATTTCATCCAACTCTTACCCATCCCCATCCCATTACGAAGCCATCACTCCTGAGAGGGGAAAGGAAAAGCGTAAGATTATTCGGGCAACATCAGTAAAACAAGAATCTGTCGGCCATCCAGCCTATTTGGAATTGTGCTACGTGCACTACCCTAATTTCCCAGGGAAGAACTGATTTCTTTTTTTAATTTAACACCTTTTTTGGAGTATAATTGCTTTATAGTGGTGTGTTAGTTTCTGCTGTATAACAAAGTGAATCAGCTATACGTATACATATATCCCCACATCTCCTCCCTCTTGCGTCTCCCTCCCTCCCACCCTCCCTATCCCACCCCTCTAGGTGGTCACAGAGCGCCGAGCTGATCTCCCGGTGCCGTGTGGCTGCTTCCCACTAGCTATCTGTTTTACGCTTGGTAGTGTATATATGTCCATGCCACTCTCTCACTTTGTCCCAGCTAACCCCTCCCCCTCCCCATATCCTCAAGTCCATTCTCTATGGGAAGGACTGATTTTTAATCAAAGCTATATTAAGAAAACACTTTTCTCAAATAGTTGGCTTTTTCTATGAGTGATCTGATGGCTTGATGGTTGGCTGTAACTCATGCTCTAAGGTAAGGTGTTACCCTGAGTGTGAACAGGAGATGAGTCCTAGGCCCGGCCTCGTGGACAGGCCACGGCATGACACGGAGGACCGGGTGGCTGTCACCTCGCTCTGACGCTGACTTACCCTGAGCTTTCGACCAAAGACGTTGACTTTGCCTTGGGCTTGCTCTTTTCGGAATCTCCATTCCACCAAATTCTGACCGTTTTCACCAGGAAGAGTCATGTTTCTTTTGGCAACTGTTGGGTTAGCTGTGCCGGCCAGAACGTGCGGCTCTGTCTGGTAGTGCGAATCCAGGCCACTGGCGTACAGGATTCGAAGGGAGCCGTCATAACCGATCTGGTAGCTGTTTCTTAACTGATCTAGAAAACAAGCAGTAGAAAACACGAACTATAGGTGTGCATTAGACACCAGATCGCTTGTGGGGTTAGAAGTGATATGACTTTCTAAAACATTGACTGGACTCCATTTATAAGGGAATGAAAAGTACTTAATGATATCCTTTTAGAAAATAACAAAACAACTTCGATTTCTGGCATCTCATGCTGTAACAGATTCGGCTGAATGTTAAAGGTAAACTTTAGGGGAATTTAAAGTCCTTCTCTACTTTATCTGCCTGATGAAATAAATGAAGGATCGACCTCCAGTAAAGGTTTTGCAAAGAACCAAGTATGCGTTCTTTTCAGAGGCTGGTGTGTCACCTCCAAGGGTTTAGAAGACATCTTCCCAATATTCATCCCTATATCTTTTGTTAAAGGTGTTTTGAAACGATTTAATATCTGTACCTTCTATACCAAAAATATAAGGAGATATGTCCCCCTGAAATTGACTTTAAAAAAGGAAGTTGGGCTTCCCTGGTGGCGCAGTGGTTAAGAATCTGCCTGCTAATGCAGGGGACACGGGTTCGAGCCCTGGTCTGGGAAGATCCCACATGCCACGGAGCAACTGAGCCTGTGCTCTAGAGCCCGCGAGCCACAACTACTGAAGCCCGCGCACCTAGAGCCTGTGCTCCGCAACAAGAGAAGCCACCGCAATGAGAAGCCTGCGCACCGCAACGAGGAGTAGCCCCCGCTCGCCACAACTAGAGAAAGCCCACGCGCAGCAACGAAGACCCAATGCAGCCAAAAACAAATAAATTAAAAAAAAAAAAAAAAAAGGAAGTCATATTTTGTACAAAACACCCTCTCATATTGTAGGCTATTGCCTCAACTTAAAAATTTTGAATAATATAGGACCATTTGGGGAAGCAATGAATTCATGCAATACTGATTTTAGATGACTGTAGAGATTACCTGACAGAATCGGTAAAAAGAAAAAAAAAAAAGTCAGAGAAGCTTAACTCAGATTTAGCAAATGAGTCTTAGAGCAATGACCTCACAGCTGCGATTGTCATTGTAAACAGGCCTTTTCAAGATTACATCAAAAAGGAATATGGTGGGAGGTTCCATCATGGAGTTATTGGACATATATACCTACAGACTGAATGAAAACATGGAAAGTTGAGCCATTACGCATATGGGTATACAGTTTCCAGTGATGGCATGAGATGCGGGTTCAAATGCTGCATCATGCACGGACTCAGAAAGCTCACACTGCTGGCCTCACCCTGCTTCCTTCCATGGCAGTGACGATGATGCAAAAAGGGCCTTTTGATGCAAGTGAAGAGTGGGAATTAACTTGTTTTATTAAATGGAAAAGAAAAAAACCATAATTTCTAGGTTAGCAGATTGTTTTAGATATTATGTGATTTTATATACGTATATATTACTAAATAAACATTATATGTAGACATTAGGCTATCTCATCGATATCTCTAGGGGTTTATATTTCCACCTTCTCTTTCCTGGTTCATCTTATAAAATGGGGGTTGCCACATTCTACCCCGGTGCCAGTGGTATTTTATTTTTTAAAGAGTTTTTTTTTTTTGGTGTGGACTATTTTTAAAGTCTTTACTGACTTTGTTACAATATTGCGTCTGTTTTATGATTTGGTGTTTTTGGCTGCAAGGCATGTGGGATCTTAGCTCCCTGACCAGGGATCGAACCCGCACCCCCTACATTGGAAGGTGAAGTCTTAACCACTGGACCACCAGGGAGGCCCCACCAGTAGTATTTTAAACTGGGCCATTGAAAGCTCTGCTTTCGTGTTTACCTTGAACCACGGTGTAGAATGAGTCGATGGAGGACAGGTTTGAAGTGATGCTGACACCTTCTTCTCGGCTGGATGACTCAAGGTCCACTGTGATAGCCTTGTCCATGTCTCCATGGAGGTTTGTGACCACTCCGGTTGGAAACGTCACATTTGTCAGACGGCCTTCACTGTCATAGCTGAATAAAAGAGGCATGAACTCGCCATTAAATAGGAAACTGCAAGTTCTTCTTACTTATGAGAGAGCCTGCAGCAACAGTAGCTGCACACATTCAGAAGAATATTTGTCTTTGTGCATGAGCTGTGCAGTGAGGACTTCAAACATGCTTTGAAGTGCTCGGAAGCCTGCTGAACACAGAGAAGGCTTGCCGGCGAGGGCAGGAGTAAACAGAGCAGCTCCCCTCCCCAGCATGTCCTGGTCTCAGTGTGACCACATTCCTCCTGCACATCTAATTTGCTGTTTCAAAGGGAACATGTTTGCTGATATTAAACTTCTTAGTATTCCTCCATATTTTCTGTAAAGTAGATTTAATTCACTGTTATATCCTTTTTGAAAGTTTTACTAACTTATGCCCTCTATGGCAGTGCAACATGGAAAAAATATACATATTTTTGTAAAGCAGTATATGTGTGTGCATGTATGTATTTGCATATGTAAAGATATTCCTTTGGTGTCCTGAGACATCTTCAACAAATTAATATAATAAGGCCTTTTCTAAAGACTTTATTTCTCAGTGATTGACCTACTTTATAATGGTAAATTGGGACTTAATGTTGGCGGGGTGGAGATAATCTATCCTGTCTATACTGATGCTGTAGGAATGGGTGATATCTTGAATGATGATTTATCATGTTTACTGAAATGAGATGTAATATCTCCTGACATTTAATGACTATTTGCTTTTTTATGATACCCTCACTTTTTTTTAGCATATAAATATAAGAGGCACCTATAATTTAAGTGTTAGGATATATTCAAAAAGCTATCTTATTATCATAAATATGCATTACAGGTACAACATTTTACTAAAAAATTGATTTGGGGGGTGACTTTTCTATTGGTGGCAGCACCAGAGAAAATTTCAAAAATGACAAGGTGGTTTGAAGAAAGGGAGAAAAATGTAAATTCTGGATGAAAAATCAGGGACTTCCTTGGGACAGAAAATATACTTAAGATTGGATTTCATATGAACACTAAGATTGCTTCATCAATAAAAGGTCTAAGTGAAACGGAGCCCTGAGCCATGCGCCCAACTTAAAACACGCCCAGACGCAGAACTAGGAGAGAAAGAATCTCATTAGTGAAAGACAGAAGTTAGCAGAGGAGGAAAAACAGTGAAGGGGATCCTAATAATGGGTGTAAGCATGGGGCAACAAGGGAATAAGGGGTAGAAAAAAGGACTTAAATGATACTTTGGAATAAAAGGAGAGAGGGCTCCTAGATTGTAAAAATGAGCTTTGAAAAACGTGGTTGTAGGAATTAGGAGCAGACTCTAGAAGGCCAATGTCACGGCGGAGCTAGGAAGGCAGAGGGGAGGACGGAGGCCGATGTCTGTTCAGGGCCTGTACTTCAGTGGGGACAGCATCACTCAGGCCGTGGGCTTGCCTGACGTGATCTGACAACTCGACCTACTGCTTCGACAGCGGCAGAAACGGGCGCTCAGGAGAAAGAGGCGGGCGACGGATGGACAGAGAGAGAGAGAGACAGAGAAAATGCGCGTTGAGTGTAATCACTGTTTGGACGGATAAAAGGCAGAGCTGAAGTGGAAGAGCAGACTCCCTTCCCTCTCCGGCAACCCAAACGCCCCCAGCAGATTAAGGCATCAGTGAAAGAAACCCAAACTGCCTTTTTGAAGAAATTTTTACTCCTGAAACAAACAAGCATAGGTTTATTTGTGCAGCAAAGCAGAGTTACAGAATTACTGACCAAACCAGCTTAAAGTGCAATCTTAACATGGACATAATTCTTGCAGCGCGTTACATTTCTCATCGGATACGATGAAAAATAAGCTATTGTGTTTGAAAGAAATGAACACCCTAAGATAAGTAGGTACTAGGGATGTAATGTACAACGTGATAAATAGAATTAACACTGCTGTCGGTTATATATAAAAGTCGTAAAGAGAAAAAATCCCAAGTGTTCTCATCACAAGCAAAAAATGTGTATTTTCTAGTTCTTTAATGTTGTATCTACAGGAGATGATGGACGTTCACTAAACGTATTGTGATAATCCTTTCATGATGTATGGAAGTCCCACCACTATGCTGTACACCTTAAACTTACACAGTGCTGTCTGTCCATTATATCTCAATAACGCTGGAAGAAAAAAAAAGAAGCTACAGAAAAATTGAAAAAATAAATTAACATCCTTTGGAATGCTCCTACGTAAAAGGCAGTTCAGTGCTGCACTATGCCCCCACTCCCTTCCCATTTTATGGGTGGAAAAATGAAAATATGATGTGGTCAGGTGATTTGACGTGGCTCTCTTTGCATCTCACGCTGGGGCCATAACTGGAACTTTCATGCACTGGACTCAGGTCCCTTGGCCCTTCGGTAAATCACAGGGCGTGACTTGAAGTGGAGAACGGTAGCTTCATACAGGTGGTGCCACCTGCCAGCACTCTGCTGATTCATTCTTGCTGCTGTCACTCACCTGCCCTTTATCGACCCCTTTGCTGGTTTATGTTTTCTAGCTCCATTCAGTCTAAAGCAGGCCTGTCACCCTTCTCCTGCAGAAAGCATTCCTCCAACCTTTGCCTCTGCCCTTTCACTGGCCTACCACCACCCACCCACCCCGCCCCCGTTCCCTGTCCTGCTGGGCAGGCACTTCCTACCACAGGAGGCTGAGCGCATGGCCATAGAGCATCGGATGCTGCACATTCAGACGCTAACCTATTAGCCTTTGGTTCTTTGGAAAATAAAAATACGAGTAGCCTTTGTAGGCAGTGCAGTTAGAATGACAGAGGGTTAAGCTGGCATCTTAGTGGCCCAGTTCCACAGTTTAGCCCTGGAAGTCCTCAGTTTGTGCCTTCAGACGAGCGGCTGCATCTACGTTAAGGCACTAATAGGGCTGAAGGGCTCGCACAGGGCCGGCCAGGAAAGCTGCCATTTCGGAAGGGCCCTCAGAGCGTCTACCCCGCCAGCCACCTACCAGTTTCTGAATAGGCTTTGTGGGCTGCTTACAGTGCCAGGGGGTTGTGGGTACACAGAGCATCAGGAGTCTGGTGGTCCAGAGTCCCCCCACCCCCTGAGGGCAGGTGATGGAGCTATCGTGCTGGAGCAGAGCAGGGAAGGGCCACGTCAAGGTGGGGACCTAAGCTGGGCCTTGAAATCGACGTGGATTTATACAGGTGAGTAAGGAAGGCACAGGACACATTCCAGCCAGGAAGACAGCCAGGGAGAGGGTGCAGAGGACTGAGGACGGACGGGCGGGCTCTGAGGTCAGGGAGCAGAAGTGCCCACTGAAGCGGAGGGTCCGCGGAGGGTCCCTGATATGGTAGAGAGGGAGGCTCATCACTGGGGACTGTGACGAAGGTTTTAAAGGGAAGGAAGGAGCCCAGGGGCGGGGCGACACATCAAGCAGGGAATCCTTCCCAGACTTGCCGATTTCACAAACCAGTACAAAAAATAAAATTGGGGCCCAACAGAGGGTTTTTAAATAAAAACTCCTCACCTACAATTAGCATCATTTCATAAAGAAAGGCCATTTACTCATGCCACAGATAGAAAGGACCTAACTTCAGGGTGAAAGTTCCTGACAAGGACCAGTAAAGCTTTATGAAAATGTTCTCCCCATCATTATTTATGTTTTCCATTTCACTGTGGATCTGTGAAAACTTCTGCACAGGTTCGCATCTATGACAACAGAAATGCAACAAGAAGGATGGCAGCCTTTAGAACTGCCAGGGGACGCCGGATAAGGGAGGGAGAGAGAGACGCCGGATAAGGGAGGGAGACAGGACAAGGGGCCAGGATGCCTTTCAGACGTGGCAGGCGATCCCTTCTCTGGCAAAAGCAGAAAAGCAACGCAGCAGCCGATGTTCGCCTGTCCTCGGCAAAGCTTTGATCCCGGACGCTAACAGGGGCCTTCCCGTCAAACACACGCCTCGGGACATACTCTCTGCTTCCGCGCAGCTTCGGAACGTTGCTTGGCCTCGCTGGTGCGCCAGGCCTGCCCAGCTCGTAGATCTGAGACACGGCTTTCTTTTAGGGGCTTCTTGAATCTACAGTGCTATCGGCTCCAGGGAATCTGACTGGAACATCAACTTGATGCCCCCCTTCCCACTCATCCGGTCGCAGCCGCACGGCTTCAAGTTCATCGCACAGCACATTCTTCTTTACTCCCGGGTGACCCCTCTTGACAAAGGCCCCCTTTGCTGGAAGAGGCAAATCCCTCGGGCTCCCCAAGACCTTTGCGATGCTCTTCACTGATGTTTCTCCGTTTGTTCGTCTTCAATTTTGATTTTGCGTTTTTTTTGCCTAGACTTGCTGTTTTAGCCTTTGTGGTATATTTTTAAATCTCTTTTTACGTTTCCTAAACAGCGGGATTATCGACAAATGCCCCGGAAAGCCAGAGCCTCAGACCTTCTCAGTTGAAGACGCTGATTCCGTTCTGACGTGAAATTTTCTCTCTCGCTTCCCTTTACAGACAGAAGTTCCCAAGTCTTCACTTTTCCTTCACAACATCTCTCACGTATCTTCCCACTCCCACAGCCACCCTACATTTCAAAAGCTGGTCTTGTCGCCTCTCCCCATACTCACGGCGACCGAATCCATCTTCCGAGACCTGCCCCGAGTACCACACTTCTCTGCTTAAACATCTTCTAGTGGTTCCTCAGCAGAGAGAAACACTGACTGAGACTGTCACCAACCAAGGTCAATAGACTATTGATACCACAAATGTATTCAGGTGGAAACAAAGTTCTTGAAAACTTTTTTTTTTTTTGCAAGTGTTCTAAAACATCAGAACAAAACTAATTTATTATAGTTCTGTCTTCATTATACACCACATGTTGGTGAGTTAAACACAACAAAATTCTTTTCTTTTAAAAGTGTCTACTAAAGATAAAAAAAAAGGTAACAATTAACATGTACTGTGTTGCATTAAAAAATCTGATATACTTATTTCTGTTGTCTGTTAGCTTGTTCTAAGCCTTTTAACTCTGACTCTTGTTCAAAAGCAAACATTCAATTCAGTTGATACATTAGAGTCAACTAACATCGTTCAACAAAGGTAACAAGTTTTCTTTAAAACTCAGCAGGATTATCTGTCGTCTTCCGTGCTTCCCCATAACATGGCTTCTCCTTTTTTTTTTTTTTTTGGCCTCCCCGCGCGTCGTGCAGGATCTTAGTTCCCCGACCAGCGATTGAACCCGAGCCCCCTGCAGTGGAAGCGCTGAGTCTTAACCACTGGACCGCCAGGGAAGTCCCATGGCTTCTTTAATCAAATGTTTCGTTTCTAAAATTACCTTCTGTTTTTGAGAAAAATCTGTGTCCATCAGAGCAGGGCTTTAGAGAAGCAAGCAAACCAGCGAAGGGAGGCAGTCATCGCCCTGAGAGGGGCGGCTCTTTTGAGTGGGCTGCCCTGTCCCCCTTGCCTTGCAATTCAGCCTGATGCTGAACTGGTCTCAAAGGTGAGACAAATGTATGTATTTACTCCTAAAATGTTGGCAATGCTCCTCTCCCAGGCCTTTATTCTCTTCCCCTGTAGGGGAATGGACACCAGCCAGCTAAACGCATGTGTCACCTTTGACTGGTTTCTCTAGTCTAAATCGGCCCGTCTTGAGAAACTGAGACACCAAGACGTGATGGTCTGGATGGGTGCCAGTCACGGCCGGCTCTTCCGCGTCCTCCCAGGGCCATCCAGAAGAAGATGCTTAGTGGGGCTACGTCTGCGCGTTTGGACCTGAGTCCCAGTAAGGATTCCCAGTAGAGACGTAATCAGCCTGTCTTTCCGCCACTGTCCCCCTGACACACAGGGAGAATCTTCTCTCCCGTCTATCAGAGTTCCTTTAATCCAATGTCCTTTCATTGTTTAACAGCCTGCAAAACCAAAAAAAAAAAAAACCCCAAACAAAATCCGCCCCCGATCTTGCCATCTGTATGGCAATACTTTTTTCACAATGCTAACCCGTAATAACCTCTTATCTGTCACTGCACTGCGGTAAGCAGAACAAAATTACCAACCTCATCATAACAAAAACATATGTACAAATCGTGCCTGGGTCTGCATTCCTGATGCAGGACGTGGGCAAACAGCAAAAACAGGACAGAGCCTGACTTAAACTTCTCGTGGTGGGACCGGCCCGGAATCCTAATAGCAACAATGTGATTTGTAACACTCACATCAAAAGAATTTACGTGTAAGTATTCTGGGAACGAAACTGAGGTTTGTATATTTTAGCAGTGATCTCACAGACAAATCATAATTTCTTTGAATTCAGGAGCAATGTTGTTAGTTAGAAATCCTCAAAAAATCAGGTTCTGAAGAGAAAATGCAAAATGCTTCCATCATCAAGGGAAGTAGAGCAATCAACCAACTCTTAAATCATTGGTTCATCTGGTACTTGGTTGTCTGCTACCTACACATTACCAAAAATAACGGGGAAGACGCAAAATAAGAAAGACAAAAGAAGGTACTATTTTACATGATGTTTGTGTCCAGTGCTAAGAGGATCCTGATGAGAACCAGTGGAACTGCAAGGGTGGGCGCGGAAAGAGGGGCTAACACACACTTACATTTCTTCGCAGCTGTTGCATTTTATTCAGAGGTCTTGCGATGGGGCAAAATTCTGGCCATTGCTTTGCTTCATAAACCCAGAAAGGGCAGCGGCCTACGGTCAAGCCACTACCCTCTGTTTGGCAACACCCAGATAACATGAGTTCAGAAGACCACAGACAAAGGCAGATCTTTGCTTTCTCACCTCTGGTTCCGCCCTTACTTTGAACATTGAGCCCAGTGACAGATGGTCATGGATATGACATTTTTCAATATTTTCGATATTTTTCAAAGATCAAATTCAAGAAAAGTGGCCCAATGCCTCTTTCCTTCCGTGGTCATCACCGTATCAGGGAGAGCCGATGAAGTGATAATGACCAGCCCTGAAATTCACAGGCCTTGAGACAAAGGGATCCGAGTCAGGACATTCCAGAATTAGTTCCCTTTGTGGTTTGAAAGATTGTGGGTGAGCCCTCATCAAGAGGGGATCTTATTTAAACCATTTAGAAAATGTTTATTGACTACGGAAGGTTGAAACGAGTGGGACACGTCTTATTTTAGGTAACAGGTCTTGGCCAGGTCTTGAAACGTAGACTTGCTGGAGAGGGGATGTCAGGGAAATTTTTGTTCCAAAGAATCTGTCAGACAGAACTGTGCGTGCCCTCATCCTCCTTGATTGATTCCATGGGGCCCGGGAGCGCTGAGGACAAACCCATCCTCCTCCGGAGCTCTCCTCTTCGTATCCTGGCCACTCATTGAGACCCACCCAGGAAATGGCTGTGCAGTGAGTGAGGACAAGGTGGATTTGAAAGACTTATGGTAAAGCTGGAAAGGTTAAAATAAAAGTACGAAGCCCATTTGGAAAGAGAAATTTTATTACTGTAAATTGCTATGACTAATAGCGGCATAATAGATACCAGGTTTGGCTGAAATGCCACACTATTTTAGCAAAAGAAATCTGGTAACTTCTTAAATGTTGTTTCTCTTGTTTTCAGCCTTGACAGGGACCTAGGAAAAGTTGGGGAGAAATGGCAGAACCACACATTTTTCTGGAACAGGCAAGAATTTTTAATTACTAAGAAGCCTTGCATTTCTCAGACGAGGGCACAGAGTTTTAGCGGGGTGCCAAGCCTTGCGCAGAGTCACACAGATGGGAGTAAGTGACAAAGTCAGGCTGGAACTAGGTTCTTAGTTTCCAAACCGAATGCCTTTTCCCAATCAGCTTACGCTGCTGCTCAGAAAAGACAGCAGATAGAGAACAGAGAGAAAGAAGCATCAAGGAACTAATGGGATGTCAGTGACTTGGAAATAAGGAAGGATTGGGAGGAAAAACAATAGATGTAGTGGGTAGACTGGGAATCTAAGATGAAATAACATTTAGACTAAAATGCTGTCTATTCACAAGCTTTGTGAGAGAAAGTGAATATCGTGGGAAGTGTGAGGATGGAGGGAAAGCAGCGGGATGGTCAGACGTAGGCAGTTAAGGAACATGAGGGAGAAAAGAGGGGACAAGTACAGAAGGGGAGGTAACACACAAGGCGAGGCCCATATCTGAGGGCATCAATGATCGGGGGGATGGCATCCAGCAGCAGAAAAGGCGACCCTGAAGTGTGAACACTCGTACTGTCTCCGTTGTTGGGCCACAGGAAACCCTAGTCTGTGAATTCATATATTCACACTTTTCCCCCCCAGCTAGATCTCATTCACGCTTGGGGCTCAGCTCTTTCCACGGGCCCCATGCCCACGTCTCTAGAACTGACTTGCCCTGAGTTCTCACTGGCTGTTTCCGAACACATGCTGGGCTGGACTACAGTCCCCTCGAAGCCATAATTTCCAAATCCGAGCTCATCGGTTTCTACCAACCTGCGTCCCCCCTGTATCTCCCACCCACTGGGTCGCTAGGTCAGCAGACTCTCTTTGCCCTCCCCTCTTGCATTCAGTCACTATGTTATATGTCATTTCCTAATGACTAACTACCTCTTTCTCTGTAATTTCAGTGCCCATCTGTGGGTCAGGCCTTCACCTCCCAACTAGATTTACTGTCTCCTAACTCCTCTCTCCCCGTTTTCTCAGCCTCCTACTTTTCTACATTCAATCCATCCTTATATTGTCCCCAGATGGACCACGTTGCCTTCCTGGTAACCTGCTTCATGGGAAGCCTGTCCACCCACGACCACCAGGTGGTCAGGTTAAGCCCTGCTTGATCAGAACTGTGATCTCCATCCACTTTCTTTTTCCTACTTTCACACATGCTCTATGCTCTTGTCATTCTGAGCTGCACATTCTTTCTAAAACCTACCACGCTCTGCCTCCCAAGGAAATGCTCTCCTCTGGCCTGGAACACCCCGCCTCGGCTTGCTCACCTTGCTTCGTACCTTCAGGGGTCTCACTTTAAGAACCTCAGATTATATATGGAATCTAAAGGAAAAAAAAAAATGGTTCTCATGAACCTCGGGGCAGGACAGGAATAAAGACGCAGACGTAGAGAATGGACTTGAGGACATGGGGAGGGGGAAGGGTAAGCTGGGACGAAGCGAGAGAGAGGCATGGACATATAGACACTACCAACGTAAGGTAGATAGCTAGTGGGAAGCAGCCGCATAGCACAGGGAGATCAGCTCAGTGCTTTGTGACCGCCTGGAGGGGTGGGATAGGGAGGGTGGGAGGGAGACGCAAGAGGGAGGGCATATGGGGATATATGTACATGTATAGCTGATTCACTTTGTTATATGGAAGAAACTAGGGATGGATGGGAGGGATGCTATGATGAATCAGGGATGATGGTTTCCCCAATCATCTTATCTCCTTCCTAGGTCATCTCCCCCAACCCTGGGATGGAGTCCAGAAGAGAACAGAGTCCATATTAGCTCTGCTTTGACACCTCAAGATATTCTGAAGCCAGGACCCTGGAACACAGGCAAGGGGCTTCCTCTGGGAGTCTAGGAGTTAGGGTAGCCTGGAGGGAGGGACGCTGAGGTTGCTTTTATTTTGATATCATAGCAATCAGTCAGAGATGCCGGGCAGTCTCTGGAAAATACCCAACTGTCCACCTTCAGTTCTGTGATTATAAAATAATAAAGTTCCCTTTCACCGGTTGTCACCGTGTAGATTTCTTGCCCTGTTATCAGACAACCCTTTAAAATGGCTGGTGTATATAACTTGGTCTTAGAGTAAGGAAATCATCTGATAATCACTGTGTAGGGGGAGTTGCTGATACACCCAGTTATGATGCTATCAGGTCATCTAACTGAAAACTACATTGCAGAAGAAAATTGGATTAAATCAAGCATTAGTAAAAGCATTGCCTTAGTAGCGTTCAGGTTAGTGTTTGAAATGTACAAAAATGTACAATTATTCAATTGGCTACACACTTTTTTTTACTGATGTCCCTGGGACTATACATTTTGGTTACAAACTTAAAGCAAAATTATTAAACAATTAAACAAAACAGCAAAAATGGAAATCAACCACAGCATTTTCCCACGAATTTAAGTGATCTGCTGATAAAATCTCTTAAAATCATCCTTAATGCAGCAAATTTTTTCTTCCATGAGGAAAGAAAGAGAAAAAGGAAAATAAAGAAGAGGAATTGGGCATCAGTTTTAGAAATGTATTTGTAAAATGGGTTGCTTTGTTTTTAACACAATTTGGGGCAGAAATAACAATGAAACGTGATTTCAGCGCTTGAATTTTTAGGGTTTGATGTCAGATGCCTACCAAGGGACAGGTTATCTTCTCAGTTTTGTCCCATGGAAGATGCCTCTGTGATTTTTCTAACATCATGAGCTATTATAGTCACACACACACACACACATCAAGAGAACACAGCCTGGCACAGATGTCCAGCTGTTTAGACATGATTCAGTGTCAAGGGGACCGGACGCATCTTTCCCGACCGGGAATAACCATCACCGAGTTCTCCTAGGCTACCTGCGCTTCTTGCTACTGCTCTGGATCTGAAGCCCAGTTACGCCTTACGCTGCCTCTCTCTCCTTCTCTGAGATCCCCTTTTCCATCTTCTCCCAGACGATCGGAACTGATGTCAGTGGCAGCTGTGGATCTGTCGTGGGCTCGGGGTTACGTTCATTATAAAGAAATGGTCAAGAAGCTCATTCTGAAATTGCTCAGCTTGAATGAGGGACAATAAAGCACCCAAATGAGAAGCTGGAGACCCGTATACACCTACATAAATGTGTAAGAGCTGAAACTCAGTTATTTGCTCCGTGAATCTGAATAGAGCTCACGAAAGACCACAGTCAGCCCGGTGCATATAAAGCTCCAAATATTCTAAGTCCCAAGATAGGAAACTGCCACCAACCCGGCTGTGTGCATGTACACATCAGCCAGAACTCAGAGGGTTTTTTTCCATGTTGTCTTCTCTAAGCAGACAGAAGAGCCTCTAGATATGCCCGCATGGTGTCTATCTTATGGGGTAAGCAAGCAGAGAACTGTGAAATGCCGTTAGTCATTAAATACTTTACTCAATTGCCCAATTCAATACACTGGGTTTGCTTTTGTGTGCTTTCAAGTGTAAGAACTGAGGTTTCGCTCTGGCTATGAACTTTTTAAATAATAGATTTCTAGCAAGTAAGATCTTTTGGGTCTCCCTGGAATTACTCTAGCTAAGGAATTATAACGTGTGATAATTGTTTTAAAATGGTATGAAGACCAGCACAAAATACTCCCTAATACTAAGTGAAGGGGGTAAGTAGGCTCATCACAGGGTCCTCAGACAAGGGGACACCAGAGCCAGGTGGACATCCTTTCTACCACCCAGCAAGTCAATGGAAGAGGAGGTCTGAGGCAAGATGGCTTATTCAATTAGCAACAAATAATTATTCCGCTCGTGAAACATATTAGTCTAACTCAGGGATTTCAGAGCTGAGTTATAAACTACCTGACACCTGTCTTCCTATCACACCGTCTGTAGCATGTCTAAGAACACTGGCCACTTCCCTAACAAATCACAGTAGGGACACAAAAGTCACAAGTAACACGGAGAGAAACTGCTGCGCCAAAGACGGTATCTCTAGTTTCTGAAATGAAGGTTTCCTGTGCTTTGCAAACTACCGGTGAACCCTAAAAAGTCACCCTATTTTATTGGTGACTGATGAGAATCTCAAGTTGAGAGTCGGGTTTCCTTTTCCTAGAGCCATTCTTCCTGATACCAGGGGCAACAGTACACTTTAGCTGTATTTGCATGGGAAATGTTTTCTGTCTTTAACTCTTTAATCCCAACATTTCAGAAGAAAGTGCTACCAGTATGAAGTTTTAATTTTCGTTAATTATTGTAATAACAAGGTCAACTGAGGAAGTCCTTGCTTTATAAAGCAAAAGAGAGTAAATGTGTAATAGTAGGTAAATATATTTCAAAAAATCAACGACAAAAATGAGAAGTGTTAATATTTTCAGCGTTAACTCTTGGTGCGGAGAAGTCGGAACTGCTTCAGAAGGCAAACATTTACGTGATACTCTTCCAACGGAGGCAGCTCTAGGTTCCCTGAGACTCTTCTCTATAAGTAACCGTTCACCTGACCACATACTTGGTCTACTCCTCTATTCCTTCATTCAACAAATAGCTATTGCGAGCGTTCTACATGCACCGCAAGCTTCCAGGAGCCGTGGGAGCCACAGAGATAATGGCACACCTTGCGTTTTAGAAAACACTTTCACATTTCATTCTGTACATTCTGTGACACACATGTCGCAGGACTGTGACATGCTGATGGTAAATGGAAGTTTGCACTAAGAAAAAAAGAAGTGAAATTAAAATGTAAGGTAAACAATTTCAGCTAATTCCCTTTTAAAATGTCTTTGGTAGAAACTGCAGTGACTGCACTTTTTATTGGTAGGCAATTTATTGATCCCAGGTCTTCTCCCATCTGTTTCTATCCGATAAAGCTTTAATCTCAAGGCTTTTTAGACACTAGGCTAGCTAGACAGCTGGACACATACAAATGGGAACTTGGGCTAAAAAGTTCAATCTTTCTTTGCAAGGTATTTGTACATAAAGAGAGATACAGCATGTAACAGAGCTAGGAACTACTGTCACAAAAGTCATAGAACACAGGTGTTTTTCAACTGTGAAGTGTTTTTTTTTTTCCCCCCATAAGCTCCTTGTGGTTTTGGTAAAACTGTGACCATTGTCAAACCTCTCACATCCCTTCTTTACGAAAGTACCAAGTACCCTTAAAACGTCTAAATTAGACATGTAGTACTACTATAAGAATGTGAGGGGAAATATTACAGACATGTCCTAGGATTCTGGGAGTCTGCCAGCTCACCAGTAACGACAAACACCAAGGAAGCCTGGCGGGGATTCAGAGTCCCCTGTGGCTCTTCTAGAACCTTCACATCTGGCCTCATTATCCAAGTCAGCACAGAACAAGCAGAAACGGTTGTTGTCAAGGCTCTGCCGAGTGGAGGTGGGGGGTTGGGTGTGTCCGTCAACAATCTCAGACTTACGCAGACAGAAAGGGGCCACTCTGTCAGAATCCAGAGGGTGCTTTCGGAGGGGCTGCCTGACGATGACGCTCCTTTACGCACTTACTTTTGAACGTGTTTCAACGTTTCTCACCCTTAGAAAGGGTGGACCCTTGCTCATTCACAGCTAAAGTATAAGAATGTACAGAAAGAAAAAAATGATCATCTGTCATTCAGATACGATGATTCTGAATTACTTAGGTTAAATGCTCTATTTTTTTCCCTGTCTTGTACAGTAATACACTGTTTTGCAAAGTGCATAAATGTTTCTTGGAAATTTTTAAATCATGTCTTTGCTGCAGACGTCTAAAGGAAAATTAACAAAAACACTGTTTTTTGAAAGCAATATTTCTGTTTCTTTTATTGGAAAAGCTGTTTCTCAAGTACTGTAAACTACTATATTCTTAAGTTATAGCAAACACGTTTATATGCGTGTGTGTGTATATAATTATGAGGTTTATATTTGGTGGAATACTTCAATAATGCTTTTTGGAATAGTTGCCTTTATTGTAATTTATCTAGATGTAAGACTTAACAGATATACTTTAAATACGATGTGTAATGGGTCTGTATTAGTGCAAATATCATTGTGATTTATTTTAATTAATTAAAAACTTTCATTCTTGCCAACAGTGCTTGCCCATTATATTCACAAGACAGGTTTGCCAACTCAACCTCTACCTTAGCAGTCATGTTGATTCTTCACTAAGTCCGAAATTCTTGGAGAGTGTTTAGTACTAGAGAAATGTGTCTTCTTTGTGTACCATAATATTAAAAAAGTAAAAACCCCAAATTTGTTTATACTATCCCACATCAACTCCACCAGTGAAGTGTATCCATTTCTCATTGTAGGTCATTAGTGAACCTGTATATGTGTCGCAGAAGTTCATGCGTCAGTAGTAACCCACATGACCAACTTCTGTGCATTGTCAATTCCCGGGAACAAATAAGAACACATTCAAAAATGGCTCACAGAGCAGAGCTTGAGTCCTAGACTGTACTAAAACCTTATTTCTCTATTTTCGCCCCTGCTTTTAAACCAAAACCCTACAAATTTCCTGAAAAACCATCATTTCCTGAAGATCTTATAATCAGAGCAGCTCTCCTGCCCAGTCTCATCTGATGGGAGCATTTTTACTGTAGTCTTTTTTCGCCTCTTTGGCAACAGAGCCTGCTATCACTTTGAAAGGAAGTGCTTGCCATTAACTTCCAATTTATTCCTTTCCTATTGTGATCCTAAAATGAGCAAAAGGAATGCTAAGAACAGAATTTTAACGGAATTCAATTGCAAAGGTTTGTTCCGCTGACAAAATCATGCTGCTGGGTAACATTCATTTTATGAAAAGGGAATCTGTGAAAAAAAGAAAAGCAATCCAAGCTACAGGAGAACTAAGCCTAAGGTGTAAGTTCTATTCCAGAAAAGTTGTATGGTAAATATTTGTATATTGGATCATTTTTTTCTACTGACTTTTATCATAATTTTGGAGCTGTGTTCCTACAGAAAGTACATTTGCTTCTGCATTTCATCGAAAACGTCACACTAAGGAACTCAATATTCATTTCCAGGAGTATTTTGCATTTGTCAGCATGCCGTCTCTGCACATCTAATTTCCCCTTATGATTTGTGCACTGTTAGTGGAATGAGCAAGTAATGGAAAGTGATTTTACACAGTCACAAAATGTGCCTGTTCACAGAGCACACTGCCTGGGCCACTCCTCCACAAATTTAGTACAATACCCCAGCTGGATGCTCCTCCTAGTTTTTCATATGCTTTCAGAGTGACCAGCTATTTCTGAATTGCATTTAGTGGTAAGGTTCTTATAGGTGGAGCTTAGATTCTCCAATAACTGATTATAAGAAGTTAAGCCCTTCTATCTGCGGTGCGGATGGATTCAGCCAAGTTCATTGTAAATGTTTTTAAAGTTTCCCCTCAGTGACAGCTCCCAAAACAGTCAGCTTTAGCACATGGGCAAATATAAACCCCAAAAGCTTTTGCCTAAAGCCAAGGCTGCAGTATGTTTCCCCAAAAGTTTGCTGCTAATACATTCGGTCTGTATGAAGTAAAATATTAATCTTTAAGCAGAGGTAGATTGACCTCGATGGTAATGAAACTTAAGCTTCAGGGCTCCCCACTTGCCTGGGTCCCTTCCAAGGCCCTGGGTCTAATTTTGTCTTTTTTTTTTTGCAGAAAAAGCAGTCCCCAAATTACAGAAGCTCCAGGCTCCCCAAAAAGCTGAATCCCACTTGCCCTTAAGATTGTACTATTATTATCCACACTACTGTACATAAAATAGATAAACAACAAGGACCTACTGTATAGCACAGGGAACTATATTCGATATCTTGTAATAACTTATAATGTAAAAGAACCTGAAAAAGAATAAATATATATGTATATGTGTAACTGCATCATTTTGCTGTACACCTGAAACTAACACAACATTGTAAACCAACTATACTTCAATAAAAACGAACGAATAAACAGAAAAAGGATTATACTGTTATTATTTTAGATTACATAATTATACCACAGTGTTTTATAATCAGAGTAGAATTTTGATTTACTTACTCAAAAAACGTTGTCCATCCAGTTTCATCGCTTTTAGTGGCTAAAAGGCCGCTGTTGCCATGGTAAGTAAACAAAACTAATTCCAGTCCTTGGGCGGTCATGCTTTTCAAACATCCATTTGTTCCTATGGTCAACCATATCACTTGGTTATCAGGAGACACCACTCGAACTGGCATCCGATTTGGGTCCCGTCTAATCCTAAGGGTATTGCCGTTACTGTCGGTCACAGCAGTAATATCATTGTCATTGCTGTAGCTAAAATTGTACAGATAATCGCCAGTGACTAAACTCACAGTATACTGGTGAGTGCCATTGACGTCAAAGATATAGAGTTCTTGATCAGTTGGAGAGGCAACTTCGTAGAAGTTCATAGAGTTAAGTAAAGGCTTGTTCTTTGACACAGCCCGGATCCGAATGTTTCCTAGGTCTGCAATGTATAGGGTACCGTCCGGAGAGGCAGCAAGGGAGGACGGAGCGCTCAGTCTGGCATCTTTGGCATAGCCATCTCCGCTCTGGTAGCAGTCACAATTGGCATCGTTTTTGCAGTCACACTCTGACGGTATCCCGGCAACCAGGGAGATCTCCCCATCTGTGGTGACTTGCCTTATCCGGTTAATTTTCTTTTCGTCGGTTTCAGTGATGTACAGGACCCCACTGTACGACACAGCAATGGCAGTAGCCGACTCCAGGGTCGTCTGAACTGCGTGCTTGCCCACAGAATATTCCACTCCTGGCACCTGGCAATGCATGGGCCGCCCAGCAGCAATGCGCACTTGACGATTTTCAGTGATCTGTAAAACTACATTATTATCCAGGACATAAATGGAGTTATCCATAGGGTTAATGGCTAGGTCAGTGGGCCATTCCAGACGTACCTTCATAAAAAAGAAATGGTCTGGTTACTCAGTTACTGAGCTGCTGTTAATCTGCCAGAAGAGTAAAGTAGAAATCTACCGGGAAAATCTGGGGAAATTACCATTGATTTGGTAAAAACTGTTTAAAAATTGTTTTTAAAATAGATACAGTGAAATAAACTTAAAAAGTTTTGAGTGGAGACAAATGTAGGATATAAAATTTTATTTAAAAATGCAGCTCATTGAAAGATTTGCAAGTTCTAGCCAAATAGCAAATGAATTATAAGTAGTGAGTTAACACATATCAATGAGATGTGAACATACTTGTTCCTTTTAGCAGTAACAATCACCCAGTGCGGGGCTTTCTAGGTTATGAATACATTAGTGTTCCCCTGTGTTTTTAATCAGGCCAATAGTAAAGTTTCTAATTCTAAATATAAGTCCCTGAGGACTAATCCTAGTGGGTTCTCTCTACTACTTAAGGACCTCACGCAATCAAAAGATTAGAGATTTCAGCTGTTTTGTTCTTTTTGGAATATCTGCATGCTGCTACTTTACTGGTACTTCATTACAAATGATTAGCACTTCTTAGTGATAACTGTTCTGTATCTCACTGAATTCTTCAAATGCACAACTGGAGAAGAAAATAACTTTCTATTAAGCTCCTGAGACACATTTTAATGGAACAGCTTTACCACAACGACTGATACCCGGGCCACGCGCGGTTTAATACAGTGTCATCATAGTGTACTGACCCAGTAAATCAAGTCACTTTGAAGAAAAACAGACAATTGGGCGTAATGTTTTCACTACCTGGCTGATGTGCATGCTCGTGTCACAAGTTAAAGGTCTGGCTGAAGTCAGATCGTTAGAGCCTAGGAGAGTTGATATGATTCCATTCTGATCAACTTTTCTGATCATGGTTCCATCAACAAAGTAGATTAATCCATTTTTATCGATCGCCATTCCTGTATCCAAGAGAAGTAACAGTTATTAATCTTTCAAAAGTGATTAATTTTAATTAAATGTTCAGGCCCATCACGAAACTCAGCATTTAACCCCAGTGATAACATGGGCAGTAGACAGCAAGTTAAGACTGCAGATTGCAAACACATTAGGAAAAACCCAACACAGGCATTCATGTTATGTATAAGCGTAAAATGTAATAAAGAACCGAAATTTGTAAGAATCTGTCCTTCGTGTGTGAATCATATAGGTAGTACCTGTGTTTTAAATATAAACACTGTACAGTGTTGTCATCTATAAATTATAGAAACAGGTCATATTCTGTTACACTGAACTTTATATTCTAACAAAAACAGATCTAAGCCAAGGTTAGTGTTTTTTTTGCGGTACGCAGGCCTCCCGCTGCTGCGGCCTCTCCCGTCGCGGAGCGCAGGCTCCGGACGCGCAGGCTCAGCGGCCACGGCTCACGGGCCCGGCCGCTCCGCGGCACGTGGGATCTTCCCGGACCGGGGCACGAACCCGGGTTCCCTGCACCGGCAGGCGGGCTCTCAACCACTGCGCCAGCAGGGAAGCCCAGTGATGGCTTTTAAGGAGGCCCGGGACTCATTCATGACAAAGAAATTCCAGGACAATGGAAAAAAAAAAAAAAAAAAAAGAATTCAAATACTTCCTTGAAGTTGAACAGGATGCGACCTGAATGATATCGGGTAGTTGCTTGATTCTTTCAAAAGTTGAAAAAAAATAGTACGATAAAAAATGCCAAGAACTTAATATTTACTGTAAAATCAACTTAGGATTCTAGCAGTTTCACACTAAATAGCTTTTAAAAACACTAGATGTGAAACAGCTTTCCAGAACACAGTTGAGGGTAAAATATTAGACTCAGCATGAAACACAATCAGGTACTAACTGGATTTTCCACATTTTTTTTTTTTTTTAATAAAAAGAAATCCTCAAATTGATAAATACCAGTACCTTTGGGACTCATGAGTGTGGCTTCCACAGCCTTCCCTCCATCCCCACATCTGGCTTCGTCAAAAGGAAGGCACTGTTCTCCTGTCCCCGCAACCACTTCAGCATTTTTAGTCAAGTCTTTTGCGCCCGTGAGTGACTTCGGGCGATAAATCCTGCGAGTGTTGGTGTCAGAAACATACAAATCCCCTGAGACTGGATCAGTTGCAAGGTAGTACCTGTGAGCTGGGCTGCTGCTGTAAAGAGAGATGATACATAAACATCACAAGGAAAGTTACTCCTAAAACACAGAAATTGAAAGCAAAATAAAACAGTTGATGAGAAACTAATTATAAACCGAGACCCTCCCCCCCCGCCCCCCACCCCCACCCCCCAGATCAACGGCTGGAAGAATTGGTGGCAACCTCTAATGTGACTGCTTTCCTTCCTTGTCTGTTGCTGAGGATTTAACAATTTAGGAAACGGCCATCTTAAAAATAATCACCTTTACAAGGCAACATGCTTCCAGCCTGAAACAAAGAAGCAAGTTCTTGGAATCTTTTTGGTTCAGTGCAAAACCATTAACATACAGCCTTTGAGTGATAGGCTTCAAGTTTATTCCAGGGGACGGGTGTCTCTACCAAACCCACCAGTGAAGTATTAACTTACTAGTGATTTTACTTGCATCTCACGGTAGGGAAAGCTCCTGTCTTCTCTTGCAATCAAACCAAAACCACCTGGCTCCAAAAAAATTACTCTTTTTGAAAGAAAAAAAAAAAGTAGTGCTGTGTCTGTCTGGGTTGCTCTACTGGAATCCAGAAAGGTAATCTGACGCAGTGACAACGTCTGTTCTGAGCTATGGGGTTAAGTACTAAAATGAGGCCACTCAAGAGAAGGAGGCAGTCTTAGTGGCCTAACGCACTGAGTCAGAATGCTGGGTTCATCACTTCCATTTTTAAAATTTGCAAATTAAGCTGCTCTAAAACATGTCTATGAATTTGGTGACATACAGACGTTTGTTCACAATACAGAGTACCTCAACTTTATAAATCTAAATTAGTGCAAATGTAAAATATGTTATGTCCCGTTGTTACCTGTAAAAACGGTTAAGACCAACGTTAGCAAGGAATGGACAAATTATGACATATAGTTGAAACTGCAAGGTAATCCCCTTACATATACTTAACACCACATTCTTGGAATTAATGTAATTTTGTACTGTGTGCAAATATTGCCTTCTGAAAAAAAAAATCCTAAAAAGAGTTTAAATGATTCGGTACCTCGACAAAGACGTCAACAGGTAGGAATCTCCGAGATTCCACAAGTCTTTCGATGACAAAATTGGTTTTACTGATTTTATTCTCATTCTCTCTCTCCACACACACACACTTACATGCTTGTTTCCATTTATTTTATACGTAGATATTTAAAATATGTAGTATAAATCTAACTAAATGAAAATATTTATCCCGAGTAATGGTTCAGTAGTTTTCTCGTTACTAGTTAGGTTCTAATGAAGCAGTTCTCACTACTTAATGCTCTTCTTTTTAAGTGGTGAGCACGTGCACCTGACTCTGCTCCTGTGAGGCTCTGCTGTGCAAGGTTCTGCCCTGAGAGGCTCTAGTGTTCACTGGTGCTTCTCACATTGGTAGAGGGGACAGCTGGCCACACACGGGGTCTGTAGAGGCCTCTGGGGCTCTAGAAAGCTCTGTGGCGGTGATGTTGGTAGACAAACACCCAGACCCACAAAGGCTTGAACACTTTGAGATTCTCCTTTCCAGCCTTTAATATCTTTTAGTGACAAGAAACAGGTTAGAGCAAGAGGTCTTGAGTGTGTAAATATGAGGGAAAGGGGAAAAGGGTGAAAAGTGATATGAAGAACTCATAAAGAGATGCAAAAAGCCATCTGACATAAAAGCCCTCCAGAACTACTGGGTTAGACCTGATGATCAACTTGCCATGCTCAGTGTTATTGTATCACGTTTATAAGTTGATGCCTGAGGTTTAATTTTATTTAATTTTTATTTTTAAATTAAAAAAAATTATTTATTTGCTCTTGGCTGCATCGGGTCTTAGTTGCAGGATCTTTCATAGCAGCCCGTGGGCTCTTTGTTGAGGTGCGGTGGGCTTAGCTGCCCCACGGCATGTGGGATTTTAGTTCCCTGAACAGGGATCGAACCCATGCCCCCTGCACTGGGAGCGCCAAGCTTTAACCACTGGACCGCCAGGGAAGTCCCGATGCCTGAAGTTTTAAATGCAACGAGACATATGGTGTTCCTTAGTGCGGTAGTTTATTACTCTGTAATGAAGTGAAAAGTTACCTATCAGTATAACATTCAGAGCAATTTTATAGAGGCTTTCCCCCCACCCCATAATCAGTCTGCTATCGGCAGAGCTGATCTTCCAGGTATGTATATATAGCTGGTGACAAGAGCTGCAACTCAATCAAGCTGGGTCTACTTTGGAAGACATGACATTGAAGAGATTCTTTAGTCTTTCCCATCTCCCTGATTACATACTAATTATTGTACAGTTGGTTGTAAATATACATACATACATTTTATTTTCTTGCCAGTTGTATAGCTATGAGCATGACCTTTGGACCAGATTGCCTAGGTCTGAACATTAGCTGCATCACTAACTGTGTGACCTTGAGCAAGATAGCTAACTTATCTCTGCCTCAGATTCCTTATCTGTAAAGGTGATAATAATGCAGATTTCATAGGATGCTGAGAGGATTACATGAACTAGTACAAGTACAATCCTTAGAACAGTGCCTGCCACACAGTATGTACTCAGTAAGCATTAGCTGGGCTTCCCCCGTGGCGCAGTGGTTGAGAGTCCGCCTGCCATTGCAGGGGACATGGGTCCGAGCCCTGGTCCGGGAAGATCCCACATGTCGTGGAGCAACTAAGCCCGTGCACCACAACTACTGCGCCTGCGCTCTAGAGCCCGCGAGCCACAACTACTGAAGCCCGTGTGCCTAGAGCCCGTGCTCCAGAACAAGAGAAGCCACCGCAATGAGAAGCCCGTGCACCGCAACAAAGAGTAGCCCCTGCTTGTCACAACTAGAGAAAGCCTGAGCACAGCAGCGAAGACCCAACACAGCCAAAAATAAATAAAATAAATTTATAAATAATATTTAAAAAATTTAAAAATGTTAAAAAAAATAAGCGTTAGCTATTCTTTTTTTTTCTTTTTTTTTTTTTTTTTTTGCAGTACGCGGGCCTCTCACCGCTGAGGCCTCTCCCGTTGCGGAGCACAGGCTCCGGACGCGCAGGCCCAGCGGCCATGGCTCACGGGCCCAGCCGCTCCGCGGCACGTGGGATCTTCCCGGACCGGGGCACGAACCCGCGTCCCCTGCATCGGCAGGCGGACTCTCAACCGCTGCGCCACCAGGGAAGCCCCCCTAGCTATTCTTAAGATTGGCTCGTATCCTGTCTCCTCTTACATTGCCACGTCTTTTTGCCTTGTAACTCTAGCCAGTGTAGAAGTGTAATAATTACTGCTAACTAAACTATAGCTTGACTTCTGAAAATGTAATCAAGGAGAAACATTCTCTAAATTTGGATAGGTTCTAATTTGTTTCCTTGGTCCTGCTGTTACACCATAACATTGAAACTATTAAAACGACGCGGATCCTTCTTAAACCATCCAGTTTGAATTGTTTCTAGAGCGACGATGATAAAGGTAAGTGAAGAATGCACACTTTTTCATGATGTCCCTCATTCTGAGAAAGAACTACAGATTTCTGAGATGGCTGCCTGAGTAGCAGTGGCACTCTCTTCAGCTATAGGGCATGAGTTTTCTTGGTCCAAAAATAATGGACATTCGAGTCATAAGCTTTGCCTTTATTGGCATAACTTTTATTCCAGTGGGACAGTAGTAAGAGAAGACCCCAAAGTGGTGCTTTATATTTGCTGTTTCCTGTCCTGAAGCGCTCCCTCCTTGAAGACACAGAAATTTCTAAACCAAGCACTATATGCCAGTGGCTTGAAAGATGTCCACCAAGTGAAGGCTCTAATCTTGCAGAGAACTCTACTGTCCAGAAGGACAAATGTGGAGGAGCACGTGGCCCTGGAGAAGAGAATTTGCTTCTGGAAATACTCCCCACAGAACAGCAGGAACCGAGAGCTACATCCATTGCCGGCAGGGCAGCTTGTTGCTATGGCAACCTAGAGCGGCTTCTTGGGTCCCAGCCTTCCCTAGATGAAAGGAGGGATCTGTACTGAAACACTGAAAGAAAAGACAAGGGAGTTTGGAAATTTTCGGTTGCCAGGCTGGAGGCAAGAAGCTCTGAGCCACGTGTGCGACGCGTCTGGGACTCAAGGACACCTGATCTAAGCACAGAGTTTTCTGATAGCAGTTCTTGTCCTTCTGCCTTCCTGAAAAGCCAAAGCCCTGGAGAGGCTGGGATGGTGGTACAAACGGGTGATGAGCTTTCAGGTCGGTAATACATCTGTGAACACGGGAGGCTATGATGACTGCAAACGGTCAGCCGCTGGCAGCTGGGGTGCAGGAAACGGGGGGAAATCTCTATTCAGCTGAAGAAGTACAATAGCCTTCTTGTGTGACTGACTGGGAGTTTCATTTCAGAAAGGTTTATGATAACATTGAGATTGTGACTAATAGCAGCAAAATCAAAGAAACTGAGACCAAGTGAAGAGCCTTTACTATTACTGTGCCTTGATTCTTAACTCACCCTGAACTGCCTAGATCATCACAACTACCAAGCCGTTTTCTCTACATCTTCCTCAGTTAGATACAGACCCAGTGGTAAATGCAGACTAGATTCGCTCATTTGTTTTGTCATAACTCAACCTTCTTAGACTTGAGAAGTATTTGCAAAGGACAAGCTATGGAATAGATATCATTAGCACTTTTAATCTTTTTAGCTGCAAACTGTACCACAGCCCTTGGAACACAGAGTGTTTGAGGAAGCATAAGTTACACTTATGTATAAAATTCAACTGTGATTTTCTGGCTAATGAAAGACTGTTTGTATTATTGCAAGCAGGGTTTCGGGATGCGATATTTTTGTGCCTGCTTAATTTTTAAATATTAAGTCAATGAGAAGTGCTGAATCAAAATTTTATAGTTTTGTATCTAAACTTTAACCAGTTCAGTTTCACAGAACTGTGACT
The DNA here is from genome assembly GCA_036417435.1 of Inia geoffrensis. Taxonomy (NCBI): domain Eukaryota; kingdom Metazoa; phylum Chordata; class Mammalia; order Artiodactyla; family Iniidae; genus Inia; species Inia geoffrensis. Next base: position 36,738,510 of record CM070919.1, on the reverse strand, counting down.
GACCCTTTCTTTGATCTTTTAATTGGTAATATAAAATTCACAAAGTTTAGCTTTAGACCTCCATGCTTACATGCCCCTTGGCTGGTATTAGTTAATTATTTTAAAGCACTGGAACAGGAGTGAGCTAGAATTTACTGCCTACAAAAAGGGTTTGTTAGCAAACTAACACTATAAACATCGTAAGAGGAAATGTTTAGCATATATAAAAGAAACTTATTTTCTAAGCATTTCAGAAGCTCCCATTTATGTAAAAAGTTTAATATGTTGGGTAGTATTTATAACTATTCATTAAAATATAGCTAGAGACTTTGATCTGATACAATAGCCTGACAAGTACTTAATAAATTTGGTATGACAGAATATTTTGAATTTTAAAATATTAAGACTATTGTTTTTATATTTATTTTACTCTTCAATATTTTTATCCATTCTTTTCCCCCATTAGTCCAATTAGTGAGACTGTTGACAGGGCATGAAACACACGTACAGGAGCAGAAGTGTGCATTTCCTGCTTGACTTAAAATCATTAACAACCAACTTCTCTGTCCATTTTCATAGATTAAGGCATAGTTTTCTTTTTCTTCCTATCACCTACTCCTAAGCCTTTCATGACGTTTATGCTAGCCAGGAAAGTGGGGATAAGGAGAAATCCAGGTGGATCCTCTCATCTGGCAAAAGGAAGATGATACAGGCAGGTAAATAGGAAGAAAGCGCCTGAAAGGAATTTTAACTTTTAAGCCAAATGAGGAAAGCTCCGATGAGCTGAAATATCGTCATTTTGTTCAGGTCAGTTTTGATAAATTAGTTACTAAGTGAAGGGACTCCCTATTCTTGTCGATGATTTTGTCCCCTCTGTTTGATGACTTGAACTCAAAAGCCTTGGTTATTTTCTGCGTCTTCCTCTTTTTCATCACCCATACGCAGTGTGTCCATTCTCTGCCTTCCTTTATTTTATTGGCTGATTGCCTTCATGACGTGCCAGACTATTTCAGGTAGCATCTCGTGGTTTCGCGTGACAGCCTTCTAACTGATCTTCAAGTCATCCTGGACACTGATACCAGATTCACCTAAAAGGCCACTTTGAGATGCCGCTATCTTGTTCAAGATCAGAACAGGGTTCCCTACTGTCTCTGTTACCCTGTAGGACAGGAGAGGAACTCCTTAGAGCTACCAAGGCCCTGAGCTCTCTGACCCTAACCTGCCTTTCTACCTGTGTCTCTCATTATTACCAATATGGCAGTTTTGGCATTATCAAAATTATAATTTTGAAGTGGATCGGGCTCCTCTTAGAACATGTCCCGCTCGTCTCTTCTGAGCAAGTAAGTTGACTTACTCTATATTCTGTTGTTACCGAGTCCAAGCTCACTCTGCTCGCCGCGTGACAGCCTAATAAATCGGAGAGGAGGTGTTGAGGCAGGGAATACCACTTTATTCGGAAAGCCGCAGATGGAGAAGGTGGCAGACTACAGTCCCAAAATAACCATCTTATCAGGCTTTGGATGCCAGTTTCTTTTATAGCACAGAGAGGGGGAGGAGCTAAGGAAGTAAAGTAAAAAGGCTGCAAGCTTTGGAAATATCCCCTGGAATGGCCAGCCTCGGGGAGGGCATGTGTCAATGTCTTCTTGCAGCCACCCACAGGTGGGCAGGGTCCAGATGTTCCCCTGAACAAAGACACTTTGGCTTAACGTTCAGGCCGAAGGGCAGTGTTCCCGGGGGGCAGGCCACTGTGTACAGACAGCATCCTCTCAGTGAACAAAAGCAGCGCGAAGCAAGGGTTAAAGTAAAAGAAACAGATGCAACAGGTAGTCAGACTGGGCTCCTCCTTGCTTCCCTTTATGCACGACTGCCCTCCTTCCTCCTGGCTGTTTCGAGTACGCAGGCTTCACCTTAGAGCTACGGCAAATATCCACCTTCCGGGAGACCTCCGACCCGCGCTCCCATTTCCCAGGAGTCCCTTCCTGCACACTTACTCTCGCAGGACAGGCCATGGATGTGATAAGTGTCAAAGAACGACACTGATGATGTGATTCAGTCCGTTACATGCACATCTTGTTTCCCCTACTAGGTTGGGAGTTCTGAGAGCATGGACTTTGTCTCACACTACAATTTGTCCAAGAGCCTAGCACATGGTAAGTGGTCAGTTAACACTGACTTAATAAAGACGAATATCAAGTTAAAGCCCAAACCAGTTTATTTCACATGCACGGCGCATAAGGGAAATGCAAGCACCCACACGTAGCCAGGATAATGTACAGCGGGGATAATGTACAGAGGAGAATCACGAGAGACGGGCTACAATGAGTATCACTGCCAAACAGCACGAGTTAGTACATAATGAGTTCATTTTATAAAGTACTGTTGATAAAAAAAGGTAGCTCCAACATCATAGGTTTTTTTTCCAGAGAGATGATACTTCTAGGTAATTTGTCAAATGATTGTGAAATACGTCTAGCTTTTTGCACACCCAGGGCATTAGCCCGTAGGAACCCAGCCGCTTGGACAGATGAAAACTGGCTGTGTGTGGTATAGTGCAAGAAACACACTTTTTAGAGGCATTCAAATCTCTGCTCCCCATTTCTTCGTTATGTGTCTTGGGGAAGATACATAACCTCCTTGAGCCTCTGTCAGTTCCTGTGTAACCCGGAAGGGCTGTTACGTGGGTCTGCAGCACCGTGTATCTGGCACCGTGCCTGGCATGGAACAGGCCGGCTTGTTAAAAGGTGGCTGCTTTGATGGGCTTTCTGTATTGCCTCCAGTGTTTCTGCATTTAGCTGGTGCACACACCAGGTTGTCTTCTTTTCCCCACAGTTACTAAGAAGGCAAGGCCAGAAGAAGTTTGAATTCTGCTGTGGTTTCTAAAAGCAGAGCTTTGCAGGCTCAGGAGTCTGGAGAAATTCCGTGGTAGTTTTTGCATGCGGCTGGGCTATTAGCTGGTAGCGTAGGATCAACAGGGGAGCTTAGGAAAAGGTCTTAGGACCAGGCCTGGTCATACCGATATGCGACAGTTACACATCTTTCAGCAGAACTTTTTTTATTTCCTAGTTGTCAATCTCTACACAACGGTTTAATTGAGTCATGTGGATTTATTCATCTCAAGGACTTCACATAAATTATCACTAATTTTTCTATCTAATATCATTTTATCAGTTATTTTAATGGCCAAACTACATTTAGCGTATCCAATATGTCTTGCTTTTTTTGGCTAGCTTTACTTGCAAACATATTTTTTTCTCCCTTTTTTTTTTTTTTTTTTTTTTGCTGTCCTGAGGAAAGTTTTTCAGTCAAAAGTGTCCATATATTATACAAGCTTGCCCCGTACCTTCTCAGCTAAGTGTACAGAGCAAACGATCTGGAAAACTTCTGAACCTATATATTTGCTTCGACTATAATCATTCTTAGCCTTGAGGAAAGCCTTTTCTTCCATAATAATGGCAGTGGAGACACTACTTCTTAAAACTCAAATCCAGTAATTCTCTCAACTTAGGAAAACAGAAATGGGTTTCAAACACACAGTTTTAACTACAGCAGCAATGAATTTACCGGGAAGTCAATAAAGCTTAACCTTTAGGGCCCCTTCACTTGTATGGGTTCCTTCCAAGACCAATAAGGGCCCTGGCAGCGTTATTCAGGCGATCTTATGTTTTTAAAAATTTGCCAAAGTAAACTATTTTTAGATTCTTCTTCTTAAACAGAATCCCCCAGACTGACTAAGCTTTGGGCCCAATAAATAGGATCTGCTCTGGCTATTGGCCAAGCTCAACTCTCCATAAACTCTCCCAGCTGTGCTTCAAACGTTCTGCTCTGTGTGGCTCAGAGTCAGTAACTGAAATTGACAGATTTTTTGTTGTTGTTACACAGAGATGTTCATTATACTAATTCTTTTGTGACAGAATTTACTTTGTTAGCCGACTTGAAAATATAAATTATATTGCACAATAGGAGTTGCAATATGTTGCATAACAGTAGTTCATTTGAGTAGTTTTCATTCCTTAGACGTTCTGTGATACTGAGTTTCCTCTCTCATGACGAAATGTTCTTAGAAAACAATGTCAGATAGTCACAGTGAAAAGTAAAAAGGACATTCAAAAATATACAATAACTTTTAAGCAAGATGCTTACCTATGTCTAAAATCTTTATTTCTTGGTGGAAGCAGACAAAAAAAGGCGGAGAAAAAAGCATAGTTAGAAGAGGTTTCTGTATCATGAGTTGAATACTGCGATTTTAATTATTTTATGGAAAATTGCTAACTTAGGCTTATCAAATAACTTACAGAATAGGATGGTTTTGATAATCACACTTAAATGAACAATGCAAAAACAGCAATTTGTTACTTTAACTATGGGCATTATGGTTGATGGGTTAACCCAACTTGAAGATCCAATACTCTAGTTGAAAGTTAGAGGCTTAGTTGGTTTACTATTATGTCCCAATACTGTAGGAACATATTTTACGCCTTAATTTCAACCCATGTGAAACAAAAGAGTGACAACCCATATTATAAGGTTATTCCAAAGATAACTGGAGGGGTTTAAAGATCATAGTTCTAGCTTACTGGAGTACAGCGAATTCACTGGCATCAGTGAGACATTTTATACACTGGGTGACTTCATACTCTTTTATGCATTTATGGCACAATACATACGTGTTGGGCTTTTCTTACCTTTAACCAGGAATTTAACTGCTTCCTAAGGAGAATTGTAAACACTGGAAAGGTACGTTTAAATAAATGAATCAGTACGTTAGATTCAACATTTTTTAAATAAAGGCATGTTTAGCTCTGATCAAAGTCCCGAGCTACGCAGAGGCATACCTCAGTTCCAAGACGCTCGTCACGTTCCCGGAAGGGAGCATCCGCCGCACGTAGTTGAAGTCCCCCACGTACAGGCTGCCGTCGATCCCACAGGCTAACGCCACGGGGGCCAAGAGTTTATTCCCGTCAGCTGGCCCATTGCAGCTCGGGCACGAGATGCTGCGCCTCCGGCCGTTGCCCATGATGCTGCTGACGACAGGAGGCTGTTGGGAGATAAACTGATTCTCCCCGTTTCCCTTGTACAGTATGCCTAGAAGAGAGAAAACACATTTTTCTTAAGATGAAAGGAGCAGAGATGAAAAGCAAACATGTTCACTCTAGAAACCACAATTTGCTGCCTTTTCGATTTGGACTGGGAAAACTGTCATCTAAAGTTCTTTTGGAAAGAACTCCATTCAGCTACCTAGTGTAAGATATTATATGGCAAGATACATAGGATACATCAAAAAATGCCGTCTGTTGTGGATTTAAAGAATGTCTGGTGGGAGAAACAAAGGACTAACAAGAAAACTTAAAAACCCAAATTCTCAACATCAGTGATTCTCAAACTTGGCTACACATTGGAACTGACAGGGGAGCTGTAAAAACTACCGATGCTGGGATCTCACCCTGAGGGATGCTGATTTAATTGATTTGGGGTGCAGCCTTGGCACTGAGATTTTTTAAAACTCTCCAGATGCTCTTAATGTGCAACCGAGTTTGAGAACCATCTCTACACAATGTTCTTTAGGGAACTGCAAGTCTGCCTAATTGTTAAATGATGTCAAAAACATTCTATATTAATCCAACTAATAAAAATGGGCACCGTAAATATGAATTTCTTCTTTATGAGTTTATCACTGATTTTTAAAAAGTTAAATACACCTTATGGGAAACAAAGGTAGGAAATGTACATCAAACCTCCAACATACTACCAGACCGCTAAAGAGTACCCTTCTGGCTTATACTTCAGCCTGACCTGAGATTGCATGTACATGCAGCTATTCGAAATTTCAGACATTACAAAATTGGGAAGGGCAGTTTATAATTTAAAGTGAATTCTGCTTTTAGACATGAAAGTGCCAATAGATTTAAGAAGACAAAATGCCAGTCTGCTCTATTTTGGTCTGCAATGAAAATCTGAGAGAAAATTCCAAATAAATATTTTCATAGTTAGAAACTGGATTTGAGTGGAGATTCTAATTTTATTCATTTACCATTTTTATACATAGATCACTGGTTCCATTTTGCTCTGATGTAACTGGATGGTCAGCTGTTATTGTTCCATACACATTCAAGATCCTTCTCAATGTGTTATTCTCTGTAAACACCCGTTGTTTATACTTTTTAACAGATACACTGTTAAAAGAATCAATCCCATGAAAGTACAAACAGGAAACTTGAGAAAGTGTTTTTTCCTCCCACTTTGGGATAATTTTAAAGTGAAGAAGAAAGCAGAATAATTATGTTCCTCTCATAGCTCAGCACATTTTAGGTGAATTCTGGGATTACTTTTTTAATGCTTTGCTATTTGGGTGATGTAATAATCAGAGCCAATCTACACAAAGAAATCAGGACCGATAAAACAGGTTTATTCAAATTTAGGGAAAATCATCTAAATAAGGCTGGATCATAACAACAGATGAAAGGCATTTTGCCTTGAATATTCAAAGAATACATTAATGAGCCCTAAGATCTTTCTTTCTGTGATTACGTTATTTGACAATTACGGGACTATAATTTGCTAGAAGAGCCAGTTCTGTAATTTTCATCAGGACAGTCCCACAGAGTCGGCCTCCTGGTCTACCGCATCTGACTTATTCCTTCATTTCTTAGAGCAATCGGTCTTTCATGATTCTCCTCTATTATGACAGAATAGAAAGATGAACATGAGAATATTTATTTCCATGTTCCAGTGGTGCCTGCACAAACACCTGTCACTGTCTACATTTTTGTCTTCTCTTCTTCCTTAATATATTTCCATAGCTCATCCACCTTGTCATGATTACAAATCACTTTGTTTACTCAATTAGACACATGTCACTTTGAAAAGCCACTACTTGTCAAACTGTTCTTGGATAAAATCTGAAATCACAATCAGTTCTCCGTGAATTAGGTTAGCTTGCATTTTAAAGTAATATCTATTTTATAATTTATAACCATTTTTTTTGGAGGACGGAATTTGGCATGGCCCAGTTTTTACATCTGACCTGATATCTTAATAAAAATTAAGGGCTTCCCTGGTGGCGCAGTGGTTGAGAATCTGCCTGCCAATGCAGGGGACACGGGTTCGAACTCTGGTCTGGGAAGATCCCACATGCCGCGGGGCAACTAGGCCCATGAGCCACAACTACTGAGCCTGCGCGTCTGGAGCCTGCTCTCCGCAACAAGAGAGGCTGCGACAGTGAGAGGCCCGCGCACCGCCATGAAGAGTGGGCCCCGCTCGCTGCAACTAGAGAAAGCCCTTGCACAGAAACAAAGACCCACCACGGCCAAAAAAAAAAAAAAAAAATTAACTATACATTATTCTCTGGCAGACTGTATGCATTTTTACTATATATATCCACACACAGAATATCTATGCGTTTCTTAATCCTCCCGAATATGACACTGAGTGTTGAGTATCAGGTACGGGCTTTCCTGAAGTTCTTTGCTTGTACTCTTCTTACTGGCTCATAATCTCTTGGGGGAAATCCTGTGGCGAACTGGTTATGAACTTTATCCCATGTTCTCATAATAACTAAAATGCATGTGGAGAGGTTTTTCCTCCCATTTTGTTGGTAAAGAACTGGAGGAATATAGCAATATGTCAAACCATGTGAAATATAATTGTAGAGAATTTAATTGAGAGCCACTACTAGCATGGTAGGCACACGGCTTTGCATCTTGAAAGACGTGGTTAAACCTCGTGACTGATGTAGCAGTCTTCAGACACTGCTGATGACCAGAGAGGGCATATAGAGCATCCTCTTGGGTTGGAACGCCCCACTTCTCCAAAGCACGTGCTGCACGTGGCACTAGTTTTCGGCTCTGCTCCCAACGTTCTGAGGTGCAAAGTGAACTAAACCTGATGTCCAGGACACAGCCGGAAAGGAAGGAGAGCTTAGCACCGCTATAAACTAGGAAAGGTGCGAAGGGTCTTTCTGTTTTGTCTTTTTCTTACTACTGATTCGCTCAGTACGATTCTCTTCTGGAGGTGAGGTGCCAGCATTTTCAAGCACTGGCCTGGAAACTGTTTTAGATTTAGCACGTTTGGCAAGTTTAAAATGTATGCTCTCCAACTCCGACACACTTTTTTTTTTTTTTTTTTTTTAACAAAAAGAATCAATATCAAAGCAACATTAGTCTGAAAAAGTGGCCATTAATCATAGTTAAATATGTAGTTGTATTGCATGCTCAGTTCAGCGTTCTGAACCTCAGAAACCTCTGCTAAGAGAAAAGCTAGTTATTTCGACAGGACTGTGAAATCTTCTTCTCTGGCGATTCGTAAGAGGAGAGCAGAGAGTTACTAGCATGGTATGGTTCAGGATAGGAGGCGAAAGCAAGTTACCTTAGCAGTCTGTCTTTCTAGCAAAGCACCTATACATTATCTGAGATGTAGCCAGCATGTGGGTAAAATGTTAGAAACACAGCCAAGGCACCAGAATTTGTTTAATGTAAATAATATTCTCTGTGCAATGAAGCTGGTCACATTTTGCAAATAATTTATCTCTTTTGGTTTGTGAGATCTGACATGTTTTTTCAGAGCACATTTACTTATAAGGTCTACAACACATAATACTCTTGATTCTTGCTTTTTTTTTCTAGATCACTTGCAAAGTCAGATGACAGTGTATGTAACCCAATTTGAGTGGGAGGAGTTTTTTCCCTCAAATACAGTCTAAGAAGAACTGAAAAATAACCTAGATACTGAGAACAGACTAATTATTTAAGGATTAAGATCTACTAGAAACATTTTGGTAAAGTCACTTGGCATTTTATTTTTTCTTTACTTAAAAAAAATCCCCCTCCCTTCATTTCTCGTAAACCTCCCTAAAGCACTTCGGATAAACTCGCTGACTTCCTGGGAAAACTACGTTGGTGGTGAGCATATGAACATTGGGAAGTGTATTATGGAGTTCCCACTTTAGGCTTTTATAGTCTTTGAAAATACACTTTTTTCCCCCTACTAATTCTGATCCTACAGCATGCATGGGATAAAATATTGCTGCAGTTTAATCAATTTGAAGGTGAGTAATATTACCTGTGAACAAGATCTTACCATTCTGAACGTCCAACACGTGATGTTTATTTAACGTCCAACCTCCCATGTTGGAAGCATCTAATTCGTAGCCTTGCAATATGGCAGTCCTTTTCTCCCACAAAGTCAGGTCCAAACATGACTCATATTCATATCCAACTGACACTTGAATCAAAACAAATCACAGTTCATCTTCCCAACCACAGGCAGAAATGGAATTTATTTTATTATTTTGATAAAACTGCTTTTTTCACTGATGTGCTCTGAGACTGTATTTCCACTTATTTGTGAGCAGAGTCTATTTTTATATGAGAAGATTTGATCACATAAAAGGTGTTTTTCTAAAAAATGGTCTCCAAATATTATTTTTGTACTGACTTAATAGAAAACTAGTATTTTTTCCCACACCACTTTTTCACAAGGGGTTCACAGCACAAAATGAAGTTCAGATCAGGCAGCTGGGTGAATCATTAGAGCCGATAAATCAGCCCCAAATGCTGATCAGATGATAACAACTAAAAATAACGTTTGCTATCTGAATAATTAGTGATGTTTAGTTTCCAAGAGTATTAAGTTATGGAAAATATTTATAATAAGTAAGGTTCAATATAGCAAAAAGATAGCCAGGTTATGACACCATATTCGTTACGTTATCAGGAATGAGCAATAAAACTAGCAGTAAATTAATACAAACGAATTACAAATGGAAAACTTCAGAGTTCACAATGAAACGTGGGTTTTAAAATTTAGAACAAAGTGAAGGGAGAAGTGGCAATTATCTGACTGATTTGAACTAATTCCAGTCCAAATTACATATTAGTTTCAGAATAAAATGTCTACTACATTTTCAGGTAACAGCTAATAGAGCAAAACACATGTTTTCCTTTAGTTTTTGAAGTTCTGAGCCTGAGCTTGGAGCTACACTATGCATACCTCAACAGATCAGACTTTGATTGCATTGTCCAGTCATGCAGTGAAACAACTAGTTTGATGTTTTAAGAACATCATTCCGCTGAGTTGACTATTTCTTCCAGTCAGAAGAGCTGGAATAATTTTTGGACACAAATGTTGTCTGATGTCATGTTAAAATATCATTATGAGTTGAAACTACACTAGCTGTTAGATACTGAAAATATTTTAAAAAAAGGATAAGGAAAGCTAACGAAATAAAATTATAAAGGAAAGAAAGAAACGAAAAAAGGAAGGGACGCAATAAGGAAAAAAACATGACAAAAAGGATATGGCAGCCTGAAATCTCATTCAGAACATTCTTCTCAGATATAATTTCAGCCAGAAAAATGGATGCTTTCTCCTTTTCATCACATGGAATACATTCCTCTTCCCCATGGTAGCTCTAAACAAACCAGCTTATCACTTTCCTAGGCAACCTTACTGCCTTCCTCTCTGCTTATCCATGGATTTTCACGCGTTACAAAATGCATTTTATGTTGGTTCTGACTTCAAGACAATGTTCTCGGTTCAGAATACATATTTACATGGGACTTACCAACAGCTTCAGATAGGCCATAGACCTTCTGATTATAAGCATCTGTTTTATCCCATATAAAAGTATAGGCCAAGTTCGGTGAGGCAGGAAACCACTTTTGAAAGAGTCTTCCTACTACAGCTACCATCAGATGAACCTTCATTAAATTAAATGGGATAACGGACTGGGTCATGGTGATCTTAAGCACTGACTTATATCCGGCAGCTCTGGAACTCAGGTAGGAAAGTTTCAAATCTGTTCCTGGAATTGTGGTTTCTTCATGGAGTACCTAGGGTTGAAGAAAGCAGAAACTTCAAACGGTGACCACGTACGACTATTCGGTAAAGTGCATTGAAAAGAACGGAGCAGAGCAACCAAGATAAGACCCTAAAGAGTCACTGACCATAAACACGCATTTGAGATGTTATCTTATTCAATAATCAAGAATAACTCCTCTGCCAGCCCAATTGTTCTTCTCCTAAAAGCATCTTGTCATTTATTCTGAGTTAATCACAGCTCACATGCTACCCCTCATACAGGAAATACTGTGACTGCTCCAGCAGGCTGACATGCAATGACTCGTTAGTTTATGGTCACTGTGGATTCTCACTAACCCATCTTGCACGCCTATGGCCCTGAAGAATTAGGGCAGACATCTGCAAGACAGTTAGCTCAGCACAGCGATGTGGTCCAGGCCAAAGATCTGGCCCACGCCAGCTGGCTCATTTAGGGATTGAACCTACTCCTAAAGGCAGGGATGATAGCAAAACAGACCAATTCGTTTGGGTTAAATTGTAGCGAATTCCATATTCGTGTTGGAAGGTAATAGCACATGCTCATAATTAGTTAAACACTGAGCTTCAACTCACCACTGATTTTTGATATGATGGTACATGAACTAATAGTTTCAAGTTGCGTAAATTTTCCCCCAGAGAACAACTAATGTGTTGTTGAATGCACGCAAAAGACACTCCATATATACTTTCTGAATTGAAACGAGTGTAAAAAGTTAATGTAATTACCTGCATAAGAATCATCTCCTTTACAAATTTAAAAAATCAAATTCTTAACCCCACAATGTATGCATCGCTGTGACTTGGTCAACAAATGCCAACAAATTTATCCTGACATATGCAAAATATATTATGCCAAAACATTATTTAAATGTTTTGAAAAATTTATGTTACATTGTGTATAAAATCTATCCAAACAATTTAGGTTCTACTTGCTAGTGATGCTATTAGTTTGGTTAATAATAATAGCTCTTCCTAGGCTTACGACATCTACTGTAAAGGGCAAAGACTATCTATGTTTAAGAACCTACCCCAGGAACTCACCACTTTCTCTACTAAGAATTAAATAGCATTCTCAAAGGCTGCCTCATACTGCTCTATGGATATCCGTTATTCAGACTTAAAGGACTACTTTTTCGCTTAGAAAAATCTTAGAATAGCGATTCAGTGCTCACTAGTGTTTCTCCTCCTTTCAGTTCCTCTCACACGAAATGGTTAGGAATGATGTATATCTGTCATACAAATTTTTTTTTAATTCATTTATTTTTGGCTGTGTTGGGTCTTCATTGCTGCATGTGGGCTTTCTCTAGTTGCGGCGAGCGGGGGCTGCTCTTCGTTGCAGTGCGCGGGCTTCTCATTGTGGTGGCTTCTCTTATTGCGGAGCATGGGCTCTAGGCACACGGGCTTCAGTAGTTGTGTCACGTGGGCTCAGTAGTTGTGGTTCGTGGGCTCTAGAGCACAGGCTCAGTAGTTGTGGCTCGCGGGCTCTAGAGCGCAGGCTCAGTAGTTGCGGCGCACAGGCTTAGTTGCCCCGCGGCATGTGGGATCTTCCCGGACCAGGGCTCGAACCCGTGTCCCCTGCATTGACAGGTGGGCTCCCAACCACTGCACCACCAGGGAAGCCCTGTCATACAAATTTTAATAACTTAAGTAGAACCCATGCTACTGAGGGTATAGCTGTCACTTTCAATATAAACAAGCACGCAGTTGGAAGTAGCACAAAAGAAGGGGCTAAACAAACTTCCGTTCGGCCTGTGAGTCAGTGTTGGCATGAAGCGGGATGTGACGCAATCTAGCAGATGAAGAAGGCATTGCTATGCTGTGATAGACACACCAATTTATTACAGTTGGCATTTTCCTTACCAACCATGCTGACTGAATTCAGGCACCGACTGTCTTAAGCAAAATAGTTTATGAAGATACAGAGACTTTCTAGAGCTCTGTTAGACTTAGGGAAACCCTTACATTTAAGATGGACAGTACTTTTGTAGGACCGTACGGTACAGGGTGAACCATCTGAACAGAACTCACTGTTCTATATCACTGGGGTGAAATACCAGTGGGTTAGTTTGAAAAATAGATTGTGTGACTCTTGAATGGCCCTCAAAATATAAGTGATTGAAACCTCAGGCATATAATTTACTTCCTCTTAATTTATTTCCAAAATAATTGCACATAAATTTGATAGGCTTTCCATAGGTAAGGCAGTCTTTCATGAATATATATTTCTGTGGTCTTCTAGGAGTTACTTCTGTATTTTAAAATATCGTGTGTTATTCCTAATTTTAATAACTGATTACTGTCTTTGTCGTCATTAGCCTATTTCCCTGGAACAAATATCTGCAATTTAGTTCATTAAAACGTGTTTCTCCTAGGTAATTTAATTTGACCATATTTTTTGCATTAGTGGGAAAAGTAAATCCAGCCCGAGCGGAAAAACCAACCATTATGCCGATTTTTGCCAGCTGCCTGATCTGTAAGCTCCATCCTTGACTTGGTTAAACACGCGGAAACCGCGTCCTCCCAGCTCTACCTCCAAATCTGTCTAATCCATTCCCTCTTCTTTTTCCATGACCAGTATGATTGGTGGGCCCTCTGCCCCAGGGCGCTAGATCTGCATGGAAGTACAGTGAATACTATTCTGTTCACTGATCTGTCTCCTTCTATTATTTTATGCATTTTGTCACTTGAGTTAGCATTAGAGAAATGCTGAAAAATCTACATTGGGCCCCTGGTTCCATGTCATCTAAAGAATTCAAGGTATCCATTGTATGGTATTTCTGGGCCATTCATTATCTGGCCCCAGTCTTTCCCCATGAGTGTCCTACACCTTTAAATTGCTCACCAGTTTTTATACAACAGCATATGTTCTTACCACCATGCTGTTGCTCACACATTTTCTTCTATCTGGAATATCCTTTCCCCACTTTGAAGGCCAGCCTCTTCAGTGATGTTTTCCTTGGCTTCCTTAGGAACTGACCTCCCTTTTGAACTTCCATAGCTCTTCATTCAAATCTTTATCACATGTAGAATGGCTTACAATAATCATTAAGCAGTAAAATATTGAGAGTAATGACCACGTACAGTAGCACTTGGTACAATGTCAGTTAGGAGGTCAGGTACAGGCACTAAAACCTTTTTCCAATGAATGAATACATGAGCAAAGATATTATTAGCTGTCGAGCTTAAGCTGTTTTCCCATTTGGCTACAATTAATACACAGATACAGATATAGCTTGAGGGAAAAGTATTTTTAATAGATCTTTAAGGAATAACTAGATATCTTACTATAGAAATACCTATCCGTGTACATACACACACCACATTCTATATGTCATTCTACAGAATTATTTAGGATAGCACTGTAATCCTGTAAAAACATTCTCTGGAAACCCCATGACCTGAAAATGGTTTATATAAAAGCAATGTCTGCTAGAATATCCTACCTGTGTCTCGGGAATAATGGGACTGTCTTCAGGAGAAGATCTAAAAAAGGTGGATAAAGGTGACGACACAATGATAGGATTCGGCCTCACGAAGCCACTTAGATCACAGCTGGGAATGTCATTCTCCTCTTTCTTCATGACTAGGGTATCCATCACATAAAAGACATTCCATGGAATCCACACAGTATGATACTGAGTGAGGAACGGGGATCGTTCAAACACCAAAGTTAGAGAAGCCCCGCCATTCGCCACCAAGTCAAACCTTGGAAAAGAAAAACAAGACATGCATAGTGAACTATCTGGATCTCACGTAACTCCAGTCACTCACCTCCCCAAATCAATATGCTTTATAAAGAAAAGCTTCTTCTCCCAACGTTTATATGAAATAGTTTCAAATCTACAGGAATATTAAATGAATTATACAATGACCATCCATACGCCCTTAACTTAGATTTACTATTTATTAACATTCTTCCAAATTTGCTTTATCTACCTACCTATCTACTCCTCTTCCAGAACCACCTGAGCTTAAGTTGTAGATATTTACAAAATCTCACTTTCAAATATTTCAACATGAATCTTCTAAGACGAAGAAGATTCTCCTATAAAACCGCAACACTATTATTATGCCTTAGGAAATGAAATCAACTTTTAAAGACCTATATGAGTATATAACTTTAAATTTCTGCCACCATGTACTGTCACAGAGTTCTGGAGTCTAAGAGTTATTGCATTTCCATATTAGAAGGGACAATAAAACATGCTGGGTGATACAAGCATGCCTAGTTTTTATTATTATTATTTTTTGCGGTACGCGGGCCTCTCACTGCTGTGGCCTCTCCCGTTGCAGAGCACAGGCTCCGGACGCGCAGGCTCAGCGGCCATGGCTCACGGGCCCAGCCGCTCCGCGGCATGTGGGATCTTCCCGGACCGGGGCACGAACCCGTGTCTCCTGCATTGGCAGGCGGACTCTCAACCACTGCGCCACCAGGGAAGCCCAAGCATGCCTAGTTTTTATACTTAAAATACTTCAAACAGAGACAGGGTGTTGGGATTAACTTACATTCCATCCTGGCGGGTAATAGTATATCCATACTCTGGGTAATGGAAAAATGAGACATTCACTCCAATAAGTGGCGTTCCATCAGCAGTTAGTACTTGGCCTCTGATGACGGATGCAAGGCTGTGGGACAAGTAGAACTAGAATGAACATTTGTCTTTTCAGGCCAACATTATCATGATGTAGAGATAATTCAATCTAAGGATAAAATAACACTATTGCATGCACTTGTATTCACAGAAACCAGACCTGATATGCTCCCAAGACAATGTTCCTTCTAATTCATCGTAAACCACATTCTCGAAATGTCTGGTGTTTACCCGGGGTTTTAATTCATTGCAATCTGGATTTTGGAGAGTTATCAAGAACAATAATTTAGAGATGAATTTTCAAAATTATAAGCTGCACTTTTTTCATGTCATATACCTGGTGCTTGCATGAAGGAAAGTATGCTTTCCAATTAATTCCAAGGCAACTGGGAAATCTACAGGGACCAAAAAGTACCAGATTTAAGGGGGCAATAAGGAACATTTGTGAAACAACTTTTAATCAACTGCTGGGTCTAACTGCATTAATGCTATTAAACTCCTGCAGAAACAGGAGTTCTGGTGTAAATCATCTTCTTTTGCTCAGTGAGACACAAGACACCTGCTTTCCCTTACTGGTTTATTTTCGGGTCATTACTGCTTTGCAAAGCACCAGTCCAATAGCTTATGCAATCTTACTGCCATGCCGTTAGCTGTTCCATTACATTATTTCATAATTTATATTATTTAGTGAGCTCAGCTTAAAAAAAAGTGCACTTCTGTTTTGCCTTTTGGAGTCTTTTCATTGCTTCTTTTGGAACATTTCCAACTGTGCTAACAAAAATCAACTAGTTAAAGGAAGATTTATTGACTCCTTAATGGGATGTCCTGTTATGTTTCAGGTACTGAAATTGACAAAGAATGGGAACTATGTCAAAAATGCTTGAAATGCAAAGTTTGGTGAAGGATGTGCCAAAGGAGGAGAAACTGCCTTTTAAAGAAAGCACGTTCCTCAAATTCACAGTCATCAGCATTTCATATAAAGGGCTTCTCACTGATGATAATATCACTACAAGTCTATGTAAGGAAAAGTGCATTAACCTCTTATTGAAAGGACTGTCTCCGGGTATGACATGGGTGCTATCAGATCCTATGAGAAAACTGATTCGGTCATAGAAGGGTTTGGCAGCTTGCTGAGATGGTGATTGTAAGCTCTGGCTAATGATATCCTGGGGATCGGGTAATCCGCGACAGTAGGGCTGATTTTGGCAGGAACTCTGTAAACAGCAATCGGGATCCATGCAGTCAACGAGTCCATCTGTAGATAGAAATGTAAACTGGTAAGAGAACTCGTCTTTTTCTGCCGTGATGTAGAGCACGTTTTGCTTGTTGACTGGCTTCTTTCACATCAAATGATTCGCTCCCCCTGTCTGATAGTAATTTCTAGGAGGCATACTTTTTGAAACCAAATGAAATACAATACCTGCAGTTGCTTTCATAGACAGTAAATGTTTGGATTGGAGATGGCTGAAAAAAAAATCATATAATGTTGATTCTGAGTAAAAAATTAAGAATGACTGTTTAGAACAATCCGTCACATGCAGACCTCGTTTTATTGCTCTTCACAGATATTGAGTTTTTTAAAAATCGGAGGTTTGTGGCAACCTGTGTGGAGCAAGTCTATCGGCGCCATTTTCCCAACAGCATTTGCTCACTTTGTGTCTCGGATACATTTTTGTATTTCTCGCGATACTCCACTTTTGCATTATTATTATATTCGTGATGGTCACCAGTGATCACTGAGCTCTGAGGTTACTGTTGTAACTGTTTTGAGGTGCCACGAACTGTGCCCATACACAACGGTGGACTTAATTGGTAAATACTCTGTGTGTTCAGACTGCTCCACTAACTGGCTGTTCCCCCATCTAAAATTTGGGAAAAGGTCAGAACGTGAAAGTCCGTGAAATACATATACAGAGTAACATATAATGAATGAGATTGGCCAACCACCTTTCAAGGAAACCATTTTCCCAGGGACGGTAAAGTGTGTTCCGTATAAAATTAAGGCATTGCTCATATTTTAAACAGGAACCTGAGCTCTTAATACACGTCCTTTAAAATGCAGATGTTAATAAAAATGTGGCTAATGTAAATAAGCCATAATGTTGGAAATGATAAGAAACCTATCACTAAAAACTGACCTACAAAACACTGTTGGTGACATAACAAGAGTAATGGGTTAGAATCTTCCAGAGCATTCTCCAGGAGTATCAGAAGGAAACTACATTCAATGGCCTGTGTAAGAATTTTGTTTGAAACATTTAAACCATCCCATTAGCAGATAAGGGTCAGGTTATGATGGTTGATGCCATCCATTATCCTTTAGGGTCATTTTTCAGTGACCAGTTGATACATGAATTTTGATCTGCTTGGCAATTTCATTTCTCAGTGTAGATTAATAAAACCATTAGTTTCCGAAGACTTTAATTACCTTTGGGAGAACAGACAAAAAATCATTATAAAATCTTCACACCTAAGTTTTAGGTCTTGGTGTGACCCTATTATGGCAAACTCAGCTGAAAATATCTAGCTGACCTATATATTTTATTTACACAAGTGTTTTGAAATAACTTTTATTTTTAAAAAAACCACACTAGTCCTTTTTTTCTTTTTGCTCTAGGCTACTCTTATTAATAGAACATAAGCTTGCCCATTCATTATCTGACAGCAAACTGAGACCAAAGAAAACAGGCTAAATTGAATTATATTGCCCAGTCTAGAATGAGGTCAACAACACAGATAAGGTAAGAAACAGGAGATGAGGGGCCTGGCTCCCACCTGAAGAACGTTGTCAACACTTGTGGTTTCTCCTAACACTCATTTCCCCTTCTTTGTGCAACAGCTCTGAACTTTCATTTGGGTACCCTGTTCTCCCCAACTCTCAAGTCTGTGTGCATATTTCCCTTTGTGCTTGGTTCAGAAATGTACACGTGACCTAACTTGTCAAGCCAGACTGAATTTCAGGAACTAGCTAAAAAGCACTCCTGCCCCATCAGCTCGCATCCCCCCGGGCTTGGAGCTGTAAGGCTGTGAGGCCGGGGCTGCTGCATCCCTCTCGCTGCCACTACGGCAGAACATGTCTGGGAACGGGGTCACATCCCAGAGGCAAAGTCAAGAGCTGGAGACCAAAGACAACGGGTCATAGTGACACCTTTGGGGCGTTTGCAATAAGCTGCCCCTGACCTCCTGAGCTTTTCAGTTCTAGAAGCCAAGGCATGGTCTTCCTCCTTAAGCCTGTTTGGGTTGTGGCCTTTCTGTCACTTGAAACTGAAAGAGATGCAGTTTATCCAGAGACATTAACTAAAAATCTCACTATTTCCCTTATAGTTGAAAAAAAAGGCTTAATACGTAAATACTGGAATTAAATGTATGGTGTTGGACTCTTTTTACATCACTATTTTAACTTTTTGACACCATAATTTGACATGAAAATGTATGAGTCAGAATTTCTGATAAGTAGATCTTATTACGTAGTTTTTTAAATTATAGCTACATTTTCATGTAGATGTCTGTTATATTTCTAAAAAATGGGTTAATTACTTGAAAATGTATATTTATTCTTTGACAAAAATTTAAAATCATGTTTAAGAAAGTCAAATGAAACTGAGCTTTGAAATTTCATAGAAATTTATCAAAATATTGCTTTCTTAGCCAACAGCCCACGAAGATGAAAAATGTCTAAATATTCTTCAATATTTCTAGGGGAAGAAAGATGAAACTATGATAGAGGCTTAGCTTTTCAGAGGATATGTTATAATGATGCAAATAGTGCATTTTTCTCCATCTGTCTCAGAGAAATAGCATAGTTATGAAGATTCAGGTTTTTAAAATCGTGGATGGTTGACCTGTTGCCCCTAAATCATTTTTAGCTTCCAAAAACAATTGTAAAAAACCCCTTTCAGTAACAATTCATGATCATATGTTGAGACTTCATGAGGAATCTTTAATCTGTTTTAGGATGTATCTAAGAGCTCTGACTCCATGGATTTAGAATGGGGTGTGCATATGCTCGGGAGAGTAATTCCACACAAATATTTTATATTCTTACAGGTTTTTCCCTTACGTTCGTTTTTTAACATAAGTAGAAACTACTTAATAGTGAAAGTACTTCCAAACATTATATTTTATCTCCATTAATCTGGTAAATTAAGGGTTAAATTACCCCCCCCCCCCCACTCTGTCCCCCATAATATCCCCACAGTGTCTTCCTTTAGGCACTATATGGTACAGCTGGCCAAAGAGGAATGCTCAAATTGCATCATTCATCTTTGTTAGTTTATAAAAAGCAAACATGCATCTGGCATGTAGTCTGCAGGTCATAAAACTGCATGAGATTGACACCTTCTGAACTAATCAGGTGGGAATGCATTTTTACAAGCCTCTCTGCTAACATCAATCACAGAAAGAATCTCATTTTCAACAGCCGAGTTGCAGAGACACACGGTTTTTTATTTTTCTGCAGAGTTTATCAGTAACTTGCCCAAGCAAGTGACGGATGGTTATGAATCTGGCTTCCTATAACTCGAGAAAACACTTTTCATTCTTTGTCTATACTCACGTGGCTAGGGCTATCTAGTAAAACTAAGCTGATTACCCACTCGCCCAAATGTATACGGTAGTAAAAGTGACTTCGTGGAAGAGCTCCTCAAAATCGTCAATGTTCCATTTTAGTCTCAGGAATATTAGGTTGGCTTAAATTGAGATTGGTGTGGAAGCCTTAGCTAATAGAATTAATCGTAAAAAAATCTAAAGAAAATCAGAACTGTTCAAAACCCACTGAATAACAACTCCAAAGATCAGTTAGAGCCCCTCTTTCTCCTGGTTAGGCTTTGCAATGTAAGTGGTACTTTGATATAGACAATCTAGAGTATGCTTCCTTCCACTTAATCCTCAATGTTACTGTTCTGTTATCATTTCAAAACATGTTCTCATCTTTCTTAACGCTTTCATTGGTTTGTAACAGTGGCTGGCAAAACTTACTTCATAAAGGGCCAGATAAAAAATATTTTAGGGGCTTCCCTGGTGGCGCGGTGGTTGGGAGTCCGCCTGCCGATGCAGGGGACACGGGTTCGTGCCCCGGTCCGGGGAGATCCCACATGCCGCGGAGCGGCTGGGCCCGTGAGCCATGGCCGCTGAGCCTGCGCGTCCGGAGCCTGTGCTCCGCAACGGGAGAGGCCACAACAGTGAGAGGCCCGCGTACCGAAGGAAAAAAAAAAAATTTTAGACTTTGTGGACCATACAGTCCCTGCTACAAGTATGTAACTCTGCCTTTACAGCTCTAAAGCAGCCAGAGACAATATGCAAATGAGTGGGTGTGACTGTGTCTCAATAAAACTTTATTTACAAAAACAAGCTTTGGCCCAGGGGTAATAGTTTGCCAACCTCTAGTCTTGCTTTAAAGTTTCTGCCCTGCCCTATTTCCTTATAGTCTTTAAATCATTCCTGATTTTTTTTCTGGCAAATTTAATGCCTATTTTGCTAGATAATTAAAATGTCTGACTCCATCTTTTCCTAGTTTACCCTCTATGCTGGCTTTGATCTGCTTCTGTCTTTTAAGCAGCTATGGATATTTTAACTTGTTTTTTAAAACCCTGACATACTGACTGGACAAAAAGTCATGAATTTCCTTTGAATGAATTTTCATCTTTACTTGAAAGATAATTAATTAATGCCCACTGCCCTTTCCCACAGTATTTGGAAGCCCCTCCCCCATCTTCAATTTGGAGGTAAAGGTAGAAATTCTCATGCAGTATTTTATCTGTGGATTTTAGAATTTTCAAAGTGTGCGGGTATAACTTTTGTTGCTCTTTTAAGTCACCATTCTGTACCATGCATGAAATTCATTTATTACTGAATCGGGATCATGTTTGGTTTTCTATATCTTCTTGGTTTGCCCACAGCTGAGCTTTCTTGGTGGCTTTATTCTCTCTATGTTCACAGCATTTCAAGGCTAATGACTCCAGGCTGATCATTCTCCTGAACTCCAAATCCACAACCGATCTTCTAGATATTTCCACTTGGATATTACACGGGCATCGAAAACTTAACACGTCTAAGACACAACAAATACGATCTTCTCTGAACACTCGCTTCCTCTGCCTTTCCTATTTCAAGGAATGGTTCCACCATCCACTCACCCAGTTTCTCAAAGCAGAAACCTGAATGTCAACCTTGACTCCTCTTCTCCCTTTTTCTCTGCACCTAATCAATGACCAGATCCTCCGTTTCTCCACCCCAAACATCTCTTGAATCAGTCTGTTTCTTTCCATTTCACTGCAACAACCGTTTAGACCACATGGTCACTTCTTGACAAGATCTCAACAAGGGCTTGGTTCCCCAGGCGCCAGTCTTGTCCTAGCTATTCATTCTCAACACTTAAATCTGAGTAATCTTGGGAGAAATCAAATGTGGTTATTTCACTTCTCTAGCTAAAATACTTCCTTTAATTGGTCCCTGCTGCTTTCTGAGTAGTTAGAACTCCTTAACCTGGCTTACAAAACCTTTGTGATTATTTCCTCTGCCAGAAGACGTCTCACCTGCTCTCTTATCCCCCTCCCCAATTCCTTTAGCAGTCAGCTCAGACAATGGTCTCACGAAGTTCCTTGAGGGCTAATCTAGTTCACTGTTGTAGCACCGGAATTTAGGACACATGCTCCTTGGCACCAAGTACGCATACAATCATTTTGCAGAATGAAGTGAAGAATCAATTCAGTTCCTAGGGATTATGAGATCTAAACAGGTCAAAATGATGTCTTAAAAGCACAGCAGACACGGGCTGATTTTCTTTCGTCACCTTTTTCCTGCCCTCAGACACTATGCTAATCCTTGAATTCCTGTTTCTATTTTCACTCTAATAGCTATCTTTACATGTTCTTGATGAACTGGACATTAAGCAATCCATACAATTACAAAAAGTATTACAAGAAATTATCGGAAATACTACACATAAGTACAACTTATGTATGTACTTATAAAGACACACAACCCAGAATTCATGAAGGAAAAGTTAAACCTTATAAACATTTACCTTGTAAAAGTTTATCGTTTGAAAATTTCCGCATGATGAAAGACACCATAAACAAAGTTAAAAGATAATGAAAACTTGGGATAAAATATCTGCAACACACCTCACAAAGAACTGATAAGAAGAATATACAAAGAACTCCTAAAAATTAAAAAGAAAAAGTCAAGTAACTCAACAGAAAAAAATGGTCAAGAGAAATAAATAAGCAATTAGCAAAAGAAGAAATGCAAACAGTCAAGGAACATATGTAAAGATTATCAATCCAACTAGTAATTGGGGAAATGCAAATTAAAACAATAAAAGTGGAGTCATTTCCACCCAGGAGACAACATTCATATTTTTCATTTTGTTGGACAATTTTGTTTATGTACAATGATCATGTACAGATTATGAACACGGGGAAAATAAGCGCTCTTCAACCGATGAAGTGCACAACGGTGAAACTTACCTGCAAGGCCATTTGGCAGTAGCTACCAGAATTAAAAATTAAAATACCCCGTGACCCAGCAATTTCATTTCTAAAAATCTGTCCCAAAGAAATATTTGTACATTTACACAGATTTATATGCAGATATACGCACACAGATTCACTACAGATTTGTCTTTATACTAAGAGCAAAAACAAAGAGAAACAACTAAATAATTATTAATTAGTAGTGGTAAAATTCATTAGGACAACCGTGTTTCTATTATAAAGTAGGAGATAGGCCTATATGTACTGACGTGAAAAAATCTCTAAGTTACCCTCTTTGGCAGAATCAAATTTAGAACAGTACCTATACCCCGTTTACGTTTAAAAACATAAATGTGCATCTAAATTCACTGAAGGAGGCGTAGAAACACGCCCTCTTTAAGTTGTTGACAGTGGCTACTCTTGACAATGAGAATGTAGCACTCGTGTATGGTTACTAGTAATAACCCTCCCCAGGAATGCAGAGGTTCTTAACATGGAGAAAGGGGACACTTTCTAAAGAGGCTCTGTGCGATGCCCTTTGTTACGCTGTGAAGCTTGGGTGGCAGCAAATGGTAACGGGGGTAAAGTACAGGGGAGACTTTTAGTTCCAGCCTGTGTGGCTCTGATTTTCCTCTCCTCCTAAAACTCATTCAAAAAACAGTGATCAAACCCCATGTTCCTTGGGTACTACCAGAAGGCTACTGGGGTCCTCTGCTTCTGAGAGCACAAGCTGGACTTTTCTTTCCTAGAAGGGGATTCCCAGGGCTCTAAACTTCTGTGGATAGTAAAAGGGTTCAGAGTAACCTGAGTCTCTCCCTATAGTAGGATCTCATAGTCTTTCAAATGAACAGTAATTCCCCCTGCCCCAAATCATCTGCCAGGTTAACGTATTTTAAGGCTCTGAGACTGAGTGCCATTCTATATTCTGATATCTGGATTCTTTTTAAGAAGTACGTAGGAACTCTTGTAATTTCCTCCCTTCCCTCCCTCCCACCCTCCCTCTTTCTTCTTTTTTTAAACCATTTTCCCCCCCTCTTCCTATTTCTGTTACTATTTTATTTAACTTTTATTTTTCAGTATGTTTTTTGGAGAACACAATTGTCTCATCCTCCTGCTAGGACTTCTTAAAAATCTATTTTCAAATATTTCCCTATTCTCATTTGGTAAATCTCCAAACTTAGACCAGCTCTGTCCGTTCATCACGCTCATTCTGAGGCTTACATTAAAATTTCATTCACTGTTTCCCTCCTCATTTTCACTGCTAGCACACTCGTGCTTTCTCCTGCAGTTTGAATCCTTCGTTTGTATTTTCCTTCCTTCCTTCCTTTCTCTCTCTCTCTCTCATTACGGTTTCTTTTTAATTTGTAAATAAGCTCAGTTGAATCTGAGCTTATTTAGAAATTAATTCAGTTGAATTGTAATCTCTACAATTATCAACCTCTGAAGATGTAAAAACAGCCTGTTTCAAATACATCTTCCTGACATCTAGCCTCACGAAGTAGCAACTCTGAAGGACAAAGAATAACTGTCTACTTACAAGTAAGATGCATCTTTCCTGGCAGGATTTACACTTTGACACTCTACCATCTTGCACAAAATTTAGGAAGAGGTTTTAAGTCATTCTTGGGCCCTCCACCATCCAATATGCAGGAGAGGGCTTGCATCCCATGCCTCTGGTCCCCACAGGGGAGCTATCCACTGGAGGACCAGACAGGGAAGCAAGATGTCAGAGGAAACTCTGACGAGATCTCCCGAATGAGAAGGACAATAGGAACGTGGTAACCACTGCCAGAGACAATATATTCTGGAGGAATCATCTCATTAATTAGCATCTTGAGTCTCTATAAAAACCGAGTTGTCTCTGGCAAGCTGTTGCATTTTGATGCTTCTATAGTGGGACCACCATACGGGGAGCTATTGAAAGTCAAGACAGCCCCTATTGAATGAGATTTGTAGTAGGATGGCCAGGTGAAACTGACGGTGCGTACAGAAGTGTTTGGGAGAGAACTGAGAGCTGCCTCGTCAGTCTCAGGCATGGAAAGCATGTCAGAGGCTCACCACTGGTTTCCTTGTTCTCAAGTGAGAAGGCTGGAATTTGCGGGGGAAGGGAGGAGAGAGAGGCTAGAAGATTCCTTCTGAAACTAACAGAGTTCTACTAGCCATATGAAATGGTTACTGGAGTTACTGTCTGGTTATACTAAAACTAAACGCTATCGACAGCTATTTATATTCCGATAGTGGAATCTGTTTTTCTGCCTACACACCATCCTTACCCCTTTATTCTGGAGACAGAACTTCAATTTCCTTGTAGGGCAGGTGACCTAATTCAGACCAATGAGAGCCGGGCTCAGGCCAGGCCCAGGTCTCATGTAACCACCGAAAAAGGTGTCCTCCCTGCACTGGGCTTCTTATGCCCTGGTGGGAGAGACATCCAGAGAATGGTGCCAGCATAGAACAGGAAGAGTTGGCAGATGATTAAGCCAGATACCTGTTACCACTGTCTGTACGCCTAGGTGCGGTTCTCTCCAAATCCGTCAGTTGTATAAGCTGAGGATGCGGCGCTATGGAGTCACTGTCCTCAACCCCACTCCAGACACACAGCAGTTACTAGGGATCAGTTTCCGTCTCTTCACCTGCCTTTTCTCTGATCTTAGCGACTTCACCAGCAGAGTGAGTTCCGGGATATGAACAAGACGTGGCTCAGTCTAGAGGGAGGATGACTTTGTAGGTGAAGATAATGCTGAAGGAGAAATACGTAAAAGCCAAGTGGAGGCCTGCAGCGTGGATCCCCTGCTCAGAAAGCGTTTCCAGCGAGAAAAGGATATCTCGTCCTTGCTTCCAAAGTGCCTCCAGGCCCTGTGTGGAGATGTTCGCCACAATTCTCTGGTCCGGTGACCACAAGTTTCTGATGTCCACTGTGTGATTTAAAAGTTGACTCTCCCATAGCCCACCTCTGCCCCGATGTCTGCTCCAGCTGCCTCTGTGCGACACCTGGAGCTCAGATTTGAGAAGCAAACGGGGAGACGCCTTGTTGAGTCCACAGAGAGGGGGATCTTTGTCAAGGCCTTTATGGTGGGTAAAAGATGGCCTTAGTTCCGAAAAGCTAATGAGTCTGTGTATGCAATAGCTATTTATTTGAGCCTTAAAGA
Organism: Inia geoffrensis; assembly: GCA_036417435.1. NCBI lineage: Eukaryota > Metazoa > Chordata > Mammalia > Artiodactyla > Iniidae > Inia > Inia geoffrensis. The sequence continues at coordinate 36,712,482 of CM070919.1, read as the reverse complement.
AACAAGGTCCGACTGAACAGATTTACTTCTCACGACCACGCAGGTGCTGCGAGAGTAGCTAAAGCCCCTCCGGAGGCTACTTTATTGGTAGCCCACCTCTCTTGGTCCTCATTGCAGATTCCCCTTGAAGGCTGCTCTTCCTCATGCGTGTTAGAGACATAAAGGGGAAGCTGGCTCCATAGGCAGAGAGGGTCACCTATTTTTTTTTTAAATAAATTTATTTTATTTATTTTTGGCTGCATTGGGTCTTTGTTGCTGCGCACGGGCTTTCTCTAGTTGTGGTAAGCAGGTGCTGCTCTTCGTTGCAGTGCGCGGGCTTCTCATTGCGGTGGCTTCTCTTGTTGTGGAGCACGGGCTCTAGGTGTGCGGGCTCAGTAGTTGTAGCACGCGGGCTTCAGTAGTTGTGGCTCATAGGCTCTAGAGCACAGGCTCAGTAGTTGTGGCTTGCGGGCTTAGTTGCTCCGTGGCATGTGGGATCTTCCCGGACCAGGGCTCCAACCGTGCCCCCTGCATCGGCAGGCGGATTCTCCACCACAGCGCCACCAGGGAAGCCCGGGTCACCTATTTATTTAGTGAGATCCATAGGTTGAGGATCTTTAGGCTTAGGCAGTAGAAATGGGGTGAAGTGGATTTGGTAAAGGAAGGTATATTTTGGAGGCGAAGGAAGATGCTTGGTGTAAGGAAAAAATATTTATTTCACCGTATGTGGCTGTCCTTTCTAAAATTTTTAAATACATCTTTTTCAGTTTTGCGAAGAGTAAGCAACTTTCTTTGTGAGTGTGTGTGCGTGCGTGCGTGTGTGCGTGCATGTGTGTGTGTGTGTGTGTGTGTGTGCGTGTGTGTGTGTGTTCGACAAAATTACTCAGACTAGACTAGCAGCTTATTCGTATGATACGTTTAATTTCTGATTCGGGCCAAATCAACCTCTTCATCTTCTCCTCCTCCTTAGTTACTTAATGTGTTAAATCAAATTACTTACAGCTACTTTCTGGCTAATTCACCATTTTGACATCAAACTTAGTTTAGACAATAGATCTCTAATGGTACAGTTCCTACGTTATCATAGAATTTCAGGTATAGTCCTTATTTTAAACATTCTGTTTTATTGTCCTCATATAATGATAATGATATCCTTAATTGCCAGATTATGTGTCTTGAGTTTGGGTTTGGTGTGGAAAATATTGTCTGTATACACACAGCCCATGCTTAAGTTCAAGCAACCCTCTAGCTTGGGTTACAAGGCACCCAGGTTACAATCTCAGGATATAATAAAGCTGGCACTGAGATTCCTTCTCAGAAGATCAACAAAATTAGGTTAGGGACAGGAATACAAATTATGAGATGAGTAGAGAATCCACAGGAGGTCTTCTATAGCTCAGATTTCCCCTTGGAGAGGCAAGTCTAGAGATAGCCTAGCTTCAGGCTAAGAAGAATAAACAAGGGGGGAACTAGGCCAATTCACAGCTGATAAATTTTGAGGAAAGAGAGAAACCTCCTTAGCTGATAACAATACTAAAGAGTTGATTAGCCCCTGAGTTACTCTGCAGCCATCTCTGCAGACTTGGCCCTGCAGTTTGCTTCCCTCTGCAAGAGTCTGTAACCTCCTCAAGGTAAATCTTTTAGAAGACAAGTGTGAAATATCTGATCAAGGAGGAAGGGAAGGGACTTCCCTGGCGGTCCAGCGGTTAGGACTCTGCGCTTCCACTGCAGGGGGCACGGGTTCGATCCCTGGTCGGGGAACTAAGATCCCTCATGCTGTGTGGCAAAAGAATAAAAAATAAAATAGTAATTAAAAAAAAAGGAGGAAGGGAAGCTCTCCTTCCTCCCTGGGCAATAGAACACAACGGGGTAGGGCTTCTTGGGGGAAAGCAAGGAGGAAAGTTGCCGTGTGGGCTGGGGGTCAGAGAGGACTGATGCTGTGGTTCCTAAGACAGGAACGTGGGCGCGCTGAGGAGGAATCGGGGCGACTGCGTATCATTAGGCAGGAGGGGCTGTGAGGGCTAAGGACCACCTAAGGAGGCTTCAGCTCAGAACTAGTGGTTCAAGTTTCTCAAGAGTCCAGGTTAAAAGAAAACAGGGAAAATAGTGACCAATGTGCTAGAATGAAAGGGGAGAATTGCAACTCTTAGGAAGATGAGACACAAATAACGTTTGGTTTCAGAATGACTGTAGCGTGTGTGTGTGTGTGTGTGTGTGTGTGTGTGTGTGTGTGTTGGGGGCAATGGGGAGAGCTGACAGTTGGTTCTGGCACTCTGCTTCTGAGAGAACAGTACAGGGCAGGCCTTGTTTTTACTGCGTTTCCCTTTATTGTGCTCCAAAGATACTGCATTTTTCATACATTGAAGGTATGTGGCAACTCCGCATGGAGCAGAGACCATCGTGCCATTTTTCCAACAGCATTTGCTCACCTTGTGTCTCTGTGTCACGTTTTGGTAATTCTCACAATATTTCAAACTTTTTCATTATCATATCTGTGATGGTGATCTATGATGGGTTTTTTGATGTTTGATGTTACGACTTTGATGTTACAACTTGCTTAAGGCTCAGATGACGGTTAACACTTTTTAGCAATATTTTTATATTAAGGTATGTACACTGTTTTTTAGACATAAGGCTATTGCCCACTTAACAGACTACAGTATAGGGTAACTTAACAGTGTAGGGTAAACATAACTTTTATATGTACTGGGAAACCCCAAAATTAGTGTGACTCGCTTTATTCTGGTACTTGCTTTACTGCAGTGGTCTGGAACCGGACCCGCAATATCTCCGAGGTCTGCCTGAAGTTAGGTCCACTCTATTTGGAAAGGAAAAGGCCATTCAACCTCCTCTGACAACCTTTTATGAATTTCACCCAGCCAAGGGGAGCACTTTTGAAAGCAAAATAAGGAAAATAGGATAATAATAGCTGCTACGTACAATATAATATATTCCCGGCAATACACTACGTACTTTACAAACATTCTCTCGCTTAATCCTTCCAGAAACTTCTTTATCACTCTTTTATACATGAAGCAATTAAAATGTAAAGGGATAAGAACCTTGTCTAAGGTCACATAAGCACTACGAGTTGGAGGGAAGATCTGACTCTAAACCTGCACTTTTAACCAACACTATATTGCCCACGTGGACACTCCCAAAAGGGCAGGTGGAATGAAGGTGGGGGTAGGGAAACACACAGTAACCCACACAGCAGGTGACCACAGAGGTCCAGACGGAAGCTGAATCCTTCCAAAAACCTCAGTCCCGAAGGGACACCAAAACTGAACAGCTCCAGGGGCAAGTCCTCTATCACTGGAGACAAACACTAACTCTCACTTCTCTATTCTCTGAAATTGAAATACACTAGCACGGAGGATGTGCGCAATGGGGAAAATAATTATTTCTTAACCCTGGGCTTATATGAGGTGGAATATCATAATCCTTTTCACAGGGTGTAGAGTTAAGGATAAAAAGACACTGGAAAGAAGAAAAAAAAAAAAAGACACTGGAAGTACAGCTTCAAGGGGATTGCTTTCTGTTCCTGTTCTTTTCTTTTCACACAGGGCTTCCAACAGAAGATCCTGGGAGCTGTCTTGCACCTTTTGGAATGTGGCATTATTAAAATACTGCTTTAGAGCTCCCGATCTACAGGGTCCTAAAAACTGGACCGAGGAGAACTGTCACCTGGAGATTACCACGAGGAATGGAGAACAATGTACATTACACGGTAGCTTGGTTAACCTGCCTTTTCCCCGAATGACGATTTGCATTTGTCTTGCATTTGTCTCAGGGAAAACAGGGAGTAAACTCACCCTATCAGCACTCATACATTTTTCAAAAACTTTAATCTATGGGGATCCGATTTTTTTTTTTGGCAACAGATAACCAGGTACCCGCGAGAACTCATAAACCTCAGTTCCGGCACAAGCTCGCTTTCCTGCCCAGTGTCTCTTACCTCCCTCATTGTCCTTGCTATCTGTGCAGAGGGTCTCCATGGCCACGTCACACCCTGCTCCCCTCCACCCTGGCTGGCAAACACAATGCCAGCCGTTTTGGTCCAGTGTGCATCTTCCATTGCTGTTGCACAGACCGGGGCACCCCTCTGGCAAAAGAGACAAAGAAGGACAACAGAAGTGATTTGAGTATTGAAAGTTTTTGCACCTCAGATAAACAAATGAGGGACACTTAGTGGGAACAGGCCTTTCGAAACAGCACAAATACTGTAATTGCACATGGATAGAAACAGCAACATTATCTAAGGAATCTCATTCTTATCCAAGTGGCATCTTTGATTGGCCTGACCCTTGAGATACCACTTACCTGTGCAGGACAGAAATACCTGCAATGATCCACTAAATTGCCGCAGGCCAGACAAAATTAACTTAAACTTTTTTCCTTTAGCAAAGCAACAAGGTTGATTGTAAGGTGTGAAAAAAGCGTCACAACAAGATCATTTCAGAAGCCCTAGAATAGACTTTTAATCTGTTGTAAACAATACTGGTCACTGGTTGGACATTCCTTCTTAAAAGCGCCTTGTTGCTTTCAAAAATTCCCTCTAAATTTAAAAGCATGAAAGCGGGTATGAGGATATGAATGATGTTGAAAAGAGAACATTAATTTTATCTGGCCTCAGAGTTGCCGTACATTCATGTGAAATTACAGTGCATTAAATAACTGCACAAAGTATAGGCCAGTATTAATGACTATACTTCATGCCGAGAATACATTCCTTTTCACAGAATAAGCAAAGCCCAGAAAATAGTGAAGCAGCTTAGCATCTATTCGAACAAACATTAGGGTTCAGGCTGCATACGGATGGGGCAGGACCGACAGGATTTCCCGCCGAATGTAACAGCTGTGCGTATTTGATTACTTAGGACGGACAAAACGAAATACCGTAAGGACCACAGTAAAACATCGATAGACCGAACAAAAACACGGTAGTCACGTGCTTCAAGACAGGGCGCGAAGAGTGATAGTTTGTGACAATCTCCCTAAAGCTTTTATGCTGTTACCTTTATATCCTATCTTGTCTGCTTTTATGGGCAAGGAGGGAAAATTTGGGAAACAATGAAAATAATTTAATATATCCAAAATCTATAATTGTTTCAGCCTAACATGACATTAAAAAAAAAAAACTCTGCCACTTCCTACAGATGATAACTGGCATGCAGCCAACATGACCTGTTTATGAGGATGACACTTGGGTAGACTCTGCTGCTCTCGTCTATGAGCGCGACACGACACTGACAGAAACGAGGACAGAAATGCTCTAAAATGGCAAGAATAATTGGCTATTAATCAGATCTCTTTGGAAAGAATTACTTATACTTTGGCATAAAATATGTATTAGTAAAAACAATGCTTGCTCTGGCAGTTGGAGCTTGTTCTACAGCTTCTTATGATTAGAATGCTACTCTTGGGGACAAAGTTTAAGGGGACGATCCGTTTAAGGGTGTTTATTTTAAGTCTGTATTAAACAAATTATCCTCATATCTTGGCTTCCCCTCCTCCACTGTGGAACTTGAAATGAAAAGATCTCAAAGAGACTTTCTGTCTCTTAAGGTCAGAGTTAACAGAAAGAAGGCTATTTTGACAGTCTCTTGTGGCTGGGTATGACGAGACCACACTTACGGGCACCGTCAGGTCAGGAGAAGATTAATTTTGCTGCTTCGTTCCTTTCAGACAATGACCATCTGTATTTATGGATTATTCAATACCTAAAAGGTGAATTTTCCTTATGGATGTTTCTGTTTTGTTTTTAATGAAAAAAAAAAGGGTTTAACTGCCCCGCTGACAAAGATGTGCAGCAGCTGACTGCACACACCCGAGGAGTTATTACATGAAAGCCTGGATACTGTCATGAATATTTTCTTATTCTAATGAAAAGCACAAACAAGGAATAAAAAAAAATAGGTAATCTGAGGAGCAAGGGAAAGGGAATTTTCTCTTCTGAAAAATATGGTTTTCCCTTATTTCTAGGATAACTGAAGACAAACAGTCTGCTGTTTTCTGCTGAGCGGTGCTGTCATTTCTGTTTTCCAGAATGCACAGTATTTTGTAGTTTTTTTAGAAAATCACAAAACATAAATCACGATATCACATTTATTTCGAAACATTGAGAAAAAGCCAAAGAAGTTTCCATATGAGGATAAATGAGAGTCTCTCAACATACGCTAGCCAGAATCTTCTTTAGAGTGACAATTTCTTATTCTGTGATAAGAGACAGCGTTCATGATTCTTTGATTTAGAATTTAAAGCTTATGAGCTGAATTGCCAACAATGAAGATCTTAAAGCCAAAAAAAAAAAAAAACCCAGCAAACAAAACAAAAAAAGCCCCCAAAACAAAAAACAGCAAATTACTGTTATCTTCAGTTTTTGGTGCCAGTGAAAACTAATGTTTTTACATAGGATGAAATCTGCGATAACCCAAACTTACAAAAATGAGACACAGACATTCAAGTCTCAATACTTTAAATCCAAAGGATTTCACATAATGTAAGCCTGATTTATAATTTACAAAAATATGCATGAAAACAGTCTATTTTCATACCTAGTGCACGCTAATACACGGTTATATAGAGATATGTCAACAAAGAGCAAGTATACAGTACCTTTAACTATCTTATCCAAATAGTGAGCTTGAGAAATTAAAAAGGAAAAAAGAACAGACAGACATTTCAGAAGTGTCACATGGGACAAGGAAATTTTCAGAATTTACATGCAAATTGAGTAGCTGCAGCTGACATAAGACTCCCATTACACGACAGAGATGCACTTCATATCTTCTAAAAATGCAATATATTCACGTTTTAGAAAATGTAGTCACGATTCCAGGATATGCTCAGCAGTTTCAGGAAAAGTGTGCAGGTAAACTAACACTTCCTTTCACAGATTACTTGGAATGGACCCACCCTGATCCTTCCCGAGATTATACGAAAGCATAGCTAAGTAGAACCAATGGAATCAATTCTTTATTACTAAATAATTTTGGAAATTTACAACTATGAGATCTACAAATAATCAACCTTTTTGGGGGGGGGAGGTGAGAAAATAATTCTCTTCTTTTCAGTTTGTTTTTAACACAGTAGTTTCATAAGGGTCACACAGTGGAAGGGCAGAAAGAGTACACAGAAGGCCCAGGGGAGCCATTTATGTACGTTCAGATGCTTTCTTCAATCTGCAAGATAAACCCACAGAAATTCTACTTCATTCACCTTCTCTCTTGAGTTACTTGCATATTTACAAATAATCAAACTTGGTTAATAAGGAAGAAAAAATAAAGAAGGAAACTGAGAGCCCTTGAGCAAATTTAATATGGTATTATGAAAAAGGCATGTGTAAGTTCTGTAGAATATGATTACCCAGTAGCCCTTGACTACATGTCAGATGCACAGTGATGTATCACGTACACAGTCCATTAAGAAATACGGACTGAGATCTGGTTTCTTTTCAGGATTCATACAGGAATAGGCTCTGCTTCTCACAAAAGCTTTGCTGGAACAGTCAGGATGAAGACTGAAGTCTTTTACTGTGTACCCGTCCATTTAATCTTTCATGAGCTTACAATTAGCCTCTACTACACCTTTCCTCTTGAACAGAGGCATAAATATCCCTCTCCGTTCACTCACTGGACAGACCTAACATAGTCTTAATAAGCCTCAAATCTTCTTGCTTTGCCAAAATTCATACACCCTTAATGGTTTAAAATTGCTTTTCAAAGATGTCGATGTTGATTATTTTTCATTACTGACATATGCAAGTGGTCACAGAACTTTTAACAGAATGATTTAAACTATAACTTTCAGTTGAGCTACTCAAGCCTGGTAGTTCTGTCACATGTGTAAACAAAACCATAAATGGTTTAGACCCATCTGTACCGTGTATATAAAAGGATGCCTCACTTTGCCACAGGGTTCCATCAGAGGCCTCTGAATTGCATATAAAAATAAGCACGTTTACGGCTAACTGACAATATATTGCAGGAGAAATTAAGGGGGAGGAGAAACAGTGTCAGGCACTAGTCTGAAATTACAATTTCAGAAAAATAATTCTTTTCAAACACTAAAATAAAAATGTATTACTGTATAACATCATTAATATACTTTCTTAATAATTCCTTCCAAACATTACATAATCCAGTAGTCCCGTAAGAGCTCATTTAATACGGAGGATAAACAAAGTGCCGCCTTTAAACGTTGTGGAGTTTCTGGTTCAGCTAGGGTAGTACTTCTGAGGGAATCCTTAGTTTATGAAAATTAATAACACTGATCAGAGTTGGAGTCTAAGCCTTTGGCTTTTACATCAGGTCCACTTCAGTTAACACAACCAAAATAAGGAATGTAATTAATCCTGATCTGGATTAGTAGTTTTAAAGGAGGAATAAATTAGAATCCAGCCAATCCCATTATTTTAGCAAACAGAATCAATTATGCAAAACAGTGGATTACGGGTAAAGGTAGGTTTGTCATTGGGCCAAGAGAATATCGAAAGTGGAGCTGAAATTAGAAAACATTTAAAATACACAGCAGGTCAAATTTTACATAAAGCTTTACATATTAAAAATATTTAAAACACGTTTTGCAAAAAGTTGTAAAAGTAACCATAAGAAAAATATCTGTACTGAAGAAAAAAATACAAAGATGTGTCATTTGCATTTTATATCATAGGGAATAACTGAGGCTGATAGCTTAAGACTAAGAGAGAAGGGGGGGAAAAACCACCACCTATATTTTGGCCGCGTAGAGTAAAATTTCCAACAATACCACAAAAGCCTGGCTCTAAATAATGAAGAAGTTAAAAGAAGGTTCAAATAATTATTAAAGATAATAATTGCAACAATAAAAACATCATTATATAAGCCACTACAGGAAATCATCAGAAAAATGCAGGTATGTTGGAAAAAGCCATTAGCAACAATAACTGTAAAAAATAATACAGTATATTTAAAAAATTAATACACTTATCAATTGCTGAAATGCAAATTAAGTTGCAAAAAAATCACTTTGAAAATGAACAACCGTGTTCTGACACTAAAGGAAAGTCGTTCCTATTAGACCTACTAAGAAGTTTTCACTTTGTTTTATAGAAGAAAACTCTTATAAATGTGAGCTCGAGACATATAAAACGGAGCCCTTTAAAAAACTGTTCTCCAGTAAAATGTTGTATTCATAAAACACTTTCCCTGGAGTTTCAATTATTTATCTTTTTTTTTTTTTAAACACCTTTATTGGAGTATAATTGCTTTACAGTGGTGTGTTAGTTTCTGCTGTATAACACAGTGAATCAGCTATACATATACATACATTCCCCTATCTCCTCCCTCTTGCTTATTTATCTTTTAAGAAGACCCCTGTGGGGTACAGGAGGTGAGTGTTACCGTGTTTCCTGTAAGACAGTGGTTCTTAACCTTTCTGGGGTCTCAGATCTCCGAGACAAAACGGTGAGACTTATGGATTCTCTGCCCTCATCGCCCCCTGAAAAACATGCACGCACACTCATAAAGTGCCGCTTATGATTCTAGCATTTCTGGAGCTCTGGTTCCATAACTTGCAGATTACAAACACCTGGCTGATATATTTTTGAGTCCCAAATTTCTAGTTCTAAGTGCTTTATATCATTCTCTCATTTAATCTTCACCACAACCCTATGATGTGAATACAGTTGATACAGTAAATACAGATGAAGAAAGGAGGAGAGAGGCAGTTTGTACAAGGTCACGGGCTGCTGTCTAGGCTGTCTGGCTCTGGAGCCTGCTCTTAACCACCATGTCATAACGCCTCTTCTTAGACATTTAGAAAGAAACAAACATTTTTTCTTTAGTAGAAGAAACGAATGAAAACAGCTCAGAAGTCCTGTGCAACCTTTCCTGACCTAACATGAATCGCAGCAGATACCTGCTCCCAAAAGCCCTAGGGCAGTACCACCATCTTTTTGACGTCTTCTACAGGCTTCCTTGGGAAAGTGCCAGGTGGATCCACCTTACGTGGCAGAAGGCAGGCGAGTGTCTTCAAACGCTCGGGCTCACCTTGGCCTTAATTGTCTCTCTTTCAAAATACATTCCGATACATAGTCATGCCAGAACATAACAAATGAAACAACTGTGCCAGTTTCGAGCCCATGCACTGAAAGTCCTTGGTCTAATTGCTAGTACAGGTGGGCAAAGGCTCAGTGAAATCTGAGATGTGGGAGAAAGGTCTGGCTCCTCAAAAGCATTTGTATTCTATGATGAGCTCATAAACCTCCAATATCACCAAAGCAAATGACTAGTACTGTATCCTCTTCACACACTCCCCTCTAGGTGCTTCTTATTAAAAAGAATTCTTTCTCTTCGAGGCCCCTGTTTACCATACTTCCCCCCCTTTACTTTTGGGGAAGATGCGTGGGGATGAACACAAATTGATTTACTCTTGTCTGTGCGGCTTAGTAAAGGACACGGATCCTACAGCCCCCCCCCCCCGGGAAGGAGCTGGCTCAGAGTTAGTCTTCTCGTACCATCTTTCGTTCCCAATGTGGAGTACGGAGGAACAGCACCTTTTTGGAAATTCCACCTACCTGCTGTGGCCTCATCTGCTTATCTATCAAAATTATGGGCAGCCCCACTCCCTCCACTTCCTCTAGTTAACTGATTCTTCCCGTTCTTCCCACTGAATAACGTCTCGTGGATGAAGTCTAGGACTATAAACACCAGGGTAAATGTAAAAGGAGAAGAGAAAAAACTCCAGATCTAGCCGTGATCAATTCATTTCAGTTAAGAGGTTCCAGGAAATCGCAAGGCTTTAACAATATACAGACATAGGAGACTTAATGTGTAAATCTTCCCCATTAGAAATGCAAACTCGGTGGCCATGCTAATCACTGTATTCCCCTCTCCTGGCTCATAAGGGACTCTTAATATCTGCCGAAGAAAACGATTCAATGGACTTATCACGGTGGTCCTACTGAAATGGAGCAGGACCCTATAGCCCTTGTCCCCAGGTCCTCAGCTTGCCTTTTGTCTGTGGAAAAACTTTAGCCAAAAAATAAGTTTAATCAGAGAAGTGAGAAAACACAGAAACAGAGGAAAACAGTCAGAGGAGACCAAATAATAAGGGTTTGGTCATTCAGCACAGCCAAGGACCTTCAGGTCCTCAAGGGCTGCAGAGCATATTCTGAGCCGTGTCCCGTGAGCTGCCCTGTAGATACAAACACCCTCCACGAGCTGGAGGAGGACGGCTACAGGATGACCAAACTGAGGCCACGACATAAGCTACTCCACTTCACACAATTCCGAGAGCTGACCTCAAAGCAATGGGCACAAACCCTGGAACTAAAGATCAACTGTACTTAAAACAAGCAAGGTGACGCCGATCAGACCATCACATTCCTGATTTCAAGGCGACTGTCAGAGCTGACCATGCTGTTCTGCCCCCGCCCTCCGCCTGTACAGCCCTGAAACTGCCCTTTAAAAGCCCCTGTCCTCAGAACAGCAATCGGGCGCTGGTTCTCGGACGGGAGTCCACCCTCTCTTCTGGTTGCCGGCCTCCGAAACAAAGCAGCCTTTCCTTTCCTACCAACCCTTGTCTCAAGAATTGGCTTTCGAGCGGCGAGCAGCCGGACCCGGGATCAGCAACACTATGTCCTACATGTGTTTGCTGGAGAAATTCTACGAGTGACAGAGAGGCTACCTTTGGGAAAGGAGCATATGTGAGCGATACCTCATTTACAATATCCGTCCCCCTCTCCTTCACTCATCTGTTCCTCCCCCCCTGCCCGGTCAATCTATCCTAATCACATACAGCGGTATCAATAGTCACTAGCCTCTACTCACTGTTACTATGTGCTGAAAACTATGCCGAGCATATTATATGAACTGGCTCATTTAATTTTCACCATTCTATGGGGTAATAGGTACTTTTCTTATCTTCCCTACTTCACAAATTAAGAAACTTGAGGCACAGGAAATTAAATAACTTCCTCAAGTGGCCAAAATTCCAACCAGGTGGTCTGAGACCAAAGTCCATACACTTAATACACAAGCTCCACATACAACTCAGCAGCAGCAGAACTGTGCACCTGGGTAAGACAGACGAGAGACACACCTGTGTTTGGATTGGTCAACGAATTTACTTGAATGAGAAAATAAGACAAAAAAATGTGGAACTCCTTAGCTCAACATTGACAATTAAAGAGAGAAGCTGGGAAGTAAGATTAAAATCCAAACAACTTGAAGCATTAATCTGTGGACACGGCCTCATAAAGGAAGGTGCTTTATGTAGTTAAGAAGCCTTTATAATGAGAACTGCTGTAACTTGTTCTAAAAAAATCCCAAGTTTGGAAACCGATCGGCAGGACATTAAAACTGAGGGATAAGACCAGGAAAAATTAAAACAAGTGAGTTTGAAAATTCAAAGACCAGAATCATTTCAGCTGATGTCTGTTGTATAAGAAATATTGGCTGAGTGACGGTTCCAAAAAAGGCTGCTCCTTTAAAAAAGAGGTCAGAGGAGTATATGTGCCTGTCTGGGGGAGAAACTGGGGTACTGGAGGTCTTCACGGAATAAGATTCATTCCCACTTTGCTTTCCTTTCACTGTCAAACCAATTCTTCAAAACCCAGAGAAGAAACAAAGGCAAAGCAAGTTGGTTATATCTACATTAGGCAGCTCACAAGGGAAAATATGCCAACAGTTTGACTGTGTGTACACAGTTGCTGACGTGTGTAGTTGTGATCTATTCACACTGTCTCTGCTGTCAACAATGTGCTTGGCTGGAGCACATTAAATAGGACAGTATTTTCACTGCGCTATTGAATTCACTCTTGGGGATATCCTAGACACAGGCAAAGAACACAGAATCTAGAACACTAGAAATATTTCTCAGTTTAATTACTGTACGAAGATCTTAGGGGCCCATCTCCAAAAGAGGATAATTCAATCAGATGAGTCCATAATAAAATACAGACATATCCTTCACCACGGTGAACACTGCAGAGTCCTTGGAGTCGAGGACAAGTTTTTATTTAGCATTGTGTGTTTCGTAATACTTTATCATACAGACTTAAAAATGATTCACGTTAGTATCTCAGTAAAGTTATAAGTAGGTATCTTTCTTAGATTATTCAAGTCCCAATTTCTGTAGGATGACAGAAAAGCTACGGTCTGCAAATAAGTACATATTAAATCCATTTATTCCAATCAGCAACTGTTTAAATCAGTGTGCAAGCCGCATACCCATTGATTTGATGTTCCTTAACTGATATGCACTGTACTGTTTTATTACTGACTACCCTGTCATAAAGGATTATGACACCGACATAATTTCAAACCCTGTAAAACAATTTACTCAGGCCCCTTAAAAATATGTCCTCTCTCACCACAGAATTCTCATTCTAAGATTAAACACTGCAAATATTTTATCCTATTTAGGGGCGTCAATGAATTTGAAATATAACAACTAGCAAGTGAGTTTTAACAACTAGGTTGTGCCAGTAAAGAAAAACGGTGTATGTGTGTGCGTATGTGTGTGTATGCGTGTGTGTGTGTGTATGTGTGAGCACACGCGTGGGCACATGCGTTTGAAAGAGCTTTTGTTCCCCTAAAACTGGCAGCACATTTTTGAAAACCTGCTTCAAATAAATTGTTTTTGAAAGTTTGCACATTTTATTCTTTTACTAGATTGGAAATTTGGTGAAAAAATTATCTGTACAATACATTGCTTCTTGCATGCACCTACCCAAGCAAAATACCACACTTCAGTTTGGAACACTATTTACGCCAAGACATTCCAAAAGAGTGAAATAATATTTTTCCTCATTTAAGTCTTCCCAGAAGAAAAGTCTGGATTCTATGGAAAAGGTGCTTTGAGATAAACCACACTTTTTCAAGTCAGCACTGCTGCAAAAGTGCCAGGGTAAGCTGCAGAACTTTGTACAGACAACTGGGAGAATTATGTTTGGTATTTTCTTCCAGTTTAGAATTTCATGCCTTGCTGGAGATGACATCTACATAACAGAAGTAACAGCGCAGCAGGCAGAATGCAGACAGCAGGCTCACTGACGCTGGCGTGCACACAGCCCACGAAAGAGATGACTATTGCTTGGCGTGTGATACATGATTTTTGCGGTAGTCTTTGCACGTGGCGTAATTTCATTTACTGGACCCTCACATAAACACGGAGTGACACGTCTCCTTCAGATTTTTACTTGCTTGAGTTCAGTGAATGACATGAGCAAAACCACATTATCTTATGATTTCCTAAATAAAAAAAAAAAAAAAATCAGGTATATTTTAGTACCCTGATTTGGGAACTAAGCTATCAGAGGCAGTTCTTCACATTAATAAATGAAAATCAGAACACAGATACATTTTACACTAAACAAATATTTGAATCTTTAACATTCTGGTACAGTGCACTTGCTTATTGCAATTACCAAAGTGGTGTCTGTGTAGTACTAGCAAGTCTTGTGGCAGGAAACCATGAAAACGATCTATTTGGTCAATATCAACGAGTGTAATTTCTTGTCTACCATCATTACTTTTGTCTATTCATAACATTTAGCATTTAAGAAAACTTATAGAATAAGGCGTGAATAAGTATGTAAAATATACTAGGTCTTTCTGTTGTCAATTTTTAAAAACTTTACCAGGAAAAATAATGAACAAAGTTGAACAATCTGTTTAACTTACTGAAGATAAAACTGTAATTTATTTGGAAAAAAAATGTAGGTAAACAGCTCTTTTCAAAGGTGATTTACAGAGAGAGTATTTTTTCTTCATTTGCAGGTGTGAGAGAGTGTGCATAGATGTTTACCACTTGTATCCTGGGTATTAAACTTTTCTGAGACTTTTTTCATGAGCCGATAACTGGTTACACAAGTCATCTACTCACTTTGTATGAGTGCTTTTCAGTGGTCAATGTCTATACATAGTATTCAGTCTACTAAGAAACTGGAAATAAATTTAACTTTTAAAAAGAAGTGTGGAAAAAAAAAAGTGTGGAGTTTTCAATAAGTAGTTTACAACTCTCTTAAATCGTCTACAGCACAAAGTGATTTTCTCTGAACTGTTTTTTTTTGTTGCTGCAATTATTATTGTTATTTTGGCAAGCTATGGATCCTGTCATCAGCTATAATTCAAATTTTCCTGAATAAAAAAGGGGCATTTTATTATTGATATATCGCTGACATGGTTATTACCGCATCTGTTTCTATGACAATTCAATCGTATGTGACAGGTATGTAGATATTATCTTCATCACAGAACAAAACTTAATTTCCACCTATTCTACTCTATACATGCATGCTAAAACAATTAAACAGTAATTTAGGAGGCAGCATAGTCTAGTGCTTAAGAGGAGGGGCTTGCGAACGGTTCATGTGGATTTGGGTTCTGGTTTTGTTACTTACTAGCTGTGCATCCACAGAAAAGTTATAGAACCTCTCTGAGCCTCAGTTCTGTCAATCGACATTTTAATAGCTTCCACTTGATAAGGTTGTTGTGAAAATTAAGTAAGATAATATACGCAGAGAACTTTGCATTGTGCCTTAGCACATAGTAAACCCTTAAGTAACAGGTACTATGAATTAATCTTTTTAATAAAGACAGTTTAAAAAGGACAAAATCATGAAGTCACTGGTACCTTTTACGAGACTATGAAGAAAGGAAGAAATCTGACTGTAAACAAAGCATCTCCGGGCTGCCAGTCATCTGTTTTCATAAGCCATGGGGTCCACTCTGCCCCAGCGACGCCAGGATGGGCCCCCTATGCTCCACCTGCTTAAGATATACTCCCTTTGACGGGACCCTTCTTCATGTGAACGGGCTAGATCCCAAAGTGGAGACAACTCCACTTTTGTGTCAAGAAGTTTTCTTATTCTCTGTCTCACATAAGCCCTGTGCTGGTATATATGCAAAGTTCCTAATCAAAATGTGGTTCAGCTTTTTAGAATAAAGAGCACATCACAACTTGTCCTTACATATTTCGTGTTCCCTCATTAGTGATTTGATTCGAGCAACGTAAATTAATATTTTTTAAAGGGCTATGTAAATCTTCGTATAATCTGCTCATAAATTCGGAAGTACAAGTCACTTTTACAGTAACTACTTGGGAACTAAGACATTTAAATATCTTATTTTACATGCATATCACGATCTTTATCCTGCAATTTTGCTGAAAAGTTTTCATTCTGTTTTTCATTATGGAATGTATTGAGCAGGCCTATCAGAATATAAATTGCTATAGCCTTTGCAGCACAATGATGTGAGTCTGTGTGTCACCATTCCTACATACAGGGGGAAACCCACCCTCACTTGGCTGAGAAAAATGTTCCCAGTAGCTTGTGGGTGCCTTGCTGGTACGTGCAACCATAATCGCCCACCTAGGCTTTTACTCTGGGGCTTGTACCTACACTGGTCACAGATCAGAGGATAACGCTTTTGGGGGCAGGAAAGAGTTAGGGTATGTGCAGTAACCACATAGATGGTTTTCTCTTTGCTTTTTATGACAGTTATATGGTGATCTTTTCCCTTTACATACACCAACGTATTGGGAGTGGGTTTCTCACACGCATAATAATCACTACTGGGGACTCACCTTAAAACCCAAGAGTTGAAGTGTCTGTGAAAAGCATTATTTTACACTTCACTGCTCATGTCGGGTCTAACTGATGAATACCTAACACCATTAATTCACAATTAGACCAGTTATGCTTAACCACACGCTTTCTGTGCATACATATATAAATGTTCATTTTGGATGGAATGATAATCATTCAGCACCATAACAATTAAACAGCTGTAACCTGTCTCATGTGTTAAGTGATGGAGCTACGGGCAAGCTCCAGAAACAGATGGTCTTACCCACCCATGCTTAATGTTAAAGACTTCTTTAAAAAGGAGGTGTTGACAAATCAGAACACGGAGTCATAGTTTTAATGCAAATCAGTCCATCTGCAATGGAGATTACCCTAAAAACTAATTTGGTGTATAGGAAAAAAATTAAGCTCTGCTGTTAAAGGAAGACATTATATTCCATTTGGATCTACCAGATTCCCCACCAACGTAATTATTTACTAATTTCGTTCAACCAACAGGGTTTAATGGAAAGGCAGCTGGCAAAGTATTCATATTCATGGACCTCCTTTGACTGGTCCTTAATTTATCCAAGGCACATGTCTGTTAAACCCCAGAAATAACAGCCATATTAGAGGCAGACGCTTTCCAGCCTCACTAAAGAGGCACTCAAAGAAGAGAGGGTCAATGAACCCATCATGGAGAAGAGGAAAGAAAAAAATCGGCTCTAGTCACACCGTCATCTGTGAAAATACTATGTTAAATATGAAAAGGGAGAAAGGCCATGGCTTCTGTACAGACCAACACCGTAACTTGTATTTTAAAAACAGGTAGGTGGAAAAGGAATGGTTTAAGATGAAATGAGGCTATTTTCAACTTGTCACATTCGAGAAATGACAGAGAGAAATTCTGCCACTGAAGAATACTAAGGTACCATTGCGGGACGGAATAATCACATTCCTTGAAATCGTCTTCCGTGCTTACATGAAACTAAATGCAAAGCTCTGATTTTTTATTTACTCCCTTAGGGTAATACGGATCTCTGCAGACAGTGAACATTACTTAAAATCTACATGAACACTTCACCAGCTGGCTGGTGGCTACGGTTACCTGGCTTGAGTTTGGGGAAGAACGTGGCTTATTTATAATCTGGCCCTAGTCGTGGTCCTTCTCTTCCTCACTAATCCTGTGAAATAGCTGATGACATATTATTTTGCACCTGGTTTCACTCCCAAACGCCTTGGACCTAAACTTCTCAGTAAAAGGCTTCTCATGAACTTGGCAAGATTTAAAAGGAGCATCTTTTGCCTTTATTTCTGGTTAAATTACACAATATATCCAGTCAGTTGAGCTTTCAAACCTCCTCTACACTAGATTTGGTGGAAATTAAGGTCTTAGATGATTTTTAAAAGATGCAAATCAATCAGGTGTTCCAAATTGAAAAAGATACTCTAGTATATTAGTAAAGGAACACAATGGCAGGCTTTTAATAAAACAATACAATATAAATTTGACACATAACTGGCTTTTATTCTGATACCCTACCTCTTCATAAACTTTTTAAATTATGGCATATAACATTTTAATTCAAAGGAACAGATTCAAAAATTTCTTTTGGATAATAATCATAATTTATAAATTGTTTCCCTAAGACACAGAGCACTTACATAGTAACTTATTTTGAGAGACTTAAAAAAACTAGCTAGAAAACCACTAAATTCATGGTGGGAAATAAACACAAGATAGTAAGAAAGGAAGGAATCAGATTTATCAAGCCTAAAGAAATCAGGTATATTTCAATGACACCTAAATGATCATAAAACAATACCAATAATCAATATTTTCTTATACTGCTCCCACTGGAGAAAAAGGACAGTAGATTTAACCCTCCATTTTCTTTTTTTTTTTTCTGAACACACTGCCTCTAAAGCCAGTAGGCCTCACCGTCAGCTGAGTAGGAATAAGGTTAATTTATAGTAGCTCTTGGGACCCAAGTTACACCACAGGAAGCAGGCTGGAGGGAAAATTTGTTCACAAATGACCACCACAGGATAGAATCCTTTATCACATGACCCTGAAGTATGTCAAACATATTTCTTCTAAAGACCTCAAAACTCTCATCCTCATAGGCTATGTGTAAATCACCTAAATGGAAAGGTCTAGGTTAAATCCAGACATACTCATCCACAAAACAATTACCTACATGCAGAACTGACTCTTAGAAGTCCTTAAAAAATGTCCCTTTTCTAAAGTATAGAACACATGTAACATTTCCCAGAACAATGCAGCTGTCACTGAAATTTACCTCTCAGTAGCACTCCTGCCATGTGAGAGCAGAGTCTCAGCTTCAGGCTGCTGCCTCTCTTTTTAGTAAAGATAAATCACAGCGTGAAGAGCCAGACAGACAACAGTGGCACCAAATACCTGACATCAATAGCTAAATGTGTTTAGGTACATTTACTCCCATTCTTAGGGGTAAAGAAACTGACGCCTAGGGAAATAAATCGTCAACACAATGAAAGAACATTTATCAGGACAGCTCTGGGGACTATGGATTTTATGATTTTTATTTACACAGCAAATAAGGTGCAAAAGTTATGTGAAGATTCTAATTCAAACTTTCCCCAGGATTTGTTTGATTTGAGAATGTAATTCTAATGAGGCTCTTGGGACACGACGGGACTTGTGCAGGCACAGATTAAGGGATGAAGGGATGCTGCAAAGTTAAGGTTGCAAGGTACTTCCCAGAAAGACAAGTCAAAACTAATAACCACTCTGCAGCTTTAGAGGATATGGATTGTCAAAGTTAGTAGAGATTCAGAGTGATTCAAAAACTTGGACAGGGGACTGCCCTAGTGGCGCAGTGGATAAGAATCCGCCTGCCAGTGCGGGGGACACGGGTTCGATCCCTTGTCCAGGAAGATCCCACATGCCGTGGAGCAACTAAGCTCATGCGCCACAACTACTAAGTCTGCGCTCTAGAGCCTGTGAGCCACAACTACTGAGCCCACGTGTCACAACTACTGAAGCCTGCACGCCTCGAGCCTGTGCTCCACAACAAGCCACTGCAATGAGAAGCCCGCTCACAGCAACGAAGACCCAACGCAGCCAAAAATAAATAAATAGTGTATAAAAAACAAAAAAACTTGGACATACTGTATTATGGCTTAATATATGATGGAAACAGTCAAATTTACTAAAGTTTCAAATTTAGGCCAGTGGATTTGGTTTTTGTTGGTTGAGTCCTCTCTCTCTCAAAGGTTACTGAACACTGAATGAAATGACTACTTTCGCTTTAAGCGCAGATCTGCCATTGTTGGCAATGCTGGGCTGCAGCTAATGGAACCCACCGGCTTCATGTCCTTTGATGCTGAAATTGGTACATGTAAAGGAAAACAAACAAACACGAGCGCAGCCTGAGCGCAGGCTCAGTAGTTGTGGCACACAGGCTTAGCTGCCCCACGGAATGTGGGATGTTCCTGGACCACGGCTCGAACCCGTGTTCCCTGCATTGGCAGGTGGATTCTTAACCACTGCACCACCAGGGAAGTCCCAACACAGCTCTCATTATCCAAACACTTCTTCATAAAAATGAAACTAAATGGAACATGGTGACATTGACTAGTGAAATAAACACTGTGATAGTTTAAAAAATCCTGAAACCCTGTAGAGAGAGGGCTGACAACCTAACAAAAGAGGGCCTCCGTTATTCAGAAAGGCCAGAGAAACTAATTTTGCATTTTCAGAAGAGGAGATTAAGTGACCTCGTTAAAGAAAAAAACCAATTCTGAGGGGATTACAGAGGAGGAAGGACTGTATATAAAACTGTTAACTGAATAAATCAGACTCAAATGAAAAAAATAATATTGAGAAGCCCCAGATGGATGCAAATGTAATCTCAAAGGAAGAAACTAACATCTAAAAATCAGCCTGGTTTTCAGGACATCGGTGATTCTCAATGAGCTCTGAAGGGGGTCTTCCACAGTTGTCTTAGGAATCGCTCGCCTCTCGGTCACGTGAAATTGCTTACAATCACTGGGACTGCTGAGCAGGAAGGATCTTGAGAAGTTCTCCTTTTTTGCACGCTTCATGGGAGGATTTTTTGCCTGTCTGGATTTTCACGGCCAACCAAGTCAGCTAAGGGGAATTTCCTCCCGCTCAACTCTATGCCTACTGCGTTCTGATGACCCACCTTCCACCCTGTATGACAGATCACGAGGCACCTCTGTCCACAGTAGTGTGGACTTAGTGTGTTGGGAAGGGGAGGGGAGAAGCTCTTCTTGGAACCAGCATGCACTCCTGTTTTCCTGCTGGCTAATGCCGCTGCATTAGGATAAAAGACTCAGTGGGGAAGAGCCGGCCACAGTAAACTTTTTTATTAATTTCAGTCCAAATACTCTAGCAATGGTAACAATAAGTAGCATCCCTATGGTGTTTGCTTTGTGCCAGATAGTGTTCCAAGTGCCCTTCTACATGTTTTAGGTCATCAACCCTCTCATCACCTCTAGGAGGTAGGTACTATTTTCATTCCCACTTTGGAGATGGGCAAACTGAGGCACAGAGAGTTTAAGTGATTTTCCCCAAATCACACAGCTGTCAAGTAATAGAGTTTGGAACACAGGCAGACCCAGCTTCTGTGGGGTCTGAAATGATACAAATTGGGGGGCTCCTCGTTAAGAAAAAGAACCCCAAATTATAAATATGAAATTAGGTACAAATTGAGTCATTATTTAGAAAGAGACAAGAAATCACAATAAATTATAGTTTTTAAGCTGATAAACACCACAAACATCAGGAAAAAACTGCAGAACATTTTTTATTATTAAGTGCCTGACATGTCTCTAATAAACACTTATTTTCTATAATTTTTGGGCTACATTTACTTTGCCTCCTTATAAGACAATGGTTTTATACTATTTTGTATAGAGAGAATAGACAGATAATTGAGTCTTTTTTCAACGTGATTGCTTAATATGGTTTTCATTATTGATAATCTAGAAAGTTTCATCTGGCTTCAAAATTTGTCATTAGTAATGTTATGCAAATTTGGGGCATTACTGCCAAATTTGGGAAGACTTTATGGTGTAATAAACTAGGCTTAAATACTCTGTGAAAAGATGTTAAAAAAATTAAAACAAGAAATTAAAATTAATTAATTAATTTAAAAAACTGTGAATTGGTGACATTCACTAGCCACTTTGTTGTGATGGCATCCTAGAATATTATGAGTTTGATAACGTCTTCATCAATAGCAGTATTTCACGTCACATAAGCCCTGAGGCCTCTCCTGGTATGTTCATATGATTCTGTGGTACCCTGGGATGCAGGTGACTTCACATACTGATGAACTCAGTTTTGCAGTACTGCTCTAGGTTCATGCCTTAAAGATACAAGAATTCTGATAAATTCCTCAAAAAAGAAATAATCGTCAAAAGAGGAAACTAGGGCACGTCTATAACCGTATAAGTTCCATCATCAGATATACTCTGCTGACGGGAGAAAACTCCCATTTGGATCGGGTATTTTACAACATATCTGACGAAAGGAAGAACTTTCCAGAGACAGGCTTCAGTTTCCATACGTTTCAAACCTTATTTCCACTCCACTACCTATTTTCCTCTGGTGTGGGGCTCCGTAGGACAAATTCATATCTTCCTATCATCTCTGACCCTGTACTCTGACGTTCACTAGATGAGCCAGTGGGTGGCAGGAACATCTCTGGACAGCCAGCATGAAACAATCACAGATGGCAATGATTTCACACCTCAAAAATATACCCAATTAAATGGGAACTAAACGCATCCCCAGGTGAAACTCTCCCTACCTGAATCCTCAAAGTGCCTACAGCCACTCCAATGCCACCCTACACAAGGAAAAGTGTGAGGGAGAGAAGTTGGGAGTGGAAGGAGACCAAGGCCCTAAATGATTTGCAACATATGACCATAGAAATCCATGGTCGCCTTGTAAGATCCTAGAAGGGGCCTGTGCAAGTGAGGGGCCCTGATGCTTAAGCTTCACCAGTTTCACAGTAAATATGTCAATGGCGCCATCAGCGACCCGGACAGGTGGCATTAGAGACCCCTTTCTTTTTTTTTTTTTTTTTTTGCGGTACGCGGGCCTCTCACTGCTGTGGCCTCTCCCGTTGGCGGAGCACAGGCTCCGGACGCGCAGGCTCAGTGGCCATGGCTCACGGGCCCAGCCGCTCCGCGGCCATGTAGGATCCTCCCAGACCGGGGCACGAACCCGCGTCCCCTGCATCGGCAGGCGGACTCTCAACCACTGCGCCACCAGGGAAGCCCAATCCCTTTCTTAACTACTGTTAATACACGACACTGACAGGTATGAACCCAAATGCCTCCTATAGCTATCATTTGTGGGTGTAATGTGGTACCCTATAAGCACTTGCTAAGGGGGGAATCATAGTTTAAAATGGAAGAAGATAGTTTTAGAATTTCCATATTCTATATTATTATGAATATGATTCCCAATTTGAGAGCATTACAAAAGTCATGAGTATCGATCTTGTAATCTCTGAAGTATTATCAGAGAGGTCGTTTTTTTACAAAAATGTCATCTATCTTTTTAATTTAACCACTAAAATACTATTCTTTCACCATTATCCTGAGATAAGAATTAGAATACCAAGTCTAAGCCATATCCACACTGGTACAGTTCTGATCTCTTTTTTACGCCCACACTGTTTAACTGATGCCTTCCCCAGCTGTGTGTATTTCATTTTCAGTTTCTCATCTCCAGCAGCCCTAAGCCCAGAGCAACCGTGGTGGCTTTTAATAGAGGTGTGCTGAGTACTATACGTGGAACTTTTGTCTGAACAAACAAAGCATGTCTTTGTGATTATTAATGATCTTGTTTCCCAATGTGCTAAAGAATTAGAATAAAAACAAACTGCCAGTCTTTTGTAGCTTAAAGGAATAAGGATTTCCCCTAGGCCAAATTTCCATTTGAATTGCCTGAAAGTATAGGAAAATCAATGTAGCTCAATAGCCGACTCTGTTTCAGACATAACTAGAAGAAAAATATCACAATAGACTCCACCCGTCTTTCATCACTGTGATTTTAAAACCGCCATCCCAAACATATTAACCTCTTGTTAAGCCATAGTCAGTGTGAGACTAGGTCACACTTTATAACAATGAAATGGAAATTACATTAACTCCTTAAAGCAAATTCCTTGGATAGCCATTTTGTTTTACCTTTAAAAAAAAGAAAAAAAAATTTCAGCACCCAAAACGTTGTCTGGGTTACAGTTTGACTCACTTATACTGAACAACAAAACCAAAACTAGTGAACACTGCTAGGCACTTTAATAAGTGATTTACATTCTAGCATTTCATTTGATCCTAACAACTCTGAGGTACATAATATTTATCTGTGAGAAAACATACTCAGAGAGGTTAAATGATTTGCACAGGGTCATGCACCAAGTAAATGATGTAGCAAAGATTCAAATTCCAAAAGCTCTTAAACCGGAGATACTCTGCAGATGCAAAGAAGTTAAAAAACACTCCTCTCCTAAAAGCATTCCTCTAAGTAACAAAAAGGAAAAAACAAAAACAAAAAACAACACCTCCCAATGTTTCACGCCTACATAATTATGATATTTCGCTAGTACTTATCCAATGTTTCACACCTACATAATTATGATATTGTGCTAATACTTATTGGAACGGAGACTCGAAAATTCCTTTGGGGTCTTGTTCCAGCATTTAAATATGTTTCCAACCTAAGCAACTTTTAAACAATGTAAGCCCAGTTTCTCCACTGGTGTCTGTGGGGCAATGGGAAATGCAGATCAGCCTCCAGAAGAGGGTTCACCATCCACAGACAGAGATCTGAGGCTTCCTCACCTTTGTAACAACCCCCGCGTAGACAACAAGCAGCTGTTATCCAATCTCCCTCTTCCCCACCCTTTGGGTCACAGTCTCATCTACAGCCTCCCCTGCTCTCCAACACAAATAGATGCTTGTAGGGGCAACTTTTCTCCAGCAATTGCTAAAAAGAGTATTTCCTGGAGAAGGTACAGGTTAATAATACTCAAAATTTGGTATTTAGGATTTATCATTGCCCAGGATATTTAGTTAGCGTTGCACTTTTACGGATTCTGCCTCCAAACATGTGCTCAGTAGAGGCTGGCGTGATATTTATGTTGCTTCTGTGCCCCATTAATTCCAACCACAGGCCAATCAGATAACTGGCCCCTCTCTTCCTAAGCAAGAAGAAAAGAGAGCCAAACCAACTGAGTTGCCTTTGCGTGTTTACAGATTCCGGTTCCAGTTAAATACATTACAAATGGTGAGCTTACTGAATTAGGCCAAGTTATCTCCCAGTTCAGAGATCGGACCTCGAACCACCACAACTCTCACGGTACAGAACTGTTCAAGCTTTTCCATACAGAAATGCCACAATAACATTCCAATTATGTCAACTATTATTTAGAAACCACTTACTTATATTTAATATTTTACAACTAGCTTCTGGATCCTCTAAATGTTCTTACGTCTTTCCGATCTTACGAAAAACAAAGAGAGGAGAATGATAATCATTTGGCCAATTACGGAATGTTCGCTTACAAAGGATGACATTATGCTAGTTGAGCATCTATGCCAGTGCTATTAGTATTAAACCATGTCAGTTATCATTGCTGGTGCTTATTTGATGTGGTTCAATCATGTAACTTCTCTTTAATAATGAAAGGGTCCAACAATCGTAAGTGGGTCTCGGGCAGGAAGGGAGAAATATTCATTTTAATCATAGTATTGCTACAAGTGGATTTCCCTTTGTTTCATTTTTTTATCTGCATACATCACTAGTCAAAGCCTAACTCAAGAAAAAAGAAGGGCCAGGGACAACAAGCCTGAGGACGAATATGCCGAATTCGCTGAATACATGATTCATAAGGACAGGAAAGTACAAACACGCTAATAAAAATATCAGGATGGAATCCCTTCAGGTAGTTGGGTGCTCAGTGAATACTCTAAACTCATAACCTATTTTACTCTCAAAGTGCCTATGGTTTTATGAAAGCATGAAAACTTTATGAAGACAGTAAGATGACTAATGAAGAATATTCTTTGCTTTCTATTGGGAACTTTTGTTTGCTTCTAACTGTTTAATTTCTCCTCCATCTCTCTTTCAATTAACCTCCCTGTTTGTATTCAATGAGATGGCACATAATGTGGAGAAAGGGAAAAAAATCTTGCTGATTTATGAGCATTCTTTCATAAAGTGAAAGCTCCTTTCAGCCAGATGCCTAACTGTTGAAATTGAGACGAAATGAACAGAACAGTAACTCTCCTGAATGAGAAAATATACTGTAGTTTCCTGGGCTGTTTAATCAGTGGCTCACAAAGGCCTCCTTTTAAAGGACCCCTGAGACTTCACTGTGGACATACACACAGGTAGGAAGTAGACAGGGAAAGGCAACTGGATCTTTGTATGCAAAAACTTGGAATAACTACTTCTGAGAGTACAAAAGAGCAAAACAATGATTTAAAGGGTCTCTACATCTTTTAAACGGCTCACTTCAAAGATTTATTTTTAAATGACACAGGTCCTTTACTTCCACGCTGTTACTCATACAGAGTATAAAAGCAACAAAATAAAATGAAACAATAGAAAACGGAATTGTTAACCACAGCAAGACACCTTAAATTATAACAAAAGGACCTGCGCCTAGCAAAAATCCCGTTTGTTCCTAGGCAACTGGAAAGTTGTTCAAGAACAGCTCCTCCATGGGAAATTAACCATGTAATGTTACCAAGGTCAATGAGGACACCCAGAGAATGATTTGTTTGGTGACTGCTGGTTGGCAAGTTAAATCTGCTCGTGGATAACTTGATAGTACACCTCCTCGTTTTCCATGCTATATATACAAGTGTGGGTTGTACTTCCCAGGCTACGAATAGTCAAATATATAACATTTTCCCTCTAGCTAGAATCAGTTCACTTAGGATGGGGTGGGTGCTGGGGTCGTGAACTACGATGGTGTATGTTTAGAGGCATGTTGTTCCTGCCCTGCCTCTCGTGTGCGTGCCCTCTGGGATTGCAGCATGATGCTGTTTGGTCACAGGGATATTACATTGCCCTCTGCATGTCCGCAGAAGATACGCAAATCGTGACTGTCAACCATTTTCCGCCTTACTGTAGCAGCTCCCAAGTGCGGCTCACGCGAACAACAGGCAGTCACTGCCCTGCGGAGCCTCCCTTAAAGAGCAGAGGAGGGAAAGCCACATCCGGGCCAGCTGCTGGGGATGAGCACTTTGCAGTTTACCCCAGTAGGACTTACAGGCTCCCCAGCTGTTGGCAGTAGCTCACCTTCAACAGGTGACACCGTAGGTATGTTTCGCAGGTAAGAGTTAACATAAAGGCCTGATCTTCAGACGTCTGCAGGGCTGGCCCTTGGCCAGCATCTGGAAAGGTGGATGTTCCCTACACTGATGAGGTTACTTTGCGCACCTGCAGCACTAAACATCTGCTCTTCCTTGGAGAGCCTGGAATTTTGATGGCTGTGGCTGACAGAGGCTGCCTCGTTGAGCAGCCCCAATAAAAACCTTTTAACTCTCAACCTCAAACGGGCGGAAACACTGCACATATGTTGCTGCATTTCCCTGCTGGAGAAAGGGGCATGGTTCTTGTGACCTCTCCTGGTAGGAGAGAAGGAGCCTGGAAAACCTGGACGTGGATTCCTGCGGACACCACCTGATGAGTCTTTCCCCTTTCTGGAAACGTCTATAGCCCTGAGCACAACTGTGCCGAGAGGGCCCTTCCAGCGGATCACCACATGTCGGTGGGAGGGGTGTGTGTGATAGTGGGACCCTGAAACAGATGATTTGAAAAGAGCCTTCCTGGAAATTCTGCAGAGATACCATTTGTGACAGCTTATAAAATGTAAGTGATTTCAATTTTCCTGTGGAAAAAAATCTTGGCTAACCAATGCGGTGTTTTTTTTTTTTAAAAAGTGAAGTACATAAACTTAGAGATGCATTGGAAGAAGAAATCCTTTACTATCTCAAGACTCCACCAACAGCTCTATCAAATTTTACCCTACAGACATAAATGTGGAGAAACACCATTCCTCAAATTATGAGATTTTTGTACGACTGTGCCATTTCTAATTAATATTGTACATTTTCACTGAAGTGACGTAGCACTGTATTACTTACTTCTGTTGTATTTTCTTTAAATAGACGTTTTCATTTCAGTGACTCAAACGGTGAAAGCGAAGGCACTGAAGACCTTGAAAATATGGAACTAGTATGTGTGTTCCGGGTGCCTTTGTATCCAGGCGAAATACCATTTATATACTAAGATTTTGATCTTAAACACCTATTTGATTGTCTTATTTAACCAACAGATGTGCTAGAACATCATCGTATTTTAAGAAGTGTTAAGCATATAAATCTGTTGTGGAAAAACTAGACTGGTGTATTTTATTCTTCTTTCTTCCTCATGGTGCTACAGAATAAAGTCATAAAGACTCCAACCTCCTTTCAGAGACTCAAATAGATGGACAGGTGCTAAGATGTGTGATTCTGGAATCTACAGGAGCCCCAAAGGCTACATACTGGGAATCTCTTTCTTAAAGTAAACAAATACTGCCGTTAGACGGTGAAATCAGCCTTATGCGAGTCAGTCTCGGCGGCCGTCCCCCAGCACCATGCACAGAACGTTCTTACACTCGATACTTGAGACAGCGGCTCTAACAAGAACTGGGCTGCCGTTGGGACCTGAGACCCTTCTTTAGCGGCCACTCCTTCTGAACACAGGACAGGAAAAGCTAACGGCGGGGGGGGGGGGGGGAGGAGGGGAGGAGCTTTCCCGAGGGGAGAAACAGGCCCGCGGGGCGGGGCGCGGGGCGGGGCGCGGGGCGGGGCGCGGGGCGGGGCGCGGGGCGGGGCGCGGGGCGGGGCGCGGGGCGGGGCGGGGCGCGGCCGGCCTACCGATGGTGCAGTGCTCGCCGTTCCAGCCCTGGCTGCATTCACACTTGCCGTCCCTGCAGGTGCCGTGCTCGGCGCAGCGCGGGTGGCAGGCTCTCTGACTGCACGCTGGGCCCGTCCAGCCTTCTTCACAGCGGCAGGCGCCCCCCATGCAGACGCCGTGCGAGCCGCAGTCCGCGGAACAGATCTCTGGGGGGAGAAAGAGAGGAAGCCGGGCAGGAGAGGAGAGCAGCGGCGAGTGAGACGGGGAGCGAGGGAGAGGCGCTTCGTCTCAAACTCGGCGCGTCAACAAGGTGAAGAACAAAGTCGCTGAGCATACGTACGAAAGCATTTACCTACTAAGTAGATGGCAGCATCGAGGGCTAGGAGCGACAGACGTAGTTTGCTTTCCTTGTTCCATTTTATATGCTGCCACGATTGGGCGTAAAATGCACATGATAGTTACGTTATAAGCAATTTTCTGTATTATATATGTGCTTACACACACACACGCTACTAACAAAACAGAACAAATGATTCATAAGGAGAGGAAACTATGTACGGACACATACCTGTTTCCAGGAGTATCTTTCGACAGCCAGGAACACAGGCACACATACATCAAATTGACATAAAATTTACGAAATATTTCAGTGTCTGTGTATGTCAGGTATCTAACAGGAGTTAGGTTTCACCCATAGAGCAAAAACTGAAAAGGGGTTATTTTTAATCCTATGGTTTAATTTTTAAAAATATTCAGAAACTTCCACCGCAAAGAATCTTTTATTAAAAAAAGGGTAAAAAAAAAAAAAAAAAAAAAAGAATCTACTGTAGTATGCACTTTAGCTTTGCTTTGCTCCTGACACAGAGACGTGCTGGGTAAATAAAAAAAGCTGTTCTTTTTCCTATTAAGTATATTCGTACTGTTGACAGATAAAAGTTGCTAAGCAAAACAATAGTAGAAAACTGGTTTAATAACATATAGATCTGCCGGCTCTGGCATTTGCAAAGCAAGGATTTTCAATTACTAGAATTACTGAAAAGGGCACAAGTGACCAAAGGACTTTAAGAACGGTAACAACAGGTTAGGTTGTTAAAATAGAATTCAGGCGTCTGAAATCATTTTTTTCTTAAAAAACTTTCTTAGAAGCTTTATTTGACTAGAACCAATTGAGAGAGACAGACAGAGAACTTTGAGGGGTACTTTATTTTTCACTCTTCACATATAAAGTTAAATAAAATGAACTTTTTTCTTAAGATTGGAAGACTACTGTTTAGTTTTGGTTTTCTTTCAACAGTAAAAAACTGAGATCGTTTCTGACAGACAGAAGACGACTACAGCTGAATTTTAAAATTAAGAAATAGTCACTGTTTATGTTGTCACATGATCACATGTTCCCCATTCATTGACCAAATAAAACGTTTCTCAGACACTGGAATTCACAGGGTTGAAGACTTTTAGACACCACATCCAGGCTCAGTGAGAGTTGTAAACAAGAGCCAGCACTATGAACTGGAGGGGAGTGGTATGGGGTTTTTTTTCATGCCACATTTTCTATCTCCTTTGAATTAAATTTTTGATTAAAAGATCCAAGATGGTTTGATTAACTTCAGAGGAACAGAACGTCACCTCAGCTCCAGAAGAGCGAGGTTTCTTTCTGAGGTTCCCATTTTTATTCAATCGAATCAATTTTTCATTAGGGTGAAGGTGTTTAGCAGCGATTAGCACACTCGCTTTGAGCAAGGTGCGTCAATCTTTGTAATGAACTTATTAATTAGAGTTAATTTAATTGAAGTGGAATTGAAGGGCTAATTAATGGACAAACTGCTGCTGAAGAGAGAGGAAACCTCTGTTGCTTTCAAACCTATAAACTTTCTGATGGAAATAATTCATTTCTTCTCTTTCAGCAGCTTAACCAAATGTTTCTTCAGGTGTAGAATGTACTCTCCTATTGAACTTAGATCTCTGAAGGTCATTTTTCCACAACAACAAAAGAGGCAGCTGGTAAAGTGTTTTGCTTTAGGATTCAATAGGTTAGAAATTCCAAATTCTACGGCAAGTAAACTTTTAAGTCACAAATGGAAATTAACAACGGTGTATTTGTAAACTTTCAATGAGAATGTGCAGACAAATTGGAGGCACGTGAACCCAGATGTTTTCACAGGATGATTATATGCGTATTTGAGATCTTTACTAATAATTCTAAGTAAGTTTTCTGTCTTTTGGCAGCTAATAGCAAAGTTTAATGAAGTTTTCTTCTGTGCTTAATTACTTTCTCCCAAAGAAGCATACTGTGTTCATTATTCAACTCTCTATATTGAGAGTTTAACGTATGTTAAGTGTGTATTTTGCATTAGGGATTTAAAGATGAATAGGATGAAGACTTTCACTCATTATGTCTTAGTGGTCATTTTGTATACAGGTAAAATTAGATTTTCAGCTAGCAAAATAATTACATCAGTATGAAAAAAATCAGTCTAAATATGTAAAACAGTGATATGTAATTTTGGCAACCAATTTAATCTTTTAATTAACATTTATATCCTTTTTTTTTTTTTTGCTAGTTATAGCAATACCATTTTATGAAGAAGACCAAATTAACTTTTGAGCTATTTAATATCAATTACAAACCATCCTTTATAAAATAATCCTGGTAATGTATTAAGTAACTTTATACAAAACAAAAAAAAAAGGGGGGGGGCTATTTCATTATTCCTTGCCTACTTGGATAAATGTGGGAAACAAACTAGAATGACAATATTTCAAACAAGTATTATTTTATAGCTAGTATCATTATGCCTGTTTCACTGATGGGGGCGTAAGAGGCCCGAATCAAGTAACTGTATACAAGTAATTATATCTACAAACTTTAATCGGAGTTTTACATCTTTAATATAGAAGCTGGAAATGTAAATAAAAACTCAAAAGAAAGAGCTAAATGCCTATTTTGCTCTTGTAATTATATTTTTTAAGTGGAGGACAAAATGAGTTAATATGTTATTTATTTACTTATTTATTTTTGGCTGCGTTGGGTCTTCGTTGCTGTGAGCAGGCTTTCTCTAGTTGCGGCGAGCGGGGACTGCTCTTCGTTGGGGTGCGCCGGCTTCTCATCGCGGTGGCTTCTCTTGTTGCGGAGCACGGACTCTAGGCGCGCGGGCTTCAGTAGCTGTGGCACGCGGGCTCAGTAGTTGTGGCTCGCGGGCTCTAGAGCGCAGGCTCAGTAGTTGTGGCGCACGGGCTTAGTTGCTCCGTGGCATGTGGGATCTTCCCGGACCAGGGCTTGAACCCGTGTCCCCTGCATCGGCAGGCGGATTCTTAACCACTGCGCCACCAGGGAAGTCCCCATGTGTCATCTGAAACAATGCCATGTGCCCATGCTTGATAAACCTTGGTTGGTGGTGATTTCTTAAAACTCTTCAGTGAGATACTCAAGGCCCTCTATAGTGCTGGCCCCAATCTGGGTTTTTACTTATGTATCCTATACTCCTTGCCAGCTCTAACAGTCACGCATTCGCATTTTCTAACCACAGTCTCTGGTTCTCCGAGCTCTCTGAATCAACTCACATTTCTGTGAAGCAATAATTAGCAACTGTAAACCCTGGCTGCCTCCAAGAATGTATGGCCACAGATGAGGGAAGCAGAGGAAAAGGTGGGGCGGAAGAAAGAGAAAAGGGGACGAGAGGGGACGAGAGAGGGGGAGAAAAGAAAGGAGAAAAAAGAAACTTGGCGGGGGGCGGGGAGGGGGAGCAGGAGGAAAACTCATAACTGTTTCTCTAACTAGGATATCTACTTATGGGGTCGGCAGAAGTTCTCCATCAGTACCACAAATTAGGCTGTGTAAGACTTTCTTTAGTGTGGGCTTCCGAGATTCAATGTGTAACAGGTGAAGAGCGGCCCATGAATCTTTCATGCCGATACTGACGCATAGGGCAGCAAACCTGTCACCCAAGTTCCTCAAAATGCCAAGAAACAGTGATTTGTAAAAACTATGAGTCTTTTTTTCCTCCCTTAAAATAAGCATGTTAATTAGCTACTAGCAAGATTTCATTTAGGTTTATGCCATTAGGTTAATAGATGATGATATTTTCATTTCATAAATTTCACATTTGGGGAACTCTATCCAATCAATACTTTTATGTGGAAGTGCCTCTGAATTGATGAGGAATTAAGTATCATGACCTACAATTAGCCTTTGGAATTCGACCACCATAACTATTACCAATGCCACCACCAGTCCTTCTTAATGGCTAACACTTACGGAGTACTTACTACGCGTAAAGCCCTATCATGAGTGCTTTTCACATACTAAGTCATTTACCCCTTACAACAATTGTATATAAGGTGGCACTATTAGTATTCCCATTTTACAGATGAACGGAGGCACAGAAGTTACATAACTTGTCCAGCAACACACAGCTAGGAAATAGCCAGTCCTAGATCTGAACCCAGGCAGGTCAGCTGCAGAATCCCTGTTTCTTAACCACTTACTGTTAAACAGCAGGTGTACAGAGGGCAATAGGTGTGGGCAGGGTTAAGAGTAGACAAGGATTGTCTGAATCCACGGCTTCTGCACGATATTTTTATGTACCTGACACTGCTCATAAAATCTGCCCTTCCCCCCCCTTCTGTTTATCCTCCTCCGCTTTTCCTTTTCCTCTTCTTCTCTTGTCCTCATTCTTCCTTCTCTTCTTTTCCTGCTTTTTAATTTATTTTTGCTCAGTTGGTCCAAACAGAAGTCGTTACCGTCTCTGCCTCTCACTCGCCTCCCACTGCCGCGCCTGCGCTCTGCCGACTCGGTGATTCTCACCTCTTCCCAACTCTCTCGCCTCTTTCAGAGACATGAACATCAACCCCAATCTCCCTTGCCTTAGACTTTCAGCTCTTCTCACCCTATTTTATGTTCTGTTTTTTCAGCAAGTCCTGTCTGTTTTCCCTTTAAACGTCCCTCAGTTTATCCTTTTCATTTCCACTAACTCCAAGGGATTGTGCTCTCGTCCCTTCGCCCTTCTGGGAAAGCCCGCCACGGTGCCTTCTAGTGCTCAGGTTTCACTGTTCTCTCTGACATCTGATCCACGGGGTAGTTCTGGGCCACTGTTCTCGTCATATCAGGGGCATCATTATTGTTAGTGAATTCTCCATTGTCTAATGTGTCCCTCATAATTGGGCCCAACTCAATTTTTACCTCCAAATACTGTCATCATTGTCCCCTGTATGTAATGAGATTCTCACAGTCGTATCTTTGGTAATGGTAGCAGCAGCAGCAGTAGTAGTAAAGGTGGTGGCAGCTGTATTTAGAATTTATTATGGGCTAAGCATTGCACTAAGTATTTACCTCACATGCATCAATTCAAGCAATTCCCACAGCAGCATCTCTGGAAAGAATGTCTTATGATTAAATCCATTTTATAGATGAGCAAAACTGAAGCATACAGCAATTTCCCTAGGGAATACAGGTATCGAGTAGTACAGATTGAATATGAACCCAAACATCGGATTTCAGAATCCACGCTCTTAAGTCCTTTCTAATACTGTTTCCCCTAGTGAAAAAATGTTCCCTCAGCCTCCACACTAACTACAATCTTTAAAAGAAGGCAAGAAATGTTAAAAATCTCCTTGACAACTTTCAATGGGCATCAAGGCAGTACCTAAATACTGCCTGAATTTAGCATATGGGTCCATGTAATACTCAGTAGAATATTATACTGGAACACACTGGTTTCTAAGTGTGTCATGTGTGTTTATCTCATCTCCCCAATTAAACTGTAATCTTCTAGACTAGAACAGCATCTTTTCAAACTGTACGACTAACGAGTGGGTCATGGAATTAATTCATGGGTTGCAACCGGCATTAAAAAAAGTAGAATAGACTTGGGAGGAAGTATCAGTGTATATCACTTGGTAAACCTTTTGTTTCAGTGATGTGAGTATATGCACATATATGTATATGAGGTCACAATGTAAAAATGTACTTAAGACGACACGTTATTTAGGTCATGCTCAAAAACTTGAAAGCCAGTATTCTGCAGGGCAGGGATGACTGACACTCTTTTATCCCTGCGGTGTCTGTCACAAAGCCATGCACAAAGCTGGCGCTCAAAAACAACGTGACTGATTGGATAAAATTACTACCTGTCATTTCTATTATAATCATACAGTTACAATTAAAAACTCAGTGTTGGACCATTATGTACACCATAATATCTATATATGTTTACTCTTTATTGTGATAATATTGTCTTCTGTTGTCACATAATTTTTTAATTGAAGCTTCTCTGTTTATGAGATAATGTGCTTAAATCTCCAAGCTGTACACAGGCCTTCAGAGTTAAGAAGAAAGAGAGCTTTACACAAGTGAAAGATTATTCTTTACATTAATACTAAAGGAGAAATTTAATGACAAATTGACTAAGCCTGTTTCTTTCCATATTATAAGATAACAAATTTCATTACTTTTAATATTTACTTCTATAAATGTTCACTTTAATAAAATCTATATTAAGTATAATAAGTGTGTTTTAAAAATTAAAATGTCGTAACCTGTAGCTAAACAATATCAAGCGCTCAATCGTATGGCATGTATGAACCTCACCATTTGAGCAGTCTGGGCCAGTCCAATTAGGGTCACAAGTGCAGGAGCCACTTTCTTGAAGATATGTTCCATGACCAGAGCACTGGTCTGGACACATGGTCTTGAGTATTTCACAATTGTTACCACCCCATCCTGGATTGCAGTGACATTCCCCATGGATACACACACCATGATTAGAACATCCAGGGTCTAGACAATCAGCTGGTGGAGAGAAAAGAGAACAAATTTATGGTCAAATCTAAAAGATACACACAAGTACATAGGGAACAAAGAATTACACCCCAATCCAATTTACCTGAACACTTTGGATACTCAAATGTTTACCCACTGTTTATTTGCAAGAACTTGTTTCTGAAAATTGCAGAGAATTTATACAATAAAGCATTAAGAATCATGCTATTTAGGTAATTGAGACTCTTGCAAGGATTTGTAATTCTAGTGAATTACACACTTCTGCTCTTGAGATTTCAGACGATTGCTTTCCGTTCTGCCCAATCAGAGAGTAATTCAAGTATTGGCTTCCCTATAACAAAATCTGAATCAGCTGACCTAATCCATAACCACTGAATACTGACAGCTGTATGGGACCCTCAAATGTTTGAGAAATAAATGAGTTGCAGACTCTCCATCTCTCTTAATTCACTTTAATGTGCTTTAGGTGACGAGATTTAATTTAGCAATTTGACTCAATAAAGCTTTACACTTGTAGGGTCAATGGCCTGAAAATTTAATTCCAGAGACTTAATTGCATCACTTTGTGTGTGCAGATCAATAAAATCCATTTGACTGAAGAACGGAAATGGTGCTTTTCTGCTTTTTGAAAACACAGTTCAACTGCACTTTACGGTATAGCATCTTGACTATCAACATTATATACAGTTATTATGGCACAAACCCATGATGTGTTTTTCTCCATCAGTATACTATGTTCAATATTCTGTCTTTCTAGAGAGGCCAAAATGCTAGATTTAGAAGCTGGCATCAAGGTGAAAGACTGCAAAAAAAAAAAAAAAAAAAAAAAAAAAAATAGAATTCAACGGTTCACCATTGGTTCTAAGACAAAAATGTTTGTGTACTTTCTCAGAGTAAAAAAAAAAAAAATTATTCACACAACTGAGAGAGAGCTAAAGGACTCCTCAGTATTTTCTTCTTTTTATTAGGTAAAATGTTCATGAAGCAATGCAAAATCAAAATTACTTTCAGAAGGAGGCATATAAAAAGATTCATCTGCCAAACTAAGGGTTAGACATCTAA
Organism: Inia geoffrensis; assembly: GCA_036417435.1. NCBI lineage: Eukaryota > Metazoa > Chordata > Mammalia > Artiodactyla > Iniidae > Inia > Inia geoffrensis. Next base: position 36,676,170 of record CM070919.1, on the reverse strand, counting down.
GCTGTTTCTTTATGAAGCTATAACGACAAACCTCTGCAAGGTTTGACATGTTTACCTTCTTCACAGTTCTCTCCTTTGTATCCAGAGTTGCAAGCACAAGAGCCCACGATACAAATCCCACGACCCCCGCACTGCGGGTCGATACACTGCGTACTTGGTACATCACACTCCGTGCCCTTCCAGCCACTGAAACAGAGGCAGCGGCCCTTGGAGTACTGGCCGTTGCCACTACACAGCACTGGACAGGCTGCTGTGAAATAAAACACGACAGAGGAATTAGGAATTAACAGCCACGTTTCCCATCGAGATTCTCCAAGAACAGGCACATCGCTGGAACAAGCAATATGCCATTTCTCCCCTCTTTTCTTTCCTGCCTTGAGAGCTTTCTGAATTGCTCGTGTCTCTACAGCTTATTTATATTGGCTTAAGAAGAGAATCTAACTCGCATACCTCTTGAACAATCCGGACCTAGAAATCCTGGAAAGCAATGGCAAGTTCCAGAAACACACTCTCCATTTCCATGGCAATTTCGGGGGCATTCCACCACAGACTCTGAAGAAAAGAAATAGAAGTAATCCTTGCTGTGCAGCCTGCCTCTCGTGCAGGGTAAGCTGTGTCACTTCGATCATTTTAGCTACATCTTGAAGGAAGCATGGGTGGCTTGCTCCATAACCCCCCAAAAGTATTCATTCAGACCAGATTATTCGAATAGTAAAGCAAAACACTGACATTTCAAATGCAGACGTTTTAAAGCGTTTTCGCGATGCACTGTCCTCCTCCAAGCTACTTCCAAGTGATATTGTCTTCCAGTGCTTCATGGTTTGTCACACGTCATAAACAAACAATTTAAAAAATACTTCTCACTTTCACCTCAGGCTCTAACATCCTAGGGATCACTCAAATTGGTGAAGACAGTTGAATTTCTATGCAACACAGTGTTGAGGCCGGAAGCCCGGAAGTGATGCTTTGAGGACAGTTCTTACCTATCACGATGGTATTGAAGGACACCTGCTCTGCACTTTTCCCATCATTATAAAAAGCCAGATGCCAGATCCCAGAATCCAAGTACTGGATAAAGCCGGCCTCGTGGAGACTGACGGACCTCGCCTGTCGCCCAGCTCTTTCGGACTCAAGCAGGTTCCGTTGCTCTCGTGCAATCAACCTGCTGCCATCCAGCAGTTCCACAAAGTCGTACTGAGAATGAGGGGACAAAGAGAACCGTTTAGTAGTCGGAAAGAGTACGGTTGTGGCCGTTCCTCTCTTTCCTTTCCAAACTTTTCTCCTTTGCTCTAATAAACACAATGGTAGAAAAAAGTTCCTGATTGACAGGTCTTCTAGGCATCGCACTCACAGGGGTGATGGAGATTACCCACTGCACACCAAATACCACTGTTGTATTTCAACATCACAGACCATTTCTTCCCTTGATGCGCAATACGGTTTCCAAACTTATTTAATTCTTCTGACAGATAAAAAGGTTGTGAGTTTACAGAACAGACTTGTGGTTGCCTAGAGGCGGAGGGGGGTTGGGGCAGGGATAGATTGGGAGTTTGGGATGAGCAGATGCAAACTATTATATATAGGATGGGTAAACACCAAGGTCCTGCTGTATAGCTATATTCAGTATCCTGTAATAAACCATAATGTGAAAGAATATGAAAAAGAATATATATGTATAACTTTGATGTACAGCAGAAATTAACACAACATTGTCAATCGGCTATACTTCAATAAAATTATGAAAAAAACTTTATTTAAGTTTGTGAGTTTAGGCAGTTTGGGGATACAACCATAAACCTATATACTATTCCAAACCCAGCAGCTCTATTTTAGTTAGACCATTAGATGATCTCTTAAGACCTTCTCCTATTTAATACTCAAGTAGTAACCACTGCTACTGAATAATTACTCTGTGCCAGGATTCTTTGTAATCCTCCTAGCAACACTTCTAGGGAGGCATTAATGTTTACACTTCAAAGATGAAGGAAACTGAAGCTTGACAGGCTCGAGCAGGGTCAGATATCCGGTCACTGGTGCAGGTAGTATGTGAGCTCCAGTGCGCTTGGCTCCAAAGCTCGGGCTGTTCCCGTTACCCAGCTCCGCCCCTCTCTGTGACCCTGATGTAACCATTCCGAGCATCATGGAGAAAGCCATGGATTTTCACTTAGTTACAGTTAGATCAAAAACATTTAACAAGATGCCTTTACATCTTTGATCAAAAGTCTAAAAAATTAAACAATGGAGGAATTTTGAAGGGATGGCCGGCCCAATTATGATCATGAAGTCAATCATCATTAAACTTAATTTTTGTTTTAGCAAAAGATTAATCATCAACATTGGGTAGTTGGAAGAATGTAACCGGAGAGTTTGAAGATAATTAAAAAAAATATGGGGACCTCCCTGGTGGCACAGTGGTTAAGAATCTGTCTGCCAATGCAGGGGACATGGGTTTGATCCCTGGTCCAGGATGATCCCAGATGCCGCGGAGCAACTAAGCCCGTGCGCCACAACTACTGAGCCTGCGCTCTAGAGCCCATGAGCCACAGCTACTGAGCCCGCGAACCACAACTACTGAAACTGTGTGCCTAGAGCCCGTGCTCCGCAACAAGGGAAGCCACCGCAATGAGAAGCCCGCGCACCGCAACGAAGAATAGCACCCGCTCGCCGCAACTAGAGAAAAGCCCGTGCACGGCAACGAAGACCCAACGCAGCCATAAATAAATAAATGAATAAATAAATAAATAAACAAACAAGCAAATAACTAAATAAATAAATAGGAAAAAAAATGGAATGTGACTGGTAATAGTGGGGTAAAATTTTGTAGCCAGAGATAATTCAGTGAATTTGGAAGACACTGCAAAGACTTTCCAACACAGTTTTAATAAACTTGTTAGACAACAGTTTCTTAAATAGTGTCTATAGACTCTTACCCAGTTTCATTTTATTCCTGAGGTATGTATGTACGGCGAAAGGTACACTACAGCACTATAAATATAAATCATTAACGCTAAAGCACTACACATGTGAATCATCAATATTCTACTTTCTGACAGATTCCTTAAATGGAATTTCATCAGACGTCTTTCCTAAGGAAAGGTTATTTATATTGAATCCCTTAATGCAATCAAATTGAAAAAAAATCAGTTGTTGGGATTCTAAGAATCACAGTTAAATACGCTGCCACTGTACACAGACCTCTTACTGTTACTATTGGACAGAATTTAGAATGTCTAATTCAGCTTCCGACATACTAAATTTTAAATTTAAATATAAAAGCATTTTTTGTTATCGTTTGGTGTAGTCAAACTGCATTATAACATCATTTAGCTGTGAGAAATATAAAAAAAAGCCACAACGTGATTAGCATTCAAACACTGTTTTCATTTACAGCTTATGAGGATGAAAATAATGACCGGTATGGATATCTGAACAACCGCAAAATTTCACTGGGATTCTGTTCCGAAATTATCAGAGGAAATTAATTCAGCATATTTGAAAGGTGCCTCTGCCTCAAATACGCCATTCATTTTCTCAACAGATTTAAATACTTGCATTAGCATGGCAAAAAGACAAGAAAAAGTTTCTTTTTATGGTCCCATTGCACATAAACACTTTTTCCCCCTAACAAGCCCTATTAGTTGTCACCTTTATCATAGGGATCACTGTTTGTCATCACAGTGTGAACAATAAAGTGAGGCTGGGCGGGGAGTAGCTGACGGTTGTTGAGTATCTACCCAGTTCGAGGCCCCTCGGGGTGCATCTCACACACAACTTCAGGAGGGCACTCAAATACCTAAAGACGCGTCCCCTATCTAACACTGAAGCTATCTCCACGAAAAGGAAACAAACTATGTGGGGTAGAAATTTAATTACCTCTGTTCTCAGGGTGTAAAGTAATCACTTATGGGCAGATCCGAGAGCCTTGCTCTGTAAATACCTATTCATAAGATTCCTCTGGATTTTCTTGCGCAGCAAGTCTTAGAATCTTATGCTATTTTTAGGACAAAATTCAGTCTCACCGCTTTGGAGGAGCAATCATGAGGCAAAGCTTATACCTGATAAAGGCATCTTGGTGGTTCGTTTCTGAACAGACTTTCCATATTCTCAACTCACTTCCGTCATCGAAATGATGAGAACGCAGAATCTATGAATACCTAACTGTGCTCTTAAATCAACTCCTTGGTGGTGGCAGATTCTTGCTGTAAATCATTGACATAGAGGAGGGAGTGATTTTAAAGATCACCTGATGCAACTCCTTCATTTTACAGATAGACACCGAGGCACAAGGAAGTTAGACTTGTGCAAGGTCACAAGGTCAGAAAGTGGCAGGGGTGTGTGCTCAAGAACCCAGATTTCCGACTCCCATTCTAAAATAGCCTTCATGCAGATGCACTTAAATGATACAGTACACTATTAACTGTACAGCGTTAACTTGCTTCCTTAGGCTTCTAACTGTCCAGGAGAATGAACTGAGCATCACGGAGAAGAAAGTCAATCGATTCCTTGGTAACAATCATGTGGACAGTTTTACAAAGGGTCACAAAGACTTTCAAAACTCAAGTGATTATTCTGTATGGTTGGCCAATTTTAATTATTTCAGGTTGATTTACTTAACGTTCCCCAGAAACAGAGAAATGTTCAATTTGGGCTGTTTTACAGCATATTTCATGTTGAAACACTGAACTCAGAAACAGCTGTCTGCTCTGCTGATCCTGAATAAACCGCAGGAAGGAACTCTAACAACTGTGGAGCTTAAGAAAATGCATAACCTCCTTAAACACATATATTGTGGGAGAAAAGAAAAGTGGATATCACGTCTTTTGTGTTTAAATACCAGAAGAATTATAAGAAAACCTGAAACTACACCTTTTATTCCCTAGTCTTATATGGCATACATAACCTCCAATAAGTCAACCCTAAATCTTTAAATAAACCTTTAAAGTGCCCAATGCATTAGAGAATTTTTCCTGAAATTAATTTTTGGAGTCTTTAGGTTACAAGTTCGCTATTATACTTAGTTTAGAGGTATGTTTTGAGTTATATAAAAATAATTTAATCATGTATGTGACTCCAATGGAAAAAACTTTTTTTTTCCTATTTCACTGGACTACTGCTCTACTAAATGCAATCTATCTGCTATAACAAGTCAGAGAGGGCCACTTCCACTTAAGAAAATCCGGTTATTACATCTTAGTCAGTGTCACCTATAACATGAACTAGAGTCAAATGCAATTGTAATCTAAAATTTAAAACTGGACCCCAGTACACCATAAGAGGAATTTGACATGTAAACATTAAAGGAATTACTTTAACAATGTAGATATGAAAAACGTTAAATCAGAAAAATGAATACACCAAGGCATGACATTCAAACAATTTACAGCTCTATAATTTATGTATGTATGTGAAACTTCCCCTGATCCATGACATTAGAGAGAGCGTGTTCAAATTTTTTTACTCATCTTTTTTTAAAAGATATTATTTCTATTAGTATAGGGATCAATTTTTCTTTATAATTTATATTCCAAGGTTATAGAGAAAGCATTTCTCACAAAATTACATAATATAAAGCATACATGAAAATCCTCTGGTCCTCATTTGATAAATCCAATTAAATTTGGCATGAAATTCTATGAGTAAATAAACTGATTTTCAAGCATAACTTTAAGCTCATCTAATTGTCAATTTTAATTAACCATCTATTACATTTTTTGGAATTCCTGTTTTGGGGAAAAGTCTGGGCTCCAATTTTGTGGTAGGTAATTTAAACAATTTCCCTTAGCCATAATAATGGGACCTCTTTAAACCACAATTTCCAATTTATACACCGTGAGCCAATATTAGACTATGAAAAATCTGGGGGATTGTCGATCTGTGACAGCTGTGAGGTGATTTCCATGAAAGCAAATTGACTTTAAAGTTCTTTGACTCTACGATATACGGGCATTTGAATTGTTTTGTGATCATCCTTGGTGACCTATGAAAGCTCTTTTATCTCTATTTCAGTGTTCATCATATGTAGACTAGGAATCATGGCTTGAGTTGATAAAGTTTATATCATGATATTTCTGTTTATGTTCCCATAATTTCTTTACAAAGAGTAAATCTGACATAAGTAAAAAGTATATAATATATTTTCAATGGAATGAATGCATGTTTGAGATGAAAATGTCATGCATCTATTACATGAAAGGAGTATGATCTTTGGAAATGATCACAGAATCTTTCTAAAACACTTGGAAAATCTATGGTGTTTTACTGCATACTCAGACGATGTTCAATATTCATCAGGTTACTCACAAATTCTGTACATTTTAATCAATCAATAATGATTAAAGCAAGTCAGGAAGAAAATGCTGTTCTTCCTACTAATTCAAGAATCTCAAGATAAGTGTCACCTATATTCAAAATTCTTTTCACTGTAAAAGATCAACACAAAAGTGGTCAAACAGTTAAGCAGCTGAACTTAAGAAACAGAATGACTTTAAAAATGTAAACGAGCAGCTTTCATTTTATTGGTAACAGAGCCTACCTGGGTATGGGAAGGTGGTAAGCCTTTTCGGCCATATACTCCAATCAATGCATCTTTCTGAAGAGAGATATTGAATTTAAGAAACTGTGGCTGATCAATAAAGAGCTGTGACCTCCAGAAGATCCCGGGAGGAACCTCTTGAATTGCTCTTCGGCCAATATCAAGTTCTCCGGAATCTATGGTGTTATTTTCTTGTGTAAATCCACCCAATTTTCCTGAATGTAAGAGATCCATTGAAACAGAAGAAAAAATTAAAAAGAAACAAAGCCCAAAAACAAAACAGCTTTCTGACTTTCAAAAAGTAATTCTTTTTATTTAAATGCTCAAAAATTTCATTTTCTTCTGATAAATGAAATGCTCTTATTTATTTCTAATTTTCCCTTTAAAAGGTTTTTCTTTGTTAGATATTGTTCAACCAATTCTGACTGAGCACATCCTTTAAGATATTTAAGTCAACATCCCTTTACTTCCTCCCAAGGTATGCCTCTTACTGCAACAGTTTTCACACCTACAGTCTTTCTTGATCGCTTGAAACATAATTATCTTACAAATTATATGTGTTGTTATTTATTGGGAGAGATTAATCTAAGTCTGGTATTGACCAGTCATTCTAAACGTACCATAACCCTGCAAAGTATAAATTAATGGATTGGAAATTGCAGAATGGATTATGGAGATTTTTCCAAATCAATCCTTAAGCAAACAACAAAAACAGTCAATGGCACAGATTCATGCAGTTCCCTCCAAACTATATAGTAGATCGAATGAAAATTCAGACGCCTGAAGGGCGGCTGAGAGGGGGCAGGGGGCACGTCATGAGGGGCAGGGAAGGGGGAGGGGTAAGTTTAAATTCTCACAGTTTTTCATGTAGGCTGCCACAACTTCTCTTCCTTCTGATCTTTACCTCAACCTCACCTTCAGCCTTCCGCGCACGTGTGTTAGCCCTCTCAATGACTTTCAACGTGTTGAGAACACATAGTCTCCACTCCCTGAATCTCTGACCCCTCTTAGAGACCATCTCCTTCCCAGTCTTAGGAATCAGATCCAAGAATGCTCCTTTTTGGTACCTCTCCGCCTCCTTCCCTCTTCATTAAGGTTCTTCGTCATTCTGAGGGGGTTAGTGATAGACAAGGCTTTACAATTTGCCTTAAAGGGACACAAAACCACACTGTCTCTGATTCCACGGAAAGGGTCCATGAGCGCAAAGGAAGAGAACGGAAGCGGGCCGATTATCCTCTATCAAGTCAATCCTTTTGAAAGTCACAACGTTGACAGTATTGAATTTGTCTTTTTAAGAACGCTGATCTGAATATTAATTCAGATATTACATAATGTTATAAAATATCTATTATACAACACTGGATAAGTTGTGAATTCAAAATTTGGATGACTTCGTTTCAAGTTGGAGAGTTGTGAACTATTTTATTTTAATCACAGAGGAGAGTCTTCTATGTATGAACAATTATTGATTTAGCACTGAGTTCATTTTTTACTATTAGTGTTTACTAGGGACAAAGAATTGTGGGTATCAAGAAGAAATATAAATTAGAGAATAGAATCTTAGAGATTAGTCTGGCTTTGATGGCTTCTGCCATCAAGCAACTAGTTACCTGGTTGGGAAGACAACACCTGAAAACTAATAAATTAAATGACCATCTAAAGCAACACATGGTTAAAGGTCAGAGCAAAGTGGTATCACTGAAGGCTGGAGGTGGAAAGATTTCACAGAAGGCGTAAGTTCTGAGCTAAACTTTGTAGGACAAGTAGGCTAAGGTTTCTGAGTTGGGGTGAATATCATAACTAAAAACATGGCAATGGAACTGAACATGTGTTAGGGTGATGGTGAGCAGAGACATCCATCTGGCTAGAAAAGAAGTTAAGAAAGGCAGGAGTCAGATAAACCTGGGTTTGAATCCCAACTCTGTCAATAACTAGCTGTGTGACCTGAAGGTATATACTAAACCTCTGATTCTAAACCTCATCTGTAAAATGAGGCTAGTAATAATGCAATCACAGGACTGCTATAAGGATTACATGAGGTATTCTATATAAAGCACTTGGCTCTCAGTAGGTATTAAATGAATGGAGGACATTAATGGGTTTGTCATGGAAGTAATGAAAGATAAGATTGGAAAAGGAAAAATGATATCAGATGGTGGAGGCCCCTGAATACCAGGTTAAAGAGTTTGGTCTTTAGTGTTCATGTTCCTTTTTAAAAAAATTTTTTGTGTGTGTGTTATTATTTTTTTTTACATCTTTATTGGAGTATAATTTTTTATAATGGTGTGTTAGTTTCTGCTTTATAACAAAGTGAATCAGTTATACATATACTTATGTTCCCATCTCTTCCCTCTTGCGCCTCCCTCCCTTCCACCCTCCCTATCCCACCCCTCTAGGTGGTCACAAAGCACCGAGCTGATCTCCCTGTGCTATGCGGCTGCTTCCCACTAGGTTTTTTGTATTTTCAGCTCTGTCAAAGAGCATTATCCCACCCCTTTTCTTTTGTATTTTCAACTCTGTCAAAGAGCATTATTCCACCCCTTTTCTTGAAGGTAGGTATATATGTATATACATAAATATATATAGGCATTGTGTTACTATGCATATAATTTATGGCATGTTTTAAAAATAGGTACTTGAAATAGATTTAACATGGGTTAATTATACTTCAATGCTACAAAGGCACTCATCTGTTAATATGTTTTGTGTGTGTGTGTGTGTGTGTGTGTGTGTATGTGCGTGCGCGTGCGTGTCATCAGGAGAAACAATTCAAGATTAGCAAGAGGGCTTCCCTGGTGGCGCAGTGGTTAAGAATCCTCCTGTCAATGCAGGGGACACTGGTTCGAGTCCTGGTCCGGGAAGATCACACATGCCGTGGAGCAACAAAGCCCATGCACCACAACTACTGAGCCCATGTGCTGCAACTACTGAAGCCCGCGTGCCTAGAGCCCGTGCTCCGCAACAAGAGAAGCCACCGCAATGAGAAGCCTGCGCACTGCAACGAAGAGTAGCCCCCGCTCGCTGCAACTACAGAAAGCCCACGCGCAGCAATGAAGACCCAGCGCAGCCAGAAAAAAATAAATAAATAAAAGATTAGTAAGGAACAGATGTTTATGGTAGATATCCAGGTTATGGCCATTAGGGTCTAGAGTAATTCACAACAAATCACATTTATGGATAAGTGTGAAGTTTGAGGGAGAGTGTGTTATTAATAAGTGTTGGGATTCTTTTCTATCTGGACTACTGCATCCTACAATGACATATGACCATCAGGTGCAAAGGACAGCTACACCTAAACAGAGACCCATTAAAGGTTCTGATCGGGCAAAAGGTGACACGAAATCACTGTCTCAAGGACATTAAAGTGCAGCAGTGTGGGAAGCCCAGAAGTGAAGAGAGAAGTTAGGATACAGTTGCAATAACCTAGGTAGGAGGCAGGAGGGGGCTGTACAAGAAAGCTTAGGAAAAAGTCATTATTTACAGTTTCACTTCCTTTTTTTTTTCCTGATGTCTATAATCACGGCAGTTAACAGCCCTTTACCTACCGGGTCTATCTTTGTTGAGCTAATTTCCTAATATAAAATGTTCTTGAAAATAAAAGTTCAAAATTGGGTTATAGTAATCATTGTAATTGTTCAGGTATCAACTCACAGACTATAGATCATGCATCATTCGTTGAAATTTAAAATATGTATCTTATGATATTAATAAATATTCATTTTAGCAAAATTAGAATATATAAATAAAAAGATAAAAAATGTAACCCTACACCCAGAGATTACTTTTGCTTGCTATCTAAGCAAATATTTTTCTTTATTCACAGGAATTAAAAAATCCCTGAGATCAGTTTCTACTTTTCATTTTGGAAGCTTTTGCACAAGAACCTAAATTTCTCATAAATTAGATTTTACCAAGAAGATTAAGGAGGGGGGGAAAAGAGAAATGGAATTAACCTTTAGTGAGAACCTACAACATGCCAGGTAGTTTCACCTATATTACCTGTTTTAAATTTCAAAACAACTCTATGAGGTCGATATTATTTTGAGATGAGGAAATTAAGGCTCAAAGAAGTAAATTACATGCCTAAAGTGACGGCTGAGTCAAGATGCAAATCGAGGTCTGCACAATTCCAGAAAACTATGTGTTTTATAGAGTCATCCGTATAATCTTTGCTTTTTACTAAAAAATATTTATTTCAAGTTACTGGGTTTTACATTTGTCTGTTCCATATAAAATCAGGTATGTTAGCTCACTGAAAGATACCAGAGAATCTGCTTAGCTTTCAATTTTAGGACATAATTGATCAGGAAGTAATGGCCAGTTTTGTGTGCCACGGATACTATAACAAAATATTCTTTGTGTTATAATTTATTATAAATTCCCAACAAGTTTTTGTCTTTTGGTTGACTTCCACATGGTGCTATTTAAAAAATATCCAATAGAGTAGTAGTCTTTTTCCCCACTAACATGTTAGTAAACATAATCATATTTAAACATGAGATCATTCATATTTGGACTCATTATGTTCACACATTTCTAAGGCTATTATTATACTTTACTGTTATTAACAAGTCCTATTGTTATTTTCTGAAGCTTACGTGACTGAATCTACTCTCTGGTCTTGACCCTATCTCCTGCTGGTATAAGCGGTTTAGTAGTTTTAACAGCACACACATGCTTTGAGAGCTGGTAAGCGATAAGTGGTACTAATCCCGGAGCTGTTTTTCCAAAACGTCCTCTTTGCCCGAGAGCACTGGCTTTGGAAATAGTAATCAAGTTCTGACTTCTAGGCTTTCAGGTGTTGCTTTGTTGCTTCTCCACATTCTATTTTGAGGTGTTAAAATCTTTCTCACTGAAACGACATGTGTACCCACTGTTGGGTCAATAAGTGTATCTACTTATCCAATTAGTCCCATAGCTAATTTAACAGGCGGCTCTTTTTCAGAGAGAAGCTTCTTTCATTTGTAAGACAAAATAACCAAGATTGATGTGGATGTGCTTGAATGGGGCAGCAGTAGCTGTGATCATAGTTTTCTTGTGTACCTGTAATGAAAAAGCTTCACAGAATCTCAGAGTTCAAGTGCCCTTGGAGATCATTTAGTCAAGGAGTCTTCAAACAAGAGTAGTCATACCCCTAGGGAACCTGAGGACTTTCCAATGAGGAAAGACGGGTAGAGTATTTTATAGGAATTAACTTCTAGAACCTCAACAACTTCCATATGTAGATTCTCTGCAACAGACAGGCACACCTCTCACACACCCAGAACCTTTCTTTCATACACTGTCTTAGAACATAAAGTCTCCAGTGTGTCAAACGGGCAAAACTGGAAGTATTTTTTGTTGATAAACCTCCTTTAATCAAGACACCATAAACCCACGGTAGGGCTTTAGTGTTTTTCCTGTCTTACACGTATTGCTATCAAAGGCAAAGTGCGGTGAAGTTGAGAAATGGAGTATTTAAGACTGTTGGCACGTTTTAATATCCGATATATCAAAAGGGGAGGGGGGAACCTTATTGTTTCACGCCCCCATCACCCACCCAAACATTGTCCATGAATGCTTTTCATCTGCAGAAGAGTTTCACGAATGCACAGAGAACATCAATAAAGTAAGAAACGTTAAAGGCAATGATGCCTTACTTAATCCAATGGTCAAACTCCTGGCAAGGATTTGGTCTTTGTTCATCTCTCTACTGCCTGCCTAGCATAGGAATTCGGAGCTGAGACAGTTGTGACAAAACGCGTATTAATTTATTTGAACTGAAAAAACAAGTCAGACTTTTTTCTGCCAGAAAATGTTTGATTTTAATGGGAACTAGCTCTGCCAGTATATTATATAGTGGGTATTCCTCATAAATTAGTGAGCTAACTAAATAGTGATATTGAAAGTATATAATATGATAAAAGCATTCAAGAGAGATTACAACAAAAAGGTAAATGAAAATGAACAATAATTCCATTTTCCAGTCCATTCTGCATATATCAGATAAAGTGCCACAAAGTAAAAGAAGAAGAGAGATAATTGGCAGTGTGTATTTTGCTAAGCCTTGGTGAAGCCTTTTCTGGTATTCTCCACGGAAACTGAGAAATCGTATTGATTCGAAAACTGCATAACGAATCTTTTTGAAAGCAGGTAGTTGCTAATTCTTTGCTTTCAATAAAACTGAAGGAGAAATGGGATGAAGTTGACAGCTTGTAGACCACTAAATATACTTTGTGGACATAGATCACAACGTGATCTAATAAGGATTTCAAACAATTGAACGGCATCCTTCTAAGAAAATTCTTCCATTCCCTTCTGCTTATTTTGTAGCAAGATTTCTTATGTTTATACTTGTAACAAAGGATGACAGGAACAGAATTGACACTGAACCTTGCTTTGCTCTTGTAATAAGTAATATTCATCAGTGAATATATAAACTATTTGAAAAGGTCCCCATTCATCTCATTCAGAGGTACTTTTAATACATTTTCACTTTTTACATTTAATAATTATTAAAATGCTCAACATATTTATATCATAATCAGGTTGACTTCATCCAAATACGTACAACTAGTAACTGTAAACAAAATTCAGTACAGAATAAAATGGATTTTTAAAAACTCTTAAGAGTATTATGGTTGCATACAGCAGGTTCTTACTAGTTATCCATTTTATACATATTAGTGTATATATGTCAATCCCAGTCTCCCAATTCATCCCATCACCACCACCCCTGCCACTCTCCCCCCTTGGTGTCCATACGTTTGTTCTCTACATCTGTGTTAAAATTCAGTATAAATTTGTACACATATTTTGTTTCAGAGGCACAAGAACAAAGTAGTTTGAAGATCACTGATCTATTCTAGCCTTTCCTATGAAATGTGAATCTCATTTTTAAGTCCTATCAATGTCTTTTGCTTCAAATTATTACACTATTTAGAATGGATTTATTTTGAGTTAAAGCCTCAGAATGTGTCTTTTCTAAAGGGTAGATGCTGACCTGACCCTGTCACTATAATCAGCGACACAGAGATATAAGGACATCACAGATTGTCCTCCGCTTAAATCCACAGAACTGCCAGCTAATATCAGCACAACGTTGCTGCTAAAAAGCCTCTATTTGAATGTCAGGAGACTAGAGTTTTGTGAAGGGGCTTTGTCCTTTTAAATTCTGCATTGTTGCTTTTCAAGTCATGGCCCTCCTCTAATTTGGCCAAGTCAAGTGTGGTCATTCCTGTTAGCATTTTCAAACGCTCTTTATTGACTGTAAACACACCTGGAAGTCGGCGAGCTATTCACACCATTTGATAAACTTGTAAATACTTGGACAACCTCTTCCTCTGAAGCTCATCAGTCCTCCTAGATAAAAGCCTGGAAACAGGTGTCTTTCATCATGTCCTGAATTCCAGAAAACTTTGGCTTCAGAGGAAATAAAAGGAGGGCCAGTTTTAGTGCTCTCCAGCCCCCCTTACTGAGATCACTCCATCCTTAAGTCCCCCGAGTCTGAACCTGGGAATGATCATAGGAAACACTAAGGTTGTCTGTAGGTTTTACTAAGAGAAAAAGGAGGAAAGATGGAGGAAAAAATAGACAGGGCAACAGAGTGCCCTGTAGTTATTCTAAACTCAAAGCATGTGGGTTAGGAATCAAACCAATTAAAGCCTTCAGAGTAAGAGTGAGATGCACCACATCTTCAAACACAATAAAGTATCATCTTGAAGATTTTTTTTTCAACTTGTCCTGTTGTGCCTCAGTGTGGGAGCCACTAGCCGTCTTTTCACCTACTAACTGTGATTTTTTCCTTTCATCAGTTAAGTATGTGTCACAACAGTCTTAATGTCTTAAAATACAGTTGCCAGAGTGTGAAAACATAAAGAGGCTGAGTACCGCAAAGCTATTGTTATCCCTCTCCTTCTTATGTGATACCCAGTTTATATAAAAACACATCAGTAAAGTGGCATTTTTCAGATAATGCCTTAAAAAAAGAACTCTGTACTCTGAGATATTTGATGAAAAATAGTTTACCAACCCTAGGTTTTATAAGGACAAAACAGAGTAGTATTTAAAATCATACCAGTAATTAGGAGTTTGGGTATGTTTGAATATTATTTTGTGATATCGGAAAACAGCCCAAAGTTAAAAAATACTGCATTTTTTGGTCTTAGATAGCACGAATTTGCTGCCTGCACATCATGTGAGTAAACCAGTCTATAATGATTAAAATGAAAAGGCAGAAAATAAATCCAACTGTGAAAGTCTAACTCAACTGCTGAGGGAGGTAAATGATAATATCATTTTAAGTCCCACAGCGGCACTAATAATGAAGACGTCAGGAAGCAAGGTTGGGCATTTAAAGACAATCAATAGCCCACCCTCCAATTCGATGACCTAACCTTGGATTCATACCCTGACTTTGAGAGCTCTGAGAGAACATATCTTTTTATAAACAACCACATGCCATAACTTAACATTGTGGATACAGAGTGTTACATCAGAAGCTAAGTGAATTAAAACACTACCTTGCAAACATAGTTTAATGGACAAAATCAATACAGCACCTAATTAAGGAACTATTATACAATACAACAACATAAATACTATATACAATATTGAATAAAACTCAATGCTCTTGCAGCCCCGTTAGCTCTATTTCTTCAATTCACAGGCGATCTTTAACTTGCTATAAAATCTAATTATCTGAAATTGGCTAGTATTTGAGAAAAGTCATACATGCTGAATAACAATGAAAAATTGAAAAGCAATTTGAATTATTTTGTTTAAAGAGGATGAATCACGTATACGTAGTTTTTCAATCTGTACTCATACAAAAGGAGGTTTTTTGTTGTTGTTGAGATTTAATTGACATACAACATTATATTAGTTTCAGGCGTGTAACATAATGACTCGTTATTTGTATATATTGTGAAATGATCACCACGATAACTCTACTGTACATAGTTACCATTTTTTTCATGTGTGATGAGAACTTTTAAGACCTACTCTCTCACAGCTTTCAAATATACGATAAGTTTTGTTAACTATGGTCACCATGCTGTACATTATATCCCATGATTTATTTATTTTAAAACTGGAAGTTTAAAAATGAATTTCTTTCTTTCTTTTCTTTTCCTTTTTTTTTTTTTTGATTGGAGGAGTCATTTGCCAGAGTTACACTAACCAAAATTTATGGCCTGCGTATTTTGTCTTATATTATCCCAAATTATCCTATGCTAAATTTTAGCATTTGTCTTATTGCTTCTTTCCAATAAAGCTAGTGTGAAATGTCCTGCCACGGTATCCTCTACTTTTCCTTATCGTGCATTTTCTAATTCATTGGAATTGCTTGCTTGAATCCTGTCTTGCCTAGTAATTCACACACTCTGGGAACAACAAATGTGACTGTCTTTTTTTCTCACTGCTATGTTCTCAGAACCGTGCTCTGTGCATGGCACATAATATTATATGCTCAATAAATAAATGCAGAATGAATGAATACTATGCATTCAAAGGAGGATTAAGGAATAGATTTCTTCATAAAATCCAAATAACTAAAAATATAAATAACTAATGATAGGTATTTCTAATGTTGCTTTAGAGGATATTTTGATGCTGATTTAAGGAGCTACATTCTTAAGAATTTTGCTACAAATACAAGCATGTAATCTTGAATTGCAAAAAAAAGAGTGAAGTAATAGTTACTGACATGTATAACCTACTTATCATGTTCCAATCACTGCTTGGCCCCCTACATGCATTAAATGATTTTAACCTCACTACTACCCTATGAAGAAACAGGAGGTTAAAGAAGGTAATTTGCTTAAAGCCACCCAACAAGTGCATAGCTGTAATCCTTAATCACTCTGCTGTACCAACATCTGCTTTGTGTACAGTTAATGCAAGGCACTGTGTCGGGCCCTTTATATACTTTATAGCATTTAGTCATCCTACTTTCATTCACTCATTGGACAATACTTATTGAGCATCCATTACATGCCTATAACTGTGCTGACAGCTTTGAACAGAGAGGTGGAAAAATAGTGTGCCTTACACTCTAGCAAAGAAGACACATATTAAATAGTAATGGTTATAACCACTAACATTTTTCGAGCGTTTAGTATGTACTGTACACACCATTTTAAGTATTCACATTGACTATTCCAGACCACTCTAATTGATGAGAAAGCTGAAGCACAAAGATGCTACACAGTAACTTGTCCCAAGTATCAAAGGCATTAATAACGGTCAGAACTATTGCAGGATGTGAAACCAGGTGGCTTGGCTCGAGACCCTATAGCCCTTAACTCTCTGTTCTATTGTTTCTGTGCTGTAGTACGGTGTGACGAACAGCCAGATTGTGGAGAACCTTGTTAAGTCATCTAAAGGCGTTTGACCAGAATCTAGATCACTGAAGGGTGTCAAGTAGGGTACTGATGCTTCCAATCTGTATCTGAGGAACGGATGAGCAAGTCTAGAGATATACATCCCAGAGAGAAGGTGGCTTCTATAATCCAGGCGAGAGTTGGCGGGATCCAGGAGATATTTTGGAGTTAGAATTGGCAGGACTTGGTGACTGATTTGCACAGGGGAGGTGAGAGAGCAGGAGCAGTCAGGCATGACCCCTAAGCTTCTGGCCCAGGTAACTAGGTGAGTGATGATGCCATTTCCTGATATAGAAAGAGAGGCAAATTTGGAAAGAAAGATGATGGGCTAGCTGTGTTTTCCAAAGATGGCCACAACATCTCCCAGCCCACATGTCCTCATGCAATGTGTCCCCACCATTTCCCCAGTCAAGAGTGGGGTTTACTTCTCCATCTCATGAATCTGGGCTGATCTTACTGACTTTCTTGTCCAACCAGACGTGATGGAAGTGACATCCCGGAGCGCCCAATGCTCTAGGTCATAAGAAGCCTTGTAACTTCTGTCTGGGTCTCTTGGAATGCCCCCTCTGGGGACACCCCTCTCCAGAACTTGTGCTCTGAGAAGCCCAAGCCAAGTGGAAGGCCATGTTTAGATGTTCCAGTCGACAGACAGCATCAACTGCTAGCCCTGTGAGTGGGCTACCCTGAATTTCAGTTTAGTGAGGCTTTCAAACAGACCAAGCAACATCTGAAAGGAATTTCATGAGCGACCCAAGCAAAAAAACAAAAATTACCCAGTTAATCTAGAGAACCATGAGAGACGATAACAAACTGTTCTTTTAAGCCACTGGATTTTGATGTGGCTTGTTAGGCAGTAATAGATAACCAAATTAGTTGTTGGGTTCAGTTTTAGACATATGGAGTTTGAGATGCCTGGAAGACACCCCAGTGGGGATTTTCTAAAGATACTTGGATAGATTTTTCATAGTTGATGTCTGGAGCTCCAAGACAGAGACATCCAGGCTGCACTTATTGATTTGGGAGCACAAAGAATGTAACATAACACACAGCACATGGAACGTAAATGAAGTCAGGAGAATGGATCTGAGGACCCAGAGAGATTGTATTCTGAGTGACGGCAATGCTCGGGGATCGGGTAGAGGAAGATGAGTCAACTAAACGAACTGAGAAATCGCTGCCAAAAAATCAGGAAGAAAGTGGAAATGGTATCACAGGAGCTAAGGAAAAGGATATGTCAATTAGGAGTGATAGGTTACCTATGGAATGCTACCAAGAGCTCAAATGTGATAAAGAGCGTAGAGTATCAATTGATGCTATTGGCAGGACAACCGATAAGTCGGGAAGACAACCATGACTGTGAGTGATGGTGGCAGAGGACAGTCATGAGGAAGGAGCCTGAAGAAGCCACACTGTCACAGGAGTAAGTGGAAGGTGAAGACATGACTTCACGGCGAATGTACACACCGTGTTCCAGAAGCCTGGCTACACGGGCAGCAGAGGAGGATGGGGTAGGGCAGGGGTAGGAGGCAGACTCAAGGGTTCTTTTTTTTAAGACTTGAGAGACTTGGGAATGTTCAAATGTTGACTGGAAGGTGCCAGCCAGTTGAGAGAGGAAATTCTGAAGTACAGAATGGGATCAAGAACGCTCTTGGGAAGATTAGTAAGAAAAGGGTGGAAAGACAGATCGAGACGCACACAGGAATGGAGCTCTGTTTACAGGAAATCAAGGTCTCTGTCTTTTTTGCGGAATAGAACACAAGGTCATCTGCTGGGAGCTGAGGGATTGAAGCTTCGAGGATAGTAGGAGAGTTGGAAATAACCGTTGAGATGTGTGGGGAGAGAGCTTGCAAGGGAAACACAGATGGGCTGCCAGACTGTTGGAGCTGATCAGCCAAGAGACAGGCGTTACTCCCTCTTTACGTGGAGGAAACTGAGGCTCAAAGAGGCTGAGTAACTTGCTCCAGGTTACAGAGTAAACAGATGAAAGAGCTAGGATTTGAATACAGGGCTGCGCGATGCTCTCAGCACGTTAGGCTAAGTGAATTCCTCGAGCCAGCGGAATAATTTTAGTTTCTGGAAAGAGACTGGTGTTTGAACTAAAAACTTCATCCTTGCCTCTTTATTCACGTTGCCCACTTCCATCACTTTTGCCTGAGACCTCACACTTGACATCTCATCTCTAAAATCTGTAGTCAAAGAACATCTTAGGAATCATCAGGAAAGAATCATGGCGTGTAACAGAAATTCTTCTTTTAAATACTAAATACCATTTAGAAGCTTTGGTTCAGTATTCACTTAAAAGCGAGAAGGGAGTTTAGCACCATGATTGTTAGCACCATGACTGTTCCTTAGAATTGTATTTATAAAATAAGAATAAAACAGGACTGCGTAAAGAAGAGCATTGCGTTTAGAAGCCACGAGGTAATTTCCCCATCATGCTTAGCACGGTTAATTTTCCCAGTGAGCTTCATTCAGAATTGCAAGAATTTCTTAAGGGTTATCATCTCCTAGAGTTTCTAGAGTTGATGTGATCTGGTTCTCTGCACAGTTTATAAAACTGAAGTAGGAGATGATGGTGCATGGTCTCTGCCGGTTCATCAGGGATGCTTAAAAGCAGTGTTTGTAAGGTACCTCCCTTCTTGCAAATACAGTCCCCTCCTGCCCGCTGCACTCCAGTATTTAACTAAGTATTTCAGAGATACGTACCCAGAACCTTTACTTGGAAAAACGAAAATAAGAATTATTCCTTTTACCAATTTAGGGTTTTTCGGGCTACTGGAAAAATAATAAAGATAACAAGTGAGACTGTTATTTAGGTCACATTTTGGACAAAGTCTGAGCCCCGAGATAGCCTTCTTTCCACAAAGAGAAATTCCTACGAATGCCCCTGTCCGGTTGGCAGGCTGCAGGATCCGTTCTTCTCCAGTATATCTAACTCATTCTGGGGCATCTGTCATCTCCTCCTTGTGTGGGGGGCTAGGACGATGGTCTGTCACTTACACGCATACAGTAAGTCCCCTACATATGAACCTTCCTGTTGCAAACTTTCAAAGATGCGCACGTGCATCTGGTTCCAGCAAGGAACCAGCACCTGTGCCGTCAGCGTCAGGCGTGAGTGACACTGCAGCTCGCCCTCTGTCCCCTATGGCTGATCATCCCTCAGCTCTACCGTCTCCCACCTCCTCTCCCTCCTTCAGGCAGTAACTCTTCTCGCCTGTTTACTGGATGCCAGCCCCTTGTGTGCCAGCTGTTGTACGGGACTACTGTACTTTCCAAGGCACTGTCCTGTAAGATGAAAAATGTGTTCTTTATTTTTTGCGTTTGTTTTTTTATGTATTATTTGTGTGAAAAGTATCATAAACCTATTACAGTACAGTACTATATAGCCGACTGTGTAAGTTGGGTACCTAGGCTAACTTTGTTAGACTTACGAACAAATTGGACTTACGAACGCACTCTTGGAACGGAGCTCGTTTGTAGGTAGGGGACTCACTGTATTCAGTTGCTCCACTGGCACCTGTCAACTGCACCCCATGCATTCTGTGATCACATGGGGACTTCAGTCCCTCTTAGGGAAGCGGACTTTCAGAGCCGTGTTTTTGAAACTGTGGCCCACAATCCTTTGTAAATTGCAAAATTACCTGAGTGAGTTTCAACTAGCATTTGTGGTAAATGGGAAATTCAATAAAATAGAACAGAAAATCCCAAACACCAGCACCGGGGCTGTGGGAGGGTCTCTGAGGCCACAGCTTTCTCAATATCACACATTTCAAGGACTGTGGCACTCATTAGCCACACTCTATTTCCAATCGGATCATAATAAAAGGCTAGGATGTTGTAAAATAAACGAAACGTCTACAACAAGCATTTTCCTCTTCAGTCTGTAAAAGAGTTCCCTACATGTGTGGTTAAGAAGTGCCGTTTGACCATTTTCATGGGAACAATCCACTTCAAAAGACAGTCTAAATTGCAATCTATAGAAATCAAAAATAAATACTCTTAATCTCTGTGTAGTTATGGATCTGTTCCTGTGCGTGTTATCAGTGCATAAAAAATTAAACAGTTGTTTAAAGTAATTATATTTCACTTAATTGAAATTTCCCACCAACAATATTAATTAGGTAAGCTTTTCTTCACTCCTCTTTAATCCACTGTGCACTGACTTCCACTGTCACTGTCATCAGCCACCAGATTATAGTTTTTTGGAACGTACAGCACTTTGTATCAAAAGACTCCATACAGGGGTGGGGCAGCGGTATCTATTATTACTATGAAGATCTAATGTCTTATAAAATCTCTCAGCCTCCCCAAGAAGGAAGAGGAGTGTCATAAAGTATTATTGTTAAAATAAAACAGAAGCTGGGAAAGCAAAGAACAAAAAAAAAAATGATAAAAGCATTAGTCACAGCCAATGGGTACATGTAAAATAGCAGCATATATATAAATACAAATCAATACAGCATATAAATATATAATAGCTTCTTTCTAGTCTTGCAAAGAAACTAGCCACATGAGGATCAACATAATAGATGCCAAAGCAGAACAAAAATATACTAGATAAGAAGAAATAAAGAGGAAGAAGAGCCAGGGAAATGTTTAAAGGCAAAGGATATATCTCTCACGTGACAGAAAAAGGTGTCTTGATCTGGTTGCTTTGAGACGTAGAGTATTATGACATTTTGCAAAAAGTCAGAGGATGCCAAATGCCAAGACATACATACAAGCACACACACATATATAAAAATAATAGACAGATATATAATATAAATATACTTATATATGTACATATTTTTCTGGGTGTTTATATTGAAAAAATGAAATACAGCATTCTCTAACCACTTAAATTCCATTTTTAAACTCAGAGCCAATTGATTTGAAAGTCTGTTAGTTCAAAGGGTAAACTTTTGAAGGTTTAAAGAAAGGGCAAGCAGAGGAAAGGTCAATAAATGAGAATCCTTTCACGTGTTTTGTATGTAAAAGCTTTTAAAACAAAACGAAGATAGTATTCCAACTCCACATTCTAGCTGAACAAAGGAAGCTCAATATACCCAAGGTAATATGAGATGATACAGTGAATTATAATCTATTTACAGACTAAAAACTAAGCAAAATGCACACCTGCAGGAAGGAATGGCAGAAAAGCCTAGCCATGGACTCAGAAGGCAGAACACTTACTATATTCCTACAATAAAAATGTGAATTTCCAACCCTTCAAGTACATGAATAAAAGTCACTCATTAAGAGATAATATTTGTAATTCCGAATCCTCCTCCCATATAAAGCTGAATGTTACATGGGTAAAAATAAATTTATTTTATTTATAATGTTAAAAGAGATGAAATGTGAAAAGAGATGTTAAAAGAAAAACACAGGACACATAATTCTTTCTCTTACCACTGTCACCAGAAGGTAATGATACAGTGTTCGTTGGCATGGTATCAGAATTCACTTTTCCATTCTCAAATGTGTCATTTTCAGTCTGCTGTAACTGCCAGTTGAGGCCAAAGAGATGCATTGCTGGGGGTAAAAAATTACAAGTTGTTTAAAGGTCTGCTGCTTCAAGCTACAATCTCAAATGGTATATATGTTTATAACAAGAGTCACATGTAAAGTTATAATTTCCATGTTCTGAAATACCAAAGACGATTGCATAATAAAAATTAGAAAACAGTTCCTCAGTACAACATGGCAGCACTTTAATAAAGATTTGATATTATTCAGTTAAGTGGTACCGGGAAATTCTTAGGAGTGAATCATTATTTGTTCTGCTTTGTTCCAGTTCTACTCTGCACCATCATTTAGGTAAGCGGTAGTATGCTCTCTAGCAGTACTTGCCAAACTTACATGACCACCGGCCACTTGCACATGTACAACACTTTGTCACAATATCTATAGGTTCTCAAGAGATATGATGCTATTCTCTTGGATTAAGGTAACAACTGGTCCCACAGACGAATTTGGTGCATGAAGTGTTCAGAATGGATTCAGATGCACAAAATATAATAATATTTGAATGCTCTAAATTTAAGATAAATAATCTTCGAATTTATGACTTACAATTCAGCAAGAGCACAGATCAAGCAACATCCATATGTATCAGGTGATTTCATATAGAGTTTCTGATGTGGGTTTGATAGTCTTATAAACTGATACAAAATTTGTAAATGTGTTTACTTATTTTCTTGATGTAAAATACTTAGAAAATAGGTAACTAGACCATATAATTATAAAGAGAAATGTAATATAATTTATCATTTTATATATTATTTATTAAAAATATTTAGAATAATAATCACTGTCGTATTAACCATTAACACTTAATATTCATTTGTGCTCTACAGCATATAGTTTAGGAATTAATCCCTCAGGAAGGCTAAGTATCCATGGGGAAACCCAGTGACTGTCATATTACTATGTCATGAAGGAGAATTTTTCAACATTATTTGGCAGTATATATTCATTATACATGTTGGAATTTACCAGAGAGGTGGAGAAAGACGTGTTTAAAAAGTATTGTTAGAGACAGTATGATAACAATCACTGTAAAAAGCCCTTATTAAATATCCAATATATAGTAACAAAACTAAATTAGTACAGTGTAAAGAGGACAGGCTTTAGATGTAGTTAGATTTGGGTTCAACCTCAATCTAGGATTTAAGCTTAGACAAATGATGTAATTTAAAAAAAATTTTTTTTTTTTAGTTTTTTCTTTTATCTGAAAATATCTTTATTTCACTTTCATTCTTCACAGATGTTTTCACTAGTGTAGAATTCTGGATTGGCTTTTGTCTTCTTTGAGCACTTTTTTTTTTTTCCTTGGCTGAGTTGGGTCTTTGTTACTGCGCGCGGGTTTTCTCTAGTTGTGGCGAGCAGGGGCTACTCTTCATTGTGGTGTGCGGGCTTCTCATTGCGGTGGCTTCTCTTGTTGCGGAGCACAGGCTCTAGGTGCGCGGGCTTCAGCAGTTGCAGCACATGGGCCCAGTAGTTGTGGCGCACGGGCTTAGCTGCTCCGTGGCATGTGGGATCTTCCCGGACCAGAGATCGAACCCACCTCCCCTGCATTGGCAGGCGGATTCTTAACCACTGCACCACCAGGGAAGTCCCAAATGATGTAATATTGTTAAACATTAGGTTTACTTACAAAACGAGGCTGGATAAACCTATCTTACTTAATTGATGTAAACTTTCTGGACAGTATACGTTAAGGCACCTAGCAGGACAGTCCGTAGTACATATAGGTCTTTTATTTATTTGTTCTCTACTCCAGGTTACCGAACCATTTGCAGTCACCTGACCAGACCATAGAACGTCTCAATAAATAGTCCCCTCTGTCTGCAATGCTCTCCACCCACTGCAAAGTACCTCTTCTTCCCTCGGGTGGTCGGTACCAACTTCTTGGGAAAGCACTTCCTGACTGCGTGAAGCACCTCTCCCGATACTGTGTATCTCATTCGCCTTATGCAGTATCTGCTACCGAGTAGATCTCGGTAAGTATCTGTCAAAGAAACAGACTGTATTTTCTAAGGTTTTAAAATGTCACACAATACTGTTGTGGATAAGAGTATAGTAATTTAAGGAAAAGTTAATAAATATAAAATATTTAAATATAAAACAAATACATAAATGCCTAAAAATGGAATGTCATGTTATTAATAATGAATTAATGACTAGTCAGTGTTACGCTCTATGAAAAGTAGTTTTGTGAAAAGTCCACTAGCACTATATATAATTGATTGACTTTTTTAAAAGAGTCAACAGCTTGGTGACATTCTGTTCCCAGTGTCACATTCTTCTGTTAACAATCCCTGATATAAAATCATCCTGTAGTAAGAAACATACTAAATGTAGATAGGAACATAGCTGTATCCACCCTGTACAATTTGTAGCAAACGTATATACTCATAACTCCCTGCTTAAATTACAGTTTTCCAGCAATTCCCTTTAAAGACTGATTTTTTTCAAGGATTAAGATATAGGTTATAGAATTCTCCAATATACAAATTGTCAACTTGTAAAGAGGTATAACTTATGTCATTTTGCATTAAATTATGTAGTGTTTGAGTGGCAAAACGTCAGAAGCTTTCTAAAAATTTATCGCTTCACAGTTTTCAAGGTTTCAGATAATTCAGCAATTTTTGAGTAAAATAATGGGTGCTAGGTCCGCATACAGTAAAAGTTTTGATGGGCATATGCTCTGGCATAGCAATGATAAATATTCCAAAAGGGTCAAAGTTTCTGCACAAAATAATGTATCGTCATTGTGAGCTTTTACGTAGCACAGAAAGTCTCCCTGGATGATAGATTTGCTCATATTATTGGTTTTAATAGACTGTGAAGAGGAGAGACAGTCCATGGGGTCAGGCACAGGCGTAAAATGTTAAAAAGTAATGTTATGTTTGTGTCTGGAGGGCTATTTTACTTTTTGTCAGATGTGCAACAGCTTTATTATATATTTTTTATTACAGGAAATCTCAATAAAATGGGATTTTGGTGATACTTAGGGTGTCGTATAATGAGAGCCATATACCAAATAATATTATATCTTGTTAAACACTGTTTTGAAATGTACTTCGAAAACATTGGTGTTTGGTGTTCGGTGAAGCTCTTGACACTTGTTATGTGTAACTTAAGATTTTTATGTAAATACAGGGTGAGATTGACTCCAAAGTTAATGAGAGACAGACAGAGAGAGAGAGAGAGAGAGGGAGAGAGAGAGACAGCAAAGTCAGAGTGCTACAGAAATTCCTGAACACTGATATAATAAACCTACATGAGCTCTCTTGGCAGACAAATAAAGGGAGAATTAGATAAGTAAAATACATCTGTAAATAAAGAAGGATGATCCCAATTCTTTAATGCCCAGGCTGGAAAGCAGATTTGAACCCATGAGAAGGCACTGCTGCCACGCTTCATGACGGTACAGTGGATCCTTGGTTTGCGCAGGACCTGATGGAGGGTGTGGCAAGAGTGCCAAGGAGAGGCGGGGAGCTCTGTGCTCTGCTGAGCCCTGGACCCCTCTGGGCGATGGCTTAGGTGAGAAGGTTCAGGCTGGCGGCCACACCAGGCATTCTCTCGGCCACAGACAGGGTCCTTTGTATTAGACCACTGGGATGCAATACTTTTAAAACATAAAACCTCCATTGAACACAACCTACGTGTCAAGTGTCGTGTTTCTGTTTCACCCGGTATCTCATTTAAGCTCCACAAAGACTCCGTTGAATAGTTACTTTTTTTTTTTCATTTTAAGTCTGCAAAAACTGAGACTTTTTGAGAGTTTAGGGTTCCAAGCGAAAAAGCAGTGGACCGTGACCTTAAACCCAGACCTTCTGGTAATAAAGGGGATACGCAGCACTATCTCTACCCTACCAGAGGGCAGTGGAGTATGAAAATCCACACAGGAGGGAGTCGAATGTAACTTCTGTGGGGGTCAAAGGCTAGAGATATGCTTCTCTGCCACATCTAGGAAACCAAAGGCAGAGAGAGGCAGTATTTGGAGTTGAGGGCAGGAAAGATATTAATCAGTAACACCTGTGTATTACAATCACCATCCTTCTATACAAATACTTTTCCACATAGCATATTGTCTTAAAAGAAAACTTTTACAGTAATATGGTGATGACGATTCAATTAATAACAGGCTATTCTGGTTAACTCCAAGAGTCTTAAAGTAAGCTGTATAAGTGTGTATTTTAAAGTTACAGAAATTAGTACTCATGTAGATTTACGCAGTTCCATGTGTCTTTCACATTTTCAAATACCTTGATATCTATCATCTTCTAATAATGTAGCATGTGACAGCGTCACTATCCTTGTTGTATGAGGACGAAACACAGGCAGAGAGGGGAGCAGTGACCTACTCAGTGTCTTTTAAAAAGTTAGTGCATAAAAGAGGACTCAGGATACTAGATCTCCTGACCCTGTTTCAGGATAGCTTTTAATGCACCGTGCTGTTTTCCTACTTACCCGAATCAAAACTGAGCATTCACATCAAAGAAATTTTAAAAAATTTAACACAAATTGTTAATTTATCTCTCTTTTGACAGTAGCAAACATGATCAAAAGTTGTCCACGTGATAAAACTGGCTTCTAAATACAAGATGTTTACCAACTATAAATGGTTGTATTTTTGCAAGATCACTTGTAAGTTGCTTGTTGGGAATTGGAATACATTTTCTCCATGTTAAAATATCTTATGAATGGTGGTTAACTCCCCAGTGTGTCTACAAAAGTCTGCCTGTATATCCAATAGAGATATGTATACAAAACTACAATGAGATATCACCTCACACTGGTCAGAATGGCCATCATCAAAAAAGCTACGAACAATAAATGCTGGAGAGGGCGTGGAGAAAAGGGAACCCTCTTGCACTGCTGGTGGGAATGTAAATTGATACAGCCACTATAAAGAACAGTATGGAAGTTCCTTAAAAAACTAAAAATAGAACTACCATATGACCCAGCGATCCCACTACTGGGCATATACCCAGAGAAAAACATAACTCAAAAAGACACATGCACCCCAATGTTCATTGCAGCACTACTTACAATAGCCAGGACATGGAAGCAACCTAAGTGTACAGCAGAAACTAACACAACACTGTAGAGCAACTATACTCCAATAAAATAAAAATTAAAAAAAAAGAACAAATAGGACAAATGGAAATCAAAGAGGATGATGAGAAATTTGAATCCAACAACATCGATAATTTTAATAAACCTTAATTCACATTAAAAAAAAGAAATATGTTAAAAAGAAGTTAAAAAAAAAAAGAAATATGTATACACGTGGCACCAAAAGCATGAACAAGAATGTTCACAGAAATATTTGTAATAGTCCCAAACTGGAAGCAACTCAGATGTCTTCTGGCAGTAAGATGGATAAACAAATTAGAGTAACAATCATACAATGGAATTCCACACAGCAATGTAAATGAATGAACCAATCCCAGATGCAATGATATGGAAAAATGTCACAAATACAATATCGAGCAAGAGAACACATTCACAAAAACCATGAATACTGACTAAGTCCATGTGTATAAACTTCAAAAGTAGGTAAAAGCCCCCAGAGTGGCTCTCTAGGGAGAAGTGGGTAGGTGATGACTGGGAGAGCCCGTGGCGGCTTCTGGAGAGCTGGTAACATTCGATTTCTCTGTCTGGGAGGTAGTTCCACGGGTGTGCTCACTTATGTTCTATATACTTTTCTAACTACATATTATACTTAAATTAAATATTTTATTTATTTATTTTATTTATTTATTTTTTTGCGGTACGCGCGCCTCTCACTGCTGTGGCCTCTCCCGTTGCGGAGCACGGGCTCCGGACGCGCAGGCTCAGCGGCCATGGCTCACGGACCCAGCCGCTCCGCGGCACGTGGGATCTTCCCGGACCGGGGCACGAACCCGCGTCCCCTGCATCAGCAGGCGGACTCTCAACCACTGCGCCACCAGGGAAGCCCTAAAGATTTTATTTAAAGTAGGCCATCTGATACGTAGCTTGGCTGAAGAATGTATGTTTTTACCTTCCCTAAACCCTCCCTGTAGGTGCTTTCCTCTATAAGGCGCCTAGGCATTCCTTCCTATGAGGCTGCAGGTGAGGCAAGTATGACAGCCCGTTACAACCCCTCCCTCACCCCTGATAACTAGAATAAACGCACACACAGAGCAGAGACCCACTACAGAAAGACGGTAGTGACTCCATCAGGTAAGAGAAAAGGAAGAGTGAGGAAAGGCTTCCATCAGTGTAAATCTCAGGTGTCAGGAGGAAAGCAATATGATTAAACAAACTCACATATCGGGTTAATGACTATCAGCCCATGGCCCTCCCAGATGGACTGGTAGTTTAAAAACATTATAACTTGGCTGGGTGAGGATGTGGAGAAATTAGAACCCCTGTGCACTGCTGGTGAGATTGTAAAATGGTGCAACTACTATGGCAAACAGTTTAGTAGTTCCGCAAAAAATTAAAACTAGAAGTACCATATGATCCAGAACCCCATTTCCCAAAATGAGCTGAAAGTAGGAGTGTCAAAGGGATATTTGCACATCCATGTTCACAGCAGCACCCTTCGCAACAGTCAAGAGGTAGAAGTGACCCACATGTCCAATGATGGGAAGATGGATAAAGAAAATGTCGTGTATATATAAAAATATACAATGAAATATTATTCAGTCTTAAATAATAATAGAATATTATTTAAGAATAATATAGATATTAAATTAAATTATATTTAATTATAATTAAATAATATTATTTAAGAATAATATCTATTCTATTAAAAGGGAAGGAAATCTTGCCACATGCCATAACGTGGATGATCCTTGAGGACATTATGTTAAATGAAATAAGCCAGTCGCAGAAAGACAAACACTGTTTGATTCCATTTACATGGGCCATCTAAAATAGTCAGACTCAAAGGGGCAGACAGTAGAATGGCGGTTACTAGGCGCTGCAGATGGCGGGGAATGGGGAGTTATTGTCGAATGAGTTTCAGTTTTGCAAGATGAAAAAAGTTCTGGAGATCTGTTGCACAACAGTGTGAAGATATCGCAGACCCCATGAGCTCGCCAGATCTGCTGGTCTACCATTTAGATCATGCCCTTAATTTTCTTGCTTCCATGCCTTTGCTCCTCATAATTCCTGGTTTCTAAGGTGCCTCCCTCAAACTCTGCCCGACGAAATCTCACTAACACCTTAATGTCTAGTTCAAATGACACGCCCTTATGAGGTCTTCCTGGAATTAATATCTATTCTACACTGCCATAACACTTTATATTATTGTACCTTAAACATACCACCTTATATGTGAATAAATTTTTTACCTTCTGCTGTGTGAGGAATGGGAGGTTGTAGGAGAAGCAGAAATGGATCGTTGCAGCTGGGGGTTAACATAGGTACTTTGATGGGAAAAAGATGAGTTTGTGGGGAAGGGAATAAAAGTACAGGCTGTTAGCTGTGGAAAAATGGGAGAAGATAGTCATGGGGAACATGGAATATGTGACTCAGCTTTTTCAATATTTTGCTTAGAGTTGCTCTTAGAGGGCTGGATCTCTGTAGCTTGGTTCCTGAGAAATAGGGGCGACAGCAGAGAGTCTGAGATTGGTGACAGTCAGAAGCAGTCTTAGAAGGCACCTGGTGCAATTCCTCCCTTTTCTCAAGGCAGGAGAACATGGATTTCCGCGATGATTCCCAGTCAGAACCCTTTTAAATCAGCTGTCGTATCTGACATTTGTCATCTACAAAATTTCGTGAGCATACTTTTATACTATCACCCATCTTCTTAGTTTTTTTTCCCCTGTTATTCTTAGATTGTAACCAATTTCAAGATGCTTAAAATATTGCTTATGTCATTCCAAAACATTCGTTCTGTAACCTTTTATTTTTTTTTCTTTCGATAAATGTTAATTAAAAAACTTCACTAACTGAAATAATTTTGAGACAATATGATGGTGAATATCTACCAGTGAAATTTTATGAAGAAATTTTCTTGCAGGCTCAAAGACCATTCAAGTGAGAGAAATTTCCATTCCTTTTATTTTTCAAGGCTGATGGAGATGAGAGGAATCCATGGCATTCTAGCTATTTCACCTCCTCGCCTTAGAAAAAAGGGCATGCCATTGTTTTTAACCGATATATGTTGGTTTGATACTTAAAAGCCAGCATGTGGAAGACTTGAAACCAAAATGTATAATTAAAGAAAATTATATATCACCAAGGAGCAAATTCAGTGCCATTTTTAGCTCCTTGCTGAGAGTAAAGGTGCCAGAGTTTGATCTTGTCTCTGGGGACCATGCCACTGAAGTTGTTATCACTATTATTTCTACTGGCATGCCTGTGTTCCCAGATACTGCCAAATATGAATGGGAAGAAGGGGTGGTGACAGCTGGTGACATGGTCCAGCAATTTGCCAGAACCTTGGAGCAAATTACAGGGGATGTTGTGAAGCGAACACAGAAGCAAGCACCCTTGGCAACAGAAAGCTGAACCCAGCTTATGCCACCAGAACCCTGAAGGGTGCACTCTGAGGTTTTGGCAACGTAAAATATTGCTCGTAGCATGCCTGCCATTATTGGCTAAATGCTATTTAATATTACAAGATCAAGCAAACATTATCACAAAGACAAAAAATATGAGATAACGTGAGAACCAGATTCTGGTAAGAAAAACTAAGCTAAAAAGTATCCTGAAAAGTGTCTGCAGTGCACTTGGGGTTAGCCTCCCAAACCTTTAAAGTTCGCCTCAGCAAGCGAAGGTCTAAAGCTTTCCTGTCTTATAATTCACCTCACAGCCACCATAGTACATTTCCCCCCGCAAAGTTATCTTTCTGAGAAAGAATCATTAAGAACATGTTATCAGAAGCTGCAGGAAAAGAAAATCAGGACCTGATCTTTTTTATTTAAGAACAGTTTTCAACATAGATTGTCTGTGGCATCTTGTGGAGCCTTTAGCTTATATTAAAAGAGGCCTGGGTCCAAGTCTCAATTCTGTCTCTAACTAGTTGTGGAAACTTGGCAAGTCCCTGGGCTTCTCTGAGGCTTAGATATCTTATTTATATAAAAACCTGAAGAGCTTGCACTCGATCTTAAAGGTTTCCTCCAGATTTATATTGTATGATATGTCAATATAAGATTTTAAAATATAAATATTTAGGCTAAATCATTGAGCATAGGGAAAAAAAAACCATCTGGCATCAATAAGATATCAATATATTAGAATACCAATGTCGTTGTTCCTTTGTTTTCACTTTAAAATAAAGTAAAATTGCACGGGCTCAAAGTGTCATTTTATGCACACGATTCCTTGGGTATCTTGGGTTTTGAAAGCAAAATTTCTTCACTTTATGTTTCAATTTCATGAATACATAAATATACATGATGCACATGTACAATGATTAGATTTTACAGAAAAAATAAGAAGTATACTCTTAAATATAGGGCAATGATTTGATTTGATACATGCTTTCACAATGCAGCCAAGTTTTCAATGTAAAATGAAAGCATCTCACATAAAGATTGCAGTTTGTAACTTGGACCCCTACTGGTCTAAATTGTCATTAGGAACACACAGTTTTCCATAAATTAGCTTTTGTTTTGGATTTCCTGCTGTGTTCATACACATGTTGATGGAATGTGTTAGGCAATATTTTGGCATTCGAACCCCTTATTATTTGTTATTAACTTTTGTTGTTGTTGTTGTTGTTGTACGCGGGCCTCTCACCACTGTGGCCTCCCCCGTTGCGGAGCACAGGCTCCGGACGCGCAGGCCCAACGGCCGTGGCTCACGGGCCCGGCCGCCCCGCGGCACGTGGGATCTTCCCGGACCGGGGCACGAACCCGCGTCCCCTGCATCGGCAGGCGGACTCTCAACCACCGCGCCACCAGGGAAGCCCTGTTATTAAGATTTAAGGCTAAGGTTGTTTCAACAGTCTCCACCTTGTTGGCCCAAATATGGTTATTTTAAAGTCAATACTTCTTTTGAACGCTTTCATATTAATATGTGCTCAAATTATCATTAAAGAAAGGAATTATTCCACCTGTAGGATATTTTGATATTCAAAGGAACTAGCACTCGACGTAGCAAGGTTCTCTGAGCATTATAAGGCAACATACCGGAAATCATAGGCTTTATGAAATAACAGTTTTTTGGGGGAAGGGGGAAAGGGAAGTAAGGACTGACTGCTGGCGGTGTACATTTGTCTGCCGTGTCCTTTCCCTTCTACCTTTCCTGGCATATATGGGAAGTCGAATCATGGCTATCAAACCGTCTGGATGAGCCCGGGCAGTGGTTCCGCTCTGTAGCGGTGTTTCTGCCAGAATATTAGGCGCCTGTTCTTTTAAAGATGATCCCATTAAACAATTCTCCTTTTAAATTTCATTGCCTTCTTTCTCTCTTTACTATGTAGATTCAGTGCAATACGTTTAAAGGTGCTGCTTAGGAAACAGCAGTTCCGGCTGCCCCGACAGCCAGCGCTGAAGCTCGCAGAGGCTCATGAAAATAGAGCTGCTGTTTCTGTCACCAGGGGAATTACGTCGGGGCTCATCGAACAGATTGTTTTGCTAGCGTTTCATTAGTTTCCTCTTGTGTGCAGGTTCTGTTCTCTGAACGAAAGAAGCATTCCTTCTCCAAACGAACGGAAAGAATGCAGCGCTCACCATCATGATTAACTGCCCAAAGGGGCCAGTCATTATCAATAAGCTAGAGAATCTTGGAGGTAACAGCTGTCAACGTTAAAGGATATGGTAAGAGGACCTATTCCAAGAACATTCAAAATACAGAACGAGGGCTTCCCTGGTGGCGCAGTGGCTGAGAGTCCACCTGCCGATGCAGGGGACACGGGTTCGTGCCCCGGTCCGGGAAGATCCCACGTGCCGCGGAGCGGCTGGGCCCGTGAGCCGTGGCCGCTGAGCCTGCGCGTCCCGTCCGGAGCCTGTGCTCCGCAACGGGGGAGGCCACAGCGGTGAGAGGCCCGCATACGGAACAACAGCAACAACAAAATACAGAACGAAATCATTTACATGATTTATAGACTATTCCCTGCTTGCCAAAATACTGTTTGTTGCTATCATGAAATGCTTGTGACAGAGGGTTCATGAGGGACAGTTACTAGCAGCTTCACCACTGAATTGAAACCCCATGGGTCTCCTCGCTATTCAAAGGCTTGTTGTACTGGCTCCATTTTCATCTGGATTCCTTCCTTCCAAAAAGGTTATTTAAGAGCTGTACCCTACTTTTATGCAACAAATGTATATGGATGTTAATGACCTACTTAAGCATACAACTTTTCCCTGACTTGTTTTGACCTTTTGGAAAAAAGTGGAATAGACCTGAAAATTACAATTCTTTTAAATTTTAAGACACTTTAATCATCATTATTAAAAGATCCAACTATTAGGTACATGGAGACTCTCAGAGGAAGGTTGGTATATTAAACTATGGCAAAATCCAGAAAAACATTCCCTTCAAGACATCCCTTTCATAATAGTCCACTCTCCCCTGAGAAGTCACATTTGAAAGAGAGAATATGAATTGTGAGTGTGTGTGTGCACGCACGCGTGAGCACGCATGTGTATGGTTGTCAAGTGACAACTTTTAACAAAATCGATGACCCTTCAGGAATCCAGGCACAACCAGCCCAAGTAGTTTGCTGTGCAGCATTCATTCGTCAACAAAGATTTAGTCAGTGTCTGCCCTATCAAGTTCTGCTGCCTGTGAGAGCAGAGTGATGCAGAGTCCATGTCACCACTTCTGGGACCTCACAGGTAGCGGTAAATCCAACACATCCCATCAGTCTGCCTGGACCGTCTCATCTCATCTCATCAGGCAGGGTTGGAAAAGATCTTAGGGAGCCAGGGTCCGAGGTGGTCCCCATTCATCAGGGCTCACTTGGAGAACAGTTTTCCTCAGTTACGAACTTAACTATAATTAATGGATATTTATGAAGCATTTATGGAAATTTATTTCAAAGCAACATACAGAGGAGGTCACCTGTGATCTCCTGGAGACTGCTCTTGCTGCCCACTGGCTTCTGTATGTGGTGGTCTCAGGCTCCTTTCCTAAAAAATAAGTGACCCACTTTCCCACTTTCAACATGTATTGCTTCCCTATATGGGATTCTTTTCTGAGACCATAAGGAATTTCTCTGAAGAAGTAAAACGCATCTAACAAGAGCTTTATGCTAAAAATAGAAAATGCTGGTAAAATTTTGTGATTTGAAATGACTGAAATAATATGGTTAGGTTTTATGTACAAATTCTATGTAACTCACATAGGCTCACAAACGACATCACGAGGCTAGCTTGTTAAAACTACAAATGTAGGTAATGAAAAGATTAAGGATCCAGAATGAAATTAAAAGACCCAATGGTAAAGACCTACAGCGTTTTTGGCCCACTCAGCAGTGACCCCTATGCAGGTTTTCATGTGCTTATCACCTTTATTATATAATTGTGGACCTTCTATGGTATTGTTATTTTATAGATTGTTATATTGTTACATTTATATATTTAATTTAGTTTTCCTTGAGATCACTGACTTAAAATTTTCAATACGTTTATTTTAAAAGGAAATTTTTACAGTATTACCTTAAAGGAAAGATCAGTATCTCTTACACAAAAAGAAGGCAACACTAAGAATAAACAGAGCAAACTGTAAACTATGTTATTAAAATGAAATAGAAATGATTGCCAGCAAAACCGTTTTTTATTTGTGAAAGAAGTGTTGACAGGTGTCATGACATGGGAACATCTACTGAGATCTTCCTCATGTGACACGATCTGATATAACAGAATAGGAACTCAAAAGGGAATATATATCCCAGTTTGTCATTCCATCTCATTTATTCTCCTGTCCACGCATCACCTGTAAGTTCTTGAATCTTATGAGACACAATGCCCTATGATATAGTGGAACAAAGTTCTGGACTCAAAATAAAAAGACCTGGATCATGGTCCCTGTTTAAACACTGACTGGCTTTAACGCTAGACGGGTCAGTGATCTCTGGGCCCAAGGTTTTTCTTTCTAAAAACTGTGGATAATAATATTCGGTTTACTAGGTTGTCACAAGGAATAATAATATCACTAAAATCAACTGAGCACTTACATTTTTATAGGCACAGTAATTATTCTTTTTTCTTTTTTTTTAACCATTAAAAAATTGAAGCATAGTTAATTTACAATGTTGTGTTAGTCTCAGGTATACAGCAAAGTGATGCAGTTATACATATATATTTATTCTTTTTCAGATTCTTTTCCATTATAGGTTATTACAAGATATTGAAAATAGTTCCCTGTACTATACAGTAGGTCCTTTAATAATCATTTTATTGAATATTCCGAAGAGCTCTACTTTTACTAATCTTGTTTACACTGATGAGGAAACCGAGTTTTATGGAGGTTAAGTACCCTGCTCAGGATCAAATAGCTAGTAAGTGACAGAGGTGGGGTTAGAAACTCAAATCCTCCTGCTTTGAGGCTCTGTACTTATAAACAGCATGCTAAAAATATACCGTAATGTGGTATTCAAATTTGACATCATTTTTTCCCACATAAGATCATTGTGGTAAAGATTATGTCTTACTCTTCTCTGTGAATTCAGTGTTTAGGAGGGATATTCGATTCTTGCTAAGTTTAATGGAATTAAATTGACTGTGATACCGGAAATGATTGAAAGGCAATGCCTGGGAAAAACAAATAAAAATCTGCAAGATGCAAAAGCACTTGTAACATCTTTTTTTCTCAGAGCGAAGGGCCTCATGTCCCAGCTTTGCATGCAGTAATATTCTAGGGAGCCTCGGGGACCCTTCTACAGCCCTGGGAAATGAAAGCAATAAAGGGGAGAAAGAGCTCACTAGCAGGGGAGCAGACCGAAAGGATCAGCCTGTGGCTAAAGCTTCAGGGAGAAAAGACAAGCCCAGGAGAGAGCTCGCCAACGCCACGCCAGCCTCGCGGATGGAGAAAGCCACCAGGAGGGAAGCGTTAGGACGAGCTTCTTTGGAAACCTGGATAAGTCACCAGTGATGAAGTCCAACAGCTCAGGAAAAGACTGGAAGTTCTTATCTTCAAAAACACTGAATATTTCCTCCCCAAACAAATTAGTACTATACAGAAGTGGCTCTAGCTAAAAAATAGAATTGTTCTTTGATTCACTGTATGACAGCGGTCCCCAACCTTTTTGGCACCAGGGCTGGGTTTCGTGCAAGACAGTTTTTCCATGGGTGGGGCGGGGGGGATGGTGCAGGCGGTAACGCGAGCGACGGGGAGCGACGGGGAGCGGCAGGTGAAGCTTCGCTTGCTCGCCCGCCGCTCACCTCCTGCTGGGGGGCCCAGCTCCTAACAGGCCCCAGACTGGCACAAGTCCACGGCCCAGGGCTTGGGGACGCCTGCCGTATGATGTGTGCTTAAAATGTCCAATGGAAGGATCTCAAAGTAATTAACGTTCTTTCCACTTCTAGGCCCAACTCAATAATGGAAATTGGATGGGCCGACCTCTTTGGTTATCAAATGCAGAGAGACATGATCTCTATCTCCAAACGACTTCTGACATATGGAAACACATGGTCTAGGAATATCTTCAAAATAGGTTAACAGAGTACTCATGAATGTTTGCAAAAGAGCCCAGAGATATCATTTCTTTTAACACTTTTAAAGCTATTTTCTGGGTATACTTTGTAAATAAAATCTTAAAGCATGAAAGTATGTTATCTAAACTTAAGGGAGAGAAACAAACAAAAACAGACTATAAATTCGTGTGGAAATTTTAAATCTAGTTACCCCAGATATCCAAAGTAACGTTTCTTTCCACTTCTAGATGTTAACTACCAAGAGGGTTCTAGCCAGACTAACTCGACAAAGAAAATCAAAGAATATCGTAACTTATTTTCCCTCAGACACATCTAGATTTTTTTATTATATCACAATGTATTGGTTTTAATATTCCTGAGAATTGGTTTTTGGGACCACATTTAAGTTTATGTGGTAACACTTAAAATTTGTCCTTATGTCAGCATTTTTCAAAACACATAATCCTACTTCTTACTCTGGTTTTAGCAGGAAAACCTTTCTCTAATGCTCAGACTCAGTAAGTGCTGCGTTTTATGCACTGCCCTAGTCCTCTACATTTATTTCTCTTTTTTAACTAGTCATCATGATTATAATTAGGCGCTCAGTGTTTGCATTCGCTAAGATATAATCTAAGACGGCAAGGACTGTGTTGTTCACTGCAGCATCCATCACGGTGTCTCAATAAATAAATGCTGAATGAATGATGGATGGGTGGATGGATGAAGGGTCACTTCCTTATCTGGTGTTATATTATTAGGCCACTAAAGAAACTGTGGAATCTTATTTTTAAGGAAGAAGGACAAGGTGTGAGTAGTCTGTAGACATTCTAAAATGAAGTAGGAACACTAAACTAAAAAGGGTCTATACACATTGGCATTTTCTTTGATCTGTGTTATTTGAGGACGAGACCTTTGTTGGAATATAGATTCAATGGAATGTAGAGTTTTTATGGTGAATTAATTCCTAAGGTTCCTAGCAATCTATCAAGCTCTTTTTTTTTTTTTTTTTTTTTTTTGCGGTACCCGGGCCTCTCACCGTTGTGGCCTCTCCCCTTGCGGAGCACAGGCTCCAGACGCGCAGGCTCAGCGGCCGTGGCTCATGGACCCAGCCGCTCTGCGGCATGTGGGATCTTCCCGGACCGGGGCACGAACGCGCGTCCCCTGCCTCGGCAGGCGGACTCTCAACCGCTTCGCCACCAGGGAAGCCCTATCAAGCTCTTTTTTTAACCTCATATATGCCAGTTACTTTTCCTTGCACTCCTCTGTATGTAGCTATTTCCCTCGGAGCACACTGCTCTCAGTACCACTAATGTAAAAGCAAATGACATATGCAACACCAATTAAATATTTATGCAACACAGCACTGAAATGGTAAATACTGCATTATGCGTTCCATTTGTCATTAGTCAGGAGATGTTGCTACATTCTGCAAAAATGATATCCTACAACGGAGAAAACAGCCCCATATCTCACAGACAAGATACTTAACGTGCGGCACAAACGAGTTCAGCTGACTTTAAAGCTATTTGTATATTGTTGCCGCCCCTGGACGTTTTTCAAGTCAGGGGGATTTTTATATTTGAATGGAAAATACAGTCTGTTTATAGTATTTCCCATATATTATTTACTTTAGCTGAACGCATATCAAGCTAAGAGAAAATAAATTATTTTTAGGGAGGAGAGGAAGAGCATACGTTCTACATTTGTATAATTTCCTGATTTTGGTAGTGATCTCCTTTTTCTCTATAGTAATAAATAAATATTAAGATCAACTTAAAACTAAACATTTTTAAGTTGTGCTAATAAATAGCAAGAAAAAATTTAT
Organism: Inia geoffrensis; assembly: GCA_036417435.1. Lineage (NCBI taxonomy): Eukaryota > Metazoa > Chordata > Mammalia > Artiodactyla > Iniidae > Inia > Inia geoffrensis. Next base: position 36,637,395 of record CM070919.1, on the reverse strand, counting down.
AACGTCAAAAAACCCTGGGTGTACAATATATTGATTTTTCCCACTTTAGGTTCAATTCAGAAGTCACTGACGTGACTATACAGAGCTGGCTGGAGAATGAACTGAATTTTAAGTGATCTCTCCATTTTTTCTAGCTTTCTATATGATATGCTAGACATAGAAAACTAACATTTTCTACAAATTAATAGGGTTCATTTTGAAAGTCAGGATAGAGTGCAAACATGACAGGATGGCCAAAATTTCTGTGGGTGTTAGAACAGTGTACATATGTGAAAGCACAATTTCACCTATACAAAGTGCTGTCCTTAATAAAGAAAAAACCACAACTGTCTAGACTGGCTTTGCAGTACATTTTTTCCTTTTTGAATTTACCGACTCAGAAAACTGCAGGAGTATGTTTTTATTATATTCCTCCTCTCCTAGAGGTAAACTGTTTTATTCTGAGCTATCATTGACCATTGAATCAGGTTTTAAAATGTTCTTAATTTCATGTATCCAAGGATAAAATAAGATATTGATATATTGATTAAAATTTTTTAGTTTACAATCTTCAATTCTCTACAATACAGATGATATACTTTTTTTTTCTACATTGGGATGACACCACATTAGTATCGAAATGCTACCATTCTATCTCAGACGAAATGCGTTTTCTAAAAGTAATGCAACTAGGAGTTCAGGGAGGGAGCTGTAGTGCAAAACGGTATGTAATTCACTGCTTGGCTGTGCTCTAGAACCTAAGAAAGCAGCACGTTTATTACAAAGACATGTGCAAAAAGGAAAAAGACCGTCCCAACACATTTTATTTTGCCATCTACATTTCAGTGGTTAACTTTTCTCGAAGCATTAAGGGCTGGCTTAGTTTTCCTCCTGGCTCTGAGTTGCACATACATAGCTCGTACCAGAATCAATTTCAAGGTACCTGGAGAGGCAACAATGTTCATAAAATCCAAACAGACAAACAAGTAGGACAGATAACTGCTGAGGAATCATCACTGCCATGAACCTGGATTCGACGGGTTATGTTCTGCTTGATCTAGGGAACGCTTATGTTGTTAAATAGCCTTTTTGGCAGACATGTGACAACATCTACTTTAGGAATCAGTTGGTAGCAGCAGTTCCAAGTAAATAACTAACTACTAATGTATTTCTGAAAAGGAGTATTGAAAACGTGAGTAGTTCTTTGGTTAGCAGTCTATGTCAGAAGTTCATGAGAAAAACAGTGCTGAGTTATTTCTTGTCACTGGGAAATGAGTCCACAAACCACTCCCTTACAAGTTCAGATTTCTGTGGGAAAAAAAAACTACTGGAGTTTTGGAGGGCAATACGAAGTGTGTGTTTAGGGATATAGGGTTTTTTGTGGGTGATGGAAGTGCTCTAAAATTGATTGTGGTGATAGTTGCAAAGCTGTATGAATATATGAAACACCATTGAAGCGTATACTTTAAATGGATGAACTATATGGTATGCGAATTATATCTCAATAAGCTGTTATAAAAAAAAAAAAAAAAACTTGCCATAGGGATTATTGGTTGGAATAAACCTGGCCAAAAGGGTCCCAAGTTGAGAAGATATGCTAGCATAATGTATTTTGGTACGATTTTTGTTTTCTCTAGTTTTCCTTAGCTTTCAATTACATGTGCAAATACTTTTGGTACTACTCTAATGGGAAATTCTGTGAATTCTCAGACTCTGCTAGCAGTATATGGTCATGTTAATGAGCTTAAATGTCCACAACAGTGTTATTTGAAGTTTGACCTGACCTTGTTGCAGTTTTAACTGGTGTTAACATAGTAATTCCAACACATTTTGATCTGTGTTTAACAACGCTTCAGTAACGTTTACACTTCATGACAAGATTTCTGGGCATATTTCAATGTATAGCACATCAAAATTTCAGGGTATCTCCCACACAGGGAAAAGAGCATTCTGTGAGTAAAGAGCAACAATCAAGACACCTTCTCATCCCGTGACTGTGCAGAAGCAGAGGCAGTAGTAACCAACAGACTATTTCTTTTCTGCCCAACATTCTCCGGCGAACAGCTGTCGGCTGCTCTGCCCATCTTTATACTTTTCTGATTTGAGAAACAAAGAAGAAGAACGAGTAAATTAGGGCCCAGAAAAAGTGGGACAGGTAGTTTTTGAATAGGTCTGTATCACTGAACTCAACATTTGTGTTTGGGAATCGGGAGAAGTTTCATTGTCCAAAGGCACATCAACTTAAACGTGAATGCAGCAGAGAATGATTTTAATTGGGAGCTCAGTGATCTAAAGAAAATCACATGTGACTCTGCTGAAAAGAGGTCTGCCATACATACGGGCCTGAACATTTGATTTTCAAGAATTGGCATATGATAAATCATGGCACGTCTATTCTATTATGAGTCAGTTATACTTTCTCAATTCCGCTCACTTCCCTATCCCAACATGGCTTCATGATCTCTCATTTAGAGTAGTTTTGTAAGAGGTTGTGCATACTTGTACCGTCCAAATGGTAGCCATCAGTCACATGTAGCTGTGAGTTCCAATTAATTAACAATAATACAATTTAAACTCCAGTTCCTTAGTTACATCAGCCACATTTCAAGGGCTCCATAGCTACATGTTTCTAGTGGCTACTGAACTGGACCGTGTAGAAACATTTCCGTCATTAAGCATCACATTTGACAGTGCTGGTCACAGACCACGGCAGCATCACCTGGGAGCCGGTTTGAAATACAGACTCTCGGTTCTCACGCGGATCTGCTGAATCGGAACACGCGTGTTTACAAGATCCCCCGATGATCCCTAGGCACCTTCAAGTCTGAAAAGCACGAGTCCGGACTTTATGTCTTCGAATTACATATTCAGGGATGCCACTAGAGCAATCTTTGAAAAACATAAATGTGATCCTTTTTCACTGCTATGCTTTCATTTCTTCCCTATTTTCAGTTCTTCAAAAACCCCGTGGGAGGCAGTATAGTGTCCTGGGTTGGTTGGTAGTTTCCAGTCCAGCTTCCATTGCTTATTGGCTATGTGACTTTAGGTGAAGTGCCTCTCTAGGCGGTAGATTCCTATTTGTTAAACGGAGACGATAACTCAGGGGGTTGCTGTGAAAATGAAAGGAGGTGATCCGTACACAGTGCTGGCACACCGTGAGCCTCCACGCGCACCACTGTGGACATTTCACACTTCTTCCTTTCCACGCCTTGGATGACCTCTTCTCAAGGTCATCTCCCACCAATCATTCTGATGTCAAACCTAGTGAACTCAACTCCTCTGCATCTTTCAAATATCACCTGCTAGATCAAGTCTTACTCCAACATCTTCAGCCAGGAGTAGGTGTGTCCTTCTTTCCTTTTCTTTATTTGCTCATTCGGATCAAGTTGCTATGAAAGCATGTCCTGTTAAAAGTGTGTTTGCGTACATGTCTTTATCACTTGACTGAGGGCTTCTAGAATGAAGGGCTAATTTGAACCTCTAACACCTAGTGGAGTGCCTGGAAGAATGTTGACCTAAAAATGGTTACTGAAAAACCATAAAAGTACCAGAAGAAAATTTAAGTGACTTAAAAAATAATACTCGGAGTAAGTAAGAATTTTATAGGTATAACACGAACATTGGAAATTACAAAGGAAAGGGACTTCCCTGGTGGCACAGTGGTTAAGACTCCGTGCTCTCAATGCAGGGGGCCTGGGTTCGACGCCTGGTCAGGGAACTAGATCCCACATGCATGTTGCAGCTAAGAGTTCGCAGGCCGCAACCTAAGACCCAGCGCAACCAAATAAATAAATAAGCATTTTAAAAAAGAAATTACAAAAAAAAAATTCATAACTTTGATTACTTAAAAAATTCTATATGGTATATGGCAAGACAGCCAAAAACAAAGTTCACAATAAATCGGAAGAATACATAACGTATGACAAATGATTCATATCCTTAATAAACATGTGCAACTGCCCCCCCAAAAAGAACAAAAGCCCCAATAGAAAAATGGGGGAAACTACACTATTCCTACACATACATAAAAAAAATACAAATGGTCATTAAGTATTTGAAAAGATATTCAGCACTGCTAGTAATAAATGAAAACAACAATAAAATGTTTTAATTTAAGAGATTGCCAAGGATTACAAATACTGATATTAAGGGGCACTGGTAGTTGTGTAAACTGAGGGTAATTTGGCCATGGTCCTTTGACACAGAAAATTTCTTTCAAATAATTTATTCCGATCAAAAATGTGATCGACGGAACCCAGCTGCACATATAAACACACACACACGCGCGTAAGAAAATAGTCACTGCATTTTTTGGAAACCGGTTAATTAAAAATAGCTGCTATGGGCTTCCCCGGTGGCGCAGTGGTTGAGAGTCTGCCTGCCGATGCAGGGGACACGGGTTCGTGCCCCGGTCCGGGAAGATCCCACATGCCGCGGAGCGGCTGGGCGCATGAGCCATGGCCACTGAGCCTGCGCGTCCGGACCCTGTGCTCCGCAACGGGAGAGGCCACAGCAGTGAGAGGCCCGCGTAACGCAAAAAAAAAAAAAAAAAAAAAAAAAAAAAAATAGCTGCTAGGGCTTTCCTGGTGGTGCAGTGGTTGGGAGTCCACCTGCCCATGCAGGGGACGCGGGTTCATGCCCCGGTCCGGGAAGATCCCACATGCCGCGGAGCGGCTGGGCCCATGAGCCATGGCCGCTGAGCCTGCGCGTCGGAGCCTGTGCTCCACAACGGGAGAGGCCACGACAGTGAGAGGCCCGCGTACCGCAAAAAAAAAAAAAAAAAAAAAAACTGCTAAATGATGTTTAATGAATGATAAATGAGAAAGTCTGGTACAAAATGAATTAAAAATATGGGACTCTAGAATGTATATGTGCATCGAGAAATATCTGAAAGGGCAGACACCAAAAAGTTAGCAGTGGTTACCTATGCAAAGATATAACACTTACCTATGGGAATTAATTTTAACTTTCTTTCTTGGCCTTTCTTTAGTCTCTGAAATTTTTTATAGGGATAGGAAAAACAACCAAACAGCAAAGTCTGTCCGCCTCCCTTCCTCCATTTCTGACTATCCTGAGGTAATTTTATCTTAGAGAAGAGACTTGTTAACGCTACAGTATCTCATAACTTCTCATGACCTTACTGGAAGGGGAGAAAGAAAATTCTAGGCGAGAAATAATTTCTCAGGCCTTTTATTTTACTTATTTCTTAAGGCTTTGACTTTATATTGACAGTCAATATGAGGGAAGGGGACCTCTAAGGGAATGGAAACAAGAAAATTTAAGGATGGCTGCCCTTTTGCTGAAGGTTGTGAGGCCAATGTGATGATGACATTGGTCTCCCCATTGATTGTGGGGCTTATCAGTCTGATCTGGCTGGACAGATCTCCCTCTCTGCCTTACACACACACTCAATAGAAAAGGACAGCCTTCCCGGGGACAGAAGTGTCCTTATTTATTTATTTATTTATTTATTTATTTATTTCAAGGGTAAAGGCAGTATCTTCACTCTCAAAAGGATTTATCATGCTATTAACTGATGCAGAAATGAAATGCTTTACCTGATCTAAACAACAACAAAAAACCATTATGTTAGAGTGTTAGTTATTGAAGTACAGGAAGACCAGTGAAAATTCTAAGTATATTTGTGTTTAATTAAAGCAATAAAACGATGAGATAATTCTCTGATGATAAAAGTAATTCTTTGGCAAATAACACGTGGATTGTATCACCTTAATTTCTAGGACAGTAACTAAATCTTAACAGGTGTTCAACAAATATCTGTTAAACTAACAAGAGTACGTGAGTATATTAATTATATAATTTGTATGTTTCCATGTGGGGAAAGGTAAAATCAAAGGGAGACATTTATGATAGTGGTACCGGTAGACGTAAAGTAGGATGCTAACCACTAAACAGTAAAAACAGGAAATTTGATAAAAAGGGGAACATTTGAGTCTTTACTTAGTAGTCTGATATTCAATTATATTCACTGATGGATCCTTAAAACGAGTACAAGGCTCACAAATAATAGTGATGTGATCTCACATTAAAATGCTGTTTTTCTTCCTAGTCACGCAATGTAAATAAAATTAAATGGTATCAGAGTTGATATTCAAAATATTTAACAACCAGTAGGACACAGGTACTTAAGATCAGAAGGGCTGTCTGGCCACACATCCACAGCACAGACACTGAATTCCGACCGTGCATAGTACTTATCTATCCGTTTAGCATGTACTATAGTAAAAAAAAAAAAAAAAAAAAAAAAAAAAAGTCCCATACAAATACATATGCTTAATTTATCACATCCCATTTGTGACCGGTGCATTTCAGAAACCATTTAAAATTCTTCAGCAGCACGCTGCCGACAAGTACAAGTAATGTATACAGTAACCAGAAGAGATGCTCTTAATGGCTGGATATTTTTTAGCTGAATACTAGAAATCTGTCTGTGAACACAGATTTTTGTTGTGACCTTCCTCGTGTCCTTCGAGTGTTATGGAACGGCACAGCAGTACATCATTAGTGTGTGATCTCGGCCAAGTGGCAACCCCTTTGGTACCTGGTTTGACCACTTTTACAAGGAGGGAGTTAACTTAGATTGAAAAAAGACAGAAAGGTTTCATCTCACATTCATCTCTGATGGACAGTGGCTGTACGAAGCCCTGTGATGACGATAACGAGGCTGTGTGCAGGTTTAGTGGGAAAGGGTGCCCGGATTCATTAGCGATGTCGGCCACGGTCAAAGAATTGGAAGTCACAGTACTCCACATGTCACCGAGTTGCCAGCCCTGACTCAATTATCTCTAAAGTTCCTTCCTTCATGCTCTAAAATTCTATTTTCCTCTTAAATGACGTGACTCAAAATGGTTATTTCACTTTCCAAAGGACATCGTTTATAACTAAGGAGTACTGTAGTTAATGATAGAAACTGGTTCACCACAAGAGCGTCATTCTATTCTACAGACAGCCCTGTGATTCTCTTATTATTCAGCTACAGAATTTCATGGGGCATCACAAATCGCTCTGTAAACCTGAGGATGCATCACCGGCTGTTGTTCTTGTTGGCAAAACGCACAGCCTGTGATTTATCTCAGTGGGCACCATTTGCATTGCGATGCGGTGGGCCTTGCCCTACACTTAGAAGCAGATCAAGGTCGGATGTGGTCATTTCTGACACTTGAAGAAGCAAGTCTCCAATAGTGTGAGCGGCTCATCTTTGCTCTGAAACGGTCAGAGCAAAGGCATATTTACAACTTCTATTAGCAGCTCCCGTCATCTGGGTGACAAAAAACATGATCGATACCACGATCCATGATCGGAAAAGCCGGCAAAGCCACAGAGAGGAGCGCGCGTGTGATCCGGCCGTTGTTTTATGGATGGTCGGTTCTCTGCAGGGTGTTTCCTGAGTGCAAGAGGATGGCCCTGAGCGATGGGTTTTACACTGAGACAGCTGAGCTGGCTGAAAGACAGTAACATCGCAAGGAGCAGAGAGCTTCCTGTCGACTGCCCTGAAGGAGATTCCTGCACAGAGTTCATTCCGCCTACAAGCGCATCAATTATCTCCTGGACATGAAATGCCACAGAGCTGCCCAGATCTCACGAGGGACAAATCCGACACACACAGACACTCCACTGTGTGTCCAAGACAGACCTCGTGCCTCATGCAAAGGCAGCTTTTCCATCTATCTACGTATGATGGAAATGACTAAAAATACTCTGCGATGTATCATATATCAGTACCAGCCCCTCCCCCATGACACATAACCTCCAAATACACACCTTGACCAAATGAAGAGAGTTCTGGAAATGTGTTCTTACCGATAAAATACGACAGAAGTATTGCCAGGAGCACTGAGACCCCTACAGCGCACAGGGCGGTGCATTTCCAGCTACAGTACTTTGAAGACTTCTTGAATTTAAACGCACTTCTTGATAGGGTGTTTCTAGGTAGTGGCCGAGTAGGTGGCGAGTAAACAGAGCCAGATGCCATTGTGTATCCTGGGGTTGCAGTACCGAACAGTGGCGTTGTCCCTGTTCCTGTTTTGAATAGGAAATGCCTGCGGGACGGGAAAAAAAATCCTTATAAGATACAAATAGATTAAAATGCGAGAGACAGAGACGGTGAGGCATGAGCTCTCCTCTCTTTCTCTCTCTCTCTGGCTTTAAAATCATTTACTGCATGTAATTCAAAAAAATGAGAAATTAAGAAAATATTTTAACCAGAAAACCCAACTCAGAAAAATGACTCCGGGATGAAAGAGACTGGTTTGTAATGCATACAGGAGGATTTACGCACACAGATGATTACTGCCCTTTCAAGTAGGTGTCTTGAGAGACCGCAGAGTTGTTCTAATCGTACCACTTCCTGCACAAAACCACTCTGGAAGTTCCCTTTATGAACTGCCTTCAGAACATCTTCACGTTTCACTTAAGAAAAGTAATTATATTACTTTACAGCTACGCGTGGATTTGCACTATTTGAGAATATGTACTCCTACAAACACAAGCACACCGGATCACGTGGTGCAGACTGATTTCTCTTCTGGACGTGTGTGCGAACTTTCTTATCCTTCCCCTCCCCAATAACGGGTACTGTCAAGCCTGGCCACAGGCAGCGGGTCAGTTCTCCAGGGGGGCAAACTAATCTTATCTTTCGCTTATGTCAAAAACATAACGAGGAAAGTAAATCTGCTGGAGGGAGGGATAGAGAAAGAAAGGACTCACAGAACACTTTCTAAAACCAGCCTAAATAAATGAAGAGGTTAGTGATGCAAGTTTTTAGATCAACTACAGAAAGATTCCCTAACGACTTGAGCCAAACGACAGTGGGGTAAACTGCCTCTAAGAAGCGGTCTGCTCTCTTACCTTGAAAATGTTTAAGCAGAAATTTGAACGATCACACGACAGGAGTGCTGTATAGGGAATTCTTTAGGAAAGATGACTCGTTTTAAGTCATCTATTAACAATAAAAGTCCCCATATTTAGAAAAAAGCACCATGTTTTTCATGGATTACATTTCATATTATGCTAGTATCTGATTGTGTATTTAGTTTGTGTCCCAATATTGACTATCATTTTCCCTAATAACACATCCAATTAAGTCAACAGACTACTCTCTCTTTTCTATGCAGGAGGCTATAGGAAATAATCTGGAATATTCTACCATGGTACAATATAGTCTTTATGCAAGATGATTTTAGATGGGACACAGCTGACTATTTTAAATTGTAATACAATGTACCTATTTTAATGGGTATTAGAAAATACACTGAGTATATCAAACAAGTTAAGGGGTTAAAAGGACAGAACTTGGAAGCTAGATTGCTGAGGTTCAAATCCTGCTTTACTACTAGGTATGTGTCTTTGGGCAAGACAGCTAACCCCTCTCTGTGTTTTGGTTTCTTAATCTGGAAAATACAGGTAGTAATAGTATCTTCCTGTCGGGGTTGTTATGAGGCTTATATGAGTTAATATTTACTGTAGTGTACTTGGAATACAGTAAGCACCATGTGCTTCAGAAATAGAAAAATCAAAGTCATAATTTTACAAATATTATTGTTTATGAAAGGCTAACCAGGTATTTCAGTTACAAAGAGTCCATTTCCAGAAAATTATTAAGTGAATAATAGTGTAGCTGGGGTACAGATACGGTAAAAGTCATGAAAATTTGCCTGACAGGTATAGTGGAAAAAATTCTAGGTTAGAAATCAGAAGATTGAGGTTTAAGTTCCTGGTCTAACATTCCCTACTTTTATGATCCTATTTTCATCTGTAAAATGATTTACTTATCTCACAGGGTTGTAAACCAGTTAACGCATCTAAAAATGCTTTGTCAACCACAAAATTAGAACAGATGCAAATAATAAGTAACTACTTCTGTAAATTATACTAGCGACTGTATTGTGAATCCATTTCCCCCCATGGAGCAACTTTATAGAGCAAATTTTAAAGTTTATAACCTGAATTAAATGGTACGTTGGAAGCAGTATTTTTAGCACCTACTACGATACTTATGTTCAGCATAATTATTAAGAATGTGGGCTCCGGATCCGGACTGTCTGGGTTCAAATCCAGGCTTCACCTATAATTAACTGCATGAAGCTTCTAAGTGGCTCAAATTTTCTGTGTCTTCGTTTCGTCATCTGTTAAATGGGAATAATAACAGTACCGACTACATAGGCATTTTATGAGGATTAAATGAAGTAGCCTATGTGATTTGTTTACATCTGGCGCCAGGTAAGTGCTGAATAAGCATTAGCTATTTTTCTTCCCAAACTCACTCACTGGAATCTATATTCCAAAAGACCCCAAAGTATCGTTTGAAGACTTTAAATCCCAAATCAGAATATAACACCCTCACAACCAATGTCTACAAAAGGAATTCCCTGGTTTACAAGTTTGACACTGGCGATCCCACACGTGGGAGGGCACGTAAGCTGGAGAAGATGGAGTGTGTGGTGCCAGGGAGGGCCCCGATCGTCCAGATCAGGGGCAGGCAAGCTTCCTCTGTAAAGGACCTAACAGTCACTATTTTAAGCTCTTCTGGCCATACCATCGCAACTCTGCTTCTATAGTGACTGCAGCCACAGACGACACATACTTGATTATGGCTGTATTCAAATAACGTTTATTTATGGACACTGGAATTTTCATTTCATGTCATAAAATATTCCGCTTTTGACTTTTTTTCAATCACTTAAAGATGGAAAAATCATTCTTAGCTCATGATCACTACAAAAACAGGTGACAGGTCGGATGTGGCCTGAGAGTTGCAGCTGACCCCCTGATCTAAGGCTCTCACTTTCCTCAGGGTTATACATGAAGAGTGAGTGAGCAGGGGTCCCAGGGGCCCACAGTAACAGACTACTTCCTCCCTGCAGGTGGAAAGGAGTAAAGAAACGCATTCTGAAGGATACATATCCGCCCCTCTTGGAGAACGAAAAGGTGAGGCAGGACAGATAATGGGACCAGACAGAGCTCCTACTGAAGCCCCCGTTCCCTTTACTTTCCATCATGTCATCACGCTTATTTCCTTCAAAGCGCTTATTACAGTCAGTTCCTATCTTGTCCATCTGTTTACTTGGGCGGTGGGTTAAGTTTTTTTAATGCTATTTTAAATGTGCATTTTTCCTCCTGAAATCTCCCCCCCTTTCTGTCTTTGCGCTTCCTCCCCTTTCTCAATTCCAGCAGCTGCCTTGTTGCGCTGCCCCCAGGAGGGACGAGACAGGACAAGAAGTAGAAATAGCCTGAGTGTCCTGCCGGTTTCCCAAAGCCCAGTCTACTGGGTGAAATGGGGTGGACTGGGGTATAACCAGAATGTTTGGGAGAAACGCAGTGTGACGTAAAAGAGGGGTTTCTCTCCAGGTGGGGGCCAGGAAGAGAACCCTCGGGGAGCTGATGAGAGCAGTGGGCTCCACAGGGCCCAGTGGGACAAGCCCGCCCGGGGGAGGGCTGGGAGGGAGGCGGGGGCTGAGGGTCTCCAGAGAAGCCTGAGGCTCTCTCTATACCTCGACGGAGGGTACAGAAAGCGCAGAGCGAGCGACCCGATGAAGCCAAGCACCCCGAAACAAGCAGCATGTGAACAGCGACCAGTATGCAGGCCCGTGGCCAAAGACAGATGCCCTTGCCTTGGTCTTTGGTACCATGAAAAACCCCTGGGTGGGGTGAAGTAGAGAGCATCTGGATATAACCAGAATGTCGGAAAGAAATCAAATTTAGGAGGTAACGATTCCCCTTAGACCAGACAATTTTCCCATCACGCGTGAGGAGGAGGGAAATGGGGGAGAAGGCGCTGAGAGCAGAGGATTCGCTGTGCCTGGAGGCGGAGGCCTGGAGAAAGCAGCAGAGGCCAGGGAGCGGATCAGCAGCCCTGAGAATGGAAGACACGTGTCCTCAGACCTCAGGCAGAGACCGGCAGAGGTCACAGGGCGCCCAAGAGAAAACTAGTGGGTGGAGGGTTGAGGTGATGAAGTTGTGGAGACCCTCCCTGGGATTTCTGCATCTTAGCGTGATTCACAGGAAGCAGAGTGACCTCTACGGCTTCAAGAGTAGCAGAGAAACAGGACCAGAGCGGCCTGTGCAGACAGGAACGCAGCTGTCGCGGCAGCAACACTGCGACTGATAATGAGGAAACAGCGTGAACACCCAAGCACCTGGGACTCCCTGCTGTACTCACAGCATCGCGACGGGGTGGGGTGGGAGACGGAGAGACCCAGATCACCCGAGCAAAGTTTCCAGGGATGAGAGTTTCAAATAAAATCGAGACGGAAACATAAAAACATGAAGCTGTTTGTCTAGTATCCTAAATTGATGGATATGAATGGAATATCCACTGCCCAAATCTCTGGTCTGTCTTCTCCAGTTAGAAGGTAAACTCCACAAAGCCTCATTCGCCTCTAAGTATTTTCAGGACTTAGAAAGTTCCTGGTACATAACTATTGCTCCGTAAATATTGTAAAATAAATAAAATGCTGACTATTGTGCCGATGTGGGCAGTGAGTCTTACAGAAATTAAGCGCCTTTTGGACAAAGACCCACAGCTAATAAACAAATGATGGAATAAAAATAAATAAAAGTTGGAAATTATAGCAAACCCGAACCTTGAAGATGTGTCAGAGCTTTTTTATTCAGAGCAGTTTGGGTCATTTCTCGATGGGAAGTGGGGTTGGAAACTCAGCCTATGGACCACGAAAGACTCGAGACAAGGAGTCAGACACGTGCTGACTTCAAATTAGACATCCCTTTTCTAGTTTTCAAAATCTGTGGTATCAGTACATGATGTCCATCTGCTTTGGTGATCCTGGCGAGGAACTCTTTCAAGAACTAGGCTTGAACGACTATGAAATTATTATTTTTCTTAAAGCAAAACGCAACTGTGAGATATTGTTGAAAACAAAGATATATTACTCAAAAATACACTGCTCATCAAGGTTAGTAGAACTGAAGACTCTTTACTTTCAAAGAGTTTCTAACTGTATTTATTTTTAAATAAACTTAGGACTGTACTGTTTATATTGTCATACAGCCTTTTAGTTTATTTTGTAAAACTCAAGTAATTTATTTATTTTCTGGCTGTGCTGCACGGCATGCAGGATCTCAGTTCCACGACCAGGGATCGAACCTGTGCCCCCTGCAGTGGAAGCACGGAGTCTTAACCACTGGACCACCAGGGAAGTCCCCTAACTTACTTAATACGTAAGTTTACTTTTGTCGCTGCAAGAGAAAATAGAATTTGACTGTTTGGGGGGTTATTTTGGCCACTGGCTTTAAAGCTCTGAGGTGCATTTCCCCTTCCTCTGTCTAAATGACTATCCATGTTGGGGGTGGCATCAAATTAGTGCCTTGGAGATGTACGTGCATAGTAAATAAAGAAACATTACAAAACACTGAAAGAGAAACCAAATCGCCCATCAATTATATTTTAGAATGACTGGTCTTCAATATTTTCAGATGGCTTTCTAGGGTGTAAGTACAGAAAGAATTCGTAAAGACTGTGTAAATCGATGTATTTTGAAACCATTTACAAATGATGGCACTCACGTGAGAATGATTCCTTTAAGAATCATTACAGCCTCAAAATAGATATGTTAAAATACACATGTAAAAACCTCTTAGACATTAACTAGACTAGTAGAAAAGGTCTGTGTCAACCTACTTTCTATAGAGAACACTTGGTTTCAGATTTGGTAGGAACCTGTCCATTTTTAGGTTCAGACAGGATATGCCGTCTTTCCAAAGTCAACGATGTCCTTTCCACTGCAATACAGAAATTACCGCACACTGACGAGTGTATTTTGTGACTTACCTGTATCTTTAAGCCCAGGATTTTAAGAAAACTGCTTCAAGCTCGAACACAATGCTTAGTTTAGGTCTAGAATTCCACAAATATTTAATAAACGAACAGATAAATGAATACTGGAATTCAGCTACATGAAAAGTATACAAGGAGTTTCCAGAAAATTCTTTTATCACCTAATTCTCTCTAAGGCACCTACTCCTGTGTGTCATGATGGTCTTTCCCACCCTGTGACTCCTCACCAGTCACACAGCCTTGGGAATATGCTTCTCACGTATCAAAAATTCTGCAAAAATTACTGTCAAAAACATATGCTTTTGACCCGGCAACCCACATGAGGTTTGGAGAATAAAGACAGGGATTTTCTTTCCTTCTCAGACCATATTTGGGAATGAAACAAGTGGATCCTGTGAGAATATGCCCCCACTGTATTCGGCAATGAGCAGCTTCCTTGTAACACAGGGCACATACCAGAGCAGGCTGATCTTGTTCTGATGTTTCTAATGATGCCCTGCACGGCACCTGCCTCCAGTTCCTCTGCCATTTGTGCCACCCTTTTCACTCTGGTGACAAATGAGAGATGAACACTTGAAGAGAGACTATCGGAGACTGGGAGGGGGAAAATCAATTTCAAAGCCCCAAAGGCAGCCGGTGCAGAAGGTCACCGAACACTAACAGTTGCTTTGTGGCTTTGGAATCTTGAGGGGGATTCCATTAACAACAACAAACAGACAAGCACCGTGGAACCGCGTGGCATCATTAACTGTAACGCCGTGAGGCGGCGAAAACATAAATGGGGAGAATCACTCAGTATTAAGCACGATTAATAGTTGCTCGTTTTTCCTCTGAAGTTGAAAGATCCGTTTCTTTGTCGATCTGCTTTCACACCAACCTTTTCATTCCAGCTTTCCGCCTTTGGTTCTAGCATATATTTCTAACTGACTCTGTGATGGATCTTTCTCTGGGTCATGCCACAAATTTTAAATTACTATCTAAAAGATGACACAGATGAACTTATTTACAAAGCAGAAACAGACTCACAGGCAAATTTATGTTACCAAAGGGGAAAGCTGGGGGAGGGATAAATTAGGGGATTGGGATTAACATATACACTATATACAAAACAGATCATCAACAAGGACCTACTGCAGAGCACAGGGAACTACACTCAATACTCTGTAAATAACTTATATGGAAAAGAATCTGAAAAAGAATAGATACATGTATATGTATAACTGAGTCACTTTGCTGCACACCGGAAACTAACACAATATTGTAAATTAACTACACTCCAATATAAAATAAAAATTAAAAAATAAAAAAGGAAATTAGTAGGGACACAGACTGAATCTCCTTGTCCTTCCTGCTATCTTCATTCCCACCTTCTGGTCACTGTTGGTAACTCTGTCCTTAATGTTTCTCTAACTGACGGATTTAGGGGTAATTTTCAATTACTATTCTTTTCTGCCTGCCCCCTCCTCCCACCAGTATTCAACCCGTCAGAGAATCTTGCATTCTTTCCTTTACAGCATTTCTCCTTTGCTTTTTTCCCTCTGTTTCATTCTTTTCTTTTCTTTTCTTTTTTTTTGCCAGGGTGGAGAAGTTCTTCTGAGTTCTTATACCTCAACTTCCTCTTTTTAATTTGTTTGGCAAACACCAAGAATGGGCACAGTAACATGTTCATTTCAAACTCCCTTCTACTCCCAAGTGAAATCTCATGTTTTAAGTACTGAACCTGCACAATACACTGAATTACTTCTATATGTCCAGTCATAGCTTCTATCTACCTTTACCTCAGAGCACTTACGACTGCTCTTTCTTGCTGTTTTACTCAATCTCTCAGCAGGTACATTTTGTTCCTTGGTAACTATTCACGTTTGATTCTTTTTGTCTTTCAAAGTAATCACCACAAAACTTACTATTGTTAAGATTTTTAGTGGAAAAATAATCAGATTTTTGGAGTAAATTTAAATGTGCCTTTCTATATTATATGTAATATCAATTTATTCACTGCTTATTTTATAAGATCCTAACATCAAGTACAAAATTAAACAACTTATAAAATACAATTAAATTGTAAGCTTACAAGCATCGCCAGAAAACAAACAAGTTAATATTAGTCTTTTGTTCAGAAGCTTAATACAATCACGATACTCCTCTAAAATCAAGAACATGGTTTAATAAGTCGGAAATTATAGGAACCAAATGAGAAGCATCCCTGGAAAATGTGTTATAGCATCATTTAAAGCCGTGTGAGTCATTTCCTCAGTGGGACATTAGGATAGAAGATAAAAGTCAAAAAGAAAGTGTGCAACCACTGAATGAAATTTTAATTACATTAACTTCATAATTGGTTATCTTCATAGAAAAGAGGGGTTTTTTTTCCCCTCCATGTTTTATACAGTATTAAAAACCTTTTGAGAGATGAGCAAACAAAGCAAATGATTAGAATGAAAACAGAATAGTAGTGAGTGTTCAGTTCCTGTCCCTAAGGCACAGCTGAAACCTTTACTGGTGACACACAGACACCTGGAAAACTATTTCTGTTGTCTAAAACATGATACATCTTATGGGGAGAAAGGCTCTATTGCACAGGAAATGATGCTTTCTTCCTCTTCTTATCATCTTTGTTGAGTAGGGAGAGTAATTTACATCAAACTAAACGTGAACTGTTTAAATGTCTTGATGCCTTACCTTCTATTTATGTTTCTAGGCAAATCAATAAAGCTTTCACCTATAATATAGATTGCTTGCGGCAAATTGGATGCTCTGGTTTCAAAGACAATGTGCCAGTGAGAAGAAAGATTGGCAATATTTGGCCAAGTTTACAACATTTTCAGAATCCAAAGTTCTCACTTAAAGAGCTAAGGATGGGCTTCCCTGGTGGCGCAGTGGTTGAGAGTCCGCCTGCCGATGCAGGGGACGAGGGTTCGTGCCCCGGTTCCGGGAAGATCCCACATGTCGCGGAGCGGCTGGGCCCGTGAGCCATGGGCGCTGAGCCTGCGCGTCCGGAGCCTGTGCTCCGCAATGGGAGAGGCCACAGCAGTGAGAGGCCCGCGTACCGCAAAAAAAAAAAAAAAAAAAAGAGCTAAGGAAATTTTAAGTTATAGGTTCTTTTTCCTTCCGGCAAAATATAACTTTCTGGATTTAAGAGGCTTATTAAAGGTCTCATAAGATTTCCTCAACATCAAACAGCTCTTCTGAAATGACATTTTCAGATTTAAAGCAAATGAATCCCACACTTGTGGATTAAATTTACCTGGTAATATATGAAGGCTAAAATTAACTACTGAGTTCAAAATAGTTTTAGTCACTTGATGATGCCCAAACAATGGATGGTTTGCCTGGAATTCATTTTAAGATAAAATACTTTCTAAAAATTTTCAAAATATACAAAATTTAATTACTGTGTTATCTTGCATACTGCCCATTATCACTCACTTAATTGCCTGTAATCTATCATTGAGAGTATATACATTAAATATTGCATGAGTTAAAACAGACCCAAATATTTGTCAGTATTTATTTATTTATAAATTTATTTATTTCATTTATTTGCTTTTGGCTGCTTTGGTTCTTCATTGCTGTGTGCAGCTTTCTCTAGTTGCGTCACGCGGGCTCAGTAGTTGTGGCTTGCGGGCTTAGTTGCTCCGCAGCATGTGGGATCTTCCCGGACCAGGGCTCAAACCCGTGTCCCCTGCGTTGGCAGGCGGATTCTTAACCGCTGCACCACCAGGGGAGCCCTGCCAGTATATATTTGTAAGAAATGATAAAATGGAAAGATGATATTAACTATTGTCTGAGCACTTTGAACCTTAAAACCTGTGCTTCATTATCACCGTCTTTAGAATTTTCACTGTCAAATTCTGATTTTTCAATTCCAAAGCCAAGTGGATTATCTGCTAAATATATACTTAGCAACATTTGGTAACTGATTAAAAGACTTGAAAAAGCAGTTTATTTAAGTGGTCTGCTTTAGGATAATGATGCAAGCCAATATAAAATTTTTGGCAGCTATTAAACAGAAAACTAAAGAAAGCAAGCTCATGTAGAAAATTAGCTGTTTCTATTCAAGGCTGGGTTCCTATTGGTTTTCCTTACCTTTCAGCAACTGATTCTCAATAGATATCCAGAGACATCTGCAATTACTTACTGTGCTTAAATCCCTAGCTGTTTGGAAAGAAATCTCCATCAGTCAAGGATGATGGCCCTAAGCAGTTCTGTGACGATTCCAGAACTAAGAGATTGCAGAGGCTGCTACAAATTTTCAGGCAGAAGCCTACCCACACTAACATCTGCAGGAGGCTCTCTGCAGTCACCCATCTTTCTCATGGAAACGGGTCCACCAGACTGATGATGGACTCACAGATTTTGGTAGGGCCTTGTGAACTTACATACTCAGGGCTTAGGCCACCAACATGAGCAGAAAGGTGCCTCGAGACTATTACATACATTAAAGCAATGGTTCTCAAACTTCAGTTTATATCAGGGTCCCTCGGCAGCCTTGTTAGAGAAGGTATGGGTGCAACGCCAGCAGCTACTGCAGCTGGTCCAGGGGCCACGTTTTATTCAAGACTCCCACCCAGATTGCACAACAAAACAGAAAGTCAGTTCAAAAGACTCCTGCTTAGACAGTCACTGCTGCTAGCTCACTTCAAGCAGTCAATTTAGAGCAACTGTAATTTGTACAATACGAGGCTCAATCCATCTGATCTCAGAATCAAATGGTTTAGATATTTTTCATTGCTTTGTGTCACCTCACTCAATTCCTTACTTCCAATACCCCCCCCCTTCCTTGTTCCTCCCTTTCGGTTTCACCTGTTTGTTAAGAGATTGGTTGCTTCATCCTTTTTAATCTCATTGCTACTTTTAAATGTCTACCATGTTTACTGGCCTTTACTTTATCTCTCAATTAGACACCAGTATCCATTCTCTCCTGGCTCTTCCGTTTCCTAGAGGTATCTATAGTTCCATGTGCTTATCAAACATTCAGCAACATACTGTCTTATTTCACAAGTACCTTCGTTTAGGGAGTTCTTTCCTCTTCTCTTTGAACTTGACACTTGGACTTGTGAGTCATGTAGAAGGCTAGCTGATAATTCACCTTGGGTACTTACAGCTGCCCAAAAGGTTTCACAACTTTTCTTCATAGAGATGACGCTATTTCTCTGCTCTTAACCTTTGTGGCCGGAATTGTTCTTATATATTCTTTTTTTCCTCTAAAAACTTTGCTTCAATGTATTACCTGGATTAAAATCTATCTAGGAAAGAAACAGCTATCTCTACTCATTCTCTTTATCTATTAGAAGAGACTTCCGGAAAACTCAATTCTAAACATTTTAAAAGCACTGTATACACGCACACAAATATAACCTCCTTACTCCTTACACATCTGCTACTTTGAGGGGAAGGAACAAAACAAGAGTATTTTCCCGCACAACATGCCTTCTCCCTAAGTCTTCTCCTTTGAAGCAGTTGAGGACAAAGCAGTGACAATCAAGGTGCTGTTTCCAGCACTGGCCACGGCGGGTGCGCCACCACACACACCCTGACAAAGGTTGCAGCAGTGGTAGTTTCTGACCCACAAAGCTACATGATGAAAAAAAATTGTTTCCCTGAAGTTCAGAGGTAGCAGAAATCCCCCACTGAATCCTCATTATTACAGGTGAAGTTTTTTCTTTCATCCTTTACACATTATATTAAAATGTGCTTTCAAGCGTGCGAGTGACAGAACCAGTTAAGAGTAGTACTTAACTGGTAGAAGGAAAGTAAAAAATAGCTGGAGGACTAGTGTTTAATTAACTTCTTCAATAACCACTATGGTAGCGGCAGCCCTGGCCAAAAGCTTTAACTAAGAATAAAAAATTATCAAACGGGACCTAAAAATGGAAGAGGCTTGTCTCAAGGGGGGATTAAAAAGGTGAAACAGGTAAGAAAAATAAAATTTACCTCGAGTGAGTTAATGATAAACTGAACCTCAATATTTTTTTACTTTGCATCTTGATCATTTAATTTCTGCTAATTTTTAAATAGAACGGGCCTAGAAAAGGTGATGTGTGCATGTGTGTGGGTGTGTGTGTAAATTTTCTAAGAATTGGACAGGGCTCGTTCAAAATGGATTAATTGGGAGTTCCCTGGTGGAACAGTGGTTAAGAATCCGCCTGCCAGTGCAGGGGACATGGGTTTGATCCCTGGTCCGGGAAGACCCCACGTGCCGCAGGGCAACTAAACTCGTGTGCCACAACTACTGAGCCTGTGCACTGCAACTTCTGAAGCCTGTGCGCCTACAGCCCGTGCTCCGCAACAAGAGAAGCCACTGCAATGAGAAGCCCGCACACCGCAAAGAAGAGTAGCCCCTGCTCGCCGCAACTAGAGAAAGCCTGCACGCAGCAACGAAGGCTCAACGCAGCCAAAAAAAAAAGTGTACTTTCTAAAAAAAAACCCAAAAACCAAAATGGACTAATTATTTTGCTTCTAATATAAGGTATTATTATTATAAATCTAATTGAAAATGCTTTACAGCATAATATACTGTGCATCCCTGAATTGCAAAAAATGGAAATATTTTAGACTCCTACTAATTAAAATGCATCTTCTTGTACTGCCTTTAGATTAATTATGGTATACGCAATTTAAAGAAAAATATTCTAAATAAGAAAATTAAACATCCTCCAAGTGAGGAATCAGCATTAGAGTGTAAATTACGTATTTTGACATGAAAACAAAAAACAAGTATGTAATGATTCTAGCTGTGACACAGTGAGTTAGTGAGGCTGATAAGCTATTTCACGCTGATAGGATGTTGTGTTCTCAAATCTATTACACTTTTGAATTGATGTGCTATTATCTTTGGACAACTTTCACACTAGGAGGTGATCCCAGCAAGAAAAATGTCTTAAATGAAAAGCTTATAAACAAGATACATTTCACTGCTGCTACCTGAATTAATATGAGCTATTAGTGGTTGTACAAGAGGTTTGAGAAAAAAACTGTTTTATAATATTTTACAAAAAATTGCAATATGAATGTATTAATAATTATACATTTTAGCAATTGCCTCTGTATCAATTTATAATCATACTGAATGGACAACAGGTACGTGGTAAGTACAGCATTGTGTGTTAACTGATCTCTGAAAACTGGGAGGCAAAATTCTAGACAGTATTAAGGTGATTTGCAGGAAATATATTTTAGTGAATTCTCTACTGTCTTACACATTCACTTTTCTGTCTTAAGCAAGAGACATAAAATATAAAATTTAAGTATAACCGCAGTTGTAAAAAATAAATAGGTCTACGATAGGAGGCAAAGCATTTTTATTATGACTTGTTTTAACTTCGACATGTTTACAATCAAGCAGCAAGTCGTGTTATACAGTTCGCTTGGGAGCATGAAGAACCGAACAACCGGATTAAATATGCAGACGTTTTCTAACCATTATCACGATGTGGCTAAAATAGTTTAATAGTCTTTGTTATATTTTAGTTATTTTAACTGTGTAGCCATGGTGTCAAATACCCAAATCTATATTAGATATTTTCCTACATGTTTTAAGATATCAGTTACACTGGGCTTCCCTGGTGGCGCAGTGGTTGAGAGTCCGCCTGCCGATGCAGGGGACACGGGTTCGTGCCCCGGTCCGGGAGGATCCCACGTGCCGCGGAGCGGCTGGGCCCGTGAGCCATGGCCGCTGAGCCTGCGCGTCCGGAGCCTGTGCTCCGCAACGGGAGAGGCCACAGCAGTGAGAGGCCGTGTACCACAAAAAAGGAAAAAATAAATAAATAAAAAGATATCAATTACACTACTGTTGGCAGTTATTACATACTAAATATATTAAAATTAAGATGGAAATGAAAAAGATCTTAAAATTCCTATGTGCTGGGCTTCCCTGGTGGCACAGTGGTTGAGAATCTGCCTGCCAATGCAGGGGACGCGGGTTCGATCCCTGGTCTGGGAGGATCCCACATGCCGCGGGGCAACTGGGACCATGAGCCACAACTACTGAGCCTGCGGGTCTGGAGTCTGTGCTCCGCAACAAGAGAGGCCGCGACGGTGAGAGGCCCCTGCACAGCGATGAAGAGTGGCCCCTGCTCGCCACAACTACAGAAAGCCCTCGCACAGAAACGAAGACCCAACACAGTCAAAAATAAATAAATAAATTTATTAAAAAAAAAAAATTCCTATGTGCTATTTGAACAAGATTTAATCCACTTAATTATTAATTCATTTACTTATTGATGGCTTAAAATTGCTCAGCAAAGCTCTTTCTATAAATTTGAGAAGGAAGTGTGAATACAGGTAAAGAGAAGAATTTCAGGTGTCGATGTAAGCTGATGAAGAATAAAAGAATTCCAGGGTTGTTAAGAGATGTTGAAGGTATCCTAATCAATCAGATGTGTGACAGTGAACAAGAAGTATTTAACAAAACAAAACAGCAAACAACCAGTGCAAAGAGTGGTGAGTGGTTTAAATTAGGCTGATTGAGAACCTATTTACTGTGTACAAAGAAAAAAATCATGTAATTTAAACTTCAGAAAATCCCCACTCTGTGTGATTGTAAACTCTGCTTTTTTTAAGATGAGAAAACGGAGCTTTAACTTGGCAAAGTTAGTACAGGGGAAAAGTCATGGCTTTTTGTCCTTAAAACTTACGTTTTTAACCAGTTATGTAATATAGTAGTAGTCGCCGAAGGAGCTATGTATCTTAATGCATGTGTAAAGCACCCTTCTATCTGTATTTATCTCATATTTAAAAAATAAGATACCAGGCTTTTACGATATTGAATACACGGATGACTGTGGAGCCTACACCCAGTCCTTTTGTTGGAAAGTCATTAATGTTCATGAGGTATCCTGAGACAGAGAAAAGAGCTCACCAAGAGGAGGGGTTACCAGCAACGTCCTCACCTTTTAGCTTTTGCAGCTTGTGTGTGATTAATTCAATACAAAATTCTTCACTCATTCTTTGGGATGAGTAGTGGAGTGATCTGGAAAATCTTTTTCAACCACTTAAAGGTTATCCAGCGAGCTCATGGGAAAGTACCCACAAAGAGTTATAAGCCATAAAAATGTGTTAAATATATAAAATGGGTCCAAATTTGCTGACCTTTTCGGTGATGACAAGTGGCTGTCACTAGTATGCTACCAAGAATTTATTTTTGAAAAAATTATTTATCTGTCTCTTTAAGGTGCAGGTATTATTCAAGAATGAGTAAGAAAGTACTGCTGCTCTGAAGGAACTGTTAGTCCAGAGAGAATATTTTGAAAACGTGCATTTGGAATTATTCTCATTATAATTTTGTTGCCAAGAAGGGTGATTGCCACCTATGCCAATTAGCAGTTTTCTAAACCGCTTAAATGTCTGCAAAACATGGTATTTTAGTGGGTTTTGCCTTCGTTTACTTAAAAATGTGACAATGCAACAACATCCAATTAATTTGCTAGAAAATGAAATTAGCCAAGTTACAACAGATGCTGTATGATCTCATTTATATGTCGAATCTAAAAAAGTCAACTTCGGGACTTCCCCGGTGCTCCAGTGGTTAAGACTGTGCTCTCAATGCAGGGGGCGTGGGTTCAATCCCTGGTCAGGGAACTAAGATCCCACATGCTGTGCTGCACGGCCAAAAAAAAAAAAAAGAAAGAAGTCAAACTCACAGAACCAGAGAGCAGAATGGTCTGGTTGCCAAGACCACGGCTGGGAGGCGGGGGAACTGGGGAGACACTTTTGCTTATAAAGTGAATAAGTCGGGAGCTAATGTGCAGCCTGGTCATTACAGATAATACTACTATATCGTGTAATTGAAATTGCTAAAAGAGTAGATCCTAAGCGTTCTCACCACACATACACACAAAAGATAACTATGTGACGTGATGGGTGTGTTAATTAACTCAGATACACACACACACACACACACACACACACACACATATAAAATCATCATGTACACCTTAAAAAGACAAATTGTACAATCTAAATATATACAACTTTTATCTGTCAAAAGGGAGTATATGTAATTGTTAGATAGGAATGAAAAATGTTTAAGGTATGATGACTTTGATATGTAATTATTTCATAAGTGTATATTTAATAAATAATTTACTAAATGAACAAACTTAATAGACTTAAATAAAAGAAAATTATTTAAAAATATTATCGGGGCTTCCCTGGTGGCGCTGTGGTGGAGAATCCGCCTGCCGATGCAGGGGACACGGGTTCGAGCCCTGGTCTGGGAAGATCCCACATGCCGTGGAGCAACTAGCCCCGTGAGCCACAGCTACTGAGCCTGCGCATCTGGAGCCTGTGCTCTGCAACAAGAGAGGCCGCGATAGTGAGAGGCCCGCGCACCGCGATGAAGAGTGGCCCCCGCTTGCCGCAACTAGAGAAATCCCTCGCACAGAAACGAAGACCCAACACAGCCAAAATAAATAAATAAATTAAAAAAGTAATAAAAGAAAAAAAAAATGTCTATTTCATTTCATCCAATTTTTAGTTTTATACATGTATGACAACATGCATAAGATTAGTACATTGCTACAACTGTATAATTTTTAATTTGATAAATACATATATTTCGGAGTTGTGTACTTTACTTTTCTCTTTCATATGTAATAAAAAAAATGTGGAGACACTACAAGAAGAAAAGGTAATGAATTTGGAACCTGAGATCTAGCTGAATGCTAGTGACCACGTGATCTCAAGCACTTTCCTAAATCTCCATGTACCTTAAAAAGAAGTTAAGATTAGATAATCTTTAAAATCAGTTCCCACCTTGAAATTTGCTCTGGAATATAGTCCAGTCTCTTTCAGAAGCAGTCATGCCTTCTACAGGTCCTCCATAATAAACTTGAGTTTTTCATATGGGTACATTTCATAAACATCTGCTGAATGAATGAATGCATTCAGGCTTTATTTTATGAAGTATCACTACTCCGCCACTATCTCAGATAATTTCTTCCCCATATTATCACTGTTAGCTTTTTCTAAAACAAACCCAAACCCTGTCTTTGAAAATTTACTTCATAATTTATTTCCTCTAGGAAGTCACCAAATTAAACTGAGGATATAGTGATTATTCTCACAATAACAAAATACGTAGCTCCAAAGCTGAGAATGCTACCTAATTGCTCACAAAAATTAATCAGCATAAATTCCTGGTAATTGTCATTGCCTTCACTGCCTTGGTAGCTGTCATTTACCTTTATAAATGCTAACTCAATTATTTTATTTTTAAAGGTATAGCATAAGAAAAGAATAAAGAAAAGAAAAACCGAAGTGCCAGATACTTTACATATGATACTTCAAGGAATACTTATAAAATGTTTGTGAAGTATCATCAAAGGTTATCAGGTTATCAGGTAAAAATGTATGAGTACTTGGCCCAAGGTTATATAGCTAGTAGGATGGTGAGATTTTAACCCAGATCTGGGGTCTAGTACCCCATGACCAGAAAGAAGCAATATTCTATTAGTGCAGGATGTAACTGGAGCAAGATGACTTCTGGTAGTAGCACTTTAAGTGGTTCAGAATATGAGGTGAGATGCTAAGAAATCGTAAAGAGGGTTTTAGCAGAATCAGAGGGGTTATCAAATAGAATTTATTAAACTTAGTTGGCTAATTGCATGTTCAAGAATTTAATCTTAATGGGCTAAGAAGAAAGGGTTCTGAGAATGGTATAATACGACACAGGCTCAGGTTTGCAATTAAAGGAGAAAGAAAGAAAACAGGCACAAGAATGTCAAGGCAAAATGAAGAAATGCAGGAAAAGAAAAGCAATTGTCTTTGACAGGGTATATATTAATTGGTGATGAAACCAGGGGATGAAATTTTAGAGAGAAACACATAGTTTTAAAATTGCACAATAAATTCTAGGAAAAGATAAAATCAACATGTAGTAATGATGTTAAGTAGAGACAACACACACAAACACACACACACACACACACACACACACACACACACACACAATCAAGGAGAGGGGACTGAAACATATTTTCACACACAGCATTAGCGAAGAGTAAAAGAATTTTTTAAAACTTCCAAAAACAGTTGCCAAGGAAGAAGAGAGGTGTCTCAAAATGAATAGGTCATATCCAGAAAAAGATTATGATTAAATCACAGTCATTAGCTATGACCAGAGTAATGGCACAGATGACCTTTTACTTTGATCATGTTCAGAGAAGCGACCAGAAATGTGCTAGGAGTAATTAAGAATTCATTACTCTAGATACTATTGAAATTCAGGTTATCATATATGAATATTTTATACAGATTGATGTTATCCAAAACCAAACATTATCAGAGTATACAGTATTTGCAACTGGTTGGAATTATGCTTTCAAAAATCATCTAAGGCCTACAGCAAATGATTAATACATACTTTCTTGGTATCTTAATTACTATTAAAAAAAAACTGGTTCACCTCAGTTAAACAAAATAACACTCCTACTCTTTTGTACAGTAACTTCATCATACTCAAAAGATCCCAAAAGCTTTAAAAACCTTAAGCATAACTGGGGTCTAACTTCTGACTGATGTGAAGGCAATGCATCTATCAAGGCTTTTATGGATCCATTCCAAACATTTATTACTTTAGTTAACTAAATGTTTCAGGGATATGAATAGTTGCCTTTCATTATAATTTGAAGGTTTTTTTTTTTCTTCTCAAGAACAAAATTAACAGACTCGCAAAAATTCATGTACTTTTTGTTTAATGACAGGAATAGTGAAAGAAAAAACCAAGAGATTTTATTCTGGTAAAACTATGGTTAAGGCTTGGATTACCTAACTCATAAAGATAAATTAGACATAATTATTCCAGTTAAGACAAATATGTTCTTCATTCCTGGAGAGAAGAGAGCTACTTAATAATAAAAAATATTCATTCGGCTGTTAAGCAATAGGGTTATCTTATCCTACCCAATGGTTGTTATTACTGTTATTATTGTTTGGTCATATTTAGAAAAAACATTTATGAAGCACCTATTGCCAGATGAGTTGTTTACATTATTTCATTTAATACAACACTATTATGAGTAGGTATTATTATTGCATTGGAAATTGACCTCAGATTTAAATAATTAAATAATTTGTAGATGACTACATGGCGAGTTTAAATGATGGATCTACGATTAAAAATCAGGTAGGTCTGGGGCTTCCCCGGTGGCGCAGTGGTTGAGAGTCCGCCTGCCGATGCAGGGGACGCGGGTTCGTGCCCCGGTCCAGGAAGATCCCACATGCCGCAGAGCGGCTGGGCCCGTGAGCCATGGCCGCTGAGCCTGCGCGTCCGGAGCCTGTGCTCCGCAACGGGAGAGGCCACAGCGGTGAGGGGCCCGCGTACCGCAAAAAAAAAAAAAAAAAAAAATCATGTCTGACTGCAAAGCACATGTTCTTCTCATGATGCTAAACTGTGTTTATATCTCTACTAGATCTACTAGGTTTTATTCAGGAAAATATATCAATATTGACTCCTGGGAATGACCTTTATTTTAGAGCTACAATCAGCCCACAGCCTACTTTCTCATTTTAATTATTGGCATGATGCCTGCTAAACAACCAAATTGAGACTGTAGCATTACAACTGGTTAGTAGCAATCTTGTACTAAAAATGATGCTTCTGCTTTCACTTAGTAATCATCTTTGAATCTTTATCTCATACTTTATTTTAGAATGAGGACTCTTTCAGTGTAAGAGAATGGTTTCAGAAACCAAATTATAATGTTGCCAGCCAGAGACACATGGATCTTTGAGTAAAACCAGGATCAAAATTTATCTTTGCTTAACATTTTTAGTTAATATAAAATTTACCTTTAACATTTTACATTTAAGAAGTTAAATTTGAATTTTTTGGGAAAAACAAGTCATTCAACATGCTGACTTCAGTATATGCCCCCTCCTGTTTCTTGATACTGTGAGAAGAAAATAAAGACGACCATTTTATGTATCATTTCTAGGAGTGACACATTTTGGGGGCCAACAGAAGCTTTCTCTGTAAAGGGGTTGACAAAGGGTTAAATATTTGCTACATGTTGGCAACAGAAACTAGAAAACTTCAAAGTAGGAGTCACGCCTGTGTTCAACCAAGGACTGCCTTTCCACTGCCTCTAACTTGATCTCTGTTATTATTTACCTTATGTATAAAATAATTTGAACTTACAAAGTAACTTTACTCTTGGGAATAAAACTTCGTAGGGTAACCATGTGCCTCTTTGCCCACCTTGGTTTATGCCTGTAGCTCCAGTGTCACTGTTCACAGACCCCTTTCATTCTCATATTGTCCTCGTTTGATGATCGATTATATGGTTACGATAGAGCACAGGCGCTGAACTAGGACTGCAACAGCTGCTGGAATTACCCTCCTCTCATTGAGACAAAAATTTTTAAGCCACAAATTGAAACAAGTCTTAAATATAAACACCTCCTAGCAAATGCTCCTGCATCACACATCCGTCTTCCTCTGTCTTCCTATTACTCTTACAACTGGACGCATATCCCTCTACGGGCCTTTTAACAAATATCATAAGTTATTAAAGGTGAAATATTTCAAGAGATCTGGAATCCCTTGATTTTTACTATTCATTAGTATGCAATTTTAGATGCATTTACTAGGTTTTTTTGTTTTGTTTTGTTTTTAAACAAATGGAGATGGTGAGACTCTCAAAGATTAATTAAGAATATCTTAGGACTTCCCTGGTGGCGCAGTGGTTGAGAGTCTGCCTGCCGATGCAGGGGACACGGGTTCGAGCCCTGGTCTGGGAAGATCCCACATGCCGCGGAGCAACTGGGCCCGTGAGCCACAACTACCGAGCCTGCGTGTCTGGAGCCTGTGCTCCGCAACAAGAGAGGCCCGCGCACCGCGATGAAGAGTGGCCCCGCTCGCCACAACTAGAGAAAGCCCTCGCACAGAAACAGAGACCCAACACGGCCAAAAATAAATATAAAAATAAATGAATAAATAAAACACTACTATTAACAAAAAAAAGAATTTCTGATCCTAGATCCACATCTGATTTTGAAGTTTACGTTCAGTAACTTTGGCTTCTTCAGTTTTACCTCTCTTTTACTGTATTTTGTGATTTTGTCTTTTCCCACAGGTGTCCTTGGGTTTCCTCAAACTATCTTTAACAAGAGGATACGGCATTACTCAGTAAACTTAAGTCAGTAGATTACCTTCCCAGGTATATTTTACATACAGCTGTATCTTTAGTTATGGAGGATCTTACTACTTACTGCCTTGCTAAAGGTAGCTGGTTATCAGCTTGAAGGTAGAGGTACAGTTTTTCAACTGGGGAAGCTCTACCCTGGTGCTATACGGCCAGGATGTGTGTGTTGCTGCCTAGACTTCTAACAGGCAAGGCTGACTCAGACCTGATTGTCTTTCCTTTTCCTTAGAACCATTCAGAGTGAAGATAAAAGAGGGGGGAAAAAAGGAGAATATCTTACTTTAGTAAAGGATACCTCTGTTTTTTTTTTTGAAGATGTAGCAATTGATCTCACATTAAAGCAGCCCAAGACATCTTGATATTTGAATTAAAAATGCAATAATAAAAAGGTAATTTAATATGCAATTTCATACATTAATAATTAGCAAAGCATTGCTGAGCTACAAGGTAAAAAGCTATGGGAACATCACTAATGAACTACCAAGGCCAAAGTAGACTTCAATAAATGACTTTAATAAATCTTTTATTAAACAGCTACACATGAACCACTTGGTTAACATCTAATAGGGAACTACTAAGCTACGTAATTCACGTATTATATAAGTGAGCAACTCGCAGGCAATTAACTTTACAATTGCTGAAGGTCAGGATTCTCAACGCAAGTCTCCGTATTGCACCTTTAAGTGGTGCTATCCTGAGTCAAGGGTACACTTTTCTTCAGCTGCTCTATATTATGGTAGCAGCTGTTACTATGTACGGAAGCAGCTGAAGTATAAAGTAAACAAAGGATGAGCTATAGGCTCTCAGATGCCCTAAAAATGAATTAGACAAAGGACAAGAAACACTGAGCTCAAAGGAAAGGAGTCTCCAGAAAAGCTCTAAGCAAGTACTGGTGTTCTGTCTAGGCCCTGACTGTTACTTTTAGGAGATGATGAGACAATAAGAATATGCCTATAAACGGCAAATGCTTGCTCGCATCTTGACGTGACTCTAGATCTGAAACTCGCTGGAGATGGGCGACCAGAGCTACGCTGTTTAGTGGGTGGAAGTGCACAGTACACAATAACATCGACAGTCTCCAGCGGCAGCAACGGCTCAATTCATCAGAGAAAGGACATACACACTTTTATGGAAGCAAGAAACTGCTGGTGGGAAAACTGCCTTCTACTAAATCAAAAGGGAAGCTCTGTTGAAACAGGACACACCTTTTATGTCTTTCGTACCAAGTTTAGGTGCAACTGACTTGAGCTTTTCATGGATTATTACACGCCACTTGTAACCAACTATTATCAGGATATGCTGAAAGGAGAAAAGGGGAAGAGACAAAGAGAAAAAAACCCAGAGATTCTTATCTACACAGAACTGAATTCCAATCTTTATAGCTTACATCCTTTAAATGACAGTGTCAGAAAAGTGACAATCAGTAAGACGAGTCTATGTATAAATAGTAATAATTGCCAAAGACAAAACTCTACACTAGATTAAAAAATAGTCAAAGGCAGACACAAGTCTGGATAAAGTTGTTAATATAGTTGAAACTGAGAATCATACTCAATAGGGAACCTTAACTAAAAAAGGAAAAATCAATGATAAATAAGACTGGTTGTTCACCTCAAGAGTTCCGGCCAAGTGAGACTATTAAAGAAACCACAGTGGCACTATGTCAGTACAGTGTGAAATTTTCACACCTCTGCCTAGGTTGATTCACTGAGTACTTGCAAGTTGAAATGCCATTTTTTTTTTGATTAGTAATATTATAAGATGTGAACATTGGAAAAGGAAAAAATAACAAACTTATACTATAGATTGGAAAATTTTAGCATGACGTACAATTTTCAAATTCATTATACTTTCTATATATGTGTGTGAGAATATCAACTGATAGATTTTCTTACTATGTCAATTCATAAAACTATAAAATGTAATTCCATTGATGGTTCACTAATGGTATTGCTTTGAAATGGAATTTCAAATGGTATGGCTTTGAAATCGCCCTGAGAGTGATTTCTCATATGGTCTGAACTTAGAGAAATCAACTACAATTTCACATATAGCTACTGTGGGTTGTCCTCTAAGGAGCTACTTTCTTCCCTAACTTCCCAGCAACAAATATTCATTAGCACAATATAAGGAATAACAAGAACACACTTATCTTTCCCCCAAGTTATTCCAAATACCTGCTCTATAAGACGTAGCTTCAAGGAATACCCTTTCCTATCACTGGTTTTTGAGGCTTTTGAGCTAACTACCACGCCCCCTAAATTAAACACATTTCTGATGACCTAACTCGGCATATTTCATAAATATCTGTCAAAACAATTACTGTCAACTACAATGCAATTATCCATATTCAATTTGATGACTCAACTGGAAAATTACTTTTTTCCTAATGTTTTTTCCAAATGACAATAGTGTATCAGTGTTGATTGTTCAGTGTGTGCTAATTAATGACACTGCGTAAATTTAGCGCTGTGCTAAGAAAAAAATCTGTGTACATGATTCTTGGTCTTTAAGTGGAAAAACCTGCTGTTTGCCTACTTCTCCTGCACTTTCTAATTTTTCCCAGAAGAGTGTTCAATATTACAAAATAAATAATCAAACCCAACTACTCTTGGCTGACACTGTAGATGAAAAGACAAGGGTTCTTTGGAAACTTCTTTTTAGGTCAAGAGTAAAAGAAAAGACAGAAATACGTTTTTGTTGACAGCTAACTGTGAGGACATCCTGGTTGCTCGTCCTCAGGGCAGAACTGGTTTAGATCACGCAATTAATGGCAAAAAAAAAAAAAAAAAAAAAAAAGAAAGCCATTTATTCATCATGAGACTGTTTCTTCACCCAGAAGCTAATTTAAATGCTGACTTTAGCCAGGGGCGCTACAGGGCAGGGCACCCTCCCATGAGGTCCAGAGCCCTCTGGTTTCTGGCTTTATGTGGTAATGAGGCTTTTTCTCTGAACCTACTGGAACCTTAGGGCAGGAAAGAAATAAATACCAATAGGAGTGTTAGAGGAGCACTGCTGCAAAGCTGCCAATAGGAGACCCATGAGTTAGGACACCACACTCTTTGCTCGTGTGATTATGTGATACAAAGGAGATGCTGACTGTTGCTGTCCTGGCCAAAGGAAGAAGGTAAGATTTTCTGTACCCGGAGATATTTAAGAATGAAATGAATTAGCTCAAAATAGCTCTTACTGATCTACACTCTTGTGTGAGCAGGTTGCTAGCTGTGGCCTGAGATGTGCTAGAAGTCATTAAGAACCTCACTGAAACACCAGCATGTGTCAGAGGAAGAACACTGGGCTGGCGAAGGTTCCGGAAGCAAAGGGGTCAGCGGGCCATGCTGAGGGCGGGGCCATGCTGAGGGCGGGCCACGCTGAGGGCGGGGCCGTGCTGAGGGCGGGCCATGATGCAGAAATGGGGCAAAATGATCTGGTACAGTTACGGATTCTCAACCGCATGATGAAGACCAGAGGATGGAAATTTCAGGAATCATATGGAAGAATTTTCGAATAGAATTGTGTAAAAATGAATGGACATAATGATGGAAGGAACCTTAAAGGTCCCATCTCCCTCATATTGCACGAAGCTAAAATATCCTTAACAAACGGTCCTCTGACTTGCGCTGACGCATCGTCAGCGGGGCTCCACTACGATTTCAGGACGTGACGGACAAAACGGAGTCTGTGAAAAGCAGGGATGTCGGAACCAAGTAGATGCTCAATATAATCACTGAATCATGGGACTGAGAAACACATTTACATTTCCATCCTTTTCTCTACATGCCTGATCATCTGTAGATAAGACAAAAAATGGTAGCAAAGAAAAGTTTCACTGAAGCCATTTACTCTCATCTCTTGTAGGCTACAAAATGTGTGAAAAGGACAGGAAAGTGCATTGGTCCAGCAACTAAAAGAGTACCAGTCACCTGGAACTGTTTCTAGAGAAGACGAAACAGAGAGTACATAAGATGGTAAGTCTCTCTTGGTGAGGAAAGGGTTGGACTAGTTTATCTTTCTATTTCAGATATTTAAAAAATATGGTGTGTTGACTGTTGTCAAACATGCATTCTCCATGCAGGTACATTGTGTGGCCCTAACAATCAACTACTCTGAAAGTCTCGACTTCAAGGCTTACCTGCTTTCCAGTGGTACATTACTGCCAAGGACCCAGCTGTCCTGCAGCTGGACGGACTCGGGTGTGGTTTGCAGCTCGGCGGGCAAAGCAGCCGGCGGGGCCGGACTCTGGTTCCTTCTATTGGTCAGGGAGTTTCTATTGAGAGAAGTGATGGATGGATGATGCTGTGCGGAGTGTTGTTTATGGGAAGGTGGCAGAGGCTGCAGGGTGGATTGGCCTTGGTTGTTTGCAGGTTGCTCTGAAAAAAGAAATGGAAACATTATATTTATGTGTATATGCACATACACATCTAGACACACTACCAATTTCTTGGGGATCCACTGTAGATGAGTTAGCATTAAAAACTGCATGTGGGGCTTCCATGGAGGCGCAGTGGTTGAGAGTCCGCCTGCCGATGCAGGGGACACGGGTTCGTGCCCCGGTCCGGGAGGATCCCACGTGCCGCGGAGCGGCTGGGCCCGTGAGCCGTGGCCGCTGAGCCTGCGTGTCCCGAGCCTGTGCTCCGTGACGGAAGAGGCCACAGCAGTGAGAGGCCCGCGTACCGCAAAAAAACCAACAAAACCTGCATGTAAATCCATAACCTAATACATTTGCATATTGTTCTATTAAGCGGGTGTTTAGTGACATTCTCTAAGAGCAGTTTACCCTTGATACACAAAATTCTAATTAATATACCACAGATGGTAAAATTGCTTTTGGTTTTAATTTGTTTCAGATTTTTTTTTCATCTGGTTTTATTAACACCTACAGAAAACAGCAGCTGACAGCTCCCCTAATGTGCCTTTAGATTTCAGCTTTTTTAAACAAACCAACCCTGAAATTAAATGGGTAATTTCTGTAGAACACAAAGGTTTTGGAAATGCATATAATCCCTATAATTATTGAATGGAGTTTTTTTAAGCTTTATTTAACTGCAATAAATTATTACAAACTAGTTGCTAAACAGCAGTAGACTGCTCTAGCACATTTCAAATAAGGCAGATCTGCACTGTGATCTACTAACAGACGCTAAGTATTCTTTAGCAGAAGGTCACTGTGTGAAGCAGATGTTGTTTCATGGATATTTAACAGACTGAATCACAGCTGATTACAACGTCAGAAGACTCATATACTTAATGGCTGTTACATCCATTAGAACACATGCAGAACAGATTTTCCAATTTCACAGTATGCAGTAGAACTACGTTTTGGTGTAAGTCATAAGTGATCAGAGCGACTCACGCCACTATGTCAGTGGTACAAATATTTTTTTCTAAACCGGAATCACAAAGGATCCAGCAACTTCAAAATACAAACACAACAGTGGGTTGTAACCAGGAAAAACTTCTCTGAAGCTAGTGAGTCATGAGTTAAAATACGCAAATGAATGGAACATTTGAGACCCATTTCTCATTCTCATTACCTAGCTGTGGACATGCTAGAATGCACAAATACTACATTTTAGCCAACAGACAGATGACTCTTTAATTTAATGCTAAACTTATTATGGTTCCGCACACATAAGATGTCAATTTTTGACTAACTTCAGTTCAAACTGCAATATAATTTTAAAGTGTTGTATTAAATCATGCTATTAATATAAATGCACATATTAAAAGAGAACAGGAAACACAGGGACTATCTTTCATCTACAGTGTGAACTCCAGCAGTGATTGTTAACACAGTCTAACATTGTAATTCTGGTTGCATGAAATGGATACATGATATGTAAGAGTTTGAATACATAATATCAAACCTCTTTACAGGGTACAACAATTAAAATTACTCCTCCCACAGTGTATAATATTAGTAACACCATGTTTCCAGGGGTCTCTAATAATCCGTATCATATCATTTAACAACTAATAATTTCTTACTCTTGAAATGAGGGACAGATATCACACCCAAATCTATGAAACAGAGTTGCTTCCTTGTACAGTCACTATTCTTGAAGATTCCCATTCTGGAAACTATAGAACTCTTACTTGGTCCATTGTTTTGGTGCTCATGAAAAATTACGGAAGTCTAATTCTCAGTTAAAGTGAAATTAGCCTTTGAAGACATGGCAGGGTTAAAATAGCACATACAGTTTTAATCATGTAAGAATAGAAGAAACAGTTTAAAATTCATGTAAGATTTATTATTCAGGTATCATTTAACTACTTACTTAGCTTTGCTGTTCTTAGCATCAGTGCATATGATTAGAATCTCTATAGATGTCTTTAAGGAACATTTCAAGAAGCTGTTTATAAGATGACATATAATAAGCTACAGTTACGGACTTCCCTGGTGGCGCAGTGGTTAAGAATCCGCCTGCCAATGCAGGGGACACGGGTTCGATCCCTGGTCGGGGAAGATCCCACATGCCACAGAGCAACTAAGCCCGTGTGCCACAACAACTGGGCCTGCGCTCTAGAGTCCGCGAGCCACAACTACTGAATCTGTGTGCTGCAACAAGAGAAGCCACTGCAATGAGAAGCCCGCACACCACAACGAAGAGTAGCCCCCGCTCTCCGCAACTAAAGAGAAAGCCCCCGCGCAGCAACGAAGACCCAACACAGCCAAAAAATGAATGAATAAATAAATAATAAAATTACTTAAAAAAAAAAAAAGCTACAGTTACGAGGGCCTAGACAAGGTCGGCCTCATAACAAAGAGAGAAAGAAGAGAAACATTTCAAAAGGAAAAGTATTAAGACTGTGCCTAGAAAGAGGCAGATGACTCCATGTTTTTAAGTACAGCTCCATGAAAGAATGGTTTTCTATTACAGATAGGTTGCATAGAATGAATGATATATCAGATATTATACTATGTCGAGGGAAGAGCAGTGTCGTAGAAGTCAGGGTACCAAGTTTACTTCCTAACTCTGTCAGTCATCATGATAGTGAGCCTCTGTTTCTTCAACTGTAATGTGGGAAATATTGCTCGCCAAAACGTTTGTTTGGGTTTTTCACAGCATCTTACGAAAACCGAACGAGCTTTCTGGACAACCCAATACCACTGTCCCATCCAGGTATTAGTGCGATCTAAAGATTCCATGAAATGCACTCATTCATTCATTTATTCACACACTTCGTCATTCATCCCACGGGCATTTACCAACCTTCTATGTTCTAAGGATCTGCTAAGTCAGTAACAGGTGAAAGCACTGTGTAAATGATAAAGCATTATAAATATTAAGATTTAACACTAAAAGGCTTAAGGTCTGTCATCATATATTTCATTATGTTGCACTTAAGATTCTTATTCTTTTTTAGTTTTTAAAATTTTTTTTATTTTTTATTGAAGTATTGTTGGGTTACAATGTTGTGTTAGTTTCTGGAAGATTCTTATTCTTGAATCAAAATATAAATCGTGGGTTAAAACCTTCCACTTAAGGTTTTAAAACTAATTAGTTTCTGCTGTTGCTTTCTCTGGATTCACTCATTCATTTTGCAAGTATTCATTAGGAACTTACAACGTGCAAGACATCATGTAAACACCCTTCCTTTTTCCAGTTGTCTGCGGCTGTTTCAGCACACGTGTTCTGTCTGCTGGGGCCTCTTTTGATCTGACCACCTAATTAGGAGGCCTACCAAGAAAACACATCCAGATAATGAAAGCTAGGTTCAACCTTAAATTTGATGGAGGGCTTCCCTGGTGGCACAGCAGTTGAGAGTCCGCCCGCCGATGCAGGGGACGCGGGTTCGTGCCCCGGTCCGGGAAGATCTCACATGCCGCGGAGCGGCGGGGTCCCTGAGCCACGGCCGCTGAGCCTGCGCGTCTGGAGCCTGCGCTCCGCAACGGAAGAGGCCACGGCAGTGAGAGGCCCGCGTACCGCAAAAAATAAAAATAAATAAAATAAAATTTGATGGAGCAGAATAAGTGCAGAGTCTGAGCGAGATGCGGTGGATGGCCAGAAATTTAAATTCTGACGCAGCACAAGCAGAAGCAAATCCAAGGATGCGGTGGGAGGGCGGAGGTAGTTCTGGAGAGTCTGGCTTAGAGGACATGAGCAGTAGCGGGCGTATGCGTTTATTTTTACCGACTTATTCACGATAGATTACTTTTATAAAGTATAACAAGGTAAAATAAAATTGAACATAGTCAGAGGAAGACAGAATAAAAGAAAACTGAAAGTGGGAAAGAGAAAGCCCGATGTGAGGTGAGTGGACAAAATGCCTGCTGTATATAGTCCTACACACTTCCAGAGAAGGTACAAATGTGGCTCTAAATTACCTTGTTGCAAAGAGGGAAAAGAGGGAAACATGATCAGTTACATGATCTGAAGTGTTTTTAAGATCAAAAAGTTCGCTTAAGAAAAGTACTGAGCATAGAGAGAACATCCTCTTTTCACCTCATAGGAAGACAGATGAATACCCAGGGAAGTTCTATGACCACGGTGGGCACAAGGAAACAGGGAACAGGGTTTGGACTTCGAGACCAGCACTTAGAATCTAATATAGGTGGGCAGGTCCACCCAAGGACAGCCAAAACATCAACGGTAGCCTTTGCTTTAAGCTAATCCACTGATACAGGCTTTGCATAGGCTTGAGAAAAAGTTTCAGATGAGACCTCACAGAGTCACCAAGTTCAGTGTTCCTGAAACATAGCTCTGAACATGTCATTTTATTCCTGGAAAACTCCAAAGGCGTTTTGCCTATAAAACACAGAGTGAACTCTAAAGGTGAATGTGATACTTGTTCAAGATATCTTTGCAAATGTTACCCCCAGGAATATCTTGATGTATCCCTGTTCTAGTCAAGCTTGCTGTACCCACTATATCTCCACCACAGCTTTCCACTTCTGTATAGTGGCTTCTATTTGAAACACATGTTCCTCCAAGTATCTATATCCAAACCCTGTGTATTTCAAGCTCTAAGAATGATGACACCCCTTCGGTTTTCTTCAAGTAGAAATCAGTTATTTCTCCTGAGTCTTCTTAGAGTCTTTTACCTTTCTTCTCTTTTTCTTTTTTAAAATAAATGTATTTATCTTATTTTATTTATTTTTGGCTGTGTTGGGTCTTTATTGCTGTGTGCAGGCTTTCTCTAGTTGCGGCGAGCAGGGGCTACTCTTCGTTGCGGTGCGCGGGCTTCTCGTTGCGGTGGCTTCACTTGTTGCGGAGCACGGGCTCTAGGCGCGCGGGCTTCAGTAGTTGTGGTTCGCGGGCTCAGTAGTTGTGGCGCACGGGCTTAGTTGCTCTGCAGCGTGTGGGATCTTCCTGGACCAGGGCTCGAACCCGTGTCCCTGCATTGGCAGGCAGATTCTTAACCACTGCTTCACCAGGGAAGTCCCTTTTATCTTTCTTTTCCATGGCTCTTTTCACTTTTCCCTCTGTGTTATACTACTTTTATAGGTCTCATGTCCCCTGTTAGACTCTCTATGGAGAGTCACCTTGGAACCCCTACGGACCACACGATGATAGATACTCAATAAATATCTGTTGAATGAACGACTATTGGTGAAGAAGTCAATGAAGGGAGAGTTGAAGTAGAAAGTGGGGCCTCCTCATATTGCCTTCTCTTTTCTTTTACTGAAATATAGTTGATTTACAATATTGTGTTAGTCTCAGGTGTACAGCAAAGTGGTTCAGTTACACATCCGTATTGCCTTTAATTCTAAGGTAACTTGCAAACATGTCTTATTTCCCCAACTAAATTCTTAGATCCTGAAAGGCAGGGGCTCTAACTTAAAGCTCTTTGGACTTCTCAGTACCTTCTCTAAGCCTTGTGCTTCAAAGACTCCTAAAAATACGCTGAAATGACTGGTGATACTTAGGAAATAACAGGGCCTTGGGAGGGGCTGTCCTCTCCTCCAGGCAGGTACCATGTAATCACTACAGAAACTGGGTTTTCAGGATATTTCTTGTGAATCATGGCAGATGTTCCAATATTTAAAATCTACCTTTTAAGATGTGTGAATAATGGAGAAATTACCTAAAATATATAAGAATATATAAGATATAAATATATAAAATATGAAACAATACATAAAATATGTATTCTAATTTGCCAAGTATAGTACGTTTTCCTTCTATTTTAAAGCTTATGATTAAAAATCCTCCAAATTAGATATTTTAGAAAAGATGTAGGTTATTTTTTCCAAATGGTCTTCCCTACTTTAAAAAAGAAATGAAATTCTTGGCACTATGCTTACTAGAAATTATATACTGTACCTAACTAGTGCTGTTTCTTTCAGCCTATCTTTCTTTGTTCAAGTGCCTACCGCTCATATAACGTTCATGACAGCCTGACAGCTGCTTGTTTTTATTTGATAAACTGGACACAAATGATAGATAACTGTTCAAATTCACATTATATCAATAAACATTAGACAGACTAGACTTCACTCGTTGTGCTCAGCTCTTTGCCTCCAAAGAAGTTAGCTCTTCGACAGAACATTGAAGGCCATCCCATTAAACCTATCAGCTGGGGGTGAGCCTGGATCGTAACATACACAGCAAGGTGTGCCACCCACTAGACCACAAAAAGCTATTTGACAATGCAGTAGATTGCAGTTTAATCAAATTATAAAACCCAATTCCAAGCAAATGAAGGCATATTCACTGAGCTCCACAGCGGGAAGAAAAGAAATTTTTGACCACTTTCCTGGATAGCAACTCTGCTGTATGCGCCAGTGAGGTGGAGGGGCCACAGAGACAAATGACAATAAACATGGGAGGCTTGTTTTTCATGGGGTGTTTTCTTGAATAAGTTACGTATCTCTCTGAGCTTCATTTATTTTACAGTGCTCATTTAAAGGGATCTAAAACATACAGGGCCTGACATACAGTAAGTGCTAAAGGCAACCTCTTAAGCTGGAAGAAATCACCAGCTTCAGGGCAGAACATCATGAGGGAGAACAAAGTAACTCAAGAGCCTTGTCCGCAAGAAGTAAGAACACACTATCCAATATCTCTGAAGAGGAAACGTCTTTCCATTAACAGGCAACAAAGCAAGAATCGGAAATATCACAGGCATGAAAAATAAACTACTGTCTTGGCAGTTCCCAGAGAAGAGGGAATCTGATCTCTTAGTCATGAAGTTCAGCGGGTCTCTTTTTCCCATCTACTATAACCACAGAATCATGACAAGAATTTGAAAAAAAAAAAAAAAGGAACATCTTTTTTTTTTAACTTAACTGGGCATATTTGCTGGTTTGAATTTTTTTTTTTTTTTTTTTTTTTAATTAAAAGCCACTACAGGCAGCTTCCGGACAGCTAGGTGCAATTCAGTCCAGCTCTCTCTGGTTCACAGCCTTGGGCTGAGGTCTTCGGGGGCCAGAGTGGAAATGGACTTTCAAACAGGAAAGTGGGGAGAGAAAATAATAGCTGCCGGGAGATACAAATACCTTTGTGTGGGTGCATGTCCACATGTGCCCTTTAAGGCTTTGGCGGGCTGGCTACAAATGTCCCCAGGGAAGAAACACTCTATTTTGGAAGGGAGATGGAAGGCTAGGGGCTGACAGCTGTGCTGCTTTAAGATCATTGTTTGCAGTTTGAGTGGAGTCTGCTAACAAAAGACAAATGGGTGATGGAAGATGGAGGGCTGGAGAGAGGGAGGGGGAGGGAGGGGGAGGGAGGGGGAGGACAGGGGATGAGGCTGGGGGAAGGGAAGAGAACCAAGGAAGAACAGAAAAGTTTTTAACTTGACTGAACTACTAGAGAACCGGAGAAGCATTCTTCCTGTGGCTTGAGGACTCTTGGATACCAAAGACAGTGAGTTGAATGTATGAATAAACTCTGGTTCTGGCCGCCCCCCCCCCTCCCCCGCCCAGGAATTTACAAGATACACAGACCGGTGTTGAACATTTAGAAGGAGCCACACCCTTTTACTGGGGATTAGCAATGGTGGGGTTAAAGCCTTTGTTTCTCTACCACCAAACTCATTCATTCTCACTTTACTTCCTGGCTGTATCTTCACCTTCTCTCACCTGTCTCAAGCAAAACTGAAGTTTTCTGCAAAACTGACCTCTTTCGTAAAACAGGTCACCAAAACAAAACCTGTAAAACACTTTGCTGTTGTATATTTTATTACCATATTAATTTTTTTTTACTGAAGTACCGTTGATTTACAATATTTCATTAGTTTCAGGTGTACAGCATAGTGATTCAGGTTTGTTTGTTTTTTCTTTTTTGCAGATTCTATTCCATTATAGTTTATTACAAGATATTGGGTATAACTTCCTGTGCTATACAGTAAATTCTTGTTGCTTATCTATTTTACGTGTAGTAGTTTGTATCTGTGAATCCCATACTCCTAGTTTGTCCCTCCCTCCCTCTCCCCTTTGGTAGCCATAAGTTTGTTTCCTAAGGCTGTGAGTCTGTTTCTATTTTGTATATACATTTATTTGTATTATGTTTTAGACTCCAATATAAGTGATACCATAGAGTATTTGTCCTTCTTTGTCTGACTTATTTCACTAAGCATAATATTTTCTAGGTCCATCCACGTTACTGCAAATGGCAATATCTCATTCTTTTTGAAGGCTTAGTAATATTCCACTGTAGATATATACACCATCTTCTTAAGCCAATCGTCTGTCAATGGGCACTTAGGTTGTTTCCATGTCTTGGCTATTGTAAACAGTGCTGCTAGTGACCAGGGCTTGGAGTGGATGCTCCAAGTATACAAGGACCAAATCACAG
Source organism: Inia geoffrensis (assembly GCA_036417435.1). Taxonomy (NCBI): domain Eukaryota; kingdom Metazoa; phylum Chordata; class Mammalia; order Artiodactyla; family Iniidae; genus Inia; species Inia geoffrensis. The sequence goes on along the minus strand of CM070919.1, from coordinate 36,595,717 downwards.
TTAGCTTTTGCGTTTGAAAATCCCAATGTAATTCTTAGATTTAGCTTAATCTTTTGTTCCCTTATCAACTAACTCAGTGGCCTTACAGAAGTTGCTTTTCCTTGATTTTCTAATGGTAAATTTTTCTACTGGTAAAAATGGTAAACACCTTCCTCATCTGGCTACATTTCAGGAGCTATTAGGAAAGGCATATTATAAATACAAAGTATTTTATGACACTGCAAATAGTACATTACATTAAAAATATCTCCTTTCCTCAGAAAACATCACATATATTGCAGACATTTAGTTGACATTACATCCCTATGGAGAAAAAAATTAAGTAGCAAGAATTTTCCTCATAAATGGGAAAAACTTGAGTTAAGAAAATATATGTACTTAGTCATACCACAACTCAGTGGAGCCCAAATTGAACGAAAACATTTACATATTCAAGGTGCTTTCTTCTCCTCTCCTTTCTCACCCCCATCCTCCATACTATAATAAAAAGATAAGAAATGGTATAATGGAAATTAGAGAAGAGAGACCTCACCTCACTCAGAAAATCACTTTCACATAAACTTGCTCCTCTGGTTCATTGTTTTATCTAGCAATTCTCACACAAGCTAGGTATTTGAAAGGGAATTGTCCATTTACATACCTCTGCAAGCCTTTGGTTAAAATATGGCACTGTGTAAAAACTGTCACCACAGTTTATCTGTCACTTAAACATTTCTGACAGTTGCACACAAATCAAATGAAAATTTAAAATGTGCTTTAAAAACCATAAAATACTATATACATAAACAGCATTGTTTTCATCACCTTCACCATCAGACTACGGATTGTAGGGCTATTTATATAAAGATATTTGAGTATGAAAAACCTCGAAGGTACACAAGAAGATGTAAAAGGAAGATCTGTACTGGCCAGAAGGTGTTATTTAATCAGCACACGTGAACTGATTTACTGTACTTACTGAGTTAGTGAGAATTTGGTTCCGTTTCTTTAGGGTCATTCCTTGAAGGGAGGATTAGAAGAAATCATCAAGGTCTGAGTCTTTTCAACCTTTGCATTCTTTTTTCTTTCAGAGTCCATTGTATTTTCTGTTGCTAGCAATGTGGCAACCTAGATTAGCTGTCAACTCCCTTGCTACGAAATATCCAGAATAGCTGGGTAAAATACAATAAATACCTTTTGGGTGAATCCACTTAGTGTATCTACTGTCTAACATTTGCCAGTCTCTGCTGCAGGCACTGAGGGTATAGCAGTGAACAGAAGAGCCAACAATCTTAGCCCACCAGTGGAACGTGAACTTTAGATTAATATAACTGAATTAGAAAGAAAGGATGGGCCAGAAACAGAGGGGAGAGAAAAACTGTTGAGTGCACATGAGCCAACACTGTAGCTTCCCCGGGGAGACCTGCCAGTCTCTGTAAGATTTCAGTGTACAAGCAAGAGTCAAGAATTCATGCCTCAGCTGTTACTGAGACCCCTACATACAGCCTGGACACTTAAAGTGCTATACCCTCAGTCTAAGAGTAGATTTAAAAAAACCTTCTCATTGCAGAAAGACAATAAGGAATCTTGCTGTGCTGTCTTGAACCTGGATGGAAGAAAACAACTCGTAAAAATTTCAGCCGGTAGCCTGGGCTTCTCTGGAGTCGGAGTATGAAGTTGAAACTTTTACTGTCAACATACTTCTGGGACCCCCAAGCCCAGAAACTAATATTAAAAGTGGTGCTCATCAGCAACACTGCTACCCGCCTCTCCCCAAGGACCCAGAAGAAGCAAATGCAAAACTTGTTTGGAAGAGTGCGCTCTCAACTCAAGTCACAAAGGATTTCCACAGAAAAAACCCTACTTTCAATGAATTTACTGTCCAAAATTACAAAACTTAAGAGAAAACATCTACCCTGAGTCAAAATCTACAGACAAAACAAAAAGCAAAATCTTATCTCCCTGAACTTCCGAAAATATGGCCATAAGATAAAACAATAAGTATGTTCACAATGATTACAGATTCAGAAGAAATTCGGAGCATGAGAATAAGAGACCATGAAAAAAGAAGGAGTGGTTACAAAAAAAGGTAGAATGTGTAAGCAGGCACTGAAGTTAGAAACTCACTGGGTGGTTCAAACAATACATTAAATACAACTGTAGAGAGTACCAGTGAGTTGGAAAAGAGATCCGGGAAAATCACTCAGATGGCATCAGAAAGACCAAGACTGCTTAAATATGAAAGAGTAATTCAAAGACAAAGAATGAAAGAAAGCTCAATATACATTCAGTGAGAGTTCCAGAGGGCAAGAATAGAGTTTTCTTCAGAGCTACTTAAACAGCTTTCTACAAAGTTACTAATACCACACAAATGGCTGTCAAATTACAGAGGACGTAAATTTATTCATCTCTTTTTCACGTCATATGAATTATCTCTGCTATTCTCTTTTTTGTTACTGTCAAGCACCCTAACCTACTTTAGTGGGTGGAAGCAAATGGAAATGGCTATCTTCTGCTTGTTAAAGTAGTTCCTCTTTCAATATACTTAACGCCAATAATGCCACAGAATTCTTAGTTTTCCATAACCATTTTTTTTTTACAGAATCATACATAAAACTTACATATGCATAGAAAAATGGATCTAAATACCTTTTTCTTTCTTTTGCAGTACGCGGGCCTCTCACTGTTGCGGCCTCTCCCGTTGCGGAGCACAGGCTCCGGACGCGCAGGCTCAGCGGCCATGGCTCACGGGCCCAGCCGCTCCGCGGCACGTGGGATCGTCCCGGACCGGGGCACGAACCCGTGTCCCCTGCATCGGCAGGCGGACTCTCAACCACTGCGCCACCAGGGAAGCCCCTAAATACCTTTTGAATGTCTCAGTATATGTTTCAGGATATCCTTCTACCCATTTAAAAAATATTTTACCTGAGAGAGTAAGCAAAAAAGGAAAAATCTGTCCCAATCTTGACAAGGAAGAACTGCTGACATACAATCAACAGACGCTTTTCTCTCCTCTCTGATTTCCTAATGGACATTTGATTTTAGTGCAATTAAATTTTACTGACTTGAAATGGAGTATATGGTATGATATAAATAAAGCACATTTTGGAATATGGATAAGAATAGGCTGGAAGGCAACTAAAAGCTATTACTATGTGATAAGTGGCTTATAAAGAGTAAGAAAAGCGAATTGAATGTTCCAAGTAATGCAGAATTTGTTACACTATTCAGATAACGTATTCTTTATCACGAAGAAAATGTCTGGTATAGAAGGAAAAGTACTAGAAAAGGAAACAGGAGACGTAGGGTTGAGTACTTGCTTTATCTGATTAAACATAACCACATATAAACCAACTAACTTCTGAGCCTCGGTTTTTCTCCTCCTCAAAGAATGGTGCTGGTGGCGGGGCAGCTGGGTCATGCAGTGAATTCTAAAGCTTTTAGCTTTATTTCAGGCACTATACAATATTTTCTTGAAACATGTTAGTGTATATTATAAATATTAAAAATTTAAGGTAATTTAAAAACCTCATCATAGTATCTTAAGTTATACACGTAAAGCATTTAAGGGACATATAGTAAAAAAAATTACTTCACTTCAAATGTAAACATGAAAACTCTACCATATTAATTCTTATCATACATACTCTACCATATTATCTTATGTTATAAATACTGAAAATAATTTTTTTATTTTCTAAATAAAACACTCTGTTACCTTATGTTGTAACTAGTAACATCTTAAGGTACATATAATTAAAATCATTTTATACCAAATTTCAATTTACTTCAGATTTCAATTGTTAAAACTGCTTGTGAAAACAGCTATGTAAAAAGTCAGAATGGAACTTTCAAGCCCTAATTTTTATTTTTTAAAGTATTTCCAGAACTATAGGAAAAATAAGTGACTAGAGAATACACAGAAAGTACCCAGCAACCCTGCTGATCTGGCCCCCCCCCCCGCCAAATATTAATTTTGCCATTGATATTTTTCCTTAGCATATTATTTGATATCATATTTGTTATCTGGCACTTTATTGAGTCCATATTGTCTGTCGATGTCTTACATAGAAATAGAATCAAATTTTTAGTTTCCTTCCAATCATATTATGGCCTCTAAGCAGAGATGTGTGTTATGACAAACATTAAACATTACCTAGCGGCAACATGGACTGAATGGAACCCACTGAATCCTTCCCATTCTTGGCATTTGCAATGAGGGTGATCTCTTAAGTGGAAACCATGCTATGATGCTCTTTGATTAAAAAGGAAATAGAGTCATAGTTTAAGCTGACATATGCATACTTGCTGAATTCCCTTCTCTGTCATTATTAATTCGGGGATAATGTGTGTGTGTGTGTGTGTGTGTGTGTGTGTGTGTGTGTGTGTGTATGCATAACACTAAAAGCCTCTTCCCAATAAACATTTTTCTGCTGCTTTAATGACTGAGCACCAATGGAGAGCAGGATGGTAGAGTGAAAAGAATACTAAATCTGGGAGATACAATGAAAACCAGTATCAAAATGAGATCATGCATAGGAAAGTGTTCCATAAACTGCAAAGTGAGGCGCTATTATTGTTTGGGAGATCAACGATATGTATTTTCTGAGGCTTTGTTGCATCTTTTAAAAGAGTAAGCATGATTTGTTCAGGCTGGAAGCCTGTGTCTTCCCATAGAATGCTAATTGCCTCTAGAAGCCTTCCTCTCAAAACAGAGGTTCAAAAAGAGGCTGGTGACTGAGATACCCTCTCACAGATCTTCTGATCTTTTATTTCACGAGTCTACAGGTTTTTTAATGCCAGTTGATTAAAATTTTCCATAGAAGAGGTAAATAAGCAATAGATTTACGGCAGAGAAGAATAAGAAAGACCTGGACTATTAGTCTGCTCGTGCTGCCATAACGAAATGCTGCACATGGGGTGACCTTAGCAACGGGAGTTGACTTTCTCACGGTTCTCGAGGCTGGAAGTCCCAGACTGAGGTCCAGCAGAGTCATGTTCCCTGCGAGTCAGGAAGGGAACCCTCCTGTGTCCTCACAGGGCTGGAGAGAGAGCTCCCTGGTGGCTCTTCTTATCTGAACACCAACCCTATCAGATCAAGCCTCACCCTTACCATCTCATTTAACCTTAATTACTTCCTTAGAGGGCCTATCTCCAAATACAGTTATGGGGGGGCTTAGGGTTAGGGAAATACGAATTTGGGGGTAGGGGAGGACACGAACATTCCGTCCCTAACACCTGGGTTCAAGCTCCCTGTCTGAAATTTAGTAACTGTGCAACTCTGAGCGAATCAATTTCATGTTCCAAATTCTCTGATTCCTCATCTGTAAAATGGGGGTAAAATGTGGGGATTAGAAGAGATGATGTATATTAAAGGACTTTTATAAACTGTGATGTGCTATTTTAATGTCAGGTCTTAATTTCCAGACTTTACCCATTTATTCAAATAAAGCAATAAAATTTTTTTAATCCTTTTTCTTTTTAGGCCAGAGAGGATGTTTATGTGTGAATATGCCCATAAGATAATTTCCTTCTACAGGGATGTCTTTAAAAACGTTCTCTTCTCATTTCTAAATTTACAAAGGCAAATATACACCTAATTATTTTTCTACAGTGTCTCTTAATATCATTCAGTTAGAGTGTTTTCTTAGGGTAACGTATCACTAGCATAAAGGACGCAGAGAAACGCACATTATTAGAGGAATAATTCCCTGTATTTGCAGGGCGGCTGGCTAAAAGGTGTTTCAACCCTGTAGACTGAACTCACACTTTAAGTACTGAATTGTATTCTTTGCATTTAAAGCAACACACTAGGAAATGATGTTCCCACGGAAACACGTGAAAATATAAAGATGAATGAAATAACTTTATGTTTCACGGCATTTACTTTGAAAATCTGATTAAGATAGATGTCTTCAGCTCATAATTCTTCAATGTCACAGTCATAGTTCCCATCAGCAAGATGTTTTAAAGGCTTTCGATTAATATTGCATGCCAGAACTGAAATTACATCCTTTGTCGTTTAGTTCTTAATGGTGCAAGTGATATCTATCAAGTAGTGCTATATGAAGCGTGTGTGATTTTTACCGCAGGCTGTTTTCACAAATCTTGAGCAGGTTTCACAAAGGCTGCTTGGGGTTTACAATAAATATGTCCTTCTGCTGAAAATCATACTGATTCTTAAAAGTGAGGTGAAACTTGGATTATTAGAATTTACTTATCGATAAAAAAGCTACTTGGATCTGCTGTATTGCCATTTGCAAGTAGTCTTGAATATATCTGCTTTTACCCAAATCTTCTAGTAAATCGCTGTTATAATATATGCAAAATATGTGTCAAAGACACATAGCTCACAAAGCCTTCTTCAGTAAGCAAGCACATTATCTGCCTAGTAAGGAAAACACAGTTGGATGTGGCTACAGTACACACTAACTATTGAATGTTGACTGGGATTGTGCTGCAAAAGTATACGTCTTATTTTTTAAAATATAATTACTAATTTATTTTTAAAGAGGAATCTCGGGTCCTGAAAAATAATTTCTGAAACTCAAGCACATCAAAGACAACTCAACTTCATTTATTAAACACCCAGACTCATGAAAGGATCTTAATTACATATAGATTAGAAAGATACAGGTAAAAAAAAATTCTTATATTGATATTTTATATATACATATTTTTTGTTTGTTTGTTTGTTAGTTTTTTGCTTTGAACACAAGCCAACATATTTTGATCCTGGCTCCATCATTAACACATTCTACTCCTACAGTCTTGGTTCCCTTTACCTATAAAATTAAGGGGTAGATTATGATTTCTAAGGTCTTTTTTCCAGTTTAAAGAAAATTCTAAAATCCTATAGTGTTTTAAGTGTGTGTGTGTGTGTGTGTGTGTGTGTGTGTGTGTGTATACACACACAGTTTAAGGCTTTGGTTGCTAAAGTCTCAAATGCTGTTATGCCTTGTCACGTTGAGTTTTACAAAATACAAATCTTCTCAAGATAAAACAAGTGATCAAAAACATTACAAAGGACAACAGCAAGGGGCTTATTCTGGATGTGTCTCCCTTGGGCAGTATCTACACAGTTGATGTAAGAGAAATCTGGCTACATCTCTCCTGAGTGAGCTGTGGTCTTTAGGGACCTCACAGACATGGCTTTTGCCAACTATATGTCTATTATAAAGGAGAATAAAAATACTAACATTAAGATCGACATTCTTATTCAGCAGTGCACACACATTCATTTTGTTTGGATAACTGCACATTTAAAATTAGAGTCTCCTTACCTGGTCCTAGACATTAGGGAATAACGCACATGTAGAAAAGGGTTTTCGCGATTCCACTTCCCCATATGGCAGATCACCGCACTTCTCATTAATTCTATAAGGAAGAGCTTGCCTTTTCTACTATGTTTACTTGAATTTTTTCTACTGTATGTGGTTGACTGAAGGAATGGCAATAGTTCACTTTAAAAACATTCTCTCCATTAGCTAGGATCGATTTTTTTAAAGCATTCCAACACGTCCATATCCACTCTGTATAACAATTCCTTTACAGCTGATACTAAAAAATATTGTGTGCTTAAAAGATAATGCTCTTCACGTTGCAAAAAAAAAAAAAAAAACTACATATATTCCCTCTATTTGACGTTGTTTTTTTTCTTTTTTTTGCTAGCTATAAGTAAATTCGTTTTACCCAGTAATTCCAGAAAGAAGTTACTAAAAATCTAGCCTCAATGTAAACTTACAGATCCTAAATGCCAAAGAGGGGTTGCATAATGGAGAGAAAAATGCACAAAGGAAATTTATACTCACTAAAGCTTATTAAACTATTACGCTATGTGCTCAATGTACATTATTTAATCCCACAGTCACCTTAAACTGTCAGTATTTATTCCTATTTCACAAGCAGGGGGGAGAAAAGTTCTGAGAAATTGAGAACTCCGGCAATGGTCACAGAGTATGACTCCAAAGCTTTTCATACTAATTTACACGGGAATAATTATTTTTGTCAGTTTTGTTTCGGGCATGTTGTCAAGAAGAAAATGAAGGGGAAACGTTAGCTTTAAACTAGGTGTAGAAACTCGATATTAAATGGAAAAACAGCTTGTTTTATTCTGAGCGTGGGGTTGGAGAGCCACCCAGTAAAGACTGGTGTAGAGACCGAAACCCAGCAGCAAAAACAGAAGCATTCTTTTTTAATAAGGAAACTACGCGGCATTTTACATGGGGGAACATAGATGAAAAAATAATTTGGGTGTTATTTTTAGTTTTACAAAGAGTTTAACATTTTTTAGTATGTAGGCAGTGTTTTGTCTCCTTTTCAAATTTTCTGAAGCCAGTTTATCTCTTTCATGCTAAGAAACAAAGATATGTTAGGTTTAAAAAAAATCTCTGAAGGAAATGATTAAAAAAAAATACAAGATCCTAGATCCTATTGTTTTTCCTTCCTGTCCTTATACTATCTATAACTTGGGGTTGGCAGGTTATTTTTACAAACTCATCATAGCTGCTAATGTAAGCATACCGTATTTTTTCTAACATTTTAAATGGATTATTAGGGTTATCAAATCAAACAGTACTACAAAGCACAATCCCATAGGCTCATCTTTGATTATCACCACAATTTACTGAAAAATTTTTGAGACAGCATTATTAAAAGTTAATGGCCTTCTGGTTTATAAAGAACTGTTATCTCTTTAATTTCTTACTTTGATCATATACTGCCACGTTTCTCTTTTTGTGAGGGCATCAAAATAGGGTCAAACAATTTCACATATTATATTCAAAACAAAATAGTATCTGCTTCCCATTACAACTTCTTTCCTGTTATCTTAAAATAATGGATAATTTTGATTTTTCCCTGAATGCATGATCCAAAAACCGAGTATGAGAGCAGAATACAAGTACGGTTTACATTAACGTGTTTAGTAATCGGCATTTTGCATGTCAATGCGATTACACACTTTAAATACGTAATTTGACTTACAAAGCACCCACCAAAATCGAGTGAGAAAGACAGATGCAATTAAATGATTATTCAAGCAAAGTAGCAGATATTCTAACAAAGAATACTAATTAACTTTCAAACAATGAGTATTGTGAAATCCAAGTTATACACTGCACATTACTGCACACGTAAAAATGGCAAGTGACCGCAGAGCCACTCTTTAAATCCAAAAATGTACCACCCATAATTAGCAATCAAAGCGGAATCATGAAGTCTAGCCGTAAACATTTTGCCCCGGCGCTGGGTTAAGGCAGGAAAGTTGGCTGAAGAGCCTGTGACGCCTGCCATGCCGCCCTTCACGCTTGCTGCTCACACAACGAGCAGAATGAGAACACTTTCTGTTTTCAAGGCAAGTCAGAAATACGAAGATTTATAACTGAGCAGATCTATCGCAGCTGTCACAAAGGGAAGTTACACTCACAATGAAACGCTCACATCATGATCTAGTGTTTATCCTAATTGGGAAAAAAAGAAATTCTTTGGGAAGAACCGGCAAATGTTGCTGGGAGAAGAGGCTCACAATAGAAGGGGAAGGGGAAGAAAAAAGGGAGCTCGGGGAGGCGGGGGCGGGGGCGGGGCGGTGGTTATCTCTTCAAAGAATTACAGCTGAGGTCACAGATAATGTGGTGCACCAGAAGACAGGAATCCAGGATAGCACCTTCCTTTAAGTGCTTTACTCCTCTTTCATTTAGAACGGAGAAAGGAGTCAGAACAAGACAAAAGACAGCAAAAGAACCAAACTTCCAAAATAGCATTACACGACATTATTAATAGTGTCGCACGAAAGAGAAATGACAGCTCTCAAAAGAGTACTTTTGTCTCTACTTACTTTAATTAAACTCCCTAAGCTTTAACGTGAAGCTGAACCTTTTTTTAAAAAAACAGAAGAATACGTCCAGGCTGATCAACATTTGATTTCTGTCCCCTAATGGTCCTCAAGCATCGTTAGATCCTGTTGGAAGCAACAGAAATGGCCACAGCGCAAACAAAGCTCAACAGCATATGCAATTTTCTCAAAAGAACCAAGATCTCATCCTCTGCCCCTCTGCCTTTTCACAGGTAAATTAGCGCCCAGTGTGTCCCTTCCTTTGCAGCAGGCACCGATTCATTAAATTTGAAATGAGAATTACAACAAAATTATACTAGTATGAATGTTTCAATTAACTTACTTTATACCGGAGTACCCTAACAATCTTGCTTTAAAATAAACTAATGTGATTTTTAAAAGATCAGCGTAAAGTATGATCCATGAAAATGAGTCTTGATGGCACATTCTTATTGGGGGAAAAAAGTTTTCAAATCCGTGGGTACCACTGAAAAAAATCCATTGTAGCCAATGTAATGTCATTATTGTTATTCCAAAACACCTTAAAGGAAACCTATTTCTTCTTTTTTTTAACTTTTTATTTTATATTGGAGTATAGTTGATTAACAATGTTGTGTTAGTTTCAGGTGTACAGAAAAGTGATTCAGTTATACATATACATGTATCTATTCTTTTTCAAATTCTTGGGATTGACGTGTCCACACTGCTCTATTTAAAGTGGATGACAAACAAGGACCTACTGTATAGCACAGGGAACTCTGCTCAATATTTTATATTAACAACCTAAATGTGCAAAGAATTTGAATTTGGAAAACCTGTGTCTTGCCTTCTCAACATGCATTGTTAATCTGCCCAAAACTAGGTTCACCCTTCTCCTTCTATATACCTTGCCCAGCCCAAATCCTCTTTCTCAACCCTTCCATTCTTCCACTGAAATCACCATTTTCTCCTCGAAAAGTTGGTGATAGTTCTGACTCTTAGTTTATACTTCATCATGAAGTTGGTTGTTAGTTCATTCAAGCTGTACCTTGGTTTTGTATTTTCCCCTGGATCGCCATTGCGTCACCCTACCTAGACCCTGATTATCACCCTTCCTCTCTACCTCTCAGTTATTCGATAAAAACCCTTGCCTGTTGACTAGGTATAAGCCCTGTGAAAACCTCTGCGCTGACATCTTTGCCTACCGACTCTCTCCACTACAGTCTCTCCTGCACACAACTGACAGCTTCATTTTCATAAATTTATTCTTTCTTGACCCAAGAATGGTTCGCGGCTGCCAAGTCACAAGTCCACATTTTATTTACCCAGTGATGTTCCAGGACTGTGGAGATACAGAAGGAGAAGATGAGTTTATCGGCCTAAAGGAGTTGATGCGTTTTTTCGAGTTGACACACCTGATGCAGCTAGAATACAAATCTCAGGCGAGTGCAACGAACGAACAAATACATTCAAACTGCAGAGGAAACGGAAGAAGGAAACGTTTGCTTCGTGCAGGGGTTAGTTTGGAAGGCTTCAAACGAGCCCCTTCAAACCAAAGGGTAGCCTAACCTTTAGCCAAACTTGAAGGGAGAAGCAAAGATTTAGGAAAGTCAAGGTGTGGGTCACAAGGAAGCCTGTAGAGATCAGTGGTGACACTGGTTGGGAAAAGCAAGTAGGAGAGAGAGCTCTGGATAGACCAAGTGGCGGCAATTGATGGCTTTAAGTCCAAGTGGGAGAATTTGTACTTGATTTGGGAAGCCATGCAGAGGTCCCTTGGAAGGGAGGGAGGAGAGGCCAGAGGAAGATTAACCTGGGTGCTCTTCCAGGTACAAGGACCTTGTGGCAGCAACCTGGCTGTGAAGTGATGGCCATCTTTTTACGTCCGGAGCTGAGTAGACTCATTGGTAATGGTCATTCATTCACTCCACACGTATTTATTGAGCACCTACCATTGCATGAGGGATACATCAGTTAAAAAAATACTGAATTAGGTTTTAGCCATGTTGATAACGGTTTAGAAATGTTTACATGTTAGGATATTTTGGTGAGATACGGATTGTTGAGAAGCTGTGAAGATAGTTGAAACTGGAAAAAATAAGTGCTATTATTTATGTGCATGATAACCATAGCTATTGACGTTAATACAAAATATATTCCCCAAATTTATATATTCTCTTCCAGATTCACTGAATTTTCTATGTTGTTAACATCATGGATCCACTTGACGATGGCTCCACTGCTATGTCTGAAATTAACTCTTACAGTTTCCTAGGCAACTTACTGAATGGTTAGAAATTCCCTTTAGATATTCATTCCTTCATTATAGCAATACTCCAGAAGGGGGTCTTCATTTAAACCCTTAGTATGTTTAGAAAGGCCTCTTGGGCTGTTATCCTACCCAATTCCAAAGAGTAACACACATTCTCCTCCTCCCTCCCTCCCTCCCTACTTCCACACATATGCAGTAAGCTCCTACAATATCTCAGGCGCATGCCTGGTACCAGTAGTTCGATGATGAGGTAACTACTCTTCTGCCCTTTTGGAGCTTCCACTGTGTCTGACTCCAAAGTTGTTTTCCTACTATACTATACTGCCCTCCTACTCTTGAGTATAGAAACATGCAAAAAGAGATGAAATATTAGCTGGTAAATAAGAGATGAAATAGCCTGAATTCTGAAAGGTTCACACAAGGCCTTTCTGATAATACAATGCTTGAGCTGTCTCGAGCAAAAATGCCAATTTCAGGCAAAGAACCTACGGGAAACTGGGGAAATGCAAGAGCATGGAGGTGAGGCGGAGTGGAAATAGCTGAGCAAAATAGCTCAGATCAGCTGGAGCATAAAGGGTGTGGGTGGGTGCTGGGGTGGGGCGGGACGGCAGCAACTGAGACAGAAAATGAAGTGGCAAAGACAGGGAGGAGGAGATGTTGATGGGCTTTGCCTTCTGCCCTGACTACGGAAATCTGCATACTGTTGTATCAGCAACAGGGAGCTGCTGAATGGTTTTAAGCAAACGAATGACAAGGCCAGAGGTGGATTAATGAAGGCTACTCTGGCAGCAGCTTGGAGGATAGATGTGGAGTGTGTGTGCCTGAGTGGTAGGTGATGAGAGTTAGTATGTATCTGCCGTCAATATTTGTATTGAGTACATAAATGAAAGCCCTGGAAATGGGGATAAAGATGCAGGGTCAGATTCAAGAGATAATTAAGAGGTAGAATAAATTGATTACCTTTAGCAACACATTAAATGGATGGTAAAAGAGAGGGACGTGCATAGAATTTTCAAAATAGTTTCAGCAATGTCTTTCGTCTTTAAAAATCACTTAAAAACCACAAGATTTCATCATATTAACCTTACTCGGCTCTAACCACGCTAATCATTCTGGAAACCGACACAGGACTGGCCTATGTTTCTGTTAAACTGCGGTTATTGAAACATTTCTTTTTGCACACCAGTGTCTGGTGGTGCTTGTATCTGCCTCTTCTTTGAAACTGCAAAGTCTGTCTCGGGAACACTCCACAGCACCGGGTGAAACTTAATACACATGTCTTTCTAAAGCAAATTCTTTTCTTTCGTTTAATCCCACATTCAAGGTATTTCCCCGCACAAGCTACTCACATTAAACGCAGATGAGCAGCAGAAGGAGAAAGCAGCAGGCTGTGGGGGAAAGAATTTGGTCTTGACGGGAGACGGAGCCTGAATGTTGGAGGCTAAGCTCAGGACGTGGTGGGATGGGGCGAAAGCAAAGGTAGCCCGAAGCCCTGCAGAGTAAACGCAAAATCTACTGAGCAAATACCTTGTACAGTGGATCTTCTGAACACTGTCTGAAACATAGGCCTGAGGGCACCCTGACTTACTTCTGCTTACAGTAATGCTTCATTACACTCTGAAAGGGAGGGTAGTCGAACCCAGCCTAAACTCTTCCAGAGGAAATTCAACTCTTGGCCAGAAGAGATAAACAGAAGCAAAAGTAAAGAAAATGGCTATTTTTCAGCTTAGAACCTTACTCTTTTAACTGTTTACTATTCGTGTTTAGAGAGGAGAATTTTAGGAGAGAAAGATCATGTTATTTCTTTTATATAGCGCTCTGTCTAAAAAGGATTTCTTACTTTCTTAGGACAAGTAAATTTCTTTTGATTTCCCAATATCCAGAAACATGATACTGGACTCCCCTGGTGGCGTAGTGGTTAGGAATCTGGCGGTCATTGCAGGGGACACGGGTTCGAGCCCTGGTCCGGAAAGATCCCACATGCCGCGGAGCAACTAAGCCCATGCACCACAACGACTGAGCCTGCGCTCTACAGCCCGTGAGCCACAACTACTGAGCCCACGCGCCACAACTACCGAAGCCCGTGCACCTAGAGTCCGTGCTCCGCAACAAGAGAAGCCACCGCAATGAGATGCCTGCGCACCGCAACGAAGAGTAGCCCCCGCTCGCCGCAACTAGAGAAAGCTCACGCGTAGCAACGAAGACCCAACGCAGCCAAAAATAATAAATAAAATAAATAAATTTATTTTAAAAAAGAAACATTATACCAAAGCAATGCTTTGCAGAATATTTAAACTAAACGAAAGTGTATATGTATACTTTACATATAAATACTTATGCAAATTAAGAAAATTATAAAGACAGAGATCAGCTTCAAATTACAGCGTTACACAAAATAAAACAGACTCACAGATACAGAGAACAAACTAGTGGTTACCAGTGGGGAGAGGCAAGATAAGGGTAGGAGATTAAGAGGTACAAACTACTACATATAAAATAAATAAGCAACAGGATATATTGTACAGCACAGGGAAATATAACCATTATTTTGTTATAACTGTAAACGGAGTATAATCTATAAAAATACTGAATACTGAAGCTGTAGCTCACACTAATATTATAAATCAACTACTCCAATAAAAAATTAAAATTAAAAAAAAGATCAAAAAATTAATAAATATATAATTAGCTTTTGTTACCATTTTTTTTCCTGGAAGGGAGCAACAGATAGAATATTAAAAGCTTGTGTCTCTTTAAACCTGAGATCTGCAGAGAGCAAGTGTGCTGTGCCCTTTTCTATAAATAAAATTTCAAAGGAACACAGCCACGCCCACTCGTTTACATTTGACTGCTTTTCTACTACAACAATGGATTAGCACCTCCAGTCCCCATAGAAGCCTCCAATATTTACCATCTGGTCCTCTAAGAAAAAGTTTGCCAATCAGTTTCGTTTTGTTTTGTTTTCTGGTAACTGAAAATTTTATTGAGACAATTGTAGATTCCCATGCAGCTTTAAGAAACAATATAGAGATCATCCATGTACCCTTTACTCAATCTCCCCCAGTGATGACATCTTCCAAAATCAATACATCCAGCTTTCTTAGTCAGACTTCCCCAGTTTTATTTGTGTTCCTGGTTTTGTGTGTGTGTGTGTGTGTGTGTGTGTTCAATATAACTTTACTACATGTTTATGTTGACCAGTTTTAAACACAAGCTTGTTTCCTCAGTAATGAGGGCTTTTTCTTATCATTTGTTTAGAAGGTAAAAATTGCAGTTCTAAAAGCAAACATTAAAAAGTTCGCGTTAGTGTCAAGTTTGGCAGAAGTTGGCAAGATAACATGGGGTAAAGGCAGCCAGATTTAGGGCCTATCTGTAAAGTCACTTTAAAAAAGGAAACATGCTCTGTGTCTGTGAACAGAATAAACCGTTTTACCATCTGCAGTTGCACTGTGAAGATTTTCCTTTCTGAAGTAAGTTTTATTGAGAAGCTTACTTTCTTGCTACCAAATCTTGTGGGGAGGGAGGGTTTCCAGGGCCGTGGCAGGTAGAGAAAGAGAAAAAGGAAGAAAAAATGTAAGCAAATTTAGGTGTAGTGATAGTTGTTTGTCACTTAACATTAAAGTTTTATCTATATGAGTCATTTGAAATTATTATCAGAAAGGCAACAATAATATATTTTACTATGCGTTTGAGTTAAAATACATAACAGCATCTATAAATGGCTCAATGAAATGCTTCAGCGTTTTAAATACTTCTTTACAGAGTGGCTCGGGAGAATTCACTTGCTTAAAGATGCCTCCTTCATTTCTAAAGCAAGGAACTAAGAAAGCAGAAGTTTCATAAACACAATTTAGTTGAGAAAAAGCAATAAATAAATGCATGAAGTAATGCATACCAAATGAAAACAATCCTTAAGTAAATCCTTCCTGTGAATATCCTCTCTGGAATAAAGTGGAGAATAAATTAATGAATAAATAAATAATAAATAATAAAGCTGTGGTAAATTGCAATCCTGAAAAGAATAGAAATCTACATGTTACAAGAATCAATTTGACATGACAAGTCATTTTGAAAGATTGATAAAAGGCATACGAAAGAATGTAAATTTCTAGACTCACATAACCAAACTGAACTGTCAAGTTTGTTGTAATAAAAAATTATGGGGCTTTGTATAAATTGTGAGAAAGCATTTCAAGTCATAAATGGAGAAGGAAGCATGTTCAAAACTAAGTCTGTTTGTGAATTAAAATACTTTTCTGCGCTTGAAATGAAGTGGAAAGTATATTGAGCTAAAGGTCCTTAAGAAGAATTCATTTTACTTGTTATTTTATTGTAGTTAATCTATTCTTATTACTGAAAAACAAGATGTTTTCAGCTCTAAAAAATAAGGAGTAATAAATAATGACAAATGTGAAAAGAGTTTCTGCTTAAGTACAATCATTTCAATGATGTGTGAAATATGAATCTCAATACTTTTCCTTATTAATAAATAAAACGTTATAACATTTGGGACTATCTGGAAGTAAACTATAAATAAACTTTCTTTTAAATATTAAATCACACAAACAATTCAATTCTGATATGAAGCTTCAGCAGTCCTTTTCCTCTATCTGTTTCTCTAGTACCCATCTCAAGCCCTTGGGAAAAATCTTCAGAAGTTTTAACAAATACACTGTGTTGAAGTCAGAAGTATTTATGACATTCATTCGATATGGGAAACTAGGCTAAAACACAAATATACTGGATTTTCACTATTTCTTTTCTCTTTTATTATATCCCTGTTTCTTTTTATAAACAAGTGTTTCTGATGGTGTCAAACAAAACTTCATCATTACTGTATTATTGCGATGCTCTCCTAAAAATATTATCGAGAGACTTGATTCCCACGTCAAAAAGCTTACTTAAACCTTTATTCAGAGGCCTATACTTCAAGACTTGTCAAAACGCTTTGCAGAAATTTCTTCAAAATTAATATTTTAAATTGATTTGATACATTTGTGTTGTAAATATCAGAAAAGTGTTTCGTTCATGGGAGCGTAACACACATTATTGGCTATACAGTTGACCCCTGAACAACACGTTTGAACCACTTGGGTCCACTTATATGCATATATTTTCCAGCAGTAAATACTACAGTACTCCATGGTCGGTGGTTACTGAATCCGTGGATGTGCAGGAACTGCATACGCAGACCATAAATTATACTCGGACTAACCCCCACCCCCCCACACCTTGTGCAAGGGTCAACGGTGTCCCAAATTATCTCATCATGCAGGTGAGTCCTGCCACTCGAATCTCAACAGTACGGAGGTGCACGAGCTAAGCAACGTCTCGGGAGGCTGGTCAACTTGGGCTTGAGGCTCTGACTGTCATTTTTCTAATGTAGAAAGTGTGGACTAATAGCTACTACCTCCTGAGGTTCAAGAAGAATGAAATTCAATGAAATAATACCTGGCACAATTTGTAACTGATAGAGGATGATCAGTAAATGATAGGTTTTTTTTTTAACAAAACCACCGTCTGACTTAAGCAGAATCAGCAAAGCCACGCCTTAGAGTTGGGCTATATGAAGCCCTCATTACTTCCCTTCCCATCCCTGCACGCCCACCCGCGGTGTGCGACCTTAACAGCTACTATTAATATACATGGCACCTCCTGGGCACCAATAAGGCCCCACAAATTTCTCACAATCCTGAATCAGGCAGTTGCCAACGATGAGTTTAAGTCACTAGCACGTGAATGTAAAGCCTGTGGATCAAACCCAGGGCAACTGTTTCTACCGCCTTAAAGCCACTAAAATAAGTTTCTTGAACCTGAATACTTCTAATTTTGTTTTTTCTACTTAGTTCTAAATAGAAGTGATTGAAATATCAGTTTGAAATATCAATCTGGTAAAATTTAGGAAGAGACAGGACACTGAAAATAGGTACACCCATCTGAAAATAAGGTTTCTCAACATTGACAATGTCATTAAGGTCAACTCTATTGCTGGATTTATTCACGGGCATTGTGATTCTGAAGACACTAATTTACTAATTAAGCGCAGACCTGTGCCCAAGATTACCTATATAGTGCTGTAATAAGTGACTCAGTGCACTGAAGTATTGCACTGCTGTCTTTGGCATTTAAATATATGCTCCTCCAGACTGACAGCTACTCATGTGTGGCTGAAAAGACCAATTGGATAGATAAACAAACTGTCTTTACAACAATGTTCTCCTTTTAAGACTAATCTTTGGTTTATGGCTGTTTATAAAATATGCTGTTGTGTGCAAGCCTGCCCCTCACTCCACAGTCCAGAGTCTTTGTTTTAAAACGGGTCATATCATTCCCAGTTGCAGTGTGCCAGAACGACCTTTGGTTTTGGTTTCATAGCAATTTATAATGATGTCTTACTGTTTGAAATTTTGCAGTCTTGTGTGCTAATTATATACATCAGAAGAAAACACTCATTCTTAAAATGCTCATACCAATGGTTTCTTATATGGTTACTTTTCAGTGGAAGTTTACATTGTCTGAAACATAGATCATGTCACCAAAATGTATCAATATTACCAGGAAAATCCAACCCGAACAACTAGAATTCTCAGTTAACTGGAATGTTTCCTGTCCTTCAAATTTTAAAAGAGAAGAAAATGCAAAGAAAACAAAGTATGATTTCTAAATATTAAAAAAAAAACCATGTATAGGACCTGTCCTTGTTATAATACAGATTCATCTTCACAGCCTTTATACCTTTAAGATAGGAAACACAGCAACAGTTATTACTTATTTAGCGTTTACTACAGGCGCTCTCCTTTACACATATTTATTTGGAGCTGTTTGTACAAAATGGCACAGATTTTGTAATCCTGCACTTAGTTAAGAATCATTCACCTCCAAATGAATCCTGCCATTTCTGATTATTGTATTCCTGGCTAGTCTGTCAGTTCTTATAGCAAACTATAACTACGGTATACAGCATTCTCGCAATGTGACTCAGAATAAGCACAGCCGTCACTACTTATAGAACCCAAACGATCATTTGTTCACTGGCCCTTCCCAAAGTTTTAAATCATTTAGAACCACCACTGGTATGGGTCTAAATCCTGGCTCTACTACTTTCTAGCTGACTGATCTTTGACAAAGTTAGTAACCTCTCTGGGTCTTAATTTCTTTCATGTTTGCAGACATTAAAACCAAGTGCCTGAAACTCAAGATGTGGTATTACCCTCTTGCTTCCTAAACCCCTAACAAAACTGCTTCCTTTTTCCTCTGTTTTCTCTGTGGTCTATGGCATCCCATCCCAACCAATATTATCCAAATCGGGCATTTTAGAGCAATCTCTGATGTGTCTCGCTCCGTAATCCTTGCCCCACCAAATGTAATCACGGACCCAGGCCCGTCATTTCTATCCTAAGAAATATCTCTTGAGTTTGTTTTTGTGTGTGTGTGTGTGTGTGTGTGTGTGTGTGTGTGTGTGTGTGTTGGTAAATCAATGAATTTATTTTTAATCCCATTTTCGTTTTGTCTTAGTATAATGTGTAACATTATTGCTCTCTACATATGATCTTTTTTTTTTTAACATCTTTATTGGGGTATAATTGCTTTACAATGGTGTGTCACTTTCTACTTTATAACAAAGTGAATCAGTTATACATATACACACGTTCGCATATCTCTTCCCTCCTGCGTCTCCCTCCCTCCCACCCTCCCTATCCCACCCCTCCAGGCGGTCACAAAGCACCGAGCCGATATCCCTCTGCCAAGCGGCTGCTTCCCACTAGCTATCTACCTTACGTTTGTTAGTATGAGAGGTGAGCTGTGATAGGGCGTGGGAGGGGCATGGACATATCTCTTGAGTTTTAACGCTCCTCCCCCTCCTGCCATTGCACAAGTCCAGGATTTCATTATCTTTTGCCTGGACTATGGCAGTTAGTTAAACTTCTCTCCATGCTTCAAGGCTAGCACTGTCCAAAGAAATAGAATGTGAGTTATATATATTAAATATATATAATTAAAATTTTTCTAGTAATCAAATTAAAGAAAGCAAAAAGAAACAAGTGGAGTTAATTTTAATACTACATTCTGTTCAACGCAATATATTCTACCTGCACTTCCTCTGTCTACTAAGTTGCCACTTTACTCTTTGAGGCAAAGTTCAAACCTCACCTCTCCTGAGAAGAGTTCCAGAAAGACACAAATACCCTAGGCTCCAATTTTCTCCCTGACCTCCTAACTAGCAGCTATCAAATTTATTCACCCTTCATCACAAAACCATGCTGACTGCTTCCACAGCAGCCTTGGTCACACAGTCCGCTCCAGCCCGGCCCTCACTTCCGCTAATACTTTTGTTTTCTCTTCTTAATTTCCCGTCACGTTCCTTAAAGTGGCTGCTCTAAGATTCTTCTAATCTTCCACTCAAATCACTCGCGCATGAAGCTCAGGAAATGACTGGGGTGTCTTACTTTTCTAAGACCTGAGCCACATGGCATTTGAGTTCTGGCAATTTCCTTCCTGTTTATCTCAGAACCTCACAATATATGCTCAGACATTTTGATGAGGTATGTTTCTACTGAGGTATAATTAACACACAGTATAGTGCACAGATCTTAAGTGTTCAGTTCCATGAGTCTGGCGACTGTGTACACCCATCTACTACCATCACCCAAAACAAGATATATTTAAGTATGAATTTTTTTTTTTTTTTTTTTTTTGTGAGGCTTAAACAACAGAAGCTTATTTTCTCATAGTTAGAGAAGCCAGAAGTCCAAAATCATGGTGTCAGCAGAACTGATTTTTTCTGAGGGCCTCTCTCCTTGGCTTGGCTTATAGATGGCTATCTTCTTCTGGGTGCAAAACAAGACAGTGAACGTTTTCTTCACCCAGAAAGTTTCCTTGGGCCCCTTTCCAGATAATTCTCTTCCTCTTCCCCTAACCCTCCACCCTAGGCAGCCACTCTCTGATGTCTGGCATCATATATATATAGTGTGTATGTTCTTGGGTTTTATATAGCTGTGTAATTGGAATCATACAGTATGTGCTCTGTCACATCTGGCCTCTTTTGCTTAATGGGATGTTTCTGAGACGCATTTAAAGTGTCATGAATAGCAGTGGTTTATTCTTTTTTATACCATTAACCAATTCTCTTGATGGACATTAAAGCTGCTTCCAATTTTAGGTTTTTATGAATGAGGCTGCATATAAATATTTTTGTATGAGTCTTTTTTAACACATGTTTTCATATCTTTTTGGTTAAGTATCTAAGGCTGCAATTACTGGGTCATAGGCCAGATGTTTAACTTTAGAAACAGCCATCAAGCAGTTCTCCAAGGGGTTTGGACCAAACTAACTGCTCATCAGCAGCGCATGAGAGCTCCGGCATTACCTCCTGCCCGACATTTGGTGGTGTCAGTGTCTCTGATTTTAGTCGGGGCTGGAGGGTACGGGTCCTTGGCCTTTCTTGATCTTCTTAAGGGCCTCCCCACAGCCTCAAGGAAAAGGCTGCCCTGCTCGTTCCCACTCTCTTCTTCTGGATCTAAGTCTCGTCAGCCTCCTTGCACTTCCCTCTCCGTTCATTATTCCCGCTCCCCTGCGGCTTCCGGTGTTCTTCCTCCCCGGATCCTTGCATTCCAACTCCCTGTGTTGAGCTTAAAACATGGTGACCAGTAAGGGAGAGCCCAATCCAGGTGAGAAATGAGGGTGGCTTATATGAGTGCGATATGGTAGACGTGGTGAAAAGTGGTAAATTCTGAACATCCTTTGAAGGTAGAGCTGACAGGATTTGCTGATGGATTAGGTGCACGTGTCTCCCCTAACTGCATCTATAGCCCTATTGCCTTTTCAAGCACTACTGCTTACTTCTAAAACTCAGTAAGACAACACTGAACTCGTATCATTCCCTTAAAACCAATTCCCCAACAGCACTAGTTCTTCTGATTCAATTCATTCTCTCAAGAAGTATCTCTGAGTCGTTCCTGTGTACGTGTCAGGCGCCGTTCCGGGCATTTGGGTTTTACCTCTGTGAACAAAACAGAGTAAACCTCTGTCTTTTTGAGGGTTCCATTGTTTTGTGGGAAGACAGCAAATAATACATATAACTGCAAGGTAAAGCATATGGTAACTTAGAAGGCAATCAGTGCGCTAGAAGAAAAAGAGTAAGCTAGGGTTAGGGATGTCGGGTTAGCCTCATTGAGCAAAGACTGAATGAAGGAGATGAGCGAGTTGAACAGGGAGAAATCTGGTTGAAGCATTCCACAGAAGGACGAAGTAGTACAAAGGCACGCCTGGTGTACCCCAGGACCGGAAAGGAGGGTCAACGTGCCCAGAGAGGTACACCATGGGGGCAGCGGAGCAGGAGCGGGGCTCAGTGACAGCAGGAGCCACAGCACATGGGATGGTGCGAGCCATTAGCAAGATGAAAGAGGGAGTGAAAGAGGGAGCTGGGGAGCGCTGTGAGGCGATAAGTTACATCTTAAAAGAATCACTCAGGCCACTGTCTCGACTACAGATAGGGAGGCGGCGGTGTCAAGGGACCCCCCCCCCGCAGATAGCATCTTCTGCAGAATCCAGGTGAGAGATGATGGCGACTAACACGTTAGCCGTGGAGACGATAGGAGAGTGTTGGATTCTGATCCTAGGTTGACTATAGAGCCAACCTACTCAAAATTTTAACTTACAAGTCACTCCATCACACAAAAAGGGAAAAATCTTTAAAAGCAACCTCCACTTCAAGCTCTACTACCAAAAATTAGATTTTAAGGGCACAGACTAGATTGTGTCTCTTATACTTACCTCTCTATTTAAAAGTTATTATTTTATTTCCCTTCCCACATACCCTTTGTGATACGAAGTAAGGTATGCTCTATTTCTCTTATACATCTTTAGAGGAAAAAACACCCCTTTCCTCACGGTAAAGAAGAATATGGTATTTCTAAGTCTTAAAATATGTCACAATATATACCAATAAATTTAATTTTGAAAGTAGTGAAATACGGTAGAAAAGAACAGTGTCCAGGTAAGCAGTTTATAGTACACCTGCTATAAAGGGAGTTCAAAAAAAATTTTGACATCCACTCTTTTAGAAAAACAGCTTTAGATCCAAAATTTGATAACTGTGCAGAATGAAAGCGTATTCCAGACAGAATATGTCATCTTTGTGACTCTACATTGGTAGTCAATGGAAAGGCTACCTATAAAACGGAGAGCACCCCCTTGGCCGATTTCAAGGGCTCATGGGCTAGCTGTATAGTCTGCCAGTTTGACTCAGTACATCATGGTCTGGGAGAAAGAAACAATAAACACAACACCAGCATGATAATTCAGTGCTGTGATCTATTTGGAAGTAGTCGAGATGCGATTTTCATCTTCAGTCATTCATACCATGTTTCCTGGAAGGGACAACGTTCTCTGCATTGGCTTCATTTTGGTCATTTCCTGAGCTGGGTGTTACGCCAGGTTAAGACTTTATTCCACGGTTACAAAAACTCAGGGAGCACAACAACAGTGAGAAAACCTTCCATGTAATGAAAGCCTTTGATTGGGATGCACAACTCCGGGCAAACGTGTTTCTGACAACGTGAGCAAATCATGTTTGCAGACAGAGAATCTGTCCACTTCCCTGAATTTGTTTTTCACTGACTCCAGAGATCATAACGGGCACTGAAACATCCCTGACTCAGCAACAGAAGTGACAAGAGCAATCATGTACCAAGGCCAGGGAAAGAGGCCCCGGGGAATCTTAGCACCCACCAGAGGGCACACAATTGGTAGCAGAGGTTATCCTCAGAGGCACCACGAAATCAGAGAAAGACACCCTGTCTGACCTTTTACAGAACATTTCAGAAGCAGAACAATCAAATGAGGAATGCTTTCCATAACAATGGTGTACAGAGCAAAGGAGTGCCTTTGATCAGAGCGGTGGAACTAGGTAACCGAATCGCCTACAAGCGACTGAAATATGCAATAATTAAGGGGCCCTTCAAGTTTACTTCAACAGCTGGTCTTAAGTTGAAAAAGGAGACAGAATTCAATCTTACATGCTAATGATTATTTAACAGATGTGAAAATCCCACTGTTCCCTCTCTTCCTTCCTTCTTAAGGGATGCCAAGAAGAATTTTCTTTACAGCAGAATACTCTAGGTGTTTAATCCATTTACGTATGTAAAGCAGGAAATGTGTTTTCCAAGTGTTTTACTTAAGAGAGTAATCTGGATGCCTAAAAGGGCACGATAAAAATAGACACTGATTTAAGACAGAAGGTTTGAAAACATACTGATAATGGCAATTGGTAGAAGGGACATGGATTTCAAAGATGCATATAACATTTTAAAACCATTTCCTCAGACATTTGACTTTATATTTTTCTCTTAAAGATTCTATTGCTGAATAACTAACATAGTTGCAACACTCCATTAAATATTTACAGAGAATCTGAAATAGCTGCCTCTGAATAATAATTGTTAAGAAATTCAACTACAGAAAATTCTTCGTTATTTGTGATAATTGGGTGTGGATATGGTTTAAAGTCACATACAATTTAGTTTGTAGCTTCTATCTTCATAGCCTATACACCTTTTACCAGAGAAGAATTAACTGACTTACTACTTTCTCAGCTTTTTTGGTTTTATCATCTCGGAAGTTAAAAAAAAAAAGAAGTCTATAGACAGCAGGATAAATAAACAAAAGTAGGTAGTAATCAAGACTGATTTCATCAGGAATGTCTCTTTTAATTCTATTCTATTCCTTTATATGTGTGCTTTATAAATTGTGTAATTGAGTATCTTTACTAATGATATAAGTGAACATATTAATAAAGGCGTATTGCTTCATCCTAGTGACGGACTAATTATATATGAACACTAATGAATACTGGAACTTTTCACACACTGTGCGGGAAAACTCAAACGGAACGGTACACGTTTCAAATACAGGAGATAAATAAGATGGCACGTATTCATTTAAGATATTTATACTATAATGCTGGAGGCTGTCGATAAACAAAAGATACAAAACCAAAGAGAGGGAATAAACTGACAGATTTAAAAATACCCTGGCAGAGACATATTTGACATTTCTGTGAAGCTAAAAGAAGAGGGAAACAGATGTTACATCATCGCAGGAGTTACTACAGATCACCTACCAGATGGAGGATATGTATTGATGCCTTCCTTTACAGATTATAAAACTGGAACCAAAGCAATACTGTGATGACGGGGCATTTTTAACCATTCGTTAAGTCAGGAAACAAATAGGTGTTGAATGCTTGCTGTGTGTCAAGAATTGTTGTAGTCTCAGAGATATATTAGTGAATAAAACAAGGAGGGAACTGGGGATGCCCAGCCTGGTGAAGAGAAGAATTGAGGTGGGAAGACAGGCATTCTTATTTTTGTGGAACGACTGTCATTTAAAAGAAAGAATGGACTCATTTTAACGGCAGTTAAAGGGAGGCCTTCAGGAGAGCAATAAGAAGGAACTTCCCAGCACTTTAAGCTGGCTAAAAATAGGACAAGCTGCCTCATAAAGCAGCTGATCCCTTATCCAGCGGTTCAAGAAAAGGCTGGGAAATCATGTGCCAGGGATCCTTCAGAAGAGATTCCTGAACCATGTGGGGCTCTTTCAATTCTAAGGCCCTGATGATTATATGATCCAAGCAATATTTTAGTTAAATCAATTGGTGGGAAGCGTGTACTGGAGAGAATAAACGGTATAGCAGGGAGGGGGATACGGCAGAGAGTCCCTGAGATATGACGCCGTTAAGACCGGGATGAAGGAGGTGTCTCTGGAAATGAAAGGACGGACACAAACTCTTTCAATGGAGAAGGCAATCCAAAAAGTAACCTTGGAAATGCTGTTTAGTCAATAAGGGCTTAGAGAAACACGAGGCATTATTACATTTTTAATAGCTTCTTTCCCAGCACATGCCTTACACACTGAAGACGTTCATTACATGCTTGCCTCCCATTTTTCTTCCTTGTCCAAGATCAAAGATACATATGAAACTTATGGAAGTGGTTAATTTTTTTATTTAAAATGGATTATTATTATTTTTAAATATTACAGAATTATATAAAGTAATTTCTTGCCCCTCTCTAATAGTAAGTTCTAAAGATAACCAGTTAGGGGCTTCCCTGGCGGTCCAGTGGTTAAGACTTTGCCCTCCAATGCGGAGGGTGCGAGTTCAATCCCTGGTTGGGGAGCTACGATCCCACATGCCTCGCAGCCAAAAGAGCGAAATGTAAAAACAGAAGCAGTATTGTCACAAATTCAATAAAGACTTTAAAAATGGTCCACATCAAAAACAATCTTAAAAAATAATAAAGATACCAGCTGTACCAGAGTAATATTTTGAAATATTACTCAAGGTTGCTAACCATCACCACCATTGACGTTTTGTCTTGTATCTTTCTCCACATCCTATGAGTACATAGTACCTTAGGAAAAAGTTGTTAACACAGAAGTAGAATATAAATAAATAAACTCTTGACCTTTGAGTTTCAACAGCTTAGACTGATGCAAGAAACAGAAAGGTTCCAGAAGAATTCTTGAGTATTCGGAGCTAGTTTTTCTGGCACACCCACCCTTCCCAACCCCACGGCACTTGACTACTCACGCCTAACTGGAGAAGAAGAAAAACTGGCGAAGGGTTTTGCTCGTGTTGAGAAGGGCACTCCGCTCAATGCTGGCCCCCTCCAAGTTGGATACAATAACAGGAACAAAAGATGGACCCAAGAGCAGCAAAACTGTACCCTTTCCCCAGCATGGTGAAGTAGGATAAGACTAAGGATGGATAGGTTAGGGTATTTAGGCAGACGAGGCAACTGAGACAACTGAGACAACTTCCAAGAGACAAAAAGATTCAGGCCCCCAAGCCTCCCCACACCTAGTGTGTCCTAACGGGGCAGCCATACACTTTCTGTACATCGAAGGGTCATGGAAATCCCTGAGAGAGGGCTAGAATTTTAAAGGTCTTGTGGTTAGTATGGACTTACAAGGCCACAGTGATTGTAACAAACTCATAAACAAAGGTACTGATAGGTTTCAATGCACAAAGCGTGAAAGAAGGCCAGATGTTTCTTACTGTCTTGGTTAGCTCAGACTATGGTAAGAAAATACCACACACTGCGTGGCTTAAACAACAGACATTTGTTTCTTGTAGTTCTGGAGACTGCAAGTGCAAGACCAAGGTGCCAGCCAATTTGGTTCCCGACGAAGGCCCTCTTCCTGGCTGGCAGGTGGTCACCTGTGTTCCTACATGGTGGAGAGGGTGTCCTGGGGTCTCTTCTCCTTCTTAGAAGGGCCTTAATTCCACTATGAGGGCCCCACACCCTAACTGCATCTAAAGCTAATTATCTCCCCAAAGGTCCTACCTCCAAATACCAGCACATCGGGGGTTGGGGCTTCAACAGGGAATTCTGGGTGGATGTAATTCAGTCCACAGCATTTTGCTCCTGCCCCCCTATTCACGTCTTTCTCACATCGAAAAATACATTCATTCCACCCCAACAGCCTCAAAAATCTTAACTGCTCTGGCATCAATTCTGAAGTCTAACCTTTCATTGAAAATCATCTAAAGCAGGAGCCCAGTGCAGCGTCTCCGCACACGGCCCGTCGCCTCCATCCTGAATTGCAGTGTCTCGCACGGCGCTTCTGCTCATGGTGTGAGGTGCTGGCACAGCCACATCACATGAAGAACTCTGGTCTGAAAGGCTGGGTGAAAGCCTTTGCATGCAGCACCCTATGAGCAAGTAAAACTAGACTGTGCACACAGGAGAAAAAGTTAAAACTCAATATCTTTGGGCCTGAACCAAGATGGCGGAGTAGAAGGACGTGCTCTCACTCCCTCTTGCGAGAGCACCAGAATCACAACTAGCTGCTGGACAGTCGTCAACAGGAAGACACTGGAACTCACCAAAAAAGATACCCCACATCCGAAGACAAAGGAGAAGCCACAGTGAGACGGTAGGAGGGGCGCAATCACAGCAAAATCAAATCCCATAACTGCTGGGTGGGTGACTCACAGACTGGAGAACACATGCCACAGAAGTTCACCAACTGGAGTGAAGGTTCTGAGCCCCACGTCAGGCTTCCGAAGCTGGGGCTCCAGCAACAGGAGGAGGAATTCCTAGAGAATCAGACTTTGAAGCCTAGTGGGATTTGACTGCAGGACTTTGACAGGCCTGGGGGAAACAGAGACTCCACTCTTGGAGGGCACACACAAAGGAGTGTGCGCATCGGGACCCAGGGGAAGGAGCAGTGACCCCACAGGAGACTGAACCAGAGCTACCTGCTAGTGTTGGAGGGTCTCCTGCAGAGGCAGGGGGTGGTTGTGGCTCACTGTGGGGACAAGGACACTGGCAGCAGAAGTTCTGGGAAGTACTCCTTGGTGAGAGCCCCCCCAGAGTCTGTCATTAGCCCCACCAAAGAGCCCAGGTAGGCTCCAGTGTTGCGTCGCCTCAGGCCAAACAACCAACAGGGAGGGAACCCAGCCCCACCCATCAGCAGACAAGCGGATTAAAGTTTTACTGAGCTCTGCCCACCAGAGCAGCAGCCAGCTCTACCCACCACCAGTCCCTCCCATCAGGAAGCTTGCAGAAGCCTCTCAGATAGCTTCATCCACACCAGAGGGCAGACAGCAGAAGCAAGAAGAACTACAATCCTGCAGCCTGTGGAACAAAAAACACATTCACAGAAAGACAGACAAGATGAAAAGGCAGAGGGCTATTTACCAGATGAAGGAACAAGATGAAACCCCAGAAAAACAACTAAATGAAGTGGAGATAGGAAACCTTCCAGAAAAAGAATTCAGAATAATGAGAGTGAAGATGATCCAGGACCTCGGAAAAAGAATGGAGGCAAAATCAAGAAGATGCAAGAAATGTTTAAAAAGACCTAGAAGAGTTAAAGAACAAACAAACAGAGATGAACAATACAATAAGTGAAATGAAAACTACACTAGAAGGAATCAATAGCAGAATAACTGAGGCAGAAGAACGGAGAAGTGACCTGGAAGACAGAATGGTGGAATTCACTGCCGTGGAACAGAATAAAGAAAAAAGAACGAAAAGAAACGAAGACAGCCTAAGAGACCTCTGGGACAACATGAAACGCAACAACATTCGCATTGCAGGGGTCCCAGAAGGAGAAGAGAGAGAAAGGACCAGAGAAAATATGTGAAGAGATTATAGTCGAAACTTCCCTAACATGGGAAAGGAAATAGCCACCAAAGTCCAGGAAGCGCAGAGAGTCCCATACAGGATAAACCTAAGGAGAAACACGCCAAGACACACAGTAAACAAATTGGCAAAAATTAAAAACAAAGAAAAATTATTGAAAGCAGCAAGGGAAAAATGACAAATAACATACAAGGGAACTCCCATAAGGTTAACAGCTGATTTCTCAGCAGAAACTCTGCAAGCCGGAAGGGAGTGGCATGATATACTTAAAGTGATGAAAGGGAAGAACCTACAACCAAGATTACTCTACCCAGCAAGGATCTCATTCAGATTTGATGGAGACACCAAAAGCTTTACAGACAAGCAAAAGCTAAGAGAATTCATCACCACCAAACCAGCTCTACAACAAATGCTAATGGAACTTCTCTAAGTGGGAGACACACGAGAAGAAAAGGACCTACAAAAACAAACCCAAAGCAATTAAGAAAATGGCCACAGGAACACACATATCGATAATTACCTTAAACATGAATGAATTAAATGCTCCAACCAAAAGACATAGGCCTGCTGAATGGATACAAAAACAAGACCCATATATATGCTGTCTACAAGAGACCCACTTCAGACGTAGGGGCACATACAGACTGAAAGTGAGGGGATGGAAAAAGATATTACGTGCAAATGGAAATCAAAAGAAAGCTGGAGTAGCAATACTCATATCACACAAAATAGAGTTTAAAATGAAGGATGTTACAAGAGGCAAGGAAGAACGCTACATAATGATCAGGGCTCAATCCAAGAAGAAGATATAACAATTATAAATACATATGCACCCAACATAGGAGCACCTCCATACATAAGGCAACTGCTAACAGCTATAAAAGAGGAAATCAACAGAAACACAGTAATAGTGGGGGACTTTAACACCTCACTTACACCAATGGACAGATCATCCAACATGAACATAAATAAGGAAAACAGAAGCTTTAAATGACACAACAGACCAGATAGATTTAATCGATATTTATAGGATATTCCGTGCAAAAAGAGCAGATTACACTTTCTTCTCAAGTGCGCAAGTAACGTTCTCCAGGATAGATCACATCTTGGGTCACAAATCAAGTCTCAGTAAATTTAAGAAAACTGAAATCATGTCAAGCATCTTTTCTGACCACAACGCTATGAGATTAGAAATGAATTACAGGGAAAAAAACGTAAAAAACACAAACACATGGAGGCGAAACAATACGTTACTAAATAACCAAGAGATCACTGAAGAAACCCAAGAGGAAATCAAAAACTACCTACAGACAAATTACAATGAGAACACGATGAACCAAAACCTATGGGATGCAGCAAAAGCGGTTCTAAGAGGGAAGTTTATAGCTA
This sequence comes from Inia geoffrensis, assembly GCA_036417435.1. Taxonomy (NCBI): domain Eukaryota; kingdom Metazoa; phylum Chordata; class Mammalia; order Artiodactyla; family Iniidae; genus Inia; species Inia geoffrensis. Next base: position 36,565,116 of record CM070919.1, on the reverse strand, counting down.
TACAAGACTACCTGAACAAACAAGAAGAATCTCAAATGAACAACCTAACCTTACACCTAAAGGAACTAGAGAAGGAAGCACAAACAAAACCCAAAGTTAGCAGAAGGAAAGAAATCATAAAGATCAGAGCAGAAATAAATGACAGAGAAGCAAAGAAAGCAATAGCAATGATCAATAAAACTAAACGCTGGTTCTTTGAGAAGATAAACAAAATTGATAAACCATTAGCCAGACTCATCAAGAAAAAAAGGGAGAGGACTCAAATCGATAAAATTAGAAATGAAAAAGAAGTTACAACAGACACCGCAGAAATACAAAGCATCCTAAGAGACTACTACAAGCAACTCTATGCCAATAAAATGAACAACCTGGAAGAAATGGACAAATTCTTAGAAAGGTATAACCTTCCAAGACTGAACCAGGTAGAGACAGAAAATATGAACAGATCAATCACAAGTCATGAAATTGAAACTGTGATTAAAAATCTTCCAACAAACAAAAGTCCAGGACCAGATGGCTTCACAGGTGAATTCTATCAAACATTTAGAGAAGAGCCAACACCCATCCTTCTGAAACTCTTCCAAAAAATTGCAGAGGAAAGAACACTCCCAAACTCACTCTATGAGGCCACCCTCACCCTGATACCAAAACCAGACAAAGATACTACAAAAAAAGAAAATTACAGACCAATATCACTGATGAATATAGATGCAAAAATCCTCAACAAAATACTAGCAAACAGAATCCAACAACACATTAAAAGGACCATACACCATGATCAAGTGATATTTATCCCAGGGATGCAAGGATTCTTCAATAGACACAAATCAATCAATGTGATGCACCATATTAACAAACTGAAGAAGAAAAACCATATGATCACCTCAATAGATGCAGAAAAAGCTTTTGACAAAATTCAACACCCATTTATGATAAAAAACTCTCCAGAAAGTGGGCATAGAGGGAACCTACCTCAACATAATAAAGGCCATATACAACAGACTCACAGCAACCATCATTCTCAATGATGAAAAACTGAAAGCATTTCCTCTAAGATCAGGAACAAGACAAGGACGTCCACTCTCACCACTATTGTTCAACATAGCTTTGGAAGTCCTAGCCATGGCAATCAGGGAAGAAAAAGAAATAACAGGAATACAAATTGGAAAAGAAGAAGTAAAACTGTCCCTGTTTGCAGATGACATGATACTATACACAGAGAATCCTAAGGATGCCACCAGAAAACTACTAGAGCTAATCAATGAATTTGGTAATGTAGCAGGATACAAAATTCATGCACAGAAGTCACTTGCATTCCTATACACTAATGATGAAAAATCTGAAAGAGAAATTAAGGAAACACTCCCATTTAGCACTGCAACAAAAAGAATAAAATACCTAGGAATAAACCTACCTAGGGAGATAAAAGACCTGTATGCAGAAAACTGTAAGACACTGATGAAAGAAATTAAAGATGATACCAACAGATGGAGAGACATACCATGTTCTTGGACTGGAAGAATCAATACTGTGAAAATGACTATACTACCCAAAGCAGTCTACAGATTCAATGCAATCCTTATCAAATTACCAATGGAATTTTTTACGGAACTAGAACAAAAAACCTTAAAATCTGTATGGAGACACAGAAGACCCAGAATAGCCAAAGCAGTCTTGAGGGAAAAAAAAAAAGAGCTGGAGGAATCAGACTCCCTGACTTCAGACTATACTACAAACCTACAGTAATCAAGACAATATGGTGCTGGCACAAAAACAGAAACACAGATCAGCAGAACAGGATAGAAAGCCCAGAGGTAAACCCACGCACCTATGGTCAACTACTCTATGACAAAGGAGGCAAGGATACACAATGGAGAAAAGACAGCCTCTTCAATAAGTGGTGCTGGGAAAACTGGACAGCTACATGTAAAAGAATGAAATTAGAACACTCCCTAACACCATGCACAAAAATAAGCTCAAAATGGATTCGAGACCTAAATGTAAGGCCAGACACTATCAAACTCTTAGAGGAAAACATAGGCAGAACACTCTATGACATACATCACAGCAAGATCCTTTTTGACCCACCTCCTAGAATAATGGAAATAAAAACAAAAAGAAACAAATGGGACCTAATGAAACTTAAAAGGTTTTGCACAGAAAAGGAAACCATAAACAAGATGAAAAGACAACCCTCAGAATGGGAGAAAATATTTGCAAATGAATCAACGGACAAAGGATTAATCTCCAAAATATATAAACATCTCATGCAGCTCAATGTTAAAAAAACAAACAACCCGATCCAAAAATAAGCAGAAGGCCTAAATAGACATGTGTCCAAAGAAGATATACAGATTGCCAACAAACACGTGAAAGAATGCTCAACATCATTAATCATTAGAGAAATGCAAATCAAAATTACAATGAGGTATCACCTCACACCAGTTAGAATGGGTATCATCAGAAAATCTACAAACAACAAATGCTGGAGAGGGTGTGGAGAAAAGGGAACCCCCTTCCACTCCTGGTGGGAATGTAAACTGATACCGCCACTATGGAGAACAGTATGGAGGTTACTTTAAAAACTAAAAATAGAACTACCATACGACCCAGCAATCCCACTACTGGGCATATACCCAGAGAAAACCATAATTCAAAAAGACACATGCACCCCAATGTTCACTGCAGCACTATTTACAATAGCCAGGTCATGGAGGCAACCTAAGTGTCCATCGACAGAGGAATGTATAAAGAAGACGTGGTACATATATACAATGCAATATTACTCAGCCATAAAAAGGAACAAAATTGGGTCATTTTTTGAGACGTGGATGGATCTAGAGACTGTCATACAGAGTGAAGTAAGTCACAAAGACAAAAACAAATATCGTATATTAACGCATGTATGTGGAACCTAGGAAAAGGGTACAGATGAACCGGTTTGCAGGGCAGAAGCTGAGACACAGATGTAGAGAACAAACGTATGGACACCAAGGGGGGAAAGCGGCGGTGGGGTGCGGGTGGGGGTGTGATGAGTTGGGCGATTGGGATTGACATGTATGCACTGATGTGTACAGAACTGATGACTAATAAGAACCTGCTGTATAAAAAAATAAATAAAAACAGTATCATCTAAATCAGATATGGGTGAGACTTGAGGATTCATTCTGAGGCAAAATTCTCTCCCGCTGTGAACCTGTGAAACCAGACAAGTTACACACTTTCAAAAATACAATTGTGGGACAGGCACAGGATAGACAGCCCCTTTCCAAAAGGGGGAAATAAGAAAGAAGAAAGGAGTGATGGGTCCTAAGCAAGTCCAAAACTCATTAAGGCAAATTCCACCAGATCTTAAGGCTCAGGAGTAATCCTCTGTGGTCGGATGGTCTCCCTCCCAAGGCTCAGGAGTAATCCTCTGTGGTCGGATGGTCTCCCTCCCAGACCCACTGGGGCAGTGGTTGGGTTCCACAGCTCTGCTGGGTGGTGGTTACACCCCCAAGGCTCTGGGTAGCCCTGTCCCCAGCGCTTCACACAGATGCCTTCTGGCCTGTGGAAACCTAGGCGGTGGCCCTGATGATCTCTGAATTGCTTTCAGCGTCCTTTTTCCCTTTTCTTGAAGAACAGCGCAGGTTTCTAGACCAACGGCTCTGTATTCCAGTAGTGTAGGATATTAAGAAGTCTGACAGTCTTCTTTCATCTTATCTCACTTTTTCTGTCCAGTTAGTTTAAACTGGTATAACCCCGACTCTCTTCCTGGCTTCTGTTGCAATGGCTGACTAAGACCTTGATTCGCACCCATGGTTTCTTTATCAAATGACTGCTCAGCTACACCCTCAGTGGCCCCTTCAGAACAAGCTTTCTCATTCTTTGCATTATGGGTAGGCCGAGTATCTTCCAAACCTTCAAGTTCTGATTGCTTTCTGCCTAACAATTCCTTACTCAACTTATCACTCTCTTTTAGCATTTTTCTCTAAGCACTGGAAGGAACCAAGATGATACTTCAACACTTTGCTTAGAAGTCTCCTTAGTTAAATATCCAATTTCATCATTCAGAAGTTCTACCTTCCACAAAACATGAGAACACAGTTCAGCCAAGCTTTCTGCCAGTCCATAACAAGGATCACCTCTCCTCCAGTTCCCACTAACATGTTCCTCATTTCCATGTGAGACCTCACTCCTATCGATTTTAACATTCATATTTCTAGCATGGACGCAACTCAGAACTCCTCCAGCCTCCACCCAATACCCAGTTCCAAAGCCACTTCCACATGTTTAGGTATTTGTTACAGCTGCACCCTCTCTCTTGATACCAAAACCTCTACTGGGTTGTTACAACAAAACACCATAGATTGGGTGGCTTAACAACAGACATTTATTTCTCACAGTTCTGCAGGCCAGGAAGTCCAAGATCAAAGTGCCAGCGATTGGGTTCCTGGTGAGGACCCTCCTCTTGGCCCCCAGTCGTCCAGACAGTTGCCTTCTTGCTGTGTCCTCACAATACAGAGAGAACTCTGGTGTCTCTTCTTCTTCCTATAAGGGCACTAACCCCATCAGGAGAGCTCTACCCTCATGATCCCATCTAACCTCAATATCTCCCCAAAGCCTCGTCTCCAAATACCATCACACTGGGATTATTAGGTCTTCAAAATATGGGATTTTGAGGGGGTAATTCAATCCATGGCACTCATCATAATATGACATTAATATAATCATATTCCTAGGATGAGATTAGGAAGTTGATGAGAAACCCTGATTTGACTATATCCATCTGAAGAGTTTCTACCATCTGGTGAAATGGGGGCTCAAAATTAAAAGAATAAAGACACTTATAAACTTATATAGCATAAGCTTGTGTAGACACACACAAACGCACACACACACAGATTTTTAGAAAATGAAATCAATCTTCATACTTAGTTTGGCCAAGTACCTTTTTATCCACTCCACAATAGAGCATAGGTGTCTTTTCAAGTTAGTGTGTATCTATCTATACACAAGTGTGTGTGTGCGTACAACTCACACACACTCTTGTTTATATACACAATATATCTTATATACTTTTAAAACAATAACTGAATAGTATTATTACATAGCATGAATGCCCTTCTGACGGACTTTTAGTTTGCTTCTAATGTCCACTGAGTACTTATACTTGCAATCACTTATATAACTATTTCTACAGGATACATCCAGAGAAATGAGATACTGAGTCACAGCTCATCCACATAGCAATTTTGATAGGTACTGACAAAAAACTTTCTCATTAAATTAAAAAAATTTTTCGTCATAAAAAATGCACGTGCAGGGCTTCCCTGGTGGCGCAGTGGTTCAGAGTCCGCCTGCCGATGCAGGGGCCACGGGTTCGTGCCCGGGTCCGGGAAGATCCCACATGCCGCGGAGCGGCTGGGCCCCTGAGCCATGGCCGCTGAGCCTGCGCGTCCGGAGCCTGTGCTCCGCAACGGGAGAGGCCACAGCAGTGAGAGGCCCGCGTAACACACACACACACACACACACACACACACACACACACACACACACACACAAAATGCACGTGCAGTATAAAAACTGGGAGAAACAGAACTACAGAAAAATAAAGAAAACTAGGAAAAGGAAAAAACAAAAACCATCCATAATCCACATACCCAGAAGTATTTTTGTTTCTTTCTTTCCCGGCCTTTTTTTCTTGTACAAATACAGTCACAATTCCGATCATACTGTATTGTTTTGTTTTGCTATTTTTTTATGTATCATCGTGTCATAAGCATCCTCCTATGTCATTAAATATTTGGAAGAATTTTTTAAACTGTGAAGAACTATGAAGATATGAGCTACTTTTTAAACACTTTTATTTAGATATCATTTATATACTATAAGGTTTGTACTTTTAAAATTCGAATTCATAAATTCAACAGTTTTAAATAAATCTACAGAATTTTACACGCATCAGTCAATCCAGTTTTAGAACATTTCCATCAATGCTGTATTACAAATGGAGCGATAGTTTAGGAGAGATATCCTATACTACTTAAAAGAACAAGCAAACATTATATATATATATATATATATATATATATATATACACACACACATACATATATATCTCAACACTCAGATTTTACACTAAATGGAGAGACTATTTCTAAAGCATTGTCTTCTCTGACAAGTTGCGTCTTTGCCCATTTATTTTTCCTCCGCAATGCCCTTTTTCATATGGATGTTCTTGAATGTTTTCTTTTCCCTTCCTCCTTCCCCTGAGCAGGCTACGTTCATTTACGATACCCTGCTGCCTCGTTTCCTTGTGGTACCGTCAGGATTGCTGCTTTATATGTGCTGTGAGCCCTTGGGAGCTGGAAAAGCAGCATGAAACAGATGTGATACTTGTCAGTTTTCTTCCTGCTGCTCCTGAGAAGGGAGCCCTTTGTTCAAGAACAGAGCGGGCATGACCACCCACTGATGGCATGAACCACGGGAAAGAACAAGTGAAACGGCCCTGGCTTTCCTTGAAAATCTCTCTTCCCTAGCAGAGGGAAGAGAGATTTTGCTTCTGCTGGTATTACCAGGAGATCATCGACTGAAGGGGCAGCAGCAATGGAAGTGAACTCGAGGGAATAAAGCCAAGTTTTGAAACTATTAAATGGCTGAATCATCTTCACAGAGTATCATTCTCAACTTTGTTAATAAACAAGAAATTCGAGACTGTTGTGGAATATGTATCATTATTCCAATTATCCTTTCTATTTTCCAGTTTTTTATCTTTTCTTTTTTAGTTTTTAAATGAATAGAAGTGCGTGAGTGTATGCAATTGTGGGCGTTTGCATTAAGATACTTTTGAAATTTTAATTCTTATAACTTACTCTTGTGCACTGCAATACTGCCAGGGTGAAGTGTGTGTGTGTGTGTGTGTGTGTGTGTGTGTGTGTGTGTGTGTGTGTGTGTGTGTGTAGCGTAGGGATGGATAGCTTCTCTTGATAGAATGTATGAGGATTCCCAATTCTCCCATTTCGCAAATTAAATTTCAATAGAAGCATGTGCTTTCAAGTAATTCTGAATGAAATCAAGCTTAAAGTGACCAGTGTGGAGTGGAGAAAAAATTTATGAAATGAATACAGCAGAGCTGGGGCAGTAAAAAAAAAAAAAAAAAAATCAATAGAGAATCTTAACGTTTTATTATAGGCTTCTTGCACGTGGTACACATTTTTCTTTTCATTCCAGGCTATCATGTTGCCAGTTTCTGGCTTTGCTATTACAAAGTAATCCTAGAAAGGCAGGTAACTCTGTTCAAGAGAAAAGTTTGAATTCTAAACAGAACAAAGGATCTTTTGACTAGTGGTTACTATTTTATTGTAATTAAGCAAAAGTAGCGAGATCTGAGTGAGGACCAAAGAACAAGGAACTCGTCATTTCTATGGCAACAAGGAAAATTACTCCTTTCAGAGGTTTTAGGGAACTCTTTGCATTACACCACTTTTGACAAATTTAATTCAAATAACTCAATCCTGTGTACTGGATTATTCTCAGGATTAATAAATATATATAAATATAAACTGCTTTTAAGATATTATTTAATGTAAGCACCACAAAATCTTTTTGCTGGATTGACATAAAGAGCAGTGATTTTCCAAACACAGAGCTAAGATATGAAGAAAAAGAGAGAGAAGAGAAAGAAAGAGAATAAAATAGAAAATGCCGAGAATAATGTTAAATAAAGAATAATCTAACCTGATTGGAGGCTCAGTGGTCACAGCTGACACCCTGGAGAATTATGATGCCAGCTGAATTGCATTAAGTTCAAAGCCTCAATGAACATGCCTTAAATAACCACAAGGGTGGATCAACATTGGACACGTGGATTATTCTTATTATAATTTTGCATATGATACTTTTCTCTAGCGAAACTGTCAATTTTACCCTCCTCAGTATTATAACATCTCAAATAAGGAAACATTAGGCTTTAAAACTTCCCTGGAAGAAGAATAAACACTGATTTATATCTAATAACAAATCAGGACAAGGGGTCTGCCAGCTCATGCTACAGAAATACAGAATTTCTGTTTACATTAGGAGAAATACTTTAATGTGTGCCATTTTGCACCATATTACAATCGGATTAAAACTGTTGCTTATTCGTTTTGTTTGCACTGATGAGATTAATATCAACAGTCTTTACTGAAGAACCAACAAGGCTGCAGCGGCTTTTTATGCATTTACATTCCCAATCTACTTCCTCTTTCTCAACTGACGCACCGCGTCTTTTAAGAAACGGCATCTTTCAGCTCTGCCATTTTCATCACCTTCATCTCGAGAGCCTGCTGGCAAGTCAGCGGCATGTCAGAAATGGGTGACGAACGTGAAGACATGCAAGTGTGAATTTCACGAAGCATGATGCTCCTTCCATGCCATGTATTTTTGGCCACTAAAACACTGTAAGTACTTAGCTTCAACACCCCATGTTGTGCATCTCATCCCAGTAGCAATTACAGCTAGAGTCCAGCTGTCAAAACCTGATGGAGATGCTGTGCGGATTCAACGAAGCAAAAGCACGACTCCTTAGCAGTGCTTCCCTTGCTTTCTGCACCCCAGGCGTGTACTGACAGGGCAGCTCATTTCTATTCCTCCCTCTTCTCCACTCCAACGAGGGCAATCTACTGAAAAATAACCCAGAAGCTCAGGACCACCTCAGATGCCATTTAAATCCTTCCTTAATACGTTAAAGGGAAATCAGATTGCAGCCACAGATGAAAGCACGGCGAGGTAAAGAGGCAATACACCAAGCCCATCTGCAAGTTCTCTCTTTCTCGTTACTCTGAAGAAATGGAATCAATCCGGTCAGACCAGCAGTAAACTTGGGCTGCAACTCAGCAACGGGCAGGTAACTCTCCTGGAAACGGTGATAGTTATACATATTGATCCAGAAAGAAATGAGTACAATTAATGTATGAATGGTACAGACACCTAGGTAAAAGCGTTTCTGATGCACATGGAGCCTTTTTATGCCCAAGCACGCCTGAGGGACACCATCAATTCCGAAGTTTCTCTGCCTCTCACCTGGGGTGGTGACACCACAGTAGCTGGAGGCTGGTGAGGAGGAGAGAGGTGAGTGCAGAGGCAGGGAATAGAGTGCATCTTCATCTGTCTGTCCCGGGTGTGACGGGAGGCTGCAGTTGGAACTCCAAGTCCCATGATTTTGCACCCTGTGGCTTCTCTTTGAGCATTGCTGGGTGGAGACTATACCGAGATTAAACAGAGCAGGGGGCAAACCCATCAATAAGGAAGACTGTTAACACGTGGGTTAATAAATTATACCCCTTGCTTGGGGCTCTTTGTAAATGACGCTCATTTGTTACCTTAAATAAGATGCTAGTCCTTTATTAAAAGAAATGAACATTTGAAAACATTGATTAAGAGCTGAGACCTGGCTTACTTAACAAAAATGTGAAAAATAGACACAAATGCAGAAGTTCAAATACAGATTATAGTTTACTCATAGACAATAACTTCAATGAAGCTCAGGGTGCCGAGTTCACAGAACAAGTGACCAGAGTTGGCAGGTGAACAGTAAAAAGAGTCCCTGTTGTTAAATGTGCTAATCAATTTGTACAGTTTTGATAACATCCTTTTGAAATGTGCAGTTGGGCCTGACTAATATAAAGAATCGACTTATACACAGATAATTAGAGAGAATGTTGAGTGGAAATGAGAAAAGTCATTTCATTTTACATTTTATGTGAGTTGTTATAATTTTAAGGTTCTCCCCCCAAAACCCACCAAAAAAACAGACAGAGACCTAGGAATCTTAAAGGAGGTAATGTCTGGTAACCATATTTAACAACTCATTCTTAGCGCATATTAGACGTGTGATAAAATTTGGCCGTTGGGGTGAGTGAATCATTGATGCATTCAGGCAGCTTCCAGGCTGACGTAATGCTCAGCCCTCCTGCCTTCCCTTGCCTACTTCTGGGGACTGAGATGAAGCAGAGAAACCCAGTGGGTGTGCAATTTTACCTAGCTCAGCACGCACCAGGATAACTAAATGCTTCTGTCTGTTTCCCAGTTTCTCTGCCTGTATGATAACATGGGGCTGGAGTGGTCACCACTTCATCCTATGAGTGGCTCATCCTCACTTCAGTGTTTGCCTGTGACGTAATGTGCATGTTTATGCTTCTCCAAATTAACTCGATGCAGTGTTGGCTACAGTGGAGTGGGAAGGGAAAAGAGATATTTGTAAGTGGAGGCCCTTTAAACCTCAATACTTGAGTAAGTAAAAACTTTTAAAGTTGCCATTCTCTAAATAGGAAGTGATTCTTTGGAAAAGAAAAACTTTCCTTTTTAAATAGGACAATTCATGCTTATGAATTCCAATGACTGAATGATTTCACTAATTACTTTGTTGCATTCCACTTGGAATAGTTTGCATGGTTGAGTTTGTAATGCAATAAACTATGCCTGAATGGTCTGTTTACTCGACTGCAAGTTACAAGGAAAACACTTTTTCCTTAAAGGATTTCTCTTTGAAATGCACAAAATGGCAAAAAGCCAAGGGAAGCTGGTGCTTAAGCAACCAAGACTGAGCAGTGCCTGCGTGCATTTCAATCCCAGCCAACTGAAGTAAATGTTATTGGAGCTTTTGTGCTGTAAAATTGCTGCTTTCATGCCCACTGCATCCGACAAAAGGAATCCTTGGTCTACTAGGAAGGAGGGAGGCTGTTCTACCATCTAGCCAGATTTCTACATTCCCAAGAAGAGGGCCAACGACACTCAGGCTGGCAATGCAACTGGATGGAGAAAGGGACTAAACAGAAAAAAATATACATTACTATTATTTTTTGAATTAAGCACTGGGAGCTAGAAAGTTATTCTTTCAGAACAACTCTTTAGCATTTGTTAAAAAAGAAATTCATGTGGGAGAGTACTGGGTTTACGAATTACATTTTAAAATTTAATTTTCATAAAATTATAAAAATGTTATATTTTAAGTGTCATAAAATCAAGATCAGTAAATACATTATTGAATTTTGAAGGGTAACAATTTAAAATTCGTATAATGCATATAATTTAATATCTGCATTTGTATTTTTTTTTGAGATACTGAACTTTCCTTGACATGCTATTTACTTGTATGGCTGTTTAGTTTATATTAATATTTTATTTATTAGGACATTCATTCAAGGCTCATTTATTGAGCACCTAATATGAATCAGCCATGGAATTTCATTTCTAATGTTGCACTTTTAAATGCATTTTAAGCCCCAAATCTATGTTTAAGCTCCAAGCCATACAGATATTTTTTTTCTTAAAATTACTGAAAATACTTTTTTAAAAGTTTCTATTGCTACTACCAAGAAACTAATTTCTTTTTCAGAATTATCCTAACATAATGTCTACCATAAAAGCATGACATCTGAAATAAGACAAACAGCATTACAGTTAATGGGGGGGGACGAGTCAAACAATATTTCTTGATTTAAAAAACAACTTTACAATAGGTTGTCAGTGATTACAACACACAGTTATATCTATACCTGATATCAAAAAAGAATTGCAGTAAAAAAAAAAAAAAGAACTGTAGTGAATAATACACAATGATTTGGCATCCCTTGCCTCATTTAATCATAGACTAATTCCAGTAGAATGGTTTGTTACTCACACCCTTACTTTGCATTAACCATACATTTTCAGCATGTACTCACACGGCCATTAATGTGAACTAAGTAAGTAACCACATTCACTGCTTTTTTTTTTTTTTTTTTGGAAGACCAGGGATATTACGGTGTCCACTGTACGTGTGAGGCATAAAAAACAGACCACAGTAGTTCTGCCTCCCTATTCTCTCTTTTGCTTAACCTTTTTAAGCTGTTCACTGCTTTGGCTTTAGAAAGGGTGAAGAAAAAGAGAAACATAAATCTTGAAAGAAGAAAAAGGAGGCTTAAGAGGAAAAGCAGAGAAGTGGAAATAGAATCCAAGCTGCAAAAAGACAAATCAGACCCCGTTCCATGTCTCCCAAGTACTCATGATAGGATGAAGTGGGCTTTGTTTCAGAATTCTTTTGATTACTCTTTCCTCCATGGCTTTTAGATAGATCTGCCTCTTAACTTCCAGTTGATAATCCTATGACCCTGGGCGAGTTATTTAACCTCTCCATGCCACAGATTCTTCATGTGTAAAACAGGGTTAATGATACCAACTCCTCAGGGCTATGAACATTAAATTAGAGATCTCTCTCTCTCTCTCTCTCTCTCTCTCACACACACACACACACACACACACACACACACACACACACACACACACACATTACCTGGCATACTAGCTTCCTCACAGTAGGTACCCAATAAATGTTAAAAACATCTATCTACATATACACATACACACACATATAAAATAGCAAGTGTTCCATTTCTCAAATCAATAATTTTTTTTTAACAATCTTGTTTGAAAGAATCAAGAAACATGTTTACAAGTTAGATTAAGAATTAAGCTGGTCTTCCTAATTACCCTTTGAATAATGGAGGTTTCTGAATTATATTTTTCCTGCATGTGATTTTTTAACTGCACATTTCAGAATAGCATAAATAAAAAACATGAATAGGTAGCAAGAGTAGTACAGATATGCATTTCACTTCAACTATCCGTGTAAAGCTATCTGGAACCAAGTTTCTGGATCCTAACCTAGTTGATATCTGGAGACAGTTCTGTCCTTTAGTTTTAAGTGCTGCTTTTTAAAATTCTGAGTAGACAACACGTCTACTATAGAATCAATTATGCTCTTTCCAGATTCTTTTGTCTGTTTGTTTGTTTGTTTGTGGTCCGCGGGCCTCTCACTGCTGTGGCCCCTCCCGTTGCGGAGCACAGGCTCCGGACGCGCAGGCTCAGCGGCCATGGCTCACGGGCCCAGCCGCTCCGCGGCATGTGGGATCCTCCCGGACCGGGGCACGAACCCGTGTCCCCTGCGTCGGCAGGCGGACTCCCAACCCCTGCGCCACCAGGGAAGCCCCAGGTTCTTCTGGATCTCACATTTTCTTATTACAGGTTAATGGGACTATATCTTTGGATATTATCATGTCTACAGTATGTTACACTTTATGCAGGTTGGCCCATCCTGGGAGACAGTCTCCTTGCGGAAGGAATCATTTGTCACTCCAAACCTACTGATCTGTGAATAGGCTGAAATGATGCTTCGAGAAAGATATGCAGTTAATGATAAACGTGTGGACGACACGTTTCTCTGAAAGCAGAGAAACCAACATTCAAAGTGAACGTAATTGGTCTTGTCTCAATCATTAAGAAAAAAAGGTAGAAAACTATAATTCTTGGAAGAAATATGAATAACAAGGATAAGGTAGTTCAACTAATTGTCCAACCACACCATAAAAACGGTCAGTGGTTAGATGTGACGAGTACAGTAATTACCTTTTGCCAAAAGTTGGAATACTTAAGTGAGCAAAGATAAATTCTTTGTATGTTAGAATAACAGTACAAATGGCTTAGGCATTGCAACTAAGGAAGAAAAACACAAAAGAGATTAATCAAGTCGGAGATCAAGCAATTAAAAAAAACTGGCTAGTCATCAGAAAACCTTTGTTAAGTTTAAAATGTTTCCCTGCTCACCCAAAGCATGAGAAAAAAAATGAATAGCTTTTGACCTAAGGGATATTCACGTTCCCAGGCTAATGTTTTTGGTCAGGTACCACAGAGGTACATATACTAGTGCCTAAGATTGGCCAAAAGTAACATGATACAGATGGTTTTTATGAAGACAAAATTGAGACACCTTCCTAATCTATTCCTGAATATGAGACTTCAGGGGTTGTATGGTAAGGGAGTAGACATAAAACTGGTCGTTTGGCAAAGAGGAAAGATTGAGTTAAGGGGTCTTGTGCTTTGAGGAAATTTGGCACCTGAAGTGAAAGGGTTTAAAAATCAGAGGCTCTGAAACAAGTTAAAGCACAAAACAGATGGACTCTTAACTCTCCATTTTCTTTGAAGAGCTGGGATCCTAACACAGGTTATCAAGCTGCTGTAATTTGAAAACGTGCTGTAAAAGCCAAGGGCATGAGTGCCTTTCAATTCTAAATGAGCATCTTTAACTCTTTAGTTTACCTCTTCCTAAGCTGTAAGCAATTGAGTCAAGGAATGACAGACTATTTAAAAATAAAGTGTCATCATTAAAAGGATCAGCATCTTACCCTTAGGTTTATTCACAGTAAAACAGTTTCAATTTTCTCAATGAGTTGTTAAGATTATAAAAATGAATTAGGATGTACTTCTTATAAAGGGCTGCCCTTGCTCTGAACCTCTGTTTTTTACTGATTGAACGTCATGTACCTCCTGGGACCAGGTGCTGGCTTTCCCTGTGGTCAAGCTCTACGATTTTCTGAAAGACTACGGAGAGCGTTGAACCTTCTGGAGTTGATCCCTAAATTCAATCAAGATTCAACTTGGGGAAACAAAATATATTTTATACAATTTTTAAATATCTTTTAAGTTCGTCTGGAGTACATTCATTAATAGGACCCATATTAAAATAACTCACTTGGTCTTCAACCTTCAAGTCTAACCTAAATATCTCATTCTATAGTTTAATCTACTTTTTCTTTTTCCCATCTTTGGCCAAAACTAGGACCAGATGGTCACCATCCATTACATCTTCAAAAACGATTAATACATCTCCCTTTAGCTTTCTTTCCTCTCTACTAAACAATTCAATTCTTCTTGAGGTTTTCTCACAAGAGTCTCATTTTCTATGCTTCTAATTAGCCTGGTGGCTCTCAGAACACTCTTCAAGTTTCAGAACGGTGCAGCAAAACTGAATTCTGGTAAAGGTCCGACCAACGCAAAATAAAATGGTTTAAATATCACACAGCTAGACTGAGAGGTCCCTGGGAGCAGGAAGCAAGTCTTGTACATCTTTGTAGTACCTGAAACATACCAGGTATTCAATAAATGATGAATTAATGGGTCAGCAATCATCAGAGCTCAAAATGTCACCCACTACTGGAAAGCAAATCAAGAGTTTTTTTGTTGTTGTTATTTTTAAGCGATGGTAGGGAAAGGAAAAATGCTAACACCGGAAAAATTTCCGCCAAGGCCCAAGCTAATGAACAGTCTTGTCACTCCCAAATGTCACATACCACTTAACTTTAAACACAGTAACAGATGCAACCTTAGAATACTTCTGCACAATTATCAAATTTTACTAGTCTGCATAATGAACAGGGGGTCACGTTAAGTCAGTTACAAGAGTGATCATATCTTGAATGAGTCTTAGTAAATCATGTTTATATTAATTTTATCCTTGTAGTATGAATATTATTTCCCTCCTTTAGTACACTTTACAATAGATGCAATGCACTCTATCAGTAGCACTTCTAATCACCAGAGGCTGAAAAGTTATTTCTTCATGAAAATTCACTTGAGTTTGTATCTGTACAGTTCACAGAGTTATCCTGCAACCCTTGCTCTTACATTTTTATAAAAATGATTATTTGCATGAACGGAATATTGTCAGAGTCAGAAAAGTTAGCTCGAGAGCTCTGTTTAAAAGAAGGGGTAGTTTATCGTCTTTGTCTTACGGAGGGGGGAGGGAGGTACAATTACATATAAAGATTTTTTTAACAGAAACTCCTTAAATCAATTCCCGCCTGGCTTACTCTCCGAAATATTGCTCAATCCCTGTAGCGAATGTTGAAATAAACATCTTCCATTCCCAGTCCTCAGGATGTGTTTTCATTCAACAAACACTTACTCAGTAACTACTCTATGTTAAGCCCTGCATTAGGTATAGGGATTACAAAATAGACACCTTCTGTCTTAACCTCAAATAGCTCACATGACGAGAGGCAGGATTTACAGTAATAGAAGAGCTTCCAACTACCCTAGTGTTAGGGGTACTGATAACCTGCCTCCGGTGATGCAAACCCAGGGAATCTGAAATAAACATTTTAAGCAAGCTTCAGAGGTTAACAAAGCCAGAATAAGGTTTCCCAGAGCAAAATCAAGAACAAATCTGCCAGATGTTGAAATGACTAACATCTGCAAACGATGTTATCACCTGAGAGAAAAGACAGTTTCATCAGAGCAGGAAGGAGTAAGAAACTCAGAATTATTTCAGGGACTGTGACCCCAGTGTTCAGTTTTAGTAAACAGAAGCTACTCTTTAGCAATATGTGATAGTACTCTGAGGATGAGCCCTCAACAAACAGGCCTGTAAGTACAGCTACTTTTCACTTATCTGTGGATCAAAGTATACTCAAATTCTCCAACTCTGTATTTAAACTTATAAACCCATATACATACATACGTACGTATGACCACTTGAGCTATTTTAGCAATTCCTATTTTCTGCTATAAATCCCATGTTAATGCTGACTTTTTTTAAGATTAGAATCTCTAAATAATTTTATGGTCATCTTGTATAATTTTTAAAAGTTACTCCTTGTAAAATAGTAAGCGTTGGGCTTCAATAGAATCTTTATAAGTCCTTTAACCACTTTCATATACAAGTAAGATTCCAATACATCATTATAACCCCAAAGAAGGATTCCCACTTTGACTGCCCAGTACATCTAAAACAACAAACTGCAATTCCTAAATGAACCCCAAATCTCTTGTTTTCTTTGCCTATAGGTAGATTCCACTGTAGTCGGACTAAATTAAAAGGAGGAGAAAAGCAGATTTTTAATCAGACTGCAAAGGCACTTCTTTTCTAACCCTCATTCCGTCTGTTCCGAATGCCCTAAGGTTTTCAGCTATACGTGAGCGGTTACAAGTATCCTGTGTTTCTTTATACTGTCTGAAAGACCAATTCTCCTCAAGAAGAATGCATGATATTTTAAAGAGAAAATCCTTCTTAAAGGATCTCAAAGGTGAAAAGGAAGCAAAGAAAATACTTCAAAAGCAGAGGCTCCTCAGTGAAAAGCGCTGAGTTCTGGAAGCGTGACTCAAACCCTGACGGGGCTGCTTCTGGGCTTCTGAGATGCTGACAACCCTAACATTTGCCTCCAGTTCTTGCAGAGAACTCACCTAACACGTACCCCTAATCCGGAAAACACTAGAAGCGAAGCACTTAGAGTTCTGAAGTCCCACAAGATGAGCTGGAGAACTCAAACAACACATTCCTCCTTAACCCGCGGGCTTTTTGATGCTATTACAGACTGCATCTTAGAATGGTAACTACTCCACCCGTCTTTTATTGGAAAACAACGAAAGGAAAAGGCTTTATTTTTAAAACACCAGTTTCCAAATCACGAATCTGCCTTTGAACAGAATTAATTCTTTGAAGTGAACTTTTTTGGTCTACAATTACTATGGTGGCATTTTACCTGATTGTAACTTCACACACACACACACACACACACACACACACACAACAAGCACTGCACACTTACACACATACGCACACACACAAACCAGAATAATACACAGTTCTGGGAGAATTAAAATTTTCCACAATGTCACCTGGACACATTAGAATTATATCTGGAAGAGACTTCCTAAATTTGTACCTTACCTTACCTACTCTCCTGCTCATTTAGGTAACTTATTGTTGGGTTGCAATGTAAAGAGAAGAAAAAAAAAAATCACATCATCTCTGTTTTTCATTTTGTAAAAGCAGGTGACGGGGTCCTTTAGAAAATATCATGAAGCAATCATGAAAATCGGAGTCTAGTTGCCATGGTGGGGACAGCAGTGGAGTGAGGAGACAGAATAAGGATAACTTAGAGTCAGAAGGATTTCAAGGAGTGCTGATGTTTCCTTTCTAAAACAAGGTTGGCAATTGACAGTGATTTGCTGTGTTAAGAAAATCCAAGGCTGCCTAGGAAAGACTGCCGTGATCCACGATCGGTATCTGTTATAAGCATTAGAGGCGGGAATGTTAACATATATGCCACACACTTGTCATCTCTGGAGTAGAAGATGTAAGTCAGGTGACTAAGCAAAGAGTGCCAGGATCAACAGGCCACCCGCCCAGGGCCGTGCAAGTGCCCTTTCCCTAGGAGAGCCGCAGAGGCCTTTTTTCCCCTCCAAAGAAGTAGCAAACTTGTGTTGGAGTTGTGAAGGGTCAGTGTTATCAACATAGACATTCTTCAAGCTCCTAAAACTCATGTGTCTACTGTGAATATTGTACAACTGAAAGCATCTCATAGTTTCCTCAAACAAGAAGAAAGTCTGGGTTTGGACTAGGGAAATTCTGAATGGTGAGTCATGGTTGGTCCCTTTTTCTATTCCAATCAGATACAGGAAGGAAACTTCTTTTTTTTGTTTTTTGACAGAAGATGGCAAACAGTTGGGTTCAAAAACCTGCTTACGTGGCTACTATAAGGCATTTATTTCTCCTCAGACCCTTAATATCTTTAATTACAAAATATTGCTAGGAAATTTGATATAAAGAGATATCAAGTAACAAGTTTAAAATCAGATTTTGGTTTCTTACATGACGTGAAAAACAGAGAACCGAGTCAAACTATCAACAAACTGTCATCTTCTTGCCATGGAGTGGAACTCCAACGGAAACGGCACCAACCCACATTAGACAGGGGTGGTCGTGTACTCCACAGCGGCATCAAAACGGACTGGGTAAAACCAGCACTTAGCAACAACCTCTGGTTGTCATGGAGATTGGAGACTGGAGGAGGGGAATGTGTATATTCAGTAACTGATGGACCAGATAAAGAAGATGACATGGAAGGAACCAGGTGAAAAAAAAAAACAAAAAAACAAAAACACTGAAATCAGGGCTAGGAGATTGTATCCCGGAAAGTGCACAGGCTCACCATTTTATTTTGAAGGACTGTTATTCGTTAACATTTAAGAGTAACAGATTCACATTCAAGTGATAACATATAAACAGTTTATTAAACAGTTAAAAAGCACAGGAGGAAAGGTAACAACAACATAGCTTAGAAAGGAATCTGCAACACCGTACCCAAGAAAATCTAAAATTAAGAGCTCACAGCAGGTTCTGTACTGAGGAGGGAGAGGTGTCTGCAGAGCAAACACACACACCTGCCCTGTTCCTAGGCTTTCCTATAATTCTCTGCTCTGCTAAACCAATAGGCAGATGTAAGTAGCTATAGGTCAAGACGCCTGCTTGCTCATGAGAATTAATCACATAAAGCAGACCAGGGAATGGGAAAGGAGATGATTATTTTATAAAAGCAGCATATGCAAGATCTGGAAAATGAACACATAGGATTAATTCAGCAGGGATCACACAGATCAGATTTTACAAATATGAACATGCTGCACGTCTACAAAGACTTGAAATCATATGTATTCAGAGATGTATTAAGTCCTATGTGTTCAGATTCCAACAGGAATGCCTTTTGAAGTGATCTCTCCTAACTAGAGGAAGAGGCACGCGTACAACCTTCTCAAAAACAGATACCTCTCGGACATTGTTTTGATGGCCCATCAGTAATGCATCCATTTTCTAGATGATCTGTGGACAAATGAAATCGCTGGTAGGCTTCCCTATTTCTTTGTACATTCCCAGACCATCTACTTCAGTTGCCTGGACGGTGTGGGTTTTGGGAGATTAAAAACTTATTTTACTTAACTGAAGCAAAACACAAATAGGAAGGTAAATGTTTGATTCACTCAAGGATTCAACAGACACTTGTAAGGCACCCACGGTGCTCCCGACACGGCGTCCGGTGTTGGGTGGACGGCAGTGAGTGGGACGGACGTGGCCCCTGCCAGCAGGAGCTGTTTCAATTTTTCTAGAAGGAAAAACAAATAATAAACGGGGAGAAAAAAAAACAAACAGTGTAATTGTTATGAAAAGAAACAAACTGGACCAAGAAACGGAGTAAATATGGGGACGCCCTGCACTCGGATAGGGGAGTGAGGGAAGATTTACCCCGTGAAGCTGAGATCAAGGCAGAGGATGAGACACCACAGCAAGCCAGAGGGCGGTCTTCCGGGAAGCGGAGACCCACTGCCCAACAGTGTTGAGGGGGGAGACCTGAGTAAGCTTTAAAGTCAAAGGGAGGTCAGAGGGCAGGGGGCAAAGGGAGGTCAGAGGGCAGGGGCAAAGGGAGGGCAGAGGGCAGGGGGCAAAGGGAGGGCAGAGGGCAGAGGCAAAGGCAGAACAAGACAAGACGGCCAGGTAGGCAGAGGCCGGCTTAGGCAGGGTCTGGTAGAGCATGGACGGTTCTGAACAGCATAGAACTAGGCAGTGGCTTTTGATTTTAAAAACATTCTGTGGGCTGGAAGCCAAGTCAGACGGCAATCGCAGTGGTCCAGACAAAAGGTGACAGTGAGCGGCACAGACCCGGATGGCTGGAGTGGGACTGAGGATGATTTGGTAGCTTTGAGATATATTACAGAGATGCCAGCAGCAGTTTGGTGGCTCACCTATCAAAAACTATGCAGCTGTTAATGAATTACTACAAACCCAAACGGGGGATTTCCATGCAAACCACAGGCACATCAAATAAACTGATTTTTGTTGTTGCTGTCGCCGTCTTCACATTATTTTCTCAGTTTTATTTTAATCGTACGATAGCACCACAGCTCTGTTGCGGAAAAAATTGAATTGGATGGAATCTTAGATATCATCTTGGCTAAAAACCACAGCTATTTTATGGTTTTTAGTAACCACTTTCCATTACTTTTTATTTCTTCAGAGACTGTGGAGCAAGTGTTAATCCTTGAGGGGAACTTAGTCAAAAGAAGTCTGACAGGTTGTTTTCGGCATCTGCTGTCAGATGCTGATGTCCCGGGGTTCAGGGCTTCTGATCTACCCCAACTCTCGTTCAGGTAAGAAAACTGACGCCAAGAGGTGTTTAGAGATTTGCTGACATCTACCCAGAGAAGAGCTAATCATATATTAAGCGAAAGCAATCTCATCTATGCCCACAGCGTCAATTATCATCCATATAATGATCACTTTAGAATTTATATCTATAGCCCTGACATTCCGCTTGAGCTCCTCAGCTATACCTCTAACTGCTTAGATGGTATCTTTGCTCAGGTGCTCAAACTCGGCAGGTTCCAAACAAAACTCATGGCCTTCCCCCAGCCCCGTACGTCGTGCTTTCTGAGTGTACTCCGAGTCAGAAAATGCCACCGACGCCCACCCTTCCACGCAGATCATCAGTGTCGGTCTCATCCTGGAAACCTCCTCTCCCTCCCTCTTACATTCAATCTGTGTTGGGATCTTCTCATAACTACCTTCCAAGCTCCACTTGCTTTCTTCGTCGCTGCCACCACCTCCTCGCGCCTTTGTTCTTCTATGATAGTCCAAGCAAATATAATAATAATAGAGTCAAAAAGATGCTAATCTGGTCACGTCCTTCTGGCAAGTCCTCACACACAGCGCGCCATTGTGTTATGTCCCCTTTGCTATGCTGCAGCCATAATGCTTGCCTCTCAATTCCTCAAACATGTCATGTCTACTTCCCTGCTACCCTCACACACGCTCTCCTCCTTACCTGCAATCGTCTTCTTTCTCCTGCCCCTCCGGCCCATCTGTATCCCACCCACCCTTCAAATCTCAGCGTGGGTGAGAGCTCCTGGGTGAGCCCTATCTCAGTGGCGACGTTATTTGTGCGATCATTCCACTGACGTGCCCCGTTAGACTGGAAGCTCCTCAAGACACGGGACCCTTGTCTGGACTGGCTGACCCGTCTCCTCAGCACCTAGCAAAAAGCCTCATGCTTCTTGGTGCTCAACAAACGCTTGTTAATAAAATGGTTTCATCAAACTCTTCCTGGGTAGACCTTTGGCCAACCGGCTGTATTTCTGCCCATTCCAGTTTACTGCTCTAATCTGCCCAATCATGGACATGCACCTACCTGTCTGACGAGTGAATTAAAAAAAATACTATACAAAAGTTTATGTTGGGCCAATTAATTTCTATATCGCCTTGGAGATATTGTGGGTTTGGTTCCAGACCACTTCAATAAAGCGCATATTGCAATAAAAAATGAAAATAAATAAAAAATTTAAAAGGCCAGTGGAAAGTGCACAGTTAAGCTACTGGGAAGATGACAAAGGATGCGGTTCTGAAAAGAGAGGTCAGTGTGCGGCAAGACAAGTCCTCCGTTCCACCACAAACATATGTCAGTTTGCACCTGTTCACACATTCAGAGAACACTGTGGGCACCAGGAAACTGACGACGATACTGCGGCGCAAACCTAACAGAGACAGGTACACAGAGGGACCCACAGGCAGGCACACAACACCGTCATTAAGGCACAAGCCTAGCAAGGTAATTAAACACAAGTGGGAAGGTTAGAATGACTACAGGCAACGGTGATGGTGACGAGATTATGCAGAGCTGGCCTCCTAGGGAAGGAAGTTTTGAACATAAGGCAAAAGGGTCTCACGTTGAGGAGAAAGGAAGGCATTCAGCCTGTGAGCAGAAAGGGCTGGAGAGTGCAGAGGCCAAGAGAGAGGAGAAAGCAAACGGTGATAGGAAATGGTAATAAGTGGTTTACTTGGCTGAAGCTGAGGATCTAGTTTAGGGCAGGAAAGGACCACGACAGCAGAAAGATACAGCAGCTGGTGCAAAGAGTTGGTGAAAGGCTTCAACGTAATAATCAGAAGATGGAGCGGGAGGACAGAGTCTTACACAGAAGAGACAGAGGCCAGGGCTGGCTACATGGTGAGAACTCGCGTCTTGCACTCGCAGGCTTTGGCTCACGGTGAACTGGATGCGACAGCCCTTCTGAAAACTGATTTAAGCAATCACCTCTGACACACTCTGACTTATTACAGCGCTGAGAGAATGAAAGAAGGACGAGACGGGGAAGTCGAGAAACAGATAAGGATGTTCTTATATCCTGAAGCTGAAGTGTCAGCTAGGGGTCGGAGTTTCTGTATCACTTTATCCACTGTATTGCCTCATATTCCTGTTTCTTCTGTTCTTTTTGGTCGGCGCAGCGCGCCATGTGGGACCTTAGTTCCCCAACCAGGGATGGAACCTGCACCCCTGCAGTGGAAGCGCAGCGTCTTAACCACTGGACCACCAAGGAAGTCCCTCATAATCCTGTTTCTCTGCAACTGAAACATCCAGTTAACTGTATCTATGTCTCTCATTCTCCTGGACACTCCTTCACAGTATCCAGCACATCGATATCTTGCCAACACTCAGGCTTTTAGTGAATAATCATTGAATGCATAAAACGTAAACAAGCAGGGAAAAAAGGAGGTTCCTTGGGCTTCCCTGGTGGCGCAGCAGTTGAGGGTCCGCCTGCCGATGCAGGGGACGCGGGTTCGTGCCCCGATCCGGGAAGATCCCACATGCCGCGGAGCGGCTGGGCCCGTGAGCCATGGCCGCTGAGCCTGCGCGTCCAGAGGAGAGGCCGCAACGGTGAGAGGCCCGCGTATCGCCAAAAAAAAAAAAAAAAAAAAAAAAAGAGGTTCCTTGACATATAGTCAAAGAGTAGTTAAGATATCCCACCGAACAAGCAACTGAAATAGCTAACAGTTATTTGAGCTAAACTCAAGCTTTCCGAGACCGGGAGAGGCAATGGTAAAATTTTTAGGCATGTGTGTTAAGCAGCAGTGACTTCACTGAAACTTCCACGGTAAGCTCGCAGAGATGGGATGGGCTCCGTGCTAGGGAATGATGGATGCTTAGAATCACAGGAAAGGATTATGTGCGTGCAGGATTCTTCTAAGTCCG
Organism: Inia geoffrensis; assembly: GCA_036417435.1. Taxonomy (NCBI): domain Eukaryota; kingdom Metazoa; phylum Chordata; class Mammalia; order Artiodactyla; family Iniidae; genus Inia; species Inia geoffrensis. Next base: position 36,541,483 of record CM070919.1, on the reverse strand, counting down.
ACAGGAAAGCATGGGAGTCCGGCCTGTGGAAGAGCAATGGTCACCTCTGCTTATTTTTTCAGCAAGTCGGTGTTGTTGTTTGTTGTTGCTTCTTGGCAGAAGGAAAGAAACAAAAGTGTACACTTTCCCTGGCAGCCAAGATCTGATCCTCTGACCCTCTTGTGAGCTGTCATCAGCCACTAAGAAACCTCGCCGGATTTGTAACCGGAATTTCACTGAAGCTAAAAAGAGCATGGCATGCATATTGGCAGCTCTTTTGCTCAACTACCCAGTGGAGGCACTGGCTGTGACATTTGCATTCCGTGGCCTTGCATCCCGCCTTTTTAGCATGGCCACACTGCTAGAAGAAAGGCTTGACAAGCTGCTGGGATGTTACTTTTATAAGAATGGCTTATAAACCTCAACCAGTTTTTCCCCGGACAGTGCCACTGGACGCTGTTGCCCCAGCAAAATTACAGGTTGCAAATTTGATCTGGCCAGAGGGAAAGCTTGTTGTCAACAGGAAACATGGGTAGAAATAATAATAATAATAGAAACAATAGCTGACACATGCAAATCTAATGTAAATAAAAATACACCGTGTGTGTGTGTGTGTGTGTGTGTGTGTGTGTGTGTGTGTGTGGCGTTTATCTACCTACTGGACAGAATTCCTCATTGTTGTGAAGTCCACATGCTGTTTTAGAAAAATTGATAATAATAAATACTTGTATAGAGTGCCTGTCGGTACAGCCACTGTCCCAAGTGTTTCACACATATTGACTTACTTTAACTCATTTAACTCTCACATTTGTTCTGACACGGAGGTGCTATTATTATTGTTAACATATAATAATACCTAACATAATTCATTATGGATCAAACGCCATCACACAAAAAATGTAAAGACTCATAAGGATAAATCTTTGGCCTATATATTTGAAGAGACATGTCCTAAAATAAAATAAAATAGCAGTAACAGCAAACAACGGTAGCTTGAGAGCTTGTTGGAATGGGATAAGATTCTCCCCTCTGCCCAAATTCTCGCCTAAGAAGTATTCTCTTATTTTTAACTAATTTTTTTAACACCGTTATTGCAGTATAATTGCTTTACAATGATGTGTTACTTTCTGCTGTATAACAAAGTGAATCAGCTATACGTATACATATATCCCCATATCTCCTCCCTCTTGCGTCTCCCTCCCTCCCACCCTCCCTATCCCACCCCTCCAGGCGGTCACAAAGCACCGAGCTGATCTCCCTGTGCTATGCGGCCGCTTCCCACCAGCTATCTGTTTTACATTTGGTAGTTTGTATATGTCCATGTCACTCTCTCACTTCGTCCCAGCCTCCCCTTTCCCCTCTCCGTGGCCTCAAGTCCATTCTCTACAGAAGTACTCTCTTTTTGCTACGGAGTCTTTGAGAAGAAGAGTCATAATATTGATTATTATAATAATCGTAAGATGCTTACATGCCACTGTCCTTCTCCAACTCCCAGGTTTACTCTGAGCTTTTACTATTCCCTCCCTGCATCCCCATAAATGGAACTCATGTTCAGTCCTGCCCTCATGCAAAGGAAAAAAGATTTGAATTGAATACCTGCTCAGCCACGTACTGTGTAATCCTGGGCAAATTATTCAATCTCTCTGAAAATTTGTGTTTTGGAATCCTGCAGAGTTGAATTCTATCTCCCTCGGTTATTTTCTCTGCATCCTTGGGTAATTTACTTAATATTTCTAAACAATAGGTATTTCATCTATAAAATGGGGGGAAATAACACTACCTCCTTCACGGGTTTTGGGGAAGAACGTATACAATGGACTCCAGTGACCAGCTGTCAAGCACATGTAATGCTGTCTATGTCACGTGCATACATTAGTTTTCTCTCTCCAATTAGGCTTTAAAACGCAGCAAATTTAAACCATAGTATATCGCTGATCTGATATCTCCCTACTTTTCCAGCCTTGCTTTTTGCTTTCCATGTGACTTTCAGCAAAAACAAACCACCATAGTACCACCAGCCCTCTGCCCCTCGTCAGTTTTTTTCCTCAACTTTGTGCCCTTATATTGTTCCTCTCTGGGGGAAATGCCCGTTGTTCTTACATGACTCCTATTCATGCTGTACGATTCCACCTTCATCTTCTGCAGGTAATTTCCCCAGATTCCTTCTAAGCTGGGTTAGGTCTCCCTCACTGACCTCCCTGAGTAGCTGGATATATTCCTGTCATTGCACTTCTACAGGTGCAATAGTATTATAATACAATGTCATCATTAATCATCTCCTCAACCAAACTTCAAGTTCTTTGTTGCTTTTTCTTTATCTTTGTCTTTTTAGAGTACAAAAGCACACAGCTGGCTTAGGAAGTATCTATTGAAAAAAATGACTCAGTGAGTCAGTCATATGTGACTTTTGTATGACTCAAAGCACTTAACATAATGTTACACATACAGTGACGACTCAGTACATACTTAGTGGCTCACAGATTACAGACTATAACACATCAATGAAAAGACAACCTTTCCATGTGAAAAAACTAGTACTTCAGGAGTCAAGTAATTTTTCCAAGTGAGTGGTAATGATTTTTCCAGTCTACCTGGAAAAATATCTGAGTCAGAGATGTAATTTTAAGAATTGATTGCAGGTGTCTATTCATGAGAAAGTAAGGGTCACTCCTGAATAATTAAACGCTGTATTAGAATTTATGGTAGAAACACAGCCATGGGGGGCGGATAATATATACATTACAGAAAGGCAGGATTCCTGCCCACACAAAAGTTTACCTGTGGGCTTCCCTGGTGGCGCAGTGGTTGAGAGCCCGCCTGCCGATGCAGGGGACACGGGTTCGTGCCCCGGTCCGGGAGGATCCCACGTGCTGCGGAGCGGCTGGGCCCGTGAGCCACGGCCGCTGAGCCCGCGCGTCCGGAGCCTGTGCTCCGCAACGGGAGAGGCCACAGCGGTGAGGGGCCCACGTGTTTACCTGCTACAATACCATGAGACATAATTCTCTTCAGTGCTCACACACTTGGGGAGACACATTAATAGGACTGCCTAGTACTCAGATCATAATCAGGGAATCACTTGTGCCCTCGGAAAACGATGCCCTTCTTGTGCACTGTGTAAGATGCATTTATTATCCCCATCAGATTTATTTTCTATATTATATAGTGAACACCAATACCTTAAACCCCCTTAGGCTTGTGAGTGAACTCACCCTACTTTTCATTGAGCTTATAACGTCTATTAAAAATAAATAACTGTATCCAATATTTCATTTTTAAAGAAAGTGACAATTATAGGAAGGGAAACATTTAATGTAATGAGACAGATGTGATAGTCAGAAGGTGGTAAACTGCTCAGTCTGCTGGTGCCTTATTAACTCTTTCTGGTCACTTGGGTAACATTTTGAGTGCCATACTAAAAGAGGTAATTTACTAAATGGTACCCGAATGGCCAGAAAGAGTTAATGTGGTAATCAAAAATGAACAATTTACTTCTCATCAACTAATCAAGCGCAGTAGAATTTTTATTAAAATGCCTCTGATACTGTTCAACTGAAATTTTAATTGAAAAACTGAAAGCCATTTAGCTGAAAATACTGTAGGGTGGATATTACAACCGATTAATCCAAGAAAAGAAATGGCACATCTAACCGTAGAATGACAATAATAAAGCAACAGCTACTACTGCAATTATTAACAGCAATATCAATGCCACCAGTATTTTTGAATGTCTATTATGTGCCAGTCACTATTCCAGGCATGGTATGTATCTCATGGAATCTTCAAAATGGTAGGTTTTATGACCAGAAATGGAGGTTCAGAGAGGAAATAAGCAGCGGAGCCATGACCAGAAGCCAGGTTTGTCCGCTCTCACAGCCTATGATTATTTTATTACATGCTAGACTGCCCCCCAATACACAGCGACAACATTTTTGGCCCACTACCTAGCCAAATGACCTGGAATACGCTGGAAAGAGTTTATTAATCAAATGACTGTTCTGGAGAAATTCTGATTAGTCTCAGTGCCAACAATGCTTGTTTCTCCCTGGGCTTTGGCCTGTGTACAAAAAAAGAGTGAACACAGCAGGCCTGAGACGGTTCTCCTCAGAAAGACCTGCTGGCACGACTGGCCCTGGGCTGGCACCTGGTAACTCAGAGTTTGGGAGAGTTCCCACCATTCCCCAAACTGATAAAAGTGGCTCACCATGCTTATGCTGTTTTATATAAATAGTGTGGTTTATGCTGAATACATGCTTTCCTTCTCTGAGTCTGGTGCTTTCGTACACACGAGGCAGAGGGCGACTTCATGACCAGCCCCCAGGTAAAACCCTGCATGCTGAGTCTCTCATGAATTTCCCTGTTAGACAATACTCCACACGTGTTGTCATAACTCCTCAATAGGGCTTTAAGTGAGCCCTGTGTGACTCCATTAGCTGGGGACTCCTGGGACCTTACGCCCGGCCTCCTTTAGACATCACCCCAAACACCTGTGCCCGTTGCTGCTTTCGCTTTGGGTCCTTTCACCACAAGAAATCTGAGTGAGTCTGAATACTGAGTTCTGTGAGTCCTCCTAGCAGCTCATCTAACCTGGGGGCGGTCTTGGGGACCCTGATAACGGTCTGTTTTTATTTTATGGTCATTGTGAGTGTAGATAACTAACACTGGCTTTTACAGAGGATTTTAGAACGCGGAGAGCCAAGATCTGTAGCACACCCAGAGCCAGGGTTTAGGTCTTTGCGATTTGCAAATCTGAGCATTTTAACTTCATTTCATAGCCCAGTTTGTGTCTCTACTATTACTACTGTCTTTTTATTTGCTTTGGGACCTAATTTTTTGCAAGCTAAAAATACTTTTAGTTCTTTATAATAATAAAGTAAAAGCTAGCATTTCGTACTGAACGGCTCAGAGGCCTCCGACACAGGTGCATATTCCATATAGTTCCCTCGCTGGGTTTCCCCAACAACACCGTCTCCTGGTTTTCTTCTCGCCCCATCTCCTTCGCTGGTCAGCCCTCCTCTGACCACTCAGAGCTTGACTCGGAGATCACTGTTTCCCTCCTCTATCTACACCCTCTGCCTAGGTGTTCTCATCTAGTCCAACTGCTGTAGAAAATCCTCCCTTGAGCTCCAGACTAAATTTCACCTGTTCACTCGACATCTCTTCGGATTTCTGATACACATCTTAAACTCGGTGTGTCCCACTCAATCCAAATGCTTTGGTTTTCGCGTGTCCCATCCGCACACCACCTGTGCCCTCCCTGTCACTAGGAGCAACACTCCCAAGCCCTGAGTCTGCAAGCCAAGCACCTGGGACTCATCGCCCGCCCTTGCCTTTTCCTCAACCTCCACAAGGAATGCGCAAATCTTGCCAACTCTACCTCCAAAGTAGCTCTGCTTCTCTACATCTACCCTCTAGACCACTGCTCTCAAATGGGGGGGGGGGGGAGCAGATGGACCGTCTCGTCCCCCAGGGGACGTCTGACAAGGTCTGGAGACATTTTTGGCTGTCATGACTAGGAAGGCGCTACTGGCATCTAGGAGGTAGAGGTCAGAGACGCTGCTAAACGTCCCACAGTGCACAGGACGGCCCCCTGCTCTCACAACAAACACCTGTGTGGGCCCGCATGTCAACAGTGCTAAGGTCGAGGAACCCCGCTCAACACCAGGCAACGCAGACGCCGCAACACTTACTCTTAATTCTCACACCCCATGCCTATTTTACACGCTCTCTGAACTGCCATCAGTCCTGTCCGGATCGAGGCGGAGTGCAAGTAAAATGGAACATTATGAACAAGGAAAGGAGAAGTTCAACTAAAATCTGTAGTGTTTCTAAAAGCAGTATGTTGTTGAAAAGGGTGACATGGATAAAATTTAGAGACGGCTTCAATGACCGAAAGATAACATGAGACTGCTATCTTAATTCCCTTGAGTAAGAGTTTTTCCTAGAAAAAAAGTCACTGAATCTGAGACGATTATGTTTGTGAACAGGTTGAGATGTTGGCCACATCTACCTATAATCTATAGATGGATCTATGATGTAATTTTAAGATGAAAAACATTTCTCTCTGAAAAGTCTGAAATTCCCAGTTATCTCAAAAAGTAATTTTCCATTACTGGTTGATATTAGGATATCTTGCCGACACGGACACTGAACTAAACACATAAAGCCAACTAAACACATACAAACCTTCTGATACACCGGACGAAGCAAAGGCTCAAAGCAGTGTGTGTCTCTCCCTCGCCACAGTCTGATGTGGACCACTGGCACCCGCACCTACGTATACTCAGTGTACTTAGCACCTTGTACGGTAGCTGTTGGCTTATGCTTCTCCCCAGCATACTGTCGCATAAGCCGTGTCTGTGGGGTTGGTGGCTAATTTGAATTTATGTTCAGAACGCTTGGCCCTCAAGTTGGTGCTGAACAAATATTCATTAAATGAACACAGGAATGAAGACATGAACAAGGGAGTGAACCAACAGATGGCTAGGGAGGACGGACAGCTCGCTGGTTACGGCAGGGGGAAGGTTCGGGTAGGCCTTTGGCACTATCTGGGCTCCAGAAGCAAATGGGGTAGAGAGGGAAAAAGTTGCTATGACTCCAGCAGGAAAGAGGAAGGGTGAAATGGGGCCCGAAACCCATCCTGGGTTCACAACTCGAGATACACAGTAACAGTAGCAGCAGCAGAGCAGAGAGAGAAGGCACCTGTCTTTCAAAATGGTTAGGACACCCTCACAAACTCCTGAGTGGTAAGAAAGGTGATGCTTAATAAAAGAGAAAAACAGGTATGTTGAGCAATGTTTATATACTTGGAAGTGCGCCCCACTTATCCATAGTACACAAAATAAGTCAGGACATAGTCTTTTTGAGCCCAAGTGATGTTGGGACTTTGGTTCGTTTTAGGGTTCCCCTCTGAACAGCACCCTTCCCTGTGCTTACACGCTCCCCACAGCCTCTCAGGGCCCATTACTGCACTGACCGCAATATGTCAAGTTCTTCTTCCCACTTCCCTATGAAAATACCAGAAGCTAGAATCCACCCTGCAATCGCTTCGGAGCGACAGGAACAGAAATTGGCAAGCTCAGGCGCCAAGGTGAGTTTTAGCCGCAAGCACAGCAAACACAAACATTTGTCACTGAAGCTAACCGTGGACGCAGCTCAACAGTGCACAGTCATGTAACGTACTAAGTACTTAGGGTACAGAGGGAATACGGGTGCTGACTCTGCCACAGTCAACGCAGAATCCTGGAGGGGATCTGCATTCACCCTCTGAGTGATTCAGCGAGCTACGCAACTGGTTGGTTTTAGAATGAACACATAATTTACCATAATAAATCACTGTTGTAATAAAAGAAACATTCTGGTCTGAGTAAGTGGAACCCCGATTTGTCCTTAGCTTCTGGGTAAAGGTCTTTGCTGATAAATAAACAGTTCTTTTTTTCCTAAATACATAAAAAGATCTGAGAGAAAGTCTGGTTTTTCCCTCAGAATTTTGTGATTGCATTAAAAGACTTACATGTCTATAATTTCCTTTATTGAAATGACTCTAGGAGAAGACACCGGAGAAACCCCTGTAGGCAACAAAGAATGTGACATTAGATGACAACTACAGGCGTTTTAAAATCTTGCTAAGTTTTGATGATTCATTTTCAACACAAGAATACAGTATATTAGGATTGGAAGGGATCTCAAAATACTCTTGCCCTAATTCCTTACATACAGGTGAAGATATCAATGCTTAGAGAAGTTAAATGACCTACCCAAATTCACACAACTGTATTTCCTCTTATGTGTGATATCATAAATTTCAACATCAATCATCCACTTAATTACTTCCTGTATGGGGTAAAAAGCTACATGAAGTGTACACAGTTTGTTTTTGTTTTTTTTAATACCAGCATGTATTAGTTCCCCTTCATCCATATAAGTAAGTACCATTTTCTGCACTGGTAACAGGATCACGAGCCTTCTCATCAGAAGTCCAAAGGATCACTTGTGCTCGTCCGTAACTAGGCAGCGCACCACAGGGATAACCTCGTCACTGTTTACTCCTCTATCTGGCAACCAGCAAGTTTCTTTTGACATCAGTTAAAAAATACATCCCAGTTTCAGGAAGTTAAAACAAACAAAACAGAAGGATGTTTCAAGTTTGAAGGAAATAACGTAGGTAATGGAAAAAACACAGCCAGAGCCTGTTTCGTCACTTTCTATTCCACTTCGTCACCTCCTTCGACTGTTAACTACGTTTGACTCTTTTAATTGAAATTATCTGCTTTCAAATCTAACACTACAGAAAACACATTATATCTCTAAGGAAAGACAATATAATTATCCAAATTTCATTTGCCAGAACGTATTATATACACACCAGCAGGTTTCACATATTATTAGGAGATCAGAGAAAGTCAAAGAACTCAAGAAGGAGGGAGAGGGGCTGATTAGTGTCAAGAAGCTACAGGACAGACAAGTGACCACTTTAACAACATCACACACGGCAGTGATTATCAAGTCAGGATGCTCATCACATAGATGCACAAGCCGAGGGCGAATCGAATGAGTGCGAGTCAGGACAAGAATGGCAACTACCTGTGTGCTGTGTTAACAAAGATGCGCTGCCACGTTGAAGGCTAGAAAGTAAACGAGCTAAGAGCAATGGGCAGCCACTGGGGCTTCCCGGTAAATCAGTGCAATTCACTCATTCATTCACTTCTTCGTGTTCCCTGTTCGAGGCTCTGAGGACACAGAGGTGAACAAGACAGTTACAGCTGTACCTGCATGGAGTTTACATTCTAGTGAGGACGCAGGCTCAGAACAAATGATATCCTTCCTTCTATTTCCTTTATCGCCACTTCCTGTAACTTGAAACGCATTAACAATCATGCCAGGTATGCAGACCCAGTCAAGGAAGAAGAGAGAGCTGTGTGTTTGATTTGGGCAAAAGGCAAGTGAAGAGAGAAGGGGGAATGCCCAACAACTGAACTAAAGGTACAGAGCTGCCGGGAGGATTCTAAACCACACTGGGGTACCGGAAGGGGTGGTTCGCGTTGAAAGAGCCGGTCAGAGACTGCCTCTGCTAGGTGTAGAGATGTCCCAGAAAGGAGGTGTGATACGCAAAGGGATGTCAGGCGTTGAAAACAGTGGAAAATGCACCAAATCAATTGTGATCATTCAGTGTTTTTCCTCGTTATGTCCTCTTGTTTGGTCCTTATCAACACGTCTTTCATTTATTTGGAAATCTTGCTGGCTTCACTCTGAACACGGCATGCCACCCAAGTGAGCAATGAACACTGTTAACTGACAAAGAGCTGAGTAGTTTTAGGCCTGTAACTTTTGAAGGATGGTGGGAAGGAAAGTGAGCTATAAGCATGGAGGCACAGGAGACTGGCATGATGTGGAACGCTTATGGGTAGCAGAAATCCCTTATGACCGACACAACTCTGACACGAGGCGGACGTCTGTGGAATGGGCAGACACTGATAACAGTTCTAGAATACTTTAGAGCAGTGTTCACTTATTCAAACAGATACAAACTGATTTTGCTTGAAAAGCGTCAAGTACAAAGGAGAGAAAGCACAGTGTAATGGAAAGTGGTTGGTCTTCAAAGTCAGACAAGCTGTGAAGCCTATGTTTTGGCTGGTACACTGTCTGACCTTGGGCAAATGGTCCAACTAACCTCTCCAAGCCTCCATATTCTAATCTGTAACATTGGACATGACAATGCATATCCGACAGCGTGGTTGTAAAGATGAACTTGGTGTCTGAAACTAGTCGCTACTATAGTTTCTTTGTTTTTAATTTAAAAATTACATCTTTAATATACTATGGGAGGCGGCTTTGTAAAGTAACCCTATGGTCAATTTTCTGGTACATTTCACGACTACTACATTCTTCTTTACTCCAGTCAGAGGCAGAGTGGAGGGTAGTGGAAGGTAGAGTCAGGACCCAGCAGGTGGGATACAAAACTCAGGGACACTCAGAGGAATGGATAAAGAAGATGTGGTACATGTATACAATGGAACATTACTCAGCCATAAAAAAGGATGAAATAATGCCCTTTGCAGCAACATGGGTGGACCTAGAGATTATCATACTGAGCGAAGTCAGACAGAGGAAGAGAAATATCGTACATCACTTATAAGCAGACTATAAAAAGAAATGATACAAATGACCGTATTTACAAAACAGGCATGGACTCACAGACTTAGCAAATGAACTTATGGTTACCCGGGAGGGAAGGGTGGAGGGAAGGGATAGTTAGGGAGTTTCGGACTGGCATGTACACACTGCTATATTTAAAAAGGGTAACCAACAAGGACCTACTGTATAGCACAGGGAACTCTGCTCAATTTTATGTGGCAGCCTGGACGGGACAGGACTCTGGGGGAGAATGGATACATGTATATGTATGGCTGAGTTGCCTTGCTGTGCACCTGAAACTATCATAACATTGTTAATCGGATATACTCCAGTATAAAATAAAAAGTTAAAAAAGAAACTTAAAAAAAAAACCTCATGGACACTAATACCTAACTAAAGGATTATGTAAATTATTGAACCTCTCCTGGGTCTTCGTTTTGCTTTGTTTGCATGTGATTTGGTTCCCTCTCATTTTATTTTATTTTATTTTTTGCAGTACACGGGGCTCTCACTGTTGTGGCCTCTCCCGTTGCGGAACACAGGCTCCGGACGCGCAGGCTCATCAGCCATGGCTCACGGGCCCAGCCACTCCGCGGCACGTGGGATCCTCCCGGACCGGGGCACGAACCCGCGTCCCCTGCATCGGCAGGCGGACGCTCAACCACTGCGCCACTAGGGAAGCCCGGTTCCCTCTCACTTTAGAAAGCAATGATTCTAAGTCTGGATTTACATACGCTGGTTAGGTTTTAAAAGAGATTCATCAGTATGGAGGTACGTTAAGCCAATATTCTGAGTGAACTGAAAGATATCATTTTGGTTCTCAATGCAAGATTTTGGACATGTTACCATTTGAAATGATAACACATTCAAGTTTTTGCCAAAATAATAAATTGCATAATTTGTGCCCCTGTTGTGAACATATTCTTTTTCTCTTGTTCAAATAAGCCTAAGTAGCTACTGCCTCTTAATCAATTGGAACTGTAAATGTAAACGGATGATGGCTTCATCCAAGTTATAGGAAAGTGATAGATAACAGAAGTAGTAGGAGGAAAGGATAAGAAAGGGACTGTAGGAAAGTTACATTTCTGGGTTTTCTGGCTCCTTTTATTTCCATGGCAAATTCTTCCCTCTAAACTGGATACCTTCCCTTGTAGTATGATACGTGAGGAAAATAAATACCCTATAGAATACATACACGATATCACAAAAGAAAGTAATAAAGTAAAATGCCTTGTTTCTATTCTCTCCAATTATCCAAGTAGTCTCTCACTACAAAAATTATTTTTTTAAATGGACTGGATCAGAATTTCTTTTATTACCTTTTTCAATATACTTTAATTTTTTAATTTTTTGGCCACGCCATGCAGCACGTGGGATCCCAGTACCCCGACCAGGATGGAACCTGCGCCCCCTGCATTGAAAGCCCGGAGTCTTAACCACTGGACCACCAGGGGAGTCCCTAAAAATTATTTTTAAATAAAAGGATTGGCTCAAATCCTACCCCTTCCAATCTAGGTGTGCTGCATGTAGTATATACAGCAAGTTTTGCCCCCAAACCAAAGCCAATCATAAAAGACATCAGAAGACATGCTGTTGCTAAACACAAACATTTTCAGACTGTCCAAAACTTCCTCTTGGGCAATAAAATTTGCCATAATTTAAAATACTTCAATCAAGAAACGACAGACTACGTTAAGTTTAAGTTAAGTTGTTATGTCACGGCATGGCAATTATTCTCCCTTCTCAGTACCTGCTAATTTACTATGAGAATAGGGCATGGGAGGTTGTCCCACCCATCTCATAGCCTGTTCCAAAAAGGTTATAATTGGTTCAGTTAATTAAGGACAAAGCAGATGTAATCACTCGGTTGACAGGGTGAAAGCAGAAAGGAAAATAGTGAGGCTTGATCAGAATTACAGCCTTGTGGCAAGAGCATTCTTCCTTTGATCTATGTGTGTGTAGTCTGAATTAAGATTGGAAATCACAATTAAGTCTTATTCAAAATGCACCTTAAAATGGATAAAAAGAGCCCATGAATAAATAATACAGAATTATTTCAACTTCATTTTCCACCTTTATGTATAAAATATTCCTAGCCGCTAGTTCTTGATAGGTCGTCTGAGTTAGAACTTCATATGAGCCTCTTTTCTGAGTGATTTTTCTAGAGAGTAAGTAAAACAATCCATCTCTTGGATCTAAGTCACTTTGTAAGAAAAATTCTTTTGTGAACGTGGAAGGACAATCCTGGCTCAAATCAATCAAAGAAAAACCAGGAAAAGATGAAATCCTGGATCAGAACGTTCATGGTTCAGAATTTGTATCACCCAGTTTACAAAACAAACCATGTGCTGAAATTAAAAAAAAAAAATTTCCTCAAAACTTCAATTTGCAGAGACGTTGATGGATCTAGAGACTGTCATCAAGAGTGAAATAAGTCGGAAAGAAAGAAACAAATATCGTATGATATCGCTTATACGTGGAATCTAGGAAAATGATACAGATGAACTTACTTGCAAAGCAGAAACAGAGACACAGACGTAGAGAACAAACAGATGGATATGACGGGGGGGCGGGGGGGATGAACTGGGAGACTGGGATTGACACATACACACTACTATGTATAAAATAGATAACTAATAAGAACCTGCTGTATAGCACAGGCAACTCTACTCAGTGCTCTGTGGTGACCTAAATGGGAAGGAAATCCAAGAGAGGGGATGTATGTATCTGTATAGCTGATTCACTTTGCTGTACTACACTTTGCAACTATACTCCAGTAAAATTAATAAAAAAATTTTTTTAATAAAAAAAGTTCCTACTGGGGCAGGAACATTCATAATACTTTTAAAAGGCATTAAAAGGAATAAGAAATGATTAAAAAAATAAGTGAACATTTAAAATCTTTTTATGTTATTCATTAAATTAGAAAGAAGTGCCTATCACACTTTTAATTCTAGTCTGCTTTTACATTTCCGACCCCCCATTTGCTACCCAACCTGTAGGACTGGACGGCAGCATTGCTTTCTCTGCTGGAGACTGTAGCCTTCTGCAGCCAACCTGTGGTGACAGTTACCTCTCAATTAAAACTCAGCACGCGAATACAGCAGTATTCAAAAGTGCTGCTTCGAAAGCACATACGAAGCACGGTAATTTATAACCGCACAGACCTTTTCATCTAATGTTTTAACACCGACGGCAACTACTCTAGTCGGTGTGAAACTTACCCTGAAGAAAAGTCTGCATAGCCTATTCTTCACACAGGTATTAAAAGATAAGCCAGTAGAGATCTTTCTATTGGCATGTGTCTTTCTGAAGAATGGTGAGGTGTGTGTCCCTGCAAGAGATAACACTTTGAAATATGTGAAACATTCTACACAGTGCAATGATACTTCCTTTCATAACCGATGATGACCCACTTAACCTTGGATTGTGAAATATATTTTCGAAGTTTTAGATACTTCAAGTGCTAATGAGCTGTCATTACTTTTTTGATGCAAATCTGAAATAAAAAATGAAAGCCACCTTTAACAGGCTTCTGTACAGTTATTATTTATGGAGAGAAGTACATCACTTTGACATATATTTGAACTTGGAGATTTTCTATTATTCCCAAGAAAGCTAAGAGAAAAAAAAAATTCTATAAAGCTGCCATAGCAAGGGAATTCACCTGGTTATCAATTACCATTAGAAAAAATAATTAGGACTATGGCCCAGGAGAGAAGGAAGGGACTGTGTATGATGTATGAATTCATGGTACGATAATTATTTTCCTTTTAAGCCATTCTGTTATAAAATAATAAAGCACGTACTCTCTAGAAGATACAAGCCTATACTAACTTGTTCAAAACTGATTCATAAAGAAGGAAATTCACTTCTAGGGAAAAAATTTGCTTTTATCTTGAAATGCCAACATCTGTTGTGCAGTAAAAAGCAGCAGCAAACTCCTGCCGGCTCGTATGTTAAGTGGGAATAATTTAATGCATAACTTTTGTGTGTTTGCTTTTTGAAAGAGCGTGGATGTGAAATAAGCTACTCCCAGCTAAATTCAGAAGCGAACGCTCCAACTAAGCAATATACATTCTGGAATCAAAGCAATATGAAATGTTTTGAGGGTAAAACACCCTAAATACACGTCTCCGGTATTGTCCACACGCCAAAGAACTGTATCTACCTGTGGTGGAAACGCCCTGCCGGTCTACAGGCTGGATTTACTACTACGATTGTTTTCTTAATTCCATTTTCAGATTGTTTGTTGCCAGAATATAGAAAAACCATTGAGTTTTGTATATTGCTCTTGTGTCTTGTGACCTTGCTCAATCCGTATTAATTCTAGAAGATTTTTTTAAAGATTCCTTAAGATTTTCTACACACAAGATCACATACTCTGCAAAGTTTTAGTTCCTTTCCAGTGTGCCTGTAACTTCTTTTCCTTGTGAATTTCATTTTAAAAGAATTATCTCTAAAGCAGTTATTTACTCAATTCTCTACATAACCAGTAATAACTGCTAGCATTAGCAGCTAAAGTCAACTATATCCACCCTCCTCTGCCCACCTATACCTCTTGAATATATTCTAGAAAAACATTTACCATCAACCCTATAAACATTTTGGTGACTACTTAGAAACTCCAGAAATATAGACTCCAAAATAATGTAAAACTTGCAGGCCCTGTTGAGTTTCCTTTCTGTGTTTAATACTTTCCAAGACATAATGCTGTGAGTCCTCTCTCCATTTTTCTTGTAAAGATTTTTCAGGAGAGGTATTGTGGTATATGTAGGAAGAGAATGTAGGTTTTGGAGGCAAACGGATTTGGAGTCAGAAAGACATGGGGTTAGCTCCTTCACTTAACAAGCGTAACATCTCAGGCAAACATTTTAAGCTCATCTGGGGTGTCTTTCTCTTGTCCTATAACTGTTTCTTGACACTATAATGGAATAAACTGTGGAGGGAAAGAAAAATTTATACCTTAAAAATAACAGAAAGGAAGTACATAAAAATATAAACAATGGCTCTTTCTGGGTAGTGGAATGGGAGTTTTGTTTTCTTTCTTATTTTTCAAATTCTCCTCTGTCCAAAGATACCTGTGAGCCACATACATAATTTCAATTTTTTAGTAACCACATTAAAAAAGTAAAAAGACACAGGTTGAATTTATTCAACAATATAGTTAATTTATTCTAATCTATCCAAAAATATCATTTCATCATGGAATCAACATATAAAAATGGGTGATAGATTTTACGTTCTCTTTTTGGCACTAAGCCTTCAAAATCCACTGTTTATTCACAGCGCAGTTTCTCTCTACTCTGCCTACCCACGTTTCAACTGCCACACGGGGCACGTGGACACCACACTGGACAGTGCAGTGTTCCTCTGGAAAGGTTTGGGATTTTATTCTCTGTGTTACTATATTAGTTTTCTGTTGCTGAGTAGTAATTTGCCTTTGATCTTTGCTGTTTACAACAACACATTTATTATGTCACAGTTTCTGTGGATCAGGAGAGTCCAGGCTTGGGTTAACTGGGTTCTCTACTCAGGATCTCACTAGATTGAAACCTAGCTATCAGCCAAGGTGCTGTTCTCATCTGGAGTTTGACCGAGGGGTCCTTCCAAGCTCATCTAGGCTGGTGGCAGAATTTAGCTCCCTGCAGCTACAGGACGAAGGAGCTCCTCGGGCCCCAGAGGTCACCTCTCCACACAGGCAGCTCTCACAACTCGGCTGTTTGCTTTTCTCCTTGAGGCCTCCTGGAGAGCACCTGCTACGTCTCATGTTTTTTAAGGGCTCCCCAATTAGGTCAGGCCCACCAAAGACCATCTCCCATTAGATTAACCAGTAGTCAACTAATTAGGGGCCTTAGTTACATCTGCAAAACCCCTTTTCCATATAATGTAAGATAATCATAGGAGTGCTTTCCATGCTAATCACAGATCTCACTCACACTCATGGGGAGGAGTGGATACAGAGCACGTGTGTACGCCACAAGGGGTGGGAACCTGGAGGGTCATCTTAGAACCCTAACACAGTCACCATCTAGTGCACTGGCTACTGTTTCCTGGTAATATGACCGTTTTCAGTGTACCTGATTCAAATGATATCTCCAAAGAGTTTTGTTCCTACGAGGCACAGTAACACAGTTAGTACCTATCTTTCTCTATTTTCTTTCTTTCTTTGGACCTAGGTCTGTATCTGAATTGGAGGATCCCGAGGCTTTAAAACCAAAAAAGAACAAGGAAAGGGAAAGAAAAAAAGATCAAGGAAGAGAGGGTCTGGGGCCTCTTTCTCAAGTCATGGTACAGTGAACCCAGGAGAAGCAAGTCACTAGTCTGGACACACAGTGGATTACCGGCATTTATTTCCTGGTAGAGTCACATGTAGTTTCTTTCATGAGTTACATACTTCGCAATCTGTCCTATGTGCATTCATAGGATTTCAAATTTTGGGGGTACTATGCACATGTGCAACATATACTTTGAAATGATTGAAGACAAGTGTTAAGTTTACACAAGTAAAGTATAAAAAACTGGCTAACCATCAACTCTTCTCCTAGACCTGGATTATGTTTACTCTCAGTTTATTATGTTATGACGAACTTTGTTCTGTTAAACACGGTAATAGAGAGACTAGAGAAAAGAGGAAGAAGACTGCTGGACTTCAATTACTGTGAAGCTCTGAGATGTTTAACAATGACGACACTTTGGAAGCTTTCCCCCTACTTTTATTTTTTTTTAATTTTTATTTATTTATTTATTTTTTTTATTTTTAACATCTTTATTGGGTTAAAATTGCTCTACAATGGTGTGTCAGTTTCTACTTTATAACAAAGTGAATCGGTTATATATATACACACGTTCACATATTTCTTCCCTCTTGCGTCTCCCTCCTTCCTTCCCTCCCTATCCCACCCCTCCAGGCAGTCACAAAGCACCGAGCTGATACCCCTGTGCCAAGCGGCTGCTTCCCATTAGCTGTGTACCTTACATTTGTTAGTATATATATGTCCATGCCCCTCCCTCGCCCTCCCATAGCTCACCCCTCCCCCTCCCCATATCCTCAAGTCCGTTCTCCAGTAGGTCTCTGTCTTTATTCCTGTCTTACCCCTAGGTTCTTCATAACATTTTTTTTTTCTTAAATTCCATATATATATGTTAGCATACGGTATTTGTCTTTGTCTTTCTGACTTACTTCACTCTGTATGACAGACTCGAGGTCTATCCACCTCATTACAAATAGCTCAATTTCGTTTCTTTTTAACGCTGAGTAATATTCCATTGTGTATATGTGCCACATCTTCTTAATCCATTCATCTGACGATGGGCACTTAGGTGGTTTCCATCTCCGGGCTATTGTAAATAGAGCTGCGATGAACATTTTGGTACATGCCTCTTCTTCAATTTTGGTTTCCTCAGGGTATATGCCCAGTAGTGGGATTGCTGGGTCATATGGTAGTTCTATTTTTAGATTTTTAAGGAACCTCCATACTGTTCTCCATAGTGGCTGAACCAATTCACATTCCCACCAGCAGTGCAAGAGGGTTCCCTTTTGTCCACACCCTCTCCAGCATTTATTGTTTCTAGATTTTTTGATGATGGCCATTCTAACTGGTGTGAGATGATATCTCATTGTAGTTTTGATTTGCATTTCTCTAATGATTAATGATGTTGAGCATTCTTTCATGTGCTTGTTGGCAGTCTGCATATCTTCTTTGGAGAAATGTCTATTTAGGTCTTCTGCCCATTTTTGGATTGGGTTGTTTGTTTTTTTGTTATTGAGCTGCATAAGCTGCTTGTAAATTTTGGAGATTAATCCTTTGTCAGTTGCTTCATTTGCAAATATTTTCTCCCATTCTGAGGGTTGTCTTTCGGTCCTGTTTATGGTTTCCTTTGCTGTGCAAAAGCTTTGAAGTTTCATTAGGTCCCATTTGTTTGTTTTTGTTTTTATTTCCATTGCTCTAGGAGGTGGGTCAAAAAGGATCTTACTGTGATTTATGTCATAGAGTGTTCTGCCTATGTTTTCCTCTAAAAGTTTGATAGTTTCTGGCCTTACATTTAGGTCTTTAATCCATTTTGAGCTTATTTTTGTGTATGGTGTTAGGGAGTGATCTAAGCTCATACTTTTACATGTAGCTGTCCAGTTTTCCCAGCACCACTTATTGAAGAGGCTGTCCTTTCTCCACTGTATATTCCTGCCACCATTATCAAAGATAAGGTGTCCATATGTGCGTGGGTTTATCTCTGGGCTTTCTATTCTGTTCCATTGATCTATCGTTCTGTTTTTGTGCCAGTACCATACTGTCTTGATTACTGTAGCTTTGTAGTATAGTCTGAAGTCAGGAAGCCTGATTCCCCCAGCTCCATTTTTCGCTCTCAAGATTGCTTTAGCTATTCGGGGTCTTTTGTGTTTCCATACAAATTGTGAAATTTTTTGTTCTAGTTCTGTGAAAAACGCCAGTGGCAGTTTGATAGGGATTGCATTGAATCTATAGATTGCTTTGGGTAGTAGAGTCATTTTCACAATGCTGATTCTTCCAATCCAAGAACACGGTATATCCCTCCATCTATTTGTATCGTCTTTAATTTCTTTCATAAGTGTCTTATAATTTTCTGCATACAGGTCTTTTGTCTCCCTAGGTAGGTTTATTCCTAGGTATTTTATTCTTTTTGTTGCAATGGTAAATGGCAGTGTTTTCTTGATTTCACTTTCAGATTTTTCATCACTAGTATATAGGAATGCCAGAGATTTCTGTGCATTAATTTGGTATCCTGCTACTTTACCAAATTCATTGATTAGCTCTAGTAGTTTTCTGGTAGCATCTTTAGGATTCTCTATGTATAGTATCATGTCATCTGCAAACAGTGACAACGTTACTTCTTTTCCGATCTGGATTCCTTTTATTTCCTTTTCTTCTCTGATTGCTGTGGCTAAAACTTCCAAAACTATGTTGAATAAGAGTGGTGAGAGTGGGCAACCTTGTCTTGTTCCTGATCTTAGTGGAAATGCTTTCAGTTTTTCACCATTGAGGATGATGTTGGCTGTGGGTTTGTCATATATGGCCTTTATTACGCTGAGGAAAGGTCCCTCTATGCCTACTTTCTGCAGGGTTTTTATCATAAATGGGCGTTGAATTTTGTCAAAAGCTGTCTCTGCATCTACTGAGAAGATCATATGGTTTTTCTCCTTCAATTTGTTAATATGGTTTATCACATTGATAGATTCGCGTATATTGAAGAATCCTTGCATTCCTGGAATAAACCCCACTTGATCATGGTGTATGATCCTTTTGATGTGCTGTTGGATTCTGTTTGCTAGTATTTTGTTGAGGATTTTTGCATCTATGTTCATCAGTGATATTGGCCTGTAGTTTTCTTTCTTTGTGACATCCTTGTCTGGTTTTGGTATCAAGGTGATGGTGGCCTCGTAGAAGGAATTGGGGAGTGTTCCTCCCTCTGCTATGTTTTGGAAGACTTTGAGAAGGATAGGTGTTAGCTCTTCTCTAAATGCTTGATAGAATTCACCTGTGAAGCCATCTGGTCCTGGGCTTTTGTTTGTTGGAAGATTTTTAATCACAGTTTCAATTTCAGTGTTCGTGATTGGTCTGTTCATATTTTCTATTTCTCCCTGATTCAGTCTTGGTAGTTTGTGCATTTCTAAGAATGTGTCCACTTCTTCCAGATTGTCCATTTTATTGGCATAGAGTTGCTTGTAGTAATCTCTCATGATCCTTTTTATTTCTGCAGTGTCAGCTGTTACTTCTCCTTTTTCATTTCTAATTCTATTGATTTGAGTCTTCTCCCTTTTTTTCTTGATGAGTCTGGCTAATGGTTTATCTATTTTGTTTATCTTCTCAAAGAACCAACTTTTAGTTTTATTG
Source organism: Inia geoffrensis (assembly GCA_036417435.1). Lineage (NCBI taxonomy): Eukaryota > Metazoa > Chordata > Mammalia > Artiodactyla > Iniidae > Inia > Inia geoffrensis. The sequence goes on along the minus strand of CM070919.1, from coordinate 36,521,504 downwards.
ATCTTTGCTATTGTTTCCTTCATTTCTTTTTCATTTATTTCTGATCTGATTTTTATAATTTCCTTCCTTCTACTAAATTTGGGGGTTTTTTGTTCTTCTTTCTCTAATTGCTTTAGGTGTAAGGTTAGGTTGTTTATTCGAGATGTTTCCTGCTTCTTAATGTGGGCTTGTATTGCTATAAACTTCCCTCTTAGAACTGCTTTTGCAGCAGCCCATAGGTTTTGGGTCGTTGTGTCTCCATTGTCATTTGTTTCTAGGTATTTTTTAATTTCCTCTTTGATTTCTTCAGTGATCACTTCATTATTGAGTAATGTATTGTTTAGCCTCCATGTGTTTGTATTTTTTACAGATCTTTTCCTGTAATTGATATCTAGTCTCATGGCGTTGTGGTCGGAAAAGATACTTGATACAATTTCAATTTTCTTAAATTTACCAAGGCTTGATTTGTGACCCAAGATATGATCTATCCTGGAGAATGTTCCATGAGCACTTGAGAAAAATGTGTATTCTGTTGTTTTTGGATGGAGTGTCCTATAGATATCAATTCAGTCCATCTTGTTTAGTGTATCATTTAAAGCTTGTGTTTCCTTATTTATTTTCATTTTGGATGATCTGTCCATTGGTGAAAGTGGGGTGTTGAGGTCCCCTACTATGAGTGTATTACTGTCGATTTCCCCTTTTATGGCTGTTCGTTTTTGCCTTATGTATTGAGGTGCTCCTGTGTTAGGTGCATAAATATTTACAATTGTTATATCTTCTTCTTGGATCGATCCCTTAATCATTATGTAGTGTCCTTCTTTGTCTCTTGTAATGGTCCTTATTTTAAAGTCTATTTTGTCTGATATGAGAATTGCTACTCCAGCTTTCTTTTGATTTCCATTTGCATGGAATATCTTTTTCCATCCCCTTACTTTCAGTCTGTATGTGTCTCTAGGTCTGAAGTGGGTCTCTTGTAGACAGCATATATATGGGTCTTGTTTTTGTATCCATTCAGCCAATCTGTGTCTTTTGGTGGGAGCATTTAGTCCATTTACATTTAAGGTAATTATCGATATGCATGTTCCTATTCCCATTTTCTAAATTGTTTTGGGTTCGTTGTTATAGGTCCTTTCCTTCTCTTGTGTTTCTTGTCTAGAGAAGTTCCTTTAGCAGTTGTTGTAAAGCTGGTTTGGTGGTGCTGAACTCTCTCAGCTTTTGCTTGTCTGTAAAGGTTTTAATTTCTCCATCAAATCTGAATGAGATCTTTGCTGGGTAGAGTAATCGTGGTTGCAGGCTTTTCTCCTTCATCACTTTCAGTATGTCCTGCCACTCCCTTCTGGCTTGCAGAGTGTCTGCTGAGAGATCAGCTGTTAGCCTTATGGGGATTCCCTTGTGTGTTATTTGGTTTTTTTCCCTTGCTGCTTTTAATATGCTTTCTTTGTATTTAATTTTTGAGAGTTTGATTAATATGTGTCTTGGCGTATTTCTCCTTGGGTTTATCCTGTATGGGACTCTCTCTGCTTCCTGGACTTGGTTAACTATTTCCTTTCCCATATGAAGGAAGTTTTCAACTATAATCTCTTCAAATATTTTCTCAGTCCCTTTCTTTTTCTCTTCATCCTCTGGAACCCCTATAATTCGAATGTTGGTGCGTTTAATGTTGTCCCAGAGGTCTCTGAGACTGTCCTCAGTTCTTTTCATTCTTTTTTCTGTATTCTGCTCTGCAGTAGTTATTTCCACTAGTTTATCTTCCAGGTCACTAATCCGTTCTTCTGCCTCAGTTATTCTGCTATTGATCCCATCTAGTGTATTTTTCATTTCAGTTATTGTGTTGTTCATCTCTGTTTGTTTGTTCTTTAGTTCTTCTAGATCTTTGTTAAGCATTTCTTGCATCTTCTCCATCCCTGCCTCCATTCTATTTCCGAGATTCTGGATCATCTTTACTATCATTATTCTGAATTCTTTTTCAGGTAGGCTGCCTATTACCTCTTCATTTGTTAGGTCTGGTGCATTTTTATCTTGCTCCTTCATCTGCTGTGTGTTTTTCTGTCTTCTCATTTTGCTTATCTTACTGTGTTTGGGGTTTCCTTTTTTTTTTTTGCAGGCTGCAGGTTCGTAGTTCCCGTTGTTTTTGGTGTCTATCTCCAGTGGCTAAGGTTGGTCTAGTGGGTTGTGTATGCTTCCTGGTGGAGGGGACTAGTGCTTGTGTTCTGGTGGATGAGGCTGGATCTTGTCTCTCTGGTGGGCAGGTCCACGTCTGGTGGTGTGTTTTGGGGTGTCTCTGGACTTATTATGATTTTAGGCAGCCTCTCTGTTAATGGGTGGGGTTGTGTTTCTGTTTTGCTCTTTGTTTGGCATAGGTTGTCCAGCACTGTAGCTTGCTGGCCGTTGAGTGAAGCTGGGTGCTGGTGTTAAGGTGGAGATCCCTGGGAGATTTTCACCGTTTGCTATTATGTGGTGCTGGGAAATCTCTTGTGGATCAGTGTCCTAAAGTTGGCTCTCCCCCCTCAGAGGTAGAGTCCTGATTCCTGGCAGGAGCAGCAAGAACCTTTCATCCACACAGCAGGGGCCTGGGCGTTGCTGTCCCTGGGTCTCCGGGAGACTCCGCCGCTTCCGCCATCTTGGCCCTCCTTCTTCCCCCTACTTTTAAATTATGGTTTTGGCAGCTGCTGGAAGTCTGTCCAACTTATATTTTTTTTTACTCTTCTTAGCTGGGTTTGGACCTACCTTTGCTTCTAGCTGCATGTTAAAGAGATAAAAGTTCTTTAAAAATGCTGATTGTTTTTATTCCCTTCTTTTTTCTTTTAAAAACCTAAGAATTATGGTACCTGCCTCATATTCTAAAATCTAGAAGGAATTGCCTGTCTTGAAATTCTTCTGTTTCTGATATAAAATGCACTCATTCTTCTAACTCCAATGAGGATGAACCCAGAGAAAACTTAGAGAAAACATGAACTAGTCACTTCTCAGGTTTTCTCCCTGTGGTATACATTAATCCTACGTCATATTTTTCATCTGCTCACATACCATGACTTTGTGAAGTCATGCTCCAAGAGCTGCAAAACTTTTCTGTCACTAATGCATAAACAGAGAAAGTACAGCCACCTCTAAACGAGTTCACAGTAACTTGGAAAACGAACCCTAGTAAAACGTCTGCTTGGCTACATCGGTATGAGCTGAAGTGCCCTGGAACTTACTGTTGTAATAAATCTGAGAGTAGTGTTTGGGTAGATCTAATCATGATAATCACAATACTGTTGCCTTATATTTATCTTTTTTTGAAAACTTAACAAAATATTTCCACACTCATCTCATTGAATAATTACTACAATCCCATGAGATGGGAAGTACAGTTATTTTCAGTCCCATTTAAAGATGAGATTGACTTGCTTGAGGTGGTACAGAACTGCAGTTCCTGACTCACAATCCAGTGCAATTTCCCACCAGCTCACATTACTCACCATTCCCTTCTCCCACGACAAATCAGGTGGAGAATTTCAGCCAACTCTGTGCCCAGGGTCATCGTTGACCAATATATATATATATATATATATATATATATATATATATATATATATATATATATATTTAGATTTGTGGTGAAATGAACAGCACCATGCTAGACGTTTGCATTTACAAGCTTTACTTCTAGAGTAAACTATAAACATTTGCTCTAGCAAGACCACAGTAAGCCTCTGAATTGGAGACTAATGCAGGGTGCAAGGGCAATCACTATAGAATTGCTTCTTAAAGCTGTGTGTGGAATCACAAAAATGTTTTGTTTGAAATGAGGATAAGTTTATATAGCAGGTTCTAGTTAAACCTTTTTAACCAATATTAGAGTGGACTTTCACTGTACCACAGATGAGATCACAAACTCACAGAATTGTAAATAACTTCCAGTGGTAATTTACCATTTCTTTTAGGCAATTGATTCTAAATCATCCAAAATACATATTAATAATATGCATTTCAGAAAGCCTACTCAATCTCCATTAAACCTCATTCCTAGGCTTAACAAAGCTTATATTCATTAAGTCTCTCCAAACCAATTTACATCTAAGAAATTCTATATACATTATTAATAAAATATATACATGTGTATATATGCATATATATTCAAATACATATCGATTTAACAGGACTCTTTTTCATCTCTCTTAATCTGGGGCCCTATTTATTAAATGATTCTTGCTATTAGTTTCTAGGCTACCCATTTCTAAGTGAAATAATTAAATGGCTATAATTTTATTATAATTGTTGCTATTATTTTTCCACCTGCTGGTCACTTTCATCTATTTCCTCTTAACTCTTTAAATTCCCTTTTCAAAAAAATTCAGCAAACATTGATTCAGTCTTTAACATGTATCCCTAGCAAACAAACCAGCCCGTTTCAAGGATTTCACTTGAATCCTTTTTCTGCCCTCCTAGTTACTGTCATTCAGAAAGACAGATAGATACATGATAGGTAGGTAGGTAGGTAGATCTTTTCTCCTTTGAAGAACAAACTCTGAGAACGAAGTCGAACTTCCTCGCTTCCCTTTCTTTTCCTCCCGTTCATTGTTCCACCCACTGCAAGCTACTCTCATTTACCTACTTACCTGCTCATTCATTTACCACCCATGACATCTCAGAGTACAAATTCAGCCTCGTTATTCTTCGTATTATTTGGTATTATCAGCATCTGTGATTATTGCCTACTTGAGAAGTCCTCCCTTGTTGGTTTCTCAACATTAGTGACTCTACTACTAAGATTTACTATTCTTTCCCAGCAAAAGCTGCCTCCTCTTCCTCTATGTGCTTTAAAATATTTAAATGTTTGGTATCCTACAGAGCTACGATCTGGGAAACGTTCCTGCTCCCCATCCTGGCCCTTAGAAAACGTCCCATAGCTTCAGCTAACATCAGTATATTTACGGCTTCAAAATCTTTTCAAGTCTAAGTTTCTTTTATGCCCCAACCAGTGTTTTCCAAAGAATGGGTTATAACTTTTTAGTAGTTCATAAATTCAATTTGGTGACTTACAACTCACATTTAAAAGTGAAACACAATGGATGGCATCGACAGAAACTGTCAGAGTGCATCACAAAAGAAAGGGGTATTATTTTGCGAAATAAGAAATCGTATCTGTGTGTAGAGTCAGATGTAAAATGTATTTGATACTGGGTGTCATGGTGATAAAAGATTCAAAACCACTGTGCTGGATACAACTTTATAACTGCTTCTATGTGGATGTCTTTCAGGTACCTCAACTCTACAAGCTCCAAACAAAATTTGTTTCTTTCCCCCTCAAAACCTCTTCTAGTTTATCACTCTCACAGTATCATCAAGCTAGAAATCTGTCAGTCATCATCTCCCCCCATCTGCTTATTCCACACACCCTATCACCATCAAAACCCGTTAATTCTGACTCCTAAACATCTCTCAATCTTCTCCTCTGTCCTCACTTTCACTGCTTTCATTTAGGTCCACAACATCTTGTTTTAAAATATAGAGTACTAATAGAAAATTTGACGTAGGGTAAGGAAACAGATCAGGAGGCTATTATAATTGAAAAGGTAAGTCTGTTACTAACAGTTCCCAAGAGGACGGGGAGGGCCATGCCATGCAGGGCCATGGGGAAGCACCTGGGTCGCTCACGGGGTCGCTCAGGAGGCAAAGGGGAGGAAGGGGGGGCCGTGGGAGAGCCTTTACTGTGGTTTCTGCAGGAAGGAATGGGAAAGGCGGGTTAACACGTTTCTGATTGTCTAGTCTGAATCATTTCAGTGGGCTCTGAGCATAGGGGCTGTCCCTAGCTGTCTGGCGTCTGGCCTGGGGGTGATCAGGGCATGTGGATAATGGCCCAGAGAATGACAGTCTGATAAAGGAGGCAACTGAGGTGAGGGCTCTGGATTGGCTGGCTTGCATCTGAAAAAACGTCTTCCTGAGCCAGTTATTTACTATCTCTAGAAAGCGGCTAACCCTGGGAGGGCAGTCCCTCCAGGATAAGCAAGGCCCCAGATGTCAAAGCATCAGAAAACAGAAAACAAGACGGAATATTACTCAGCCACAAAAAGAAACGAAATTGAGTTATTTGCAGTGAGGTGGATGGACCTAGAGTCTGTCATAGAGAGTGAAGTAAGTCAGAAAGAGAAAAACAAATACCGTACGCTAACACATATATATGGAATCTAAGAAAGAAAAAAAAAAAAGGGTCATGAAGAACCTAGGGGTAAGATGGGAATAAAGACACAGACCTACTAGAGCATGGGCTTAGGATATGGGGAGGGGGAAGGGTAAGCTGGGACGAAGTGAGAGAGTGGCATGGACACATATACACTACCAAACGTAAAACAGACAGCTAGTGGGGAGCAGCCGCATAGCACGGGGAGATCAGCTCGGTGCTTTGTGATGGCCTGGAGGGGCGGGATAGGGAGGGTGGGAGGGAGACGCAAGAGGGAGGAGATATGGGGATATATGTATACGTATAGCTGATTCACTTTGTTATACAGCAGAAACTAACACACCATTGTAAAGCAATTATACTCCAATAAAGATGTTAAAAAAAAAAAAAAAAAAAAAGACATGGTTAAATTCACATTTGCCACCATTGCCCGAATTGTTGCAGTAACGGTCTAACCTATCTCCCTATTACCACACTCCCTTACCACAAATTATCCTTCTAAAAGCCAGAGCCAATCACAGATCTATATAAAAATCTTAAGTGATGCCTACCCACCCCCCAGTACCTACAGAATGAAATCCAAAGGTGTTTTTTTTTTCCCCCATTCCAGAGCCTTAAATAGCTAGCCCCTAAATTCTTTTCTAGACACTTCTCCCATCTTGCCCTGCAGATCAACTGAAAGGAAAAAAAAAACTATTCCATAATTCTATCACTAACATATCAAACTGTTTCCAACCTCCTTTGTATGTTCTCTTCTAAGTCTTTACTAAGTGTAAATTTCATTTTTTCCATAATTTTAATAAAGACATAGCTCCATTTCTGTGTTTCAGTTAGTTATCTAGCATAAAGTTTCATGATATTAATGTGGTTTGTGTTTTTTACCTCTTTCTTTCTTTTTCTCTTTCTTTCTTCCTTCCTTTCTTTTTAATTGAGGTGTAATTGACATAACATTAATGTTAGTTTCAAGTGTACAGTGTAATGATTTGGCATTTAGGTATATTGCAAAATGATCGACACCATCATTCCAGTTAACATCCATCAGTTACAACTTTTTTTTCCTCCTGATGAGAACTTCCAGGACCCACTCTCCTAGCTACTTTCTAATATGAAGTACAGTATTATTAACTATAGTCACCATGAGTTATTTACCTTTTCAAAGCAGGAAACCTTGGCAGCAAGTGAGTCTACCAGACTTTTTACCAAATCGTTCAGTTAGAGTTAGATACTTAGACTATCTCCAAAGGCTAAAATAAGGCTTCTAAGACCCTATCCTATCTCACTTCCTTTGCTTGGACTCTTCATAAATAATGCTACATGTTAATACTGGGCCAACTAGAATAGACACATTTATGGCTTTTGACTCAAAGTGCTTTCTAAAAGGATATCATGTTCTGTTCCATCAGAAATTCATTCAATATGTACTGACACATCCTATGTGCTAAAACAGGGCTAGTACAGACACACAGATAAACTGGACACTATTTCCGTCCTCAAGGAGTGCACACTGTCAGTACAGCCATTTTACAGCAACCCTAAAGAGGCTGGATTCTTTCCTTTTTCAGATTAGGGAACTGGGGCTCATAGAGATTCAATCACCTGCCCAATTAAAAAGAGGCAGTTTGTTGAACAGGTTACAACTATCTTTACACCACTCCCAGCATGCTCATATTTTCACAGTTTTTCTTTTTGTAAAGGTAATAATAATGTCTGCTCTTTCACATATGCACAGTAATAATCTAATCTTTTAGAAGTCCCCCCAAAACGAATGCCATCGTGATTTTATCAAATATTTAAATATATTCTAGTGCTCCTACTGGTGATATTTTGGTCATTTCCATCTGTGTTAGGAAGGTAATGTGAGCTGCTGTAATGGATAAACTGAAATATCAGTGCTGTAATGTAAGAAGAGCTTTTTTCATTCTAATATCAGCCCACTGCTGGTGTTCAGTGCGGGGTCTTCCATGTGATGCCTCAGAGACCTGGGTTCCTTCCATCCCTGTGACTCTGTCACCTTCTATGATCCTTCAAATCCTTTGCTTTTAGCAAGCAGATGCAAAGAGATCACAGGAGAGGCACACTTGTGGTCTGGTCCATCACCTATGCTGACATTCCACCGTTGAGAGAGAACTAGCCCTACGTTCCTGCCTAGATGCAAGGGGCTAGAAGAGGGCTGGGAAACGTAGCCTTTTGCCCAGGAAGATGGGAAAACAGGTTCTGACGAACACATGGCAGTCTCTGCCTTATCTTTCTTTGCTTTAACTCTCCCTGGACATAAGAGTTAATGGTTAAGTGCTGTTGGTGTCGATGGCTGATCTATCTGGGCTGGATTCATGTTTTGCCACAGTAGGAACTTGGGCTGTTTACCTAACGCTATTTACTTTCATTTTCTAAGAGTTTAATGTCTTCCTCAGTAATACTTAACTCTTAGATTATTGGGAGATTTAATGATATAATGCATGTAAAGCACTTTAAAAGGACCTGGCACTTGCTAACTGATCTATAAATACTTTTTTCTACCCCCATTCTTCAGAGGTCATATGTCATTGATTTCTATGCTCATAATTTCCTTTTATCTCTTAAGGTTGGAGTTAAAACCACAATTTAAAGACATGTCACTGCTTCTGGTCCACAAGAAGTGCTGCATTCTCAAAACTTCAGTGAGAATAAAAATCAAAATAAAAGAAAAGAACAAAGAGGATAAAAGGAAGGAGAACACAGACTGGGGTAGATAAATAAATAAAACCGTTAATTCTATACGAAAGTGCTCTTCAGAAACCTCCCCACAGGAAAGCTGAAGTTAAATGCATTCTCTATTCATTTTTTTAGTTGAAGCAGAAAAGTCAAGCAATTTTAATAGCTTGAGGATTCTCGACATAATTCTACAGAATGACCGATTTAATTATTGTTACTGCTGCCATGACTTTATAAAATGTATGCTCTGTCAAGCACAGTAAGTATAAATACTTAAATCTAATTACATGATCAGCATATTTAGGACAGTGCTATGCACAGTGGGTTGGTCTTAAAGGCTCAGAACACATCTTTTATATTAACTGATGGAATAGCTTCTATCTTTCCATAAAGTATTGTTTGGCCTAGGATTTTGTTTTATCTGAATTACTACCGCATGAGTTAGCCTGTTGCTGTTAGGAACGCTGGCAGAAGACACGAGAGTCCCGGGTCAGAGGCAAAGGACTTAACGGCTTATGGCACAGCAAGCGGCGTGAGCACTGGTATGCATGTTGGTTGCCTTGGCCCCCAAGTCCCAGGGGTCCCAATGGAGGTCAGCGTCACCACTGAGGAACACTGAGCCTGGGGAACCCACTGCTTTCAGTCACCGGTACGCAAGCCTGCTCCTCTGCTCGACACTTCATCCTTCAAGGTTTCTTTTTATTTTTTTGCGGTACGCAGGTCTCTCACTGCTGTGGCCTCTCCCGTTGCGGGGCACAGGCTCCGGACGCCCAGGCTCAGCGGCCATGGCTCACGGGCCCAGCCGCTCCGCGGCATGTGGGATCTTCCCGGACCGGGGCACGAACCCGCGTCCCCTGCATCGGCAGGCGGACTCTCAACCACTGCGCCACCAGGGAAGCCCCCTCAAGGTTTCTTGCCATAAACACGAGCCTGAGCAACAATCTGAGTGGAGAGCAGCCAGGGCTACACGCAGCAAGACTGTGAAGGGCGCTCAGGCCTCCTGGAAGATAACCTCTCCTAACACGGCTCTGAGGCGGCTTACAAGATGACAGTACAGAAGACTAGAAAGTTAGAAGAAATCATTGCAAAAGAGAAGCAGTACAATGAAGATAACGCTGTAGGGAAAGTGAATATGTAGAAATGGACACAGCAAAGATTCTCTGTAACTACCGAAGCTCAGTCAGTAACCCGGCCCTGCACTTCCTAGTGGGCAGAACAAACTGATGCAACACGTGCAAGAGAACTGAAGAGCACGGGACCATCAGTGAGAAGTGGCCTAATCAGAAGAGTAACTGGCCCTGGAGGCTGACCTCCAAGGATAAGGAGGGTTGCACAGTCGAGGGTTACAGAGCAACCTGAGTCTTAGGCAGCTGGGACGTGACCTAATCACACTGGGGACGGGATGAGCTGAATCAAAGGGCTTTGTCTTCAGAGTAAAGAAAATGAGGTCGGAGGGCAAGAGGTGAGCTAAGTCAGGAAAGGCTTGGACCGGGGGGAATCAGTTAGTATTGCTGGAGAAGAAGAGGCCCCTTTGGTAATTTTCTGAGACAGTGACTGAAAAAGCAATGTTTAATCTAGATTAACATGACCTCTTTATTAGAAAAAATTTAAAATAAACCAACTGGAGAGATGGGACTATGGTGATGGCAATGACCTAGAGATTAAGAGACTGTTGGCAGAGATCATTTGAAGAAAATTTAACAGGATTTGATAAAAGCACAACTGAAGCCTTACTGGCACATTTGTATTTTTGTGTCAAATGTTTATGTTTTCTGGTGTGGCTTCAGAAATGATCTTACATCTGAAGTACAGACTCTATATCTGTATCTACCTGAGGTAAGTATTTTCCACCTGCTCATTGATTTCATTCTATCCTTCTTGTTTTTAGACATGGTATTTATCCAAGAGAGATACTCAGTTCTTCTGACAACAATTATTTAAAAGAATTATACATGTGAAAATAAAATTCCATAGAGCATGTTCCTCGAGGTACCTTAGAAAATGGGAATAATTATTTACAAGTGTGGCTTGCATATTATTACCAGAGCATCAAATACATGTGCAAAAGGGACGTAAATGAAGAAATATCAATGAAACAAATCAAGTAGTATATAGTGCTTATTATATTCCTCTATGAGGCAAAACAGAAAAAGGCCTTGGACCTCCCACAAGAATCTTATAACTAGAAATTATAAGCCCCCCAAAAAAGGTGGAACCGTGGAAATGGAGTTTAGCACAGTGACTATTCTTTGGTCTGAGTGTCTGGCTCACTAGCAGAAAAGGTAATTTTCATTAAATTTAGTAAGAGGCACATTTGTACTGGACTGCAGGATAGATACCTACATGCTTCACTAGAACACAAAGGATCCCTGCTAGATTATCAGTCATTTTCAACCATGGGTATTAGAGTGAATATGTTAAATAACTGATAATTCTGTCCAATTTAGTCACATCATAATTTACATGTGCATCAGAAGCCAACATTAGGGAATTACAATAAATAATTATTGACTCTTACTTCATACTGCCACATTTTTACAAGCAAAAGAAAATTTCCTAGACGTTGATGTCTCATTATAGCTGGCATGTAATTTATTTCTCTGTTGGAGTTGAGTTGATCAACTGTTTCTGTCCATGCGGAAAAAATGTTCCCACCTAAGAAACCTATACAAGAACACAGGAAGCTGGAAAGCTTAACTGAAAGTCTAAGTTAGGTTGTCTTCAAAGAAAAGAAGAAAGAACCCTGTTTCATCACCTCTTATTCACCTGCAGAAAACCAGACAGTTGATTGTATACTGATCAGTACATAGTACATCAGAATATACTAATGCGCTGTATATTAGAATTGTAGTATTTATTATTGTTTATTATTCCCTATGGGATATCTGGAACTATACTGATTAGCTATATAGAAAGATAAGCAGTTCCATAATTTCCTGAAATTCAAGTAATAACGATGGTGACAATTTTTACAAAATGTTCTTTCAGTAGCTGTTGACAGCAGGTCAGACTTCAGGTGGCTATGCCTATTCTCTGACTACCATATTGTTGGTGCTTAATTGCCAAATGAGATTGAGACCACCAAAATCACAACGAAGAGAACCCTCAGGGGAGCTGTTGCTTTAATGAAAGCTATATACTAGTTTGAAAATCCCCAAATGAAAGAAATCATTCTTTGCAAATATCTGAAACCAAGGTCCACAGTTCCTACCCTACAAAATATTTATAACCTGGAAAATGCAAGCTAGCCCTTCAAAGACCACCCACAACGACCACCATAATAACGGTGGCTACCATTTATTCTACATTTACTGTGAACCAGACGTAGGCAGTATTACAGATGATGCCTCACCTTCACGGTGACTCAGTGGGGTAAACAGCATTAACGCCCATTTTACACACAGAAAACTGAGGCCTAGTGAGGTTAAACAAACGGTTTCAGACCGCCTAGCCACTGAGTGACAGAATCAGGGTTCTAGAGCCTGCAGTATCACCCGCTCAGTGGGCAGGGACCACCTGCTCTAGGACCCATGAAAGCACAAGTCCCGGTGACCAGACTGGCATTTAAGACACAAACCATCTTCACAATTTAAGTGTATGAAATAATCCATGGATAAGATATAAGAAGGTAACATAAAGATATTAATATCAACGCATCATGCTTCCAAGATAAACGTCTCCTATTTCTAATTGCCATTATCTGCCAAAGAAAAAGACAATCACTATCCGGAAAGTATTTAGAGAGACACGTTTGGAGGCACGCATTTCAGAAGCAAAAGCCTCCCAGATACTTGGTTAAATGTTCTGTAAAGAGTCTCCTTCCCCAAATGGAAAATTTATAAACCTTTGTTTCCGAAACTTCTTCCACAAAAAAGAGTACATGCTGGTAATTCACTGTGTTCTCCCTTTTATGGAAGAATATCCTCTTCCAGTGTCATGCTTTGGCAGCTTTCTGGACAACACTAAATTAAGAAAACCCACTGCTTACACACTGATTTACAGAAAAAGCTGATGCAACTACCTATGAAAGAATGACCCCTGAAAAATCAAACCGAGGAGTTGATTCCGTTCTGAAATATTTAAGTCCACAGTCACTGACTTTTATAGACGCTTACTTGGCAACGAATTTCTGGAACAGAGAAAAGGTGCACGGGCACAAGTGCCTGGACTAGAAAGAAACAAGAAGACAGCAAAGCTGATCGATTCTCAGAGATCTAAGAACTAACGTTACCTAGACTAACTCCAATTTTTAGACATAACGGTAGAAGAAAAAAAGACAAAAGAAAAACTTTTAGCATTAATTCTACAGTCTTTGCATTTTGAATAAGTCAGTTTTCCTTTATTTCATCTAATTTTAGTATGCTTTTTTTTTCTTAGTGGTAACCTAAAAACTTAATACGGATGGAGAATAGATTTTCAATTTCAATGTTGATTCCAGTGTGTCTCTTAGGACTGTGACCTACTTTCGAGCTCTACTTTTTGCAATATGCAACCTTCAAAAGAGCTTTTATGGATCATGAATATGACAGATAAAGATGTTGCGTAGTATTTGCCCATGAAGGTTAAACATGCACAACCTGAAGCAGCCCATATTCACTAATATCAGGATAATAACGGCCAGTCATCTCTAAGGGACAAAGAACCATCCAACTGACTGATTCAATGATGGTCAAACACAGTTAAGGAAATTCGAAAGTATGTCTTGGAGCTCTTCCATGGAAGGCTTGGTATTAAGTTCCTGGCTCACCTCCTCCATACTCTTCTTAAAAACTGTAAAATCATTGTTTTACTTTAATCTTTTATGTACAAAGCTATTAGTTGATTTAATAAAACCCACTTTGTAAATACACCTGGAGTACGTGCACTTATGTTACAGCTCAACCAGGATTTAAAATATTTGAGACCAGAAATTTAGCGTTTAGTTTTCATTTTAGCACAGCACATAAGATAGAGATGTGTAAATACACGCACACCCCCACACCCCAGACAAACCTTATTAAATAATAAAGAAGGCAGAAAGGAATAACTTAACATTTTTTAAGTACCCACCACGTGCCAGGCCAGTGCTTGAATCTTTACATACACTGGTTCCACTTCTTATTATTTCTGTTACCACTATACCCATTTTACTGATGGGAAAATTTAGCTTAAAGTGAAGACAGATTATACTTCAGTTTTTCTGACTCTCAAACATGCAGTCTTTCAACCATACCTTATGATCTCTAAATACTGGAAGCATTTCAAATGTAGCGGGTACCTAAAAACAAACACAAAACAACTGAAGGGCCTTAAGGGTTCCCAACACAGTTTCTGGATCATTCGGCACTACTTCAGGCTGAAGTCAGGCAGATGCTAACTGTTGAGCAACGTGCTGAGAAAATGCAGTCAGGAATTCTCCTTGCCTCTGTCTCCCTGAGGTCTCCAGTAATTTCTGCCCCTTTCTAGATCAGAGAGCTACTGCGTTTATCGTCATCAGCAATCATCCTAAGTCTCTTCCACTTAACAAAACCCCGGAATTTTACTATGTGAGGCGTCATCTTTTCAGTTCAGTTCTTCACTCAACATGTACCTTTCCTAAGAGAAATGTAACGCTTTGGTTTAAGAATAAGAAAGCTGGGGCTTCCCTGGTGGCGCAGCGGTTGAGAGTCCGCCTGCCGATGCAGGGGACGCGGGTTCGTGCCCCGGTCCGGGAAGATCCCACATGCCGCGGAGCGGCTGGGCCCGTGAGCCACGGCCGCTGAGCCTGCGCGTCCGGAGCCTGCGCTCCACAAGAGGGGAGGCCACAACAGCGAGAGGCCCGCGTGCCGCAAACACACACAAAAAAGAATAAGAAAGCTGAAACCAGCCTCCTTCTACCTTGTTATTCAGGGGTGTTTCAGTAAGCACGGGGTGACAGGCCAACAAAGGAATGATTTATGAAGAGTCAGAGACGATGTCATGAGGAGACAGAATATAAAAATGAAAAAGAGGCAGTAAGAGGCTGGCAATAGGGACAGAGGTTTGCTTAAAAAGGCTACCATCAGAAGGACTTAAGACGCTTAAACAATTAGTCTCCTTTCAAAGTAAACACTTTGGGATGCTATCAGGCAAGTGTGAGATCTACATCACACAATTCTAAATGTGATATAGATTTTCATCTTTGCAGAATGCATTTTATTTTTGGAAATAAACACACTATTTGGAGTTACAAAAATGCTACAGAATGTAGATGTTCACAGAGTTAACACTGCCTAATTAGAAATAAGAGGCTAGAACATAAGAACGAGACTTAAAACGGGGCCTATAAGCTGACTCTAAAGGTAGTTCTACAGGGGGGAGCTTCAAAATGTTTTAATCAATATTGATGATATTGGTATAAGTTTATGGTTCCCTTGAAAGTCAACAAATAAGTATTGTGATGCTAGCAAAACAACTGAAAAGAGTTGCATCAATCTCACGTATGAGTAACAGGAAAAAGATGACCGTCATGGTATCACTATGCTGGATTGGAAAAAAATATATAACGGCACGAAACCCAAGTATCTGTTGGACTCTGACCCAGGCTGGGGAAATTACAAGCAGTGAGGGCAGAAAACAACACATGAACAGTTCACTGAAACACAGTCGAAAGCAATGATTAATAAGTGATGGGAAATAACTGCAGCTGACAGATAGGTAGGCCTGTGGCTACAAGGACTGGAGCCGCTGTCTGCATTTACAAGGGTAAAAGGCATGCCCCAAATAGCAAGCAGGTCCTCTGAATACCAACTCCAAATGTCGTATGTATTCAAAAATGCTCATGATATACGTAGGCCTCTTCATGCACACCTGCACAAGAACAAATTCACTTTCAAGTAGGTTGACTACCGTGTTATTTTTTTTAAATCAAGGACAGATAAGAATAATCTATTATTCACAGAGGGAGGCATCACCAACCAAATCATACCTTTTAATAGTTACTATGTTAAGCAATTTACTTACTACAGCATTTAGAGAGGACATAATTTTGTGTGACCTTTACTTAAAAAAAAAAAACCCCAAACTATCAAACAAATACAAAGGCAGAGAAAAGGACACGTATAGATGTGCAAGGACTCAGAAAATCTGCTTCCCTGTACTGAGTCTACGGACCTTAGGAACAAGCTCTAGCAAAGGAAGAAAAAATAGAGAGCTGTATCGGAGAATAACTATAATTAGATTACAATCTACGGTTCTATGTTAACAATGTATACTTAATGACTAAGTTTTAAACGGTCATATAACTATATTGGCAGAATGGAGAAAAAATAAGTAGACAAGCTGCAAGACAGGTGTCTCATGTTATAAGACGTCAACAGATAACATCTAAAATTAATAAATTAAGAAATAATGGTGTATTATCTACTAACATGGATTTAAGCATCAAATAAAGAGCTCCAAGCGTTAACAGTAGCTGCTTCTGGATAATGGAAATGGGGTGGGGTGAGGTGAGGGATTGCCATTCTTCATGATGGCTCTTTCAGTTGAAACTGAATTTTTAACTATGTATCTAAATTACTTTAATTATAAAATAATTTATGAAAGAACAAATACTCTAAAATATGACCCAACTCCCTCTTGCAAAAGCGCCATTAATAATATTACCTACTGGATGTGTATAAAGTCTGGGTAAATCACCCTGCTAACATGTCACATAATTAGAGAAGCTGCAAAGGTTAATTATATATGATAACAGTGTTCAACTACAATCCTTTACTTTTAGATGTAATTTTAAATTTAAATATTTTTAAAAATCTCGATCTCTCTTTCCAACGGAATTTTTCTCTTTTCCTCCAGGGCTGTTTCTCGACTGATTGATGCTGATTTCAGTACAGCTGTGACAAGCACTTTACTAAATACAGCAGGTACCACCGCTCTTGAACTAAAGACATCTGTATTATTTGGCTCTTACTGCCCAAAAGCAAGACAAATATTTGCCTGGCATAACTTTTCTGTGGTGATAAGAATGGACTGCATCATTTGCTGATCAGTGCCTCATGGCTTTCTCTTCGCTTTTTTACATCTATAAGCAGTCCATGCTCATCATTCTAAAAAAGTTAGAACAAAGAGATGAAAAGACAAAATAAATAAATAAAATCTCCCCAACTCTCTCCACCCAGAGATATCCGTGGTTATCATCTAGGGTGCACTCTTTCAGACTTTCCTCATTCAAACATACACTGTATATATATTAAATAGGAACATATTATTTGTGCTTTTCTATAACCTATTTCTTTCTACTTAATAATCATAAATTCTTTCAACAATTATTAGAGGTCATACAGCTCTAAATCCAAACACTTTCAAAGACGATGAGGTGTTACACTGTGTACTTTAAGCAATCCCTGATTTTTGGCCATTGAGGGGTTTTTTTGACATTGCAAACAAATGTATACTTTTGACAATTTTAATAAAAACTGCTAATTGTGCTCCTTAAACCGTTCACCAGGAAACACTCCTACCGGAAGTGTGTGACAGTGACATCAGCAAGCTTTTAAAACTTTTGCCAACGTGAGAAATGAAACATGATATATCTCAGGGCTGCTTTTTTTTTTAACTTAATGATGTCATTAAGATCATTAATAATGCTGAATATTTTTTTCACAGTTCTTAGCTATCTACATGTCACTTTATATAAATTTCCCACTTCTCTATTGCCTCTTTTACAAATTGATTTGCAAAAGCTCTGTATATGTCAAGACTATCAAAGCTCTGTCATATTTGTAAATCATTAACTCGCTTATTTGCATCTTTCTAAAGCGTCTTCTCACATTTGGTCTCTGGATGGGGAGTCTGTGATGAAAGTTTAATGCCTCTTCGTCAGTACACTAGGTCTGCTGATGTGTCTGTACCAAGGTAGCAGGAAGATAACATCAGTCAATCACAGTCACTTCTCTGCCACTGGATGTCCATTTCTCCCTAGTTGACAAACCTATTTGGCATAAGATTTTCAGCACAAATCATAATTCAGGGACCAGAAAGGAAAAAAGGAGGTAGACTCTAAATCTAGTTTTAGGAGTAAAAATTAAAAATAATCGTTAGGGCTGTGGCATAGTAAGAATTATTTAAGCTTGTACTAGCTTACTCCTTGGGCTCTAGGTAAAAAAAAAACGTAAGAATGCAATTGGGGAGAAGAAGGAGAGATGGACTATGGGAAAGGAGGGGTCAAAACAATACATGCCAAGTTTACCGTATGAATAAGATGAAAGGAAGTTACAGTCATGCAAGAATCTCCTTTACCGTTTAATACAATTGGTAATATATATATATTTTAAGATGGTCTTTGGAACATGACGCCTAATACTTATTTATAATAATTCAAGAATTCGCTGATAAACGTCAGATATGTACTTGGGCTCCACTTCAGTATGTCTCAGCTGCTCAAGCACTTACGTCCTGAACCCCATGCTTCAGACACAGACCAGAACTATTTCTGACACTTTAGGAACAATATTCTGAGGGTTATGTAAACCGGAAGTCATGTAAGTGCCTTATTTAAAAATTAGTTTTCACTCTTTTGGATTCTGGCCCCGGTGCTATTTCAAGAGGTACACGCTGGAAGAAGCTTTTCTAACGCTCCCTTTAAAAACACATAGATACTGTACGATGACATTTGTTACCCAAGGTTTATGTATCTAGGACTCTTACGGTCTGTGAAAGTTTTAAAGAAGAAAATAATATATCTTGTGAGAAGGGTGGTAGAGATTTTAGTAGCTGGGAATCTGGCCTATGGTTGGCTTTATATACAGTTCTCAGTCAGTAAACCCTATTAAGCTGCATATCCTGTCATCAGATGTCTAGTTCTTTGGTTCCTAGGTGCTTTGAGCAGTAAGAGTTCTAGAGCTTCTTAACAGTGGAGGATTAAGGAGTCGTGTTGAAGATGCATTCGCATCGCAAGCATACTTTTTTTCTTAGACTTATTCATTTGTCATAAAAAAACTTTTACAGACTGTAAGAGTGCTAGATACACAAACCTTGGGTAACAAATGTCATCGTACAGTATCTATGTGTTTTTAAAGGGAGCGTTAGAAAAGCTTTTTCCAGCGTGTACCTCTTGAAATAGCACCGGGGCCAGAATCCAAAAGAGTGAAAAATAATTTTTAAATAAGGCACTTATATGACTTCCGGTTTACATAACCCTCAAAATATTGTTCCTAAGTGTCAGAAATAGTTCTGGTCTATGTCTGAAGCATGGAATTCAGGAAGTAATAAAGATTATGGGAGAAGAATACAGTGATGAGCTGTGAAGAAAGGAATCTACAAAAAGAAAACAGAAGAGAGAGGTGGGGAAGGGTTCCTTTTCTCAGTGTTTGACAACCCAATCCGTGGGCCAAGGCATATGGTAGGCAGCTTTCCATTGAATGACTTTGGAGTGACATACACCTGGGTTCAAATGCCAGTCAAATACCACCTGGGAAAATTGTGTAACTCCCGTGAGGCTCAGTTGTGCCATCTGAGAAGTGGGACCAACACCTCGGAGGCTAATTGTGGAAATTAAATGTCAAGGTATCTTTTTCAGCTGAGGCTCTAACGTACGTTCTTATCACCTTACACGTTAGGAGTGAATTCTTTAACTTCCCACTTGGAGTGGCATTCTTCAGATCATCGTGGTTTAAGTAACCTCAGCCCGCCGTACACTTCTTCATCACCAGGTGAATGGTTTTATTTCCGAGTCAAGTCATCTCACAGACCGGGCACTGTTTATACGGCCTGAGTGACCATGGACTCTGTGCTCTTACTTTCAAGCTTCTAAGAGAATTACACTAGAAAGCATGTACACATTCTGGTAAATGCTTAATATTACTTATGGGAAATCCACTTAGTTCTTTGAGGAAACTTGCCTGTGGCAAAGTTGCTTTATAAACCATCCAGTGCATTGTATTGAAATCTAGAATTTTTAAACATGTCTTTTAATAAAGTCCTGAGAAAATGATTGCTAATAGAATTTGAGAGTGCATACGATGCCACTGTAAAAGCTAACGGGAGAGAAGTTTCAGCAACATTTTGCCTGACTTGGTGCCATCTCAGTGAAACACGATTCGAGTGCTCAGAAGGGCCCATGACACTGTGAGTGGAGCCTGAAGATCAGCATAAATATTCCGCGATGCAGAAGAACGTCCCAAGAAGTGAGGATAAATGATGAGTTTTCCTAACAGCCCTTAATTTCTAAGCTAAATTTAATGTGTATCAGTTATCATCATCAACATCAAAAACACATACTGGTGCTTTACTAGGTATTTACAGAAAGAGATTACATGCGTCAGCATCTTCCTTCTAAGAAGGTGACGTCTTAGGTGTATTTGGTCCCATGAACTGTGGGCTGAGAACCTCAACTTTTACAACGATAAGATGTCACATGCTGATGAAGACAGAACACACCGACAAACCAACCAACCAACCAACCACCACCCAAACCTCTATTTCATTTTGAACAGGAAAGGCATCATATGCACTGACGCCTCAGTCAGCTCCAAACCATTCCTTCTTGACACGATCCCGAGTTTTCGTGACCCAACTATTGCTTATACAGTCTCTTTACCAAGATTCCTTTACTGCGCGAGTTATACGTGCATGGCCCTTTGCAATTCCTGCCTTATGGGTACATGTCTGCGTTGAAATGTCTACCTCTGCTTGTTTTTTATGAAGAATAAAACTTGACTGTCTGCTGATGGACTGATAGAACTGGTAACTGTGTCTAATTATAGCAGAAGCATAAAATTGCTGCCTGTTCTTTTAAAGTTAGCTTGCCTATGGTTGGTCCTCGAAAATTAGAAATGTAATTCCAGAGTTCAGTGCTTGTTTGAATTGATTAGGAAAATTGCCACTTGTATGAACATTCAATTTCATACCTTTAACCACTAAACTGCTATGTGAGTCTCCATATTTTTAAGAAACTAGCTATAAAAATGTATTAAAAGATGTACTTAAATCCAAAGTATTTTCACTTTGTTATTTAGTATCCCACCAAAAGTATATTTCTAGAATTTAGTATGGTAGAAAATACTTAAAATAGCTGTAAATACACCACTCCTGGTATACTTCAGAGTATCCTGCAGTTGCTTTTGGGAAACCCATAGCTCAAAAATACGTGTTAATTCTTTAATGTTATCAAGTCTACATGTTTTTCTTAGCTCTGTTGTATTCTATAATATACCACATCAAAAAATTCAGAAAACATTCAGGGTGTGTTTGGATCCAAGTCTCAAAATTGGTCATTAGCTATTAACGACCTTAGCTATCTGTTTGCACAATAAAAATCTCTGCCAGTTATCCCAGGGGCTGCTTCAGATCCTAACACATCTCACCTCAATTTGTCCTGTCTTACAAGATTTTATGATAAATCATAGAGCACACTCAGCAGGAACTGTCCTGTGAAAATAAGTAGTCAGGTTTACATTTTTAAGGGTTTCAACTGTAACAGACAGATTTTTAATGAAGCTACAATTGAGAAAGAAAATAAATAAAAGCAAGTCGCTCTGCAGGCACCAAAACTTACGACTGTAACAAGAGGAAATCAATCAAATCTCTCACTTAGAACAATCTCTGTTTTCTTACAAAGCACAAAATCACTTGAGCTGAACAGACAACAAATACTAACCGAATACACACGCATCAACTAATTAAAGGCCAATTTTCCACAAGAGGAAAAAACGGTTGTGTTCTCCCTTCTGAGAAAAAGGTACTCTTTCTGTGGCTTGAATAAATTCCTGGGCATCATTTGTGTAAAAGGGGCGGGGGGGGGGGGGGGAAGAGGGATGCAGACAAAGAAGCATTCCAGGCCCTAAATACATTGGCTCTGTTTAAAAGGGCAAGAGTCTAAGTCACTGCCTTCACGGTGGCTTCCATTAGGCAGGAATAGTAACATTAAACCGCTTCAAACGACTGGCAGAATAGGGGTGAACCAAGAACAGTGTGACTGGCCCCTTAGAAAAAAAGGGGTCTGGGCATACACACCAACTTTATTCCATCATGCAATAAGAAAATGTTGAATAAATTAACTTTTCAAAGGGCCATTATACCTTAGCTCCTCATTGCAGATCCCATTACAGACTGTCTTTATGATGCTCACCTGACAATATCATGCAAAATGCTTAGCTTCTAAGGTCAGTCTAAGTAAGAGAACAATTCTCCTATTTATAGCAAAGGATGAACTTTTCTCATTTAGATGTTTACGCAGCTAACCCCTGAGTTTAATGTAATTAGGGAAGGGATATTCAATTTACAGTATCCGCAAGTAATGATAATTAAATTGATAGAAAAAAGCGGTTGGTAAGCAGAAGCTACCTTTGTAATTACATCCCGTTTTCAAAATGACTTTACTACTGTGAACTTCAAGCATTTCAGCAAATGAAGGCCAATACACATAAAACGAAAACTACAGTAGCTTAAAAGCTTGGCTGTTTAACATAATGAGCAGTTCGACCAGAGGGAAATCCCGGGAACATTCTATAACTCACCACAACAGCCTACGCTTTCTCCTTTCCTCTCACCAACAGCCATTAAAAATATGCAAGATTGTCTTCATTTTTCACCAGATTCTTCATTAAGTCTTTTTTTTTTTTTTCCACTTTTAAAGGAAACTAAAGAATCCGTTCTCCTTACTTCTCTATTATTTAAAGTGGCTGGTCATAAGTTCCAGTTCTGCGTTTATTTGAAAGCCCAGACGAAGAGCTATGAATATGAAACCATTTTGCCCCTGAGTCCTGAAGATTAGCTAGGTCAGCATTCCACCAGGACCAAGGTGAAAAATAAACAAATAACCATGTTCACAGCAGCTGCAGTGATCACTCTTTGGAAAATTATTCAGGCATTATGAGAAAGACGATATTAAACGCTGCCACTTGCAGCTTCACGGCTCTCTGAATATTCACATCAGAAAAGGGCCGAGCACTTAAGGGGTATCATCAGAGAGCTCGCCCATCTGAGCATCTTCCATTAAGTTTTTGTCGTAAAGGAGGAAGGCGGGAACATCTGCCTGACAGGCAAAAGGCTTGTCATAATTCATTAATATCACAGCTTTGCTCAGGTTTCCGTCAATGAGCCAGGCAAGAGGCCTACGAAAAAGTGCTGAGCACACAACTTCTCTGCAGATGCTGCTGCAATCAACTTAGTACCACTTGGTCCTCCTACACTATAGGCTAAACACCTGCCATATGACTTCCCAGGAGAAAGGTGATTCCATAAACATCACCTCACGACTGCATAAATCAATAACTCCTAGATCAAATTTCAAAAGGACAGGGAAGAGAAATATTTAAAACATCCCCAAAGTAGGAAAGTTAAGAAGTTCCTAGTACTGTGAAAGTATCCCTTCTAGTAAAACATAATGTATGAAGTTAAGGTAAAGATTACTGGTCTTAAAAAAAACAGACATTGGAAAGAACAGAATTCTCTATACTGCCATTTCTCTTGACTAAATTATTTCAAGGGAGTGTAAAGAAACAGCAACCTACATCACTTCAATTAAATGAACAATTTAACGTAAAATGACTTCTATTAACAAAACCATGTAGTATTATCCATCTGTGTTTCTAGAACAGAATATCATATATTGGTGTCTTTTCATCTTCCTTCCACATTCTGCTACCTAACGCGCTGAAGAACCAGGAATCTGGCTAAGTATTTGCTCTACGTTTTCATTTACATGGCAAAAAGGAGGAAATTTGAAAATGGAAGAGCGACAGACACATTTGCAAATCAGCAGACAGCAGTACCACTAGTTATAAAAATGGCAGCAGTAAAAGGGAAATATTATCAAGAACCACATTCCAGCTTTATTAATTTTACTTTATTATTATCTTAGAAGTAAATTAAAAGTTATCTGGTAGCAAACAATACACTGAAGATGGGTGGTTACAAATTTTTCAACATCAGTATCACTTTTATAATTCTAATAAACATGGTCGGTTAGCGAGCCAATTATAGAATTTCTTTTTCATTACTGTTACTATTTTAACTTTATTTTAAACTCTAACTTTAAATGTAATATCTATTATTTAAAGTGCATGAAATCAAGGCAGCATTAATGTATATAATGATCATAAAATGAAGGTACAATCTGACTGAACAGAAATCAATAACGGTATTTAATGACTTCACGAGGAAAATAAATGACCCTCACACCCGTAATGGATTAATGTCAGTTATGAGCAACACAACATCACATAATGCTGACACAGGCTCACTCAAAGTGGTATCACTTTTCATGTGAGTGCCTTAAAGCTTTATCAAAGGAAATTGCGTTTTAATGCGATTTTGGATGTGATTTTTGAGAGGACTTTTACAATCCTATTTCAGAAAGCATAAAGCATGCTCTGAATTGTTACAAGGAGCTTTTGTCATTGCCACATGTACTAGGTCACTCCCTGAAAGCTTTCCAACATGAAATCCTAAATATATAAAAAGGATAACAACTTATAATATTACTCGAACACCTAGTTTACTGTAGCTTGTCTTCTTTGAATACACATACGCTGAATGTTACTCCAGAATGTTCTTTTTTCCCTAGATAAGGAGAGAAGCCTATGCTACCTACGTGTGCCGCAGTCAATTCCACAACATAAAACACATGTGCTTCACATACATGTACAAACGGCTTGATGATCAGAGCATGCAAAACAGAAGGCTCACCAATAACTTGATATGCAGCTGTTGATTTGTAAAGTCATTAAACTTTCTAGGAAGTTTATACAAAGATAAATTTTTCTTTTCTCCCAATAATTTAATGTCCTTCTTATGAAGAAAGAATGTCAGAGCTCTTCTCCTTATGACATAAAGTTACAGGAAAATATAAACCACTCCTTTTCACCCCTTTAAAAGATGCTAAAATAGTCTTACCATTTGCAGAGAGTCTGGCTTTTGCTTGTTAAAACAATGTTGACCATTGTGAAACAAAGATTTAATAAATATGTCACATCTTGGACTTTCATTTTCTACCGGGTATTTGAAACCACTAGCAATAGGAACATCTTGATGCTGTAACTCAGGTTGTTATTATTATTTTTTCCAGCATAATTTAAAATTCATTTCTGACTGACTCAGCAGTCATCAAGCAGAGCTTCCAGTAAAAACCTCTCTGAAGATTTGGCACAGAGACAAGAAGTTCAGAATAGAAACAAATGCGCAATGATTACAGCAGCTACTACAGTTATTTCTAAAAATAGCTGGGTTTCAGGCTTTCAGTGGCTTAGGTTTCTCACCAAACGAAACTGAAAAATCCTTAAGATAGAACCAGGAAACTGTAGCTAGAGATTCCTGACTGACATGAATCTTACTTCCTTTATCCCAAAGGATATAATAACTTCTCAAGTAAATGTAGCATCATAATTAGTTATAATTGACTTTGCCTTTTAATTTTTAAGGCAATCTATAAAGTATAGATTGCTGTGTCAACTGGCAGACAGTTTCTGACACCATACCATATGTCTCGTCACTGTCATCCGAACCCAGTTCCTTATCAGGGTAACTTCACCGTCTGCTAGATTTTAAAATCATTTCGGCAAATGTTAGCTTTATATTACTGAACCACACTGCACAACGTTAACATATGCTGTCATAATTGTGATGTGGCTTCAAATCTACAAAAATTCATAGTAACATTAGGAATTACAGGAGGACGATTAGAAATACAGCTTATGAGGAGATGTCCCACACTTCATGTCATTTGTTTTGAGAACCACGCTAACTGGGCTATTTTCACCTCTGTACCGTTCCCCCAGTCCACCTCCTTCCTTTAGCTCATCACAGCCGCTGGAAAGATGCAGTCCACCAACACTCCTCTGAAATTAATGGGATGCTAGCATGTACCTGTTCTCAGCCACTCAGCAGGTACACTTTACCTGGAACATTGGGAATCAGTGAAGCAACTGAAAGGGGAGGACTTATTTCTCTCCTTCCAATTACTGTTCTGCACCCCAATCCCTTCCTTCTTACTTTACACCAATGTCCATGGCAGCACCTGCTGACAGTGTAATGCAATACTACCTCAAACTTCCCCTTGTCAAAAGTGGATTCTGTAGGTGTCCTGCATTAAAACCTATGGTAGACAACTCAAGGCTACTAAAAAGCACTCCCCTGAGACTTCTTATAATCAACTGAATATAATTCACCTTTAAAAATAAGATTGGGGGGGAAAAAATAACACAATTTTCCCTAACATATTTCACAATTTTCAATGGAATCCTTGAACAATTTGAAAACACTACTAACCACTTTAACATTAACAAAATGCATTGATGAAAAAGATATATCAATGCTCTACACACCGAAATCTAACAGAGTACCGTGTTGTATGAATTAATTAAAAAGGAATCCAAATTTGAAATTAGATTAGAGGCATGTACCAGGGTGTGAAACATAATCAAATGATAGCGAAGAATAGCAGGTCATCAAAATGCTTATGGCTCATAAGTTTCACTACAAACTGTAAGTTTCACTATACACGGAAAAAACTTTTTCATATGTAGAGAAAAACATATATGGAATATATATTTATACATATATACGTTTCATCACAAATTTTTAATGTAATGAAATTAAGGTGATAGAGTACTGCTTAACAATATTCAGTGACATACATGTAGTGAAATTCATTCACTCATCTGACAAGCATCCTGTCCCCCAAACTGAACCATGATAAAGAAATATCTCCCAAAGTTTACAGCAAAATATTTGTGCTGGAATCATTTTTGAAGGTAGTTTTTTGCTTTAAAGTTTACTTCGTTAATTAAAAAAAATACTGACCACACTGCATTCAAAGAAAATCGTCATAAATCTTTCTTTGTGAAACAGTATGTAAAAACCCAGAGCAGGCTTACTAGCCTCACAGCTGAGGTCAGGAGAATGTAAAGGTCTTGTGGATTCACTGGAGTGTTTTGAGATAGTAGATATGAAGGACCACATACATCTGCATATGTTCAACTCTCTTTTTTTTCTCAAAATTATACAAGTATCTCATGTCACTATACTGGGAAGTCACCAGGAAGGGTGAGGAAAACACAAGTAGGCATAAAGCTGAGACTGTGGTGGGTGGAAAAGCTTCGAGAAATCATAAGATGGCTGCTCAGCATCAATTCTGAGTCCTGGTGCTGCAAGGCCAACAGTTAGCAAGTTCAAGCCTAACATGAGGCCCAAGATACCACCAGAGTTGCCACGGAGCCCTTTCACGTTGTACTAAACGTGCCGAGGAAGAATCTCAGGAAGACTATCATTCACAAAAATCACTTTAAATGTATGTTTTGAGCAATTCTTTGGTATAAAACTAAAATAAATAATAGAGATACTTAACCTCACATAACATTCTTGAGCACAACCGTCCATCGCATTTACCTTTCCATGAAATCAAAAATTACAGCTTGGGCTTCCCTGTTTCAACGCAAAGCACTGATGGAAGCCTTCACATGCCACGTGACCTGCCCCCTTCCTAGTTCTCCCACCTCACTCCACACCGTCCTCTGCCTCTGTCGTAATCTGCAGCCACACCGGCCTCTCTGCCCATCTTGCCTCGTTCCAGGCCTTCGCATGCGCTCCTCCCTCCTGCTCTGAATACCCTTTCCCAGATCTTCGCGTGCCTGCTCCAGCCTCGCCTTCCAGGTCAACTGTCACGTCCTCACAGAGGGATCTGCTGACCGCCCCATCCTGAGATGTCTCCTCCGGTGACTCTATGGCATCGTTTGTTCAATGTGTTCATTGTCTCATGCCCCTCCATTACCACGGCTTATCACTTCTTGATTATCTGACTGCAGAACTGGAATGTAAGTTCCATTATGGCAAGAGCTTACCATGTCTGGTTCAATGATAAATTACCAATAACCAGTACAGAGCAGGCACTCAGAGACTGTGCGCTGAATAAATGAATTAATGACTTTTTCTATCTCTCACCACTCTTGGCGTTGTACTTCATATACATCCGTGCTGAAAATATTTGTAAAACGAAGGAGGAAAGGAAGAGAAAAGAAGAAGTGAGTCAGTCACTCTAGCTTACTAACCTTCTATTACAGTGCATTTTCTATCATGTATAGTCTCTTTCCTACAAAATATTTAATGATGGAAAACAGTTATCAAATCGTATGTTAAAGATTTTTATTTTTAAAAGACACAAAACAATTTAAACTCCAAAATCAGGAAGGAAGGGAGGAGGGAAGGGAGGGAGGGAGGGAGGAAGGGGAGACGTGCAAGGAGTGAGGCAACGCTTGCCTAGGGAGCATATACTGTTATCTCTACTGCAAAAGAATTTTGGATACTTTGTCAGTGGTAAGCAAAGGTTTTGTGAAATTATGTTAGTCTGTTACAAGTGACGAGAAAACCATCAATCATTTCCACAGTGTGGTGTTCTTGTTCACGCTTAACTCAATAAAGGCTGGTTTTTCTTTCTATTAAAGTCTAAATATTTTATACATGCCCACTATGTGACCTGGCACGTTCTCCCCACCCTGCGAATCCATACAAACCCTGAAAGCTCAGTTTACTACTAAAATAACCAAAGGTGATTTCACAAGTCATGAAAAAACACAACACAGGTTTGGAAATTTCTACTCTACACCATTTTATATCATAGTAATACGTATCGGGTAAAAATAATCATGAAAACATAGCTTTGGAGATCATGTAAACACAAACAATTAGAGAATGAATTAAATTATTCTGCAAGGACACATTTTCCCTTTGTGTTTTAGAGCACGTTATAAAATGCACTAGCCGTGATAAGCCTTCGTTCTTTCAAAATAAAATTGTGGCTCCAAGATATGATTAGTTACCAATTCTGGAGTCTCCTTTTACCTTAAAGATGAAACAAACTCTTTCCACTATACAAAACAAAACCTGTCAAGAATTCCAAACATAGTATGTCCATATCATGTCCATGAATGCACGTATGCTTTCAAGAGTATATAATCACTTTCCAAAAAGTAATAAACTCATTTAAAATGAAGAAAAGAATAGAGAATTATTTTTAACCATTGACTAACATTTCTGTAGTTAGAGTCATTTAAAATTGAAAATGAAAGGAATTTTTTTCCCCAGCCAGTTGCAACGTATTGTTAGTATAATTCCTTCCATTGGTCACCTCTTACTGACACAGGCTTCCATCATCAGCATTCTTCCAGAACTTTTAAATTATTAATACTTTCTGGTTTCAAATACACATGAAATTAGATTACATATTACATACTTTTCTTTATAGAGTCTCCATTTTAGATCCCACAATTAAAATGAAAATCCTCCTCATGAAATGGTTTCTGTCTTAGCATCTGTAACATTGGACTGTTCCAGCTCTCCTGTCCCATAACACTGGACTGCTCCAGCTCTCCTGTCTTAGATCCGACTTCTTTCCCTCATATTTGTTAACCGCCAACTTCTCACTTCCCCTTGAATGTGTGATTTTCTTCCTTGATTTGTTTTCTTGTTTTGATTCTTCATATAACTTCCCACATGCAATAGGTAAGAATAACATACAACTGACATCCCCAGCCTTGGCCATTCTCTAGCATTATATCTAATATCTCTATTTGTATACAGAATAGACTTACTTAGATAACGTACCAATTCACAAAACTGAAGCTCTTCCTTCCTCGCTATAATTAGTCACTCCATCCTCTTCAGTGACACCATCTAAAACAACTTCCCTTTTCTTCCTGGAAATTAAATACATGGCTAAATCATGCCACCTTGTTTTCTCTTGTCAGTATTTCTTAGAACCCTCTTCCAATTTGGACTTAGCTACTGCTCTAATGACTTCAAGCTGAGGCTCCTCTTTTGTCTACCTAGCTCTGGTCTCCCAAACCAAACTTCTTCAACAATGACCCCCTTTTATGCCAGAAATCCCATTTCTACATACTTGTCAGCATATTGCCCATATGTGTTTCAGGTCTGCTTGTCATCACCTGGTAGCAAATAGTCATTATTATTTTTACGCCCTTGCTTTTGCCATTTTATCCAAAAGACACTCACTTCCTCATCATCTGTACAAATCTCTATCTCCATTCCCCTCAAGACCTAGCTTAACTCTACTCAATACTCTGAAATGGCCTATATGGGAAGAGAATCTAAAAAAGCGTGGATATATGTAGAACTGATTCACTTTGCTGTACAGCAGAAACTAACACAACATTGTAAATCAACTAGACTCCAATAAAAATTATTTAAAAAAAGACCTAGCTTAAAAGTCATTACTGCCATGTGTAATCTCCTATTTCAATCTACTATATTCTAGACTTCCTATTCCAGTTTGTGCCCAAAATTTAAAGGCTCTGCTTGCTACAATAAATTACATCACTGCATTTAATAAATATTAAGGAACACCGACCATGTGTACCTATTAGAACCTGAGAAGAAATATTTGAATAATTCTCTGAATCTAATTTAGGTCTCACTTAAAAAATACCTTAAGCCTTTACTATGTGAGTATGTTACCTATATTAACAACTTGAGGGCAGAGGAAATCGTGTTTTACCTTTTGTAAAACATGCATGTCCAGCCAACTTCAATATGATTTCCTCCAGCGAGGTTCCAAGGAGTCCTCTAGGGCAGGTAAGGTGCCCACCTTCTGCGTGCCCACTGAATCCCGTATTTAACACTGTCATAACTCACGTCACTCTGTAAAACTCCCTGTTTACATTACCATATTTAGGAAAACATGTAAAGACCCTGAGAACGGGAATTCTGTCTTCCTCAGCAACATACCCAGGGGCTCACATAGTACCTCACGCCAGCGTTTACTCAATAAATACTTAACATGCTAAAATACTGTTAGTTAAATTTATTTCCAGAAAACCAAAAACATAAGTCACATCAAATTGTATCTCGCTTTTTGGCCTCTATGTTCACTGTTTACCTCTAAAGCCAATGATCAAATATTGAAAACTTTAGTAAAATTCTAGGAACTTCCCTGGTGGCACAGTGGTTTAGACTCCATGCTCCCAACGCAGGGGGCCCGAGTTTGATCCCTGGTCAGAGAACTAGATCCCACATGCATGCTGCAACCCGTGAGCCACAACTGAGGAGCTCATGAGCCGCAACTAAGGAGCCTGCCTGCCACAACTAAGGAGCCCACGTGCCGCAACTAAGGAGCCCGCCTGACGCAACTAAGGAGCCCATGTGCCGCAACTAAGGAGCCTGCCTGACGCAACTAAGACCCAGCACAATCAAATGAATAACTATTTTTAAAATGTTTAAAAGAAACAGAAAACTTTAGTAAGATTCTAGTGCAACACTTATTTGTAGTTAATTTGATTAAATTCATCGATTGCTTGGTCAGGATTAAAATTGGGTGTGACTGTATGTTATTGGATACATTTGCTGGATTTATACATGATACTTTTTGTTTGTTTGGGGGTATAAAGAAAAATAATTTCTAAAATCATCTGAAATGCTCATTTCCAAAAAGTTGCCAGTAGGCCCAAAGGGCCTCTATCACTCTCATTTTTAAAATTAACCAGTGAATACTGTTTAGGATACAAATGAAGCATTAAGAAATATCTCTCATTAAGTCCAATATCAGTAGTTTTGCTGATATACTTGTAATTAAGCAAAAATATTATTTACACTTATGTTGCTTCTAAAAAATAAATGTGGATAGTGTTGTGAAAGCTATTTGCATACCCATTACCAGAAAATACTGATTGCCATACTATACCAGAATTTTTTCTGAGTTTGAAAGAATATAGTCATACCTTTGTTTATAGCACATGTAAAGTATGTTCTTGAAAGTATATGAATTACTAACATAGAAAACTATGAAAAAGCAGTGTTTAAAATAAAGGTATTACTTATCTAAGTTAAAATGAAACATAAAACTTCTCATTTATCGCTAAAAGTGGGGTTTCTGTGGCAGTTAGATAACTTTATCATATATACTAAATGACAATAATTGCACCAACATCAACTGTCCTGAATAAAAAGTCAATTTTGTCTTGTAGCTTTTTAGATAAATAATTCAAAGATAATACAAACTGTAGTAGCTTTCGAGATCATTAACAATAAATCGCACAATTCTCTATAACTCTAATAAGGAGCAATTTGCAAAAGTTTTCATATGTTCTAAAATGGCTACAATATCCAGAAATAATACGTGATAAATTTTAATTTATCATTATTATTTCCTTTTAAAAATTTGTATTTCCTAAATCTTCATGACCTATAAAATTTTAACAAACATTCTCATATGTAGGTACACAATCAGTTAAATTAAATCGTATTCAAAGGTCAATTTATACCAACTACCTTCTAAAACTTTCATTCTCTCTATGTGTGAAAAATAACCATGAAGAAAAAAAATTTAGGTAAAATATTATCATTACATTTTAGCAGTTGTGTGAAAGGGAAAGCAAGTAGATAAAGCCTTTCAGCTTCTGAGGAAACGGTTCACTCCATCCATACGAGAAAAGGTAAGGAAATAAGTAAGAGCATAAACCCTTGAACCACACTCTGCCTAGTTTCCAATTCCAGCTCCACAACTGACTGGTTGTGTGACTTTACACTGGTTACTTAATCTGTTACCTCAGTTTCCTGTAAAATAGGTGATGAAAATAGAGCTGATGTAAAGATTAAATATATTCATCTATGCAGAGTATTTAGAACAGTACCTGGCACATGTTTCCTGTTATCATCACTTATTTTCTTCTATATCTCAGGCATTGGGCTAAATGCTAGAAATAAATTGCAAGCAACTGCTACTCTCCTGAAGTTCTTAGCAGGCATACTAATGGGTACTTTGACAGTCTTCTTGTAGTGCTGTGCCGTTCTAGGCAGATGGCATGTTACTGAGTAGGGCACATGACACGCTGCTCCTTCGGTTGGTGGTAGTTCCATGTTTAATTTCTAGAAACAATGGTCATATCACCTTCATGGGAACTGGGGTCTAAAAGCCCCAATATCAAAGAAACTGAGTTGCATGATCACTCAGGCTGATTACATTATATATTTGGCTATAAACTAGCCTCAAGTGGCTAGTTTGCAAGTAAGTGCCGGTATTAAATAAGGGCTCTGAAAATTGTTCTGTTTTACACACACACGCGCGCGCACACACACACACACACTACAGTCTACATCTACTATTTATTCCTACCATATACTATTTCTACTGCAAAGACATATTTCTAATGCTGCATGGAAACAACCGCAATGCTATTATTCCACTTAAAAAGTGTCACCACTAGGTAAAGCAAGTAAACAATTCTGTAGTTTGGTGAATACATATATAAAACATGCATTAATGAGTCCTGCTTTGAAGCTGGAATATGGAATTGTGGAGATGTAGACTCATTCGTAAAGAAAAAATTACCTGAAGAACAAATAAGTACATTTTTCCTGCATGTGTTCTTAAGTAAGAATTTGGATAACATTTTTAGTTGCAATGCAAACTTTAAGTATATGACATGCAGTAAAAGCTAAAACAAATGTAAAAAACTGACTTTAGCGGTGACTCTCAAGCCCTAATGTAATTCATCTACGAAGATCTGCACTGGTATCTGCTTCCCTGAATCCTTTTTATTTCAATATAATGACCTCTTTTAAGCACACTGTACTATGTTACAAAGAAGGCATCCTATGGGAGAAGACCATAAAAATAGATCATATTCCTGTGTAATAATTACTTGTGGTTTCTGAAAGGAACTGACATGAATGTGCACTTCTCAAATAAGGCACATCGCTTGGAGGCAATGCAATCTGGCCATGTATAAGACAGTGGCCTCTATGTAGATATTTCCATAGGTTAGCAATGAAAAGAGTACTAAAATTGCAAAAGGTTAAGAAAGATCCTTTATTTTCTCTTTTCTAATCTAAAATGCAGTGAAGATCCTCTTCTGCAATGCCAGCATTTAATCATATTAATATATTCAACAATCATATTTGCAGGATTAGACTTAAGGGTAATATTTGCTTAAATCACAGTTCCTGATGCTACTTTCACATTATATTCTGTTCGTGTCATTGGAAGGAAAATGAAATCAACCTGTACCTAGGAGTACGTAATCAATCTACAATACAGATTTAAACACATTAATAACTGAGTTTACTTTATCATTATTTTGAAAGAAAAGGAGCCATAAACTCAAAAGCATTAGTGTATAACAAAAAAATGTATATTTACCTTAAAACAATAATTGTCCTCCCAAATGTATTTTTCAATGAATGCTTCCAGTTCAGTATGTCCAAATGAAAAGTATCTAGTTTACATTATATTTCATAAGTTACAGATATATCATATAGATATTTTCCTGCTAGTTAAGTGTAATATTTAATAAAATTCAGTTTATAATCGATGGTTTTTGTTTTTAGGTTAATAAACTTATTCTTTAGTATTTAATTCATACTGCATTTTAAATGTATTCCATTAAGATACAGTATCTGTATTTACTAAAATGTTGTACATCGTTCAAGAAAATTTGCTTCTTTGGTATCCTGTATTTTGTTCCTCATCAAAATAACCGGGGAGGGGAGAGAATGAAGCACAAAAGCAAATATCACCTCTTAAATTTTGATATAAAGTAAAAAATGACTGAATTACCCTTAGAAGTAAATTATATTTAAAAATAGAATAAACTATCATTTAAAAATATTCAACGTAAGTACAAAATTGAGCATTTTCACAGTGTAATGAATCTTCAACTCAAAACTTCTTTTTGAAGACTACAAAAACCAAACCTAAGCAATATTTATTATATATAAATTTCACAAAGCCAAGGCAAAGGGGATTTAAGTGTCTTTTTATTGTTAAAAAGTGCAAGATAAAGAAAAGCTATTTAAATTTTAGGTTTATATCCGGATTTTTTGTCTCCTTGTTTATTGTTACATTTAAATCTTAATTTAGAAAATCTTAGCCTCATTTTGAATTACTTTTCAGAGTTTGTGTTATAAATACTCCATTATTCACTTTGACAAAATAAAACTTCTCAACTCAAAGCCCCAAGAAATAGATAATTCTTAAAGGGGATTATATTGAAACAAACATAAGCTACTTTTCCGAAAAATATTTGATAAAAAGAAAAGGAAATTTCTAACTACTTGTGTCTTTCAAAATCAATAAAATGACTCAGCATAACATCTCAGAATTACTCCATAAATACTCAATTCTCCCCTCTCTGAAATAATTACCTAAAAGAGATGTCGGCTGAGATCTGACATATTAAAACCATGCTTTAGTCATTGATCAAGAATTCATTTTATATCTGGAAATCCAAGATGCAAACCCAGGGTTAAAATAAGAAGCCTAAGAACACTTCACAAAATATGTGTTTGATTTTTTTTAAATGTGAAAGAAAAATTAAACTGACACAATTAATTGTACCTTAAATAGTTTACTAATGCTTTCCAAATATACAAATTTCCAAATATGATTAGAACTCACATTTTAACCTTTCATCTTTACTAACGGCCTTTTAAATTAAAAATATATTTTTAAAGCAAATTTGTTACTATATTAGTTACTTAAGACCTGCAAATAAACTCAAAAACTGTATTTCAAAAATGCCTCTTTCGCACTTTGACAGAAGGGAGTTGGTGATTTTGAAAAGCACCATTAGGAAACTGGCATGCTACACTTCCAGGAAATTTTAGCAACTAACTGTGCCAACAACTTCCTACAGCTTCGTTTGTGAAAAGCTTCGAGAGACTGGGAGAGTGAAATTTAGGATGGTGGTCAAATTACTGTAAAACTCAGGATTCCACTTAAGATTTGTTAAATTAAGCTCTTATTGGTTTTTGTTTTATTTTTAGTACCAATTTCACAAAGAGGCTTGACGTGGCCAAAATAAGTGAACCTTCTACTCAGCTTGCAGAGAATAAACCTGTGATTGATGGTTTGAAAACCACTTTAAAAATTCTGCAGTAATATGGAGCATAATTTCTCAAAATTGTTGACACAGTTTTTGAAAATATATTGAAATGCTTCCTGTTACTATAAATCATATTCAAAGAAGAGTGCAATATAGATTCCATTAAACAAGTCACTATTCCTTTCATCTTCTCTCTTTATATTTATTTTCTAAATGTGCAGGCAAAACTTCAGGGGAAAAGACTTTTTATAATTCCATCTACTTATTTATCTTTCAAGATTAGAAATATCATCATAAAACAGTTCCTCACGTATTGGAAATCCTAAATCAATATGTTGATACTTTCATCAGAAGAAAATGACACCCCATTTAGAGATCAAAAGCGTCTACTTCTAATTTTGAAGTTCTATGGCATTCTCCATAGGGTGAAAAATGACAAAGAGCAATTTATCAGTAGACACATAAAGTAAACCTATTTCTTTCAAGCATAAACTTCTGTGTTTATTTGTAAAGAATGAGAGTACTGTAAAAATAATATTTTCAACACCACAAATGAGGATTATTACCTCAATTTCTGCGGAAATGCCTCCCTCAATGCGTTCTTCAAACATTCAAATCCCAGCTTAATAAAAACAAATGGCATTCCTCATTTCTTCCAAATTGCACATTCAATATCGTTAAGCTTTGCTTTTTCAACAAGACACTAACACTCTCAAGTTCAGTAATTAAGAATTCATAAGCCTGAGTTTAGGCTGTAGTGTTCTGGGGAAGATGGGCTGACTATGATAAACGTATTAGTAACTTCCAAACTAATGAATTTAGATACATAAAATAAAATAAGAAGGTAAGTTAAAATAATATAAAAGCATAGGTTGACTAATCCCTAAAAGTGGTCTTTGGCATTTCATGACAGGACTAAATAAATCATAAATGTGTGTAGTATCACTGGAGAACTTTAACATTTCTACCACTCAGTAATTCTATCCACTTCGGAATTAGAAAAGCCACAACAGTCAAAATTACAGAGACTTTTGGCTTTTCAAGCTAAATGAGTACATTTTCGTGTCTAACAAGACACTAAACTGAACACTTACTGTATTAAGTTACTGAAAAATATGGTTAAGTATCGGGCTCCAAATTATTTTACTTACTGAACCTTTTACTTTCTAGCTCCAATTTCCAATAAAATTGGAAATCATCTTATAAGACAAACATTCCTTCGAGTAAAATATGCTAGTAAATAAAATGTGCAAAGAAAAATCTAATAAAATTTAATCAACAACCATGAACCATAACGTTTTCAATTCCTAGAATAAACCCCAATGTTAATGAAACAAGAGTATTTTAAATCATGTTTCTAAAACTCTGCATGATTAAATAATGTTTTGTCTAGATTCATAACTAATTTATTACTACTAACAAAAAAGGGATGATTTTAAATTACAGTCTATGAAGATATGCAGGTAAATGTTATTCAGGTTTGCGTACTTCCTTTCTGGTTGAAAAGCAGGCATCCAGATAACTTTTTAGGGTTGACAGTCTAGAACAGTGGTACAAAAGCTTAAAAAAAAGGCTGAAATGATGTTTATTAACATCAATTTTTTTACTGCCCTCTAGTGGCAAAGAGTCACATCACTGAGGATGAAAGACACATGATGGGGGCAATTCTGAAAAACAGAACTAAAATTTTACGCTGTACGTCATACTTTTTCCAGGAAATTAAATTACTAAACAAAGGAAAACTCTGTATGTGATGTGAAAGTCAAATTTTATTTGCTAAAAACATGATAAGAATTACATGAGGAGCAGGAATAGGACAGCATCGTACATCAACCATTAAAGTCAGCGTTTAAACGGCACTAAAATAGCTGGTCAGAAAATTAAAACGTCAGTAAATTTTTCCTACGTGACATTATAGAGACTATTTGGCTAATTCCTTAATTTTACTGACTGGTTACTTTTAGACAGAGGCAAGCTGACAAAGTTATTTTTAATGTTCTCTAAAATTGCAAATTTTCAACAAATAAAAATGTAAAGCTACTTAAACTCCACAGAACGAAGTAAACTAAATTACTATTCAGATCTGCTCATGAAAGACATTTTACAGAAGCAAATTTTTAGAAAACAGCTGTTAGCATGCATAAAATTTATAATTGGTGTGATATCAAAGTATATGTAATGTCAAAGTATTATAAATTAATTTTTGTTCCTTTTTTTTAACCAAATTAGACCTTTCCAAGTATTTTCCAGAGCATATCCATAATTTTATTCATTATTTTTGCTTTTTTTTCAATATTCATCTCCTTTACCAGAAATAATAACTTCAGAAGGACATAAAACACTTTACTTACGATTATTAAAAATAGGTATTGAAAAACAAAGTATTAGATGAACTCTGATCTTTTGTATTTCACATATAAAATTTATTAAATAGTTTTGCTGTATTTAGAAAAAGTGTCACCTTGAAAATGTACGCAGTTTATTCACATAACGTCTTAGAATGGAAAATCATAGAATGCAATGGAGAAATTACCCAATAAAGGGGAAAAAACATTACAAACCTTGACAGAAAGCTGTGGTAGGAGGGATAAGAGGTAGGCAGGAAAGGCCCTATGCAGATCCCTTCTTTTTAGTTTCTAACTTTTAGGAACTCTGTGACCATAGGAAATAAATTGTGGGCTTGGTTATTTCTGTTTGTTTTCCACAGTGTAAACAGTGCCTGCAAATGGCTACCGGACTCTTCTTTCTAGGGATCTCGATAAACACTGAAGACTGATCATGTCATAAGGCAGAAGGAAACTCTTTCTGGGCCCAAACACGTCAACAGTCAGCTAGGCTGTTCGCTAGAGGCTCTTTCTACACACAAGGTGGCCCAGTCCTTACACAACGATTTAGTCATTTCAGAGGGTCAACAGTACTTAAAGGTTTTCATCAAATGGACGATTTCTGAATGAAAAAGAACATTCTGAAAGCCCTGCCTGCCCTTAGCAATTCTACCAAAAACACAGCAGACAAGGACACCACTAAAATTTTGTCAAGGATATTAACTATATGGCACAATCCTCGAAATGGGCACTGGAAATAAAAGATACCTCACAGAAATATCTCAGTCTCGTCTCTGCTTTGCAGTTGTCTTCTGGTGCAGAGAACCTTCTGGACGTTTAACACAGAATCATCCCAAGTGAGTCTGGATACATGGTCAGAGATGCAACAAGACTGTCTTCAAAAAATCAGATCATTTGCCGGTTGTGAGCTTTCTAAGAAGTTTGCCAGAACTAAGAAATTAAGACAACGCAGCTCTACGGCAACTGAGTTATTTACAATTTGTCTTTGAGAAGAAACTTCAGAAACCCGTCATCAATCAAATCCAGACGGCAAAGAAAGACTAACGAAAGGAAATGAAATTATGAGTAGCTGAAAGAGCGAAGACACGTGAAGGACACTTCTGCTCTCTCTTTACACAAATTTTGGCAAAATAATTTAACTTCAACCCTAAGTTCACTTTCTAAGATGTAGTCTCTCTCAAATTTTCAAAGAATTTCAGAGTAATGAAGAAAAATGAGTGCTCAAACTATCATGTAGGTGGTTTAATTGGCCTAAGAGACTTTCAGTGTGCCTCAGAATCAGAAACATAAACAAAATAATATACGTAATAAATTTTGCTACTATATTTTCCCCTAAATCTTACACTAACTAAACGCGTGAACTCATAAATGTGATATTTGAAGAAATGTGGCTTTAGAAAGAGTATCTATCTGAAACAGCTTAAACTTTAAGAAGAAGACGTCAGTAACCTTTCTGAAGGTTCCACAAGTGGCAGAAGCAGTGTCACCAACGCCTGGGAGACGGTGGCATAGCTGGTATTCTTCAGGTTCTGCTGTCAATACGTTCTTGTAACATTTAAAGCATCTGATCTTCAAGCACACGTACTCCATCCTGGGAAGTGTTAGCTTCACTGTCAGACCTAAAAGTTCACTTCTGCAGTTGTGATAGAGGAGTTTTTTAAAAGCAAGAGTAAACCTGAAGTATTAAATCAGCACAGTGAGAACTTAAGAAATTAAACAGATATATATATATATGTATATATATATATATACATATATATATATATATATATATACATATATATATATACACACACACACACATAGACGTGGTGTATGTAGTTTCTAAACCCTGAGAGAATACAAGGGGCTGCTAAAATCTTATGCTCTTCATACCACTCTTCACCTTAAAAATCAACATTTTTTAACTTAAAAAAATTTAACCTTAAAAACATACTCCCCTCCAGCATCAAAGAAATCGGCAAGCCAGTCTTAAAAACTTTCATTTCTTCACCATTTTGTTTTCTCCTCACCGAGCCCAAATAAACTTAAAATCATACACGTGAACCACTGCCACATCATCTATTTTGTTTTTACTCATAGGAAACTGAAAGAAAGAAATAAACCTGTTTTTCTAAATCTGAAAATAAGGGGAAAGTAAAGCTTTGATAGAGACTACAATGGCTTTAGATAAAAGTATTCCTTTTAAACACCCACTAAAAATCTCCGAGGAGTTTCAGCTATTAGATGAGACTTCACTTAATCAAGTGTAGGTCACTTTGAAATGAGTCAGGTAATGCCACCAGGGACTTATTTTGGAATGGTAAATGCCATTTTTAGAAAGCAAAGAGGTTATACTTAGGGCTTCCCCACAAGATCTATTCTAAGTAACTTAAACAAAAGAGAACCGTGCCATGAATTCCACTTAAGCTGGAATGTGTTCAAATGTACAAGAGACAGGAACACAGAGCTCAAATTTTGAATAGGATAGTACGTACAAATCTTGAATGCTCTTTTGGAATCCAATTATCATAGTCACTTGAGAAATAACGAATTATTATTTATCCAGTAAAAATGGAGATGGACACAGCTGAGTGACTGTTCAATAGGGACAGATATTAAAACCATCTGGGACTACAGAAAGGTAAAACATCTGATGAATTAGTGAAGATGAAATCCCTGAGTGTGGGCTTGCTACCACCTGTCATTTACACAAGTTAAATTTATGAATAGAATAAAGAAGTATGTGGAGGAGAGGTCAGGGTTTCTAATGGTATAAGCCACTAAAGTATCAACCTTTTAAGAACTGCAAAATACTTCTAAGTTTCCTCTGGTACTTTGGCATTTCAATCTAACGTTAAACATATCCTCTCTCATAAATATGATTTGTTCTCTAACACTTCTGTTGAGTAATTTCACTGCATATTTAAACTTTGATAAAACTAGAGCAAAACAGGACCAGTTTTAAATAAGTAATATACAAAAATAGTAGACAAACCCATTCTCAATCCCATTGGCGAGGATTTTGTAGTCACGCAATTTGAAAATCATGGATACATTTTTTAAAGAATATAATTTTTAAATTAACTTTTGAATAAAATGGTAGCCTAAGCATAGGCATCTAACAGTCTCTTCCTCCTCTTCCTTTCCTAGTAAGAACTTAAATGACTGAAGGACATAAAACCAGGAGATAACCTAGCACTTAAATGAACCCATCACATTACAAAGGCAGTGTACGAATTTCAGCTGGCTCCACTATAATTGTGACCAAGAGTTGTAAACATAGATAAATTAGTAACTACTATTACTGGAAACAAAGAAGATACAATGTTAACAGGCTAATTAAAACACAGACACACACACACACACACACACACAGGATTTTTTTGTTTGTTTTCAATTTACCTAAAGGCTCCTGGGACATAATTAGAGAACTTGTGGGTACAAACCTTAATAGAGTACTAGGACGGGAAACTACTAGAATTAATATATCAAGTTGGAGTGTTTATTCTTAAATCAACATAACTAAAAAAGCTGATCATAAAAAAGGAATGCCTATTTTGATTATCAGGAAAATTTCCATGTAGGTGTAGACAGAGAACACAGTTCTGGTCAATGATAATGTACGCTTGAAAAGAGGGATGTTACATGTCAGCTTAAATAAAAGTATGATGGAAGAATTTCAGGTCTTTTGAGTCATGATTAGGATTCTGTTATCCAAACCAAGTCAGGTGGTCGACAGCAGACCACAGACCGGCACCCACAGCTCCGACACCCAGGGCAGTAAGTAGGCCTCGTCCTTATGCCGTGTGCGTGGCCCTGGGAAAGCAGAAACATGACGGCTGGCAAGTGCACTGCGGACCCTAAGTCTGTAGGAAAACAAGTTAACGAAGTAACTCCTCCTGTTGGAACAAGTATGAGAAGCGAGGTATTTAATAAATGGATGACCAGGAAACGTTTGTGTGCCTTGTACTTCCTGCCTCTGAGCTTAAAACACGTTTAAACCAGCAAGCGTTTTTATAAATTGAATGATTATGAATAGCATTACGAATTTACATTTCGTAGGTCAGATCATCGCCGACTCCTCCTCGTCCAGAGGAAGTAAACTGGGAACAGAGGAGACGAAAGAGCCCCCAACCCGAATTCTCCCAGGCCAGTCATTTTTGGACTACTCTATATGGAAAAATGTTCTGTGATAAGATTCAGATACACTTTCATATAATAAAATATACTTGCTTTGGAAGATCTGGCAGATATCTGTTTAAAAAGCATATTTTTAATTAAAATCAATCCTAATCGTGAATGGTACGTAAACAAGAAAAGAAGGGAAACGTTTGTAATTTAAAATACATCTCCACCTCACCCCCCAAAAAATAAATAAATAAAAAACAAAATACATCTCCCTCCTCCAACCAGCCCCTGGACTGAAGTTGTGTGCAAGTCACACCTGGGAAAACACGTACTTCAGAAGGGCGGCGGATGAGATGCCTGATTTCTTCATGTAGCAAAAATATCCCACCAGTTGAAGAGAAGGCTGACTGATTATCCAAAAATCTAAGTGGATATATTCTCTTACGTCTGAATGAGGAATCTGAGTAGATGACCCCCATCTATAAACACTGCAAAATATCTGACTGGTGGAAAGTCCCAGATTCAGAACCCCTTCCCTTTCTCCATCCCCAAACCCCAAAAAGGGACAGACCATCCTAACATTCTGATTATAAGACTGGATATTTACAAGGTGGACGTTCATGGAGATGGGTGTAAACTTCATTCGTATTATTATAGTCCACATAGGAACTCGGCTCCTGCAGGTGAGACCCAAAGCAGAACGATGAGCCAGGTACAGTCTGAGCACTGAGGCCTTTCCCTTGTCTGTAGCCTCCCTACGCTACCCAGAAAGGGCCTTTCCCATATCTAATTAACCAAGAGCTGCTCTCAGGAAAGGACCTCACCCATCACTCCTTGGGAATATAATACTTTAGACTTCAGTGTATCATTTATTGTCTTGAAAGATGAAGACAAACCTCTGAAAATTCCTGACCCAGATATCTATTCAATCTCACAGAGCAATATTTCACATGTTTATTAAAACATAGTTGATTTTTAAAAATTATTTTCTGGTATATATGGATATTTCAATTTTGGAACTTAAATTGAAAGCCAAGGGTAATCTTTTTGAATAAATTACAAATAAGCTTTGTTGCTAATCGTAAAGTTCATTCATCAAACTGCTTCTTTTTTCATTAAAAAATGGTTTATAAGTTTAAAACTTACAGGGAAATTGAGAGGCAACTGACCATACCCACATAAAGTTTATCAAAATTAATGACTACAGCATACTCTATGACACTCAGTTTACAAGTAGAAAGGTTATAACTATATTCTCCGAGTGCTATACCTGTAGTATGGCAGTCTCAATCATTTTTTGTTTCTTTCTAGTTTTTAAAATTCTGAAAGTAACAAAAAGGAGTATAAAAACTAAATTTTGATCTCCCCTCTGACTTAATAGCAAACATTCAAAACTCCATGGCTCTCTCACTGGAAGTTCCCACAAGACTTAGGAGAAAAGGAGCATAAATCAGTTTGGGCAGATAAAATACCTTCAAACGAACAGGAGTATGAAGGCATGAACACTCAGTTCTAACTTATCTAAACCCACTAAGGAATGGGAAAGCAACGCGCTGAGAACAGCGAAGACCATTTCTTTTACCTCCCTTTTCTACACTACTTCCTTTTCCTCTACAGTGGGTTGGATAGTGTCTCCAAAATTCATGTCCACCCAGAACCTCAGAATGCCACCTTATTTGGAAATTAGGTCTTTGCAGATGTAACTACTTAATATGAGGTCATACCGGACTAGGGTGGGCCTAAATCCAATGACTGATGTCCCTTTATAAGATGAATAAATAATATGAGGAAAGGATATTCAGAGACACAGAGGGAAGACCGCTAAGCGGGGATGAGAGTGATGTGGGTACCAGCCCAAGAATGCCTGGGCCACCAGAGGCCGGAAGAGGCAAGGTCTCACTCTTCCCCAGAGCCTACGGAGGATGCAAGGCCCGGCCAACGCCTTGACTTAGGACTTCTAGCCTCCAAAATTGTGAGACAATAAATTCTGCTGTTTTCAGCCACTCACTTTGTAATAATTGTCATAGTAGCCCTAGGAAACGAGTACATCTTCAAGTGCCTAAAAACCCAGCCAATGAAGAACTGAATCTTTCTTGGGCTAGGACAGTGCTTTGTTTTGATCTATTCTTTGGTGATTTACATTAAAGTATGAACTAAGCCATCAGCCTAGCAGCCTAAAACTACTACTCAAAATGGTATTACATTTTGGATTCAACCTTCAGTAATGATTTAGTTTTGTCTCTGTTTAGTAATAAAGTTTAATACAGAAATGAGAGGTGGACTTAACTTTGGCCTCTAATATGAGAAACAGAAAACTTAAAAATAAAAAAAATTATTTTTACAACGAACAGGTCAATATTTATTAAATGTTAGTGTTACAAAGGACTACTTAGTTTTACTTTCTTTCCATCCTGTGTGCTTATTAGTGAGCTTCTTATATCTTATATTAATAAATCACTGATGTAAACCCAGAGTAGGTACTCAATACATATTCATTAAATTAAACTGAGTACTCTAGCAGTGTATTATTACTACTAAACAGCTGGAAGAGTAATGTCCAGTTCTCTAAAATTTCAGCAAATATACTTGCCCCCAAAACATTTTAGTGTCTTCTTTTAGAAATCTGTATAAAACCACGGCAAACATTTATTTCACTCTGCTCGAGCTCTTTCCTTAAGACTTAATTATTAGAAAATAACTTTAATGGGTTATGTAGATCACTTTACTCAAGTCTCCTAAGAATTATGAATCAATACGCCCTTCCCCTGCCCCATCCTCCGAAACACCTCAGTGACATTATCTCAGAAATTCTGTCTCTAAAATATGTCAAAGGACTTTCAAAGAT
This sequence comes from Inia geoffrensis, assembly GCA_036417435.1. Lineage (NCBI taxonomy): Eukaryota > Metazoa > Chordata > Mammalia > Artiodactyla > Iniidae > Inia > Inia geoffrensis. Next base: position 36,476,603 of record CM070919.1, on the reverse strand, counting down.
TAAAACTTACTTAATTCAGGGAGTAAGCATCAAAAGAACACACACATCTAGGCAGAGGCGATATTGAGCAACGAGAGCAGAAGCGGATTCAGAAAGGTTCTAATTCAACAAACAACAGTACAAATACAAGGCTCCCCTGGTGGCGCAGGGGTTGGGAGTCCGCCTGCCGACACAGGGGACGCGGGTTCGTGCCCCGGTCCGGGAAGATCCCACATGCCGCGGAGCTGCTGGGCCCGTGAGCCATGGCCGCTGAGCCTGCGCGTCCGGAGCCTGTGCTCCGCAATGGGAGAGGCCACAGCAGTGAGAGGCCCGCGTACCGCAAAAAAAAAAACAACAAACAAACAAAAAAAAAATTAATCTTATTTACATACAAAATAACATTACATGGTTACAAGGTAATAAAGTTATAAGGTAAAAATGAGTACTATACAGACTATGGTTCTCTCACAAAATCTATCTGAGAGCACATATTTCTCTAAAATTATCTTTCTGTAGCATAAAAAGCCTGAGTGTTTTTATTGTGGAATTTTTTCAACTTTAAAAATTCTAAATTAATACCTTGTAGAACTACATATTACTGCCATATTCAGCATAAGCCTGGTTCCTATTTCAGTAGTTTTAATTCATTTTGAAGTAAATTGTGAAATTTTCTCTAAAAAGTTTTAAATCTGGAAAGTTATATACTATCAGGATGTCTTTGAATCGTATGTGAACATTTCATATTTTGGAGAAACTCACATTTCATGAGTACAGTATTTCTACCTTTTATCCTGTCAACTGTGAGGGAAAGATCTCTAGATCTAATTATGATTCACTGGCAATTACAAATGTTTATAAAAGCGTGGCAATTTCTTGGTCTATTTAAAAACATTGATTCCTTAACATTTTATTAATCATAGTAAGAGCCTCTATTACACTTAATGAATAACACTTTTTTCAGGGAAAGACATTATAACAAAATACTTACACAAGTAAGAGATACTTGGACTAAACTACTCCACTAATTACACTGTTCTACTAAAATAAAGCAATACGTTGACCACAGAGGAAATGACTGAGTGATATTACTGAGTAAAAGTCAGACAATGATAGTGGGTCATCTCATAGTTTTCGCAATGGTTTCATGCACTACTTCTCTTTTTGTGGCATCTTATTTCAAGGTGGTCTCACAGAATCAGACAGAATATCTCTGAATTTTTTCCTTTTGCTTTTCAGTTGCAAAATGATAAACTAGTTAGTTAAATTCACAAGACTATTGCTTTAAGTGGAGAGCTGGAAAACCCTTAAAAATTTCATTTCACTACTTGTTTCAACTATTACAAAAATATCAAGTAAATTTAAAGTGGTCCTTTTCCAACCTGACAAAAATAATTTCAACTGTATGTGTGTAACTTCTCAACAACTGGAACTAAAAGACAGATTGGAAGGTTGGGTAGTCAGTCAACAAGCTTCCATGCTCAGAGAAAGTGTTTTGAGTATATGTGTTCTGGGAGAGGAGGGTTGCTGAAGAATAAAACAAGCAAACAAACAAAACCCTAAACAGAAGATACAGTCTCTGACCTTGAGCTTGCCATCCAAAAAAAAAAAAGCAGTAGAATAAATAATTTAACCAATTACATCTGGGTGTGAAAGCAACCTACGAAGAGCTCCATGGAGGCTGTAATGAGTATGTAAGATATGAGATATTTTGCAATCATTTGCTGGAAGAAATGAGTTGAGAAGTTAAGATAAGAGTTGACAAGGAAGAAAGAAGAAGGTATGTTAGTGGAAATGACCTGAATGACAGCTTCGCACTGCAGTCAAAAGAGCACCAATATGCAGTCCTGCGTCTGTCACGATTAGCTGTGTAAATTCGAAAAAGTCACTTAGTCTTTTGGGGTCTTGGTGTTCTCACTCATTCAATTCAACAAGTATTCCCTGAGCACCACCAAGTGCCAGGCAGTGTTCTCGGCTCCTCCGAGCATACCAAATGTAACAGAGGCTCCTGCCTTTGTGAAGCTTACATTGATAAAATGTAAAACTTCAGAGGAATTCATGCATTGAAAACAACAGTAGGAAAAGTTCATTGTTGGTTTCTCTCTTTCTACTATCTCCCTTTTATAATTCATCCACCAGAGAGATCCTCCCCCAAACAGATTCTGTTATGTCACTGTGTTCTATGCCAAATACCCAATGGATCCCAAATGAACATCAAAGTAAACCCTTTCCTCTGAGACTCAAGGTCCTCCACGTCCTGGCTTCAACCAACTTCTCTAGCCTTATCTTCCAAATTTCTCTTTCATGAACTTCATGATCCAAGGAGGTTATTTGATTTTTTTTCTCAAATATACCTCACACATTCCACTCTTACAGCTCTGCTCACACCTCCCTCTGCCTGGAAGGCCTGCTCTCCACAACCTTACACCTCCTTCCTTCAGGCTCAAATATTTTCTTGATATGACACTATGATTTCCTGAGTAGGAGAGAGAAAAAATCAAAGAGATCCCCAAGAAAGATGATTCGCTTTTTCGGTATTGAAGAGGAAAGTTAAAGTCTGGGAAGCTAGTGAGAAGGATGTTAACAAAAATGACTATGATTGCATTGTAACAGGCAGATCCAAAAAACATCTGGTTTGTGGAATCAGCACTTTATATGACTACTGACTGAGTATACACATAAATGGAAAGAAATTAGTCTAAATGGACTCCAAATTATATGATGTATGAATAGGACGGTAAAAAGCATACCAGGTGGCACACAATTGGTTTTCAGTAGGTTTTCAATAAATGCTGAGTAGGGCTTCCCTGGTGGTGCAGTAGTTAAGAATCTGCCTGCCAATGCAGGGGACATGGGTTCGAGCCCTGGTCCGGGAAGATCCCACACGCCACGGAGCAACTAAGCCCGTGCGCCACAACTGCTGAGCCTGCCCTCTAGAGCCCGCGAGCCACAACTACTGCAGCCCGTCATTTTAAAAAGAAACCAGGTTAACACTAATTAATAATTTAACAGAAATACACAGAATGGGTCTTTCCTTATATTTAAGTGGAGTTGAGGTTGTGTGATAAATAGCATGTATAGAACAGTATCACAAAAGGTTGTTAATTTCAGATCTCATGCCTTATTTTAAACAAATAAAATGGAACAGAAACAGCTAAACCCCTGAACCACTCCTCCCATCCCTGTCCTTCTCTTCCCTTCCTCCATCCAGTCCTTTCACAACCACCAGTGTGCAGTGGGTATGTATGCTTCTCAGGCACAGAGCTTCAGTGCTCTACTGTGGGTTTCAGCTTGCCACCTCGAATAGTTTAGCCTATGGTAAAAGCAGGCTGATTTTCGTGGCTGACATATATTTTAACAATGTGAACCAGGCTCTCAGATGCTAGCTTTTCATTGGCTTATGATCGACCAAGTTGTCAAAAAATAAGTGTAACACAAGACTTCTCCTAAATGGAACAGTCTAATATATACAGAATTTTATTCTTGGGGAACTTAAGAAATAGAGAAAAAATTCAATATTGGTCTCAAATTCACCTTTATTCAATAGTAAGGTCCTCTGCCCTAGGGTCATGATGGGGAATCTATCATTTTATTAGAGCCTAGAACTAGTTATCTCTGTTTCACAGTGCTTCCATTCCACACTGCAGAGATTAAAAACAATCCGCCTCCTTCCAATGGGGTATCTCATTAAAGTACACCCTAGGCATTTAGAGGTAGATATCTTGTTATTGCTAATTGAGATATTCCCAGAATTAGGGGCTGGAGATGCTTTTGATAAAATACACACAAGGAGATGTTTTTGAAATGAAAAAAATCCTATCAACTTTCTTTCTCCATAAATATACTTTAAAAATCTTTAATATTTAACTCTACCCACGTTCTGCATTTACTGAGGTGGAAAGATATCGTACGTTTAAAATTCTAATGCCCAGCTCTTGAGAAACTGAGGCACTACTTGAATAAATATATTTTACTAATAAGCATTTCAATAAACCAGGTGTTTATACTGATATCTGAGCATGAAAGTAAATAATTTTTTAAAATTTATGAAAGACCTGGCACCGTGAGTCCCTATTTCCTAACTGGCAGCATAAAGGTAAAGATTGAGCTTAGCTTTCTGTGTGAAACGTAATATGCATGAAATTTAAATATACTTTAAAGAAATCAAACATATTATCACACGTCTACAGCCCTTAGCGGTTTAAAAAAGTCTAAGAATGTTTAAAATAAACAATTATACATTAGAAACAACTATAAAGTTTTAGTTTCTGAATTTCTAAATTTAATTGTTCTGCCCATTAAGGGTTCAGTCGTTAATCTTGACATGTGAAAGGGGCTATAATACAACGCCACTCAACTCTTAAAAAAAAAAAAAAAAAAAAAAACACTAGAATTCATCCACCTGAAAATAATTGCCTTCTGCAGGCCATCTCAGGAGTTCTCACCTTCTTCACATAATGCAGTCATTTCTCAACATAACACTGATACTTCTCTTTTGAAAAGGCCTCATGGAATATATTTATCTGTAGTAAATACTCTCTCTCTGAGTAGAGATCTAATATTGTGAAATAGCCAAATGCTGGTTTGTTAGGCCCGTGAAGGCAGGTAAGCAATCAAACCAGCTGACTTGGTATTTGATCAAAATGAGACACGCCTATATAACAAGAACTACCTGTGTCTTGCACATAAACTCAATTTCAAGAATAGTTTCAAAAAAGTTTTGGTCAAGGTACTATGATGGAACTTGGGAATAGTAATTATCTATTCATGAGGGCAACCACCTTCATTTTCAGAATCTCTATTATAACCAAACACAAATGTAGCAAAAGCATACACGGTCTACCAAACATTTTACCCATGTCCCTGGAAGCTGGTGAGTAAGGGTACACCTTTCCCAGATTTGCTCTGCAGGGCATGCTTTCTCTCCTTACTCCTTAGGCAAAGCCGAATTAACGAAAAAGCCAGTATAGAGCCCTAACTTCCCTAACCAAAGACACCCTCACAAAGACGCAAATATATGCAGAGAAGGAGGACATACATGTTTATTGCATATTTTATTGTGCATGCTATGTTTTATTACCATCTGCAGTCTGGTTTTGTTTTCCCAAGAATTTTGAAATAACTGAAGAAACCCTACAGGACCTCTACAAGAATCCATACTACCTAAAGCCACTGATCCGCTTTACTTCCCTCCTTTCACAGGTACAACTCAAAGTCAAGCAACTTTTCCAAGGTCATACCACCAGATAATAGTTTAAATGCTAATTTATTTGACTTGCTAAGCAGAAGTTCTTAGCATATCAAAACTTGAAAGGAAGGATGGATGGAAGGAAGGAAGGAAGGAAGGAAGGAAGGAAGGAGGGAAGGAAGAGAGAGAAAAGAACCCCAGATTAGCCTTGGGCACAAAGGAATAAACACAAACATAATTTATCATTTTGCCAGGTTCAATAATGACCATTTTGATGTGTTAATAGCCTTTAGTAGTAAAGGCATTAGTCATCAATTAAATAAACAAACCATTAAATAGGGCTTAGAAGTGTCGATACAGGCATAATCTACTAATTTTCTAATCAATGATGCTAATCATTGCTGCATATTAGCCAAGGAGTGGACATTAGCTATATCACAGATGCTCATTTATAATCATGGATCACTAAAAAAAAAAAAAAAAAAAATCTCAAGAAGATTAAAAACAGAGTAAAATACTAAACACATACTCTCTCCGTAAGTACTTGCTGATAAATTACATGATCTGCCTTGAACGGACATGGAAATATTTGTAACATTCAATGGTGACAATATTTAGGAAAGGTTGTATACTGGCATAATTCTATTCTATAACAGTAAAGAGAACTTACGTGTAAGGCAAAGTTAGGACTGAAGTCAGAACAAAATCCAATTTAATATTTAAACTAGAGGAAGAGTTCAGTAATGAAGAGTGATACAAATTTGCGATTAGCAGCAACCGGCCTTTGTGCTTTAGTAGTTGAGGAACCTTATGCAAATCACTTAATCTCTTTAGCCTCAATCTTCTCATCTATTAAACAGGGAGTAAGAATATTTTCTTCATAAACCATCTGCTACATATTTGGTGTTTTAAGATGTCATAATAATTTTTCTTAATGCCAAAACTGGACTGGAAGTCAGGGGCTCTGGGGCCCAGTCACTTCTAACGGAGGGATGTGGTGATCTCCACTCGTCCTCGAGGGAGTGCAGGAGCGCGTCCTAGGCACGCGCTCCACGGCTAACTAGCAACGCACGCAACGTGTCCCGGCCCGTTTCCCCATCTTTAAAATGGAGATTATAAGAGTATTTAACTCCGGGAGTTAAAACGTTCATTCTGAAGATGAGATAAAAATAATGTCCATATTCAAGGTATAGCACAGAGATTTGGACTAAGTAAATACATAACAAATCAAAGGTTAGCCCTGCCTCTCCACTTATAAAATAGGTAGTCTGGATTAGGTGATCTTGATTTGTAAACAAACGATTACAGTATAATGTGTCAAGTGCCCAGAAACAGAAACAGAAACCTGTCCCAGGTGCCATGGAAGTCTACAAGCAGGTGCCGGCAAAGGCTTCAAAGAAGAAATGCCCTGCAGGTAGGCTCTCGGAAGATCTGTGAAAAGGTAAGAACGTAAGTGGCACCGACCAAGTAAAAATGCTGAAGCACGGATGGAAAGGTACAAGAGGGGGGATCACGAAGGGCCTGATAAAACACACTTAAGGAATTTGGATTTGATCCGAAAGACATATCGAAGGTTTAATGCAGGGACGGGCCATCCTCGGAATTATGATTCAGAATGACAACTCTGATGATAGTGTGCGGGCTGGATTAAAGGAGGGACAGACAGAAAGCAGGGAAACCAGATGAGAAGGCTCATGAAAGAGTCTACGCAGGAAGGAGTCTACGCAGGAGACGAAAAGAGCCTGAACTGAGGTCCTTACTGTGAGAACAGAATAGGGGGAGGTGGGGCGGGATAATTCATTTTAAACATTTTCCAATTCAGTACGTCTGTTTTTAAAATAAAAAGTCCTTAAAGACATAAATCCTTTGTGCGATCAAGAAAATCTGACTTGCCTGACGGTACTATTTCTGGTGATTTTGAGTTCCCCAGATTTTAGTGTTACATAATTCATTGCGTGACGATAGGGTCTGAAATGATATTCGAGGAATTTTGATAATGGGCCAAGTTTTTTCTTCCTTATGAAAAGATGTGTACTTAGTTCTGATTAATTGTAATAAAAAGAACTCGGCAAAAAGTAAAGCGTAAATGCCGATCGTTGATGTTTGACGGCTTTGCCTAGGAAAACAATCTTGTATGCAGCACTTAATTGCGTTAACTGGAGTTTCCAGAAAGGTTAGATCTTGCAGTGTGTTTAATAAAATTCTTCCTATAGCTGAACAATACTTGTCCAAATATTTAATCAAGAATTCCATTTTAATGGAGTTGACATAAAATACCTCACAAGGAAAATCTTGGCCATAGAGCTAAGAAACATAAACTAAAAACCTTCCGGTTTGGTTTTACCTTTTCAAGGGAAGTGATGGCTCTAGGACAGCAGCAACAGAACTACCAAAACCCTTCAAGTCAACATACCTAGACACTTGTTAAAACAAACATTATTCCCACTGCTAAAATTGAGGTTGGCAGGTCTCTCCGTTTAACAGCCGAGAAACAACTTGAAAAGTAGCAGGATAGCAGCTTCTTTGCAAAGAGACTAATCACCACCATTAAAAGATCCTTAAAAGCAAATACAGAACGGGTCAGCCAACCCGATCACCTTAATTTTTAATGAAGGAATATCTCCATACACATCAATGTATGATATGAACGTACAAAGGGAAATCTACTCTCAATTAAAAAGAAACTAATTTTTAATTGTCCCCTTCACTGTGATGGCCTAGGATCAGAGGAAATACTATTTGAAAACAAAAAGAAGGAAACAGGAAAAGGGGGATGTAAAGATGTGTCAGTGATAAAACAAGCAGGGGTGGCTGTCATAAAAAAGCCAAATGGCTCTTGCTACCTCCATCAAGGTCATTCTACTGATGATGCGCTCAATAGGATGATAATGCGTTTAACCACTTTCCTTGCATCTAACTTTGACCTCCTCACAGATCCAAAGGGCCTTGTTTAACTACCCTGGCCTTTCAGCGTTTCCCTGAACAAAGGTAATCAAGGAGGTGTGCTGCCCCCTACTATCACAGGAATTGAAAGACAAACTTTTAAGAGCACAGCCAGGTGTCCACTCCACCAATGTACAACTTTTAAGCGGGAGGTAAAGTGAAATAATAGCTAAATAATTAGAAAACGTTAACAGTGTTAAATTTGTTATATGTGGTGGCTTTGTTTTAGTTCAAAGAAAAAGCAGAAAGAGAGCTCCAGGCTCCATTTTACAGGTCTCTCGACAGCAGGTTCCCTCTGCCTGCAGGAAACAATTTAAGCTTATGGGAAAAGGAGGGCCGTGCAGACACTAACATGAAAAAAATGTCACGGAAAGGCCCACACATTATTTTAATTTAAAAAAATTTCAGGTTAAGACGTCTAAATAGCAAAAACTAAAGTGCTGTTCTACATTAGTTTTTATTAGTCATTTTGGAATGCACTAGAAGCCATTATGCTTTCTAAATGTACAAAACAAGACTTTTGTGAAATAGTATTTAGTTTTAAGAGAGGGGGATGATAACACTTAAGAGAAACTTTTTCAAATACTATAGTATGTGGTTTCCCAACTTGAACTATTATTTAGAAGTCATGGGCCCTCAAATATTTGTGGGCACTTTTCAAGTGTTATTCTTCCCTTGTGAAACGAATTTCCCATCCGTGACATCTATGGTATACATTGTTTCTGGGGTACCAAAGAGGTAGCTGTTTTCATCCTTTTGTGGTAAAAAAGTAAGAGTAGATATTTCAAAACGTAAACACATAGGATTTGTAACTAAGCAGCTAGGTTCCTAACTAAAATCAACATATAAACACCAATTTTAAAACAACTGGTTTCTTAAAATATTAAAATATATACCATTTCAAGGCTGCTAAAAATACACATGATCAAATCATTTCTACACATCAAAATGTTATTCTCTACGGGGAAAAACAAATTTGGACGTGTCAAAAAACAAACCCACTCCAAACACCTAAACTGAGACTTCAAGTTGAAAGGCCTTAGACGTAAACAAGTATTACAATAAATAACTTTCCATTTTAGACAACACTATAACAAAAGTCATACAAATCTCATGTATTTTATATTATCTATTGCTAGACTAATCTGTAATGCCAAACGATCTGATAAAACTAAATATAATGAATTTTACTATTGTAAAATGTCTCTCTCAGAAGAAAGAATTAAGTGTTACGTTGGCTTTAAAAATATTCAGTGTTTGAAGACATGGAATCACTTCATATATAATCACTTAAGATTGATAACTTAATATCTATGTTTATATGCTTTAAACTTGTCCAGATCAATGCGACAGAGCAAAAAATCTTGCTAATAATCCTAATCTAAACCTTTGGGAACTCCTGTCTCATCTCTCCTATTCCTCTAACAGCCCTTATCCATCAGATCCTTTCCTCAACCAGAAAGTTCCCCAACTTGTATTTATGACTGTTGTTGGATGAGCTAAGAACCAGGTCCCGGGAAGATGTAACTCATTAAACACTTCAACAGTCGTGGCTTAGGTTTTTAGCCCTAACTACGTAGAAGGTCTGGTCTAACCCAGAAGGGTACAGCTAACTTTATTCTTAAACAACAGCAACAAAAAGCACCCTATTGCCCCTAATTTACTTATTTACTTTCTCACTTTGACATATCACTCTCTCTCCTTCGTGGTACCAAATTCACACCATCCAAACATCCTTAAGGAAACATATCCTAATACTTCTCAAGGGCCTGGTGCTTTTAAAGCACTCATATCTAGGATAAGATCAAATAATTACAACCACACTTTAGTTTAAACCACACATGTATGTATGCATGTATATATATATATATATATTTTTTTTTTTTTTTTCACAAAGAAAGAGTAAGAAATCCAGAGTGAAGCAGCATTTACCATATTAGTGTAAAATTTAAACTTTTTTAAAATGAGGGAAAAGCTAATAAAAATTACTCAGTTAGACAGAAATTTAAAGCAAATATACTGCCCTACGTTTTGCATTTACGTTTGGATTGTAAGAAAGGTGATTTGTTAAAAATCTTTATTCACAATTGTTTAAAGTCTAGAAAACAAAATAAATTATAAAGAGACTGATGTTCCAAAGCCCAATCTCTTAATTGCTGATCGGAGCTGAAAATAGATCCTTTTTTCTCCACTAATTGAATGAGTCTGGTTAAACCTTTTGAAATGCACTTTAGAAAATGCAAGAATACAGCTTGGAACAGGTTCTTTAATTTGGGTCATTTTCTGTTACTTGCAGTAGTGACTGGTGCTTAGCAACGCTGTTCTGGTGGCCCTTTTAAGGAAATGAATACCTGGAATACAGCATTTTAATCTATTTTATGGCATTAATTATCAAGATCGCCGCATTTAGACAGTGCCTCCTTTGCCACTTCCCTACATTATGAAAGGACGGAATCCCGTGATAAATTGAACATGAAAGGAAGGAATCCCGTGATAAATTGATTTCAGATGACAGAAGATCCTAAGCACACCCATTACCAAGTTAAAAAAAAAAATGTAAGGACAGAAAAACTAACAGTAAATAGAAGTCACAGAAAGCGTGAGTTTAAATGTTTAGACAAGGATCTCACACTGAAAATCAGTGTTCAGACATCTGTAAGGGTCCACAGGAAGTTGCTTTTTTCTTTCTGAATCTTTGAGGAAAATTAAATTCTATTATGCCACACACTAGGCCACTGATATCTAAGAAAGGTGATGCAACACATCCAAAATGTAGTAAGAGTTTATTTGGTAGTTAAAGATTTGCTGAATCTTTTAAATACTGATTTCGTAAAAGAGGACTCTTACGTGAGACAGGTTCACAAAAACATCATTTAAATCATGACCAAGTTATTCACTTCATATTTCTTTTAATGTGCTCAAAGGGTTAGCTATCACGACGAGGAAACCAGGTAAAATACGGAGCTATCAAGTAGTTTTTAAGAAATCAAACTGCCATGTCATACTCTGTAAATACGTCCATTCACATCTTACTGATAATCACCAAACTAGGTTTAAGAAAGTAGTTATTAAAAATATTTGGAATACTGCTTTCTGTTTTTTCTCTGATCTCCGTTATCACTGTTAAAAGTGCAACTCTTCTCACTTTTCCCTCATAACTACACAATTCATCTTCGATTCCTTGTCCTGAAGAAGGAAGGTACCGCTCTTGTACACCACCATCCTTTCTCAGTCTTCACAGCTAAAAAGAGAGTGACTCTCTGTGTCTAGAATGCATCCTGATTTCAGTCTTCAAGAGCCAGTTTTTAAAAGCTTTCAACACTTAGCCTCCAAAGATGAGAGAGCAACCATGTTAACGTGCGATCATATTTTGTACGTTTCAATCTACCGGTTGAGGTATAATCGGCATCTGCTTAAATGAAGCATACTTCATGCTTGATTACAAAGTTTAGCACCAAACTGTGTATATCGCAACATACAATGGGATAACACCAAAATTTCTCAGGTTTTTTAACCTCTTCAAACAGATGGGCTCTCCCTGGGGTTTGGGGGTTCTGAACAGTACAGCTGCATCTGAACGCCTGGGAATCCGGGGACAGAGCGAAACGCGGGGCCCAGACGGTGCAGGGTGCTCTCAACAGTCCGCTACCGCGAGGCAGGGAGACAGGGAGGCTGGGAGGCAGGGAGGCTGTGTTTCTCAAATGCCTTCCCTGGGTATGTTCAAGCCTTGGCTACTTTAACGATTAGCGCACACAGAGGTCTCTGGATGGCTCTCCGGAACTTTTAAAGCCAGAGAACAAAAGGTTTATTTTAAAAATGAAAACCTTGGCTTGTACAACTCCAGACGTGAATCTGCTTTCAATTACTGAAAGTATTTCCACTTCAGTGGAAGGGGATCAAATCTTCAACTACACGCTCTTAACGGCGCTGAATTTGATTATCTCAGGCTTTCGGAAGACAGAATGGCTTTGGGACACAGCACGCATTTTCTGTGCATCTCATTTAGGAGATATTCGGAGAGAAAGAGAGATGCCAGCACAGGGAGAGAGAGGAAATGTGACCTCTCATTCTGAGAGCTGCCACGGATCCTTGTTTTATTTTATTAAGATACACACATAAATGGTAAATGATTCCGACTTCGACAGACAGTGCGCAAGTTATTTCCAAAAATCATTCCCAACTAGTTCCTCCACGGGAGCGACCTGCATCGAAGCACGACGGAAAAGCGGGATTTCTTGTTAGTCTCTGCCCTGCAAAACCCTCTCCAGGAAAAAAATCACACGCTGAGTATTTTGCAGGAGAAGAGCTGCTCTTTTAATCATTAGCCAGATTACTGTGTGCCTCCCTCCCTGCCCCGCGCCGCCCTAAACCGCTGGCACGACGGACCTTAGTTCAGGAAACCGAAGGGCTGATTAATTCCAGCTCAAGGCGGATTTTGAAACCCCGGAGACATCAACGATCCCAAATCACTCCAGCTCCAGATGTGCTCCCCACGAATTCAACGCGCCACGTCGCAAAAGTAACAGAACGCGGGGAAAACAGCGCTACCTCCTGGGTTAGCCCTGGACACTACTCATAACAAAATATCCACTTAATTAAAAACGCGCGAACAAAAGACCATTCTCCCCGCAGCTACCTGCACCGCTCCGAGGGACGCAGAGTCCTCCAGAGAGTTCAGCCTCCGCCTCCTCTAAACCCTGAAGGTGGCCCCTCAGGGGTCAAAGCACCCCCGCCGATCTGATGCTCACACTGCCTGGGCCCCGATTCGAACCCGCGCGGAGCCTCCTCCCATCCCGACGCCACAGGGCAGGACAGCGGGGCTGCTGCTGCTGCCGCCGCCGCCGCCGCCGCCGCCGCGGTTCCCGGGCGCGAACGAGCGACCCAGCCGCGCGAGGAGCCCCGCGAGGAGCCGCCCAGGCCGCGGAGCCGCTGCCGCCGCCGCCGCCGCCGCTCACCCACCTTGCCGCCGCGCGCCCTCGCTGTGGCCGTGCGGAGCCGAGCCCGGCGCTACCAAGCTGCCGCGGTCTGGAGCGTATCGTTGTTACTGCGCCGGGCTCGGGGCTCCGGCTGCGAGCGGCCGCCAGACATGATAGGCTGAGGCTCCTCTGTTTACACCCGGCCGCGGAGGGGGCGGGGGCGGCGGCGGCGGCGCTTAACCCCTTCGCGCCGGGCCGGGCCGCCCCCGCCCCCGCCCCGCCCCGCCGGCCCCGCGCCCGGGCGCCCGCGCTCCCGGCCGCGCCCCCCGCCCCCGCCCCCGCTTCCACACGCATGCACACACACACACGCACACACGCGCAGGCCGGGCGTCCCCAGAGCCGCGTCCCACGCGCAGGGGGTGCGAGCTGCGCCCCGAGCTGCTCGCCAGTCTACCCCGGAGGCCCCGATCCGAGGCCTTCCGCGCGCGCGCCCGCGCGCGCAGGCCGTGCAGCGCCCGCGTTCCGTCCTGGGCTGCTCCGGCTTGCCGTGGATCTTGGCAAGTCGGTCCTTGTCCGGAAGCGCGACCTGGCTGCGCTCACAAAAGAACCTCCTTCCCAGCATCTGGATGAACCCCGACCCCTGAGGCGCCAGCCTTCACGCCTCACGCGGCGGCGGCGGCGGTGTGTGGCCTTCGTCCGAACGCGAGCGGTGGCCCCGCGTCCCGTCGTCGCCGCGAAACGAAGTCCTCGAGCTGGCGGGACGCGCCGCTCGGGGAAGGGGACCGGCGGGGGCCCAGGCGGCGGGAGGGGTCGCCGGCGGGGCCTAAAGTCCAGCGCCGGTGGGCGCGCGCGCGCGGGCGCGCGTGTGTGTGTGTGTGTCGCTTGCGAAGCGCAGCGGGGGCACCGGCTCAGCCCGCATCGCCCCTCGGCCTGGGTTGCCGAGGCCCGGCCCCTCGAGTCGGCCCCGGGGCCCGCGGGCCGGGGGGCGGAGCTGCCCTGCGCCCGGCTCGTGCCGACCGGGGACTCGGACCCCCAGCAGCGCCGTCGGTGGCGCCGGGCCCGCTCCGCCGGGAGGGAGGGCGGTCTCCGGGGCTGCACACAGGAGCTCAAGGAGTCGGAGCGAACTGTGAACGACGCGCCAGGGCTGGACAGCCCGGACCTGGGACACCTACCTGATGCGGCGTTCCAAGGGGCTTCACTCTGAACGCGAGACACTTCGATGCTGCAAGCTCTTACTACATCTTTACTTTAAAAGATTGCCTTCTCCTCCTTCCAGATGCACTTTCATCGTTATTTTTGCATGGCCTCCGGGCCAACGTCCCTCCTTCCTTTAATTTCTCGTTCTTCCAGAACATTCCATCCCCTTCAGCCTCTTCCTCCATTAAGCTAAGAACGGAATGACGGAATGTTCCTGAATTTTTAGACTCACCCGTGTTTTCTTCCAAGCCCTGCAAACCCCTCAGGTATTTTTATTAATAACGAAACAAAGACAACAAGCAGCACCTTGCAATACTAGCATCAATCAGCAGATCTTTGCATCATTAGCTGTCATTCCACGTTTTAACGCTCATCTAAAAATAATAAGCCAAAAAATGGCTACTTAAGAAAGGAGCCAGTGTTTCCCCCCCCCCCCCCCCGCCTTCATTTATCAGATTATATCCTTTTCTCAATTTCCTTGATTTAACAACAGCAATTTCTTTTCCCTCTTCAGGTTATCTACCTTGACTTTGGTCGCCTTTTACGTGTAATGCTACAGTGATGTGCATACAGCTCACCTGCCTTTTGGTGAATACTCTTCCTCTCCAGTTTTCCTTACCGTCCAACACATCCATTGTCATTCACGGAAATGTCTGCTGTTGCTCAGTGTTGAAGGACAGTCTCTGCACCTCAGTGTGCTTTACTTTCAATAACAATGGCTCTTCGAAAATCGTGACTCACAAGCACATTCTGTTACCTGATTATCACAAACATCGTGCTTATTCTTCCCTGAATGATCAATATGTTCACTCTTTAATTAGGACATCATTAAGGTATCAGAGAAAGTATTTAAACATGCCTTTGACACAGTCTAAATTTCAAAGTTATTTCAAGGTTTTGACATTCACCTTAGTAAAACTGGGTCAAAAAATAGAACAATAGATACTTTGTGGGGCACTGAAAGACTTCTACGTTCTTAGGCAAATATCCTCCTAAGTCGTAATATTTTGAAAAGGATCCTTTCACGAATCACTGTAACGTGTGTGATTCATGGGGGAGGGCGAGGGGAGGGTTACCTGAAGTAATTGCCAGTAAACACTGTAGAATGATTTAGGCCCTGGAATATGAAGAAGGCGTATTCAATTGGAATCTTAGAAGAATTAAATAGGTAAAACATTGCACCTTGAGAGTCTTCCAGGACCCAGGGTCTTGGGAATGCTTCAGATACGTACCCCTGGATTTCTGATGACAGGTTAGCAGATCTGGATTTGGACCAGAACATGAGGAGACAGGAAGATGAACACTCTAATCGAGGAATGAAAGGTTTTAACATCTTAACTCGCCGCTTGGGTCAAGATGAATCTCAGGAAGACCGATACTTGGGTGCGCTCTTTTCCCCAGATAGATGCTCCGTAAATTGGTCACTGCTGGGTAGTATTTATTAAAATTCTGATTTAGAATGCTAATTAAGCCATGCCCATCTATAAATATCAGATACAGGTTAGGTACATTTTTATATTGGACTACCTTGGAATATTCTGCATGTAGATCTAGTCCCACCTTTTCTGAATACGAAACTAATTATTTTCAAATCAGACCAAGACGTTATCCCTTTGAGAATGAGCAAGGACTGACTTTGAACACAGCTGAGCAGCAGCCCACGGGGAACGAGAGGGAGAGACGGGGTTTCAAACGGCTGGTTTCCATACCGTTTGAAATACCTTCCTAAGAAAAGATACAAGGGCTTGGGGCCACACCCATCCATGCGTTAAGTCACTGCCATCTTTTACGTACAGGGGGTCCACTAAAGTGTCCTATAGAGACATATAATAAGGCACGCCTTAAAGTGCTATTTTCATCTATTATAGTTTGCCATATTGATGCTGTCAGGAATAATTAGCATTATGGATACTGCCTTCTATAACTTAAGCACTTCTTGTCTGAGATCTGCAGAATTCCCTGCAGTTCCATGAGCAGACACTATCAAATATGTTGAATTATGTGGCTATTTTGTTGTGAATCAATAACCACGTGCCATCATGCTCGTGCTGTTAAATGAATTTTACTTATAACTGAATTCAGTTCTTTAGGCATAAAAGCCTAATGACTGCACACCACTAGGAAGATTTTTAAAAATGCATGAACCAAATCAAATCAAAGCAAATCGTATTAAAAAAAAAAAAAAAAAAGTCCACGCGTGAGCTGTGACTTCAGATCGGCACCAACTCAGCTTTAATATTAAGATTTTTCTGCCCTCTGCCTGCTTAGGCCAAAAGCCTTGAAGAAAAAGCAGAGTTTAACCAAAACTGGGGTGATGATTTTCTTGCTAATGATTAAGCACCGAATCCATACTGTCAGAGATGTTCCTCAAAATCATACTCAAACACTTCTGGCTGTGTTAAATATATGAATATGATAAAAACTAACATTGAGCACTTCGTGTGGCGCTCCCCATATGGAGCAGCATTTGACATATACCGTTTCTATTAATTCTCTAAAGCCCCAATGAGAAAGTAATATTATTATCCCATTGTACAGATGAGGAAACCAGAGCTCCGAGAGGTTAATAACAGCCCACATAGGGTACCAGAGACTAAAACCAGCCTCGGGTCCTCAGCCTGACACTTAACCCGTTGCACTAAATACCTATTATAGTATCGACTCATTAGTAAAAACTGGTATTAGGAGTGTAGTTCACTTTCTAAATAAAATATGTCGGGATAATCCACGGCAAGGATTTGAAAACACGATATTCTGTTTCAAAAATGGACCATTTGTGGATTTGGAAGGGGGAAAAAAAGAAGAGGCACCACATCTGGTTTCTCCTGTGTTTTGAAGCTGCTTTTAGAGTTAAGGTAGTAAGTAATATACATATTAGTATTCTCTGCCAGCCAGAATCTCACAGAGGAATGAAATAGTTCATAAACATTCCCAAACACCTGATATAGGGATTGCGTAGGTCAATAGGTATCTGTCACTCTAGAATTCAGTTTGTCTAAATGGACTTTGTTAGAAATTATACGCTTATTTATATATTTTTCTTCTTTAAATAACAAACATGTCAAAGGGACCATTTATGTCACTAAAATTACAGTACACTGACATCAATTGGTATATAATAATTGTACAATTACTTTAGTTACAGGCTGTAGATAAAATTTTAGACTATATCTTCCGTTTTGCAAAGTGTTATTTTGTCAGTAGCGTGAAAATCTCTAACAGCTATGTGGACTCTGTTATAGGCTGACATAAACTGTATTTAAAACCATATTTCTGGGTCCTTTTTCCAATGAAGTTCAATTATCATTTACACTGGAACAGAAATAAAGGTTTAAAACAAAGGCTTGTAATAAAGGCCAGTTCATAATTTTTCACAGATGTCTACAGTAAATCTGAAAAGGCTAGGGTAATACGTAGGTGATTCTTTGCTCTAAGCTACGGAGAAATCCACCCACAGCACAGTTATTTACTTCACAGCTGTTTGAAATGACCCACATCCAAAATCATTTCTAAAAGGTAAGTTTTCTTTATTTCTAGAGGTGTTATGTTATTTCACCAAAAACACAAATGCCTTCTGAAGTCTGATCCATGATGAAGACATGGCTCTTTCTTTATCTCCAGTCACATTTCTTGTGTGTCCAAAGAACTGGTTCTGATTTTTGTCCTAACTCAGGTGACCTTGGGCAGGAACGCGCTGGGTCCTCCACAGCCCTGGCAGGCAGGCAGGCACAGAGGGGGAGCAGGATCTGGGCGCGTGGGTTGAGGTCTGGACTCCTTGCAGGGGGCATCAAGCAATACGCTGTATCCAAAAGGCTTAGTGAGCTTCAGCCCTGTGCTGGCAGATACCCAAGTGGGAGGGACGTGGGTGAGGCAGAGAGATCATTCCTCTCTGGTGGTGAGAGCACGACAGGCGCAGGACAGAGCTTTAAGAGAAATCCAGATCGCCAGCAAGAGTTAGCTGGGGGGATGGTTGCCAGGAACCAGGTACGTGGCAAGGGCTGAGGGCCCAAGTCAAGCCACCAAACGTCCAAAGGCAACGTTACACGGGGGTCTGCAGTAGGTCATGGAACCCTAGTTCTGTGCGCGAGTCAACCTCCATGACTGGGGAAGCACAGGAGTGGCCAAGTCAGAGGGAGCGCTACGCGTTCCTGGCAGGTTGGACACAAGGTCTAAAAACAGCAAGACGAACTCCCAGGCCCACCCAGGGATGGCAGTGTTGTTTGTCCATGCTTAGCAACTCATCGGGTTCAACTTGTTTGTAGGTTTTGAAACTAAGAGTACGTTGGGGGTGTGTCCTTTGAAAGTCCATGTTTAAGAGATGCACATGTGACAGAGAAAAACGACTGAATTGCTTTAATCCCTTCAATCCGGGCTATTTGTTTCCAACATCATTAGGCCATATATCTTTGAAATTAAATACATTACCAGAAGCAATTTATTTTCTTTGTTTAGACGCCGAAATTTAGTTATTCATTGATGGCTAGTGACGAAGTGATGATGCCAGGTGGGTAGCTGTCTGTAGGGGCAATGGTTACCTGCAGGTCAAATCCCTCATGCAGGGGACAGAACATAGAAATCACACAAACTTCTAGAGCCACTCTCTGAAATTTACACCGTCCAAAATTTTCCAAAGAACCCATAGGTATTAAGATCATTTTTGCAAATAGCTTACCAGGTCTTTATTGACAAACAAATCTGGCTAATCAATAACGTGTTAATTTGAGGTGTTTTCAAAGCAGAGTCCCATGGAATAGATTTTTTTCTATTTTGTGCACATAAATTATTTCTATGCACTTCTGTCATTTTGGAGGTAAGCACATGCTTGCTACTTCTGCTATGTACCCGGCCAATTTCTGCTTGGTCACGAGTTGGCTGGAAGTCAGCTCCTCTATTCAGCCTTTCCTGATCCTCTAAGAATAGTTGAAGGGCCGCTCTCTTCGTGTCCCCATAGAACTCCGTAAATACCCTTTTCCTAACATTCATCATGCTATATTCTTATTCCGCTGCCTTTGTACTTGTCTGGAACCCCTTCTAGATCATAAACCCACGAGGGCAACGACCATTTTCTTTGCTGATTCCCCAGCATTCAGCATAGTGTATTGCACAAGGGAGACTACATAAAGACTGGTTTGGGGACGGGTAGATGGATGGACCATGGGAAACACAGTCCACATTGAAGAAAGCGCTTGTTAATTAAAACGATTCTATCCCTTGTATTGATCATTTGTAATATTTGGTTTCCTCTCCTCTCTCTCTCTCTCTCTCACACACACACACACACACACACACACACACACACACACACACACACACCCCAACCTAATCCAACCTAACCTAACCAGCTTTTCTAGGGCAGAGACTGTGCCCTAATGGCACCATTGGTTATTTGAGGTCACTATTTTTAAACTATAAATGTGTACTTTCTCATTATAAAAATCACAGGATTATAAAACTGGACATAAACTTAATACCTGATCTATTTTGGTCATAATATACCTCTGGATCCCCAGCCACAGATGAATCTATTACTTTAAAAAAAAAAAAAAAAAGCCTCTCTACCATGCCACGTGCACTTTAAATAACACATTACAATATTTTACATTGTTTACCAAGGACAATTCTGTCTTGAGAATCTCTAACTTAAATCTCTAAAGCCACAATTTACGCCCAAATGCCCTTGTTCAAGCTTCAGTAGAAACAAGGAGCAGCTGGTCACCATTTCTCAATATGGGCCCTTCATACACGTGAAGATGACTCTCCTTCAATCTCCCCTTCAGCTCCACGTGGCCATGCTAAATAATTTCAATTATTATTTTTTAAAGTTTTATCCTACCCTTTCCTCTTGG
This sequence comes from Inia geoffrensis, assembly GCA_036417435.1. Lineage (NCBI taxonomy): Eukaryota > Metazoa > Chordata > Mammalia > Artiodactyla > Iniidae > Inia > Inia geoffrensis. The sequence continues at coordinate 36,456,537 of CM070919.1, read as the reverse complement.
GTCTAATTTTTATTCCTTTCATCGTCGTAATGGCTCTTCTCTGAACCTCCTTTAGAGGATGGGGGTTTGGGGGTGGAGCTGAGAGCCACAACCTCTGGGTTATCAGACGCCAGATTTAGAGACTGAGGCCCAGGATGAGAAGAAGGCCCAACGAGAAGACAAAAGCAAAAGCAACAGAGTGCAGTGTGCGTTTCATGGGATAGCTCTCTCTAAGCGTGCCAGCAAGGAGCTCACAGGTGGAAACAAGGGGTTTGCTTCTGTAATGTGCCTTTACTAACCCATTCTAGAACAGTGCTAATTCTGAAAGTAGATGAATATCGTGAAAGTAGAAGAGATGAGAGGCAATGAGTAAGCTGAGAGAGCAAAGGGCCAAGCCTGAATCTTGGGGGCTTCTTACATACAGAGGCCTCAAAGCGGAAGTGCAATCACCACGGGAGACAATTCCACAGCTGGGAAACTGGATGGAATCAGCGGTGCAGCACGACAAAGGAGCCCCAGCCGAGAGCTTTCGAGAACATAGGTAGGGAATGAGGTGGGTGATAGTTAACAAAGCCACATGTCACAGATAAATACTTTTGATCACTGAGGTGAAGTTCTTGGAATTGGCAGGAGGAAGCAATCTGTGACCTAAAGATGAACAACTTTTAACAGAGTGATGGGGTGAATGTCAGATTTAAGAAGGGTTGAAGAGCAAGGGGATGGAGGGGAAATGGAGGCCGCTAGTTTACAAACCAGTTTTCATTTTCAAAACATTTAGATATGACTTTGACTCCCATTTATTGAATGCCTATTATGCACCCGAAACACCTTAGGTACTCTGGCATGAAATGCCATTTTTAAACCTCATGGGGCAATACTAGTTTAAAACTAGAGCAGAAAACAGTATTTCCATTGTTTAAAATACTCTGTAGGGGAGAATATACTTTTAGGCAAATTTCTACCCAGGATCAGTCTTGGTCTGTAAAAAAAAAAAAAAAAAAGCAAGTGTGCTTAGGGTCTTGCCAGGGATGGGACATCATACAAAGATATACATTAAGTGCTGTATGTGAAGAAATGAGTCCTCTAGAAACGGGAAGGTGGGAGAGGATAAAGTAAAAAACAGGTAGAGATAGAGGCCGTCAGGTACGGAAAACTCCAGTTATAGTACATCTCGTCCTGGGGGCTTTCAGCTTCTGAGTGATAGCAAGCTTCAGGAACTGCCTCTTTTAGGAGAGCTGGCACAAAGGGAATTCGGTCTTTCAAAAGATCTAGACTGATGAAAGGCACAATAAGGGCATCTATTTAATTGGTGCAAAGCAAGGTGAATCTAACTCCTGAAGCCACATCCATGGCAGACAAAGGATCCCAACCACTAAGGCAGGTGTCCAGGCGAAGAGTCTGACACCAGACAGCACAGGTGTTTCAGAGTCTCCTCTCCTTGGTGGCAACTGGACTCCGAAATAGAAACCACTGTGAAAATATGTGGAACTATGTGTTATTTTTGGCCCAAGGCCTCTGCGGGATCTTCCAAAAAAGGCTTGCATAATGCGATGCTTCAAATGAATTTTAAAGATTAAGGCAGAACAAGTTAGAGTGTTTTAGAATGAATTTCATAATATTACTCATTAGATCAATATATCACTGTGTCACTTTAACTACAGAGCCTGAGAGAGCTTTCATCCAGATGATACTGGCATACAGAATAGGTAGAAAGGCTCTCATAGTTAGGGACAAGTCTAGGTTGAATAACTGCATGCTTCCTGCTTGTACTCTAGAATGGATGCTGGGTAAATTCACCTTCAAGGAATTTCTGGCAGGATACCAGAAGGATGGTTAGAATGAGGAGTTTTCTAACTGGAAGAAAGCAGTTAGATTAGGTTGTGATTAACAGCAAGTTATGATTCGTGACCAAGGTCCTAAATTACAGCAAGGCGCTCACTCCACAGAACGCCTATTCTATTGCCTCGTGATTATTTCTAGCGATTTTAATAAAAACATGTAGTGTCATAATCAGTGTCACCAAGATCCGCGGCTGTAACTCAGAGAAGCGGGCATCTTTTTGTCCACACCTTAGAGGACGTGAACAGACACCAGATGATAAAATGGGCTCAGCGCAAAAGCAAAGAAGCTAAAAGGAACAAAGTAGCTTTGATAGTTTGTACATCGAAACGGTGAAGACACATCACAGCCCACACTTCAGGGCTTCCTCCGCTTGTCCACAAATTCTCTGGGAATCAGGAAATCTACGTTCTGGACATCGCTCTTCTCACTGGCTGTGTGACCTTTGCTAAGTCTTAACTTACCTGGGCCTCAATTTTTCCCTCTAAAAAATGGAAAATCTCTCAGGTCTTCTGAATCCTTGAAGTGGCCATGCAAGAGTTTCTTCTAACTTCTTTAATGCCCTAGGATCACAGTTTTCAGTTACTGGATATTTAAATTCATTTCTCATTTTCCTAATGTTTTTCTTTTCTCCACCCTGGTTTCCCACTGCCCTGATTGTTTGGTTGCCTGTCCATCAACTATCAGTATAAAGATCAAGCTTTCGTTTGTTTATTTTGAGGAATGAGTTAAAGGTTCCACTCAGTCATTTCCAAATGTTGACTTTCTAAGGCAGGTGTGATTTAGAAAACAGCTATTCTCATCTTTATTCTACTCCATATATTAACATTCCATGTGTTAAGATACCAGCCACAATCCAATGTCTATACGAGGTGAAAAGTTCTTTATTTCATAAGAACAGCACTGGTGATTCTTTTCAGGAGCCAGGAGACGTAGCAAGGTATGCGTGAGCTGTATTATTATGTGTTTGTTATCATACTGTCTGTTATTGTACTGTTGGTGGCAACCACGTCTATTTATTCTACCTAGCTAAGATTTACATCCCTCGCAAGGTCTCTGTCTTCCAATGCCTCTGTATCCTATCAACAACTTCCAGTAAGGTGAACTACAAATAGGAGGCTCTTGGTAAGTATAGTTGAGAGCACACGGCTGGTTTCCTGCCTCGAAGAGATCACACAGCGTCACCAAACGTTAGGACCAAAAAGAAACTTAGAGCTCCTTGCTGAACCCCCTTGCCTTCTCACAGAGCGGCTGGTAATTATGACCCCAAAGACAGACATCTCCTCTGTTTATTACCGATCCTAAATATTGTTAACATGACCCCCTCTCCATAGGCCCTTAAACAAAGAAGTAGAGAGAGGCAATAGAATTTGCCTAAAGGTATTTATCAAAGCAAAAGCACCACTGTCAATAGAAAATTAGAATCCCTGCAGCCTTCACAAACACAAAACTGCCCCGCCCGCTTTGGTGAATGTGAAGGTTAATTAATTATCACTGTAACTAGCAGGTAAAAAAAAAAAAAAATCTACTTTTCCTGAGCCTAGAATTAGAACATTTATCATTTTCCACTTCTTCTTTTTATTTCAAAAGGATCAAGAAGAATTGCCAAAGAGTGGAATACAGATGCATATCCCATTTTCCTCCACTTAGGAGAAAATAAACCAACTTCAGGCCTTTCTAATACCTGTATGACTGTGAATTTGCTGCCTTCTTAACTCTCGTGAGACAGGAAGTAAGATCACCTTTCTCTGTGGAGACAGCAACTACTTATGCCTAAAAAGGGAATATCTGAAAATGCTCAATTCATTCTTCTGTCTTGTTCCCTATCCTATTTCAAATCGATTTCCTATTTGCTCACGTTCCTCCTGGCTGGCAGCTGCTCCTTCTGGGCCTCTATCTGGCCCGAGGAAGACAGGCAGGCAAGCAGTTGCCTGTTCAGCTGATGTCAACCCAGTTCCCTTGCCGGAGACAGAATGTCTGATCTCATATTCGTAGCGGCTGCCAACTGCCCGCACCGCCCCTCCCCCGCACCGTCTTCAAAAGCATCTTAACACTTGGGTCCACAGCCTGGGGTCCCCTTTCTTTTCAACGGGAATTAAACCCTTTTTATCCTTGGAAAGAAGACTTCCTGAAAAAAGAAACAGTCATAACAAGCAACACGCAAGTCAAGCCACTAAAGGAAAAAAAATTCACCTTCAGTGTACACACGGAAGATGGAAGGAGTCACGTAACCAACCCTGTATTTGTCGACTGTCTGAAGCAATACAATTGAAGTAAAAAAAACCACCGAAAGTGGTGGTCCGCCAGGGAGAATCGACTCTCCTGAACAACACCACGCCTTCCCACAGAGCTGTGGAACCGATGAGCACCCCCAGCAAAGGGCATGAGAAGACTCTCCCTCACCCCCCAGGACAGCTACTTAAGCGAAAATGGCATCAAGGCTTCTTGATGTGTTTGACTTTGCATCAGACCCTTCTTGGTACACACCCAGAATTATATTTTTATAGACTTCAAAGACGCCAGCGAAAGAACAACTCGTGTCCTAGCAATTCCCATGGCAATGCCCCACATCTTTTTTCTGTATCCATTGTTCTATTGAGCCCCGCTGAAGTGATGGGTTTAGACCGTAAGTTCAGCCGCTGTGGCCGCCCTTCACCCCACCCCGTCCCGTAGCGGCCCAGCCCAGCAAAGATGAAGGACTGTCACTCTTGGTGAGGATGACTAAGTTCTCTCATCTGAGTTTCTTTCCAAACGGATTTCTAAGTCCTTTTTTTTTTCTTTTCTCTTGTAGTGCATAGCAAAAGAAATCTATCATCCGGTCTAACCTCTGGGACAGAATTTTAGAAGTTCAAGGAAAACAGGGGGGAAAAGCAAGTTTAAAAATAAAGATATACTGATATGCTATTCTTCTATTTTTAATTCTATGAATTATGATCATAAAGTTCTAAATATCTTACAAGATACACACTTCCCCAAACCAGATCCCTCTTCTGACTTTTCTCTCTTTTGCCTCCAAGTTGTCACTATCCGAACAGTCATCTCTTGTCCCTGGCTTACCACGTTCCGTTAGAAGTAGTGGGAGCACCTCTATTTTCACAAGTACCTCTTGCATCCATGGTTTTTCTTTAAATCTCCTTTCTACTTCCTACCCAACTTCTCAATCTCATTACATCTATATCCTAGATGCATCAGTAGCCTGCTGCATGGTCTCTGCATCCCTACTGCAATCCACATTCCAGTCAGATCTTCCTAGTGACTCAGAGTACGTCCCCTACGTATGAACCTTCCTGTTGCGAACTTTCAAAGATGCGGATGTGCATCTGCTTCCGGCAAGGAACCAGCACCTGTGCCGTCAGCGTCAGGCGTGAGTGACACTGCAGCTCGCCCTCTGTCCCCTATGGCTGACCATCCCTCAGCTCTACCGTCTCCCACGTCCTCTCCCTCCTCCAGGCAGTAACTCTTCTCGCCTGTTTACTGGATGCCAGCCCCTTGTGTGCCAGCTGTTGTACTGGACTACTGTACTTTCCAAGGCACTGTCCTGTAAGATGAAAAATGTTTTCTTTAGCTTGTGTTTGTTTTTTACGTATTATTTGTGTGAAAAGTATTATAAACCTATTACAGGACAGTACTATGTGGCCGATTGTGTTAGTTGGGTACCTAGGCTAACTTTGTTGGACTTAAGAACAAATTAGACTTGTGAATGTGCTCTCTGAACGGAGCTCGTTTGTATGTGGTGGACTTACTGTATTCACAAATGCCCCTCCTGTGCTCAAAGCCTCACTGGCACCCTACTGACTAAAGCATAAACCCCATCGTCAACCTGTTATGTAGGAGGGGGCCATTTTAGTCTTATGTTGCACCTGACAATAGGGTTTTTCTCAAACATACCTCTCCCCTTTTTCTGCTACTTTGTGTGTCACATTGCTCCCTCTGCCTAGATGCCCTTCTTCTCTCCCTCTCTTCCTCTACTCTTCCCCTCTCTCTCTCTCTCTTTCTCTCTCTCTCTCTCTCTCTCTCTCTCTCTCTCTCCCTCTCTCTCTCTCTCTCTCTCTCTCTCCCCCTTTTTCTTTCTCTCTGACTTCCACGATCACTGTCACCTCTCAAGGCCTAATTCACCAATTACATTATTCCCTAATTCCAATTGCCTGCCAGGCTCACAGCCAATCACTTAATGGCTTTGACAGGATGTCTACAGGAATCTTAAATGCAACATGTTCAAAGCTAAAATAATCATCTTTGGGAATCCCCTGGTGGTCCAGTGGTTAGGACTCCACACTTTCACTGCCCAGGGCCTGGGTTCAATCCCTGGTTGGGGAACTAAGATCCACAAGCCCCCGGTGCGGCCAAAAAATAAAAAATAAAATGAAAATAAAGACCTCATGACAGTTGAATGGAAACGCTGGCTTTCAGCAGTGCTCCTTTCAAAAGTAAAATAACATAAAATAAATCATCGTCCACAAATTTCTGTCTCTTTCTGGGTTCCCTGTGTTAGTGAGCAAAACCTCTGTGTCCATCCAAAGGCTCAAGAAAGAAACCTGGAAGCCATTCTTCTGTCTTCTTATCAGCACTGTCTCCCCCATTCCCCACATCGAGTCAACCCATAGGCCCTCCAACCATATTCACAATTTCATCACTATGGTCTCTACCTTTGTTGCTGCAGTCAGCATTTTTCACTTACATGCAATATCATACCTGCCTCTATGCTTGCCTTCCTCAAACATTCTTCCCACTATGTTCAGAAAAATCTTTCAAAAAGATAATCATATCACTTTCCTGGCTGAAAAAATCTGAACGGCTCCCACTGCCACTATGACAGCATCCAAACTCCTAGGTAGGACTGATAAGGTCCTCTGTGACCTAGCCTCTCCTTGCACTTTTTACCACAGCTACACTTTCTGACACTTTGCAAAGGCTATTCCTCCTCTTTGGTCTAGGATCCTCCTTTGGCTAAGTCCTATTTGTCTTTCGGTCTTAGCTTAGATGTCTCCTCTTCCTTACCTGAAAACTTTCCTGTCCCCTGGATGCCAGTTGATTATTGCATATTTACTATCTTACTGTGAAAACAATAACAATCACAGTACCTATTACCTTGCATGTATTGCCTTAAAATACTTCATGATATTAAAATGATTGGCTTAATATCATTGAATGAAAGAATGAACACATATCACATTTAACCTGACTACAACCCGACATGCTTTTCACATGTTAGAGAAAATTATTACAAAAAAGATATCAAAATGTGTGCACATCTTTTCCGACTGTCTTACGACATCATTCCCAACGCTTGCTGTGGCTTCCCCATGGGCAGTTCTGATGCAACAGGTCCGAAGACAAATCTATTACATGTCATCCTCACTGCAAAGCCATCCCTGCCTCTTGCCCTTCTTGGTTCAGTTCCTATAGCTCTTCACCTAGCTGACTAAGGTAGAACTTTCAGTTGTCTTTCCCTCAGCTCCAACATAAAACCACCCATCACCATGTCCTGTCACTTCTACTCTTCAAGAAGGTCACGCACGTCGCCCCTCCCTTTCCATTCACGAACCACCGTCCAGACCGACAGCCTCATCATCTCGGGCCTGGATTTTTGTAAGAGCATCCTAAATATTCTCTCCCTCCTCTTTCCCTCACCTTCTCAGGACCTCCTTTCCAAAGCTACCAAACTTACGTTTTAAAAACACAAACCTGCTGATGTCTTAAATTTAACCTCCTTAGCAGGACACCGTAGTACTTTTACATCAAGCCCTGGCCTTTCTTCTTCATCTTCATCTGCTGCCCTTCTGCAACATACCAAACAATTTTTATAAAACAAGCTGCCTACTGCTCCTCACACACTTTGCCTCTGCAAAGAAACAGTGGCCTGATAGCAGTCTCCTACGCACTAACTAGCAAATTCAAATCAATCAAATGTTTCCTCTACCTGCTACCTTTGTTGCCCTCTAGACCAAAAAAACCCAGCTGTATCATACCCTCCATGAGAGCAGTGCAACGAGCATGATGAAAAGTGAAGCCCACGCGCTTAGGAGTCAGACAGACCTGAGTGCAAACTCTGCCTCTTCCACTTACTAGATGTGTGATTTGGGGGAAATCACTTGACATGTTTGAGCCTCATGTATGTATGTAAAATAGGGGTAATATAACACCTATGTCATTGGATTGTTGTGAAAATTAAATGAGATAATTTATGAAACATACTTATTATAGCACTTAAATATAGTAGAAACTCAAAAGCCGGGCTCACACTTCATTCAGCATTCAATCCCTGACACTATTAACTATGTATAGGCACTGAATAAATTTGGTTTACCTGAACTAAATTTGTGGCAGATTTTGAATTGCCAGTTAATTACCAACTGTAGCTGTTAGATAATCATTTGATTCCACAGTAATAAGATTTAGAAATTTGCCAAACACCAAAACCAATCATTTGAATTTGATCTGAATTGGTAAGGCAAAATAGTTTTACTCCTTGATACTAACAGAAATATTAATTCAATCAATCACTGTAGACAGTAAATTATTTAAAAAACTGATATTGGATCTAAAGAATTCAAAATATAGGTGTGATATAAGTAAAAAAAGTATTTAAGCATTTCTATTTTTATCATACTCATTTATATCACATATAGAAGAAATTGCTTATGTGATTTATATATGTGCATGGAAATAAATTTCATCATCAAATGTAGTACAATTAGGCATTGATTTAAAAGTTAAAATTAAACAATTTTGAAGGACACAAAAATTAAGAGTCAGTTTTTAATGTCCAACAGCAAATAATGCTTAATAGTCCTATGACATTATGGAATTGGAGAAGAATTTAGAAACAGAGGCAGCATTGTTATTTCTGACGCGCATTGGTTGTATGTTAACTGCCAAAAATTCTCTGAGTCTGGAAGATGCAAAGATTATCCTCCTGTGTGTGGAATATCAACAGTCGTAAAATCCCCAAATACATTTCACCGGGAAAAAAGAAAAAACAAAATGGAGTTGGTTAGAGCCTTTGGAAAGAAGTTGTCTCAGGCTCTGTTGGGTCAAAAGATAGAATATATTTCCTAGCACTGGGAAATATTTAACTTTGCTCCCTGTGTGCCAGACATATTGGTACCCAGACTAAACAGTAGCTTTCCATTATGCTTACTGGAACAGGGAAGCACTTATATCAGTCCAGTGCCCTTTATAAGAATTAGTTCCCATCAGAGACAGGAAAAGTCACAATACAAATTATTCCCCTTATTATTTTCTTTGATGTTATTTACTTCCTCTTGGAGAAATTAAAATATTCTGCTCAGAAAATTTAGCAAAGTAAAATATTTTTTAAATTCATCATATATTTTTTAGAAATATCTTTATTATTTTAATGTATGCATTTATGATAAAATATATGGGCTGCACAAGTCACACAAAGCTTTCCAAAGACCGCTTTTTTGGGTCCCTGCTTGGCTTCATGGCATCACTCCTGTAACTCTGTCTCCAAGTGATGGATGAAATTAAAAGCTGATCCAAAGAAAACCAACTATTTGCTGGGCCAACATCCAGTAAATGGTCTGTCGTGATTGCCCTGGGTTGTGCTCTATATGGGATGGAGTCGTGATCGCTCTGGGTTGTGCTCTATATGGGATGGAGACTAGACTCCACTGATCAGATCCCGTTTTGGGGAAGCTGGATCTGGAGATAAAATGGGAGAACATCAGTCAGCAGTGGTGGAGAGCGGAAGCAGAGAACATGTGGCCTAACCAGGTAACTATAACTAAGTAGCTAGGGACATCTCTTAATGCTGCCTGCTCTCCCCTAAAACGTGGCTCAACCGTTGCTCATGTGTCATGATTGGCATTTGTTTCTTCCAGGCCTATGGAAATGGGTTCCTGTTTTTCTCTTTCTTTGCCAAGTGTCTTGATCATAATTCCTTATCACCTAGGTAACCTGGGTATCTCTAAGTCCTTACATTCCAAAGGCACCCAATGCAGTATCCATCCCCATTCTGAATACAAGCTGGTTTTCTCCATAACTTTGGTTTGTGAATATTTACTCACAAAAACTGAGCTCATAAGAAATGTCTTTTTAAAAACATGTTGAAGGGCTTCCCTGGTGGCGCAGTGGTTGAGAGTCCGCCTGCCGATGCAGGGGATGCGGGTTCGTGCCCCGGGCCGGGAAGATCCCACATGCCGCGGAGCGGCTGCGCCCGTGAGCCATGGCCGCTGAGCTTGCGCGTCCGGAGCCTGTGCTGTGCAACGGGAGAGGCCACAGCAGTGAGAGGCCCGCGTACCGCAAAAAAAAAAAAAAAAAAAAAAAAGTGTTGTATTTATAGCAAATGCATTAGCATGCTTTTTTTTTTATTGCCAAAATGTTTTGAATAATCATCTGTCAATCACATTTTCCTTTTGTGGGAACAGAAAGGTCAGCAAGTTGGCAAAAAAAAAAAAAAGTGACAGCTCTGGATAGGGCTTTGGTAGGTGGGGATAAAAAGTCACTTCTCATGTACACAGCTGCGTGTAATGAATGCAGCATGTTTGAGGCCTATTCTTGGATCGGTTCCCCTACATTTTAAACCCAACTTTTCTTGGCAAGATTTCTGGGGCCATACTGTGTATGTGTCTGAATTCCTTCAGCCAAAACCTCTTAATATGAAAATTCAGCAGTACCGCAGTCTGTGTAGATGTCATGACTCAAAATCCAGTCTGTTTTATGTACCCTATGACCCCGGACCGACCTCTGTATTACTATAGGCTTATTTTTAGCACAAAGTGATATTTATCTATGTCATTTTCTATATCCATAGATAAAGATGTGCACATATATTACCCTGTAGACTTATAGTTTACAAGGAATATATGTGGAAGGAAAGCATTTCTAAGTGAATTAACAGAAAATACATATAACCCAAACCACAGTCTGGCTTTTACCTTAATGAGTAACAATTCTGTTGCTGAAAAGGGAGTCAAGAAGTTCCACCCAGGGGAATCCGGCTTCCTCTCTCTCCTAAAGGAGAAGCCCCTCTCGACATATGACTACCCCTCCCCAAGGCAAACAGAAACTCCCTTTTGCTTGCTTAAGGGTTTTCTTCTATATTCTGGAATTAAAGCTGTATTTAAAAAATAACTTTTCAGAAAGACTGCGAATGTGACCTTCATCGTGAATATATTTGAGGGTCCAAATGTGAAAACAAAACAAAAACAATAACACGGGCTCTGTTTAATGTGTATAAATGAAAAGTTGACTGTTCCCCAAGCAGAAAAAAACCCACAATAACGTTTTGAAAAATTTACGAATCTGAAAAGTCTTATTGACTGGGTCCCCAGAAGTCATTCAGCACATAAAGAATTTGAATATCACACTATTGACACAAAAAGGTTGTGAAAATAAGCGAGAAAGCATGAACAGGTGCCCCAGCATGAAAGAAACTTAGAAATACAAACATGCAAAACTGAATGGCAAATATTTTGGAAACACGTTTGGAAATTCGATATTTTTCAACAGATAATGAATATGGAGGTATTTTACTTTCTATCCAAAAGATTGGGAATTATTCTATAAATTCAATAATTAATCTTATTATTTTAAATTATACTCGTCAAAAGTATTAAGTCTACGTTCAGAATCACATAAAGTTTAAAAAGAGCTGTCATATCAAGTAATCGGATAACAACAGGTTTTATACCATATTAAGGAAAATGATCTGGGCCCTAAAGATATTAAGATATCTGAAGATTAAGATATTCTGAATATTAAGATATTCAGATATTAAGATATTCATATTAAGATATTCTGAAACGCAATTAGTTTACCACAAAGTACAGTAATGACTAAATTAATCCCCGTTTGGTTTTAACTTCTGGTACAAGTACGGTTCTAATTGTCCAGAGTCATGTGACAACACAATCAAAATGATTAGAAAAGCATCCACTCATGTTTTTCTTCACACTTCTGCAAAGGGATTTACCTGCAAAGGGATTTACCTAAGTGTCAATGACGGAACGACAGTCCTTCGTCATTACCTTTGGTAGCTGTATTAACTATCTTCAGGTCGTTTCTTTGATTTTATAATTTTGCTAGGGCAGTGTACCTGCTTTTCATTAGTTTTTCAAAGTCATAGATTCAATACTAGATAAAATACAACATTCTCAGTGGTTCTCCAATATTGGCGTGTGGAAGGAGCTAAGCTACCCATGCAAGCAATTACTTTCTCGAGTAAATCCATTAATCGTCAGAATACTGTAGAGTACTGCAAAATATCCGTGAGAACCGAACTTGTGGTCTGTGTGTAAATATTGGCACTGCTTACAGTCAAAAGAGACATTTACTCCCAAACCAAATTACATTTGGAACATTTTGGAAAGAAATGTATAATAAACCATTGTAGAAATCCTAATATGTTCAATTTCCACTTTGAGTGTTTTTGATTCAACTTTTTGTGGCCAATTCAGCTGAGTTCATTCAGCAGAAGAAAGCAATAGATTTTGCTAGAAAGAATGGAAGCACAAGCTTTCAGAAATTAACCAGGAATCAATCTGCTCCTGACTAACCATCCTTGTGGGCACTTTGAAACATCTGTGTTTCATCAGAAACTACAGAAAATGCAGTGCATACCACAATGGAAAAATTTCCTCCAAACTCTCTCCCTTCTTAATGGAATGTTTTACCAAGATTTGTTTTATATGCTTGACAGAAAATAAATTACTAAGATGTAGGAGATTATCTGAAGATTTGTGATCCTTACAGAGTAGGTTAATATGAGTTAGACAAGATCAGCATTTAGGATATGTAAGAAATACAAATGTTTCCAGTAGTTGTCTTAGGCAAGTGGAATAATTTGGGTTGTTTGACGTTTTTTTTTAAGAAATTAAAAGAATAAAAAACAATAAACATCTTCCTTGATCACTCCAGAGACTGTAATTCGGTTCAACATAATCCCCTAAATTATATAAAATGTTATTTATTTTCTGAAGCCATTATTTAAAAGCACAACAGCAAGTGTGAAGTGACGAATAAAGAGTTAATGAGTTTAATGTGTGGTTATTTCCCTGGATGATTTTCTTCATTAATAAAAGTAAAATTATGTAAGAAGTGGATATGCTCAAAAAAATCTAAAAATAAGGAGCAATGTGCAAGCACTAAATTTTGATAAGACATCTCAGAAACCTTCCTTATCTATGTTATGCCATATCAAAAAGTAGTCAGTTTTTACATAATATATTTTTTAATACATCAGAGCTTGATTTATTGTTCTGTTGTTCCGTTGATTGTTTCAACTTAAGAAAATGATGGACAAGATGTTAATAATACAGATTAAAGTGAAAACTATATTGTGCCAGTAGCCGTTACTCTGACTAGCATAAAAAATTTGAGTAAATATACTTGCAGTATTTTGATTTATTTAAAAAAATTTTTAAATTTTATATTGGAGTATAGTTGATTAACAATGTTGTGTTAGTTTCAGGTGTGCAGCAAAGTGATTCAGTTATACATATACATGTACCTATGCTTTCATTTAGGGCATAACTGCTGAGGTTAAATACAATTTTAGGAGATAATGTCAGCAAAAATTTAATTAGCTCACAAAAACGGCACTTTTCTCTATGTCGTTACGCTTTCCCCTTTAAAATTCCTCTTAACCTGGATTGCTTTTAAAAAGGCAAGTCTGTGGATGGAGGGAGGAGGACGTTGGCACGCTATCTTGCCCCTAGCAAACACACTCACTTCTCTATGAAATTAGCTTAAAAACAGGTCGACTTACCTTATAAAAGGCAGATTATATGAATTTTGTACATTCGTTACTTCTTTTAAGGGTGATGACGTGGCACAATTTGTGCAAAATCCTCAGACTGAACCCATGTTTTGAACATTCTTACATTCAAAATTTTTGGTCATGTACATTTAAAAAAATGCAGGCCTAAATCAGAGACAAGAGCAATTAAACAGTCAAAATGAAAAAAAATGTGTAAAAAAATAAAAATCAACAGGGAAGGGACTTCCCTGGTGGCGCAGCGGTTAAGAATCTGCCTGCCAGTGCAGGGGTTCGAGTCCTGGTCCAGGAAGATCCCACATGCCGCGGAGCAACGAAGCCCGTGCACCACAACTACTGAGCCTGCGCTCTAGAGCCCACGAGCCACAACTACTGAGCCTGCGCTCTAGAGCCCGCAAGCCACAACCCCTGAGCCCGCGAGCCACCACTACTGAAGCCTGTGCGCTCTAGAGCCCGTGCTCCGCAACAAGAGAAGCCACCGCAATGAGAAGCCCGCGCACGGCAACGAAGAGTAGCCCCTGCTCGCCGCAACTAGAGAAAGCCCGCGAGCAGCAACAAAGAACCAACGCAGCCAAAAATAAATAAATAAATTTATTTAAAAAATCAACGGGGAAAACAATTTCCTACAATGTTTGCTTTCTAAGGGGTAAATACTAGAAAATGGGACTTTAACTGAAAGCCTCAAATCTGAGATGAAAATGCAAATTGCCATTAAAGATTTACTAAGATATTTTTACACACAAATTTATAAGAAACATTCCGTTTATATTTTTGCTTTTTCACTTTTTTCATAAAGAGCTCCTAGTTAAATTGCCACTATTAATGTTTTTAAAAATTTTAGTTAATTTTTCTATTTAATTGTAGAATATTACCAATTGCAATCAAAAAAAGTAGGGAAAGTTGGACCAGTCGACGATGTGAAATACAACTGAATGACTATTCTTAGCTTATCTACTGATAGGGTTTCTTCTTCGTGTATTTTATTTTAACACTCACATACTTTTACAAGTGAAAAATGCTTTTTCAAAAATATGTTTGTGGGTCACTGATAATCCTGCCTTAACTTTTCCTTGAGTAACAGAACATAGTAAGATAAAGTAACAGAACTGTTAAGTACATTTTTCTTCATTAATTATTTCATCAATATAATCTGGGAAAAGAATGACTAAAGCTAATGTAAGGTATAGGTTTAATAGTCACTGAATTTAAGTGAAAGTCAAGAAACATCTAAATATATTTCCTCATGCCTTATAAGTAGCTCATTAGAATATATTAAAACTATTTTAAATCTTAAAATATGGCTTATTAGCAACTGTGAAAAAGATTCACTCAAAGTTAAGTATCTTACGGTTGATAATAAGCAGGTGTTTCTTGTTTTCAAAATAAATTGGCCTTCTTGGAATTTGCGGTATTAACATATGAAGCTTTACATACATTTTAGAAAACAAGAGTATTTTGTAGTGGTATTGTTCCCTTGTGCACTGCTGATTTCTAACTTTCAGTTTATTTCACTGAACTTCGTTGACTCCATTTTTAAAGCCTATGGAGTGAGCACAAGTTTTTAGAACACTACATCCTTCAGGTAGAACATCGCCGAACAGTCTGAAAGAATAATGCAGCCACGTTGACCACAGCTGTGAAAGCTTTTCTATTATGGATTTCATATTCAGAGCTATTTGGGACTAAACTTTAACTTCTCCAAATATAAGATGATCTGGAAGAAAGGGTTTTAAAGATGTGAAGGAATAACTAATATTTTCTTTACTACCCTTTCCCCACCTCTTTTCCCAAAGTCCTGTAGCAAAAACGTTTCATACAACCTAAGCAGAACTCTGAAAATAAAATGACAATAAAGGAAACATTTTAAATTCATACACACACACACACACACACACACACACACACACGAACAAAGGGAACAGGAAATGCAATGAGAGCAGATAAGAGATGTTGACAGATTTTGGAAGATGGAAAACAAATGAAATGGTGACAATGCATGAAGCAGAGGGAAGGGGGTTAAAGCCCCAGGGCCGGCAGAAAGGAAAACCCACCAAGGGCAACCTGATGCCTTCCCTAAAGCCTCCGAACGACACAGGAAACAGAGATGTCTGGTGTGCGGAAAATTAATTTTTAAAGTAGTCTCACTCACTACACCTTCAAAATTATCCACCACTTGCTTTGTAAATGTAATGAAGGGGAGTTCAGAAACTGAGTCAAATTGTTGAGGCAGCGTCATTTCGAAGGTGGGGACAAGGACTATGGAGCGAAACTGCGATTTACTAGCTCTGTGACCCCCCCACCTCATACTTTCTGTGCCTCAGTTGCATCATCTGTAAAATGGGGGCTCCAGTAACACCCACTTCATAGAGTTGTTATAGTATTAAGTCAGTTAATATATATGTGGCTTGCTTAATATACACGTGGCAATTGTGAGTGATTATATTTTTAATAAAGAATTGTACCACGAGTGGCAAAATTAAAAAACTGTTTTTTGTTCATATACATTTAGCACATTCTCTCCTAAGAAGGTTGATCCCAATACACAGTGAAACTGAATGGCAAGTCGATTCCAAGATTCTAATTTCAAATTCTTCCTCCAGAAGGGATGATTTCCAGGTCTCCACCAAATCCGGAGAGAATTCTTAAATTGGTTTCTTGGGACCTTTCCTGCTCAGTGATGCCCTAATTTACACTTCATAATTTGCAGCCTGCACGTGAGGCATTGTTGAACAGTCTGAACTGCAAAGAAATTCTTATCATAATTAATTTTTAAGGCAGCAGGGACTTGGTTATACGGTTACCCGAAGCCAACAACAGAAGCAGAGACATCAATGTGACAACAGGTCAAAATAGCGCAGTGACGCCTTCCATGCCACCACCGAATTAATCTGTTTGGTTTCAAAACATGCAACTTCATTTCATGATGCCATTTTCAAAGGACTACAGCCCACTGCTTGCTTGGCTTTAGCAGCTTCTAATGCTATAGCTTACACTCTGTTAAAAGGAATTTTAAAGAAAGGATAGCTACCCATTGATAAATAGTCATCTTTACTGCATTAAAATTTTTTTGCATGGCTTCAGAAGTGTTTTATAACAGAGGAACGCATTTGCATTACAAATAGCTTTTACACAGACGAAAAAGAAGACTGAGCCTGGAGATGAGAGGTATTTTACCAAGGAGCATTTAAGAAGTTATCTTAAGACAGTTTCTTCCTAACCTCAGTGGGATTCATTTCCCAGTGCAATTGCCTAACAGAATTGCAAAGCTGGCATTTAAATTTGACCTTCAACCGATGGTAATCCAGAATGATGAGCTTCAGTAGGAACCTGGGAATTCTGACGGGCCATTACGGCCCCTAAGGTCATGGCTGGGAGGACGTCGGCTGGCTGATTTAGACCCACATACAATATCCCCTGCTGATTAGAAAAGCTTTGAGTGTTTCTTCTTCTGTTCATAGCTCATTTCATTTTATTTTCTTTTGTTTTAAAAGAACCCTAATAAGCATAAAAATAGCACAGATCCATATGAGTGCGAGAGCAGAAATCTGAGTTTTCTTTGATTCTCACATTTGCTTTCTTGCTTGTCCTTATTGCTCTGAATCTGAAGGTAGTTACGGCCAGAGGTCAAACATTTACTAACATAAGTTCTCTCTTCTGGTTTCTTTCGGAAATGTTCAAGAGAGTATCCAGCAACAAATGGGAATTAAGATGATAACACCTCTCATTTATTTTATCTTTCAAAGTCATATATAAAGCATGTAATAAGGGGAGAAACTCTGATCTAGAAGGATGAGTATATTGTGCCAGGGCTTAAGTTTATTCCTGGCTTGGCCACTGGCTTAGGTAAGTGACACTTACCTGTCACTTACTTTGGGGATGATATCTTTTCCGTCGCCTTTTCCTCAGTGTGATTGGCAGTGAGAGGACCATAAGATAACGAAGGACGATGATGATGGACGTCAAGATGATGATGAGTAAGGATGATGGAGATACCTATAAGGGCTCACAGGAATTTGGATTTCAACTTGTCTAACCTGGAAAGTTTATTTTGTTTTATTGGAGTCTAGTTGATTTATAATGTTATGTTCGTTTCTGTGACACAAGTGAACTTATCTATGAAACAGAAACAGACTAACAGGGAAAGTTTTATTCCAAAATGCCACTTCTCGGGTGACGCTGCATGCATTTCAGAGTTACCTTCGCCAAGCTGCTCTGCGAGCTGTCCAGTGATGAAACATCTCTCCAGTCCCTGGAAGGACCAGACTTTCTTCTATGGCACTCAACATTTTCCCCCTGCACTTATATCAATTCCTAGTCATCCGGATAATATATAAGCTAAAAGCAAGTGGCTTCCAAAACGGAGAAGTGGGTAGGACATATGAAAACTCACGTCTCCACATCGAGATATGTCTTCTAAGTGGTCAAATAAAAACCAGAATTCCAAACTGTTGATTTACTATTGGTTTGCTATTATGGCTCCAACCCAGAATATCTTTATACAGCCATTACTTTGGACATACCTATAGTTTGGTATATATCCATTTATCAATCCTAATATGCATGTTCATGATACATAATCATATCCACAAGGTTTTCCCTCCAAAGCAGCCATAAAGTTTTCCTTTAATTCCTATGAGCAATTGTACCTATGCTCCACTTTTTAATCTTATAAAGGCTCTAGAAATTTCCAGACAACACTCATCATTTCATAGAAGAATCCCAGAGGCCGTACCTCTCAAATTACCGGCCATATGTGGCAAAAATAAATCTTCACCAGGGTGGTACAGTACACGTGTGTGTGTGTGTGTGTGTGTGTGTGTGTGTGTGTGTGCTTGAGAGAGTGACACAAAGAGAGAGATGCATGAATGGATTATTCTCTATGGGTGACTGGGGTCGATTACATAGTAATGCAAGTGACAGTGCCTGAACCAAGTCAACTGCGGTCCAGTATTAATTCATTTCATAGCTACAAATAGATTAATTTAAAGCAAGATTTCTCCCATCTTAGAACTGCAGAATACCTGCCTATCAAAACACAAAATTTATGTTTGTGAGAGTTAGAAATTCATTCAAAATATAAGGTTGCATGGCAAATTGGACAACATTATAACAATCAGACAGATTTGCTCAAATCTCACTTCTACCACTTACTGGATACAAACGGACACATTTCTTAACCTTTCTTAACCTCGGTTTTCTCATCTGAAAAATGGGGATAATAACAGGATTTGCATCACAGGGTTTATATAAAAAGTTAAATAAGATCATGAGTAACATACATTTAGCATACAGCCAGCACAATATGCCCAGGAATTATTTATTTGCTATGGCGGCTAATAATAAAAATCTTCAAATAAATAAACAAGTAAATAATAAGCGAACAAATAAATAAATAATTTCATACATAGAAGACCCTGGTAACTCAGAATTGTCAGCACTGACTTGAGACCAATTTTCCAAAACTATTTTTAAAAATCATCTTCTGTATATAATCTCCTTGTGACTTTCATGCACAATCCTAAAGGCAGAATGTGAGGCAGATGTGAGGGACAGGCCATACCACTCTTAGGACTTGCCCTAGATTTCCTCCTTTCAATTCTTACGTCCTCGGTTCCTGTCTCCACCCTGGGTCCCCAACACTGGAACCAGGTTATAGAACCCTATCACAACCCCCAGCAACCATTCAGGTAGCTAACTTCTACGTCCGTGAAAATTTCACAGACACAAATTTCAGAATTAGTGAAGACGAATAAGTAAAGAACATTATGAATTCTATAGTTACACAGATGACGCTTATTGGAGAACGCGTTGTATGTGTCTTCTGTTTCCTTGACCTGTTATCCTGCCTTGTTATTTGAAAATAAACGTGAAGCCGCACCTAAAAGAACCGCCTCGCTTTCTCCGGCAGCTTCACTGACCACGGCAATCCCACCTGCTATACCTTTGGATTGCAATATCCTCTTACTTTTTTGGCCTGATTTTTTGTTGTGTTGTTCACCAATATTTTCAAAAACATTTGTTCCCAAGGCAAACCTTAGAGCATGTTTTCGTTTTCATGTTAGCACCTGCACAGATAATAATATCATGATTCTTTTTGATTATAATGTAAGGGCAAATTAGAGATTTTTTTTTCAAAATTAGGAATATTAAAAGACCATATACACACAAATCTTTAGGCATAAATTCAAAGTTTGAAATGTAAATCTTCATTTTGGAGAGCTGTGCAGATATCAAACATTTAAAACATGAAAAATGCCCTCAATCATCTACATTTCCAAAGAGCTATGTTAAAAGCATAAGGAAAACATCAAAACGATGAACTCTTCCTGGCTTTTTTCTTTTTGTTTTTGGCTCTGTCCTAAGAGCATGGATTTTTAACACTTCACTAAACTTACATGAACATATAACTATTATTTAGAAAAATATAAATCTCTGTTTTCTCCTGATACCTATTTTTGTCTTTGCTTCTTGACCCTTGAGGATGCCAACGTAACAATTTTTTTTTTTTTTTTTTTTTTTTTTTTTTGCTCAAAGGGATTTTTAGGCTTCTATTGGATAATAAGTCATTTCTGGCATTGATTATTTTTGGCTATAGGAGACTACATTTCACTAATACTTTTTCTCTCACTGTCCTGCACATTGATGCTAGCGACCTATAAAACATGAATGCAAGCAAAATGTAAAAATAAAAATTATGCAAGATAGAGATATACCATTCAGAATAGTAAAAGGGTTGGATACTTTTGGCACTGGTGATAATAATTTTTATATTTGATTATTGAGAAACTGATAAACATTAAAATCTTATACAGTATATATCAATGAGAAAAAGAATTGAAGATTTATTCCCTAATTATGGTTTTCCATTCTGCATACTAGACTGGAAATGGAAATTCACTACCTTAGAATTAAGCATTTTGTCATTCATATTTATTCACAACATGGTGCGTGACAAAATTATGATGAAAACACAGTATAGATGCAGACAGTAATGTAGATAATTTACTGCTGTAAGATTTTTAAAGACCCTGTATTGCAGGCTCAGGTGTTTCTTGCTCGGTAAGATCATTTCCATGTTATTAATAGGGAGGACCACTTATTAGAGTATGGTTTGCATAACTGTATAGACAGATTTATTATCTTACGACAAAGTCTATCTAGAAATAATATTGTGACAGTTACTTTGGGAAACCAGTTGGGACCCTAGAAAAAGTATTGACTTGGGTCACATGCATACGACCTGATTTAACTCATGAGTTATTAACCTCCACTGAGCTCAGGAATAAAATCTCATAAATACCTTGAAAAAATGTCGTGTATCGGAAGAAATGTTAAACCGAAATAAAAACAATCATGAGACGGCCCGATCATGAAAAATTGCTTGATTCGAAGAACTTTTAAAGGTTAGAGCTCTATGAGAGGTTTAAAAAACTGAAAGCAATATGAGAGGGAAGATACAAGGAAGGCAAAAGATTAATATGCTCTCTGCCTACCTTTTGTTTTACGACGCCCATTTTTTTCTAAGAGGTTACCATTTTTGCAGCTGGTCAGAAATATCACATTCCTTGATGTCTCAAAAGGTTTTATATGACTAAGCTTAACCATACTTCAACTTAAATAACATATTAAGCAGCTGTTGAAAATAAAAACGCATTATGGATATTTGAAAGGACACCAGTGAGAGGAAAACAACTTCCTCTGGGGTGTGAATTAAGACTACCCATTCCCTATAATATTGAAATTTTCACAAATATTACAGCAACTAACAGTAGGGATTCTAAAATATAGGCTCCAGGTGCTTTTCCTTGAGACAATTTCTTGGTACTTTTACAAGTATGGTTAAAAGTTTTATTTTTAATTAATTAAACATACGGCATGTTGGGGAGGTGAGGGATTGGATTTGTTATAAGGTGTCTCAGGATGACAAGCATGCCAAACAACTCCTTTTAAATGACTACAAGTAGGTTAGCATAACTGCACTATATGATGTGAAGAAAAAAAAACGCATATCAGATCACGACTGAAAAACCTGTATTTAAATTAGGTCAATTTTCACTTTGAGATCATTGTTTAAAATTTTAATAAGCAATCATTTATTTTATGTTGATGTATTTTACGTTTTTCTGTTTGTAGACAGATTGGCAACTTAGTATAATTAAAATACTTGTATACGATTGTTTATTCACTGTCATATATGAAAAAAAGTAAACTCTAACTCTCTGCTAATGAAACTTACTTTACATTAGTTTAAAATTTTTATTTGCAATTTTTTTGCTTTCATCTTTGCCTGTTTCTCGTTTCACACCAAGTGAATAAGTGAATATATGAAAGTTGTTTTCTAGTAAAAAGAAATGTTCGAACTCGACTCCCAGTCAAAGGGTTCATGTATAACGTAATAGATGTATAATAGTTCTTTCCAGTTTCAGAGCAAAATAATTTCTGAGTACTAATTTTGGTCATAACATTATCTATTTCTTAAAGCACGAAAGTTAAACTGACTTCCTTCCTGTTGCCAAAAAATCTACAGGACATTTCCGACATTTGAAATGCTACATTCCCTTTTGGAATCAAAGACAACAGTGCCAGAATGATGAGACCATTCAAATATGCCATGAGACTTGAAAATCACTGTGGTCAGAAAACACAGTTAAAGAAGTTAGGAAGAGCTGACCTTTCTTCTCCCTCCTGTTAAAGATCCAGCTGAAATCCATAGGCTTACGGAAAAAATGGACTTAATAGGCATTAAAATATTTTGAAATGGTATGTTGATGAATAGTGTGTCACCAATTAGTGTTCAAGGCAAGAAATCTATCCACCTTCACACAATGGCCAAGGTTTAAATCTAGTGAAGCGGCACAAATGAAATCACTGAAAAGCTGAAAACTGTTTTAATCTTTCAGTTACAGTAATAGCAGATTTTTAAAAAATTAAATGTAAAGCTGATATCTATTTTGTACCTTTGTCTCCTCTACATGATTTCAGTCTCTACATTTATCTGTGTGTGTGTGTGTGTGTGTGTGTGTGCACGTGCGTGCATGCATTCTGAACACTTATTTCATATTTCATAAACAGCCCCATAACAGATCTCTGGGAAATTTTATAAGGATTTACTTCTTCAGGTTAGTTCAGTATTATACATGTTTTGAATGAACTACATTTCTAGGCAAGTGCAGAATCAGAATTCCTATTTTAAAGAATTACTTCAAAACCAAATGATTATGGTAGTTTTTGGAAAGGAGTTGCATGCTTTTTAAAAATAAAGTTCATTTTTCTTTTCTCATGCAGACACATCATGAAATAATTAGATTATTAAAAAGTAATTTTTCCGTAAACCATAGTATTTTCCCAAATTGGTTATAAAAATGGTTGATTTCACTTAACTCTCCTTTTAAAAGAAATTAACCTCAGTATATCCTTCCAAATAGTTTTCAACTACTTCATAAAATTAAGCAACAGCCACAACTAGTGGTAAGTTTTGACAGAATTACAGGGAGCAGAGAGCACAGACTGTTAGGGAAATAAATCCTGGTTTGGTCTGATCTGATATCAAAAAAGTCCAATCACCCCACAAGTAGGCACAAACTTTGACTCTAGTTTCTTAGCAGCTGTAACAAAAATGAAACCGTTAAGTTCCATGGTTTCCGCTTTCTGAAGGAAGAAATCAAATTTATTTGCAAGAATAAATTTTTCCAGGAACTAAACACAGCACAGGAAGGAATATATTGTATGAGCTCTGTGTGTATAAGATAATGAACAAAATATTCAACTATGACCTTCTAGCTTCTATAATTGTTTCACTATGCCAATATATTCTAACCTTAGCATAATTTTGTGTTGATGGAGTAAGTTACATTCTCATTGACACTATTACCTCTTGACTTAAGAGATTTATTATAATTAATGTTGATAGGACTGAGTCCTCAACTTGGTTGAAAGCTCCTCCAAGTGCAGAAACTATCTTGGATCTATACTTGCTAGTGTTTATTAAATGAGTGATTACTGATCTCCTTCCATTAGGAGCTTGAATTAAATACTTTGAATGGCAGTTTAGCTGGGAATAGAAATCGCTTATTTTGAAACTTTCTGACTGAAATGAGAGAATCTCTGTTGAAAACAGTTTCCTACAGCAGTTGAACTGGGGTCTGTGGACTGCTGGGGGTTCCTGAGACCCCTTCAGGGATCCATGGGGTTAGGACTATTTTGTAATAATGTTAAGATGTTATTGGCCTCTCACTCCCTCTTGCGAGAGCACCGGGATCACAACTAATTGCTGAACAATCGTTGACAGGAAGACACTGGAACTCACAAAAAAGATACCCCACATCCAAAGAAAAAGGAGAAGGTGCAGTGAGATGGTAGGAGGGGCGCAATCACAATAAAATCAAATCCCATAACTGGTGGGTGGGTGACTCACAAACTGGAGAACACTTAAATCACAGAAGTCCACCCACTGGAGTGAAGGTTCTGAGCCCCATGTCAGGTTTCCCAACCTGGGGGTCTGGCAAGACGAGGAGGAATTCCCAGAGAATCAGACTTTGAAGGCTAGTGGGATTTGACTGCAGGACTTCAACAGGACTAGGGGAAACAAGAGACTCCACTCTTGGAGGGCACACACAAACGAGTGTGCACATCGGGACCCAGGGGAAGGAGCAGTGACCCCAGAGGAGACTGAACCAGACCTACCTGCTAGTGTTGGAGGGTCTCCTGCAGAGGCAGGGGGCGGCTGTGGCTCACCGTGGGGACAAGGACACTGGCAGCAGAAGTTCTAGGAAGTTCTCCTTGGCGTTAGCCCTCCCAGAGTCTGTCATTAGCCCCACCAAAGAGCCAGGTAGGCTCCAGTGCTGGGTCACCCCAGGCCAAACAACCAGCAGGGAGGGAACCTAGCCCCACCCATCATTAGACAATAGGATTAAAGTTTCCCTGAGCTCTGCCCACCTGAGCAACACCCAGCTCTACCCACCACCAGTACCTCCAACAAGAAGCTTGCACAAGCCTCTTAGATAGCCTCATTCACCAGAGGGAAGACAGCAGAAGCAAGAAGAACTACAATCCTGCAGCCTGTGGAACGAAAACCACATTCACAGAAAGATAGACAAGATGAAAAGCAGAGGACTATGTACCAGATGAAGGAACAAGATAAAACCCCAGAAAAACAACTAAATGAAGTGGAGATAGGCAACCTTCCAGAAAAAGAGTTCAGAATAATGATAGTGAAGATGATCCAGGACCTCGGAAAAAGAATGGAGGCAAAGATCGAGAAGATGCAAGAAATGTTTAACAAAGATCTAGAAGAATTAAAGAACAAACACCTAGAAGAATTAAAGAACAAACAAACAGAGATGAACAATACAATAACTGAAATGAAAACCACACTAGAAGGAATCAACGGCAGAATAACTGAGACAGAAGAATGGATAAGTGACCTGGAAGGCAGAATGGTGGAATTCACTGCCGCGGAACAGATTAAAGAAAAGAGAACGAAAAGAAATGAAGACAGCCTAAGAGACCTCTGGGACAACATTAAACACACCAACATTCGCATTATAGGGGTCCCAGAGGAGGAGAGAGAGAAAGGACCGAGGAAAATATTTGAAGAGATTATAGTCAAAAACTTCCCTAACATGGGAAAGGAAATAGCCACCCAAGTCCAGGAAGTGCAGAGAGTCCCAGGCAGGATAAACCCAAGGAGAAACACATTGAGACACAAGGTAATCAAATTGACAAATATTAAAGACAAAGAAAAATTATTGAAAGCAACAAGGGAAAAGCGACAAATCACACACAAAGGAACTCCCATAAGGTTAACAGCTGATTGCTCAGCAGAAACTCTACTAGCCAGAAGCGAGTGGCGCGATATACTAAAAAGTGATGAAATGGAAGAACCTACAACCAAGATTACTCTACCCGGCAAGGATCTCATTCAGATTTGACAGAGAAATTAAAACCTTTACAGACGAGCAAAACTAAGAGAATTCAGCACCACCAAACCAGCTCTACAACAAATGCTAAAGGAACTTCCCTATGTGGGAAACACGAGAGAAGAAAAGGACCTACAAAAACAAACCCAAAACAACTAAGAAAATGGTCATAGGAATATACATATCGATAATTACCTTAAACGTGAATGGATTAAGTGCTCCAACCAAAAGACACAGGCTCACTGAATGGATACAAAAACAAGACCCATATATATGTTGTCTACAAGAGACCCACTTCAGACCTAGGGACACATACAGACTGAAAGTGATGGGATGGAAAACGATATTCCATGTAAATGGAAATCAAAAGAAAGCTGGGGTACCAATACTCATATCAGATAAAATAGACTTTAAAATAAAGAATGTTACAAGAGACAAGGAAGGACACTACATAATGATCAAGGGATCAATCCAAGAAAAAGATATGACAATTATAAATATATATGCACCCAACATAGGAACACCTCAATACATAAGGCAACTGCTAACAGCTATAAAAGAGGAAATCAACAGTAACACAATAATAGCGGGGGACTTTAACAACTCATTTACACCAATTGACAGATCATCCAGACAGAAAATTAATAAGGAAATACAAGCTTTAAATGACACAATAGACCAGATAGATTTAATTGATATTTATAGGACATTCCATCCGGAAACAGCAGATTACACTTTCTTCTCAAGTGCACACGGAACATACTCCAGGGTAGATCATGTCTTGGGTCACAAATCAAGCCTTGGTAAATTTAAGAAAATTGAAATCATATCAAGCATCTTTTCCGACCACAATGCTATGAGACTAGATATAATTAAAGGGAAAAAACCGTAAAAAACACAAACACATGGAGGCTAAACAATATGGTACTAAATAATAAAGAGATCACTGAAGAAATCAAAGAGGAAATCAAAAAATACCTACAGACAAATTACAGTGAAAACATGATGAACCAAAACCTATGGGATGCAGCAAAAGCAATTCTAAGAGGGGAGTTTATAGCAATACAAGCCTACTTCAAGAAACAAGAAACACCTCAAATAAACAACCTAACCTTACACCTAACGGAACTAGAGAAAGAAGAGCAAACAAAACCCAAACTGAGTAGAAGGAAAGAAATCATAAAGATCAGAGCAGAAATAAATGAAACAGCAACAAAGAAAACAATAGCAAAGATCAATAAAACTAAAAGCTGGCTCTTTGAGAAGATAAACAAAATTGATAAACCTTATCCAGACTCATCAAGAAAAAGAGGGAGAGGACTCAAATCAATAAAATTAGAAACGAAAAAGGAGAGGTTACAACAGGCACCGCAGAAATACAAAGCATCCTAAGAGACTGCTACAAGCAACTCTATGCCAATAAAATGGACAGTCTGGAAGAAATGGACAAATTCTTAGAAGGGTATACCCTTCCAAGACTGAACCAGGAAGAAATAGAAAATATGAACAGACCAATCACAAGTCATGAAATTGAAACTGTGATTAAAAATCTTCCAACAAACAAAAGTTCAGGACCAGATGGCTTCACAGGTGAATTCTATCAAATATTTAGAGAAGAGCTAACGTCCATCCTTCTCAAACTCTTCCAAAAAATTGCAGAGGAAGGAACACTCCCAAACTCATTCGATAAGGCCACTGTCACCCTGATACCAAAACCAGACAAAGATACTACAAAAGAAGAAAATTACAGACCAATATCACTGATGAATATAGATGCAAAAATCCTCAGCAAAATACTAGCAAACAGAAGCCAACAACACATTAAAAGGACCATACACCATGATCAAGTGATATTTATCCCAGGGATGCAAGGATTCTTCAATAGACACAAATCAATCAATGTGATGCACCATATTAACAAACTGAAGAATAAAAATGATATGATCATCTCAATAGATGCAGAGAAAGCTTTTGACAAAATTCAACACCCATTTATGATAAAAAAAAACTCTCCAGAAAGTGAGAACAGAGGGAACCTACCTCAACATAATAAAGGCCATGTATGACAAACCCACAGTAAACATCATTCTCAAGGGTGAAAAACTGAAAGCGTTCGTCTAAGATCAGGAAGGAGACAAGGATGTCCACTCTCACCACTATTATTCAACATAGTTTTGGAAGTCCTAGCCACGGCAATCAGAGAAGACAAAGAAATAAAAGAATACAAACTGGAAAAGAAGAAGTAAAACTGTCCCTGTTTGCAGATGACATGATACTATACACAGAGAATCCTAAAGATGCCACCAGAAAACTACTAGAGCTAATCAATGCATTTGGTAGAGTAGCAGGATACAAAATTAATGCACAGAAATCTCTGGCATTCCTATACACTAACAACAAAAGATCAGAAAGAGAAATTAAGGAAACAATCCCATTCACCACTGCAACAAAAAGAATAAAATACCTAGGAATAAACCTACCTAGGGAGGTAAAAGACCTGTACTCAGGAAACTATAAGACACTGATGAAAGGAATCAAAGACGACACAAACAGATGGAGAGATATACCATGTTCTTGGATTGGAAGAATCAATATTGTGAAAATGACCATACTACTCAAAGCAATCTACAGACTCAATGCAATCCCGATCAAACTACCAATGGCATTTCTGACAGAACTAGAACAAAAAAATCTTAAAATCTGTATGGAGACACAAAAGACCCCAAATAGCCAAAGCAGTCTTGAGGGAAAAAAACGGAGCTGGAGGAATCAGACGCCCTGACTTCAGACTGCACTACAAAGCTGCAGTCACCAAGACAGTATGGTACTGGCACAAAAACAGAAGTGTAGATCAATGGAACAGGATAGAAAGCCCAGAGATAAACCCATGCACCTATGGTCAACTGATCTATGATAAAGGAGGTAAGGTTATACAACGGAGAAAAGACAGCCTCTTCAATAGTGGTGCTGGGAAAACTGGACAGCTACATGTAAAAGAATGAAATTAGAGCACTCCCTAACACCATGCACAAAAATAAGCTCAAAATGGATTAGAGACCGAAATGTAAGACTGGACGCTATAAAACTCTTAGAGGAAAACACAGGAATCACACTCTTTGACGTAAATCACAGCAAGATCTTTTTTGACCCACCTCCTAGAGTAATGGAAATAAAACCAAAAATAAACAAATGGGACCTAATGAAACTTAAAAGCGTTTGCAAAGCAAAGGAAACTACAAACAAGACGAAAAGACAACCCTCAGAATGGGAGAAACTATGTGTAAACGAATCAACGTGCAAAGGATTAATCTCCAAAATATATAAACAGCTCATGCAGCTCAATATTAAAAAAACAAACAACCCAAAGAAAAAATGGGCAGAAGACCTGAATAGACATTTCTCCAAAGAAGACATACAGATGGCCAAAAGGCACATGAAAAGCTGCTCAACATCCCTAATTATAAGAGAAATGCAAATCAAAACTACAATGAGGTATCACCTCACACCAGTTAGAATGGGCATCATCAGAAAATCTACAAACAACAAATGTTAGAGAGGGTGTGGAGAAAAGGGAGCCCTCCTGCACTGTTGGTGGGAATGTAAATTGACACAGCCACTATGGAGAACAGTATGGAGGTTCCTCAAAAAACTGAAAATAGAACTACCATATGACCCAGCAATCCCACTACTGGGCATATACCCCGAGAAAACCGTAATTCAAAAAGACACATGCACCGCAATGTTCGTTGCAGCACTATTTACAACAGCCAGGTCGTGGAAGCAACCTAAATGCCCATCGACAGACGAATGGATAAAGAAGATGTGGCACATACATAAGACGGAATATTACTCAGCCAAAGAAAGGAATGTATCTGGGTCATTTGTAGAGTAGTGGATGGATCTAGAGACTGTCGTACAGAGTGAAGTAAGTCAGAAAGAGAAAAACAAATATCATATATTAACACATATATGTGGAACCTAGAAAAATGGTACAGATGAACCGGTTTGCAGGGCAGAAATAGAGACACAGATGTAAAGAACAACATATGGACACCAAGTGGGGAAAGTGGCGGGGGGGTGGGATGAACCGGGCGATTGGGATTGGCATGTACACACTGATGTGTATAAAATGGATGACTAATAAGAACCTGCTGTACAAAAAAATAAATAAAATTCAAAAAAAAATCACTTATTTTTTTCTCTGCACTTCAAAAGCATTTTGAAAAAAATCTTTTGTTTTCTGTTTACACCCATGAGAAGATTCCTGTTTGAGAGGTGATCCTCTGGAGATAATGTGTCTCTTCTTTCAGGCGACTTTAACATTTTTGTCTCTATCCTGAACATTCCCAATTTTCCTACCAGAGGTATCCGTTTTCTTCCCCGCTCTGCACGTGGTGTGTACATTCAGTCTGGGGACTCAGGTCATCCTTCAGTTCTGGAAGAATCCTTAACCCTGATCTCTTTGAATGCTCCTCCTCCTCTTATTTCATTCTTTCTCTTTCTGACATTCCCATAACTTGTACTTTGTAGCAATTATTTCATTCTCCACGTTTCTTATTTGCTGGCTCATATTTTTTCAATCTTTATGCTCCATTTAATTGAATGCCTTAATATTAACTTCCAGTTCACTATTTTTCTCCAACTACGTTTAAGCCAGAGTTTATCTTACCTATTAATGTTTTTAAGGAGCATATTTTTCAGAATTTTTAACAGTACTTTTTCACATCCTCTGCTCTTGTTTTCCTCTATTTTGTTTTCATAGTTTATTTATTTATTTATTTATTTATTTTTTTTTTTTTTCATAGTTTATTATTCTTTATGCATGCTATTCCTTCCCTTATCACTTTCAGGATAACTAACGTACTTATTTATAACATTATTTTCACTTCATATGCACTGAATTCATCTCCCAAACATTGCCATCACTGACTTTCTTTGCATTACTTTTACTTCTGTAGCTTGGCATTTTGATTTGCATGTTCATTTTGAATAGCATTCCATCTGTATTCTCTGTTTCTTTCTTCACTCATCTCTCCCTGTTTGGTGGTATTTTGGTTGCCTTCCCCCAGCCCCCCTAAGCCCAGTCCAGAGCCAGATCAGTAGCTTGGAGCTCGTGCTCTGCCGTAAGACCGGCGATGTTGTACATTCGGTCTCCGAGTCAGGTCAGGGAGAATGTGGGCTCAGGTCCCGGCTAGCGGGCTGCATCTGCTTCACGCAACCACCCGTGATACTCGGCTCTCTAGGGAGACCTTTTCTCCCGGCTTCCTTTCACTACTTTGCTGTCCCTGCTTTCAAGCACATAGGCTGGCGCAGGTCCAGGACTTTGATGGGGCACCGTTAGCCCTAGTCACGCTGCAGGGGACAGATTCCTCTGTCTCCTGACTGCTCTCCTGCCCAAACTTCATCGGAGGCCTCCCTTAGCTTCACCTACTGGTATACTTTCTGCTTCCTTCTCAGCCGTACAGATATTTATCTTGCTCTTTAAATTACAGATATATCTTTACATTTTTTTCCTCTTTTGTATTTTATCTATCAGTTTCGGTGTCTAGAACCAAGGAGGCGTTAGGGAATCGTCATTGTTTCCCGAACTACATCATCAACCTATGAACATAACGCACACAAGGGACAACGTGTCCTCTTGGAATCTGAATTTAGGAGAAGGAACACTCCCATGCCTCTCGCCCTCCCCCATTAGCTAAACCAAGGATCCCAGAGCCCCTGAATTAGAATCCTCTGAAACCCTCCTTTAAAATGCACATTCTCAGGCCTCTCTCCAGATTTACCATACGGGAATATCCGAGGGTGGGAGCCCTGGAGTGTGCATTTTTAACTGCACTTGAGCTGGTTTTCTGCAAACAAGTCTTGAGAATCAGTGCATCCCCAGCAACCTCCTGGTTGTAAAATCCTGTTTCTAAGACTCTCCCAGATCCTCTCTCCTGTGATCCCAGGACGGACAGTGAGAGGGCCCTGAACACAACCATCGCCTCCAGACTCTCTACAGGAAAGGAGATGCTTTCACTCACAAGCCCGCCATGCAGTATCTTACGAGCAAGAAAGCATGTAAAAACAGTTGTCTTGTTAGTTACCACCAAGAAATCACTTTCTGTGTAATCACCGTGGTGCCTACCTGGAGACTGGCAAGACGTCTCAAAGCTCGGGAGTGAAGAAAGCTACGAGGGACAGGCTTTAGATAACAGCCCTTGACCACGGGACCCAGGCTTAGGGATAAGTCCGTGTACCAGACTACTGCAGCTGATGGGGCCTCGCAGCAGGTTAATGCCCGGTTTGAACTCCTCCCTTTACACCTGCTTCGAGCACAGGGAGGCAGCGACAAGGAAAGAAACGTGAGTCAAATACAAAATGATAAACGCTGGTCCCGCGCACATTAACAGACCAGCAGAGCGTATTTGAAGGGAAAAAGGGAGAAAATATTCAAAATAAATTTTAGCTCAAATAGAGTGAAGGGAAAAACAAATGCTTTCATCTCTCCCATTAGCAATGCAATATGGTAAATCACAAATAAAGGGTGACGCCTCTACCCAAATATTTGGGAAAACTTTTCTCTTTTCTTTCTGTTCAGTGCTTTCCATTTGTAGTCGTCGGTCTGAAGATGATTTCTCACCTTTGCTCTGCTGTTAGCCCCGCCTTACCACTTCTTCATTTCCATGTGGCACTGATGTTAGCCCCGCCTTACCACCTGCTCTGCTGTTAGCCTTGCTCTGCTGTTAGCCCCGCCTTACCACTTCTTCATTTCCATGTGGCGCTGATGTTTCTAGAGCATCCAAGCAGAAAGCGCGTCCCATTAATTATAGCAACGTGGTGCAACTGGAGAGGCACCAAATTATTCTACCTGGGAGAAAACACCTTTTAAAAAAAGCTGTGTGGCAACCTGCCAGATGAGAGCAAATCGTTGGCGAGGCCCAGCAAAGAGAACAAGCGCGTTTCTCTGAAGACAGAAGGACAGCCGCCTCCGGCATCTCAAGGTTGTGTTGCCCTCCCTTACATCTGCTGTGCTGTCCACATACGAGCACTGTCCAGACCACACACACCGCTGGGTTAAAAATCTTTCTGAGGGTGCTACCCCATTTCCAGAACAAGAAAAGCGGAGTGTCGTCTGATGAGTTATTACACACAAGACCGTATCATCATTAAGTGTCTTCTTCATTACGGACATTTTTCCAGCACCCCTGACTTCGAGTGTTCCCTGCAGTGTATTAGACACTGTAGAGATTTTAAATAGAAGGACATGATCCTTGTGAACTTAAAATTATAACCTGTAATACGGTATCATACAGATGTTTCTGAAGATGTCAATACCCAAAGAAAATGTCCTTTTTTTTTTTTTTTTTTTTTTTTTTCTTTTTGTGGCTCATAATATACTTACTAAGGTGTGGCCCTCAGGATGGATTTAAATATATAAAACCAACAAGCCCTCTGCTGGTTAACATCTATTGGACGAATTACCCGTGTAAGTGGATGGCTGGGGCAGAGTCCTCACCAACAACTCAGAAGAACTGGAAGTGGCTAAGGGGCGCCTCCGGCAGCGCACACGTGGGAAGGCTGCAGTTTTCTGTGCTGTGGAGCGTCCAGCCCCGGTGCTGGATCTGAGCCCAATAGGGAAAAACAGTGCAGCCGAAGCTCCTGGGGCTACTTCACGTAAAATGAGGCCAGGAGGCCTTTGCTTTGGCTGCTGGGATGAAAGGAAATACGCACCTTGTAACTCAAACTGCAGTAGGAGCTGTATTTTCTCATAGAAATAGTGGATATAACAGAAGCACTGCATTCTTAATTTTTCTAGGACCCTGTACGTCTCCTGGGAGATGACCCCAGAGAGATGCCAGGTGCCCCCGTCAGATAAATGCCGGCCTTGTGCCTGGGAGGCAAGACCAAACATTTCCATTGGGGCAACCTGGCGTGGCCCTTACCTGGACAGAAAGGGTCGCTAGAAAACCCCCTGCAGTGTTGAAAGTAGATGTTGCTAAGAGTCACATCTATTTGCCCTGGCCCTTCATTTTTTTTCTTTCTCTCATTTGGGGTGTTTACCTCGTTTGTCAGAGTGCCACAGCATAGATAAAGCAAGTTTGAGTTACCTGAAACCTCTGCCTGCCCTGTTTATCTGAATCCTTGACTGGCCTCGATTATCTGGAACCGACCTCTTTGCTGCTTTTGTTGACTTAGTACAAGCAAGCGTGGGGTTTCCCGTCTTTAAATAATGCCCATCCTGCTAACTTAACAGGAAAGAGGCTGCTAAAAGACACACAGACCAACTCAAGCGATGCTTTGTTGAGTATTTCGTTGTGAATAACACGGGCCAGGAAGTCTGGGTCCTTGAGGAAGAATGCTTCTTGAATGGATGCATAAATTCCATTTCATCCACACTGAATCCACCGAACTTTAATTAGAAAAGACTGTAATGTAAAAGATGACTTTTTATTTTAAAACTTTTCAACGGGGCAAGTTCAATTTGATTTTTAAAAAAGAGCCCAAGCGTTCTGCGATGCTAACCAACCATAGCTGGTGGCCTTATCTGTAACTCCTTACCATCCCCCCTCAAGTCAATGCTCTCAAGTTAAGAATTCTTTTTGCTTTTTCTCCTTTTCAAGAATGGGGAGCTTTTAGTCCACAGAAGATAAATATTTGCAGTTGGTCCTAAGATTTTCCCCGGAAGAACACAATCTTTCCAGTCAATCGGCTTTCAAACCTTTACCCCACATTTCCAGGAATCCAACATATATTTCTGCCTACATTTTATTTAGCTTTCATTGTCACAGAAGGAAGTGTCTACTAAGGAATTTGGATGAAAGGGCCTCTGGGAGGAATGGTTGATAAATTGGTGTCTTTTTTTGTGGAACTTGGGAGAAAAGGTTTAAATACAGCCAAGTTAATTTTTATCTCTATTCTTGCGATGATTTGCTAACAAGAGGATCTGAAAAGAGAAACTCCCTGGTCAATATCATATCTCCCACTGCACACTGGGGTATTAGGTTACAGCCCTGTTTGCCTTTCTCCCATGGTGAGTTTATGATTATACTTCTAGATGACTCTTACAAAGATAGAGAGTCAGGAGTAAAGATGAGCTCATCTCTGAAGAAAGAAATGAAGGGTCTATTTGTGCTCAGTAGTTCAGGGTCATAAAAATGGGCAGGAGTTTGCTGTAAACACTTGAAGAAAATATCAAGGTTATTTATATCAATTACGTATGTATCAATTCTGAAAGGGATTGTTAATGCATCGGCATTGCCATTCTAGTGCTTGTTAGTACTTTTTGACAAAACAGAAGGAAGATCTGGGACTGAAGACTGAATCCCTTAAGACAGCATAAAGCAGCAAAGGTATTACGGAAAACCAGGTCACTTGCTAATGATCTAAATGGGATGTCTTTTTGTAAATGATGCAATATATTTTGAACAAATGTCAATTTCATTATTGAAACTTTTAACATCCAGAGTCATTCTTTATAGCTTTAATATGTTCAGCCCCAAGTTTTGCTTCTTATTGAAGGTCAGTACGTAACAACAGTCAGTCATTCATTCACTCAGCAAATGCTCAAGGTCCCAGGTCCCAACACCAATGTCACTCAGGTTACAATGTTATAAAAAGTAACAAACAATGTGACATTTCCTTTCTTGTTGGAATGACATTATTTAAAAGAGCGAACTACTCACTATTAGCTTTTTCTTTATAGAGGTTTCAAGGGTCACACTTCCCTATAATATGTTATTTTGACATATTTTGATAAATTTAGTTGCTGTGAAATGAGGCAGCTGACCCTGAGAGTCTCTATTTATCTTTAAATGAGCAGATCTTGGTTGTATTAAAATTCAGCCTAAATGGCTTAGATCCCACCTAGAAGTAAAAAAAAAAAAATTAGTTTTCTAAATTTATAAGCAAAAGTGGATTCCTTCTCATATTACGGATTTATTTTACGTGAGACTGTTTTCTGTGTTTGAACTCTGTCCACCAGAACTGGATTGAGATATTCAGGGAGTGAGTATAAAGCAATAAAACTGATTTCCAGGGGCCACTCATCAAAAATCAATCCTCTTATTTTGCAGTTACACCATGGATAGAAAAGTTCCTCAAACCACCTCCTCAGAATTCTAACCAGTACAAATGGAACGAAAGCAAACAGAAGTCTGACGTAAAGGCGACCATTCTTTTGTTTCCCACCATACATCTTAGGTTTGCTTCATCGCCCTCCTTTGTCCTAAAAGTCTGAAGACGGCAAATCTTCTTGCCACGCACAGGACACGCATTAAAGGTCTGAAATGGAATTCATCAAACATCATTTCAATTTATTTTTGTTAGTGGAACTGGAGGCAAAAATTAAAACGTGCTTTTGCAAATTTACTTTGTAACATGAAAACACTGCCTGACGTTTCTGTCTCCATAGGTTCTTGACGTTCCAGAGCACCGGATGCTCAGAAAGCAAAAGCAAGTAACCATTAAAGCATCACCTTACTTGTGAGAGTCAGAATGGTCCTTAAGAGTCATCTGGAGGTGCTGCCAGGTGAAGAAACTGAGGGGAGATGATCATGGCCCAGGTCAGCTTCAGACTCTGGCGTACGTCCAGTTCCTTGAGCAGGAGGAGGACGTTGTCCTTTGCCATCACCGTACGCGTCCGGAAGAGTTCCACACGCTTACCGTGCTTTCACTGTATCGCTGTTAAACACGACCTCCAGATACGTCCGCATACAGAAGGGAAAGGTGATGAAGGAGGTGAGGAGGGCGCTGGCTCTGCTCATGTCGTCTTAGTTACACAACGTCAAGTCTAAGCCCAACAGGAGACATTCCGGAGAGCCAAGTGGAGTGTGGGAGGGACATGGGGGAATGTTCTCTGAGGGAGCCTGGGAGCCGACTTCACCTTATGGGGAACCAGGTGACAGTCAGAGGAGAACTGGGGTCGACGAAACCCTCCGGTGGGAGGCAGTGAGGAACTATGCCCAGTACCTTTTTCAGGCCTGGGTGCTGGGTTGATTCTTCATACACCTACCAAAAAGCCAGGCCGGAAGCTAGCGAAAATAGTGCCACCTTAAAACAACTTTCAGCTGCCTTCCTGGCGCTCTCTAATCCGTGCAGGAAGAGACCTGCCTCCACGGAAAAGTGGGAGCCCTGACGATGAAGGGCGTTCAAGGACAGTCGAGGATGAAGTGCCTCCACCTTGGCCTTGCCCTCAGCTCACAGCACCATGGTTACATTTCTCAGGCTCCTCTGTCGGGAGCTGTATAGTCTAATCCACAGTGAGCTTACACTGATGGGATTTGCTAAGTGTCATCCTGTTTGAATACGATATAATAGAACACAGTAATTAATAAACGAGCTTTATTTACACGCTGTGGTTTGGGGCCTCTAGAACTCAGATTTGGGAGGCACGCGCTTCACGTGAGCAAAGCCTTGATGTTTTTAATCAGCCCTCTGCGCTGCCTGAACGCACGATGTGTCAACGTGAGACAGTGAAAGCACTGTCTGCAGCCTCCAGCTCTCAGCGCTCCGATTAGGCGCGCACACTGTCAGCTTCATTTGTTCTTGATCCACGAAAAGAGTTGCATCGTGATACTCTCTTCAGATGCTGGCAAGCTTTATTGATGGCTCACATGTCTGACTTCGTTCGGATTCTATAAAAAACTCAAATTTGTTTTTTTAAAGTGATGAATGACTTCACTTTGCAGGTGTTGACTTTCATATTCCCAGATAATATTTCTGACCTTGGGAAAGATGTAGATTGAATGTTCTCTGTTAACCATCCGTAGATTTTTCACGTTTAGGTTACACCCTGAAAAACTGTTAAGAACTTTATATTTAATAGTCCTTATGACGTCTTAGTGCACGGAATAACGTAAGGGTTGTGGTTATTCCTATTTTGCCGCACGAGGCGGGGAAGCAAAATTTCAGGATTCAAAAAAAAAAAAAAAAACCAGACTGTATTGATGGTGATTGAGAAAATGAATTGGTAACTTCCGAAGCACAATGATAAGCCCACGTTTTTCCTACCAGTTATAGGAAAATAATCTTCATACAGAAAGAAGCTACTCTTAAACTGTACACTGCTTTGCAAAGGTACCCTATGGTCCCACGGGGGTCGGCAAAGACCTACCACCACTTCCGGAAAACCGGATGAAAGCTAATCTCCTCTGAAGAACAGATACTATTTAAACTTAACCTAATCTGATGTCCCAACTCTATTTTACTCTCCCAATCATCAGAGAACATGCCAGTAACTGCCTAAAATTCCTCAAGAGAGCACGTAATGTGGGGTATACGCTATTCTTGCATCTGTACTCACAGTTAAGATACAGGGCATCATGCCTGTGCAAGTAACAAGGAAAAGCTGTCAGAGGTCTTCTAAAACTGATGCACAACCTTTAATTTATTACAGACCTCCTTATTGTTACAGCTGTAGCATCATTATATTTCAGAATAATTCCTTACGCTCTGTTTGTTTGAACTGTGAAAGAACAGTCACTGTGTCTTTGTAAAAATGTCTTACTGGAGAAATCTTATTCTTGACTAATCAACCTTAGGACTTAAAGTACATTTCACTCGACTGGACTGCCATCTTTGCCAGACTGTATCTGAACGACAGGAAGACGGAATGGCCTGGCTTCGGAACTGCTCACGTTGACCCTTGGGTCCTAATTTAGGCACAAACTATGTACGTGACCAAAGCAGGAATCTAAAAATAATTTTGAAATAATTAAACTGTGAACAAAGATATCTAAGAGAAAAACCGGCTTTGGGACAGAAATACATTTCCATGATGGTTATAGCTTTCCTTTTATTCTCAAGTTAAGTTTGGCAGAGAAATGGCCAAGATATCCTTCCACTGAAGAAAAAGTTTTATCGTAAATAAATTTCGTATTTTATTCTTTTAAATTATATTCAGATATTATGTAGTTTACAGAATTTTGAGTTGTCTCATGAAACACTGATTTGGCCCCACCAAAATGGATCGATATAGTTTCTCTTCTACTCCTTTGCTTACATCGTAATTGTGGGATAAGAAGATGCTAGGCAAGGGCAGCAAACAGGAAGTTCTGCCCACATAAAAATTCCGATGAAAACCAAACCAACTCCCTCACGCTCCCCGCAAAGAGGTGAAGTATATTAAATTCCCTTTTAAGCTCACTGGAAAATTTCCGTTCTGTCCACTTTGATTTATTTTGGGCCATGGACGTGCACGTTTATTTTCATGGTTGGTTACGTGCATGCTGCCCAGAAAACAGCCTACTGTACTAATGTCAGTGCAAAAGCACAATGAGTTGAAGAGCTGCCCCAACTCTGTTTTTACTGCAATAGCAGCCAGTTAGTACGTAAGGTTTGGAGGCATGTGGAGAGGCTGTACGAAAAACTGTACACCGACAAAGTACATGTTTCTGCAAAGATGGTATTCTGCCCGGTAAGTCAGAAACAATGGAAATAAAGGTCTTCCCCCCTACAGCTTTGAATGAAACATTCAAGAATATCAAAGGAAAGGACCCGTGTGTTTTGATATCCCAATAAAGTGAGTGCAGGGAGCATCTACTGAGTTCAGAGCTAGAGACCTGCCCATCACCTGAACCAAGGGCAGCCCTTGAATTGCCCTCGACGGAGGGTAGGAAACACTAACAGGTGCATGAGAACCAGGGTTCCACACCATCACATGGTTCTGGAATCTCCTCTGTTTATGACCTCTGACATTTGTCTTTGTTAATCAATATCTGTAAACTCTACGTAACACAGATGAGAAGAGCTATAGTGTAATTCAAAAAGATACAGGCGCCTCTGTGTTCACAGCAGCACTCTTCACAATAGCCGAGACATGGAAATAACCTAAATGTCTATTGACAGATGAAGGGATAAAGAAGATGTGGTACATATAACAATATGTACAATGGAATACTACTCAGCCATTAAAAAAAGAATGAAATAATGCCATTTGCAGCAACATGGATGGACCTAGAGATTACCATACTAAGTGAAGGAAGTCAGGAAGAGAAAGTCAAATACCATATGATATCACTTATATCTGGAATCTAAAATGATGACACAAATGAACTTATCTACGAAACAGACTCACAGACTAGGGGAAGGATGGAGTGGGAGTTTGCAGATGCAAACGATTATATAGAGAATGGAAAAACAACAAGGTCCTACTGTACAGCACAGGGAACTATATTCAATATCCTGTGATAAACCATAACGGAAAAGAATATAAAAAAGAATGCATATGTATGTATTAACTGAATCACTTTGCTGTATAGCAGAAATTAACACAAAGTTGTAAATCAACTGTACGTCAAGAAAAAAAAGAGAAAAAGAAAAAGAAGAGCTATAGTGAGGTGGGTTGGCGAATAGATAAAGGGGTCTCAAAGCGGAAATAGTAATAACGGCCCACGCCATCCCCTTCCCATCCACTTCCGTATCCATACATTTTCATCTGTATTTGGAACTATAACAGATAAAGAAATGGATAAAGAATAAAGACCAATAAGTGAATGCCTTTAAAATTTTAACCCCCAAATATCAGAGAAACCAACTCTGCTATGCTCATCACTGAAGGGAATCTTTAGGTCTGTGGTAGTTTATAACAGACAAATGCAAGAGAAAGTCACGTTATAAAAATAACAAAATATGTGACTCAGGGTCTCACTTAACATTCTTACTCATCTGGGGTCCTGAAAAAAAAATGGAAAGCCATTTTGATAAAACAGATGTTGAATGGTCTCAGTGGAAAGTGATTGAAGGCTTGCACCATGTAATTATTATAAAATACCACACACCTGGTACAAAGTTTGGCCTTAAATCAGAAGTCATTGAGGACAAAACGAGCAAGGAGACTTCTGACCTCATGAAAGTCTGAGCTTGTGGCTTATAGGAAGACTTCAACTTTACTCTAAATTCTCTCTTTACTGAGTGTAATTTATTCCATGACTGAACTGCACGTTTCTCCAAACCACCAACCAAATAATTAGGACATTAAAAGTGAACTCTGAGCTATTGTTTCAGAGAAAATATTGTAATGTAAAATTATACAAAGCAATCCAGCTCCATGGGAAAAATAAGGAAAGAATGCAGAAGGTTTACAAATGATCTTTTCATTCATGAAAAGCTAAAGTCTCAAAGGAACGCTGGAATAACTTGCATATGAGTTTATCACTAATCCATCATCAGGAAAAAACTCTAAGCTGCTAATGTATTCTGAGTCCACTGGAGCAGAAGTGGCAACGTTCTGGCTGTAATATTTCTCTCCGTCACTACAGCCATCTGCCCGTCACGGGTCACATCCACCACGTACCATCAGCAGAGTTGCTCCACATTTATATTTATCAAAAGTCAAATCTTGAAGCTCGTAATGCCTTGCTTTCTTTCTACCCTGAAAGTGCAATGTGAGTCCTAAGTTAATCTGATAAATAAAAATAACAGGATATTACCGCGTAACCCCTTCTAAGTAAACAACTCTCTCAGAGGAAGCCGTGATTTTAGAGCGGAAAAAAGAAAAACTTTCAGTAACGAAATAACGCTAGTAAGGGTGAATCCGAAAACTCTTGGAGTTCCCTTAATTAGAAAAGCACAGCTTAAAAAATATGCTTGTATTGTGAATTTTTTAAAGATTCACTTCAAATACACAATTTTGCTATTTACTGTACTTTGTTAGACTGCTAAATTGTTTCAAGTTTATCCATCTTCTGAATTTTATTTTTTTCATCCACAAAGATGTTATATCTTAAAAATAACTTTAATGTTATATGTAATATGCTAGCTTTACAATATCAGCAGTACTTGGAAATAAATGAAATGTGCCTTATTTAGCCGACATACAGTGTGTTATCGATATACAGACAGAAAAATGTCATTTAATGAGATGATTGAGAAAAGCATGAGCTTTGGGTCTTAAAGGTTATCCATTTTAGGTTACAGTAATTGATCCCAGTCACTTCAAATGTTTAAAACATTCCAAACGCTCAGCCAAATGTTGAAGAAATAACTCTGCCAGAATTTCAGTAGAGAAAATTTTAGAAGGCTGTTCAAATCCAAAGAAAAGGAAAAATATATATTATTGCTGAAAGTTGTACGTGTGTTCTGCTTTCCAATGAAAACCAGAGCCAAATAAGCTTTCATTAAACTGGAACAAGATGACAAATACTAAAGCCGAAATGCATACAGTAAATTGAAACATTAAACGTTACATAAGGTCTCTAACACGTAACAAAAAAATTTCGAGACACAAAGTAAAAGAAAATATTTTCAGTATCTTAACAGCTGTCTCCTCTTTCCCCCAAGACACACAGATAAAATAGGTAATGGCCTTTGAAACCAAACTTCAGTTTCTAAAACAGGAAAGAAGGAATGCTGGTTAATTCAGACATTTCACTACCAAGATGCCACACACGTAGCAATATTTACAGTAGCTGCAAACACAGAGTACCTGGAGACCCTTTTACCACAGTCAGGTGAAGTGACAGACTGTCAGAGACTCAC
Source organism: Inia geoffrensis (assembly GCA_036417435.1). Taxonomy (NCBI): domain Eukaryota; kingdom Metazoa; phylum Chordata; class Mammalia; order Artiodactyla; family Iniidae; genus Inia; species Inia geoffrensis. The sequence continues at coordinate 36,414,600 of CM070919.1, read as the reverse complement.
TCACCATCAACTTCACATTCAGGACAGTAACTCGTTGTATATAAAACTGCAAACTGGCAGGCGAGCCATGATCTTCTTGCCCAGCAGTCTGGGGTACATTTTCCATCTTCTATGAAGGTTATAAGAAAAACTGAACACGGAGTGCATTTTACAGCTCAAATGGGCCATGGCATGGTACAGAGATTGGCGGGGGGGGTGCGGGGGTGGGAACTTGTTTTGCCACAGCCTGTAAGAGCGAGCAGATTTGTCAGTTTTTCTCTGACCAGGTAGTTGAAATAGCACCAATTGCTGATGCCAAGAAAACGCATAGCGAATTTTCACATATGCAAAAAATATATCCTTGTAGGCCAATTGTGCCAGTTACGGGAGCACCCTGCTGACTGTAACAGCAAAACGCTACTCCAAAGGGGACCACTGCTACCAGCTCCTGCCCAGTTGCCTTCATGCCAAGGAAGTGCCTAGCGTGTTGAGAATTCAGTTAGGAGGTTCTATGAAAATACAAAGTCTCGACTCTTTTAAAGATGAAAAAAAAAGTTACCAGCTTAAGTATTCTGAAACAGTGTGTCTACTCATTCCCATCTAAAATATTTTACCAGAAACATTTACTCTTATAAGTTGTATTTTAACCAGGGTGTGAATTTGGCATTTGATGTCGACGCATTCCTTTAGGTACCTCTTAGCTATTACAGGCTGTATGCAGTGATGCATAAGCTTAGTAGTCAACGCATCTCAAACCTGAGATGGTCTTCCTAAGTGCACAGGGTAGCTCACTAGCCTGACCGGGCCTGTATTTATCCATCATAAAACCAAGTCCAGGGCTGTGCGTGGTGTAAACATAAGTAGGCAATCAATAAATACTTGCTGGATGCTGCTGGGTGAATTGAACTGAACTGAATTGAACTGAAGAAGTGTGGGCAACTCTCCATTTTAACTCCCAAACGACAGGCCAAGTCTTTGGGCTTATTCTGTATAAGACCCAAGGTGTTGCCATGTTCTAAGAGGAACTTACCAAATGCTTTCTGATGCTAATGTAATGACGTCTTCTTACCCTAAAGAAAGAAACCTAGCTCTCACCACAGATGTATCAGCTATTAGCTAAATAAAAACCGAAAATGTAACATTTTACCTTTCCTCCAACTTGCCATGGCTTCGATAACCACATTTCAGGTCTTCACCGATCAAGAATGGAGACTTTATTAACTCCTCTTTGCGTGTGGTTTGTTGCCAGGAATTCCGTACAATGAGACATAACTACATGTGAGACACTTTCACTTTTCTTTGCCTCTTTTCCCCCTCACACTCAGTCAAGTTTAAGTCAGCTAATACTAACTGGATAGGCAGTCGACCACCACTAAATTTCTACTACGTGCAGTAATATATAACAGAAGCACTGACAGAGAGGAATACATAGAGGAAAGCTGCGGTAATTGTCCGGCAACTGTAACGTCAATGAGCCCAGGAGAGGTGGTGTGTGTGTGTGTGTATCTCCCTGCCACTGTCCCTGCCGACCTTCTCTCCAGAGCGATAAGCATATGACCCATAGCCTAATACCTGTCCAGGATCTGGAATCAATTTCACCCTCAGTAAAAAACAAAAAACACAAACAAAACACAACCCCTCCTACCCCCCCCCCCCCCGCCGCCCCAAAATCTCAATGTGCTCTAGTCTCATACGTAGAGGCTTCAGTGACGTGTCCTCCATACCGGGGCCAACCTTGCGTTTCACTTTATAGTATAGGCAGACCTCGTTTTATTGCACTTCGCTTTATTGCGTTTTTCACAAATGGAAGGTTTGTGGCAACGTTGCGTGGAGCAAGTCTATTGGTGCCGTTTTTCCAACAGAATTTGCTCACTTTATCTCTATGTGTCACATTCTGATAAACCGCCCAATGCTTTAAACGTTTTCATTATTATTATTTCTGTTACGGGGATCTATGATCAGTGATCTTCGATGTTACTATTATAATTGTTTTGGCATTTTTCAGTAATACTGTATTTTTTTAAAATTTTTATTTATTTATTTATTTATTTATTTTTTTGCGGTACGCGGGCCTCTCACTGCTGTGGCCTCTTCCGTCACGGAGCACAGGCTCGGGACGCGCAGGCTCAGCGGCCACGGCTCACGGGCCCAGCCGCTCCGCGGCACGTGGGATCCTCCCGGACCGGGGCACGAACCCGCGTCCCCTGCATCGGCAGGCGGACTCTCAACCACCGCGCCACCAGGGAAGCCCAGTAATACCGCAGTTTTAAATTCAGGTATGTACGTTGTTTTTATAGACGTAATGCTATTGCACACTTAATAGACTACAGTGTAGCATAAACATAACTGTTCGATGCACTGGGAAATCGAAGATGCGTCTCACTCGCTGCATCGCCGTATTCACTTGATGTAGCGGGTCTGGAACCGAATCCACAGTATCTCCGAGGTCTGCCTGTAAATGGGTTTCTGCCTTGCTCCGGAGACAACGATCCTTGTAGCCGAAGTCACTGTATTTGAATTTCAATTTTCACAGACTGTCCAGCGCACCGGTTTCTCCAGGACTAAAAGTCCTTCTTGAGTATTGAATCCCACACTTCCTAAAGCCTGCTCATGGGTTACCGTACATAAGCCCCTAAATGAAGTCACAGGCGGGCCCGGCGTGCAGTTCCACTTGATAGTTATTAACCCGCAGAGGAGGCGCGGTACAAGTCTGCAACAGCGCTTCTCAAGATGTGGTCTCCAGGGCGGCCTCCGCAGCCGATGCTCAAGCCCCAGCCCAGACCTACTGAATGGAGGCTGGGGGGGATGGGCTCAGCTTTAACATCCCTCCCGGGTATTTGCAAGCTCCCTGAAGTTTGAGAACATTGCTTAGGGTCAGGGTTTGCCTGTGTTTGACCTCTAGCCCTGGGCAAGCACTCTTCTAACCTTTCTGTAGCCTTGGAGAAGTCATCTATAAAGTGGAGATAAAATACACATCTTAGGGTTAGAACAAATGCTTCATGTGGTCCCAGGGACACACTCGGGGCTCAACTATGTCGTCCGCCCCTAGACTCTCCGTTCATTCCCTTGCTCTGCTCTCCCCTCCTCACCTCTTATTTAAAAGTGTTAATGTCAAAACGACTTGCCACCTGTCTTCATAGTCCGCTCGTAGTTTTTCTCAGGTTGAGTCAGGGTCTCGGTGGGGTCTCATTTCCAGTCCAGATCCATCTAGGTTTCCTGCCTCCTTACACAGTCAACCCCTTCTTAATTCCTAACGTATAATGATGTGTACAGCTGCATTTGACTATACGTGTGATTTCATGATTCCTTTACTATTGATCTCATGCTTTTTCATTTGTACTGTATATTGACTGGAAGGGTTTGTTGCTTTTATAAAATCCAACCTAAACTAAGTTGGATTCAAAAGAAGCCACAGACAAATACAAAAGCTTCTTTTGGTAAAAAAAAATCTAAACAAAGGATTTTACAGGAAATCCATAATCAATCTGAGATGATTTATGTTAACTAAAAAATGCAGAGTAATCACGATAATCCCTATTTTTGCTCGCTTACCTGGTGCCAGCCACTGTTACTTTATTTAAGAATCACAACTCTCCTGTGACATAGATGTTATTAGTCCCATTCAGGGGGTAAAGAAAGCGAGGCGCAGGGGATTTTAACAACCAGATGAAAGTCTCGCAGTCGTAAGTGGCAGAGACAGAATTCAAACTCAGGGCTGCCTGACTCCAAAGGCTGTTCTTTTACTGCCTCTAGAAATATAAGGCTTCATCATAATAGTGAACTTTCACTTAGACCGCCACACTCCACAAAGATGTGGCTAAACTGGATGGGAGCCAGAGATAAATCCAGGTGATGAAAGGAATAGAATGAATGAGTAATGAGAAAAAGGAGAAAAAAATCCAAATGTGCTTAGGTTGAGGAAAAAAGTGAAATATGACATACCTGTTTAGGGAGCAAAATGGAATTACTGTAATGATTTAAAACAGCATAAGCTAGGCAGAGAGAGTGAGTTGGTTCTACGAAAAGACAATTTCAGGCAAAATCTTTCATAACCGCCCCAAAACAATTTTATCTTGAAGGACTTCTGGATTTTAGCCACTTTAGGAAAGAGTGACAAATGATCACCTGCGGGCATTTCAGATAATCCAGACAAACGTGAAATAAAATAATTCTGCCGAGGCAGAGAGAAACCGAATGACCTCTCGGGTTCTTGTCAAACTTTAATTTTTATGTTTTATAAATAAAACATTTTTATTCTTTTAAAGTATATGCATTTATTCTTCAAGGCTCTTGGGTCTCCTGGCTAAATAACGCATTTCTAACCTTTAATGTTTTCATTTCCCTTTTAATGGGCTTTGTCAGTAAACAACCCCCAAAATGCATAAAGAAAGCAACAGCTAAACTAGGTATTTTAAGCATAATACTTCAGACTAAAAGGAGGTTCGAATGTTCTTGGTCTAATTAGACTTACCAGATAGTGCGTTAATTTAGTACTTCTATTCTACATGTTTAGCCATGAGGGCAAAATTCTACCCAAGTGATTTTTATTTTTTAATCGCCTATTAATTAATACTCCCCCAAAGGGATTTTCAATCTTTTAATTTTCCTTTCATTTTTGTGGTAACAAACATCAGTTGTGATAACGTGTTGGAAGTTTCCAGTTAAAGCTGCTAATGGGTTAGTTTTCTGAAAGAGCCAGACTGTATATGTGTTATTCTTAAAATGCTTAGTATATCCGTTTGTCTCAGGTGTCATATCAGGGACAAATCAATGTGTTAAAAAGTGCCTGATAATGTTGAGGGATTAATCTCACAGACTAGATCGTCAGCACGATTATCTTTAGCATTGTGTGAGAACACAGTTCCATGTTAAGCATAAAAAGCCTTCTAATGCCAAACTATGAGAACCTGTGTTTTGAATGATCTGCCACCATTCAATATTTAATCCTGCAATTGAAGTCACTAAAGGGATATAGCAAAGTAAGAAGATGAATGAGTCGTGACCTCAAACTTGCAAAAGGACAGCCCAAACAATTTATCTTTCTGGCCTGTATGGCATTTTTTTTATCCAATATTCCTATCACTTCTCCTCAGTCTGGGGATTGTCGATTGATCAACGCCACATTAGCAAATACTTGAAGTGAGAGCTGGGAATTTAGGCAACCCATTGTTTATGCTTTAAGAATATTCTGGTTCAATTTAGTTTATCTGAAGTCTAAAATCAAGGACTCGTAATTAAAAATCAATTTAGTTCTCTAGACTACATTTTTAAGCTACCGCGGAAAGGATGACATAAAATAACCCAGTGTCTATGAAAAATGAAAAAGATAAACGATGAAAACAAAAAACTTAGAGCTTCATGCCTCAGAGCTCACACAGAATTCTTTGAAATTATACAGCTCTCAGTTGCAATAAAACCACACTTCAGTTATTAAGAGGATATATTGCACCCCCGATTCGTTGGTTAATTGCTTATCACATCACTTTGGCACACGATTGTATGTTTTGCACAAGTTAAATAGAGCCAACCCGATGCATACGGGTGGTCAGCGCATATTTACATAACTTTTTGCTTCTGTATGCACACATGCTTCAGTTGTGCAAGGACAGCTTTGTTTTTATAGTGAAGTGGAGGGGGCGGTGAGGAGACACAGGGTAGATGAAAGTACTCTTCTCTGCTCCTAATTAAAACCCCTGTAACAGAAAAACATTCTCAGATTTCTTCCCCAGAGAAATAAATATAAACTAGGCAGCAAAAGAAACCAATGGGCTGTTCCGTAAGAAGTTACAGGCCAAGCGTGGCTCTTGTGCAGAACCTGAATGCACTGGTGACCTTCCTAAGTAACTACCCTGTAGGTCTTCACATAGCCCAAGGGTGGTGTTTGTTTTCTTCTATTAACTAAATTTTGTTTTGAATCACCATGTGCTACCTACAGGTGATTCTTCCCTGGGATTACAACTATAAAATTGTAATTATTCTCTGCCCAAGCGCGCGTGGTTTCTGGTCAGTGAATAAGAACTCTAAATGACTCTTGTGTCATAATATCAAGCTGGTCGCATTTCAGTTGCTATCTAATTAAAGCCAATGGTTTTGAGATACGGGAGGGAAACCGTTAACGCATATTACAGGTATCATTATTATTATGAACATGCCAGCGATACTCTGTGATAAAGTGCCATTGACTTCCTGCCAGCTCTCATGGATTGGTGACATTTTGTTAACCAGTCTACTAAAAAAATCTATAACAGGATATTAGATGGTATTTAAAAATAACATCAAGCAAGGGATCAAGTGAAAGGAATCTCGTATCTTAAAAGATGATAACTGCAAAGTCCATTAGCTATGTTTGTCAACGTCTCCCCTGTGTAATTTGATTATTGTGTTTCTTATGAAATTCTAAGGTAAAAAGTATCTTCTGGGCTGCATACATATGTTAAATAAATTAGACCTGTGCAATGATCATTTCTGTATTTTGATTATATAGTATTTGCATACATTCCTAGCCACCTCATTTCTGTATGTTATTATTTTCCTGCTTTTCATTTTGCTTTTATGTTTGTGTAAAGATGCCTGTGTTTATGGCTTGTGAATAGAGCCAGGACCATTCATAGCATTCTGCTTTTTTGTTTTTAAAATAGTATTAATCCATCAAGTTTTTATGGAAGCAATACAACTCTCTTAGATGACAGGAAATATTGAAGTAAACGCTCTTTTTCCTAATGACTTGTCAACAAGCGCAGGGAAATAAGTAGGAAGAGGATTCAGAGGTAAAGATTTAAGTAAACTAATGTGTCGCTTAAAAGGACATTTTCCGTTAGTTATTTTTAATGATGTGCTGTGTAGAGATGGCGATGGAAATGGATCTCATTAAGAGGAAACACTCTGATGGTATCTTTTCTCCCTAAGACAAACTGCCATTTATTATTCTTTACTGTCTCTCTCCCCACTGGATCTTTCATTTCAGTCCACACAGACACTCACAAATCTCACCAATCCTTACAATAAGTGTCTACCCATATTTAGGTCCTCTCCTTTCGCTCTTGCACCCCAGATAGCTCGTCTCATTCACTATTAAACTTCACTTAAAAATAGCCAGGACAGCGTCTTCTGGTTTCTCACTGTCTCCTCACTTATCTCCTGCGTCTGGAAGACCCACTTCCTCAAGAAATTAATGTCTCTCTTAATTCACACTCTTCAGTCCGTCCCTATCTCTCTGCTGTTCCTCACCTGTGTCCTTTTCTATTGGCAACCTCACCTCCAAACGTAGGTCTCCCTCTGGATTTGGAGGCTTCCCCCCCACCCCCCACCCCCGTCCCCTTCTCCCGGCTCTCAGCACTCTCCGCAGAGCGACGACTCACGGCTCCACGGGGTCATCCGTCTCCCCCGGTCTGCACTGCGGATCCCCATCTCTCCCTTGAGCACCGGCTCTGCTTTTCCAAAAACTGCCGCTTGTGCATCAGTGGCTGGACCATGTAGTCGCACACATATTTCAAGTGACGTGTAATTAAATCTATGAAAGTTACACGGGGGTGTGAGCTTGCCATTTATTTCATCTTGCGGAAATGATCTCAGGTTGGGTGGGAAAGTGAAAGATGGTGAGTGAATCAACATTCACTGGTTCACAGTTAAAGCTGTTCCACAGATTTCAGTTTTTCCCTCTCCCCAGTGATACCAGACGTGTTAATGCCTCTTATTAACTACCTCAACTCTGTATGGTAGAGCAGGTGGCTCTAATGACAACAGAGAGCAGCCCTGAGGAAGACTTACCCTTAACTGTTTAAATCCCAAAGCCCTTACGCTGAATATGCGAAGTTTTAGACACTTGAGCCAAAAGGACATTAACAGACAAAACGGCCATTCAATTTGGTGTATCAGTAACTTGAGAACATACCTGTGGCTGGATTACGAGTGACACGAACTAAAAGGCGGGGAAAACGCTAGTCAGGCCCGAGTCTCCGGAGCATCTCTTTTAAAATGAAGGAACAAAACATTTAAGCAATTTGTTCAACTTATGCCTGAAATTGCTTTAAATTAAACATTATGCCATATATCCCCACTGGATCTCAAAGGTTGCTTTTGCGTCCATTTTGTAGAGGAAGAAAGGCAGTTATAAAAAGGATACGTTCAGAAACGCAGAGGAAGTTTCTACTGCCTTGGCCAGTAAGCATTTATTAAGCACCAACTGTATGCAGGGTGGTGCCAATTATTTCTTTAATGTGGAGAGTTTCCTATTCACTTATCCCTGTCATTTATAAACGGAGTAAACAGAGAATACAGTACGCTGAAATTGACCTTTGAATAAACGATGCTACAAGCTAAATGATCATTAAATGCCATTACATTGATTGAATCTACTCAGTTAACTGAAAATGAATGTTGCCTTTTAATTGTGCACTACTCTGCGTAGTGAGGCAACACGGGTGCACCATCATTTCTAACAGCTCTGCAGCCACGTTATTATGATGGAAGCTTCCGAGGAGCAGGGGCCAGTGTCTTATGTGACCGTGTCTATTCAGGGCCTGACAGTGGGCACTCCACAGTTATTTGACGAGAAAAATATGTAAGTGGGGCGAGTCCTGTTGGAATCGTTAGGACATCTGGGTTTGATTTTAACCTCTGAGATTTAATAGATGTGCAACTTTGTACAAGTTAATAAACTTCTCTACGACTCGGTTCCTATCTATAGAAGAAGATTCCTCCTTCTTACCCGTGGGCGTGGTCATAGCTTCAAGGGATGGTGAAATAATACATGAAAATCTCTGAAAATGGAAGAACAACTCACAGAGGCAGATACGATTTTCATTATTAGTCTAACATGAAAGTCTCTAAAAGTCATTAATTTTTTAGGCTAAAATAAGTTTCACAACACTTTGAAAACATTAAAGAATAACATGCAATTAGGAAAGGGACAAGAAACGCGGGAAAGATGGATTAGGGCACAGAATGAACAGCTCTTCTCTTCAGTTTTATTAAACGACGTGCCGGGCCGGACAGGAATTCCCAGGAGAACGCGGCAGTGGACGTTACGGCGTTCCGACCCAACACTGGACAAAAGGTAACAGTCCTCATACAAAGCAGAATCAGTAAGTGTCATAACAAGTTAAGAAGGCCAGAGTGATACAGCCATTCTGAAGAGGATCAATAAAAGCCTTCTGGTAACGAGGTCACTTTCGAGATCATCTGTAAACATGGACAGCTGCTCAATATTCTGTAATAACCTAAACGGGAAAAGAATCTGAAAAAGAATGGATACATGTGTGTGTGTAACTGAATCACCCTGCTGCACACCTGAAACTAACACAACATTGTAAATCAACTCTACCCCAATACAAAATAAAAATTTAAAAAAACCCGAAACATGGCCAAGATTTTGAAGGGGAGAGGCATGGGGACAGAAGTGTGCTTCGGGCTGAAGGGATCACATAAGGAAAGGCGCAGAGCTGAGACAGCGTAATTTCACTGGAGCATACAGACAACTCAGGAAGGCCCCAAAACACGCCACAAACAGGTTTTTACCGTCATTACATTGCTAACTCTTGCACATCAGGGCACATTATCAGCAACCTCAAAACTGACATGGCAGTCCCACTTTACAAAGCTCATCATTTTCTGCTGCTTTCCAACCAGGTGATCCAACAAGAGCCCTCCGAGGAGTCCTCGGCAACAAGAAAAGTAACAAAGAGGCCCTGGCTCTCTTCAAGAATGGGCTTCTGCGAAGATCTTCATGTTAATAATGTTCTGTGACTCAACTCAGCATCACGCAGATAAAGCTCAGAGGAAATGTGGCAGTTAATGAATTATTAAGCTGCTTTCCTTTAAAAACATCAGGACTGGGCAGTACAAAGACTTGCCAGGGTCTGTCAAATGCAGACGGATCCGTAAATCTCAGAAAGAAGAATTATCCGAGCTAAGGAACAGCTGGCCCCGCAGCTCCCACAGCCCACCTGGGATCCCCTACTGCAGCCTGTCATTCTTAAAGAGTTTAATGCTAATACAGTCCATGAAACGTAAGACCGGACTGAGGGAGATGGGCTCCGGGCACCCTCAAAGGAATTATCTTATGCTCATAAAATGACCTTTAAAGAGTCTCATCCACTAAAACGCAGCTTTGAAACCGCAGCCTTACGCTTGCCCAGAAATAACAACTGATGTTGCTGACCTGTTTACAGGACGATGCACAGTTACACAGGTTTCTGCTCTGTCATATTCTCTGTTAAAGAGCTGCAGTTCAGATTTCTTTGCTTATGTCACATCCACCGGGCCAAAATCACTAATTCTTAAAATCGTTACAGGTCGTTTTTTCCCCGATAGGTAAAATGGCTTCACAATTACTTCAGCTCCATTTTGAAGTCTAATTTCTCTGGCCTGGGCACAGTTCCTTAACCTCGTTCTTTCTTTCCTCTGTGAAACCCCATTTGGTTCACTTTGCAGAAATGGCTACATCAGTGGTCTGGTTTAGCTAAGTTGTTTGAACGTGTAATTTCTGAGCAGAGTCGGTGGGGCAGGGGGGAAGGCCAGCTGGCTGGGGGATCAGATGAGTCGAAACACAAAACCAGTACTTTCATCCATGCTACCCTCTCTTCCCGACACAGGCGCCACACTTACAGTCAAGATGCAAAGTTGGAAAACATCCCAGTTTCATTTAAATGGGAACAGAATGATGTGGGATGTTCTGAGAGTAGCATCTTCCCTTTTTCCTCCTTTATGACTTCAGACATTTCTGCAGGGACCTTACCACATAACTGATGTTTAAAATTTCAGTTATGAAAGGGACCAGATTTAAGGACACTGACGAGGGGCAGCAGTGCTAAGGGAGGCCTTCAATCCGCCTCTACCCGGAGCATCATCTTCATCTGTCTCCGTGCTGGTTACCAGTCTGCTGTCATTGCAGGTCAGCTCCTTGTGCTCGATCCCTAACCCTTTCAAAATGGCTCTTGGGTTGGTGATGCAGGTGGATGTTCCCGAGAAACTGGGGTAGCTAGAGTTTTGCATTCAATTTCATTTATGACCTAAACTTTAGATTCGAAAGCGTGATAAGACAACAAAGTAGCAGCAAAGTTCCCGATGTCCTATGAAGTTAATTTCCTACCAAATGTCCCAGAAAACAATTAAGTATAAAACAAGAAGTGTGTGGCTCAGAGAGAAGGAGGGGTGTAGGCTCTGTCGATGGTTTAAGTCAGGAAGGATATTTTACATTTACAGTGTGAAAGGATGAGGAATCGGTAAAAGTTGCTGCGTAACCTCCTGCAAAGTATCTAAATGCTTAAGCCTCAAATCTTTACCTATCAAACATGGTTAGTACTCAAACACATTTTGTAAGATTGTTTTGAAGATTAAATGAGAAAGTATATCAAAAGATTTAACACAGCTTAGTGCATAGAACTGCTCAACAAATATTTAGTGCCATATTATTGTTATTATCATCACCACCAGAAGTTTGTTCTTCAGGAAAATAACATAAAAGAAACAGGTTTCGGGAAGCTTGCTTTAGCCATGGCAGAGGGTGGAGAGGGAAGATTGATAAGTTAGGGAGAGCAGGTAGGAAGTGGTTCCTGGATCCCAGAGAAACGGTGGTGGAGCTCTGATCTAGGGTGGGAACAACTGGAATGCAGAAGAAGAGACAGCCGTGGAGAAAATCAAAGCAACCCAAGACATCCAGATGGTTGAAAATACCATAATTCCCAAGAGTTAATAAACTCTTCATAACCTGTGAAAGCCCATTCTCCATTTGAGGGAACAGATGTATGTTTACATATTTACTTGACCATATGGAGGAAAGCAATCCCAAGGCAAGACTGAATTATTTTCTTTAATTTCCAATTACTATCCCTTAGAATTTAAGAATTCTGTTTTGTGTATCATTCTTTCTCTTCAAAGCACAAACACTTTCAAAAATATATAAGGTGGCTTCCCTGGTGGCGCAGTGGTTGAGAGTCCGCCTGCCGACGCAGGGGACGCGGGTTCGTGCCCCGGTCCGGGAGGATCCCACGTGCCGCGGAGCGGCTGGGCCCGTGAGCCGTGGCCGCTGAGCCTGCGCGTCCGGAGCCTGTGCTCCGCAACGGGAGAGGCCACAGCAGTGAGAGGCCCGCGTACCGCAAAAAAAAAAAAGAAAGAAACAAAAATATATAAGGTTAAAATCCTATCCCTTCTGGGTTAACAGTACCCAAAGTTTCTTGTGAGGTTCTCTTTTGTGAGAACCCATTCTTGGGATAAGTTATTGACTCTTCACAGTTTTTAGGGCTCCTAATCATACTGTGTTACGCTTGCTAAAATGTTTTAAGCCAAAGCCACAAAGATCTTCTGTGATATCTGACTGATAGAAAGACTGATTTTCTCCAAATAGTAACTCACTGTGTGTTCAGTATTCACCTTCTCTTTCTTACATTCTAAGTCATTAAACAGTGAGATTTTACCTCTTACGACATAACATGACGTTAATTTATAGTATCCTGGGTAGAGTTTTCATCTTTTTAAGGCAAACATTACTTTTCCTAGGTATAGGGTCAAAGGTGACACAATTTTTAAAATGCGGTTTAGATGTCAGTTTAGTTACTTTATAAGAATGCCATTGAAAAAAGTGATAATGTGAATGATAATTTATTCTTTCAAGAGAAGAAAACTGTATCTCATGAAATAATTAAGATACATACACCTGTCATCTACTAACCGCTTTAAGAAACTCTCAATGTATATCAGTTATTTGTTGAAATAGTTTATCTTGGAGGCAAAGAAAAGGATAAACAGACAAGTTCATAAAAATTTCCATTTTTGTTTTTACATTTCACTCCCCATTCATTTTATTTTTATTTATTTAAAAAATAACTTTTAGCAGAATATCCTACAAAGTATCAAGTACTGTAATGAAATTTCGTTGCACAGGGTATGGTAACCTGTCACAAGGTACACAATAAAACTTCCGTTGGCCAGGTATACCTTATAAGATCCCTAGCTTGTCCATACCGATCCCCAGCTCAACCTTCTCTTGATTTAATGCTTGGGTGAAGTCTGAATTTCACTCTGACAAAGCAGAAGGAGGCCCCTTTCTGGAACGCACGAGGATGCCTCTGTGCTAAATCCTTTAACGCACGGAAAAATGAGTCAGTAACTGAAGGACAGTTTGCTAACACATCCCAGGAAGCTCTGGTCTGAGGGGGGGTCGTGGATGGATGCTGAAGAGCTGCCCATCTATCCTTTAAGTTCCCTTGCACCGAAGCCAGGAGAGTGCCATTTTCGATAGAAAATCCGTACAACTGTTTTTGGGGAGATGGTGTGCATTATTCAGTTTTGAGCCTCAACATTAGCCTTCAGCACTTGTAGCCAAATGAAGCCATGGGTGGAAAAGAAGTGTGGAATGCAGGCAAGAGGGAATAAAGGGAAACAAGAAAAGAGTCATGGAAAGACTCTGAAAAAAAGGAAGTGTAATTAGAGGAAGGAGTAAAGCAGGAAACGGCGGAGACGAGGGAAGGCTGCAGCATGAAGGTTCGAGCTGCCAGAAGAGAAGAGTTGTATGTTTGGAGAACAGTGAATATCCGCTCTGGCAGCAAAGCAAACACTAATACTTCAATATTGGTGGTGTTTTTAAAAGCCAGTGGAAAGGAGCTAAAACAGCCCATTCATCCTACTTACTTTCTAGCTTGTTCAAGGGCGACTTTAGTACAAATTGTACTATGGGTGGCCGGCAATAAATATACCAAATGCATTTCTTTTTTTTTCTTTTAGAGGAGAAACTTTATTTCTTTTTTTTTTTTAACTTTTTTAATTTTTAAAATTTTTTGGCCATGCCACACGGCATGTGGGACCTTCGTTCCCCGACCAGGGATGGAACCCGTGCCCCCTGCAGTGGAAGCGTGGAGTCCTAACCACTGGACCGCCAGGGAAGTCCCATCAAATGCATTTCTTTGTTTACACTCTTCATTTGTAAACACGCACAACCAGAAAATTCTTCAGCAAGCCTGCCTGCATTTACTCTGCAATCTTCTCTCCAAGGCCTGGTACTAAATGAAGAGCAGTTGATACTTTGAAGAAAAAAAAAAAACTGAACGGCACAAGATGTTCTGAAAGAAAAACTAGCCAATTTTTCTGAGTATAAACACGTGAACTCCCTTCCCTTGTAATGTTGCCTCTGAATAAAATATCACATGTGAGTCGTATGTATTTCTTCATTTGATAAAATCTGCTTCACAGGGTGAGTGTGAAAGGTGGGAGCGTCATCAAGGAGGCATTTTCCAAGGTTCTTTTCAAGTCCCAGGATCTGTCCTGAGGGAAGCCTTCAGGCCAGAGTCCCAGCCCAACGTGGACGGCGGAAGGGAGAACGCAAACTTGACCCTCTGTGTGACGGTGGGCAAGCTGGAGCGAGTTTAAATGCACACATCTGTCCATGGAAACAGTCCTGCCACTAGTAGAGCCACAATTACCTGAATTTTATGTACGAAGTTTTAGGACAAAACTGTTGCGTGTCACACTGACAAACACTCTCTCCTTGAGCAAACTATTTTTTTTAAAGCTAACTTCCTCTTCTATTTATCAACTTTTATTTTATTTATATATAACTGACATAGAACATTATATTCATTTCAGGTGTACAACATAATATTTGATATTTGTATATGTGTTTCCAAAATGACCACCACAGTAAGTCTAGTTAACACCCATCACTCTATATAGTTGCACAATTTTTGTGTGTGTGAAGAAGACTTTTAAGAGCTGCTCTCTCGGCAACTTTCAAATATACAATCCAGCACAATCACGCTCCTCTGAGCCCTCCGCCCCTCCTTGTGGAGCCTGCACAGCCCCGTTTTGGCAAGACTCCTGCCACGTCAGTTGAGAGAGAATCCCTCACCCTCCGCAGCTGAATACATTCTCACCCCCGCCTTCGCTATATGAGACCTCGGCCTGCCCTTCACCAAGGGCCTTGTTAAGCCAGTTTAACGAGGACTCCCCTATGCTTGATATCAGTGCTCCATCCAGCAGCCCCTAACCCACTCCTTGGGGATAAATCCCTAATTGTTCTTGTATTCACAGCTGAACCCAAATATAACACTGAGATCATCTGACACCTCAACCGGTACCATTTCAGCAAGTGTCAGAATCAGCTTTTCTTTAACAGTATCAGTTGCTCGTGGCCCCAGGCCGTGGGCTCCAGATGTGGAACTAGAGGGTGAGAAGCCTACAGGGTGACAGGCGTGGCAGGGTGCTTGGCCTGGACGTCAGGCGTCAAGCTGCCGTCTGCATCTGACGTCACGGGACCTGAACGCCACGAGGGCACAAGGCAGAAGTGGGATCAAGACAACGGGTTGGTGAGAAGAGTTTTTTAAAGGTCAGATGAATTCAGGGCTCATGGCTTCACCCTCTGCCTGCCTGCCGTCTGGCGCTCAGAGTTGATCTAGCTGAGGATCAGGCCAGTATCCTGGACCACAGGCGTCTGCCATAGGAGCGGCAGCCTTAGCGCCGAAGATGTGAAACCTAACAAGGAAAGGGCATGTGGGGTGAGCCCCCGATGGTGAGCCTCTTGGAAAATGCACGTCTTACGAGAGGAAGAAAGTGGCTCTGAACACTTCTTGCATAAGTCCTTCACCTCCACCATGAATGAGAGGGGCTGAGCGTGACTGGGAACGATGCTGTTCAGCTGAGCTATTTCGAACGTGAGATACGCATCAAAACGACCGGGTGTAATTTGAAAACACCCAAAAACATGAAGTAGTGAAAAAATACCAGACAATCCAAGTCAATTCAATTAATCAGCCATCTAGTTTAATGTGACTAAAACCAAGAAAAATGACTAATGCAGTTTCTTTGAGAATCATCTCCTTTTTTCTCCTTACAAACTGATGAGGAAAATGGTCTAAGCAAATAAGAACCAATTCGGATTTCATTCTCTACCTACTTGCATCTGAATATGATCTTATCTTTAGCAACAAAATTCTCTGGCGCTCTTAAGTGACTATAGATAGTCAATTAAATCCACATTTTAACTAATCATCGTACAATTCCCTCTTCAATAAATTGCATCAGAGCATTATCCCAGGAGGTTTCCCTGCCATTCCTATTCCAAAAGCAAAATGCATATTCTAATTATAATCTTGCAAAAGGTCAAAAATATTTACTCAACACCTTTACTTTGCAGCAAAGTATGAGCAAACTCTGAGTAAGAGTCCTTCCTTGCTTTGGATAAATAATACTCAGCTCCTCATTAAGAAAACAATAATCACAGAATCTTTCATGGAGTTTTCTATCTCTATTCAAATTTCCAGTCCAAAAAAGGAAGCCAACTGTCCTTATTCTTCCCCCATATCATCACTTCTCCTTTATGGTTACAGATCTTTATTCATCCCGGTAACTAACCCAGCCTGGGGCCCCCAGTCTTCCGTCCACACCCCCAGGGTCCCTCATCCTAACACACTGACACAGATATAACTGGAGTGGCCAGGAAGCCAGGAAGACACACTAGGGATCAATTTATCTTTGGCAAGGGAATTGACTAATAGGTTTTTTCCTGTCTCTAATTTCTGTGAGTTCCCTTTGTCAGGGGGATTCTCAGACCAATTCTTTCCTAGCTGTCAAGGGCACCTGCTCTCAAGCCTGGGTTCAGCACCGGTCAGGCCCTCGTACAGCTGTCCGATCTCATCCCTGGTCAGAGCACACACGTCCCTCCGGGACCACGTCAGTGGAAAGGCCCCAGTGCAAGGACGCTCCTGGTTCACGTGGGTCCTTGGCTGAGAGCACAGAGGCAGTGAGCGCAGTCACCATCCCACAAGCTCGTCCACTTCCCCCAGGCACTGGGGGCCCAACAAGTGGAGGTTTGACATAAGGCCAGGAAGCCAGAGGGGACACGCGGCAGAGACTTTCAATAAGATTTTCCTAAATTATTACGGGATGTCAGCCAAAGCCTGGCCCCACCTCAGTTGCGTCACTGGTAAATGATTCACGCGCCTGCTGAAATGGTAGAGCAAGACGTGGCCTTGGTTAAATTTCGGGAAATTGGTGAGTTGTGTGAGCTGCATAAACTCTCACAGTTGGGAGACATTTGAAATAATAATGTTGAATATTTTTCCATCTCTGAGTTTATTTTTTATATTGAGTTCGCGTTTGTCTTGATATTATCAAACTGGTCCGTATCATCAACAGCATATGTAGATGCAATGCACAAACATAAGCGATCCACAGCAGAACATGTGCATTTATCCCACATCGTGTGTGAGTTCAATCCAAATCCACACACATTCATTGCATGCTTCCTTAATGCCAGGCGCCATACTAGCCACTGGGGATATGACAGGAAGCAATGCGGTCATGGTACCTACTCTCATGGAGTTTCTGGTCTAACGTGGTGATTCGTTTCTACAGTCCGTCCCTTAACGTTTCCTTTGCTTTCACTCTAGCTGAACCTTAATTCGCTCTTGCAGGAGTTCCTGCACTAGCCCTTTTTCTGAAGTAGCGAACAGGCATTGAGTACTGATTGCAGGCCAAGCGCCGTGGTAACACTCTACACAGATCAGCTAATTTACTCTGTGCAACAGCCTTGTGAAGTAGGTGCTATTATTATTATTATTTGAGAACCACTTTATTCTGAGTAGTATAAACATAACTCCCTTTATAATATAAACAAACTTTCCATCAATTTCTTCACAGTTAGCCCAAAGGATAAAACCTCTAACTGAATTAGAATTTACATTTGGCCTTAAATATTCTAAAGTCCATCCATGTCAACTATGGAATTTTTTAAAGTTTATTTTATTTTTTTTTTGCGGTAGGCGGGCCTCTCACTGCCGTGGCCTCTCCCGTTGCGGAGCACAGGCTCCGGACGCGCAGGCTCAGCGGCCACGGCTCACGGGCCCAGCAGCTCCGTGGCATGTGGGATCTTCCCGGACCGGGGCACGAACCCGCGTCCCTTGCATCGGCAGGCGGGCTCTCAACCACCAGCGCCACCAGGGAAGCCCCCAACTAGGGAATTTTAATCCTGCCTCTGCTACTTGAAAAAGAGCAAACCTTGATCAACGGTGAAATTCCTAATTTTTGCTGTTCAGCCATTTTTCTGGGTCTTGCTCTCTGATCCTGTACATCCCAGCGTGTTCAATGGATTTGTTATAAACTTCCAAGCCGAAGGGAAATTTCTTGCTCATTGTTTGCCTAAAATCTTGGCTTGCGTTCATCTTTTTAAACAAAAAATATGCTCCCAAAATGCCCACAAGTGCAGCTACTAAAACTCCTTTAAAGAGTTTCTTGCCAGTGGTTCCAGAGCGTGGGCCGTCACATCCGAAGCAAGGTCCTGGAGCGACACCCCACCGTGTGTGGCAGACAGCAAGCGGGGCATGGCAGCAGTCGTCGCTGCTATGATTAACCCCACTTACACAGGAGGAAATGGAGACACCAAGAGACGAAGAAAACTGTCTGAGGCCACAGAACTAGTTAGTGGTGTAAAATCTGAACATGGGATCAGGCAGTCTGACTCCAGAGGCAGACTCTAGACTCTAGATATAGGTATAGGGGTGTGTGTGTGTGTGTGTGTGTGTGTGTGTGTGTAATTAATTTTTAAAATTTATTTTATTTTTAAATGTATTTTATTAAAGTCTAGTTGATTTACAACGTTGTACTTCTACTATACAGCCAAGTGATTCAGTTTTATGCATACACACACACACACACACACACACACACACACACACACATACACGTTCTTTTTCACATCCTTTTCCGTTATAGTATATGTTCTCGAAACACACCTCTGGTCATGTTATTCTCCTCAGGTACCTCCCCTGACTCTTTGCTAATTATTGAATTATATGCAAAGCCCCATTCAGACTTTTTTCACCCGACCTTTGCAATTTGCTGGCCCCCCACTGTGGGTGGCACGTGCTCAGGACTTGGACTATTCACTTCCGCCTGCAAAGAGCCTGCTTCCCGCTGCCCCATCTCTATGCTCTTCCCTCTTCCCGAAGTGCCCTTCCAGCCTCTAGACATGTGCCACCTCCTCCGTTGGTCTTTTTTAAGTGAAAGCCCAAACAGATGCTATTCCTTCTTGCTTAGAACCACCGCATGCTTTACGGGTGCCTCGTTGCACACGTACCTTCTGCCACGTTCTCAGTTATTGTCGAGGCTCGGGGTTTGAAATAGTGTGTCGGAACGTGGAGCTGGGCTCTGATATCAGGTTGGCCCGAGACTGATTCCAGCTCTTGGAAGTTTTAGCTCTGGGATCTTAGGCAAGCTGGATCACCTCTCTCCCTGCTCGCAACCCTCTTATGGCTTCCCACTGCAATTTGGGGTGGGGGAAAGACTTCTGGAGCCCAACATAATTTTTTTTTACAAACACACATTCCTTTAAAATCCAAGCTCTGCCAAGCAAGCATTCCTGACCAGGCTTATTTCGTAAGTCACACCAGTCTCGACCACGAAGCCACCCTTCAGCATCCTGAGTTCGGTTTCTCAAACGCCCCAGCAAGCGTCCCTCAAGCCTTCGCGGTGCTTTTCCTTTCACCTGTAACCTCTCCCGCTGTCTCCTCTGACTCGCTCATTCTGACCCTCGGAGTCTCCGCTTTCAAGTCGTCACATTTTCAGAGAAGACTTCCTGGACCATCTGATCCAGACACTTCCCTCCCTCCTCCACCCTGAAACCCCCCCCCTCCCGCACTGAAGCCAGTTCTTTGCCTTAGGTGTGGAGTGGTTTCATTTGTGTGGTTTGCTTGTGGAAGGTCTGTTTTTCCCGCTAGACGTATAAGCTCCCACGAAGACAGGATGTATCTGTTTGGTTCATCACACTGGCACAGGGAGGTGCTCAAGGCAGAGAAATAAAGAGAGAAATCTCTCTGTACCTCAGTCCCCTCATTGATAAAATGGGAAGAACAATAACCCACCGTCACTGCTTTAAGAAGCTGAGCACAGTCTGCAAGACGAAGCTAAGAACTCAGAGCAGCCCAACTTACACTCCGAACTGCAATCCCATCAAGCGAGCCAGCTGCCTTCTCTCTGGATCCTCCCCACAACTGGGCACAGGGCTTTGGGTATCGTGGGCACCCACGAGTGTTTGCTTTAACTGAATTCAGCTATGCCATCTGAAACCACAGCTTTTCACTTTTGCCAAATATGCTTGATTTGACTCCCATACAGAGATGTGCTTCTCCACGATCATGCGATAAAACATCCCCTCAAGCTTTGCCGTTGTGATCAAATCAGGTGAGTCCATACGTAGGCGTGAGTAATCCTATCCCGGGATCACCAGGCTCTCTCGGTTTCACGCACTGAAGATTCCTCCTTGGGAAATTTTCTTCTGAATTAAAATTTTTAAATCATATGTATCATCATATATTTATGTGATTTGCTTTATACACATATTGTATCACAGACAAGCAAACACTGAAAATGTTTGGAATAAAAGTCCACTGTGCTCACAGCCACATTCAAAATTTAATTGTTGAACAATATCTAATTGTTGAACAAAGACAGTTTGAGAGTTTGTGCAAAGTAGGTCAAGTGTAGGATTTCTAATGGGAAATAGGAGAGGTACTAAACTAAAAATGTGTAATAGTTTGGATGACCACTTAATTTAATGACCAAACCAAGATATCTGTAAGAGTGAAAGGAGCCAGTATTGATTATATTAGAACAACAGAGAAACCTGAACTGTCCCAGGGATGCTCTCCTGTGTTCTGGAGTTTGGGAAACGCGCAGTTCTAACCACACAGCGGTGTAGCGCCAACAAGGGTTTCCCCCTTTCTCCCACCAATCCACCTGTGTCTAGCATTTTCAACTGTTATTGTCTTTAGATTTGATAATATATTAGGATCCCATTCAGCATAATATAATATCACCACAATACCTGATTTTCCCCAGATGAGGTTCACAGAAAACAAAAAAAAAAACTGACCAAAAAAAAACAAGCTGAACGCAGGGAAGGAGAGGGTGTGATGTCCACCTCTCCCGGGTTGGCACCCTGATTGGTTCAGCTCCGCCACGCTACTGTTCCAGGGCTTTATCACCAACTCAACTAATCTGAGCTCACGTCTGAATTAGTATTTTCAAAACGTGTCAGCTCATTACATTTATTGCATTCTAAATGATATTTAAAACTGCCATAAATAGTTTAAGGAGAAAATATCAAGGGCCTGAAATGAATATCTTTAAATATAACGCAATCAGGTAGATATTTTTGCAATGCTTGGTGACATTAATGTGGCGACACTGAGTGACTGTGGACAATTAGAAGATCGAGCAGAGGTCTTGTAAGAAAATTACTCCCAGGTGACAAAACATTGAGAATTCAATGATGCTCTGTTTATTATAGGCTTACATTGGCAACTATCTTCCTAATAAAGACCTACCTGATAACGCACAAAGGAATGGGAACACAGGGGAGTGCTTTTAGAAATTATTTTGTCTTCTTATAGTGTTCTACAATATCGATTTCTAAAGTGCTCCAAACGACAGTGTAAAGCTTGCCGGGGAAAATTCTTAACATAAATTATATGCATAAGAACATAAGATATACTGAAGTACTCACGATTATGAAAATAACTTTAATGTATAACGGCAATGTGCAATAAATTTAATGTTTAAAATTTCAAGTTATGTAAGTGTATAAATCATTTAGGAAGGGAAATCTAGTGAATGCGAAATAAGAAAAAAACCATAATAAGGGCTGCACAAATGGTCTGAATTCTAATGAAAACAGTATGTCATGGAAGCCAATGCATTCATTCTCCTTTTTACACATGTGTTTTTAAAAAACATCCACAACATAAAGCTCTTTATAAAATATTTTTACAGGTCGGGGTATACAAATATTTATCTTCCCACCAAGAAGACCAAAATGTTCGTCTGTATTGAGCTAAGTTTTCCTCTTGTCTTCCTCCCACCATTTTCTTACATCACGGGTAGTTCAATGGACACTTCATTCCTTTTTTTTTTTTTAAAACATCTCTATTGGAGTATAATTGCTTTACAGTCGCTTCATTTCTGCATTTGGTTGTTGAAAATTTTAACCTGGCACCTATTTTGGGTGTAGCTCTTTCGTTACACAATCCTTGGAGTGGACTTAGAAGCCTAGTACCTCTTCTCTAGGCATTTATGATAGAGGGAAGGGAAAAAAATAAAAGACAGGTAGATAGATAACTTCAAAATAATGTAGTAAATGCTAAATGTCACGGAAGAACTACAGTGACTAGACACTACGGGAAATTAGAGGCAGGCCAGCTATTTACACTTTGGGACAATGAAAAGGCAACGGTACTTAAGTGGAGCCATGGAAGATTGGCAGGATTTTGATCCGTAAAGAGTAGCTGGGAGGATAATGCAGATTGCCAACTTGGCATGGTCAAGGCCAAGGGGCAAGAAAGCACATGGTTCATTCACCAGATGGCAAACAATAAAGGCGAGTCCATTATAATGACTTCCTAAGGAACCTCAAGGAAAGAAGTGGAAGATAAGATCACCTGGTGTTTAATTAACAGGAAAGATAAGCTTAGAGAACTGAAATCTTCCTAAGAAGGTTGGTTCAACTTCTTTTCCGTCTTCTCTGATGAACAGACATTTTATGGAGCCAGGAATCAAGAGAATTGGAGGAAAGAAAGAAAAATTTCTAGAGGTAAGGAAAGTACAAAAGAAGGGCAGACATTTGAATGAAGTAACATACATGCTCTCTGTATACCAGGAACTAAGAATAGCTTTGAAATAAACAGTTTGAATTTGACGGAAGTATACAGCACTGAAAAGATTTCAAGTAGGTAAGTAAGACAAAGTAATAATGTTGAAATTTTGGAAGTGATTCGGAAATGGTAAGTGCGAATAAAAAACAGAAAATTGAGCTCCACTTTGGCAACGAGTTTTGATTGCCATGATGAAAAATGTATAATGCAAGTCATGTGAGTTCATTTAAAAAAAATATTTATAGCGGTTTGTGTTTGGAAAATTTCTTTAAAAAATTTCCATTGAGAAAGAGGCTCATATTTGCAGCTTTTGATGGCAGTATGATTTTAAGCAGGAAGAGGAAGAGAAAGGATATCAAGGGAGCCGCAGGAAGCCAGCAAAGAAAAAGCAGAATTCAAAATCAAATATAACTTCGATGCAGTCCATGAAACAAAAAAGATCTGGTGCCTCTATTAGTCAAAGAACCACTCTGCTAAAGGGCTAACCTTGAGAGGGAAAAGGGGACATCTGAATGCTGTAATGCCCAAAAGAACAGAGAAATTGATTCACAAATACTAAAAGACACAAACGTGTGATAAAGAGGTGTGAAGTTACAAGTGTCTGGAGCTCCTAACAGAGTTATTACTAAGATTCTTCACTCTCAACCCTGGAAGGTCATGGCTTTCAGCTTTGTAGCCTCTGAAAAGTCAGAAACAATGCCTTAACTGTGTTTGTTGAATGAATAATCGAGCAACAAAGTAAGGAAAACTTGGATAATGTATTTTCTCAAAGTGAGGGAATCTGAGATAAACTTCAAAAATGTTGTATACCTGGAAAGAGAAAATCAAAGAGAGGCACTTAGAAGACATCCTCTCAGTGTGGAAGTCGTGATGTCAAGAGCTCCCAAAAAAGTCCATTGAGCTGGCAGGAAGTAATGCCCTTCAAGTCTCGCTTCAGAGCCTCCCAGGGAAAGGCTGATAAACTTGTCCGGGAAGACAAGGCCAAATAAAGCTGGAAAGGGCTTTCTGTTGGGCCTTCGCCATAACTCAGCAGGGGCTTCTCTGTCTTAATTTTGAGGAGGCAAAGAAAAATAAAACCTCCTGTCCGGAAAGCAATGAGAGCTACTGAAAGTAAGAGACATTATCTTCCTGCGTAGGGGGTGGCGGTCTAAGAGGTGATAGGCATGTGACGTTGCCAGGACAGTCAAATTGGAAAGTCATGTGCTAATTTAACAATCAACGGAACAAGTTAATTAGAGGATTTAGTCCACAAGAATGTTCCTTCCAAATGGATTATTTTTTTCTTCGGTCTGGGGACAGATCACCACTATTTATCACACACACACAAAATTTGAGGTCCTTGTGTTTTTAGTTACCCTTATAACATGACCCATTTTAAAATGCATCACAAATGTTTACAGCCTTTTGCATCTCTTGCATGTTTTACTACTACTAAAAAAAAAAAAACCTCTGTCTTATGGATCAGATGTCTGTTTGCAAACAAAATACTATTGGAAGAATATATTTTCCAGGTGGACTACAGACGAAATAGAAATAATTCAAATACATTTAAAGCGTAATGAAACAATCTGAAGTCATCAGTGACAAAACCTGCTTTGTCAAGTATTCCTTAAAAATTGGTGAAGATATCAGTGTCGTACTTAATATAGAAAATATGCAAAGTATAGTTAAAAGAAACAGACTGCCAATTTATATTCTTCATAACATAATGAATCTGTTGACAGTACGTATATTGCTGTTATTTATAGTCCCATGGTGACAAGAAAATGTCACCAATTACTGGCTACAATGACAGAACACAATTTATTCCTAATGATTTATATCCCTTAGGAAAAAAAAAAAAAAAAAAAAAAGCAGGCTACTAAAAGACAGCTACCATTCTGTTCCCCAACAGCAGTTTTCTAACTGGAAGTACGTCTGCAAAGAATAACACGTTATTTTTGTTAATGAGGGTTTGCATAATTTACTTATATAACACCGTAAGTGACAAACTAAAATAAGGTACCCTAAGGTACATTTTTAAAACAGATCTAACCGAAATATCATGTTTGTAGAGCAGGCTTTCCTCAACTAACATATCGTATTCCATTTTAAACCTAGATCTCTTCAAAGCTGCATGGACTTTCAGAGTGTGGGAAATAAGAATAAGGTACTAAGTCAGCCTTTCAAATAGACGTTTACTGCTCATCCTGGATCATTAAGAACCACAGGTTGAAAGAAACATGTATTTGAGTACACCAGTTATTTACAAAGAAATTTAGAGCGATGACACGAGGAAGGAGAAAGAGGGAGAGAGGGCCTGGTAATGAAAAAGCAGGAACGTAAACTAGACATTATAATACAATTGAACTAAATTAGTAAGATCAGAGGATGTGAGAAGAGAGCCGAAAGTAAATTCTGATCTCGTAATCTGTAGGAGGAAATAGGAACTGGGAAATAAGAGTTTCATGGAAAATTCCAAAGAAATCCAAAGTTGAAATTACAAAGAAATTTATGAAAAAGCAAGAGGAAGGGAAAAATAGCAAGTAATGGCTCTTTTGAGTGGTTCCAGTAACATCACAGTAAGACAGATCAGAATTGAATTAAAGGGCCATAAAAGGGAACTTAATCATTGAAAACATATTTTGAGGACAGATGCCAGGCTTTTTAACATACTGCTGATACATGTCCTAGGCACTAAAAATAACTGAGCAGAAATGTGATGTTACTATCATTAAAATGGCGCACGCGCGCAAGAGAGAGAGAGAGAGAGAGAGAGAGAGAGAGAGAGAGAGGGAGTGTGTGTGTGTGTGTGTGTGTGTGTGTGTGTGTGTGTGTGTGTGTTTTGAGGTCCCCAGAAACCAAGGAGACATAATGAATTGGGAAGACGCTCAGTGAATAATGAAAATGATTAGGTCTAGGAAGTAGGATCGATTCATCAAAGAATATGACTATTGGGACTAATTAGTTTTGAGAAAAGACGGATGAGAGTCTTGCTACTCAAGTATGAGAAGGATTATGACATGAAGATGAGGACCAAGACTGCTCCATTTCATGCCAAGAACCTAGGATAAAAGTCATGAAAGAAATTCTAATTAAACACAGATACAGGTAAATTCAGAAGAATCGCAGTATCTAGTTCAGGTGTATCTCTCCAGACTTCCTGACGGAGAGTGAGGCTGGCATCTCACAAGGTCTCTGTCAGACTTGCAGATTACGATATTCAATTATCTGGCAGATTCGTTAGCCATACAAAACAGAATTGAGTTTTAGAGATAATTTCCCCTAGAAACAAGCTGATAATCACATGAATATTCTTTCAGTGCAATAATAACCTGAGCCAGATTGTGTTTTGAGCCTGTAGTACCTCAAGAAAGACACAGATAATAAGACACGGGGAAGCTTGGGGTAGAAATGATTCATGTATGGAAATCAAGTATGGCCATGGTCAAAACAACAATATATGTTCCACACCAAATCTTTCTTTGAAAAGTGCACGAAAGAGGAAGAGACAGTGTTATTGACTGTTTTTCGTTTGTTAAAACTGGCTTGATTACCTTTTTTAAAAGATTGAAATATTTAAGTAATGTCATTTTTGTTTTTGTTCTTTTAATTGAAGTATAGTTGACTTACATTAGTTTCACATGTATAACACAGTGATTCCATATTTTTATAGACTATGCACCACACAAAGTTATTAAAATATCATTGACTATATTCCCTGTGCTGTACATTACATTCCTGTGACACTTATTTTATAACTGGTAGCTTGCACCTTTTAAGCCCTTTCACCTATTTCATCCTTCCCCTTCTCCCCTCCCCTCTGGCAACCATCAGTTTGTTCTCTGTATCTGTGAGTCTGTCTTGGTTTTGTTCTTTTTGTTCATTTGTTTTGTTTTTTAGATTCCACATAAAAATGAAAACATACAGTATTTGCGAGGATACAGAGAAAAGGGAACCCTCATGCACTGTTGGTAGGGATGTAAACTGGTGCAGTCACTGTGGAAAACAGTATGGAGGTTCCTCAAAAAACTGAAAACAGAACTACCGTGTGATCTAGCAATCCCACTCCTGGGTATTTATCTGAAGAAAATAAAACACTAATTCGAAAAGACATATGCACCCCTATGTTCATTGAAACATTATTTATAATAGCCAAGATATGGAAACACACTAAGTGTCCACTGACAGATGAATGGAGAAAGATGTTTTACACACACACACACACACACACACACACACACACACACACACAGAGGAATATCACTCAGTCGTAAAAAAGACTGAAATCTTGCCATTTGTGACAACATGGGTGGACCTCGAGTGTATTTTGCTAAGTGAAACAAGTCAGAAAAAGAAAGTTATTTTTGTATTTATCTATTAAACATTTGGGACCTGCTTGCCAGGTATGGCAAAATACTCACCAAAAACTTTCTTCCTTAGTATCACTGCTAAGCAAATTTCCTAAGCTTATATAATGAAATACCATACAATACTTATACTTAGATAAAACTCTTCGCACTGAAACAAATTTATTTTAGGAATCTGAAATGACTGTGAAAACAAAAGATAACAAAATTTTGTAGGCAATAATGCATTAGCTTAAGGGTCACAGCCCCACTCCTTGTAGATGTAATACTTAGACACACACAGAAGCAAAGGACACTTGGATTATATTTGATTGACGCAAATAATGAATCTAATTTTTCTTTTGCTACTTTAGGTTGTTTATTAGATTCTCATGCCTCACATCTTCGCTTCAACGGACGTATCGTAATCCAACGTGACTCTCCTCCCTTGAGGTAAATCCTCAAGAAACAACTTTGCAACATTAGCTTTGTAAGGTTAACCAAAAATATAATAATGCACATTTTAAAAAAATTGTTTAATAAGGAGGCACAGTTTGAAGGAACTCAGACACAAAGACACTGGGTAAATGATCCAAGATTAAAAAAAAATGAGTTAATGATAGAATCAGAATTAAGAGCCCAGATCTTTCCACTTCTAATCAAGTGTCCTTAGCACTCTGCCTATGAAACTCTTTTCTTAAAATAGGAGGATTATATCTTAGGCTAAGAAGTGTGAAACAAATTCAACTACACAGAAGCTCAAGGTGACATGGAAGACATTTAAATTTATAAGACTTTTTCCTTCTCTTTGAAAAGCAGGTGATCTGAGGGGACCTTCACTCTACTATTGTCTAGATTCCAGGAGATTCCACACAAGAATAGGCTGTGTATTATAGTGGTTTTGGAACTAGATGGTGGATTTCAACCCTGGCTTTGTCATTTAGTCCCCGTGGGACCTTAGCAAGATATTTGGAGTCTCTAAGCCTTAGTTTTCTTTCCTTGGTTAAATAGGGATAATACTAACCTCAAAAGGTGTCAGGCGGACTACAACAGGTGCTCAATAAAATCCAAATATCTATCTCTGTCTCTGCCTCTATCTCTATTCTACTCTGCCATTTGAATTTTCACATAATGACTTTTCTAAAGAACAATAACCACAACGTTCACATCCAAAATCCTTACCGATTATCATTGTTGCAAAATGACTCTTTTTTCCAAAATGCTCCTATAGAGTAGTGACACTTCCCACGGGATGTCGAAGTATTCTGGAGAATACAAACTGTTCCTTCCAGGAATGATGGAACGTCATCAGGGCAAAATCAGAATTGGTTGGAGTCATAGGATTTTTGTGGGTGAAAACTTCTAATTAAAAAAGGGTAAGAAAGGTATTTCATGGGAAGGGTCAACCTAAGCGCTGACTCTTTCTGATATTTCTTCAGGAGATGAAATCTTGCCTGACAGCTGTCAACTATCACTGAGCTATACATTTAGTACAAATTACCTGAAATATGGTGGTAGTAACCAGGACTCATGGATATATATGGCAATATTCTTATCCCTTAAAGTACAAACTTTTCACCTCCCGATAAGTTCCTTTTCATCGATTTTTATCCCTTCAGCAATCACTCTTGGAATAGATAGGTAAAATTATGAGAATACTTTAAAGAAACATCGCTCCTCTTCTGACCCTCGGCACTGATCTCAGAAGATTTTGAGATAGAATGATAAGTACATTCAATGTGCTAATGGTGAAATCATGAAGTTCACATCTGGACCCTTACAGATGCAAATGCGGACAACAAGAGCTACTGGAACGTAAGTCCTTTGCCTCATACGGATGGCATTGAAGGGCCCAGGGGCCCAGCGTTAGGGCACCGCTGTGCCTTTATCAAGCCATCTACAGAACTCAACTGTCCTGACATAAAATCCTAATCAGGACTGAGGCCCATTGGCGGAAGGGGAATAAGGTTTACTACTAATAATTTTGCAGCCTCCTTCCTTGTACCGTCATGGTGTTATCCAGTGGTTCCCGTGGGGAATACGTCTGTTGCAAAGCCCTCATTATAGCCATGGCAAAGATAAATACAAAGTCAAGAGGTACAGGAAACCTATTTGATGCAGTGATTGTGTTGAGATTTGGCAGGACGCAACTAAAATGTATGGGGATAAAATACTTTCAGACTCTGTTCTTCAATTGCTAAGGCTCTTAGTCTAGTAGTAAATTAGTGTACTGGAATAGCACGAAATAGGATTCTTGCTGGATACTGTATGGTAACTGAATGTCTTGTTCTAAGGGCTGATTCAGGAAAAATGGAGAGATAACTGTCTCTTTTGGGTCTATACTAGATCTGCTATTATTCGCTGTCCATTTTGTTTTCTAATAAAACCACTGCATATTCCCTCAAAGGCGCATCGATTTTTAGTTTTCGATAACATCTTTTTCACACTGGTTACTGTTTCACAAACTGCAATGTGCACTCTTCTGTATGACGGCTTTATGTCATTGTGCAGATGACGGTCTGTCCAACTATCTTCCTATGGCCTTTCTTTTTTTATTTTCCTACTGCAGCAACATTCTTCCAGGTTGTGCACTCGTCTGTGACTCTTTATGTTTCTTTCTCACATGACAAAGTCCTGCCAACCCTGCTACAACCTGCCTCTCTATTCAACATAACGTCTTCCTAGTATATGTTGAACCATGGCTCATCAATTCCGAGTTGGCCTTCATACAGTCCGTTCAACACTGCTTTAGGATGTCGACTGGACAGACAGGACCCACAGGGACAATCTCAGACCTATCAGCATGACATTTACAGTTCTTCGCAAGTGGATTCCACTTAACTGTCAACTTTAACTTCCAGTGTTCCCCAAGAGGATTCTCCTAGAATCTCTGGGTGGCCTCCTTGGAAGGCTACCATTGTTCGCTTGTGGCTTCCAAGCATTTCTTAAAGTTTTTCCAACTGTAAGCATGCACTACTTTTCTGCCATATTTAAACATATTTGACCGCCTTCAACACCCTGCTGGAATACTACTAATTCTGCAGAATCTTTCCTTTTTTAAGCCTTTATCGCTTTTCTCTTTTCAAGGTGCCATTTAGCCACGTATTTCATCCAGTTGCTTCGTCTTCTAATTGTTTCCTCTTTGTAAAGCCCTGTATCTCCAAGTCCATAAGGCTGAGAGCAAAGGGTCCATTTTATTCCGTAAAAACATCTCTCAAAGTATTTCGTATAAGGGTGTTCACAAAATATGTGCATAACGCCTCCTGACTCTGCAGGTTTCATGCTTTATTTGTTAATGAAAAATAGATCTCAGTAACTGCTTCTGATGTTATATGTAACTTCCACAAACCTATGTAAGTCTGTTTTTCTACACTACATTTTTTTGCAATGTCTAAAGGCTACACATTATACTGCTAGTGGCTGACTGTGCATTCCTGAAAATGTTTACTTTCAGTTAGCATTCTAGACCTCTCAGAATCTACCAAGCCTGCATTTAGCATCTAAAAACGACTGTTTCTGTAAAGGTATCTCACAAATTTTACCCCACTTCTTTAAAAAGGTTTAACAGCACTACTTTTTATGGATGTCTCCTTGCCAAAATTTAAGTAGATTAGTATATATTTATTAGACATTATGAAGTATCCCCTAATTAAATTAAATGACATTTCCAAAAGCAAATTATGGGAAGAAAATCAATATAAATTCCTACGCCACAGACTATATCTAAAACTTCAGCTAAATTAAACATAAAAAAAGAAAAAGAAATATACAAAAGGGAAGAAAATAAAGTAGCTATTTGTTCTAGGGGTAAAGTCAACATTTCTATGCATAGCAAAGCATAAAAGAGTAAATAATATAATTGACGACTGTATTTTAAAGTTTCTAAAAAACTGTATCAAAAATAAAACAGTTTGGCCCATTAGGGAGGCCAAATAAATAATAAATAAGTAAATAAAACAAAATTAAACTGAGGAAAATATTTACAAAACACTAAGATTTAGCTATTTTAAAAGAGACTGTTATTGAGACTCTTGTTTTGTGAAAACTATGCAATTCAATAAGAAAACGATATGTATATAATGTACCTGAATACTACACCTCCTGCATCTTTTCCAGCAGCCCATGGGTTGATGGAAGGAGTCTTGCCTCCCGCTGTTACTACCACCTTCTCTAAGCTTTTTTATTTCTTTAATTAATAAGGATGTAGAAAGTTTGTGGAAATGAACTTGCTGCTACTCTGAGCCGAGGAAATACGGAGTTTCTTGGCACCTAGAATCTCTAATAAGGAGCGTGTAGCCGTTGAAGCAAAGGTGGAATCCTGATAGAGTTGAAGACCTTACGTCTGTGCTGTGCCCCAGCTCTTTTACACTTGGAGTTCATGTCATTATTCATCACTACTGTGGAACTTACACATATGTCTATGAGCAGAAGGCCTGCACTTCAGGAGATGTTTATTTGTATCAGGTCCTCCTGCAACCAAACCTGTCTCATCAAGGCCACACGTACACAAGGTGGAAAAAGGCAGAGTCAGCGTCCTAATGTCCTTGAATGTCATCTCTTCTTTTCAGTTTCCTAATGTCCTGGAAGACCCATTTCTCCACATACCCCAACAGAATAATGGGCAAAGGGCATAAATTGGCAATTCATGATAGAAGAAATACAAACAATACACACACATATATGAGAATATATTCAATCTATTACTCAAATGAATATAAATTGCAACAGTAAGATACTATGTTTCCATCAAGCTGCCAAAATTTTAAAGCATGGCAACATTCCTTGTCAATGGCATGCGGAAAAGAGCACATTTTTACACTTCTGGTGGGAGGGCAAATGGATACAGGATTTTTTTGCAGGGCATTTTGACAGGGTATATCAAATGCTTTAAACTGTACGTAACTTTGGCTCTGATATTCCACTTCCAAGAATTCAACCAAAGGTATTAGGGGATACAGAATTAGGGGCAAAGATTTAGCCACTAGAATTGTTATTACGACACGATTTACAAAAGTGAAAATTCAAACAACCTAGGTGTTCAGAAGGAGTGGATATATTAAACAAATTATGATAAATCACAGCACAGAACACTGTTATGCTGAAGAATAATATCTAATAATGTGGAGAAACTTAGGTCAAAACAGAAATTGCAAAAATTCCAATTAAAAAATATATACACAGATAAAGAATGAAAGTGCAAATACCAAAATAGAAAGTAGTGAATATTATCCATATGCCTCTCTGTGTCTTCAAATGACATGTAACGCTAAGTAAATAAAATAGACAAATTAAGGGCATAGATTTAAACACTCATAACATTTTACATTTAAAATTGCTTGGTCTAAAGTTCCATTTTTATTATGTCTGTCATCACCTGTCATTTTACTTGGGTTATTGACACAGTACCATGCAAATAATAATTAAATGCTTAAAAAATTCTAATCATTATCTGAAGCCTAAAACTCTTTAGATAGGTTAATTCAAATAATTTAGTTCACCTATAACCACATTTTGTACCTTACAATCTATACAGTAGTGCTCCAGTCACAGTAAATGAGACACAGTCCATTATAAGGGAATGTTTTACACTTGCTTTCTGCAGCAACTGACATTTCATTCAAGCACTTTCAAATCCCCCAGGAGTCTCCAGCTGATGTATGTCAAAATTTTAAGATCTCTCTTTGTGAACTTTAACAGCCCTATAAAAACCAGTTGGAAGAGCAAGCCTACTTCCTACTGATTACTTTGATAGTAACCAATTTAAGACAAATCAATTATTCAGTTTAGTTTAAATAATCATTTCACAAAGTCAGTTTTCCAAATTTAAATATGCAAATAATAACTAACACTCTGGCTTTTCACAGCCTATTTTTATTTCTCTCAGACATATCACTTGTGTTCTATTTTTTTTTGGCTCCCTTTTGAGTATTTTTAAACAATGAATGTTTGGTAATTCCTCAAGAGTGTTTGCTAATAATCAAATCCGGTTGCATAATTTTATGTTTGTAGACATGCGTTTTGTTTTTAAGCAAAATAGACAGCA
This sequence comes from Inia geoffrensis, assembly GCA_036417435.1. NCBI lineage: Eukaryota > Metazoa > Chordata > Mammalia > Artiodactyla > Iniidae > Inia > Inia geoffrensis. Next base: position 36,381,616 of record CM070919.1, on the reverse strand, counting down.
TAGCTAGTGCAAAACCGTGTGGCAGTTACTAAGGTGGCAAGACTTATATTTAAGCTATTAATTTAATCCTTAAGGCAAAGGTCATAAACACACACTTAGGTATGTATACATGTATACAGGCATGTGTATGATTTATATATAATTATATATTTGTATCTATTTTTATTTTGTCATATCTATTTATTATATATGTATTTATTATACAACTATTTTATTATATATTTATATGTTTACATGTAGATTGTACACACACACACACACAAACATCAGTGATCAAGGTGATAACGAAATAGGATGTTCCCTACGTACCTATATCTGGAGTACTGAGAACAATCCTCTTATTTCAGGCTCCAGAATATTGATAATTTACCTGTTTTCTATTAAACTCTGGATGTGCTTTTTCTTTCTTTTCTTTCTTTTCTTTGTTTTTAACAGCTTTATACTGTTTTAAATAAAATCTCAATTTTGAATAAGAATGTATTTTCCCCCAAACCTTTAAATGACATGAACTGTCAAGTCCATCAAATGTCATCAATTTATACCACACCGACTATGCTATGCTATGATTTTCATCAGTGTAGATTGAAATGTACCTTTTTAAAGTACACCTCTCCTACAGCAAACACTAAACTAATGCTATCACAAAGTTGTAAGATGAAAAGCACCTTACAGGATAACAAGTGCTGAGGAATTCACAGTTACCTAAGTTTATATTCCAAAGATCTCTCTCCTCCAGATCCTTCAGAGGCCAGACTTCACTTCCCCCTCAATCTCCTCCACTTTCATCTTACTACTCCTTCCTTTTCCTTAGAAAGAGGCTGAAATGTCCTCCAATATCAAAATACCCCTGCCCTTGTGTTCCCCAGGAGTTACACCTAACTCTCTCCTTTCTTAGTTAAGATTTGGAAAGGATAACCTACATTTACTGGTGCCACAGTTTCTGTTCATCTCCCCACCCACTACACAGAAATTAAGATCCTCTGTGCAATCCAAAGGATATATTTGGCACTTCACTTACTACACTTCTGGAAAGTTATGACTCTGTCAATCATGTCCTGTCTCTTTTGTCTTCTGTGAACTGATCTGTTTGGTTTTCTTTTTGTCTCTATGGAACGTCCCTCTTTGTGTCTTTCACCAGTGCTTCCTCTGTACCTTTATGTTGAATATGGGTGAACTCAGTATTTATCTTCATTTCTCTTCTTTTCTCACTTTATTTGCTTTTGGGGAGAGGCTTAATTTGCCCTGTGGCTTTAACTGCAATGATAGAGATCATAAAGAAAAGGTTTCTAAGCAAAATGTAACTTGAATTTTATATATACACACACATATATATATATATATATATATATATATATATAATTATATATGTAATTACATTTTATTATATATTATATATAAAAATTATAATATATGATTATATGTATTATTACATTTTATTATATATAAATTTTATAATATATATAATATATGTATACATATAATTGCTTAATATATTCTGAATTTTCATGTCCCACAGACATCTCAAATACAACCTGTCCTTCTCGGAATTACTGACTTTAACACAAACAATATGCTTTAACCTCCAGCTTGGATTATAGCATCGCTTCCATGTTAGAGGGTCTTTTGAAGTGTCTTCCTCCTCTCTAACACCAACACAATGAATTAATCATCAAGTCGAACCTATTTGAATCTGTCTCCCTTTCCTTTCCATCTCTTTGTTCAAATGTCTGCATTTTCTCACTCTGATAATTATACCACTACCTGATTGGCCAGTTTGCTTTCAGCTTTGACCTCCAGTTCTGTATTCCCTCAGCTACAGTTTCAGTTCCAAATTCAGGCACTGGGTGAGGTGAACACAGAGACACAAGGGTGAACAGGGCCACGGCCCTACGGAGCTTGCTCCCTTTGTGGGAAAGACAGCTAACACTCTACACTGCTTTCTGAGTACTTTGCACAAATGTAAATATGGCTGGAATATTCCTCTATACGAAAATTCTTCCGAGACTCCCACTACCTACAGGAAAAAGCACAAATTCCTTAGCATGGCCATGAAGTCCCTTTGCAACATGGTCTGGGGCTACCTGTACAGCCTAAACTCTCATAACTCATCCACACAACACCCTGTGTTCCAGGCACCAAACAGCCTCTGGCTCTTGGAACAGTCCCCAGGGATTTCACACTCTCTCCTTCACTGCTTTGTCTACACCTTGCATTTTTACACATCCTTTGAGCCTGTGTAACAATGCCACCTCCTTCCTCCTTTATAAAACCTTTTTTCCTCTCCTGCCCTCAATTTCTGTGGAGGAATCTGCTCTGTGCTGACACTGACTTCACGTACTGTGTTGTCATATTACTTAGCACATTAAAGTACAATTACAATGTAATATCTACTTGCCTGTTTTCCCAACCAGTCTATGAACTTCTAGAGTCAGAGACTATATCATACTCATTTTCTTGTTTTGTAGCCCCTGGTACGATACCTAGCATTTACCATTCATTGATTGAGAAGGTAGTTGACATACTCAATGAGAAATCAATTCCAAGTCACAGCTCAACTTTATTCAGTTTTCAGTTTCTGTGTGACTTGGTATTTAAAGGCACTACTCATAAGACATTTTAAATTGTCCCTTTCTCAAGTTTATACTCATTTGTATCCATTTTAATACGCACTCAGAAAGCTTTTACACTTAGTTTACAGTCTATTCATTATGGCAAACTATCTCAAGTTAACTGATAAAGAGAAGAAAATTCCAATAGAGTGAAACCCTCGTTCAAACTACTCAGTAAATACGGTACAAGATTTTTCACATTCAAGCTTGTGTGTAGGTAAGTGTTAATTAACAGCATTATTATGACCTGAGAAGAATATTCTATAAATAAGACCCCCCTCCAAATCGGTCAGTTGCTTTTCAAACACTTCGACACCCTTGGAATGGCAAATAAACTACGGTTCTATGGCTCTAACACTTATTTTTTCTATTTCAGTGATAATTACATCAATGAACCTGACTCAGCATTCGCTGCTGTTCAATCCATTAATTAAAACAATTTTACTGCTACTACTGTGATTTTTCAAGGATATCAAACCACATTCAAAAATCAAAATAGCATCCATCATCAGTTTTGATTTGTGTTAGTACGGTTTACTTTGATTTCAACTCCACAGTTAAAAGAACATCTGGATTTTAAACAGATGCTGTATATATTCTATATACTTCGAACAAAACTACTTAGAATACAGGTTGTTTTGTAGAAATGGCAATATTCGTGTGACAAGTAGCAAACTGTCAAGCAGTGCCAAAATGCCTCTTAGAATGGAAAATATAAATGTATATAAATACGTTAAGTGATAACAACCATGGTGGTGGACTTTATGGCATTCTTAATTCTACTTTCATGATACTAAATTTTTAAAAAGCTTTATTTCAATCATCACTTTCTTGTGCTCAAGTGACTTGTAACATATCCATGAAGTGAAGGTATTTCATCCAAAGTGAAGCGTATAGAAGCTTTTGCTTAAAGAATTTGACAAGTTGCTGTTTAAACTATAAACACATACCCATCAAGGCGATGTAATTATTTTTATATATTGGAAGCTATTTGACTGTAGTTTGCAAAGCAGCACTTTAATTCTGACCTTGATTTAGGAAGCATGCAACATATTACTTTTGCTATTTTCACATCCCAGAGCACCTAAAACATAAAATATAATTTACAACAGTAGGACATGCCGGAATTGACCATTACATGCGAGAAGAGAGCCCATAATGGAATTTATATTCAAGTTACGGTTTAGCATGTGTAGTAAAACCTCATCAAATTAGAATAACACTGAAATACCACTTATTTCTTGCAGCAACGGAACTCCTCCTTAATTCTCACAACCAATTTCCAAAGTAGGCTGAAAGCTGAAGGAACGGAGCCAGGCTATAGGCAAAAATCCACCTCTTCCAATGATTTGTGGAAAACTCAACGATTAGCCTCGTGTAGAAAAACAGCCAGGAGAGGAATGACGTCTGTGTCACGGCTATAGAAGCATCACAAGTACGGGACATCACAGGTATTCCAACACCACTGGCAGTTTCTCCCACACTATTCTAGAACTTAATTGGTGACAGCATAGCTACGAACCCTCCCATTTCTTCTCTCTCACCTATATGCAGTTGTTCACAAAGAGAAAAAATTGCCCTGCCCACTCTTTCAGAGAACATATTTTGCCCAATGTGGTAATTTGGATCGTAAAATAAAGTTCTCTACTGTGACAGTGATGTAAACATCACTACAACCGTTTATCGAATTGGTTTAAGGGGTATATCTTCGCGGGCCTCTCACTGCTGCGGCCTCTCCCGTTGCGGAGCACAGGCTCCGGATGCGCAGACCCAGCGGCCACGGCTCACGGGCCCGGCCACTCGGCGGCATGTGGGGTCTTCCCGGACCGGGGCACGAACCCGCGTCCCCCGCATCGGCAGGGGGACTCGCAACCACTGCGCCACCAGGGAAGCCCGGGGTATATCTTTTTTTTCAGTATAGTAGCTCAACTTTTAGATTTTATCTATCCATACAGAAAGTAGACTTTAAAACTACTATTTCAAAGGACAAGTAAATTGGTTTTTTGAAGTGTTTTAGTCTGGCAAAGCAAGTACCTATTACACTTAAAAATACTGCACATTAATGCTCTATGCTTCTTGTTAGCCAAATTAGTCCCGGAATACTCTAGTATCTGCACAGTTAGTGTGGCATTAGTGAGGTCCTACCACAGGTATATTGCTAAGACCCCCGGTGAGAAATAAAGTCTTCCAGGAGTGATTTATTTTATTGGGTGAACTCATGAACATCAGTTAAACTGCCTTTTAATTGACTGGCTGTCTAAGTAACGTGCCTTTGAGGGAAGCACCACTTTTGAAATTTCCTTTGGCCAGGAAGGGAAGGAGCACGTTTAACTCTTTGAAGTCTACAGCCATCAGACTAATTATCAGCACCACTCAGTGTACGTTCATTTAATTACAGTGAATTAAAAAGTATGTGGGGTTTTAGAGAAAAATAAAAGAGTCAATAAATGGTGACAGAAATTCCAGGCTATGCAAATTAGCAGTGGGTCTCCTGGAGGAGACCACTTGCTCTCCCTCATTCACCAAATGTACAAATACTTGACTAATGCAGACAGAGGGGGAAAATGGAAGGGGGGCAGGGGACACGCTGTGGGCCAAGACTATGTAGGTACTTGATACCGTGCACCTCACTTAATCGTCACAAACACTTAAGAAGGACATATAATTTTCCACCATTTACAAATAATAATAAGAGGACACCCTTGTTTGGAACTCACTAGACGCCAGGCACCGTTGTTCTAAGCATATTATATATCCGAGCTCACTTAATCCTCACAACAACCCTATAAGGACTGCACGTCATTTGTGATCTTCTGCATTTTACCCTCATGGAAACGGTAGCACAGGAAGGTTAAGTCACTTGCCCAAGGCCACACAGCTGGGAGGTGGTGGAGCCAGTACAATCCCAGGTGGTCCGCCCCCCTCAACACGTTCTCAACTGTTGCCCTCAGAGGAGGCTCTCGAGGTCCCCAGTTACGACGAGCTAGAAGAGGAGAGGAGAGCCAATTCCTCTTGGTCTGTCTAGTGTCAAAGGTCATCTGTTCCCAAGGGGCAGTAGAGGTCGTGGAGACAGGCAGAAGGAGCAAGACGAAGACCTCCACATCTCTGGGGCCAGCAGTACAACTGGCCGAGTAGCCAGGCAGAGGTGGGAAAGTTGGGACCTTGCGCTCTGGGTGACTCGGAGCAAACGGTCTTAGGGGTCGAATGAAAGCGTTTACAGTGATTGTGAATCCAGGCACTTCTCACGACACCGCACTGATGGCTGACAAAGGGTAAAAACACATGCTAGGCTGCTTCTGGGAAAAGATGCACAAATAAACATTTTTTAAAGCTTAAAGCTTGATGTTTTGGAAAAAAAAAAAAGGTCTTTGTTCCTGACATTTACATAGATATTTGGAATTCAGATCAGATGACTTGCAAAGCTGGAGAGTGGGCGTTCAGTCAGGGGTCTTTTAACAATCCATCAGAGACAGGAGAGATGCCTCAAGCGAGCCAGAGCACACTGGGAACTTTCCCTTTGATTACGGCATCCCGTCACATTTACTTTGCAGCCTCTTAACAGCTCACTAGGGCCGCTGCTAATAGGTGGTCACAAACCACTGACCCTCCAGTATGTGCCCTGGAGCACGGCAGCTGACTTAGAACCTTGTCAGTACGTGTCAAGAGAGGGCTTCTCCCACATCCTTAATTCGGAACAAGATTAACATTTGAAATTTGATATGAAACTCAATATACTGTAATAATTTTTTTTTCTCAAATTGCTCCTTAACATCAACTCCCCATGGTTGGTGAAGAGTTAGTTTTGCAAAAGAATATATTTTATCACTGGTTTAGAATCTCTGCTAACACAGAGACATGTGACATGGTCCGAATGTTCCTTTACTCTCATGGGATGCTCAGGCCATCAAAATTTCATTAGCCTCACAGCAGTTCTAGCACCTTCTTAACTTGAACTGTTGGCCTCCTTATCAATAAATAAATGAAATCTAATCCCTTGTAGTGACTAAACTCTTCTTTGAAGTTATAACTAGAATATCAGTCACTTGGCTTGCATAATTGCACAAGTGTTGAATAACATTTTATTTTTTTCTGAGGAAAACAGTCTTATTCACATTATTTCAAATGACAAAAACAGTCAACCCAAACTCCCCTGCTAAACTGGGGGGGAAAAGACAAGTCAGTGTCTGGTTTCTCACTTAGTTTCACTTTGGTGAGTTATTTTATGCACGTCCTTCTTGCTTCAACTTACAGTGATATGATAGAACGTCTAAGGACACACGGCAAGCTAACATGAAAATGAATAAAATTTGACAATTTAAAGAATCAAAAGTCAGAGGAAAATATAGCTGGAAAAATCAATAATCTTTCAGAGTGAGAGCATTTAAGAATACCCGAATTGAATTATTTTAGAAATCTTATATTAGAAATATTTGACTAGAAGTAGTAATAATAGTAGAAATAGGTAATAGATTTGAGGATATTGTTTATAAAGATGTTAGGAGGCCCTGTGTAGGATTACAAATTTTAGTTTTTACTGTAGCCCAGCTTAAGAAAAAAAGGGTTTTTATGTCAGAAAAAACCCCTCAATACTCTTGTTTAATTCCACAATTCAAAATGATAAGGTCTGCTAAATATCAGAAAATTAGGCTTCCCTAGATCTCAGTGTAATTTATTACTTTAAATGGAATTTTGCTCTGTCTGACTAATCACTGAAAATTAAGAACAAATAAATGAATCTGCAATGTTCCTATGGACACACATATGAAATCTATGAAATAGCCAGTGTTCAGGAAGAGGTCATCTCTATTTTTTTCCCTCTTTTGTTTTCTTCCCTAAGCTGACCTCATTGGGAGTTCTTAGACCATCAAAATGTTGTTTCAAAAAACAACCACAGCCAAACCTTGGGGAAAGAGTAAACACAAGTTTAAGTCATCACTTGTCCAGCTCAACAAACATTGTTTTTGACACGTTATACTCTTAACTTGGCTGACCTGTTTACTCTCAACAAATGCTACCAAATGTTCTGAATTTCGAGGCAAGGCCCCTGACGCCCTCTTCCTGTGTCTCTTATTCCGCTTCAGAACACCACTTGGAGGATGGACGAGTGTAACTTTCCTTGTCTTTACATCATTCCAAGGACATGGAGTAGGAGATTCGTGGGGCAGCAAGTCCCTCCTCTCTTTCATAATAATCCGTGCAAATGGAGAGGGGCGGCAGTGTGAGAAAGTCGTCGGGCTTGTCACCCCGCCCCCCGTCATTTGGATGTTAGATACTGTTAACTAGAGGTGGCAACGTTTCTAAGTTTTCTGAAAAGAATAAAATGGCATGTGTTTGGGAATTCACTGTGACATGGTTTTAGCAGATATACAGGTTAAAAAATAATAAAATTAATTTATATTTTACCAATACAGACACAATAACAAGATACACTCGTTATGAGAGAGAGAGAGAGAGAAAGAGAGATGCTACAAAGGGTGTATATAGAAAGGGAACGCTGACGCAATGTGGGACGATATCTAATGGATATGGATATGGAAGGTACATGATGCAGAAAATCAGAACTGAACGCATCGTCCTGCTGCACCCTCCTCTGCTCTTTTCTGAAACCATCATACATTTTTTCATGTATTTTAGGAAAATCAAACATCAAATAACACATCTGAATATAACCACTGTGCCTACAATTGCTTGCAAGGTGTTACATAAACATACAGAGGGACAGGAAGCAAAATTGATGCCAAATCTTACGTACTTAAGGTTAGAAACTTCTGAATCCAGTGAAAATTTGTATAAACACAGGTTTTACTGAGGTGAATGGATTAGCTCAGGAAAACACTGCAGTCAGATTCCAAGACTCATTTTGTTGGACAGAACTGCCCTTGTTTCCTGCTTTGGGCTGGGATAAATCCAGCCTCCACCAAGAACTGACACTTCAAAAATGAATATATTGAGTGCCTACTATTAATTGATTTTGACTTTGGTTTAATGCATCCAAGTATTCTCCACAAGATATTGTTTTAGTTGGTTTAAAGTAGACCTTTTTTTCCCTGAATAGCAAGAAAACAAGTACTAAGCAGCAGGAAGCCACAGCTACCCCTTCGTTTGGTGACTGAGCTGAGACTAAAAGCTGACAATGGACCTGTTTTCCTATCACAAAGCAAAGCTGACAAACTTGCTCAATAAGTAATGAAAAGGAAACCATTGGTAAAACACCATCTTTCTTTTCACACGTCATGCAGTTCTTCCATTTTAATTTTCTCTCTGCTTTTTTGACACATCGTAGACACAGCATTAATAACTAGATTAAAGTAGCAAGTACACTGTTAACATTAAATGCTGAAAGAGGAATGTCATCTTGTTGTCCGGTGCGTTGCTACTGATGCTACAATTCTTCCTAGAAGCTGCACTGACTAAAAAATTAAGTTTTCTTTGAAATCTATTATTGCATAGAAATTAACTGTTTCTTTATTATTCTGCGTTGGTGATAGGAAAAGAGTCCCAATATATCGACTTTTCTTACAGTACGCTATTTGGATACCCTAAAATCCAGTTTTTGTGCATCGATTTAATTGCAGAGTAATCCAGTCCCCAAAGCACATCAAAGGCCACACTCCCTTCTCTTTACCAAGATTTCGATTGCTGTCATCAACAAGTAAGTTTAAAGCATGATCAAATTTGTTCTTCAACCATTGAGCCCTGTTAGTAAACTATTCTGTGTGCTCACTCAACCATTCTAAGATTCTGGAACTGCTTTGAGATATTTTCAAGAGGAATCTACAAAGACATCTCTGATTACAAGCTGGCTGTGGGGTAAACTTTACCACCACTTGCTCTGCTACTCCATCGAGGATAACAGGTGACATGGTCCAAGATAAGTCAAAGCCAACCTTTGTGTTTTTTTTTTTTTTTTCTTATCATGATTAAACTGTTTTCCAAAAGTATAGCTAACACAACAGAGAAAGCCTGCATAATTTTACAATCTGATGTCGTCGAATATTGATTTTTTCCCCGGGAAAAAAAAATGCAATAACGAAGGACCTTTCTTGAGCACTACTAGTAGCGTTGCGATACAAAGAAAGGAAGAAGAAAGAAAGAGAAGGAGAGATGGGAGGAAGGAAGGAAGCCACGCCTCCAGAGTCAACGGAAACAGACAGAAGCACTGAACGCCAACATTACGAAGCCAAAGAAAACAGAACTTACCATTTTCACTGTCCGACTTGTTTTCGTGCTCTGTATCTGTCAGGGTGAGGGCTGAGTTGGACCGGCTTGACAGACAGGAGCTGCGGCCTGACTTGACCCCCCTGCCCCACAGTCTCATGGCATGCTCTGGGGACATCACTGCTTCATTCTCAGTGTCAGCGTCTGACCCTGCACTGATAGAGTAACCTCTGTGAGGGAGCCCCATTTCCGCACAAAACGCCAGTCCTCTTCGGGCTTCCGGTTCACAAACGCCTAACTGCCTTAGGGTGAAATTCTGTCCTAATTAGGGGGAAAAAAGATGACAACTAGTGAGTATATGTCTCGTTTCAGTTTTTTTTAAAACAAAATCTCCCTAAAATAAACACTTAAGCATCCAGTCTTGTCAGCTCTCAGCACCAGGTGTTTGCATTAGCTCCACATGACCTGTGGTCGCGTGGGTCCAGTTGGGGTGCAGGGAGCTCCATCTCTGACTTGCCACCCACCACGGCTCAGAGCTCCTTTGTCAACTATTTCAGCCCATAAACACCTCCAGGGAGCCCGGCAGGTAAAGCGGCCCAGACCATGAAAACCCAACCCAGAGAAAGGCTTAGTTATCCTTGATAGAACTGTGTTTAGCAGACTTGTGAAGCCATAGAAATTGTCAGAATTATTTCCTGGGTCCTGGATCTCATCCCAAACAGTAGGATCTTCCCGCCCAGGTGTCACTCCTTTGGAAAAGAAAAGACTGCCCTCCAGAATAAGTTACCCAATAATCAGAAAAAATTAGAAACTGGAGCCTGGGCAGTCTTTATTATATTTTCCCACCTAAAACTTAACAACCAATATAAACATGTATCATGTGTGTACAAACATACACTAACTTTTGGAGTGTAATGTCATGAAAATGTGCAGACATCTGACTTCCCAGATTTTCTGCTTTAATAAACACCTGGAAGCATCTGTATTGATCAGAGTAAACCAATTTGTGCAAATAAAGTGCACTCTAAAAAATAAAGCAGGAGTATTATGTATTTAAAAATTAATGATAAAATCAAGTTCCCTGCAAAATCAATGGTTGTGAACGCTGAAGGCTTTTACTAATAAATTGAGCATAATAAAACTCATGACACTGCAATAACTTACAGCAAAAGTGTTTAAATTAGGTGACAGTTTAAAATGACTGCCATTATTAATGGCTTTTCCAATCCTGTATCTATTCTTGAAAATTTCACCTATGTTTTATGATACTAGGGGTGAGAAAAGAGACAAAAATGTTTGCTTAGAGGATGCATACACATGGGCCTTCCATTTCCTGTCTCATTGGCAACGTAGAGTCTAAGATTTAGGTACCAACTAGAACCAAAATACAAGAGAAGAATAATAGTATACCAAGACTGACTTAAATGCTGCCATACAATACCAAACTTTTAAGAATATTAAGCATTTATATTACTCATAGTTTTCATTTTTGTACTTCCCTCTCTTATATCCACAAACATTTTAAAGTTAATTGGCCAGTATGAGAAATAACATACATTTTTTAAAAGAGGGTGTTACAAATTATTTGTAATAATAACATCTTGAATCTTCTAGGAAATGAATCAGACATAATGCACAAGACAGTAAATATTTGGTTGTAAAAATATTAGCACCCTCAAGGATTCAGCCCATATTAACCAGTGTGGTTAATTGCTTTATTGCTGTGGTCAGATCAGACGTTGGAATCTGCTTTATCTCGGTCAGACTTCCAAATGGATTCTGACAATGACACTCATAAATAATGAAAATCTGTTGCTACAAATTAGCTACAAATCATCTCAGAGAGATTTGAATAAGTATCTGAACCAAAAAGTATGTCAAAAACAAAGGAAGTAGTCGGGACTTCCCTGGTGGCGCAGTGGTTAAGGATCCGCCTGCCAATGCAGGGGACACAGGTTTAAGCCCTGGTCCGGGAAGATCCCACATGCCGCAGAGCAGCTGGGCCCGTGTGCCACAACTACTGAGCCTGTGCTCTAGAGCCCGCAAGCCACAACTACTGAGCCCGTGTGCCACAACTACTGAGGCCCGCACACCTAGAACCTGTGCTCTGCAACAAGAGAAGCCACCACAATGAGAAGCCCGCGCACTGCAATGGAGAGTAGCCCCCGCTCGCCGCAACTAGAGAAAGCCCACGTGCAGCAGTGAAGACCCAACACAGCCCAAAATAAACAAAAACAAATAAATTAATTAATTTAAAAAAAGGGTCTTCTCATTCCAAGTGCAAATATTCAACCTAGATTTTCTATAAAAGAAATAAAAAATAAAGGAAGTAGCAAAAATAAAGAAGAGGGAATAAGAACTCATTGAACAGTGAGAAAGTGGGCAAAAGCTTAATGAGCTAAGACAGTAGTGGCAATATTTTTAAAAGAACTAGTGTGGACTGTACTTATGAAAGTAAATCCAAAAATGGTCAGTGTAATGGACAGTTAATGGAATGTAATGGACAGTTAAGATACAAACAACCGAATCCAAAAAGTGGGCAGAAGACTTAAGTAGACATTTCTCCAAAGAAGATATACAGATGACCAAGAAACACATGAAAGGATGCTCAACATCACTAATCATTAGAGAAATGTAAATCAAACCTACAATGAGATATCATCTCACACTGGTCAGAATGGCAATCATCAAAAAATCTACAAACAATAAATGCTGGAGAGGGTGTGGAGAAAAGGGAACCCTCTTGCACTGTTGGTGGGAATGTAAATTGATATAGCCACTATGGAGAACAGTATGGAGGTTCCTTAAAAAACGAAAAATAGAACTACCATATGACCCAGCAGTCCCACTACTGGGCATATACCCTGAGAAAACCATCATTCAAAAAGAGTCATGTACCACAGTGTTCATTGTAGCTCTGTTTACAATAGCCAGGACACGGAAGCAACCTAAGTGTCCATCGACAGATGAATGGATGAAGAAGATGTGGCACATATATACAATGGAATATTACTCAGCCATAAAAAGAAACGAAATTGAGTTACTTGTAGTGAGGTGGAAGGACCTAGAGTCTGTCATACAGAGTGAAGTAAGTCAGAAAGAGAAAAACAAATACCGTATGTTAACACATATATATGGAATCTAAAAAAAAAAAAAAAAAATGGTTCTGATGAACCTAGGGGCAGGCCAGGAATAAAGATGCAGATGTAGAGAATGGACTTGAGGATACGGGGAGGTGGAAGGGTAAGCTGGGATGAAGTGAGAGAGTAGCATGGACATATATACACTACCAAACGTAAAATAGACAGCTAGTGGGAAGCAGCCGCATAGCACAGGGAGATCAGCTTGGTGCTGTGTGACTGCCTGGAGGGGTGGGATAGGGAGGGTGGGAGGGAGATGCAAGAGGGAGGGGATATGGGGATATATGTATACATATAGCTGATTCACTTTTTTATAAAGCAGAAACTAACACACCATTGTAAAGCAATTAAACTCCAATAAAGATGTTAAAAACAAACAAACAAACATCTGACCCTCTGAAATCAATGTCTCGCAATGATTCAAACTCTTAAGGTCTGTTTCTGAAATGCAAGCTAGAAAGCAAGCTGTTAGATTTCCTTACTAAATTAAAATTTGCTTTTCCCCTCTTGGGAAAGAACACTAAACTTGATTTCCAATGGACCTAATTTAAAGCCACTTACTGGCTTCATTCAAGTCACTGCACCACTCTATTTTTTCACTTTTCAGGGCTGTGATGACTTGGTTTAAGAGATGCTTTACGCTTTGGCAAAGCGTAAAGGAAAGCATGGACAAAACAAAAAGACAGCCTACTGAGTGGGAGAAGATATTTGCAAATGATAAGACAGATAAGGGATTAATTTCCAACATATATAAACAGCTCACAGAACATCAAAAAAACAACCAACCTGATTTAAAAATGGGCAGAGGAACTGAATAGTCATTTTTCCAAAGAGGAAATGCAGATGGCCAATGATGCTCAGCACCGCTAATCATCAGGGAAAAATGCAAATCAAAACCATGGTGAGATACCACCTCACCTGTCAGAATGGCTATCATCGAAAAGAAGACAAATAAATGTCAGCGAGGCTGTGGAGAAAAGGGAACCCTCCTACACTGCTGGTGGGAATGTAAACTGATACAGCCACTGTGGAGAACTGCGTGGGGATTTCTCACAAAACTACAAATAGAACTACCATATGACCCAGCAATACCACTCCTGGGTATATATCCAAAACATAAACAAAAGCACTAATTCAAAAAGATACATGCATCTCAATGTTCATAGCAATGTTATTTACAATTGCCAAAGTATGAAGCAACCTAAGTGTCCATCAACAGATCAATGGATAAAGAAGCTGTGTGTGTATATATATATATTCCATTATATACATAATACTGAGTATATATACATATATACACACACACATATACATATATGGCTGAGTAGTATTCCATTATATATATAATACTGAGTATATATACATATATACACAACACACGTATACATATATGGCTGAGTAGTATTCCATTATATATATAATACTGAGTATATATACATATATACACACACACGTATACATATATGGCTGAGTAGTATTCCATTATATATATAATACAGAGTGTACATATATATATATATATATATATATATATATATATATATACACTCAGCCACAAAAAGAATAAAATTTTGCCATTTGAAGCAACATGGATGGACTTGGAGGGCATTATGCTAAGGGAAATAAATCAAACAGAGAAAGACAAATACTGTCTGATCTCACTTATATGTAGGATCTGCAAAATACAACAAACTGATGAATAAAACAAACAAGAAGCAGGGGACTCACAGATACAGAGAACAAACTAGCAGTTACCAATGGGGAGGGAGAAGTGGGGAGGACAATATAGGGGGAGGGGAGAAAAAAGGGTTATTACGGAATTACATGAAATCGTATGTACGAATCTTTTGAAAATTGTAAAGCACTGTAGAATTTAAAGAATCTTTCATTCAGTTTAAATTTTTTTTTAATTAACAAAAGAGATGCTTTATGTAAATGAAGCCAGCATAAAGGGAAGCAAAATGAAAAATGACAAAAAATAAACACCTGGGCAAGTGTAATAATCATAGAGAAATGTATAATTTGAGGGGGGCGGACAAGGTTGTTTTCAAATAATTTTAGAATAGTCACATCACCACCAAAGTGGGCTTTTCCTTCATTCAAATCTCTCTCTCCCCGGTGCTTCAAATTCCACTGTTGCTGATTCCCCCCTTAGATTAAGGATTCTTGCTTGTAGGATCCCTCGTTTTAATGCAGACACCCCTGGGGAGACCTAGCTATTAAATTTGAATGAATTCGTCTATTAGATTATTTCCTACAATTCAGCAATGTTTAGGAAGATGGGCTATACTTCTGGAAAGCTCAGGCAGTTTTGACAAACAGAAGGAAGATGGTGAAAAGAAGGGTTCCTGATTGGGAGAAGAGGCAGTTGGCTGAGGTACCATGGAGCTGGGAATTTGGGGTTGGGATGCGGTTCTTGGCGCTGGATTTTAGGTCAATGTGGAGAAATGGGAAGAGACTGGTAGAAAAAGGCAGCAAAGATGCTCTGGAACCAGGCTAAAGACATGGCCACCTTGTTTAAACTCATCTTTGGCTTCAAGTAACATGAAGGAGATGAGGACACATTTATTCTTATTTTCCATGGTTTCTTCAGATTGCGTTCTTTGCAATGCTTCCAACACTATTACCTTAATTTCCTTCTTCACCCTGTAGGGTCTTTCTATTAATTCTGTTGGCCGAGACTGGTGAAATCAGTATTTACCTCCTGCACACTGAATTTTGACAACCTTGGTCAGCAAGGCCAGCCACAGAGTTTCCCATTACAATTTGAAACAGTCCCAAAATAATAAATTGCAGGAAGAGCAAAGTGTACCTGAGGATGAAGTTTCTGGTGATTAAAAGGCAAGGTTAGCTTGGACTAGATTAGGCATGTTTGTTTCATGACACTCACAAATTTGAAAAACCTATAAAAGAAAGACTGAATAAACAGCCCAGGCAGGTTGCATCATTCAAGAAAGGTTCACATTTTGAAAAATGAGTGAGGGTACGTGACAAAATGGAAAGGACCACTTTCCACCAACACTGACCATAGCTACCTCTTTAATAAAAGAAGGGGGTTGGGAAAAAAACGGCCTTTGTCTCGCACGGTGTCTATAACCTAGTCCGAACAAGAAGGGATTTTTCAAAGCTGCAATGCAGAGTGATGCTCACCAACAGGCAAGACATCTGCTATGTCTGGGTGAGTTGAAAAGGAAAAGCGTCTACGTGAGGAACTGGCCTCGGAGTGACACAGGGTGACTGCAGAACGCAGAGGGGGGTGGTCCCACATGAGAGCTCGTGGTATTCTCTCCCCTCTTATGTCTGGATTCTCTAATGCTTAGGTTGTGCCCTTTCTCTCTCTCTCTCTCTCACTTGTTTCTTGTCTTTTCCAAAACTACTTTATTGAGATATTAACTCACAAACCATACAGTGAACCTACTTAAACCTACAAGTCCATGGTTTTTAGCACACACATGGTGGTGTGCAACTATCACCACAATCAATTTTAGAACATTTTCATCACCCTTGTACCAATTATCAGTCACCTCCCATTCCCCCTCTTACACCACCACTCCCTCTAGCCCTAGGCAAGCACTAATCTATTTTCTCTCATTATAGATTTGTCTATTCTGGACATTTCAAAGAAAAGGGGTCCTACAGTATGTAGACTTTTGCGACTGGCTTTTTTCACCTAACATAGTGTTTTCAAGATTCATCCACATTGTAGCATGTGCCAGTAGTCATTTCTTTTTATGGCCAAATAATATTCCATTGTATAGACACATCATCTTTTATTTATCTGTTTATCAGTTAATGGACATTTGAGTTGTTTCCACTTTTTGGCTATTATGAAAATGCTGCTATGGAACACCATATGTTTTTGTTTTGTTTTGTTTTGTTTTTTTTGCCGTAAGCGGGCCTCTCACTGCTGTGGCCTCTCCCGTTACGGAGCACAGGCTCCGGACGCGCAGGCTCAGCGGCCATGGCTCACGGGCCCAGCCGCTCCGCGGCATGTGGGATCTTCCCGGACCGGGGCACGAACCCGTGTTCTCTCGGTGCAGGCGGAGTCTCAACCACTGCACCACCAGGGAGGCCCCACCATATGTTTTTATTTCTCCTGTGTATATACCTATGAGAGGCATTGCTGGCTCATATCGTATTAGCTCTATGTTTAACCTTTTGAGGAACCTCCAGGCTGTTTTCCACAGTGGCTGCACCACTTTACTTTCTGACCACAAGTGTGTGAGAGTTCCAGTTTCTGTACATCCTCACGACACTTATTATCTGTTGGCTCTCTTTTATGCCACACTGCCAGTGTGTATATACCATATTGTAAACTTGCAGTGAGGAGTTGGACTATAAGTCATCGGCACCGAAATTGGTACTGAAACCGAGAACTGTTCTCTTAAAAAAGCAACTGATTCTGTGGGTCTGCTACACAATCTCATTATTTTTCCTTTTTATCGTTTTTTTCTTTGCCTTCTGTTATGCTGCTGTAGTCTGTGAAAATATTTTTTCTGTTAAAGTTAAAATATTCTTTAGCACTGAACGTCTACCTCTGAGACCGTATCCGAGAGAAATAAAATCACCTGTACTTGAACAGACATGTACAAATAATGTTTATTATAGTATGGCTGTAAAAATTAAAATACCTGGAATGTTTACCAAAAAGGGAACTGTTAAAAACGTGATATATTCCCTGCATGGAAGACTATGTGGCTATAGCAGAAAGAGTGGGTCTGGACCTATGTTTTCTGTGCTGGAGGGAAGCCTATTATATATATTTTAAGTAAAAAAAAAAAAAAATACAAGTTGCAAAGTAGTGTGTAGAGTATGATCCCAATTTTGGAAACTAAGAAAGAGACCCAACAGATTACATAAATGCCTATGGTTCTGAGCATGAATAAAGGGGAGGAGGCCATTAACTGTCAAGACGGGCCACGCAGAAGGAGACATCAGTGAGGGAAATCAGTCATTTTCTCTTCTATAGTTTTGAATTTTTACTTTGCATGATAATTTCCATTAATTTAAAAACATAAGAAAGAAAGATGAAAGTCTACCTTCTTTTAAGAAAACAAATATATTTTCTTGATTTGCTGTTTAATAGCTCCCATTCAATAATTAGAAATTTAATTTACTACCTTCCCTTGGAGAAGCTGGGTTTTAAAACTCCTTCCTCGTTTATTGTAAAGAAATGAAGTTGTGTGCGAAATACACGAGCAACGTTTTTCTTTTCATTCTTCCCTTTCCCTTCACCATATACGGACTTTTTTAAAGGCGAATAAGCGTCTATTTCTTTGACAGTAACAAGCCCCATAACTGAGCGCAGGAAACGGAGAGAAGGATCAATATAAGCGTAATACACAGAAATAAAATAACCTGTAACTGCCTTTAAGTATTCTCCTTGGTCGTTGTCAGCGTGGATGGAATGATATACTTTCCGACATGGAGGCACCATCCTCCAAGGGTGGAGTACAACCCCAAACTACAAATTGGACAAACATTTCTTATTTGGTACTGGTGGAATCAGTGTCACCACCATCTTACCTGGAGTTCCCTTTTTTGCTGTGTTTGTGAAACGATAAGAAGATCACAGAGTAAAACATGCGTGTGGAATTCTTTTCGCTTTGAGTCCTGACGCATATTTTCTGGGATACTCCAAACTTCCTTACGTTAAATTTGTCACTCTTTTAACAGAATACCCACCCTTGAACATGCAGTAGACGCTCCAGTGAGGGTATAAATCTTGACTTACAGGATCCTACACAAAACTACATTTTAAAAATTAACTTAAAATCCCACTAAATACCTTAACTTTCCCTACCCCATTTGACTCTCTCTTGAAAACGTAAATATCGTCAACAGTATTCAACAGCCTTCTCGATGTACCTATCCATAAGATATTAATATCTAATATTTCTAGAGGACAAAGAAAATGACCACTGTACACCATATTTACAATCCAATTTATTACTCAAAATACGGGTCTAATGGAAGCCATTGCAGGTTACACCCCTCAGCATTCATCCTGAACTCAGCTGTGAACTGTATGTACCTGTCGCTGGAAGTGTGTGGTTGAGACTCGACGGTGAACTTGATGAGAAGCCTGAGAAGGGAAAACCCCAAGTGCATTTGCAGGCAGGGGAAGAGGGTTAGAATGAACAGCCCCAGAGAACATGTATTTTCTTTAAGACAAGATCTGTGAGGCCCCCAGGGTAGGACAAACATATGGATGCTGAAGAGGAGGCTTGGTGGCTCAAACAAGAAAAATTAGGTTGTGAGTCTGCTGACTTATAAAGAAAAAGCATCTTCTTAAGCATGTACCATGAAGGATTTAGATACCCACCACAGAATAGTGCAATTCTGACATTAGCAACTGTTTGTACTCATCTGTAAGGAGAGGAATAACTTTAAACTTGGTTTTTCTCAAAAGCATTCTGAAAATGAATTTGCTTGTT
Organism: Inia geoffrensis; assembly: GCA_036417435.1. Lineage (NCBI taxonomy): Eukaryota > Metazoa > Chordata > Mammalia > Artiodactyla > Iniidae > Inia > Inia geoffrensis. The sequence goes on along the minus strand of CM070919.1, from coordinate 36,362,272 downwards.
ATTTTTTACCCAGTCATTATTTCTTTAGAACAGCCCAGGACCCAGCGATGGATGCTAATACGCCTACAGCCCTACAACGCATCTGCTGCTATCTGATAATCAAACTGCAGTAGGTGTTGGTATAAATATGCATGTGGTTTGGCGTAAAGCAGCAGGTGTTTAATAATTGTGACTGAAGCGGAACCACAGAGATTCGCGATGTGGATCCAAAATTGGCAGGGTGGCAAGGAACCGGAAACAAGCTTAGCAGCAAGCGGGTGCTCAGGACATCAGACCAATACAGGCCGAGGCAGGGGGCAAGGATTACCCCTACTGCGTCCAGAGGAGAGCTATAAGCTACATCTATCTACTCACACCTTCTGGCAGGTAATCTACAAAGCAGGTTGGCTGCCAAGTCTGAAAGAGGCACTTACCTACTTAACAGCCAAAATTAGTTAACAGTTAGGAAGGGGAGCTAAAAGAGGGAACCAAGAGGAAAACATTCACATGAAACGATGATAAACTGCAGCTCTAACTGGTGTCTTTAAGTACAGAAATTTAAAGCTGAGTAAACATGGCCATCTGAATCCTTTAATCCCACCGCTGACATTCGTAGTGACTGAGAAGGATTAATCGTTTTGATCTCTAAATGAATCATTTTAAAGAGTTCATATTTAAAAGGAATAAACTTTGGAGTTGCAGTAATTAGCCTAGGGGATCTGATGTCTGTTTCAGGTTTTTGTCTTTCTTTATGAAACCCTGTTCTCCCGAAGAAAAGGTTTTCTTAGCACCAGGAAGTATTTCAGAAAACATGAAAAAGGGTTTCAGATTCCTTTCGTTTTTGTAAGATGACAGAGGGTAGAACTGGAAATTCACAGCAGCATTAAGTGCTGAACGGTAAGACCACATGGTCGTATTTCTTTTGAAGTCTAGGATCAGTTCCCATTATTCACTACAATGGCATCCAAGACTGAATGTATCTCAGTCTGTGAAATTAAAAGCATTGTGCTCTTGGGTCTCCAATTTTCCTCTTTCACAGTTTCCAACATGCCTGAATGTTTAATCTATTTTCATAATGTAAAAAATACAAAGGAACAAAATAAAAATAAGAGTAAGAAGAAAATGGACATATTCCATTTCACTTCCAAAACAGGATAAAATGGTACAGAGAGACACACAATTAGTATCTTAATCAACAGAGCTATGAATGTTATTTTTACATCCGCCAAATGCTATTGGTGATATTCTGAAATTCTACGTACATCTTTCATGATTTACATCTCAGAAATATGAATTTGATTCTTTTGACCTATCTGGAAACACACAATATGGGGAAAGATTTTAAAAGTATTTATCACTTTAGGGAATTCCAACATTGAAACTGCCAAAACATGTAACCTATATCCAAGAGTTAAAAATGGACCTTTTTTTCTATTTGGAAATGGATGAAAATATTTGAAAGGCATGGTCCCAACTATGCGCCACCAAGTCTGCCTTCTCTCCCTCGGCACTGTCCTGGAAAGGTTGGGGATGCTATTATCTTAATGCGCAGAATGTCTTTATCCAGCAAAACACTGTAGCGCGTTGGCAGCAGAGGTGGTCTCTAAAAGGACTGTGTTTGTGGCTCGGTGGAGACGATGTGACTGTCCCAGGACCAAGTGAAATGTCATCTTGGTTGAGGCTGGATGAAAAGAGAAAAGCAAACCCCAAGCTTCCCACCCGCAGCGACACTTGTTTCAGCGTGCCTAGCTTGGGGGGCTTGTTTTTTAAAGTTATTACTGCTTAGGTAAATTCTATATGCAGTGAAGTACACAAATCTTAAGTGGACGCTTCAGTGAGTTCGAACATATGTTTCCACCACGAAGCCAAACTAAACATGGCACATCTCCATCACGCCCACAAAGTTCCCGTATCCCCTGAAGTCAATCGCCGTCATCATAGGCAACTACTGTTCTGACTTCTTTTTTTTTTTTTTTTTGCGGTACCCGGGCCTCTCACTGTTGTGGCATCTCCCGTTGCGGAGCACAGGCTCCGGACGTGCAGGCTCAGCGGCCATGGGCTCACGGGCCCAGCCGCTCCGCGGCATGTGGGATCTTCCCGGACCGGGGCACGAACCCGCGTCCGCTGCATCGGCAGGCGGACTCTCAACCACTGCGTCACCAGGGAAGCCCCTGACTTCTTTTATTATAGATAAGTTTTGTCTGTTCTTGAACTGAATATAAACATACAGTATCGACCATGGATCCTTCCACTTAATGGAATGCTTTTGAGGTTCTTCCACATTGTTGCTTTATCAGTAATTCAGTAATTCATCTTTGGTATTCCCAAGCTGTGTTCTATGGCATGAATGGAACTACAATTTGTTACATCCATTCACTTGGTGATTCCTGTTTGGGCTGATTATGAAGAAAGCTGCTATGAAGATAAAGCTCCATTTGTCTTATATAAATACTTAGGATATGCATTGCTCGGTCAAAAGGAAGATGTTCTTTTTAACTTTACATGAGAAATTGCCAAGCAGTTTCTGAAAATCTTGCCATTCTACATTTCGCACTCCCATCAGCAATGCATGAGAGTTCAGTTGTTCCACATCCTTACAGATATTTGGTGCTGTGGGATTGTTTTACTTTAGCCATTCCAGTGGGTGAGTGGTAGTATTTCATCGTAGTTTTAATTTTCAGTTCCCTGATGGCTAATGATGTTGAGCACTGTTTCAGGTACTCATTAGACATTTGTGTATTTTCCGTGTAGTTTCGAAGGATTTTGTCCATTTTTAAATTGCATTGTTAATCTTTTTATTATTGAGTTATAGGAGCTCTTTATATAGTCTGGATATAAGTCCTTTGTCATATATATGACATATACATATATATGTGTATATATGATGCATATGACAAATATATATACTGTCATATATATGTGTGTGTATATATATACATATACATACAATTTTCTCTTACACTGTGGCTTGCCGTTTCATTTTCTTAAAGGTATTTTCTGATAAGTAGAAGTTTTAATTTTGATGAAGTCCAATTTATCAACTTTCGTTTTCTTTTTTGTTTTGTCCTTTTTACGACCTAAGCTATCTATGCTTACTTCAAGGTTGCAAGCATATTCAAGAACATGGTTAGCTTTTTCTGTGGTTTTCTTAAAAGGGCTTTTGGTTTTTTCTTGGAAATTAGGAAGGTGAAAGAATAGGAAAATCATAGGGTCAGACTCTGTTTATTTCTGGCTCTGGAACTCACCAGCTGTTGACTGAGTGAGCATTTTCACAAGTCTGGGTCTCAGTTTTCCTCATCTATAAAATGGACGTAGAGGATCTCAGATATCTCCCAACCGTACGTTTATGCAGAGGCATAAAGAAGGTAGCGCAATGAACCACAAAACAAGGCTGAGAACAATAGTATCATGAGTCCAAGGGGGAGGAAAAGGAAGAGAATAGACCTTGGTAAAAGTATGGGTCACAAGGGTTAAAATTTCCTGTGGTACCAGGAACTTTGGGTTTATATTTCATCCCTAAACTAAATCAGAAACCCCGTGCCGTGCTCCTACTGTGCCTGGAATTCATCCTGAACTGAAAACCAACCCTCAGGACAGTGTGAACATTAACAACAGTATCTGCCTGTCGGGAAAGGCGCGTCTCCTCCCCACTCCCGTGGTTCCAAGACAGGGATTATTTTTGCCTTTGACCTTTGCTGGCTTAGAGCGGCAGGTTCTGCCTCATAGCCCCCCTCTCCAAATGCAACCTCTGTGAATATTGTACTGTTTTTTCTTTCCTTTCTCTTTCTTTTTTTGTAATTCTGCGAATGGATTTTGTTGTGTTTATTTCAATACTTTTAAGAGTTTTTGAGTCAAGCTTTGTGTGACGCAGTTCACAAGCTGGTCTTTTTTTCTTTGGCTTCTTCCTAATCCCAAACTTCGCAGCTGTACAGCAAGTCCTTGCTTTAGGAATCAATGTACTGCGTTCGGAAGTTGATAATGGATCACTATATATGTTTCAATGGAAACGACATGGAGGAAGGCCCGATGGAACACGCAGGTGTATTAAGTCACCTGGATGGAAGAACATTCTAGGGTGTGACTCCAGTGTACAAGGCTGTCTGTCTGAAAAGAATGTGTGCAGAATTGCAAACAGGAACACCTGTCACTATGGTTGCTTCTCCCATTCATTTTCTGCTCACCAAGCTGGGAGGAACTTCCTCAGCAAATGACTGGTGGTCACCTGGTTCACAAATGCTCCGTGAGGGATGCCAGGACACGAGCTGTGCAGGGGGGATGCAGGGGCCCGGATGAGCTACTGCTTTTCTCAGACGAACAGGAAAACTCATGACCTTTTCATGTGTTCACTGACCACTTGAATCTGCTCTTCTGTGAATTGAAGCTATTTCCCATTGGGTTGTCTTTCTGTTTTCAATTTGTAAAAGTCACTCTTACTTTATTTTATGTGTGTGTGTGTGTGTGTCTATCTTTTATCTGTCACATGGATTATAAACATATTTCCCAACAAAATAATTTTGTTCATGGTATGCTTATTATTATTTATAGTTTATATAAAAGATTTCAAGTACAAAATAATCATACAAGGCTTCTCTTCTGGTTTTTTGTTTCAATGAGAATGGTCTCCTCTACTCTCGGGATGTACGTACAGTCCCTGGGGCCGAGGCTGTGTAGATTCACAACCACTTCCTCCTTTGCCTTCCTCTGTTATAAAAGCTGGAAAAGCAAAAATAGTAAATGTTCCCTCTTCTCATGCAGCTGAGCGTAGCCAAGTGTAACAGTTGTGAAAAAAAAGAGATGCAAGAAGACGTCTCTGGGGCGTGAAAGGAAATAGTCCAATGGAGAGAAACCCTTCTCACTTTTGTTTTGGCTCTATTTCAACAGGAATATGAAAATGCAGCAAACATCTGGGGACCCGTGGGACAAAGGCCACATGCTACGGATGACTGAGCCAAAAAAGATAGAAGGTACCTGGGGCCTTGACGGCATCTTTGAACCCTGGATGGTCTGCCTCTGGACTGCTTGTTTTGTTAAGAAAATAATTCTATTAGGTGTTTAAACCACTGTTTTTGGAACTTTCTGCTACTCACGGATCAAGTCATTGCTACTTTATTCAGTCTCTCAAATTAACTTCTAGAACTCTTATTGCTTTATTTTTTACATTTGTCTTTAATCCATCTTAATTTATTTTTGAATATGCTGAAAGATATGGGTCCAATTTTATGTTCTTCCAGATGGATAACCAGTTGTGCCAGCACCATTTATCAAATCCCAATGAACAGAAAAACCATATTTTGTTTTATGCTAAATTTCCCTGTATGCTAGGATCTATTTCTGAAATTTTAGCCGACTCCACCGATCAACTTTTCTTTATTTATGCCAATATCCTATAGACGTGACTACATGGCTTTATACTATTTAAAAAAATATATGGTAAGGCCCTTTTATCCTCACTTTTGAATATGTTTTGACATTTATTCTTCCACATTAATCTTCAGATCACTTTCTCCAATTAAACATAAGCCTAGACTTCTATGCATTTATTTTCATGGAACTGATAGTTTTATACCTGTCTTCCCATCCGAAAACATTGACTGTCTTTCCATTTATTCAGATCTGTTTTCTGTCTCACAATAATATTTACAGATCTCTTCATATTAGGTCCTATACCATTCTTGTTAAAATTTATTCCAGAGAACTTTATAGTGTTTGTTGCCATTGTGGTAGGATATTTTTTTTCTGACTGCCAAAGTTAGCCAGTTATTAATAAGTACTTAATGGTATATAACATGCATCAGGTATTATTCTAAGCAGTTTATATATATCAACTCATTTCATTCTCAGCAAACTGTAGATTGAAAGCTAAAGTACAATGTACATAGAAGGAAACTGAAGCACAGAGAAATTAAGTAATTTGTTCAAGCAAGTTACTTGGCCAAAATTAGGTAACTTGCCGCTTGGTTAATGAATGGCAGATGTGGGTCTCAAACACATACCTTCATCCAGAATATATACTCTTAGCTATTATGCTATATATACTACCAGTGATGTCCATATATTTATCTTGCATTTACCCAGGTACCAATTTGCTTCAAACTTTAAAAAAATTTTTCTAGTGGTTTTTATTTCACATGGTTTTTCGTATGTACAAAATCAATCACATATTTAGCCAAAGTGCTAATTTTAACGTTTTCCAAAATATATAACAATTGTTTCATTTTCTTCTCTTACCACAATTGCTAAAATGTCTAAACAATTTTGCATAGTAATTGTGAGGGTAGGTGAGGCTTTTTTGTGTTACTGATTTTAACTGAAATGGTCCTAGAATCTTACCCTTGAGAATGCTATTTTTTTTTTTTTTTTTTTTTTGCTGTACGCGGGCCTCTCACTGCTGTGGCCTCTCCCGCTGCGGAGCACAGGCTCCGGACGCGCAGGCTCAGCGGCCACGGCTCACGGGCCCAGCCACTCCGCGGCACGTGGGATCCCCCTGGACCGGGGCACGAAGCCATGTCCCCTGCATCGGCAGGTGGACTCCCAACCACTGCGCCACCAGGGAAGCCCTAATTTTTTTGATTGATCATCTTACACGACTAACATATTTGGTTTTTTTCCTTCTTGTTTACTTAGTGAGTTTTATTTTAATCAGGAATGGGTTTGAAATTTTATCCCAAACCTTTTCATCATCTAGTGATAAGATCATGCTTTTCTACACTGATTTATTCATCTAATTATGTTAACAGGTTTCCCAACATTGAAAAATCCTTGCATCATCACCCAGGATTAGTAACCACTTGGTTATTAATCTGCTCCAGGCTGTTACCCTTTTTATACATTGCTAGATTCTTATATACAAATAGTTATTTAGAATTTTTATTACATACATATTGAGAAGAAATTTTGGTCTAGATAGTTTCTTTTTTGTACTATGTTAATCAAGTTTTGTTGTTAAGGTTACGTCAACCTCACAATATGAATTTTAGTGCTTTCCATCTTTTTCTTTTCTTTTTTATTTTTTTGCTGTTGAATAGCTTTTTGAACTATGGACTTAGCTGTACTTTGAAGGTTATGTAAGATTTATCTAGGAACCTATCTGGTACTTTTTAATGGCATCCCTTTTAATCACCTTGCTAATCTCTTTTTTTTTTTTATTTTAATTTTTTTGCTAATCTCTTTTGAGGTAACTGATCCTGATGGCTTTTCTCCATGTTTTGAAATAATTTGGGGTTGATAATATTTTACTAAGAAAAAATAAATTTCCCTAGATCTAAAATAATGTGTTGTTTGGAGCAGTTCCTTTTCGCTGTTATGATGTGTTCAGTATCTCTCCTTATTTTCGTTCTCATTATTCTTTAATTGGGACCATCAGGGGCTTTCTGGTTTCTTAGACTTTTTAAAGAATCAACTTTTTGTTTTTAATTTAAGTTTATCATGATGATCTACTTCTTCCTATCTTCCTTTGGTTTCTTTTTTCTGATATTTTACTTATTTCTTAATAAATATAGTATGTTCGTTTTTGTTGGTCTTTTTAGATCTGTTTCTGAAGGAGATGAACCATAATATCCCTCAATAAATGTGTTTTAACAGCATTTTTTCCCTAAAAGCTTTTGCTTTGTTAATTTAGCTACTATATTGTGTAACGTATGCACTTTAAGAGTATTCATCCTGTTGTCTCCTACCATTTACTTAGTGGTCCTCTTTACCCTGTTTAGTGTTTTTAATTGTAAATTCCACCTTTCCTAATATTAATACTGCCAATCCTACTTTCGTTTTGTTTGTATTCACCTGATATCTCTTTATATCCATCTCTTTATTCTCAACCACTTTTTAACCATTTTAAGTCTGTTTATCTTATAAATACCAATAACATTTATAAATCGGCTGGTTAGTTTCTGTTTGTGTCAAAATTCAGTTCATCTCTATTTCACGTAGTATGTCATACGGGAGAGTTCACGTCTTCCATCTTGTTTTATGGTTATTCACGATTTTACGTGTTTCCTCTTTTTCCTTGGAGCTGTTTTTGCTAAATTGATCAGATTGCTATTCATGCCTTTTCCCCCCTGCTAATTAGGTAGGTCTATTGTGCTTTCTTCATTTCACTAATGATTACTTTCCCTTCCCTGACATTCATATTCAAATACATATTTTTCATTACCACATGAATGCGAGATAGCAATTATTCCCCTCCACTAAAGCTCTATTCCATGGCTGTTTCTCCCCTCTTTCTTCAGACGAGATTTTTGGAACACTTTTAATTACCCTACCAGCTTCTCCCAACTATTGGATTTTGCTGACAGGGAAGGAGTTTTATTTCTAGTCTTTTCTTAGGGTTTCCCTTGTAGTGGTTCTTGCACATTTCCACCCGCTCTATCGTCATTTGGGATTTGACCGCACATGTACTGCACGGTGGGTGGTTCACCACATTTTCCTTTCCTTTCACAGGTAGTGACTCTGATTCAGTTGGTGTCCCTTCTTGACTACTTCAGATGGTGCACATTGGTGATACAGTCTCTGAATCTCTGCATGTCCCTAAATATCTTGCATTTACTCTGAGAGGTGGATGATATCTCCTCTGCCTATAGAACCCCTGGGCTGTAGTCTTTTCCTTGTGGCAGAAGTTATTCTGTTGTCTTCTAGTTTTCACTGTTGATGATGAGAGGTTCATTGGTTTTATATTTGTCTCTTTTGTAAGTCACAGGAAGAGTAACTTGTTTTTCTTTCTCTAGAATCTTGTAAAATTTCTTTATCCACAAAGTTAAAGGATTTCTCGAGGATGCGCTAAGGTGTGTGTGTGTGTGTGTGTGTGTGTGTGTGTTTTCTTAATTTTACCTGGAACTTCGTCTTCTGCGTCATTTCTTCTACTTGGTCTTCAAAACCAGTCATTTGGATTTCAACAACGACCACCCTTCCTTCTTCAACATATCTATCCTATTTTTTTGGTTTGTGAATCATGGCTTTTCCCACCGTAGCATTTGGCCGTTACCGCTGGTTTTGCGGCTGTGCTTATTTTTTTTGTACTTAGATGTCCGGGCGCGCTCTTATCATAGTCTTTCATTTTGCTTTGGGTTCTCCTTCTCTGCACCATCGCTCATTTGCATTTGGAGCTTCCTGATCTGTTTTGTATCCTACCTCACTTCCTACATGCTGGGCGCCATTAAGCTTGTTGCTGCTTTCCTGGGGGCTGCCTTGGAAGCAGTGACGAGCCGTCTTCGTCGCTGGGGACAAGCCTTTCTACACCCTGGGTTCCGGGGCTGGCACTCTCACAGTGTCGGAGTGGGGAAAAGGCGTCCATTTAGGCTCCCCGAGCTCCCGAGGGGCCAAGGAAGGCAGCTGCCCCTGCAGCACGACGTCCACTCCCGTGAGTAGAGTGGGAGGGGCCGGGGAGCCTCTCTCCGGCACCGTGAAGCCACAGCGTCCTCTCTGATCCTCACGCTAGGGCTTCGCCCCACTTCGAGCTTTCATCCGGCCCAAGAAGAAAAGCATCTGCATCGGCTTTGTCCACCAGGACCCTAAGAGGGTTCTAGACCTCATTTGCACCCACATCACTGCTCAACTCAGGAGGGGTCAAGAGCCATTTGGGAGGTGGGTAAATGAGGCATCACTCGAACAACCCTTATACCAGAGTCCTGGATACACGTGTACAGAAAAACTCAGACAGCGCGTCTAATGTCCTTTTGTCTCGCAAAAGCGGGTCACATTTGGTCAGGGGAAGGTCTAGCATCTGGAATCTTGTATAAAAGATGGAGTGGGACTCAGGACACAGCCCACCAAGCAGGTGCAGCAGGTGCAGCAGGTGCAGCAGGAGGCTTCAGGGCTTGTGGCGTCTCCTTTCCCACCAGCTCTACTGGAACCGGCCTTGGGCCAGCAATACCATGAGGCGAGAAGTCGCGTCTGTGGGAGCTGGGGGCTGCTGAGCACCCCTGATGGCGACAAGCAGGAAGAGAAGGCAAATCCCAGAGCAGTGGTGAGGACAGAGCAGAGTTGCTGGGACCAGAAGCAAGCGGTCAGGGGGCCCCACTCAGAAATCAGTGACCTTCCTCCTTCCCTTTCCTACTTTGTAAATTTATTATCTCTTTTGATTTCAGGTGCGTGCAAACACAGACATAAGGCTGTCTGCTTTTCAAATTTAAAAACAGGTAACCTTCCTCCCCTGACGTTCTATAAATGAAGAATAAATGGTAGGCTTTTCATTTGAAAATTCTGAAATTCACAACCACAACACTGATGACTGACTAACGGGTAAACACTTTGGGTGAAGACTGTCTCAGAGGTGTTTTTCTTTTTTTTCCAGGGTTAGGGTTCTGTGTAAAAAAAGTGTTCCCACTTCCAGATATCACCTCATTTCAAACTTCACCTTCATGGCCAACGTTCCTCACTGGAGGTGATGAGGTTTCTCGTTTGGTCAAGGACATTACAGGCAATGTACATAGTGCGGAGAAGGAAAGATCTTTTATTTTATCACTTCTCCAAAAACTGTGGGATGATCTTATGCAGCTGTTTCATAAGAAATGTGTCTCAGATCTGACAGGATACATTCCCTTCAAAGATGAATCAAAGAAAATAGTATCCAAGAATGCCAAAGAAGCCACTATTAGCCTAACCCCATCACACCTCCAGAGAGCTCCACAGCTGCTAAAAGGACTATTCCCACCACCCAGTAAACCACATGGAGAGATTTAAAAGGAGAGAAAGAGATCTGTGTGAGAACCGGTCAAATGACACATTACTGTGAAAAGGAAATCCTCCTTAGCTTTACAGTATCTAGATATAACGCGTAATTAACAATAGTCACCTGCCAGTGAGTAAAGCCATAAAAAATGATTAAAATTAAGTTGGATAATAGGCCATAAAATTGGTCGATAAAAATATTACATTTCTCTTTTTTATAGTTGACTAAAATCATTGTGTTTCTAGATTTGAATTCTCCATGCAATTGTATTAACAGGCGCCTCTACTATCCCTTCCTCCAGCTGAAGACGCATTTTCCTGTGTCATTCAAAGAAGAAGTGGATTTGGACTGGCAAGGCGTTTTGAAACTCCATGGACAAGCTCAATTAGCATGATTCTTTGGAAGAGTTTCAACGGTCTTTGGCTACTATTAGTATTTTTAATCTCTCATTTTTATTATGTGTATGATGCCAGGAGCTGTGGCAGGAAGCACATTTTTTCGATTAAATAATTAATACCACAGCATAACAGTCAGGGAGGAAAAACTGACATTTGTCAGGTTCAGAGAAAATGAAAGGCTGGGAGGAGTCTTCATCATGCTTTTGCTTGGGAAACACATCATCCGATAGCAGACTTTCCCTTGTTCCTTCCTCACCTCATCTGCCGCTCCTGCTACAAATATTCCCCACATCAAAGCAGAGGGAAAAAAAAGCATTTGCAATGCTTCCCTCTTCCCCACATGCTCATCCACCCCGTCACAAAATCACGTCCATTTTATTTCCCAAATATGTGTCCAGTCTCCTCATTTCTCTCAATTGGTACCGTCAACATTGGCTAAGACTGACTCCAAGAAACCAAAGGGCAAGGTTGACACTGAATTGCCTGTTTTCTGCTCTGGCAACTGCACAGAAGTTAGAAGCCTGAGCACTTGGGGGCAGACAGGCCTGGGTTCAAGTCCCAGCACGGCCCTCACTGGCCATGGGATCTCAGGCCTCCAAGCCTTGACCATCTCAACCTGTGAAAGGACGATGCCCCTGGGCCCTACGTCCTGACGTGCTGTGAGAGTTCAGCGATGGTGCACGTGACTCCTAGCACACTGACTGGAACGAGGTAAGGAATCAGCACACCTCAGCTGTCAACAGCAGTGCGTTCCACTTATGTTCTTAATACGCTCTGACTTATGAACACGTCAAGTGAACGGCAGCACCTCCGCGTGCCGCACGTTTGCTTTTCCTTTCACCTCCGCTCTGAAACCTCTTCTCACCACTGCACTCGGCCGCTCCTGACAAGTGGCCCCCGTCGGCTGCCTTGTCTCTGTCCCTTCCCTCTGCCCCGTTCACTCTCTAGTCCTTGGCTGGCAAGGAGCTGGGTGGCAGGGATGTTTGGTCCCCTAAGACTTTGGTTCTGGGCTTTCCACAGATGGTCTCGCCGTGTCATCAGCAACAGTCTGCACTGGATGAACGCTGCCTGGGCGGTGAAAACTTCAGCTCGCTATTTTTAACCCGTTAAGCATCCTCTCTGCCTAAACTAAACGCTTGCTTGGGGCAGAGATGCGCTTCCTTGGCGCATCACGCCACATGCGCTGCTTTGTTCCCTCTCACAGGATTCCACAATGTAGCTTTTTCTTTGCCAACAGGGCACTGGAAGTTATTTTTGTTACAAAAGGTGAGACTTCACACCGGGTTCAGATTGCCTGCCTTTCTACAGTACCTGCTATTTTTGAAACTGGTGAAAAATGTACTCTGATAATCTCTGTTCACTGTGTAGAGATTATGAAAGAAGAAATCGGCTTTAGCATGATCACACATGGGACAATGAACTTAAGTCCCTTAATTTAGCAAGAGTACCTATCTCAAATATCTGTTCTGTATTTCCCTTAAAAACTGGATTTGAAATGTTAAGCAAGTGTCTCCTCTTTCATATAATTTGATACCTGTGATTAGTAAGGCATGCTTTCGCGGGGAACACGATCTCTCTGGAAATCAAATGGGTCTTCTTGACGTAAACTGGTTTAGGTGAGGGAACACTACTTCAACCTATTGAGGATGGCCCTTTCCACAACGTAGAGAAGAAAAGAACCATGGAAAAGTTTTAAGCTTTGGAATGATCTATAGCATTGTTACTTTTTCTTAAGTTTGTTCCTGTTCAGTATCAAACTGTTAGTCACACTGTCTGTAAGGTGACTGGAAAAGAATGAATATATTCTTTATTTCTGAAGTTTAATTTATTTTTCCCTGTTTCTTGATAAAATTAGCTACGGGATGCTAAGTTCTAGGTAAATGAACTGTGCAATGCAGATGTAAGAGGATCTTATTTTTATTAGGGGTAACGTTGCCCGCGTCTCCAGACTGTGTTAGAAGGAACAAAATGCCCCTCTGTATGCCTAATTTTAAAGAAGCCACTGCCTTTAAAGCATGTAAATCAGTAGGGTTAGGACCGTGAAGTGGAGTTACAGAAGTCGCTATTGCACTGGTAGAACACGCAGGCAGAAAACAGAGCGTACAAGTGCCCAACAAACACACGGGAATGACCAAACCATAGTGGATTACATTATGGGAAACTAGGATGTTTTAAGGCCTAAACTTAATGTCCCTAATTGCCTTCGAGAGAGAAAACGGAACCCCTGCGATGCAGGCTCTTCTACAAACAGACAAACAGCTGGGCCAGATGGATCACGAGATGATCAAGAGGAGGAACTCTTATTTTCTTATGATGGGAAGATGACTTTCCTCACACCAGTTCTACCTACAAAAACAGCGTCTGTGTGCACCTTCCTGAGCCTGGCAGGGAGCCCTAGAGCCCTGGGTTTCAAGTTTATGCACCATCACTTGGACCACATGCAGAATCGCAACCTCACATATGAAGTGCGGGGTGTGGGATGATTCTCTGCGTGGGTCCATACCTGTATCTGGGTCCATGTGGCCGTAGGTGGCTTCCTACTTTTAATGTGGAATACTAGGGGATCATCTAATATCTCAAAGGCTAAATCAGAGGACAGGACATCGATCTAAGAAACAATCATATCACCTCGAAGGGAAAAAAGTGACACCTGCAAGTTAGCAGGAGCTGAGCGTGCGTCGTTTTACTAAAGCAATGACCTACCTTGTCTGGTGAATTCATCTGCTTCTCTGTGAACCAAATCCTTTACTCTGTTTCCATAAAGCAGCCTCGAGGAATCGTGATCAAAAGCTTTCAGGGTTTCACTGGAACTGTAAGACTTCTGTGTAGGAACCCTGCACTCCGCGCTGTCTGCTGAGGAATTAGTATAGCGCCGTTCCTTCTCCCGTCTGTTCTTGGTCAGGGAGCAGTAAGGCCTACGTTCCTTCACATCCATACTTCATTCCTTCCGGGCGCACATCAGTCCTGGCTGCGGCGAAGTGTGCTCAGGGTTCCATTCTCACTGGCCTGTCTGTGAAGATAAAAGGTTTGCGTGATGTCAGCGTCACATTGGCCTACAAACTGACTATATCCTTCTCGATCTGGAGAATGGTGGAAAGTAAGGGGATTATTGCTTATTGAGCAAACTTGCTTTCCACGAGAAATGAAAATTCGTGGAGTCAGTGTAAAATGTCCTATATTATCGGGAGGTGAGGCACGCGTTCTGGTAATGAGAGTTATGGGTGCTTGTTTAAGCTACTAGATCTGATTTTTCACATTAATACAAAAAAAAATTAAGCTCAACCACAAATTTTGATACAGAAGCTAGCTAAAAATTGGTCTCGACGTTTTCTAAATTTTCCACAATGGAAAAGTTTTCTCATGCTGCATTTTCTCCTTGCATAAAAAATTCCCTTTCTTTTTCTTACAAAAATGTATACTACTTTTATTTCTTTTAATTTTTTTTTTTTTTTTTTTTTTTAAGATTAGGAGCAAATTGGGAGCTTCACAGAAGTAAAACTTTGTCAAGTGCTTTGAACATTTGATTATTTTTCACAAAGACGCTTCCTTCGGAGGGCACAATTATCATGTGTCAACGACCTAAGTGTCTTGACAGGTGGAAAGAAGCGGATCCTTCTCTTCTACTCCTCTCCTTCAAAAGCACTGTGCTTTCTAGAAAATGAATTTAATGAGCACTATCTTGATTTTTAAGGCAATTCAAGTAGCTAAATTGATGGCATAGTTTCTTGCAAGGGCCCATAGCAAGAATAAGTTAGAAGGAGCAGGGCGAATTGTGTTTCTCTGCCTAGCGACTCTCTTTTTCCTGAATTTGCTAAAAGGACAGGGGCTAGGGTGGGTAGAAAAGGCTCTGCTGCCGAAGATGCAGGGCCCCGAAGAGGGGGGGCCGTACCCACATTCTACACGGTCCAGGGCTCATCCACATTCTACGTGGTCCTCCTTTCAATTCTTTCTCCTCTTGCCTTTCCTTTCAATCCGAAGGCCCCTGAAGGCCTTGTCTTCAGCATTCAGTGTCTTCCCCGCCCCACTCCTTTCCTGAACTCACTTTTTATTTGAGCGATTCCATAATCAACTTGAAACAAATGATTCCTGGTGACCCCGGGCCTTCTCTTGGGTTCCACGTCGTTAGGGCTGGGACTTGTATTTCGCTATTTTCTCCTGCATAGAGTCCTTCTGCGGAAGCGTCTCTCCCCGTTCCTCACCCTTGGCCATCACGGGACACACCACACCGCGCTCTCTAATGTGCTTCCAACTCGGAGTCTCTTCACTGACTCTGATTCGGCCACGTCACCTCAGGTTCCATCTACGCTGTCGGCAAGTCTTGATTCTTTCTGAGCAAAATTACGACTCCGAATACGTTTCACTTTCTAACTTCTGCCTTCCTTCCAGCCATAAGGAGAGTGGGGAAACTCTAAGCTGGACTGAGCCCAGAATCCCAGAACCTATGCTTGGAAAAGTTGGGTGCTCCTCCGGCCACCTCTTCAACCAAACTGAATCCTACCCCTCCCATATTGAGGGTATCCCACATGGGGTTCCATGTGTCTCTGCTCCTGAACTGAGCTGTGCTGTTAAAATAGCTGCTAATATTTGAGCTTGGTTGTTGAAATGTATCTCGATTTCCCTACCTTTTTCTACTTTTTGATGAATCCTAACATTTTTCACTGACCCCCTCTGATTCATTACTCCATTTTTCTCTTTACAAGTTCTCCCAATAGCTTTTAATAGCAATTGGATTTCCCTTAACGTACCTTTCCTTTCTGTTTAAGACAATAAATAATTTCAAGGTACGGTGGGTGACAGGGACTATATTTTGTACAACAGGATTAAAACAACAACACACGAATTTACTCTTGTTATTCCAACAAACAGAAGTCACTTTAGATAAATATTTATCGAATGACTAATATGCTGAGAACACACCACTGAATCAAACACTGTCCCTGCCCTCAGGGAACATATGCTTAGTGAGGGAAACAGGTACATTCCTTCTACTGGAGTGAATAAATATGCCCCAGTTAAAGGAAACTCTTGTTTCCAAAATAGCCCTGATCTCTTTGGAGGAAAGGTTTATATAGACTCTCATAACTAAATGATCCTCAAAAAATCTTTTCATTGACCAGAAGAATATTGTCATTCAAGCATTTTTAGTAATAGAGTTTTGGGATTTGAAATCATTATAAAGGTTCCATTTCTTGCCCTCAGTTGACATCTTTCAAAAAATCAGTGTTGCTATATATACAAATGTGTAGGCATTTTTATACTTTAAAAATGGACTGACTGGGTCTTCCCTGGTGGTGCAGTGGTTAAGACTCCGTGCTCCCAATGCAGGGGGCCCGGGTTTGATCCCTGGTCAGGGAACTAGATCCCACACGCCACAGTGAAGATTCCACGTGCCTCAACTAAGACCCGGAGCCGCCAAATAAATATTTTTTTTAAAAATGAACTGACTAATGCCAGGAGAAACTGTTTTTTTTTTTTTTCTTCTCTGCTGCAGTTTTGTTTCAATTAGTTAGGCCACGCATTGGTAAACTCTAGTCCCCTGACCCAATCTGACCCATGACCTGCTTTTGTAAATACAGTTTTACTGGAACGAAGCACATGTATTTGTTTACGTATTCTCCTTGGCTGTGTTCATGTTGCAAAGACAGAGTTGAGCGGTTGCAACAGAGGCTGTAGTGAATTGAACTGTGGCTCCCAGAAAGATATGTTGAAGTCTTAATCCCTGGTATCTGTGAAGGTGACCTTATCTGGAAATATGGTCTTTGTAGTTGTAATTGAGTTAGGATGAGGTCATACCAAGTTAGGGTGGGCTTCAAATCCAATGACTGGTCTCTTTATGAGATAGAAGATGGGGATTTGGATACAGAGACGTACAAACAAACAAGAAAATGGGCCATGTGACGTTGAAGGCAGAGATGGAGGAATGCAGCTACAAGCCAAGGGTGCCAAGTGTTGCCAGCAGCCACCAGAAGCCAGCAGAGATGCAGGGAATAGATGCCTCCCTAGGACCTCAGAGGCAGCATGGCCCTGCCGGCACCTCGCTTCCATACTTCTTGCCTCCAGAACTGAAAGGATACATTTCTGTTGATTCAAGCCACCAAATTTGTGATATTTTCTTACTGCAGCCCTAGGAAAATAATACAGAGATCTGATGACCCCACAAAGTCTAAACGATCTGCTATCTGGCCCTTTACAGAAAAAAAAAAAATTGCCCACGTCTAAGTCAGACCCACATATTTCCATTCTGTCTTTTTCTTTGTCTCTTTGGACCTTTGAATGTAAAAAGTATTTTCTTTACTATATAGTCCACGGTACAGTTTTTCAGTCTTGCAAATCAGATAAGTCAGTAAGTTCTTTAAAGTAATAATATGAACATACGTCGTCAGTAGGAAAGATGCATCCTTGCAATAATGTTACCAATGTTTAAAAATCAATTCCAATTAAATGTTAATACATTAGTAATCAAAAGATAATTTTATGTATTCTTGAGCTCTATAGAACATCACTAGCACAAAATATCGGACCTTTCTTTATTTGTGAAGTAATCCTAAAGTGCCATGAAAAATCAAGATAGAGCATTCAAACACACCATCAAAGAAAAAGACATTTGGGGCTTAGAGCTTCCAAACAATAAAAAATCTTTTGCATCTGTCTTTCCGATTTTGCACGTGGTTCAAACTCTTCAAGGATTTAACGCTGTAACGTTTGCAACTACTGATATGCTTCTAATGGAAGCCAGTGAGTTCAATGGGACTTCAAAAGGCAGTTTTCTTAGATTAATATCCCATGGAAATGACAGTGTTTATTAGAATATTCCAACATTTTGTCTATATCTATAATTTCTTCTGTTTACATTTACTATTAATCTTGTGATTTACATAGTTTCAAGAATCACGTCCATAAAGGATATTGGGAAAATTTGTTGTGTGAGGCCAGTGTGATAATTTTTTATTTGATATTAAAATTATGATATTAATTAAGATACTGGGAGTTTGGGGTTAGTAGATGCAAACCATTACATTTAAAATGGGTAAACAACAAGCTCCTACTGTAGAGCACAGGGAACTATATCCAATCTCCTGGGATAAACCATAATGGAAAAGAATATAAAAAAAGAATATATATATATGTGTATAACTGAGTCACTTTGCTGTACAGCAGAAATTAGCACAATATTGTAAATCAACTGTACTTCAATAAAAAAAAAGTGTAAAAAAATTTTCTTTAAATTAAAAAAAAAAGGCAGTTTTCTGCATTATCTCCTGCACTCAAAGCTGAAGACGAGAAGGTTAAAAAAATGCAGCTGCTTGGGCTTCCCTGGTGGCGCAGTAGTTGAGAGTCCTCCTGCTGATGCAGGGGACACGGGTTCGTGCCCCGGTCCGGGACGATCCCACGTGCCGCGGAGCGGCTGGGCCCGGGAGCCATGGCCGCGGAGCCTGCGCGTCCGGAGCCTGTGCTCCGCAACGGGAGAGGCCACAGCAGTGAGAGGGCCGCGTACCGCCAAAAAAAAAAAAAAAAAAAAAAAAAAAAAAAAAGCATCTTCCTAAGTGGTGTTAAATCTTTGAAGCACTTTGATGGTGACTGCATAGTCCTACCAGAGGAAGAGGGTCGCTGGGAGCATATTTAGCGTAAAGCAGTTAACGAACAGGACCCTGGCTGCATCAGGGAGCTGCGGGGCCTTTGAAAAGGAAAGGAAACTAGTAGAGAGAAAGGGGACCGAAAACTTTTAGTTGAACTGGCTACACCACGTATATGACAATATCAAACCGATTTGGTTAATTTTCATTAGCTCCTTGAAAAACCACTCAGTTACTGCCCATAGCACCGCTCTGGAAAACACAGCTGGTCTTAAAGCAAATTCCATTATTTGGCTATTTGTTTTTTCTCAATATCTTGCAAAGTGTTTGATTGTTTGAATGAATGCGCAGGCAGTCCTGACTTAGGGACACTAGGGATCACATCCTCTATTTCAGATACTGTATACTATTTCAACACGCTTTGAAACTTGGCCACAGAACTTAACGACATTATCACATTGTTTCATAACCTGTTCTTAACTCCAAAGAAACATTTTCAAATTGTACCTTTAGGAAGTAATCTGATTTTTATTGGACTTGGTATATTTTTAAAACCCTTGATGCCAATGATTACAATCTCTCAGGCCCATGACAAACATCCCTAAAATCATCTGTACTTCTAAAATTCTGTGAGCTTATACGTCCATCTAGCAACGGAAATAAAAACAAATATCCAAACCCAAAGAATTAAGTTAAGCTTTTCATCAAATTCACTCATGTTTCCATTGTTATTTATTTTCTGTAAGGATTACAAATTCCTGAACGTTACCTTGAATGTCTTCTGCATAGGCTGTCTCCTCACTTTGTAACGGTTTGGAAAAACTCACCCAAAAGAGAAAGCAGATTTCAGAGAAACGCTAATTTACCTGCAGCATATTTTAGATTAAAAAGATCTAAATTAAGCTATTTGTACACAATACCAAGACAATCTTGCCTTTTGCTATTCACAATTCATATTTTCCCTAATAAGTTAGTATTTACGATTTATTACCAGTTATGTTAATCCAACAGTAAATACAACTTTGCACACCACAAGCACTTCAAAATGTTTCCTTCATTGAATAGTGAGCTTACTGTCAACTGAACACAAGATGAAATCAATTGCTGTTGTTCACTTCAGGGGTAATTTTGTTTCCTGAGACAAATTTGTAAATCAAAGAATTGAAATAATTAAGAACAAAAATAAAATCATGTTATGGTGATTTTTTTTAATAATGCTAAATTTAAGCATAACTAAAATTTGAGCTTACAGTTTCAAATAGAAGAATGCAAGCGAATCATGTTTGAGACACAAAATTAAAACACAAACAAAACCGTGTAAAGAAACATAGGGAAAGGAGAGTGTACCATGAGTAGCAAAAGTGATGCCTGTTGAGAAGATGCAGGTACAGAGAAAAATAAACATAGTGAACAATTTGTGATTGAGAAGATTAAAAGCAAGGAAGGTTGCTTTCTTTAAACAAGACAGGAAATAAAGAGAACATTCGACAGCAATAATAAAAAAGAAGTCAACTTCTGTTTCCAGCCAAGATGGGGTAATGGGAAGTGGATTTACCCACCTGTCTAAAAGACAATAAAATAGACAAAATACGTGAAACAAAGTTTTCAAGATATTGACATGAAGAAATGAAGGACAGTGAACCTTGAGAAAGGGAAACAAACAAGGTGAGCCCTTGGGTACCCTTGCTCACTGCCTTGAAAGAATTTCCGGGCTGTAGCACAGCAAGGAGGAACCCAGGAAGAGCTCGGCCAACTTCTAACCTAAAGAGACAGAGCTCAAAGTCTGGTAGAACAGCTGGTAAGAATTTGCAGGACAAAGTGTTGGGAGAAAGCGAGCTGCATGCGGAAGGAACTCTGCAGGTCTGCAGAGGGTCCTTCTTGAGAATTCAGCGGTGCACTGACCAGCACATGTGTGTGAGGGGGGTGCTGGAGGCCAGAGAAAGAATGACTGGAAAGGATTACAGCAGAGTTTCTCAACCTTGGCATTACTGATACATTAGATGGAAAATTTTCTTTTGGTTGGGGGATATCCCATAGTAGGATGTTTAGCAGCATTCCTAGCCTCAACCTACTGGATACCAGCAGCACGCCTAGTCATGATAATAATAAAATATCCTCAGACGCTACCAAATGTCTTGCTTGGGTAAAACTGTCCCTGTAAAGGGCCACTGAATTACAGGGAACAGTTTTCAAAGCTCAAACAGGCCCAAGAATAGTGTATCGTTTTTCCAGCCAGACTAGAAAAACCTCAGAATTTATTAGGCAATGTATTCGCAAAGATGTTGCCTCAACTGGGGGGAATAATTAGCACCATATGCTAAACATCATTCTGGTCTCAATAAAAAATCTTAAAAGCAAGACCAGAAAGGATCAAAGTGTTTCCAAGTAGCTTACCTGTCCCATAACAAAGCTTGAGAATGTTACAGGAATAGAAAAATAACCAGCACTCAACAAAGTAAAATTCACAACGTCTGCCACCTGATCAAAGAGTGCCTGGCATGCAAAGAAGCAGGAAAGTAATGAGAAAAATCAAGCAATTGAAACTGACCCGGAACTGACACAGGTGTTAGGATGAATAGACAAGGACATGAAAACACTTATTAATAACTGCATTCCATATGTTCGAAAAATTAAATGGAGACACGAAAGACATGAAAAAAGAACCAAATCAAACTTGTAGAGATGGAAGTACCGTGTCTGAGATGGAAAATACACCGGATGAGATGGACGGCAGATCAGACCTCGGAGAAGAAAAGATTAATGAACTTAAAGATGCGGTAATAGAAACTATATGAAATGAAGCACAGAGAAAGAAAAAAATAATAAATGAATACATCATCAGTGAGACGTGGGACTACTTCAAAAGGCCAATATAGATGTAACTGGAATCTCTGAAGGAGAAGACAGAGAGGAGAGAACAGAAAAAATGCTGATGAAATAACACCCCCAAAATAATCAAATTTGAGAAGTGCTACAAAACCCCACAGATCCCAGAAACTCAACAAACCCCAAGCACAAGAAATATAAAGAAAATGATACCAAGGCATTTAATTGTGATTAAAATTGCTCAGAATCAGGGACTTCCCTGGTTGTCCAGTGGTTAAGAATCTGCCTGCCAATTCAGGGGAGACGGGTTCGAGCCCTGGTCCGGGAAGATCCCACATACCGCAGAGTAACTAAGCCTGTGCGCCACAACTACTGAGCCTGCGCTCTAGAGCCCGCGAGCCACAACTACTAAGCCCACGTGCCACAACTACTAAGCCTGCGCTCTAGACCCCGTGAGCCATGACTACTGAGCCCGCACGCCACAACTACTGAAGCCCGCACACCTAGAGCCCGTGCTCCGCAGCAAGAGAAGCCACCGCAGTGAGAAGCCCGCGCACCGCAATGAAGAGTAGGCCCCGCTCGCCGCAACTAGAGAAAACCCGCGCGCATCAGCGAAGACCCAGTGCAGCCAAAAATAAATAAATAAATAATTTTTAAGAAACTTAAGTTATAAAAAAAAAAATTGCTCAAAATCAATAATAAGGAATGAGTCTGAAAGCAGACACAGGAAAAAGGCACATTAAACACAGAGTTTCTTGTTGTAAATAATGAAAGCAAGTAGACAGTAGAGAGACACCTTTGAAGTACTGAAAGAAAAAAAGATGTGTCACCATAGAATCCTGTAAGTAATGAAAATATCTCTTAAAAAGGAAGGCGGAATAACTACCTTTTTCAGACATACAAAAGTTAATCGCCAGTCGACTCTCATTACAAGAAATGCAATGGGAGTCCTCTGGGCAGAAAAAAAAAATGGCATCAGATGGAAATACAGATCTACCAAAGGGATAAATAGCCTTTGGAACTGGTAGCTGTTTGGTTAAACACACAAGCTATTTTCTTATTAAATCTCTTTTAAAAACAGATGACTAGGCTTCCCTGGTGGCGCAGTGGTTGAGAGTCCGCCCGCCGACGCGGGGGACGCGGGTTCGTGCCCCGGTCCGGCAGGATCCCACGTGCCGCGGAGCGGCTGGGCCCGTGAGCCGTGGCCGCTGAGCCTGCGCGTCCGGAGCTTGTGCTCCGCAACAGGAGGGGCCACGACAGTGAGAGGCCCGCGTACTGCAAACAAAAAACAAAAAACAGATGACTGTTCAAAAAAAATGATATCATAACAATGTATTGTGGATTTGATAACATATGTGTAAGTAAAATTTATTGCAACAGTAGCACAAAGGAAGGAGTGGGGAAACGGAAGTATACCACTGCGCGTGTTTAATACCATATGTGAAGTAGCATATAGCACTGCCTCAAGGTAGTCTGCTATACTAACGATGTATACTTTAAAGCCTACCCTAGTGAACCCACTAAAACAAAACTGAGAGTTACAGCCAGTAAGTTAAAAGAAATAATGGAATCATACGACATGGAAGCATAAAACATCAACTAAGCCAAGGAACATACGGGGCAAATGGAAAGCAAACATCAGGGTGACAGAAACTTAACTAAGCCAATGATCACATTATATGTAAATAGTCTCAACACTCCGCAAAATGCAGAGGTTTGCAGACTGGATTAAAAAATAAAAATAAAAAACAAGACCCAATTATGTGCTGCTTCCAAGAAACATACTTAAATACAAAGACACAAATAAGTTAAAAGTAAATGGATGGAAAAGGGAAACCTAACCATATCAACAATTGCATTAAATATAAATAGAAATGATCACAACAATTAAAAGGCCGAGATAGACTGAATGAAAGAGTAAGATGAGACCAGCTGGAGGAACACCCAGCAGCAATTCAACAGCATGCAATGGATCTACATGCACTGACACGGAATTGTGCACAAGGCAGAGTGGTCATTCATTTTTTTGTTCATTCATCATACATGTCAGGCATGGTGAGAGGTTCTGGAAATGGAGAGATGAACAAGACATAGTCTCTACTCTCTTTCATTCTGAAAGGGGAGTTGGTGTTTCAATAATGAGTGACAAGTAAATGCACAACTAAAAATGTAACAAATGCTGCAAAAAATTGCAAGTTGCCAAGACAGAGAATAGAAGGTGGGGTCCGATTGAGACCGAGAGCCCAAAACAAAGACTGATCTTAAATGACATTTAGGCTGAGAGCCATTGGTTAAATAGGGTTTAACCTGGCCACAAGTATGTGTCACAGAAAAGAGGCTGACAGTAGAACAGACCAGGCTGAAAGAATGTGTTCAACCAACACATGGAGACAGGGAGGGGCTTGATGGACAAATGCCAGCAGGGCTGGAGCGGCGCGAGAGAGGGGAGAGGCATGAGATGAGTCCAGAGGGAGCCTGAGGCCCAGAGGCAGGGCTTCACAGGACAGGATGAGCAGTTTCACCCACATACCACCATGAATGGGGGGCCATTGGAGAGCTGGAAATGGCACGTTTGACACGATCGAGCAGGCTTCCGGTTTGGAGAGATCCCTCTGGCCCAAGTGTAGAGAACAGGGAAGATGGAGGTCTGGGGAGGAAAAGGGAAGACTTGTTGGCAGATTTTTGCAGAAGTCCAGGCAGGAGAATGAGAGCTTGGACTGGGGGACCTGAAATGGCAGTGGGCCTTTAGGGAGGTGGATGGGTGGGAGAGAGAGACTTGGCATCAGAAAGACCTGCGATGGGCTGAAGTGAGGGTGAGGGAGAGGAAAGAGCTGGGGGTGACGACCAGGCTGCTGGCTGGAGCAGATGGGAAAAGGGGGGTGTCTACTGAGACAGAGGGGACAGGAGGCCGTCCCTCAAAACTATTTAGTGCACACTCCCAATTCTCGCTTTTCTTTCATTTAAAACACATTATTAGGCAGTAATCTTTGTTCTTTGTGGAAACTAGAAAATACAGTTAAGAGCAAAACAAATCCTTAAAATCATTGCTCACTTAACATTTCAGTGTTCACCTTTTCAGGCCCTTTGTATGCATGTGTGTGTGAATGTATGTATGTCATATATAATTTATAATTTAATGCAAATGATCTTGTAACCCATTTCTACTTGACGTATTATGAACAGTTTATGGGAGTAAAGATACATTTATGTCTTTACTTTATAAGTGATAAATAGGAAGCTTATTGTTTTAAAACTGAAAACTATTCTTCAGCTATATCACAGATAGCAAATACAAAAACTTAGAAAATGAAACAAATAGGAGAGATATACTAAAATAGCTACTGAGTAAGTGTGAATACTGGAAAATTTTTAATTGCAAAATATATAGAACAGTGCCTGAGGCTGTAAGAAAAGTGGTTTGAGTCTGATCAAATCATTAAAAATTCTTTCAAAATTATTTATATGTAGAAGGAAACAGAAACTGGAAATGATCAAAAAAGAAAAAAAATATGGATAATGAGGTTAATTCACCCAGTAATGTCAAGTGGGAATATATTCTATGATGTAAAAACAAAGAAAGCAATTCACTTGCAAAACTGGAAATTAAAAGTGATTCTATTTTCCTAATAAAAACAATGGACAGGGGCTTCCCTGGTGGCGCAGTGGTTGAGAGTCCGCCTGCCGATGCAGGGGATACGGGTTCGTGCCCCGGTCTGGGAAGATCCCACATGCCGCGGAGCGGCTGGGCCCGTGAGCCGTGGCCGCTGAGCCTGCGCGTCCGGAGCCTGTGCTCCGCAACGGGAGAGGCCACAACAGTGAGGGGCCCGCATACCGCAAAAAAAAAAAAAAAAAAAAGAAAAAAAAAAAAAAAAAAAAACAATGGACAATAGTAACGCAGTAGTAAAATACGTTAATACAGCTACGTGGGCTCTACCGCCGCAAAGGAGGGAAACACTGCAAGGAAGGTCATAATCCCCATACTTCGAATAAGCTGGGAAAAGGTCCTCTAGGATCCAAAGCGGCTGAACCAAGTGCAGCGTTCTTACCTTCCAGACCTTTAGGGTAAAGTTGTAGATAATATCTCTCAATCTGTCTGCCGGCCTGGACCAACACATATATCCATCACATATAGTTAAGTATTTTTACGATGGTTTAAGCCAGAACTCTGAATCTCGGGGCCCCCACTCGATGCACCAGTGCTTCCCAGTGAGCCAGGCCTTTGAAAAACCTGCCAGTAATGCCATTGGGTTCAGAGGGACAATCAAAGAAACGGTTACGTGTTATGAGACTGTGTTATCCAAACGGCCTCCAATATACACTAGGCAAAAAGCACCCAAATAGACAACTGTGATATCACTCGGTGTATTGTTCCGATTCAACTGGGTGGCGGACGGCCATGCCACCTTCAAACGTACGTGTTCACCCCAGTGGACACGCCGGTCACAGTCACGTACACAATCGTCACAATACCCTGCACTTAGTAAACAGTTTTACCTTTTCGGTTGCACACTGCATTACAATGTCCGACAACAGCTCGTCAAGTTTCTGATATTTGCCAGTTTTACAGGTGAGGAAATATGAGAAATTCATAAACATCTTCAAGTCAGACACCCAGGGAGCGGCCAGGCTGGGACTCACACTCCCACACACTGTTCTTCCATTTACATCTGTGAACCGTTGCCAAACTCTAAGGCCTGTGGAGCATCGACTCCAAACTGAAACCTTTAGCCATAACGCGAGAAAAGTAAGCAAGCCTTTTGGAAACTAAAACCAACTACAGCTTCCGTATCTTAAAACTGACGTACGGGCATTACTGACCTGGTGACAGCTGGGGACCTGCTTGCCATTGGAGGAGCTTCTTAAGGGAAGAGCTATTTAGGGTTATTTCCCTAAGTGCTGGGCATATTCCTCTCTTGAGGAGTGGACATAAAAACTCCTTGATGAATTATTAATTTCAATCTTGATTATTTATTGAGTGCTTAAAATACGCCAGGTGCTTTACATATATGACCTCACTTAATCCTCACAGCAACCTTGCGAAGTAAGAATTATAAATTCCACTTTCACGTGAGAGAACTAAAGCCCAGAGAGATGAATTGATTCCTCCAAGGACACAGAGTCAGGACGTAGCCAAGTGGAATTGGAACACATTTCGGTTAATTGCAATTCTGTCCTCTTAATACTAGCCTCTCCTTCCAAACCTTAGAACAAAGAGGGGGTTTAAGCCATAAACAAACAAAAAACGCAACCAAAAACCAAGGAAAAACGTTTTTCAAACGGCGAGGGAGAAATGACAGCAAAGAGTCTGACAAACTGTGCCAGGATGTCAACAGGTCCAGTACGAAAAGGAAGGCTGTCATACTGAAAATACCACAATAATTAAGTTATTATTATTTAATTTATTCAACTGAGGAGTAAGAAAGGTGGAAAATTCAAGATCCAGTTAAAAAGATCAGAAACATTGGGAGTATTTTCAAGCTGCTTCCTTGAGGAGAAGACAACTTAGGAGGAAATAACTGATACCTCGCTGGGATGTTCTGTGTTTCAGAGGAGGACCCCGTCGTCACAATGCCCTTTGCTCGTCTCCCATCCCATGTAGCTTAGTTACTAGAGGAGAAAGGCTCCCCTACACCACGGCCACTGCGGTCAGATGTGGGGGTCTTTGTATGCCCCGTATTTCCCTGAATAAATGCTCCTCTCCCACGTCGGTTTCTAAAGGGTTCGGGTGAAAGAGTCCCCAATCCTGGAGTCAAGGGGCTGCCTGCACAGAGCCCAGTGACTGGGTCAGGAATGGACATGTGACCTAACTCAGGCCACAAAGGTCAGCTCCAGGACACATGACAAAACCACTGGGAATGTGCTTACTGAAAAGAAGACAATGTGGAGCTGCTAATGTGGGACGATGAGGACATGGCGCTTGTTTGCGTTTCTGCCGCCGTGCGGAGAGAGCCTTTCTGCCGCCGAAGTCTACACAGAAGAAAAGAGGCCTCAGAGAGAGACAGCCAACAAGTTCTTACCCTGATTTTTCAAATTGAAAAAAAATCTATACTGGGCTTCCCTGGTGGCGCAGTGGTTGAGAGTCCGCCTGCCGATGCAGGGGACACGGGTTCGTACCCCGGTCCGGGAGGATCCCACGTGCCGCGGAGCGGCTGGGCCCGTGAGCCACGGCCGCTGAGCCTGCGCGTCCGGAGCCGGTGCTCCGCGACGGGAGAGGCCACAGCGGTGAGAGGCCCGCGTACCGCAAAAAAAAAAAAAAAATCTATACTAATACAACTGGGTTGGAATACAGGGTGGGTTTTTGATCAGACAGATGATGCCAAAAGTCTAGCTCCACTACTTACAATTTATGTGACTTATGACCTCGGACAAGTTATTTAAACTCCCTGAGATTTGCTTTCCTACTTTCTATTGTTTAAAATGCATATGATGATATCTTTCTTATGGAGGTATTATGGAGATTAAATGAGATACAGTTTTAAAAGCATTTAGCCCAGTGATTGGCATATAACATAATGTCTACTTGATAAGCACCAGTTATTATAATTAAATTCAAAAGCACTGTTCCATGTCCAAGAATAACTTCCAGCATCATTAGGCTCAGGAAGCTGAGATGGGGAAAAGTGTATGAAAGCTCAGTTCTACAAGGTGGAGGGCAAGAGATTATACATCTGTAGCAAAACGTTTTGCTACAATGTTTGAATGGAACTTGGGGTTTGAATTTTTACGAGCTTATTGAGAAATACTGTGTTATCAAAATGAGAAAAAGAAAAAGTTCCCGCACCAGTAATTTCAAAATGATTGCATCTCTACTGACCTCCAAATATTTACATCTCGGTAGTAAAAAGCAAAGTCAGCAAACAACAGGAAGGACTCTTCCAGGAGAAGCAACGACGCTGACTGATCTCCAGATTGAAAGGAACTACGTGAGCTTAGCAACAACTAGGTGGACACCTGATAAGTACCCACATGTATTTGGAGAATTAAGATAACTGCAGTTATTCATGCCCTTCTAACCCATAGGCAAAGTCACTATAATAAACACATCGTCTGTCTACAGCCCACCAGATAGTTTTCATCTCAGTCTGAAAAGCACCAAAACCAGCCAAATGGCACCTTCTTCACAGACCCCTGGAGAGCAAGAAATGCTGGTTCAGCGCTGTAGGTGAGGGTCTCGCTCAACACAGCCTCTCCCTGCAGAGATGCGGACAGAGAGATTCCCAAACCCCACTTTTCCTTGAGGCGGTGAAGCTTAGGGGGACAGAGGAATTCCAGAGTTGCTTCAGGGTTTCAAAATGCCTTTGGTTCAGTCCTAGTGTTTGATTTGCCCGAAGAACCGTGGAAACCCTCTTAGCGGGCGGTAGACTCAGTCTCTGTGGGTGTGGGGACAAGGACCGACATCTTCATCACCAGTCTGGCAAGCAGTCTGTGCACTTCATCAGGAGGATTCCATTCACATTACTCTTTTTCTTCTTTGGTGTCCGTTGTTTGTTTCTTAGTGAATTTTAACACAACTCTGTGAGGACAGTTAAAGACGCTCGCCTTGGTGTAGGCTCACATCGAAATAGACTGTTTTGAAATCCCAAGTTTAATCACACGCCTTTAAGTGCATACATATAATATACTCAAATACTATGACTTTGTATAAACACAGACAAACAGTCACGTAAAAATAGGAAAAGTATATCCAATTGGTCAACTGTTCTAGATCTCCTGGATGTTTTCCATCATATAGACAAATATGTGCGTAATTTATAATATTTATAAAAAATTGTGTGAGTCGGGGACATATGGCCTGACCCAGGCCTGCCTTGTCGGGGGCACGTGCTGAGGGGTGGAGGTGCGGGCCGCCATCCAGCCCAGCGCCCCACTCAGGGGCGCCTTCTGCATCCGGGGGACCCCTTTCAATGATTAGCGTAAAGGCTCGGGACGGAGCAGCCCAAGCAAAAAACCGTTTTTTTTCTGCTGTTACTAGTGGTAGTTCTAAGCCGAGGCACGGGGTGAAAACGGACCTACGCAGCAACTGAGACTGTTGCCTTCTCAGACGTCTGCTGAAGTAGGGGTCTTTCAAGGCTCTTCTTGACCATGAAAGGGCAGCGCAAGCAGGAGTACGCGGAGAGAGAAATCCCGTCTCCTTGGCTTCCCGTTGACTGCCTGCTAAGGTGAAAAGCTGGACTTCTGCCACTGTATTTCATACCTTGATGATGCATTCTAGACAACTGGGAAAAACCACACTTTCTAGGTAAGCTAGTAACTTGTGGCTACTCAATACATATTAAACCACCACAGCAATTTGGAGTTAAGTCCATTTGATCTGTGCTTCTTGAAAGAAAGGCATGACTAAAATGCAAGAGTCACTGTTGAGAAAATATGATCTAATTTTGGCTACGGTGGCTTTGCTTTAAAATAATTGAGCTTGCTATTCATCTCATTATAAAATAGTTATGATATCAGTTAATATTTATAGCTCTAATCCATATCCCGGGAGGAGTTTAAAATTAATTTGGATGGAGAATTAAGGAAGGGACTCTAATTTAAGGAAACACCTTCCTCAGGTGAGTCTACCTGTCCATCACCTTCCCAACTGGGCATTGGCGTTTCGGTCTTAGTGCAGGGGCAGCATTTCTGCAACCAGGAGGTGTATTATTTTAACGCTCATTTAATTTGTGGTCCCTCTACTTCTAACTACCAGTAGGGGGGCCAGTTAGCACTGATAACATCAATGATTTTGCATAATGGACACCTGTCACCTTTGACCCGACTCAGCCTACTAACCGGATTTCTCGAGTGGGTAAACAAGTAGTAATGACTGCTAGTTATCATTAGTCTAGATTTGCATTCCTCCCCCACCCCCGACCTTTGCCCACTTCACAATCACCATTCCCCTCTGAGCATATGAAATGGTGAGACCACCTAGAAAAGAAGAAATCATGCACATAAAGATTTCCATGATTATTTTTGGAAAATAGACACGTTTCACTGGATTGTTTCTACAGTCTCTAGCAGTAAACATGTAATGTGGAATATATTTTAATTGCTGTGATGTAAATGAGACTTTGGGGTCATGTTACAGAGTGTTAACTGAAAGATCCAGCTAGGACTTTAGCACGCCTGCAGGCCTTTTAAATTGTTATGGGAAATGGCAGCATTCAATTGAGCAGTTTCAACACTGAGCTCCCCTAAGGCTGATTACAGTTTGGCAACATGATGCCAATTTCAACTAATACACATAATGCTTTTTTCTTCTCATACTTTATCTACAGAACCTTTCCAGTATATGTACAACTCAAAAACCATGAAACGCGAGGCAGATGAAGAGCTACATAATTGAGGCAATCTACCATTGTGTTACTGGCAAAAGTTCTCAGGTATGAAGGACCTCACTCACATGGGGTTCAGAAAACCATGAGAATCGAAATATCGGTCCAATAATAATAAATAGAAATGCATCCAGATAACTCAGTGCACGAGAGATTCTAGTGGCAAACATCTAGAAGATTAACTCAGGGTACTAGGATACTTAGAGAATGTATTACAATTGATAAACATTTTCATATATGCTCTGATAGTTAAGTTGGCCCTGCAAACCTGGTTCCTCAAGTATGAGCCACTAAAAAGAGAAAGTGTATCTCAAGTGTAAGTATGGCTTTCTGTCATACAAGGGAGCGCACTAGGGGACCCTGTTTCCTCTTCCTGGGGACACGAAGTACAGGTCTAGGTAACTTCTCGCTGCTGCAAGGAAGACGATGGGCCGGATTCCCCACTGCCTGACTGGACTCAGTCTGATGCTTCTCAGGATGTATCTGAGCAGGACAACGCAGAGTCCTTCACAGAGATGATGTGCCCAAAGTTGTTACTGGCGTTGCATTAGATCCCCCCAAACGGCTGGGTCATCCCCCCTTCAGTTGGATCTGTAGAGCCTGGGGAGTAAATAGCGATGTTACAAGAATACCTTCCCAACTAGTATTGCCGAACTGCAGAACACCTTGGATAACAACCACTTCCTTTAAAGCCCTACAACAAAAGGCATGAAATAGTCTCTGGGACCTAAACAGCACTCATCACACTGGCACTGGGTGTTTCATACCAGGCCATACCCACCGTGACTTGGTGTGGACATTTAACACCCTGCTGGGAATTATCCCTCCAGCTCAGGCCAAGGGAGAAAAGGGAGAAAAGGGCAGCTTTGGCGGAAGCAAAGGAAGGTAACTGGGGAGTGGAACCAGGGCACAAATCTGAAGTACTAGCTAAGAAATTGTAGTGAAAGAGGAGAAACTATGGCTAAAATGTCCACAAGCAGAATACCATCAAAATATGGATTCTGAATAATACTACTCTTCCACATTCCTGTCGATGGCTCATTGAAAGAACATTTTAGTCTGATCACACCTAATTTTCTAGTTCAGCAAATTCCCCACAACACTATTCATGGCATCCTTTGAAACATTAGCTGTCTTGGTGGCACGTTGAAAGGAATAAAAGACTCCAAATAACACTGGAAAGTCACCCACAATCATATGCAATTATTTCCACAGTAAGTCCGTGCCTCACAGTCTCGGTGAAGGAATCAAGCATCTTGGTTAATCGCACGCTTCACTCGCTGGCCCTTCGGGACTTGTTCTTTGCTAATGACCTGTTGCTTTTTGCGTCCAGCTGTTTATTGCCCTGACCACATCCTCTTCTATACTTTCAGGGCAGAATGCTCGCATTTCAGTAAAAATGTAGTAATTTCTGGAGCCGGCCTGACAATGTGATACCCAGCGCTGGTCAAGCGTGCGATTCTCACAAACCAGTGCAGCTCAGCTTTCCAGCTTTCTGCATCTGGATGCTAGATCCAGTCCACCTGTGTCTTCTTGGTGCACCCCCCCCCCCCCCGCCCCTGCAAAAAAATATCTTGACAAGTTGATCTCCAGTTGTTGGCACCCCTTATTCAGCAGCAGCACACGAACAAGCCAAGGGAGAGTGGTTGAAAACTGCAGGACGATAAAAGATCTGTACAATAAACAAGTTCTCTGGTTTGTGTCCATGCAGACCAGTTTTGAGCTATGTCATTCCTGTTGCAGACTGAACTATCTTGGTTACAACCGTTGAGAAGGGGAAGGGCACGGGTTGTCAGTGAAGTTTGTACCGTCATTTTCTATTACTCCACATGTTTCTCAACTTCAAAATTCACAGTCATCCCTAAGTGTCCATCGACAGAGGGGTGGATAAAGAAGATGTGGTACATATATATATATACAATGGAATATTACTCATCCCTAAAAAAGAACAAAATAAGGCCTTCTGCAGCAACATCAATGGACCTAGAGATTATCATAGTAAGTGAAGTAAGTCAGACAAAGACAAATATCATATATCACTTATATGTGGAATCTAAAATATGATACCAATGAACTTATTAACAAAACAGAAACAGATTCACAGAGTTAGAAAACAAGCTTACGGTTACAAAGGGGAAAGGTGGCGAGGGGGATAAGTTGGGAGGTTGGGATTAACATGTACACACTACTATACATCAAAGAGATAATCAACAAGGACCTACTGTATAGCACAGGGAACTGTACTCAATATTATGTAATAGCCTAAATGGGAAAATAATTTGAAAAAGAATGGATATAGGTATATGTTTAACTGAATCACTTTGCTGTGTAGTTGAAACTAACGCAGCATTTGTGAATCAACTATACTCCAATATAAAATAAAAATTAAAAAAAAGAAAGAAGACAGTGCCGTTTTCTCAGGGCAAATGTCTTTATGCAATGCACAACTTTAAAAAAGAAACAAGAAAATTCAGAATCACCCCGTCCAAAAGACCCTCTCGGATGTTACCCACTTTTGTGTTTCACACATAGTAAGTCTTCAGTAATCAATAGTTTCCTGATGTATGTGAACATGGTGTCCCCCAAAACCCAAATGAGACAATGGAGCTGGCTGAAACAGAAAAATAAATTATCTCAAAAGAGAAAAGATAATATAATATTATCTTCAGGGCATCTCTCGCTTGCCACTACTAGATTTAGTTCATTTGCTTTTGTGTAATTTTTTCACTATCCCCTATAGGGTCTTCACACTCTATTTAAAATCTTCCTCTTGAATAATAGGAACGTGATCATCTAGCAGGGAAGCTATTGTAACAAAATCACGCTATAACATTCGAACGTCTTCGTGAGTCGTGCCATACTAAAATTTGTATCTAGAAAAATAATGGTTGTGTGGAATAGTCTCATTATAATCATGCAATATTAAAACAAAAGGAAAGGCCTCCAAACTAAAAATTAAACCATTAGAAGTGACAATACACAGCGAACCTGAGGAGTCTACAGCCCTGGCGCGCCTAAAAAGTTGCCTAACAGCGACTAAAAGAAGTTTTACATACACACACAGCTAACATTTATTTATCTCATTTAATTGCCACAACACACGTATGAGGTGGATTCTTTTATTAAACCTTCTTTTACCAAGAAAGAAACCTACACTCAGAGAAATTAAGTAACTCACTCAAGGTCACACAGTTGCTAAGTAGCAGAGCTAGGGCTCCAACCCAGATCTGTGGGACACAAAACTGGTGCAGTGAGCCACGACTCGTGTTGATCATTAGGGCAGATACATGCAGTCCCACTGGGTAAAATAAAATAAGACGATGTGACTTATTCTTATTGTGTTTAAGAATTGATAACACCAATTCTTGTGTTTCACTGTGAAAGCTTTTAAGGCAGAAATGGTCATCTGCAGCAGAAACAGAAATACTACTCTCATGTCGTAATATTGTTCAGTGGGGCTTTGGTAAAATCCCGACATCTGATAGCGCCTGGTAGAGCACAGACGGACCGATTAGTCACTGGTGTGTCCCAGCATAGTAACCGACGTGTGAGATCACAGAATCGGAAAGGCCAGTGCTCCAACATTAGTGCCAATAGTAATTCAGCTATTAATTTTCACACTAAGTAACGATGAAAAGTACATACACTAATTTCCACGAGGTATGTTTAAATGAAAAACAAACCCTACCTGCGGTTTACGGCAGAGATGATGAGAGAAGCAGGTTCCACAGGTGAAATTAAGATAGGTTCCCGTCAACGAGAATGCCGCAATTCACATAACTAATCACCCATAAAACCCATTACAAACAAACACTAAGAAAAACTCAAAAAGCATATAAGAGTGATGAAATTTCCACCTCAATGACTGATAAAGGCAGATATATCAAAAATCAACTGAGCTGGAAAAATGACACGCTGTGAAGAGGTGCTTAGGGTGACAAGCGATCAGGATCCTCCATTAGTCAAAGTGATGACTCTCAATACATGGATATTTCAGGTCCTCACCCCTGGAAGCTCAGGCCTTAATGACAGAAGTCTGTCTTCTCACATGGAAATTAGAAAGAATGCTTCCAAACGCAGCACTCCCAAGGAAAGATGACTCATCAGATAAACAGCTCTCCATCTGAATCTTAAGAAAGCCATGTCTATCCTTCCATTTTAGAATTAGATAAAGTGCACATTTATCACACACTCTTTTTTTTTTTAAATTAATTAATTTATTTTTTGGCTGCGTTGGGTCTTCGTTGCTGCGCGCGGGCTTTCTCTAGTTGCGGCGAGCAGGGGCTACTCTTCGTTGCGGTGCGCAGGCTTCTCATTGCGGTGGCTTCTCTTGTTGCGGAGCACGGGCTCTAGGTGTGTGGGCTTCGGTAGTTGTGGCGTGTGGGCTAAGTAGCTGCGGCACGTGGGCTCAGTAGTTGTGGCGCGCGGGCTTAGTTGCTCCGTGGCATCTGGGATCTTCCCTGACCAGGGCTCAAACCCATGTCCCCTGCATTGGCAGGTGGATTCGTAACCACTGTGCCATCAGGGAAGTTCCTCACACACTCTTTAAATATCGTTTTCAGCACCAGTTTCTTGGCTTCAAGTTTTAGATCTTCGTTTACCGTTGCTTTGGACCAAACATGGTTAATGACTTTCCCATTTAACTTTTTAAGGAAAAGGCATTCAGCCTTGTTAAAGGGAGAACAGTGCACAGATAAAAGGAAAACTAGTGGTCACGGATGACCAAGCATCCCATCCTATGTATCTTACTTTTAAAAACGGTTCCATTGTGAACTCTCAGCAAAGCAGAGCGGCCTCCCGAACAGTGACAGCTGCTCCATAAACATTTGCTGAATAAACATGTGACAGAGGGACCCCACAAAGAATGATGCACCGGGAACGGCCACTTTCATGTCCAGATCACAGAAGTGTTTTTAACATGACGTCCACCTTCTACAGGCATCAACATGAAACTAAAATGCTACCTCTCATTTTACAAAGGAGAAAGTATTCAAATCACACACGCCAAGAAAGGATGGGGGTGAGGCATGAACATGGGAAAAGTCCAAGGGCAACAGGCTGTGGAAAAATCTTTTAAATGGATTTTCTTCTTTGCTAAATTTTGGGCAAAATAATACATTTTTTTCCAGTAAAAGAAATTCAATAGTCCAGACAGCCTCAGATACTTGGATAAGCAGGGTTGATAAAGCAACCTCCTGGCCTTTAAAAGAAAATGTATCATTCAAGTGAGTTTTGTGAGGCCCCCTCTTTCCCTGTCTGTGCAAGCCCAAAAGGTCCAGTATTGTGCTCCACAGAAGCACGGGGACTTGAAGCTTACACAGTGGTGCAGAGCTGTACCTACTGGCTGTTTACCTTCCTCAGTATAGACCCAACACCACCCTGTCTTTACAGCTGTTTGCTACTCCTATTCCCCGTGCTCCAGTGCAGCCATGCTGTCACTGAAAACACAAACTGCATTTTATGGCTGTATATGCTCAACTTCCACTTCCCAGTGTTTTCATTCTGTCACTTCAAAAGAAGCAGCCTTTAAAAAAAACAAAAAAACAACGATGTCATCTGCCAAAAGCCACTGGTATGTCCTATTGTAGACAGTGTCACAAGGGACACCTCTCCTCCGATGCTTCCAAAAGTGGGAATTTTCAAGATGCTCTTAAACGTACGTTGCTTTTCCATTTAATTTATTATTCATGAGTTAAAAATAATTAAAGAAAAAAAATCTGAAGTTGACAGTAATATTTTTCTCGCTAACCTCAATTAACTCAGCCTCTCTTCAGTCATGCTACTTGTCAAAATGGTACCTGATGCTGAAATGGGGGAAAGGAAAGCTAGAGCTATCAGGAGAAATCGATTCGAAATATCCTCTTTGAATAGATATTATTTAAAAAATACAAACTATTTCATACAGACAAAGCCCAGACAAATCCCAAATTTGGTTGCCATTTTACGTAAAGGGAGACAGAAATTTGGGGCACCCATAGAGAGGTGATGGAATGGTGTATATGCCTTGGTTGCACATGACAGACTGTACCTGATTGAAAAGTTCCTGCCAAAGTTAAGAACCAAAGGAAATATGGGGAACGGTAACAGGAAACATGTACGTGGTTTATTAATCATCCTCACTATTGTGGTTTAAGATGCACAAGGTGCTGTCCTCTTCACTTTTCTTTCAAATGTCTGTTTTTCTTTATGAGGGATAGCTTTATAATTCAAAAGCAACAGAGAACCAATAACTAAAAGGAATGCTTCTGTTTTCTGTAAAACAAAGCTAGGCTGGAAATGCCAGGCTAAGAGAGATCAAAGGTCATTTCAGCACAAACTGAAAGTCAATTATTTTGGGATCCATCATTCAACTGAATTGTTTTAGAAATGGAGAGTCTGTCGGCACATTTCTATCCTTTTTAAAAATTTCAATGTTTTGTAGATGTCTAGGAAGAGCCTGTGGATCACAGAGAAGCCTCAGCTTTCCAGAATGGACGCTCTAGAAATCAAGCATGGCAAACACAACAAACCAGCTAGAGAATTCTATGTAGAGACGATATCAAGTGAAATGTAAGAGTTCCCTTTTGGTGTGTGTGCACACAGGGCCCCTCGCCTGATGAAAGAGCCATAGAGTCAACAGTATTATTTACCTAATATATACATAGAGCAAATGCAAGACGGGAGAGAACTGATTTCAACTTACAGAGGAGCGCCGGTCCTAACCTCCCATCCCTGAGACCACAGGTGGGCATCAGCCATCAGCATGTGTCCATATCACTGTCAGGATTAAAATTCTCAACGTGTGCAATTCTAACTGTCAGATCTGTGACCTGGTAATAAGGACCCAACATTTTAATGTCTTTATTTGTTCAGATGTGGGGCATCAGATGCCATAATTCAAAAGACAGAGAAGGTCGTCAAGGTGATTTCTCTCCCTTTCTCAACCGTATGGACCTAGAACCAACTGATGCTTCCTTTCAGTAGAGCTTTCTCCTCCCTCCCTCCCTCCCTCCCTCCACCTTCTCTCTCTCCCTCTCTCCCTCCCTCCCTCCCTCCCTCCACCTTCTCTCCCTCCTTCCCTCCTTTTTTCTTTTCTTCCTTCCTCCCTTCTTTCAAAAAGGAAAGAAACTCTTTGGTAAACAACGGCCCACTGAAATGCAGCAAGTCTTCACCTGGGTCCACAGCGACGTGAGAATCACCCTGCCTGTGGTCTGACGGAAACAGGCCCTAAGAGCGCACCAGAGTCGGCCTTTGCACAGCCCGCCCCGCCACCCCGCTCCCCTCTGCATCCCCGCTCAGCAGTATTTCTCAGTCACGTGACCACAGCACGTGACTCAGTTTACTTGTCGCTTCTCTAGAACAGGGCATAATAACATCTTGCCTTTCTGGAAGTAAAGGGTTGGTTGAAATTCTCCTGAGCTTCCGGCTGACTGGAAGATCTCTAATTCAGAGACTTCTAGAAGACGGAGTGGTCGTTCCCACTTTCCACGACCTTGACACACAGTAAAACGTCAACCCTCCTGCGTGACGTGAGCGAAGACAAGCAGCAGCATTCTGTGTCATCATCCATTTTTCCCTTAAATGTTTTCTATTGTTTCCTTATCTCACACCCTAAAATAATTACAAACCGGAGCCTTTCTTCAATTAGAGTAACACAGCCTTCCTCTCTCTTTCCCCTGCTCTGTTCCACGGTGATTGCGTGAAGTTGGAAGAGGTCAAGCTGCACGTTAGCATTTCAGGGCTCAAGAGAGAAGACGCTTTGAATTTCAAACCTAGTTTTACGAAGAGACGTACAAATGCCCTTGCTTGAATCTTTTTCATTTTTCAACCAAGGGGCTGTTAATAACTAGGAGAAACTAGTTCAGCTGAAAATCTGCCACAGATTATTACATAATCCGGGATTTTTAATGCCTTGGTACTCTTTCAGTCCTGAATAATCCTCAGCCAGTGTTTTCCCACCACTCTCAGCTCCTAGCTTCACTTCTCAAACGCCAAAACTCTACCCTGCGGGCGGCCACTCCATCATCTGTTTCTTTGATGCGCTTCAATCACTGGGGCTCCATTTTTCCCACTCTCCACTTTGATGTTTCTTCCTTGCAATTCTCTGGCTCCCACGTATGCTTTTCTCTCTTGCGATTTAATTCCAAGACAACACTTTCCCGAACAACCCTTAAATCTCTCTATCTGAGGTCCGTTTTTATTCACTGTTTTACTGAAAGTTTCGTTTCTGTGTACTAACCACTTCCTTCTAACAGCAGAATAAAAGCTAACGTGTGAAAACACACATCCTAGCTTAATGGACAGAAGTGCCTCAACAGAAAGACATGTGCTTTGGCAAAAAATGTGCCTCCCTTTCGGTGAGGTATCCAGACTACCAGTGCTTCAAATGTTTGCATTAGAAGAGAGAATCTACTGGACAGTCCTCTCCCTAAGAAGCCTTGGGGAGTCTGCCCTGGTGTCACAGGCCCTTCAGAAGAGTTTCTTGCTGGTTCATATATTTACTCATTCAACAATTATTTTTCAAGGGCCTATTATGTGCCAGGCACTGTGCTAGGTACCAGGGCTAGAATGGTAGAGCACAGACACCTTGCCCTTGTCTATGGGGGACACAGACAAACAAATAAACAAGCAAATCAATAATTACGCATTATAATAGGTGCTATGAAAACATCAGGTTGCTAAGATGGAGCAGAATGAGGTGAGCATGTGTGGTGGAGGGGGTCATCCCCTCTGAAGGAGGCGATGTTTAATCTGAGGTGTGCAAGATGAGGTGCACCCCTGAAGACGGCTGAGTGATCAAAGGGCCCCAGTAGAAGCCATGACACAG
The DNA here is from genome assembly GCA_036417435.1 of Inia geoffrensis. NCBI lineage: Eukaryota > Metazoa > Chordata > Mammalia > Artiodactyla > Iniidae > Inia > Inia geoffrensis. The sequence goes on along the minus strand of CM070919.1, from coordinate 36,322,709 downwards.
GCCCCGTGTGTGAGCGGCATGGGCCACAGAGCAGAGAGAAGGCCAGAGAGAGTCCTTCGTGGGGAGAAGGAAGGGGCAGCAGTCGCAGACGGAGGAACCGAGTCGCTTAAACTGGCACTGAGTCCCAGGCCCGGGATGGGGTAACTAGCGCCATACTGGTATCTGGGAAATGCACAGGTGGCCTTCCAGCTTTCTCTGAGGCCTGGCTGCCCTGAGGCCAGTTTTCTATACTCCCTGGCATCACACAGAAAATCACAATGAATGAGGCAACCTGACCTTACCTGGATTTGCCGCCTAAAAGGACGTACATGATACACATAAGAGAACTTCAACGCTACAAGGAACTATGATCGGTAGATGGTTAATACACGGTCTTGGGAATTCACGTAGATGTATCCTGAAACCAAGGAAGCTTGGTGGGGCTGGGAGACTGAGGACCAAGGGATACTTTTGGTCTTTTTACGGAAGAGGTAATGAAGAAGAATCAGAAACCGTAGGATGGTGAACGACTGTTTTTATCTTGTGGGAAGGAAGTACAGAAATAAAAGAATCCATTCATGTAAAAGTAGCACCTTCACTTCAAAGATCAAGACGGTTCAGAAAAAGAATGTATCGGCATATGATCTGCGGGACCTGAAGGTTGTGTCAATTCTGTATTTCAGTATTGGGTCAAATCACAGGAAACTGCCAATATTCTATTGTTCTTGACCTAAAACAATGGTAATGTTACATAGTTTGACAAATAGCTATGCAAGCAATCTAACAGCTCATCTCTGATAAACATGATGTGGGTTTCAGTTTTAACGCTAAGTAGATTCTCTGAATTTGAGTTCTTCACCAGCAGAGAGGAGAATAAAAAGGAATCTAGGGCGTATTGACTGTCACCACGTGCCATGCCCAGAGGTAGGTGCTCTCCATACGCTGCCTTCTTTATGCCTCATAATGAGGTAAACACTATTCCTGGCATTTCACAGCCAAGGCAACGAAGACCCAGAGAGATTAACTATAAAATATGGTGTAAAATGAGAATCGTATGTGAACCAGCCTCCCTCCCTTACCTATGTCCCTGGTTTTTTCCTCTCACCTTTATCTTCTTTCTCTTCCAAAGAAAAGGACGAGTTCCCTTCCCCGGAGGCTATTCTATCAAAATCAGAACCAAACAAAGAAACGTCACACAGGAAATTAAGAGCAAATTAGCATAAGCAGTGTGTTTCTAAAAAATGGGATCTTTTGTCTGAATCCCATAATATTTTTAAGAACTGTTTTCAGTAAAGAGTGAGTAACACATCATAATCAAAGGCAGCAACGTATATAAGTAGACTCCTTGGGCACACGGCAGTGCCGAGCACATGAGAGTGACCCAGAACAGGAGGTATGGGTGGGAACCGTACGTCATGTGATCTAGAAACCCGCTATCTCCTCATCTGAAGAACACCACTCCTTACAGACAATCAGCATTCAGTAAATCTTCTGATAGATCAAGGATCGCTCTGATCCTAAACACTCTGGCTCAGAACCTCCTTTAGTGATGCACAGCTTGTAGACAAACCAAAATAACCTCTAGGCTTTAAGTACAATTGAAAAAAAAAAATCCTTAATGATTTATTTGCCTGTTTATCAGGAAAACTCAAGTTTGATCACACACTCTAAAAAAGCTGTCATGCATGGAGGCAACCTAAATGTCCACCGACAGGGGAACGGATAAAGAGGATGTGGTATAATATACAATGGAATACTACTCAGCCATAAAAAAGAATGAAATAATGCCATTTGCAGCAACGTGGATGGACTTAGAGATTATCACACGGAGTGAAGTAAGTCAGGCAGAGAAGGACAAATATCATATGCTACCACTTATGCATAGAATCTGAAATATGACACAAGTGAACTCATCTACAAAATTGAAACAGACTCACAGACAGAGAGAACAGACTTATGCTTACCAAAGGGGAAAGGGAGGGGGAGGGATAAATTAGGAGTTTGGGGTTAACAGATACACATCGATACAGAAAACAGAAAAATAAGAAGGACCTATGGTACAGCACAGGGAACTGTATTCAATATCCTGTAATAACCTATAACAGAAAATAATCTGAAAAAGAACATGCACATGTATAACTGCGTCACTTTGCTGTACACCGGAAACTAACACAACATTGTAAACCAACTATACTTCAATAAAAAAATAAAAATTTAAAAGAGCCATGATGTATTTAACAGTAAACAAATATTTGGGGGTGAAATAAAATATAACAGGCTAGCGATAACTTCATAATAATTTAAAAAATGTATGTAAGCATGAACCCAAATCACTTAAGACGTATAACCCTATTTTGTTTTTTCCAGCTGGTCAGTTCTCCCACTTTAATTTTCAGGCCCCGACAGCTAAAATATCCACAGAAAACGGTTCTGTCCTCCCTTGTGAATGCCTTGTCCGGATGTCATACTTATTCCTTCCGTGAAGCAAAACATAAAGATAAAAACTCAAATAGCACATGAAATGAAAAATAATCAGACGAAAGGTTTAATCACAATTTTTACTGCTTCCCATTGTATTATTTGTTTTGCTTTTGCATGTAAGCTCTGCTTTGTGAAGCCTTACTGCATTAGTAGTGCTGTTTTTGCTGCAAGAGTTATAATCTTAAAATATAAGAGCCAGGAGAGGACATCCCCACTGTTTCCATAGGCATTCCTGAGTGAATGCAACACTATTTTTTATATCGTCAATAATATACAACACTTTTTTTTATCATTCAAAGAAATTCAGTTGATTTAAATATTACAGGAATGTATGCAAAATCAGTTGGCACTCACATAAAAGAATTCTCTTAATCCATCACTCAAGATAGAACGGAAAATGGCGATTCTTTGTCGACAATATCAAACTGTAGCCCCTGCCCATCGAACCCGTGTCCCCCTCAATATGTTAAGAATATGGGACCTTGGGGCTTCCCTGGTGGTGCAGTGGTTAAGAATCCGCCTGCCAAAGACGGGGACACGGGTTCGATCCCTGATCAGGGAAGATCCCGCATGCCACGGAGCAACTAAGCCCGTGCGCCACAACAACTGAGCCTGCGCTCTAGAGCCCGCGAGCCACAACTAGTGAGCCCACGCGCCTAGAGCCCGTGCTCCGCGACAAGAGAAGCCACCGCAGTGAGAAGCCCGCGCGCCACAACCAAGAGTAGCCCCCACTCGCCTCAACTAGAGAAAGCCCGCACACAGCAATGAAGACCCAACACAGCCAAAAATAAATAAATGAATAAATAAATTATAAAAAAAGAATATGGGACCTTTAAATGCGTTCAAAAACAGGAAAAGAGGTGGAAAGTATGAATAAGCATAGCAAATTTATAGCAAAAATAAGTGTTACATCAAGAAGAGATCTTGGACAAAATGATCAATAATGGGCATATAAATTATGTTTGTGCATATTCTTATTTTCAGGAATTCTGAGTCATACCTTAAAAAAGAACAATCCATACGTTTTTAGGTCGTGTCTATACATGGGAATCCAACGTTTGATGGGAAATGACCATAACGTTTGGCAGCCTTGGACACAGAGGGCCAGTGGTCAGTACTATGGCCTCTTCGGGGTTGGATTCCCAGAGCATTTCCTGAACTTGGATCTTGCTGGAATGCACTCCGTCACCTCGAGCTCGAGGGCATCGGGGAACAAAATGGCCTTTGTACATCTCTTCCCAGAGAGCGGCACAGTCAGACGCTACCATAGGGACTTTCACTGTTGCTTCTAACCCAGACGCTCTTGCTCTGGTCAACTTCAGCCTCCTGTCAATTCAGGGCTGGAGTACAAGTGCTCCTATCACTCCCATTTGAAACAGTAGAGTCTGTTCTGGGATTTAAAATTAGGGTGAAAAAACCCAGAGTGAATGTTGCCTGTTTCCGGACGACCACGGTGGCTGCTGTGAGGGTAGGCCTAGAAATCTTATCATTTTGCCCCCAGGAATCCCGAGACCTTCTCTGCTTCAGGAGCTGAAGGCTGATTCTAAGAAAAGAAAGCACTTCACAACCAGGACTGAAGCTTCACAGTATTGGGAGAAGCCCTCTTCTTAAGGGATGATATTTTTTTTAACTCCACCAACTGTCAAAGGCAGAGAGGGTGGGACACACAGGGTGGGCATGTACAATGCTGTCTCCAAATCTTTTAACTCCTTGGTGGAGGGAATACTGGGTGAACCCAGGCCAGCGATGGCCTAGGAAGCAGGGGCCCCAGGAAAGCCCCAAGCTTCCCCAAATACCTCCCTACATCTTCCAGGAACCGTTGAGGCATTTGGGTTAACAAGCTCTTCTTTTAAAATGCACATGTCCCCGGGAGGATTAAGCCTCATTCATACCTCCGTGTGAATTAGTTTAATTAGATAATCAGATCTAATTAATTGAGGGCTCAGGGAAAGAGAGTTTTGATTGAGGTGGGCTGAAGGGAGGAAACCTTTGGAAGGGACTCAGGGTGGAGGTCTCCAAAGAAATAGGAGGTGACAGGAGGATGGCAGGTTCTGGGGTGATGGAGTCCAGAAGGGGAGGTGCAAGGCTGCCAAAGGCAAACTTTGGCTACTCTTCCACTTTGCCCAGGGTCTTAGGACACCAGAAACATCCCTGCAAATCACCACCATTCTTGCCCCTTGGTTAATAAGGTCATCAGGATGCCTTTGAAGGCTGCAAACCTTTCCCCAGTTGGAACTCACTGGGTCTGGCCAACTTTTGTATCTCAGGAAAGGAAGAAAGAGTAGGATGAAGAGAAAGAGGAAGAGGGATGTGTCCTTCCGCCCACTTCACTCTAAGTGGGTCCCAAACTCTGGTCTCCGAACATCCTTGGATGGAGGAGACCTTCAACCCACTCAGGTCGTGTCTATACATGGGAATCCAACGTTTGATGGGAAATGACCATAACGTTTGGCAGCCTTGGACACAGCGGGCCAGTGGTCAGTACTATGGCCGCTTCGGGGTTGGATTCCCAGAGCATTTCCTGAACTTGGATCTTGCTGGAATGCACTCCGTCACCTCGAGCTCGAGGGCATCGGGGAACAAAATGGACTCTCTATATATTTATATATATATCTTTATATATACCACATGTGCCCTGGTCACTGCCCACTCTCCTTGTTGCAGCCACTGCTTACCACGTCTGCTTGGGCTGGAGGTTGCTGCCGAATTCCCCGTGACGGATCCCTACGAAGATGCCCATGGGGGCACTAGAGTCCAGTGGTTAGCGGACCAAGTTCACATCCTGACCGTGGAATTTGCTTGCTATGAGATGCTAAGAAAATTACTCAAGTTTTAAGGAGCCCATGAGCCCCGGGTTTCTGTCACCTCTCCCCTTAGTACTGCCTCTTCATCGCTCAGCTGCAGTGGCCCTTCTTTGGGAAACCTTAGAGCAACACCCCAAGCCCATCGGGGCCTCCAGTGCACTCCCGTAGCACGTGCTGCACAAGTGTCAGGCAAGCTGCTTCTCCTCGTGTGCAGCCTCAAGTTCACTGTAAGCTCTTTAAGGGCAGAGAGCAAATCACCTGTGCATTATATCCCCCAAACGTAGCACAGAGCACATGCTCAATACCTTTTTTCAGAGAGAGAGAGAAAGGGAGAAAAGATCAAAGCCCAAAGCAGCTACCCACAGGGCCAAGCAGATCTGTGATCTCAAAGGCACTGTGACAAAACATGTCTGTTTCAATCGGTGGCTGACACAATCCTTTTCTAACAATACGGATAATAGCCATAGAATGCTAACATTTTGTAACAGCGGAAAAATATAACAAAAAATATTTTGGGAAAACATCTCCACTACTTGGCTGGATCCTGAGAGACCAAGATGTAGCTCTGTGGGACACGCAGTTCTATTACCAAGATGTGCACTTTTCATTTTTTAAAGGTGAATTTTACATAGAATATATTTGCAGATGTGTCTAAGAATGGAATACTGCAAACCACACTGAACCACTGTGCCTCTTGGAAACGGTTCCGGTTTTGTTTTCCTATCAGCTTAGTTGCAGGTATCAATGTGCCCCCCCTTCTAATAGCCTACATTCATATAAAAAATCTTTAGAGCCTCATATTTTTCTCATTAAAAGAAACAGAACAGTGCCAAATTGTTCTTTAGCATTGTACTCTGTTCCACAAACAACAGAAGGCACTCATATGGCAAAAAGAGCTTTTTCATGGGCTGAAAAAGGAGTGGAAAAAATATTGGAGGGGGGAGCTTTTCTCATGGGCCCTTATCTGAGATGTCCAAGTTTTAATAAGATTACTAAGAAAATCATTCTAGGGAAGCATAATGTAAATGTGACTCACGGGGTATAATTAGAGTCTCCCCGTGTCTTCCGAGCCCCGTATAAACAGTTGAGTTTGGGACCAGAAAGTGCCTGGTGAGAACGTTCGGGGTGAACGCGGCCTCTGGCTGCCTCTGTGCGGGCACTGTCGCGGTGTCCTATGCTCTCCCCCTGCGTCTGTGTTCGTCCATCACATCCCCAGAGAAGGCCCCACGATGAGGGAAGGATCTAAGTTCTCAAAGTCAAGACTGGCCTTGCTCTCAATACTGATTTGCACAATTAATCAGCTGTGTGACCTGGGGCAGGTTACACAAGCTCTCTGAGGCTGCTTCCCCAACAGGAAAATGGGGGAGGGTGGTGATAGTATCACCAAGTCTCAAAGGAGCCTGTGCCTGCAATCTCCCAGCGTGACCGGGCTGTTTCAGGCTGTGTCTCCTGGCCTCGGGGCTCCCTTTGGAGTCTCTCCTCCAGGAGGTTCTGTAAAATCAGCTGGAGACAGGGGCAGACGGTATTCAGGACACACCTGCTCGCGTTCACCCAGTGGGAGCCCATCAGAGAGGGAGCCAGCGTGTGGGAAGACTCCTCAGGGAGTTCACGTGCTCATGTATTCACATTTATAATGTGTATAAATATATAAAAATATATATAGCACTATATAAAGCACTATATAAAGCACTATATAGTAAGTGCTTTATAGCATTTACTGACCAGTCAAGCCTCCTGTGAAGGGAAACTCCACTTTAAAAGGCTTTTCTGGATTTAAAACTAGAAAAAAAATTTTTTTTTCTAATTTTAGTTTGGTTTCATGACCACATTACTTCTAGTAGTGGTTCTGGGAATTCTAGTGACAAATTTGTGGCTGAGTTGTCCCAAGGATGTGGAATATTGAAGCAACTGCCTCACATTTCAGGATTCAGAAATCAGGCTCTGCTAGAACTAGGTTTCTGGAGCTACTCTGGAAAGCACCAGTAGGCGAGGAGGTAGGTAATACGCCAGCTAAATCATTCATGCATTTGTTCATTCATTCATTCATTCATTCGTTCAGTTAATAAGAATCCTTGGATCTGGGGGTCCATAGATGAATAAGACACTGTCCTTACTGTTTAGTTCACAATCAATTCAGGGAGATAAACATGTAACCAGTCAGTTCAAATAGAGTGATTAGCTAAGAGGAAAGACACCTGCCCTCCAGTTTAGGGATCCCTGAAGTAAGAGTCTCTGAGGCCACCTGACGGTCAGAAGAGCTGAGACGGGGCTCTGGGTGAACACCTGAAGACAGACGGGTCACCGATATCACAGAACCAGGCTGGAATCGGCAGCGAAGCCTGGGAAGTCTCCTGCCACAGGGAGACCATCAGCTGCCCATTGGTGTCAGCAAGAGAAAGATCAAAACCCATCCAAGAAGACAGGAGTTTCACCCATTTCAGAAAAACTCAAGAGAGAAAAGCAGAATTTTCTAAGTGTTAATCTCTGCAAATTGGTACTGAAATAAGGTCTTTTAAAAAAATGGTGACTGGCTGTGCTCCAGCCTTGGTCCATCCCTGAGAACATCATTTTCCCTGAGAACAGAGACTGAGCTTCCGCGGCCGGTCCACGGACCCATCCCTTCACAATTCCATGCTCTGTCCAGGCTGCATGCGTCACTAGCCTTCACCCACCCCAAAGTCCCCATTCTCCCAAAACAGCTCCGTCCCCACCCTCTTCGCGCACAGCCTTTCCCAGCTACTTTGGCTTACAATGGTTCGTTTGCGCCTTAACCTCTTGGCGTACTCGCATTCTATAACTCATCTCCCTATAATCACACGTTGCTTGAAAATGTAGTTGAAAACTCCTTAAGATCAAGAACCTGGTCTTACACCATCACTCAGGCACACTGCAGAGCCTCAATAAATACATACGGAATATAAATGCTGAACATTTATGTCTTTGCAAAAAAAACTAAACAAGAAACATAGAAAACAAAGCTATGGTTGAAATTTATACAAAGATTAATTCCTCCAATGCAATTCTGTCACGAATAGACATGCTCAGCAAACTTCCCAAATATTTACAAACAAATATTAACCTAGATAGGATGAATTTTCCTCCAGTTAACAAACGTTACCTACGCTGTATAAAAAGCCTGTATTTAATCTACAAGGGAGAGGTACAACAATATCGAAGAACTGGAAACTAGGAACTCAAAACTAACCATTAACACCGATATGGAAATAATAGAGCGGCTGTATTTCTTTAGAAGTCCCTCCGTTAAGAAATATATGTAACTATATGTTGCACCAATGGTTGACAAATTAAAGACCTGAGATTTAAGATGAGAGAAATCCTTAGTGTTTCCTGAGTAACCCCTTCATTAAAAGTAAGTTATTATATTCAGCAATGATTCAGCAAACCGTCATCTCATATAGATACAAAATTAAAGAAACAGAAAAAAATTTTTTCTTTGTGATGAGAATTCTTACGACTTCCTGTCTTTACAACTTTCATGTATAACCGACAGCAGTGTTAATTCTATGTATCGTGTTGTACGTTACATCCCCAGTACTTATTTACTTTGTAACTGGAACTTTAAACCTTTTCACTGTCTTCATCCAGTTCTCCCTGCCCCCAGCCTCACCTCATTCCATGATGTGTGTGAGTCAAGTCATTCTGCTGGACACCTGAAACTTACACAGTGCTGTCAACTATGTCTCAATAAAACTGGAGGGAAAAATAAGTTATTATATTCAAAGCTACAACAGTTACTTAGTTTGAAGCCTGGGAGTCCTATTTGGATCAGCTAAGTGTGAAGTCCAAAACTATTTTCTCAGAAAACTCTTTGTAGCCCCTGATCATATTTTCTGTCTGATGTAAAAATGGTCTAACTATGTGATTCAATGGATTCAGAGTTTTTTTCCCCCTTGGTTAGAAGGTTTTCTTTACAACATACAAGCGGTAGCCTTTTTTGAAACTCAGCTTAGGAGTTGGAGTCTAATACATAAAATGATGAAGAGTACGTGGTGGATCTAGAGAATGAGGGGATGTAACTATCACTGAAATGGATGAAAACAGTGATCAGGGTTTCCCTGGGGGCGCAGTGGCTGAGAGTCCGCCTGCCGATGTAGGGGACGCGGGTTCGTGCCCCGGTCCGGGAGGATCCCACGTGCCGCGGAGCGGCTGGGCCCGTGAGCCATGGCCGCTGAGCCTGCGCGTCCGGAGCCTGTGCTCCGCAACGGGAGAGGCCACAGCGGTGAGAGGCCCGCGTACCGCAAAAAAAAGAAACAAAAACAGTGATCAGGTTGCTTCGTAAGGGAAGCTTTGATCTGCTTTTCTCCAATAAAACATCATTTTGAACCTCTTCTATTCCTCCCGATAAAAGGACTCTATAGAAAGATACATAGTTTAAAATAGTCTTTGTACCAAAAAACATGCAAATTCTAAATTTAGAAGAGAATCTGGAACACAGGCGCATGATATGCTTTATTAAGATGCTTATTCCGATTATTCCTAGTAGAGACATAAGATTCAGGGCCAAAAGCCAAGTGATGAGCTTTTTGGGGGAGCACTGAGGCGGTGCATAAACATCTCAGCCGTTTATTCCATAAGTAAAATTATTTTTGACATTGTAAGTCAGTCCTTATGAAATGCATTAAAATAGAAAAAAATAGCATTTTATAATATGCAGTAAATATTATTAAAATGTCTTTCTTCAAGTCTTGACATTTAAAAGTAATTCTGACGTTAAATTTTAATTCCACACACAGGCACCAACCACATGGTTCTTTAAATATGTCGTGGAAATTTCAAAATGCCATCAATATTATTACGATTCTTCAAGAGAGAAATATCAATATTTTTTCAGTTTGGAGAGAAAAATCCAAAGTGAACTATAAAGGAACTTCTAAAAAAATTATACTTAAGCTCATAAAGTTAAAAATTCACGGTAAACTTTAAAATAAGATCAAAATTTAATATTACAACCAGTTTTAAATAAAGGCTACCTCTCCACATTCCAGGTAAGTGAATGAAAAAGATGACAAAGGCAAACCAGTTTTTATCTGAAATTGCTAAAAATGTAACATGACTATTATCTTACAAATCTCATTTTAAAAATTGCAATTAATAGCTACGTGGAGAATACTTTCTTTCACCTCTAAAATCCTATCCAACCTATTATTAATAAGATAAAATCATTTACATAAAATGTGCGACCCCCTCGGAGTTCAGAGGTTCTGTTCTGTCACGTGGGGAACTGACTCCTTAGACAGTTACCTGCTGAAACAGCAAATCCTGTCTCCCAAGAGTGTCTTTGTTCCTTTACTCTGCATTTCCAAAAATCTACGCTAAATATTAACTTGTGCCTCTTTGACCCAGATTCCCAAAAAGCTATCAACCAGGGGAAGGGATTCTTTATGGGGTCCACGCCACCCAAATTCCCAAAGATGGTTTGAAGAAAAGATTCCTTTGATGTTTAATAGAATCAGACATTTGGACTAATATGGTCCTGTCTCTCGCTTGTATTGCGGCCACCACTGCTAACAATTATAAGCTTTCAGTGCTCCGAATAATTCACAATCTCATCTGTTCTACTCAGTGTAAAGACAATGTTGGGAGTACAAGGTCACTTTGTTTTTCCTTTCTAACTACTGACTTTTCCAACCCGACACCAGTCTGACTGCACGATCTACCTAGTGTTTGACACGCTTCCCCTGACAGCTTCGAAACAGCCGTTAGTCTATTTAGCTTAGGGTATGAAAAATAGTAAGGATGCAATGGGGTGTCAGATTTCTCCGCAGCGGTGGTAAACACAGGCTCAGCCTTTTCCCCTTCATTTTACTTCAAGACACTTAAAACGCCAAAGCCTTTTAGGGTGACGTTGACCAATATCAATCCACAAACGTACACACAATACCAGGCTGCCTCGACGTTAACACATATTTTTTAAAAAATTAAAACCATATAACACACTTTTACATACAACACAAATAACATGTAACATATATATATATATATATATATATATATATACATATTTTTTTAAAAATCAAAACCATAATAAGGTGTTTATGAGAGATTAACTCCTGTGAATACGCGCCACTGGGGTCATCTGAGAAATCCCGCAAACTTACAGTCATCAACCTATGATCATGGAGTAGAGAGTGACAAGAGCGCAATATGCTCATATTTCATTCACCCGTTTTCATCTGAAAGTGATACCAGCCAGAGGAGAGAGGCACCTGCTCGTAACCCTGAAATAAAACTCTAATCTTAAGTGTGCCATTATTTTTTTCTACTTTAATTAAACTCTCATGTCTTACAAATTCACACTTTGTAAAGGGGAAATATTTTTTAAGTTTTTAAAAGGTAAAAGCCATATAACAAACACTTCCTTCGGGCAGAAAGACTATACTATTACAAAGTAATGTTGAGGTGAGGTACATAGCTCACTGCAAGGCTGCGATTCCACCAACTCTGTCAAAAGACCTGCATTCAGAGAAGTCTCTGAGTTAATACTTCTTATATTGCTTAAAAATAACTCCTCAGTCTTCTTTTTTATTGTGACGAGTTTCAAACACACTCACAAATAGGAAAAATAAGATGACGAACCCCCATACACCCATCACCTGCATTCAAAACTTATTTTCCCATTCTTTCTATTTTTCAGAAGTATTTCAAAGCAAACCTCAGATAGTCTTTCATTTTGCCCCCATACCTCAGTATCAAAGCATTCATTTGCTTTTCTTCACTCTTGTAAATTTTGGAGAATCCAAACTGGCTAATGCGACTTCTTATTCCAAAGCATCCACAAGTTAGAAGGAAACTCTCCAGGTTAGTTCTAATCCTGCATTTTGGGAGCGAGCCGGAAATGTTTACATATATACCTTTATCCTGAAAAGTCTACTGAGAATTAAGGATGACTTGATAAAGGCCGACCACATCCAAATTAATCCAAAAAAATGTGTTCGTACAGTACAGCCTCAATTGTTTTCATGTCATCTGGCTCGAGAACACAAAGAATGAGTAAAATTAGGTCATTCATAACAACATAACAATGACAAATAATTGCAACAAAGAAAGGTACATATGACGTGGAAAAAAAGCTCCCTCCCCTTTTTAATACCTTCTTAAATTCATTCAACTTAATATACAGTGCATTAAAATTAAATTAAAAGTGCAGATCAAATAGATGGGCTTCGTTTACATTAATTATTCTTTTCACAAGGGTGGATTTGTGAAATTATTATGCAATTAAAAATAAGCTTTTTAAAGAAAAAAAAGGAAAAGAAGATTTGCTGTTGCTATTTAATTCCTTAAAATGCAATAAATATCCAAATCTATCAAAATTGGAAACCCACCGCTTTCTCCTATATCCAAATACCAGGCAACGTCTTCATTGTTACACACTGTCAGGAGACTGTCAAAGTGGAAGCGACTCTATTTTATCCTTTGTTTAAAATAATAGTACGTGAAATATATTACTGGGGTAAGCATATACTAGGAGATACTTGCCTATGAATTTTTATCCAGCTTCTTTTAGAGTTTCATGAAAAAAATTTCAGATTACAGACAAAGGAACATTGGTACTCCACACCTACTTTCACTTCCTGATGACAGATAAGCACTTTCAACTGTCATATTTACATGCTATTAACACACCGAAACTACTCTTGGAAAAAGTAGTGCAAACCTCAGAAAGGAAGGAGAATGAAAATTTTATCTTTGCCTTTTAATACAGCACGTGAAGACAGAGAACATGCTAATATAATGGAGAAGTCAGATAACGCAAAATATAAAACTACAAATCCTGACGACATTCCTTGAAATAACTTAGCAGTGACCTTGATGATACCTCTCTCTCCTAAACAGTTTAGAAATGGACACGCCCATAGGAAGGGCTCTGCACTGAGGACCCTTTGACTTTTCATCCCAGTCTACTGGTATTCGAATCATTTTATACATGTTGCCTTAAAGCCATATTTCTCTTGTTAATTTTTAAAATCTGGCAATAATAAAAACTTGGCTGTCGAATAATAATGAATATATTCCCAGTAAGAATTAAATTTTAAAGGATAATATATCATTATAGCATTTTGGAAATTTGGCACATGAGACATAATTACATTTGCTGGTTTCTGTGTCTGTGCAGGAAAATACTCAAGGTGAAAGGAGAATCTAATAGCATGTTTTTCCTTTTAATGTTGGGCTACATTCAATCTCATATTGAAGGAGTTTACAATGGTAAAAAGATCTTTGGGAAAAAAGGAAGTCTTATTTTTGTTCATGTGCGATTTATGGGAACATCTTCAAATACGTCTGTTATTAAAGTGACCATTACATAGACAAATGGTAACAAAATACACCTTATTATAGTATTAAATATTGCTAAATCGCAGGAAACTCTACCAAAGCTGCCCCACTTAATCATTAAAGATAGGGGGACCATATGTGCCAGTTTGCCTGAGATGGTCCCTATTAAAGAAAAAAATGATAGTTTTGTAACTTAAAGATACGAAAGAGACTCAGAGTCAATCTCCTATTGAATGAATTTTTCACTTTATAAAAAAGGAACAGGAGTATGTGAGAGAAATTACCCAACACAGACGAGCGGCTGACAATGTTCAGAGGGCGTTACCTACCACTGCTTTCTCCCAGGCCCGTATAGGGTTAGACATAAAAGAGGTATGGTCAAGCGGTTTATGAACTCTGCTCCTTGGGGCTCCCTGGAGGATTTCTCGGCGGTGCCTTAGAAGTTACTGGCCAGAGAGGAAGGGCTTTCACTCCCATTTAAGAAATCCCCTCCACTCTCACCTGTTTTACATCAGGCTTCCTAAGTCTGAAGATCTCCCTTTTTATACGTGATGCCCAGAGAAGTCAAATTACAAAGTCCATTCGACCCCCCAGGTTCATGACACGCCTGGATCCACAAAGAGGTGGCTGGACGGAGGTCATTCTTCCAAAACCTCCCGACTCACAGGCTGATCTGGCTCCTGAAATAAGGCTTCTGATGCCCGATATCAAAGGGAGGGAAAAAAGGTTATTTTTACACAGTGAGTCTGGTTGATGCTTGGTAAGAATAGATTTTCCATAAAAATAGAAATGATCTATTCTAACATTTTTGTTGAAAAGACCTCCATTCTACGTGAATGAGAGAAACATGATCAATGTTCCTCTTTTTTCTTTTATACAAGAATACAAAACCTCAGTGAATACAATTCTAGTGGATATGGTGGATTGATCAGAAGTAGCAACCCTCTCCCCCAGAACCTCAAACCCATAGAAAAACTGCATAAAATACATGCTTTACAATACATAGATTAATGTATAGTTTATATATTAATAGTACCTAAATATAATAATATAAATATGCATTTACTTATATACAGTGAAATGGCCCGAAGAGGTCTCCAGCTGGATGGACTGGACTTTAGCCTGAAAGCCCTGCTTAATGGACTGGGGTTTTGACACCTGCACTGGAGCCAGGGGACTCTGGAAGCTGGATTTGCTCTGCATGAACATAGCTGGTAAAAAGGACTGGCCCATCTCTGAGAAGGTGACCAGGAAGAATTCTGCCCACAGGCCTATGGTCTGTGCATAGAGGTGCTCAGGTCACAGGTCTTGAGAGCGAACGGACCCTGAAGTCCCCGCCACCACGTGCGGGGTGGCGTGGGGTCAAGGCGACAGTTTTTCAACCTCGTGAACCCTTGACTGCGGATTAAATAAAAACGGATACGAAACCCGTACGGCCCAGCAGAGGCAAAGGCAAAAGCATTTCACAGGGACACTGCAGGCAGCCCAGAGCATGTGGGCTCCAGCTGAAAAGGGCTTCCCAGCAAATACTTATAAAGCATGTGGGGAAAACGACGGCTTGGAGGATCCACGATGGGCACAAATCACACTCCGAGAACTACGGAGACATAGAAGCATTTCAAAGAAAATAAAAAAGAAAGAAAAACAGAGACTAGGTAAATGGCTCATAAACGTTACATATGTCCTTGTTTTCTGCTCTCATTCTCTTTTATATATTTAATATTTATGTAAACATGAGTATCTGTCCATAGACTGCTGGCTTTTGGAAGCACATTGTCAACAATGGCTTATTCATTTATCTAGTCTCATGGCACAGTACCCCTGCTGCACATGGGGAAACAGGCAAGCCTATATCAAAATACCATCTAGATGTAATGTATTTCATTGCACTTCTAGGGTATGAAGAGGACTGATCCATATTTTATCCCAAAGATGATACTAATAATAATCCCAAGAGTCATAAAAGCAACAACATGCTCCTTCTTTCTCGCTATATACACACACACATACACACACACACACACATATGTGTAATACTTGAAAAAGTCCAACCCAGAAAAAAAACAAAAAACAAAGATGTGGCTCTGATGAAAGATCTAAAGCAAATAAGGAAACTGTAGATCATTAAAGACAAGGCCGTAATTTTAGTAACTGATGTGGGTTTTCTTAGCTTAGCTAAGCATCGTTAAATTGTTGGTTTCTGCAATGCGGTGAGCTATCCTTCCGTGTTCTGAGGTCTTGTATGAGATCGGAGCATCGGCCCCTCTGCCAGAGCCCACGGGCTCTCCCCTCTGCTCGCTCTGAGCCCCATCCTGTGTACTTGGTGGCCCTGGGGCTTGTTCACAGCCTCCCTCTCTGGGGCACTTCCTGACTGTGCTGTTCGTTTCAGCACAAAACACAGAGCACAAGGGGAAGCACACAGGGGTCTGTCTTAAGTCTCTTCTTATCCCCCAAACCTACGCCAGACCTCACTGCACACAGTCCGTGCTCCATCAACTTTCATCCCTCCTGATGACATGCCAGCTCCACTGAATGAGCTTGTTGCGTTAAATTAATCAAATCGTGAAATGTCACTGAGGGATGGAGCTTATACCTGGCTCCTTTTTTGCCCGCTAGGGGCCTCTGGTACTCGGGGGGTTGGACCAATAATCCAACCGGCGGCGGCAGAGTCAGGCCCAGAATGTCACCTTCTTTCTGCCAGCCACCTTCATCGTCATCAAAACAAAAGCTAATGTTTATGGAGACACATCCATCCCAAGAGATGGTTTTTAATAGGATCCCCGTTTTCCCAACAAGGAAACAGAAACTCAAAGAGGTTGCACAGGTCACCCAGCTAGTACGAGTTTCTTATGGGCAGTTAATTATTCCTCAGTTCTGGTCTTCATAGAAAAATATAAATGGCGAAAAGAAAACGATCGAGATGGAGGCCAGGCAGAGGGGAAGCGCAATAACTGGGCTTGAGGAGGAGGGAGTCCGGCCGGCTACCTGCATGTCCTCTCCCTAAGCTGTAAACATCATTTAAGTAATTTTGCACCACTGTTTAAATGGAGGGCTTCGTCTAGAAATTTCCTCAGGTGCCTAGAATTTAAAATTGCCTGCTGAGTAGCATTTATTGATAGAGTTGAGCCACTTGGTAGAATAAAGAAAAAATAATATTTTACTGGCAACTAGAGCGCCCTTGCCTTCAGTGGTTGGTCGTGTTACAGAACTGGGCCTCTATCCTATTTTGTCCTCCCTTCATAAGGCAACATGCTACTGCTTAGAAAACTTATTTGTCCCCAGGACACATCTAGCCAAGTGACTCAGCCAAAAGGGTCTGTGCTATTATGAGCGAAGAGGAACTATAAAAATAAACAATAATAACAACACTCCTTTTCCTCAACAGAAAGGTTATTATTCTGTCTGCCTTCAAGCAACCCACAGCCCAAAATGTAATGTGTAATCTTGCTTTTTAACAGTTGTCATATTAAAGAGTGCTCAAAAATACCCGATTTCCCTGCAACAGATGGAAAAGAAAACAATAAAAAAATTTTTGTTTTCAAAGAAAACAACAAAAAAAAAACCCCTCTCTACCTCTAAGAACATACTTGCCTAACATAAGGTTTCTCTGAAATGAGCTATTTTCACCCCAGGAAGATCTGTGGATTTGGTTAACATTGCTATCTAATCTCGCTCTGAATATTCAACAGAAACTAATTCCCCCAAACCCGATCTTATTCTGACCACATCGCAGAATTTCTAAATCTATCATTGCCTGGTTTATGCTTTCTCTTTAAACATTCCCAGGTAATAGGATCTGACCTCACAGAAAAGCTATGTTTTAATATTTCCATTTTATTTTCAAGTCGGGCCATTTTGTTCAGACATAGACATAAAAGGCCACCGCCAGGGCTTCCCTGGTGGCGCAGCGGTTAAGAATCCACTTGCCCATGCAGGGGACAGGGGTTCGAGTCCTGGTCTGGGAAGATCTCACGTGTCGCAGGGCAACTAAGCCCGTGCACCACAACCACTGAGCCCGCGTGCTGCAACTACTGAAGCCCGCAAGCCTAGAGCCCGTGCTCTGCAACAAAAGAAGCCACCACAGCGAGAAGCCCACGCGCCTCAACAAAGACCCAACGCAGCCAAAAATAAATAACTTAAAAAAAAGGCCACTGCCAAGTAGGTCTTTGATAAGTGTTTCTTGCTTTTTCCAGATTGTTCTTCATAATAATGAAAATGAAGTGCACCCAACTCTTCCTGTTTAATAAGGTGTGGCAGTAAACAACACAGAATTTCGTTCACTTTACCGTATTTAGGAGACTTTCGGCATAGCAGAGAGAGATCAAAATTTGCCAAGTGACAAGGTCTATACATACATACTGACCACACTAATAAATACGTCGCTTTGAAAAATAATAAGCATAAGATAAACAATGGAAAGTCAGATAACCTAAGAGACTCTAGCTGACAGTGTTCATTGAAACATTATTTTCCCTAGGCAATAACATAGTTAAATGCTATCCATTATTTAAAATAATTGGACAGCAAGTGTTTTAAAAGATGGCAATGAGTAATTCACTTTCAGTGGGAAAATACCTTTGATGATTTTCTTGAAAAACTGTTTATAATAATATTTACTGATTCTTGGCATTTAAACAATTGAGACACCGCACGTCCTTTTTCTGATGAAAGGACTGACAAAACCTTATGCTCTTTGTAAACACACTTATCACAGATGTTTATCTCAGAGAGAGCTGGAGGGGCAACTACCCTGAAGAATGTTCTACCCTTTTAAAAACTAAAACCAGACGTCACATGTGGTTACCTGATAACTATTTAAGTTTACTTGAATTCTACTCTTTTCACTTGATGAAAGGTCAGTGAGGTACATCTGGTTTTGACCATAAAGGGCAAACCAGCCTCATGCCCTGTGCTTCAATAGGAAAGGATGTGCCCACCTGGTGACAAGGGCCTTTCTGTTCCAGGAGCACAATGACGTTCTCTCTTAGGGTCTGTGCACTCTGCCTGGAAGGCTCCCTCTCTAAATCCCTGCATAGCTGAAGACTTTTTGTTACTCTGGCCTCTGAACACACCCACCTCCTCAGACGGGCTTTGCTTGATCAGCCAATTTAAGTAGCTTCCTTATCACCCTAACACATAATACCTTATCAAAAATAGCTCTGAAATTATCTTGTCCTCTTATCTTTTCACTTCTTTATTACCCCCATAAAATTTGTTCCATGAGAACAAGGACCTTATTTCCACTTTATTTCCAGGGGCCTAGAACACTGTTTGCTACCCTGTAGACAGGCAGTCAAAATCTGTGAATGACAGCATGTGTGATGTTGCAAAAGTCTGGTAATAATTCCCACAGATCTTGGGCAGGGGGCATGCAATTACAATACAGCAGGTGCTGGGAACAAAATGTATAACATGCAGTCCCTGCCCTGGAACAGGTTCCAGGCTGCATGTGGGGTGTCTAATACCCGCCCGGGATCACGTCCTGCACCCTCACCTCTGCAGCCCTTTCCGCCCAACAGAGAGGATGCCCAAGAACAGTCCTCACGCCAGGTTCCAGGCAGGTGGCACACAGGGAGGAACTCTTTGTCATTCCACAGATGACAGTGGAAACCAACCAACCAAACAGCCAACCCAACTAATTAATCAACAATCAAATAAACAGAAAACACTGAACAATTAAACTTATGAACCACCTGACTTAAACTCTGAAATAGTCACTTAATCTCAAGGTATCCTGCAGAGTGTGTGTTCTCTAAAAGCAATCATTGTCTTGAAAGTTTCACAACCCAAGTAAAAGATCAAAAACCTTTGCCTTTAGTTTTCTAGACTTCCTATGTATCAAAGTTTATTTACATTTCAAAACCAGGGGTTCCACACGTCAAATGCTGCAGTTCAGCAGGCCTGCTTTAAGTGATTTGGGAGGTAGGAGGGGGAGAATAAGGGACCCCAGTCAACCTTAACTTCCCAACCTGCCTTCTTTCCCTCCCAAAACAGGTCCTCTCTGCACTCTGCCTCTACATCATCATCACTGAAGGCGGCCCATCTGTCAAGACGGCATCCTTGATTGCATGGCAAGGAGCATACAGCTTCTGAGTTTTTAGGGATCAGTATACACAGGGATCCTAGGTTCTTAGGACTGGCTCCTTCGTCCTTTCTGAGGAGGTCCTGGGTGCAAATGATGCCTCCTGCCCTCACCCCTAAATGCTTCCTTCATAACGCGAAATAAAAGTAAGAAGACTACGGTTTAAAAACCAAGTCTTCCCACACCTATGGTCAGTCTTCAACAAAGGAGGCAAGAATATACAATGGAGAAAAGACAGCCTCTTTGGCAAAAGCGGTGCTGGGAAAGCTGGACAGCTGCATGTAAATCAATGAAGTTAAAACACGCCTTCAAACCCTACACAAAAATAAACTCAAAATGGCATAAAGGCTTAAATATAAGACACGACACCATAAAACTCCTAGAAGAAAACATAGGCAAAACATTCTCTGACATAAGTTGTAGCAATGTTTTCTTAGGCCAGTCTCCCAAGGCAATAGAAATAAAAGTAAAAATAAACAAATGGGACCCAATCAAACTTATAAGCGTTTGCACAGCAAAGGAAACCATAAACAAAACAAAAAGACAACCTATAGGGCTTCCCCGGTGGCGCAGTGGTTGAGAGTCCGCCTGCCGATGCAGGGGACACGGGTTCGTGCCCCGGTCCGGGAAGATCCCACATGCCGCGGAGCGGCTGGGCCCGTGAGCCGTGGCCGCTGGGCCTGCGCGTCCCGAGCCTGTGCTCCGCAGCGGGAGAGGCCACAACAGTGAGAGGCCCGCGTACCGCAAAAAAAAAAAAGACAACCTACAGACTAGGAGAAAACATTCACAACCAATGCGACCCACAAGTGCTTAATTTCCAAAATATACAAACAGTTCATATAACTCCATATCAGAAAAACAAACAACCCAATCAGAAATGGGAAGAAGACCTAAAAAGACGTTTCCTGTTGGTCCTACAGATGGCCAACAGGCACATGTAACGATGCCCAACACTGCTAATTCTTAGAGAAATGCAAATCAAAACTACAATGAGGTATCACCTCTCACCAGTCAGAACAGCTATCATCAAAAAGTCTACAAATAACAAATGCTGGAGAGGGTATGGAGAAAAGGGAACCCTCCTACACTGTTGGTGAGAATGTAAATTGGTGCAGCCACTATGGAGAACAGTATGGAGGTTCCTTAAAAAACTAAAAATAGAATTACCATATGACCCAGCAATCCCACTCCTAGGCATATATCCAGAAAAGAGGGAAACTCTAATTCAAAAAGACACATGGACGCCAATGTTCACAGCAGCACTATTTATAATAGCCAAAACATGGAAGCAACCTTAAGTGTCCATCAACAGAGGAATGGATAAAGATGATGTGTTATATATACATATACAATGGAATATTACTCAGCCATAAAAAGAATGAAATAATGCTATTTGCAGCACCATGGAGGGACCTAGAGATTATCACACTAAGTGAAGGAAGTCAGACAAAGACAAATATCATATGATATCACTTATTTGTGGAATCTAAAAAAATGATTCAAATGAACTTATTTACAAAACAGAAACAGGCTCACAGACATGGAAAACAATCTTATGGTTACCAAAGAGGGAAGGGGAGCTTATAAATTAGGACTTTGGGATTAACAGACACACACTACTATATATAAAATAGATGAATGACAAGGACCTACTATACAGCACAGGGAACTGTATTCAATACACTGTAATAACCTACAGTGGAAAAGAATCTGAAAAATAATACATATGTATGTATATATATGTATAAATGAACCACTTTGCTGTACACCTGAAACTAACACAACAGTGTAAATGAACTATACTTCAATTTTTAAAAAATTAAAGAAAAAAATAAATAAAACCAAGTCTTGCTGTGTGAATTACATACCGAGCAACTCACAACATTTTCTTTTTTAAAAAATTTTTATTAGAGTATAGTCAATTTACAATGTTGTGTTAGTTTCTGCTGTACAGCAAAGTGAATTAGTTATCCATATACATATATCCACTCTTTTTTAGATTCTTTTCCTATGTAGGTCATTACAGAGTATTGAGCAGAGTTCCGTGTGCTATACAGCAGGTCCTTTTAGTAGTCAGCTATTTTATATACAGTAGTGTGTATATGTCAATCCCAATCTTCCAGTTTATCTCTACCCTCCCACACCCACCTTGTAACCATAAGTTTATTGCCTACGTCTGTAACTATTTCTGCCACAACATCTTCTTAGTCCAGCTTTGCCCAGAGATTGCTTCTCGTGATGCTAGCATTACCGTGTTGGCATCTTCTCCTTGCGTGGAGCCTATTTCCATATCTTCTTTCCCTTCAGATTGTACTTCCCACTCATTCCGGCCTCTGTCAGGAGTGTCCCCTATAAACTCCTTGCACATCGTGTTGCCTCTTTCAGTTGCTCTAACAGGTCCATCTTTGGAGGACAGAACACCTGTATGTGTACCTGAGAAGACGCCATTCTTACTTAAAGCATTAATAGGAGAAACATCCTTCCTGGAAAGATAACTACTTTTATGCTTTAATTTTTAGACTACAAAGCTCCTTAATTAAATTTAAGCCAAAATATGTTTGTAAAGCTCAAATTTCTGAAATGGCATTTCTTCACATTTCTCAATTTACACAGCTGCTTTGTCGCTGGAAAACAGGCTAGTCACTGCTTTCAATTGCCTTGTGTTGAATGTGGTCTCCTTCTCAAGTCTGAATAGGGTAAAAGCCAAGCTCTTGGAGTGTTTTTGTCCCGATTTTTCTTTGTTTTGCACCTGCCTTCTAACAGCATGTACACATTTTTTCCTCCTTGCAATCAATATGTACCATTGAAATGTGGTACAATCAATAACACTCTCCGGGAAGATGTTTGAGAGAATAAAGATATTTAATTTAAAAGAAACAAAGCAGGGACTTGTACCCATATCATGTTACCCACTCCCTCACAAGAGTAAAGAATAGCATGCTCTGCTTGGACTTCTGGGGGCTAGTTCTTCTGACTGAATTATCTATTTTTCAAAAGTCTGCCAGGTGGAATTGGGAAATGGGAAATGCTCATTTTCTGGAAATTATATCAAGTCTACAAGTGTGAATTCTGGAGCAAACCACCTGGATTCCAAGCCCCAGCTACACCGTGTATCAGCAGTGAGACCGCAGAAGCAGGAGTCTGAACTTCCCTCAGCTACATCCTCCTGGCTGCAAGATGGAACAATGACTGTGCTTCTCTCTCTGAGGGCTGCAGGGGGACGGACAGGGCACAGGGCCTGGCACGTGGGTCCGTGCTCAGTGGGCTTTAGTTCAGGTGTTATTATCGGGTCTGAGAGGTTGTCCTGTCGCCATCAGAGGACACTGAACTGTACCCCCTTCTCCATCACCATCCTGGTGAAAGCCACCTGCTCTCTCACGTGATCACGGCCCTCCTCAACCCTCCCAACTCGCAATTAACACTCTTGGACATGCTTAAGACAGACCTCGGCGCGCCTCAGTTTAAAACCTTGCCAGGCCCCATGTCCAGGCCCAGAATGCTCTCCCCCTGGTTCTCGGAGTGGCTGTCTCCATCTCACCCTTCGTACACAGGTACCTACAAATCTGACACTTCCCACTCCTCTAGCTGAAAAGACAGCCCGCTAGTCATTCTCTCCTGGTCTGCTGATCTCACCCACAGCCCTTATCACAAGCCGAAATCACTTAATAATGCACGTTCTTGCGTACTGACTTTTCTCCTCTCTAGACCATAAACTCCAGGGGGGCAGGGCCTGTGTCTGTCTTGTTCACTGTCAGAGTCCCAGGGGCTCAAGAACTATTCACCAAATAGATGAATACTCAGGGTTACCATTATAACAGTAATCATTAAAGTCGTTATAATGTAGTCTTGTCCTTAAAGGCTACATACAGTGTTTAAACAGCTCACCTATACAGGAAAATATTGCTCTAAGACTGACAAGATTTTTGAGTTTTCTTTTTCTTTTTCTGCGGTACGCGGGCCTCTCACTGTTGTGGCTCCGGACGCGCAGGCCCAGCGGCCACGGCTCACGGGCCCAGCCGCCCCGCGGCACGTGGGATCCTCCCGGACCGGGGCACGAACCCGCGTCCCCCGCATCGGCAGGCGGACTCCCAACCACTGCGCCACCAGGGAAGCCCAGATTTTTACGTTTTTATGTACATGTCACAGTTCTTGTTTCTGTCCTTGACCTCGAGGGTCAGCTTTGGGGTTCTGTGTGCTGAACTGGCAGATGTGCCCTAGTCTCATTTCATTTGGTTCTTTACCTGTGAATCTGGTGCAGGTCTCTTATCAGCAGGTCTAAGCCTGTGGTAAATCAGCTCTGTAGACGTTTTTAGTGAGCAACGCACATCGGCAATGCACTCTTGGGTTACAGAATTTGAGAAAATATTTTTAGACTGCTGGGACGTGGCTTTTGCTAATTTCCCCATTCTTGGCTGAACTGCAGTGTTGAGTTTTGAGATTAATGACCTACAGATAAATGAGTCGTTATTATGGGAAAGAATATGAATTAAATATCTTAGTCTGCCCAATCTTTGCAAAAATAAGTCTCTTCAATAAATATCAAGCCTACACCTTGACTGGATTTATGTGGCAATGGGTAGACCAATATTTTTGGTTATGTTCACCATACAGCAATTCTTTCTGTATTTTTATATCTTTGTTGACAGGATTCTGTAAAAACCCACTACATCTAATCAGCTTAAACTGGTCTGACGGTCACGAAGACTCAGCCGGGGCAGAGCTGCCTTCCATGCTTACATACCTTAGTGAATTTACCTGATAAATCCGCCTGCATCTGTTCCTACAGAAAAAAGAATTAAAAATAAAAAAGCATCTCAGAGCCGAGATTAGACTTTTAGACCCTCCCGAGCGATAATCCTTACTCTGACACTGACTTTCTTTGTGGGGTTTGGCAAATCAGTTTTCTCCTCTATAATACAGGGATAATAATGCTTTAGTCAAATGGATGCTGTGAGAATTAATCCCTGTTATACAATTTATTGAAGATGGGAAGTCCCGTACAAAATATTGCTACTGCTTACAGGATTGAGGTGCAAAGACAAAACCATTACACGTAGCAAAGAAATCAAAACATCTCCAAATCCCTACTGTTCCCTCTCTCCCAGTGCCCTCCTTCTTAACTCAGGTGGAAAGTAGGCAAAACACTTTTCAAGGACATGTCCCCTCCTTCTGTGACAAGAATTGAAATGCACCACTGGACCCACCTGTGTCCGATGTGCTGCGCCTCCCCCAGTGCACGGGTGGAAGGGTGGAAAGGTCTTATTTACGAGAATTGCAATGGGGGGAGAAAGGAGGGCTCTGGTTTCCTATGCAATTCTTTTGACCCTGAACCAGTATCTCTCTGAATCAATGGGTGCCCTAAAGAGTAAATTTCAGGGAAAGATCTTTTCAGCGGCACTTAGGAAGGGGCTGGTTAGACTCTGAACTGTCAAGAAAAAAAAGAACGAGCCCTGCTGTAAGGTGAAAACTAGCGGGTTATAAAGATTGAGCCTTGTTTTAAGGAAACATGAGCAGTTTTAATAAACACTAAACAGCCCACAAGATGCTGGCTGTCGTAGCATGAGGAATTTCTATATGCTGAATTACAGTTTTTAAATGACCAGAGATGAGAGAACACTGCCCTTATAGGGATTAAGGGAGGTAGGGACATGATTTTGTCCCGCAACCAAGATAAAGCAATAGAATGGAAAGCACTACCTAAGGTTCGTGTTTGTGTGAAGCTTATTTTTACAGAGATGCCAGTCAACCCAAGGTCCACTATCAGGTCGACTCTAACGATAGTACAATTTTCAGAGGGGTTTCATAGATTGCAGTTTTGAAGTGGCCTCTAAGGATACGAAGAATTGAGAACATTCTGACTAGAGAGGCTCTGCTTCAGAGGGTCCAGATGGTACGCAGAACTGAACTGAACAGGTTGGACTCGACAGGAGCATTTCCTGAAAGTGAGGATTTTGAGTGTGAGTCGTGGGCCGCTGTGGATGCTCTTCCACCCTGGTCCCCAGGTTATTCATTCATTCATTCATTCACCCATTTATATATTTAAACTTAAGTAAAACAGTTTGTGTGTACTTTTCCCTCGAGAAAGGGTATGGATTAATCTTCGAGATTCCCTTCAGTTTTGTTTTTCAAGGATCAGTCTCCCTTAGTTTTAAACCTTAGATGGGGAAAGAGCAGAGAGGCAAACAGGAGATGGCGGTGGAGGTCTGTGTCATTTCCCATCTAAGAGGCGAGAGGGCCTGAGCTGGGGGATCTCGTTCCAGGCACCTCTGCTGATATCTCATCTCAATGAACCTCGGGTTCATTCACTCACTCATTCCTTCAATCACTCAACAGCATTTAGAGAGTAACTGCCATGCACCAATTTTCTTCTATTTTCCCTTTGTCAACTGTCCTGGTACTTTGCCATTTATACTTTGTGAAAATAAATCATTTCCCTTCACTTCCCCGTCCTCTACGGTCTTTTCTGCCCCTGCCGACGTCTGAACCCCCGTCAGGATTTAGCGGTCACGGCGATCACACGCCAATGCAATGGTGCCCAGCAGTGCTCTGACCCCTTACTCACAGAAAAAGACAAACACTGTAATATGCTCACACGCATATGAAGGTAACGATAATCTCTCAAGCCTGTAAAAACAAAGAGCGCCACCAAACTTTGTCTATTTCGAGGCCTCTGTGCTAATACTGTGAATTCTTTGAATTAGAATAAAAGGGCAGTAAAATTTGAGTATATGCACTCTCTACAGAGTAAGTAAATAGCTTGTGACATCTGAATAGAATTTCCTAATTAAACCCTTTAAATTTCATTTAGTGTCATTTAGTTATTACCAATGCCATGTAGCCAGGAGATTATCAGGTATGGTGCATAACTGATACAAAAAATGCAAGTCTTCATTATTTATCTTCACACGTATCCATCGCCTGGAAGTGGGCTGTTTGTGCCTACCCCCTTTTCTTTCAAAGGATATGTTGATTCCAAAATAGTAGCAGGTGGTTGGCTTGTGATGTTGGCAGTTTTTATTTGGAAAAGGGTTAAGTGATTAGAGCCATTTGGGGATCCTCAAAATCAACTGTGGAGTTTCTCAAATGAGCCTTTTCTCTGGCCTTGATGGAGGGCTGGCTGAAGCAACCCACCGTGATAAGGAAGTGCACAGGCAGGAGAGTTGGAACATGTGATATGATGGCACATATGAAATTACACACCTTAGGTAACGATCTGACGTTTAAACCAACATACCTGCACCCTGGGACCAGGAGAGTGGGAGCGCTGCCACCGAAGGGTCGTGGTGGGGTCCGACCCCAACCTGGACAGTACTCTGCTCTTACTGTGGCCTCCTTTGGAACACATCTTTGCAAGTTCAAAAGCCGATATTATATTCCCTTACTTTTCCTATTCTCTTTGATAAAAGGCATCATTCTTTAAAAGTAAATACGTGATTTGAAAAACCTAAAAGTTTAGCGTTAAGTCAAATGAAGACGATGTCTAACAGAAAACACCGAGATGCAAACAATGGGTGGTTACACTCATTAGAGGGAGTTCTACAGGTCACATCACCTGGCTGTGACAGAGAAGACTGTCACTGTCACGAGGCTGGAACAGCCGTCACCCTCCCAAAGATGATGATTCTCTGAAGGGTAACATTCAATTCTGTGCTGGAGTTCTGAAAGGTTTTGTTTGAAAAATATGCAGAACTTTACAGTACAACTTACTAGCTTACAATATTGAATGTTCAGATCAGTGCCTAGAACTTTGGTATATACTCAATTCATTACTGAATAAGTGAATATTTTAAAATACATGAATTAAGCTCCAGATAACACATTTTATATACTATTTCCTGGCATCAGGATAACCATCGTGATCCAGTAACTGATAATTTTTTAGGGTTATCAATATTATATTTTGAGTTCAGCGTCTTGATTTGATTTTCTATGTTACAGATAATACGTAAGAATAATTCGCTCATTTGTTAGTGTGAAAGCTACACTCAAAGAGTAGCCCTGTGTGGGCTTCCCTGGTGGCGCAGTGGTTGAGAGTCCGCCTGCTGATGCAGGGGACACGGGTTCATGCCCCGGTCTGGAAAGATCCCACATGCCGCGGGGCGGCTGGGCCCGTGAGCCGTGGCCTATGAGCCTGCGCGTCTGGAGCCTGTTGCTCCGCAGCGGGAGAGGCCACAACAGTGAGAGGCCTGCGTACCGCAAAAAAAAAAAAAAAAAAAAAAAAAAGTAACCCTGTGGGTAAGAAACAACTTTTATTTGAAAAGTATGATTTTTTTTTTTAACAGAACCATTTCAGAGTTGGAGGTAAAATCAAAAAACAACCAAACAAGAGTATTTTTAAAAAGCTGTTATTACAGTAGTCCCAATAATATAATTCCTATAATATCGCAACACTCTTTAGCAGGCTATAAATTAATTATACTGGGTTGTCAAATTGACTGTATATACCTGCTTGTTTAACATTGATTTGCCTGATTTTTTCATATTACCAGTCAACGTAGTAGGAAAGAGGAGCTCTTAAAAAATAACTCTTAAAATATTCATAAAAGTAACTTTTAAAAATTTGGAAGTGGCTCCCTGAAATGTCCCGTAAATTATCCATAGAAGCGAGTATCACAGTCAGATCTGATCACCTTATCCTGATAGCCAGGATCGCCGGAATCTGAACACACACAACACCCACTTCACAGGCAGCTCTGCTCCTACTGGGCTTCATGCTTCTCAAATATTTCTTTGCCTTCTTCTAGCTTGGAGTGCCGTTGAAAGGTGCAAAATGTAAGTAGCTTCATAGACAAAGGTATCTACCTTATCTGATTACTAAGACATTTAAAAGCTGTTTGTTATCCGCCAAAATAAATCCAAAGCCAACTAAACAAGAAGCACAGCCCTGCAAAAACAGCCTTTTCAATACAACCTTGAAGCTACTACGTGTTTCAGTGCTGAGTTTCTGGAGTCCTTTCCAAACAACCAAAGCTTTGTCCCCCGCACACTGATGTTTATGTCGCAAATGCTCACTGAGAAGAGGTGAGGAATGGTTGCCTTCTGTTAGAACTACCTCTCTAAAATCCTGACATTAGTTTAATAGGGAGTCCTTGCATGGTCTTTTACCAAAAAAAGATTTTGTAATAAGGTTATAAAACTCAAAGATCGGCGTCTTCCACGGTGGGATTAAAGTCTATAACACGTGCACAGTTACAAGGAGCAAGCTAGAACTCAGAAAGCAATGGAAATATCTTGTTCCGTGTCTTCTCACATAACAATACCCTTTTCTTTGACTTGCGAATTAGCCCTTGGCCAGTTTTTCTGGCTTTATTTTTTGAGGGGGAAAATGGCTTTCTTACACACACCAAGCAATTGAAAGTATGTGGTCACTGGGTACACAGATGAAACATGCCGTGAGCATTTGTACTGGCACTGTGCTTTGCACACAGTTGTGAGGTACAAAAGTTAAATCTGTTTTGCCCCCTGAGGATTCCTGTTGGGCACGAGTTATTAATTGTCTAAAGAGGTCATTATAAATCACTTAAAATATTTCATATTAAGTACTTGGTGAGGTTTAGCAACCAGCATATTCACCATTAGATTCAGTAATAAGCTCGGAAACCAGAATCACACACGGAGGAGAATTTCACTCCAAGTACACACACATGCGCACACGTTTGTAAACGCACAGAAGGGCTGGAAGCATATACAACACTCTATATACGTTATTCTGTATCCTTCGTACGTTTATTTATAGACTATATCTTTTATATAGTATATGTATATACTATATACTATGTACATTTATTCTTTATACATTTATACTACATACTCCTGAATTCTGCACATATTTTACAATCAGGATATACTATATTGCTCATGTAGGAAAAACAATAAAGTTGGCAATAAAATGTACTGGTGGCTGGGCCATGGAGTGCCATATAATTGGTAAAGCCTTGTTCCATGTCCACCAGATTAGACACTGTATAAAGGGGAGCAGTTTGGGGACCAGATGAATAGTTCTGTACCTCGCTTCTATCATATAATAGTTTTATGACCTTATGCAATTATGTGTTTTCTCTGAATCTAAGTCTCTCATCAATATAATGAAGATACTAACACCCAACTCCGAGGGCTGCAATTAAACAAGACAGTATCCACTGGAAATCCAAATCTGCTCCTTTTTGCCCTGGTGGCTGCACATTCTTTCTTTGCCAATCACAACTCAACCGGTGTTCCTGCAAATCAGTTAAAGCCACAGAAATGCACCCTCGGCCAGTGTCACTGGGCAGTATACCATGTCCTCTAGACGCTCCCACTTTTGTCACCTCAAATACTACTGTTCTCTGCATTCACTCTTGTCACTTTGCTTTCTCCCAACAGACTGATTGTTTCAGAGGCGTTACTGGAGCCGCCCCTTCTTAACAGTCATCATCTACCGTGTCCTCTAAGGTTTGGAGGACAATCGTGATCCGGTCCGTGGGTGTGGCTTCCACCGCATCACTGTGCAACTTGCAAAAAAAAAAAAAAAAAAAAAAAAAAAAATATATATATATATATATATATATATAAATACACACACGCACACACACACACACACACACACACACACACTATATTTGAATGCAGACATTACGTCTCAAAGGCTGGTCCCAGATCAAGGGGCTCAACATTGCCTGGGAACACGTTACAAATGCAAACTCCTGAGGTCCAGTCCCCACCTGGTAAATGAGTCTGAGGTGGGACCGGCACCTTCAACCAGCCCTTCAAGGGACTGCGCTGCTCACTAAGGTTTGAGAGCTGCTAAATATAACAGCCATGATGCCCAATGGCAGCTGCAAACTGCAGGTAACCCTTAAATACAGAATATATTCAGAACCTGTTTTGACACCGTTTCTACTCTAGGAGAGTTCCGTGTGAAGCTGACAGAAGAAAATGGTACACGAGTGGGTAGCTTTTATATGTATACATGTGTGTGTGTGTACATATATATATATATATATATTTAAGCAGTGTTTGAAACAAGAAAAGAGTAAGCTAAAACAATAATAATCCAACAGAATTTGGCCTACAACCATTTCCATTTCACTTGGCTTTTCTCTTGGGCTATATTACAAATGGAAATGTTCCAGTAGTCGCTAAAATCATTTTCTATCTGGAAACAAGAATATCAAAATTCATAAGACTTTTAAAATAAACATCTGAAATAAAATCTATCATTGCAATGCTATGGTCTTCCTTTAGACAAGGGAATCAAAGGCCAAAGGCCACTTTACAAGAGAAAAGTAGGAAAGCAAAATTACAGGGGATTATGTTACTAACCCGGAAAAACCGGTGTTGAAAAAACACACAGACACAGGAAAACAGAGTAGTGGTGACCAGAGGGACACTGGGGGCAGGGCAGGGGAATGGGTAAAGGGGTCAGTGCATGGTGACTGATGGAGACTAAATTCTTGGCGGTCAGCGGGCTGTAGTGTAAACAGAAGTAGAAACATAATTTGTACCCATGAAACTTACATCATGTTCTAAACCAGTGTTGCCTTCAGCAAACTGGTGTCGAGGTCCTTCATGGGCCACATGTACTAAAATGTGGAGAGTTGAAGGCTCTTAAGAAGTAGATGAATGCATTTTCATTTTGAAGTTTTATCTACAGGATAGAGCAGCAAATGTACACTCAAAAACTTGTAGCTGCTATTATATACAGCTTCCCGTATGGTCCCCAGCTTCAGTGCATGATCGGGCAGTTTCACTAGTTCCAAAGGAAGCCTTTATTATATTGCTCCTCAGCAGGACGTCACCTGCCACTCACACCTTACACGGAAATAGCCCCCCACTTAAGACGGGCTGAAAAGGAGCCCGTAATATTCTAACGTGATCCATTCTTCTTTGTAGCTACGGCCAAAGGGGAAAAAGACAATTAGCTCATGCAGTTTATTCTTATGCATTTTGGGTTGAAATTATTTACAATTATCAGAATAACCGCAAGAAGCCCTACAAGGGAAGACGCATCGGTTTCCCCGTCATTTACGGGAAAACTGGAACTGACACGTATGTCCAAGGGACGTGCAGAGCGGCCAGAGCCCGGGGGTGCCCCAGAACACTCAACAGGCCTTTAATGGGGGCTGCGAGGCCCCTGAAACGCACATGTTCTTTTAAAGGAATACATTAAGTGACAGAGTGGCCTAGAAAGAACAAAGAAGAGGAATACACAAAGGACTTCAGGGTATGTGGGAGTCAGGCCGCGGTGTAGCGCACATTAAAGATACCTACATTTTTAGACTACAACCTTTCAGTACTTCAGTCTTATCATTTACGGGGGAAAAAGGAGTAACAACATAGAGCCCAGATTTTAGAGCTGGCAGTGAAAAATTAGTCTGATCAGCCCAATTCTCTGGACCCCTCCCCTCCCCCAAACATATAAACCCAGTTCCGGCAGGGCCAGACCCTCCAGGGAGGAATCCCTCTGGCTGCTGCGCCCTGCCCTCAGGCTACACTCACTGCTCTCCCTCAGAAGACTTGCTTCCTAGGGCGGTCAGGAGAGCTCCGCGCTAATCCCGGAACCAGGTGCTGACTGCCAAGCACTTGCTAAAGACCCTTGCCTGAGATGCCGGTAATTCTGGAACCTCAGAATGTCTAGTGAAAAGTATAAAATACGCAATTCTCTGCAAGTTTTTATTTCATTTCTTTCCCCAGTATAATGCCAGGTGAGTAACATAAAGGCAGGGTCAGGCCCTTGGGCAGGTCCTAGGTTAATTACTTTATAAGTATAAGCTCTTTTCTACCATATGACCCAGCAATCCCGCTCCTGGGCATATATCCAGAGAAAACCAAAATTCAAAAGATACATGCACCGCAATGTTCACTGCAGCACTATTTACAACAGCCAAGACATGGAAACAGCCTCAATGTCCAATGGCAGATGAATGGATAAAGAAGATATGGTAATATTTATACAATAAAGTATTAGTCATAAAAAATAATGAAATAATGCCATTTGCAGCAACATGGATGGACCTGGAGATTATCATACTAAGTGAAGTAAGTCAGACAGAGAAAGACAAATATCATATGTCGCTTATATGTGGAATCAAAAAAAAAAGATACAAATGAATTTATGTACAAAACAGAAATAGACCCACAGACACAGGAAACAAACTTATGGTTACCAAGGGGGAAGGAGGGGCAGTAAACTAGGAGTTTGGGATTAACATAAACACACTACTGTATGTAAAACAGATAACCAGCAGGGACCTACTGTACAGCACAGGGAACTGTATTCAATATCTTTTAATAACTTTTAATGGAAAAGAATCTGAAAATGAAGATATATATATATATATATATATATGTATATCTGAATCACTTTGCTGTACACCTGAAACTAACACAACATTGTAAATCAGCTATACTTCAATTAAAAAATAAAAAGAAATAATAGTAATAAGCTCTTTCTTCCCCTGTCGACCAGCTTTCTTCCTCAACACAGTTAACAATCTCTTCTATGAAACGTTTGAGAATGTTTATGAGGTTTGTGCTTTGGGGGCACGCTATGATGATGGCTTGATGGAGCTCCTATGGACTCAACTGTCTCAGGAGAGCTTAGATCTGGCCCACACGCAGACGGGGAAAGCAAGGGGGTCCCAGAGGCTGTCATCCTTGCCAACTGACACAAAAATTAAGCTCTCACATTTAAAATATATACGACTCCCGAAGTGTAGGGTAAAAACGGGTTCTTTTGCCCTGCATTCAAATTTCGAGATAGTTTCCCATTTTTCAGAAAGTATTCAATCTTTCGTTCGGTGAGTACTGACTGAATTGCCTTAGAGACAGGCTGTGCCTCTGCACAAACTGAAATATACGCATACAATGTGTAAACAATCCCAAAACCCAGAGTGCGTAGTTTACTGGGTTTTGCTGACTATAACAATCTCACTCTTGTTTCCTCATAGCAATGGGTGTTGGTGTTTCGGTATATTATCTTCACTGCTGGTTGGATGTTTTATTTACATGTCTTCGGAAATCTGAAACGGAGGACGCGAACACTCAATGATAACTAAAATCCGTAAGTTAAAGAAAATAACAGGTCGTGACCAAAGGAATAAAAGCCTTTCTACACACGTCGAATTCCTCCAGTTTAACGTGTTTGAATGAAAAAAGTCTGCACTTCAAACAAGTGACGGTTTGCAGCGCAACATCTCCCGAAATGAGGGAGACTCTACTCTGTTAACCAAAGCTTTCTGCTGCTTATAAAGGCCCGAAAGGATCAGAAATACCCCAGCCTTCCTCAAGGCATCCATGCTCAAAGAGCGCCAAATACTGAAAGAATGACTTTCCAATTCCGTTTTTAAGTCGACTGATATTCTGGTGAAATATTCTTATCTTATTCTCTTAAAAAAAAAAATTGAAATGAGAATTTCTCTTCTATCATGTTTTAATGCTTCAATAACTACCAGAAAAATGGCTCTCAAAAGAGAGAGGAACACGGAAGAGCTGAAGGTGGCACGGCTCCCAGGGTCATCCGAGAGCCGTAAGAAGCCCTCCAAAATCCAGCCTTGTCTTTATCCAGCCTGCACAGACCTGATCTTTTCTAGCACAATCCTTTGCTTCATAATTTACATGTAAACTTTACCTAAAGGCATGAAGTCTTGTTTTCTTTCTCTCATTGAGAAAACATGCTCCACCAGACAGAACAGGTTTTGGCATCAAGAGACTGATGTCTGCCACGATCCAACACTGCAAACCGCCTTTTCCATAGAGGAAGAGAGTAAGGGAGAACGGTTCGAAAAAGGGTCACTGGAAGGTCCTAGCAATGAGATTGCAGTTAGGCTCACGGAAACGGAGGCAGATGGACCAAAAGCAAAGATAAATGTACAACATTTACACGTCAGTTTGAAAGTTAGTCAAGCGAATTGTCATTTCAATAAAAGTGGGTTTGTTTTTTTTTTTCAGAAAAGTTTACTCTTTGCTATAAACCGTATTTTTTAGAAAGCCATTGACTTGTTTTGTGACATTTAGTATCTCAATTTTGAGGCAAATGTCACACCAGCTTTACTCCCTCTTTTAAGTATTAACTTTGTTCAACCAAAACAGATGAGATGACACTGACTAATCTTAAAAAATTAAAAGTTTGCTTCAAGTTTAAAAGATAATATCATTTACTTTTCAGAGAGCCCGAAGGTTGCAGGGAGAAGAGGACGGAAGGCAACTGAAGAAGACAAGTATTGTACGGAGAACCTCAAGTTGTTTATTATCAAAGAAAACGTTTCTCTGTCTAAGGTACTGGAATTACGCTTTCAATATAGAATGGTCTACTTTGCCTGAAAGATGAGAAATTTTGAATAATTCCACCAACTTCTCTGTATAACTCTAAGTGGGAAAAATGGTTCCGCAAGAAGACAGTGTCTGGGGCTGTCCACAGGCTGTGTTGAAAGCTAAAATAAAATACGTGATACAAGAGAGATCAAGGGCTTTATTTCCTGAAAAAAAAAAAAAGATCACTTCATCTTTCCTAAGGTGATATCATGTCTGGAGGAAGTGCTGATCAGGGAATACAGCCAAGGATTTTGATACACAGGAATCTGGGTCCAAATTCTTACTCTCTAAATTCTGTGACTTTGGGCAGACATCTAACCTACAAGAACCTGGGTTTCCTTGTCTTTCAAAAGAAAAGAAAAAACCCCGTAACTACTGTTCCCAATCTACAGGACTTTTGCAATGTGGTTAAATGAGACACAGAGTAAAGCTCCTAGCACTTAATAGACACCGAATAAATGCCACTCTGCTTCCTTTTGTTAGCCAGGTGTCATCTTATGTATAAAATGTCTCAACTGAAGTACTGAGCCAAAAGCTATCCCGGAGCCTTTTTATAATAATTATGCCAATTTACATATGCAGGTGAATTCTATGAGTAGAATAAGCCTCTACCGAACGGTGATCTCGAAAAATAACGATATAAAGCAACTTTGAAGGCCTATGAAGAAAATTCAAAAAAAAAAGAAAAAAGAAAAGAAAATTGTAGTGGAAAACTATCTTATTTAAAAGTCAGCTGCTTGATAAATAGAGTCAGTGGTTCTGTTTACTGCATTCTTGATTTTAATACTCATGCATCTGACGTAGGCTGGTTTGCCGACTGCAGACTAGATCACGTTGCTACTTAATTTTTTTTTTTCTTTTCCAAATATCCACGAAGGCAATTTCTACTTTCACAGCAGTATACATCTGATCTGATGCAGAGATTTTAGAGGTCTTAAAAGCTTTACACTTCCTATCTGTTGAACTTACAGGGAGCATAATAAAGGAAAGTTGTGTCGATGCTTAAATAATTAAGAGCAATGGCCTCATCTGGGCATGTGACATTATCAGCAATCACATATTTTAATTCAAACGCAGGTATTCAAATTAATGGACTGAAATGAACAAAATAAGTCACTATAGTTGAGAGATTTCATTCACGGTGACCAAGAATTTTATGTTCAGTACACACCTTAACTCAGAGTTTGAGACAGTACCTTTACGTGCAAGACATAAACAATGTTGGCATACATCATGAACATAACCAGATTTCTGCCATTAAGGAAGATGAAACTTATGCCTTTGGGGAAAAACAGAATTCTAGTGGTTACTAAACTACCAACCACCTTATTTTATATCTTAAATTCAGAGTTGTAAAAAGCGGACTCTAATTATACGAGAAAGGAAGGCCCACCTAGCATAACACTAATTTCATTTTCTCCCCACACCCTTCCATTTTAACAGTGAAAGACAACCTCCCAGGATGACTTTCTAAGTGGAAGGGCTTTTTTAGTTCCCAAACAGGTTCCCCTGGAGGACAGTCACCTGGAAATCCAGACCCCCAAATGCAGCCATTTAATTAAGGCCATGAATCCCTCAGATGAAAATATCTTTGCGGCCGTGGACATCAGGAAGAAACTCTGATTTGATGGAAAAAGTCCCCATCACCCTGAGCAAATCTGCTTCTGTGTTTTAGGAGCCCTTAGATATTCTGAGGCAATCAGATGTAAACAAATCCTTGTTTGCATAACAGATGTTTACACCCATCTGAAAATGTTGCACCATTAAAATTCCTGGTGGCATTAAGTGAGAGAGCCGATGTAGAAAACATTACCAATTAATCATCCCACATTAATACCCTGTGGACTACGTAAAAATTGCTACAAATGTGTATTTTTTTCAGTCAGCAGAAATATAAAAGTCCTTATTTTAAAAGGTGAAAGCGTCAGTAACCTGGAAAACCCAGCTGGGATGACTGATTGCCGTATAGGTTGCAGATGGTCTAGTTTTACTTTACTAGCTGGTAATCCTTCCCAGACAAGAGTTTTTCAAATTTACAAAACAGTCACTTCGATGGTCCAAACCTGAACCAAATTCGTTGGCAATTTCCCTACAGACAGGAAGCTTACTGAAGTGGAAAGTGTGAGGTTTGGAAACGGAAAACCTGGGTTTAGAACCCGACTCTATCCTCTAAGAATTGTGTCACCTTAGGCAAGTTAGGCAACGTTTCTGTTTCTATTCCATTTCTTCATCTATAAAATGGGGATGATAAAGCCAAGAGGGTTGGGTAACATAAAAGATGTGACACTTGAAAAAGGACTAGGACAGTGCCAGGCACACAGTAGTTTGCAAATAAATTAGTTTTAAAAGCTAACTAAACGTCTTCATAAAAAATAGATAATAATTGCTCCAAATATGTGCAACTCTTTTCTATCAGACTCATCCTACAGGGCGCCTCCTTGGTGCCCTCACAGGGGGAGGTGGACATTTCTTGTCCCATTGGTTGGATGACTTGCTCTGGCCAAGATGTGAGCAGAAGTGGTGCAGTCTGTGTGCAAGTAGACGCCTTGGGAGCCATCGCACACGGTCCGCCATTACTCTGCCTCATGCCATGAGAGCAGCCACGTCTGAGATAAGGGTTAGTCCTTCCGGCATGAAAACAACACAGAGTGGAGCCCAGTCGGCCCCTTCAACTCGTGGAGTGTGAGTGAAAAAATAAAACTTTGTGGCTGCGAGCCACAAGGTGGTGGTGGTGTTTGTCATCACAGCATAACTCAGCAAAGGCTCACCAATGAATACAACGGCGTTACGGCTTGGTGCCAGGCAGCTGTGGGGCGCTGAGAAAAGCACGCCCTTGAAGTCAGAAAACCTAAATTCAATTTCCATGTGGCTGTGTGACCTGGGCCAGTGCATGGCCTCATCGCTTCCATTTCCGCAGCCGCGGTGCAGGGAACCAGGGCACGGGATCCGCCGTGATTAGCTGTGTAGTTATAGGCAAGTGACTTCATTTCTCTGTGTCTCAATTTCTTCATCTGCCAAATGGGGATAATGATACCTATCTCACAGGTTGCTGTAAACATCAAAGGGGTTAATGCACGTCAGGTTTTTAGAGGAGTGCCTGACACACGGTAAACACTCAATATGTGTTAGTCATATTGTTATATTACTATCATTATTATTTTATAACTTTTCCACGGGTTTTGGGGGGAAGCTTAAAGGTAATACGGTTTGTGAAGGTACTTTGTAAACTATAAAGTGTTAACAGGTACCTACGATTGTAATGAATAACTCATTCATCATCTCATTTGCGGCCTTTAGTAGTTACAAGGAACTCTGTAAGAGCAGAGATCTTTAGCTGCTGTGCTCTATCCCAAGCCCTCAACCTCTACCTACCATGACCACCATGATTTCCTTGGTAATCCATGTGACGCAGATGCTATTTTTAAATTATATTCTTACTGGCTGAGTCTCAGCCACTTTCATAAATCAAGGCTTCGTATACGCAAGCTTATTTCAGGTCCTGGGTATATTTAAGTATCTACTTAAATTATCCAACTTACTAGATCTACGTTAAATAAAAATATCACATGTCATCACTGTTCAGCGGAGATCGGAATGATTGGGGCTACACATCAGAGGAATCACCTTAAATTAAAGAATATGCTGTAATAATGTCTTTGATCAATGTATAATAAGAGGTACATGTCAACGTTTTTATACTCTGAATTTTGAAACTAATCTAAGACTTTCAATGTTTTTTTCCTTTGATATTTAGGCTAAGACTATTGAAATTATACTTTAAAAAAAGGTGACAGCAAATTTAAAAGCAAGTATTAACTGAAATATCATGAAGAAACTAATGAAATTTGTTTCATATGCGCTTGAAAGTCTAAAGGCAATTAGAAATGATACATTTTCGATCAACTTTCAAAACCCCATCTGTAAAGGCCAGAAAAATCCCCTGGAAGTTAAATAATATTCTCTATGTTATTACCAAACAGCAATGGTATTACTAGTGCTTTAGGAATCACAGGAGAGTTTGCATTAGGTGGCTTTGAGGGCTGAAAGGGCAACAGCGCATTTGTTACAGTTATTTTTAAAAGGCTTTTCACCAAAGTTGACAATTTTCTTCCCATAATTCTTTTTTTTTAAAGTATTGAAAATCATTGTGATTTTACTCATGCCACAGAATTATAAAATTATAGAATTAGGTATGTTCTTAGAGGTCACCTAGATCAATCCTTGGACCAATTTCTGCTGTATTTTACTTGTTCATTCTTTTAACAAATATTTGCTAAGTATCACCTGCCAGGTACCGTGTTAGAGTGATGACGTACGTAGGTAGAGTAGAGGTCACCGGCCTTAAAAATCTTCTGTCCATTCTTGCCTGACAACACTCTGCGACTAGACACTGACAGCGTGGCGAGGTAGACAAGGCTTCCGCACAAGAGGCTAATAGTGCGAGTCTGTCCTTCGAAGCGCTGACTTCTGCCCTGCGAGGGCCCCCATCCCAGGGCCCGAGAGCTCCTCTGTGGAGCTCCCGCCGTGCAGCCCTTTCAATAAAATGCTTCTCAGATGCTCAAAGACGTTTTCCAGGGCTCTTCTCCCCAAAGTCCTCATTTTAGAAATAATTCTCTGCAGTTCCTTTGGCTATTTCCATATGGCTTTAAAAACAAACTTCTCACCATTTTTGTGTTCACCTTTATGGGTCAATTCTTGCTGAACTACTTCAGCTCTGATCAGCACACAGTGAAATCCATTGTCTTTTTTTCCCCAACATCCCATCTAACCGTGGTCTCCTTGTTCCCTAGATTCCAGCTGATGCTTTCCTCTCTTCAAAACACCATTTTAAAAAAAAAACTCTTTACATTTGCCCATCTCTGTGTCTTCCCATAGCTTCTCGAATGTCCGGTTCCTTCCCATCCTTCAATCTGCAATGTACAAATCAACCCCACCCCCAACCCCCGTCACCGAGAGGCATCCCTCACGATCCTAACTATCCTAACTAAACTGACTTCTCTCTCTCCAGTCACTATCTTTTTTTTTTTTTTTTTGCGGTACGCGGGCCTCTCACCGCTGTGGCCTCTCCCGTTGCGGAGCACAGGCTCCGGACGCGCAGGCTCAGCGGCCATGGCTCACGGGCCCAGCCGCTCCGCGGCATGTGGGATCTTCCCGGACCGGGGCACGAACCCGCGTCCCCTGCATCGGCAGGCGGACTCTCAGCCACAGCGCCACCAGGGAAGCCCACCAGTCACTATATTAAATCTCTCTTTTATTTTCAGTTTAACACCAGTTTCTAAACTTATGCTGCTTATTTGCTTACTTATTTATCGGCAGTTTCCTCCCTAGAAAACAAGTTCATTCTTACACTGCCATAGCCTAGAACAGCGCACGGCAAATGGAAAGAAGAAAGGGCAGGAGGGAACGTCCGCGCTCTGGCTGCTATATGCATCCACGTTGCCATGTTTTCTTATGAATACAGTCAAGACCGCACAAGCCGTCCTGGCAGTCGGTCCACATTTGGTTATTCTAACTGTCTGAGGTCAACAGAACCATGTCTTTTTCACATGGGGGTGAGACACATTCTTCCATGATGGGCCTGTGCTGTTGAATTTTACAAGGAGGACTTGTATTGTTCGACGTAGCGCAGCACCCTAGCTGGATCCTGATTCTCATCATCCAGCACTGTCTCTTTACCTGCCTCCTGTCAACGAGGACCACGCCATAAATGTCCTGGAAAACAAATACATTTCCACCTTGTGTACCCTTTCACAAGCTGGCCGTGTACTGTGTCGACTTATGTCGACTTATTAGCTGTATCTAAAATGTTATTCTAGGGAGTTAAGACAGGCTATGATGTAAGTCTGATCCATAAGCACTGTTTTGCTTTTCTCTCTCTTCCCCTGTTCCTCTCCGTCTCCCTCCTCTTTCTTCTCGTCTTCCTCTGTCTTCCCTAATTCTTTCTCTTCCTACGCCTTGGGGCTGCCACCGATGGTGGTGACCCTGGGGTTAAACAATTCGTTGACGCCTAAGACGTCTGCAGTGTGTCCATGCGACAACTTCTAGGGACCTCATTTCAGGCCATTTATGAAAAACACGTGCCCATAGGTGCTGCCCTCTGCTATAGCTCTTACTGCCTCTGTTTGTTCAACAGGAGAGACAAGTTAGCTCTCATGATATCTGCTGTTCTTTGTAGAACCAGGGAGGGCACACGTGGAAAGGAGTCACTGCTAACTACAGAGTACATATTCAGAGGAGCTCCCTCCATAAAATGTTATATTAGTACTGAACAGAAATTAGAAACTGCTTTCCCTGAATTCTTGGATTTATGAACCATCACAATTCTCTAAAATCAACGATGATAGTTACTATTATACTGGTTTTCACTGATTAATGACGGAAATGTTAAGAAAGCAGCTCAGAGTCCTAAAGCCAATTCAATGTTGACATCAAAAGAGCAGGCTCTGCTTCCTTTCTCCTGTGCCTGGCTGGCCCCGGAACAGAGAAAGCTTTCTGTCCTGTGAACACATCACATACCGACATCCTCAGATACCTGCTTCAGACAGACTCTAGCAGGGACCACAGTTGTCACATTCACCTAAAGAGCCTAAATAACATGTGCATTGTCACAGTTCAAAAGACCACACTTGCTAAACGGAGAAATAAACTGGGCCATTGCCCTGCTTTCAGTTAGAAGTTGTGACAGGATTTAAAGAAAAGTATTGCCGGAAGAGCCTGGGAAATCAAAACGAAATTTACACCCCCAATAAAAATGTGATTTACCCTGGGGACCACCTGAAAAGCAATGTGTGACACAAAGAAACAACATCGACAGAGAAATGAAGATCAGATCAATTTCTTTCCACTGGCTCTTCACTTTTCTGCATGCAGCTGGAGGATGCTACAACACGTTAGACGGAGCAAAGGTGCTGGGCCTTCGTTTCTCAAGAGAACTCTGGTGCTGGAAACAATTGTGTCTGTTCCTTGAAACAGTTTTGGGGAACAAAGTCCACAGATGAAGTAAACTCATCCCGTGATCCATTTCTGGGTAAAAAGAGAATGATTTCAGCATGTCACGCACTGTCAGTATCCTCAGAGCCACTGACCTCTACTCATTAAACGAACAACAGTGTAAAAGTTGATGGCTCGTTTTATTTTATTTTTTAAAATGGTTCTGAAGTCCTTGGCTAGTTGCCCAAACACTCAAAAGTATCCTCTACCAGTTAAGGGGATTAAAGGCATTTGTTGATTATGGAAAAGCTGACATTAAAATAGAAAGAGATTCTGGTAATTTAATTTTGTGAAGAAATGCAAGATGCTCGTGAATTTAATTCGAATACAAATGACATCGAGCACGGTTAATAAAGTTCAATATGCCTTGATTTGCGAGAAGGTACATTAACGTGAGAAGTAAAGTGATATTTGCGACCTCTCAGCAAACTGTGAAGTAGTAAAGTTTTCCTAAAGAGTTTATATGTTGTTAGGCTGCACAGAAATTGGTCTTCTCTACCTGCATTAAGCACCATGGCGGTTACTCAGACCCACTTACAGGGGCAGTGGGGTTCCAGTACCACTGGAGTGCGGGGCTTGTGAGCCCAGGATTGCAGGAGGCCCCGTCATCCTCTTCATATCCTCCATCAGTCTGGGAGCCAGGCCAATGGCCAGCGCTTACATATTTTACAGTCACAGAACGGAAAGCAGATACAAATTAGTTAACCTGGAGGCCATGTAAATAAGTGCGTCTAAATGTAAAGAACAGTGGCTGGCATTATAAACCCTCATAATGAGTAGCTGTGAATTGTTCCAACGTGTACAACTGCTTCAAACAATTCCGTCGGGCAGGATAATAAAATTTAAAAAGGGATGTTTAAAGTTCAGTCAGCCCAAAGCAAACCAGCTACAATTCTGCTTGGATTGTCTCGATCACTGGAATGCTCTACTGCCCTCGGTTCTGTATTGTAACAGAAAAGACACATGATTTCCTTCTTGAGAGGATGAAGACGGTCAGCCACGAGGGGCCTGCCATTCTCTGATTTGCTTACCTAAGTCCTGGAACCTCAGTAATAAAAAGAAAAACAATATTTGACATCAACGGGCATCCATTTTAAATGATCTTGCTGATGTGAATATCAACTTTACATTTTTACACAATGTAAAATTAGGAATTAATGGGGCTTCCCTGGCGCAGTGGTTGGGAGTCCGCCCGCCGATGCAGGGGACGCGGGTTCGTGCCCCGGAGCGGCTGGGCCCGTGGGCCGTGGCCGCTGAGCCTGCGCGTCCGGAGCCTGTGCTCCACGACGGGAGAGGCCACAGCAGTGAGAGGCCCGCGTACCGCAAAAAAAAAAAAAAAAAAAAAAAAAAATTAGGAATTAGTTAACAATACTTTCGACGTCTCCTCCATTTTAAACCATCTCAAACCCTTTTTCCCCTTGGCTTCCAAACTCCAACACACCCCAGTTTTCCTCACACGCCTTTGGTTACTTGTTCTCAGTCTCCTCCCGAGTCTTGTCTTGGCCTCCAGCACTCCAGTTTTCAAGGCTCAATCGTCCCCTCTTTCACCCTCTCCCCTTGCTCTGGACGGTGCCGTCCGTGCCCTCAGTGCCCGCCTGTATCCAGATGACTCAGCAATTTAGTTTATCTTTCGTTCAGAATGCTAGTCCCGGCTGCAGACCTAGTTAAAGGCCTACCTGACATATCTTCCTGGACACCTCAAAGAAATCTCAAACTCGGCAACTGTCAGGGCGAATTCAGGGTACCTTCCTCCACACAATCTACTCGCAGTACTTCCCGTCTCAGTGAGTGACACCACCGTCCAGTTACGCAAGAACAAAACCTCGGGCTTCTGTTGCTCGCCTTGCTTCTCTCCCTGTTCACTTCTAATATGTCAGCGACTCTTGTCGATTTTAT
Organism: Inia geoffrensis; assembly: GCA_036417435.1. Taxonomy (NCBI): domain Eukaryota; kingdom Metazoa; phylum Chordata; class Mammalia; order Artiodactyla; family Iniidae; genus Inia; species Inia geoffrensis. The sequence continues at coordinate 36,278,888 of CM070919.1, read as the reverse complement.
CACCTAAATAGTTCTCCAACCAGCCCCTTTCCTCCATCTCCCATAACTGCTACCCCAATACAAGCTAGCAGCCTCGCTCGCCCGGATGACGGGTGTGTAGATCCAGGGTAGGATTCCGAGGGTGGTCAGGCAGGAGAACCAAGAAAGTTTTCAGAGGGTAAACTGATGGAACAGGCAAGGGGCCAACAATGGAAAACAAGATACTAGATTGGGACTGAAAAGAGACCACTGGCGTTAGAAATTAGGGAGTCACTGCTGACCTTTGAGAGTCATTTCGGCAGAGGAGGAGGTGTGATTTTAATGGGATAATCCAGTAATGGAGTCTATGCTGTTCTTTCTAGAACGCTGCTATAAAGGGAACGAGATCCTCGTTTCAGGGGGAGGCAGTGCTGAAGGCGTGTTTTTAAAAGGATGTTGGTTGATTTGGGGTTGGTAGACGCAAACTATTGCGTTTAGAATGGATAAACATCAAGGTCCTACTGCAGAGCACAGGGAACTATACCCAATCTCCTGGGATAAACCCTAATGGAAAAGAATACTGAAAAAAGAATGTACGTATCTGTCAAACTGAGTCACTTTGCTGTACAGCAGAGATTGGTCCACGTTGTAAATCAACTATACTTCAATAAAAGGAAAAAGATGGTTGCGATGTGTGCGCTTTATAACTTGACGAGGAACACAAAGGGAAAAGGAAGCCACTGAAGGTATGACAGTGGAAGAAGGATTGACAAAGCGAGGATCCCACACAGGGCAATGGAAGACAGAGCACCACTGAACAGAAGAATAGATGAGGATGCTTCCCTTTGGTGAAGAACAAAGAAACAGAGGAGTCAGTGTGTGACGGCCTCTCACGTCTTAGCGAAGCAGAAGGCAGCGTTATCAGAAATGGGAAAGAAAACTGTTAGAAGAGATCGAAGTGTTTGGATACTTAACTGAGTCAACAAATATTTATTGAGTGTCTCTTATGAGCTGAGCACCAAAAACCCAGGAGTAAATTAGAGCGAAGCCACCACTAGTCTTGTGAAGGTGCCAGCCCTCCAGGGATGAGATTTCTGCTTCCGTATTAAATCACCTAGGATGGAGGCAGATTAAGGGAACTGCATGGAAAGAAAATCTTCAAACCAGATGCCCAAAGCCTCAAAGAATGCCAGGGGATGATCTTGAGGTTGGTAAATGGTGATGGGAAGTGGGCTTCAAAGGAGGAGACACTGAATGAAGGCCCGCAGAATAACAGTGTAAAGAGTAGTAAACGCGCAGAGTAGCATTTACAGGGCTCAGAGGCCAGACCTGAGGGGACATAAACGGGTCTGGTTTCAAAGCCACGTAACGGGGCATTCATGCAACAAATAGGCAAACTAGTTAGGTGGCTGAGCTGCACTAAATATGGTATTTACTGCACCTCTACTCCAGGCTCTATTCCTGCGGAGGGAAACCCGTGACACTGGCCCCAGGGAGAATGCCACAAAGGGAGAGCCCTGGCTCCAGCCTGCCCTCCCCTGCCCTCCCAGGGCCCGGCCCCCCAAGGAGGGCTGTCGGAAATGCTGGTAATCATCCACCTGTTCCAAGTTCACATGAGATAAATTTGAAGAAAAGCGGAGGCATTTTCACTCTGAGATCAGTATGCTCATGACACACGGTCTCCATCTCCCCTTTTATCTCTAATCCTGACACCACAGTTTCACAATTTATTCAGCGTCTGAGGGGTCCCACCGGGGACTGGGATCAAAGTGAGCCAGAAAAGGATTAATCCAGATAAGACAGAGGTTCTGATGAGAGTCGGAGCAGGTATTTAAGGAATGTGGTGAGTGTGCTTCTGCTGCTAGGAACGTAGCTTTTAATCCACGGTTACTTCTGGCATCTCGGTTGGTCCCAGTGGATGCCCATGACACGACAGGCCCGGCACAAGAGGCCTATGTATAGTCCTGAACTTACGAGTCGGTGCCTGTACGTGAAGCGACTCTCACTTCGCAATTTCTTGGTGGCTGGCGCCGACCAGGGTCTTATTAAATGAGGAGTTTAAGGCAAAGGCCAGGATCCCTTTTTTGTCCTCCACGAACTTTCTCTCAATGAAGTTATGAGCAAAGCGAGAAATGCTACCCTAGTTTTCTTCCGTCGCATTCTCTCTAACTGTTATTCCACTGATGTTTTTTTCCCAACCATTTTAATTAATGTTGTTTTGTGAAATTTCTTCTGAATGTACTTTTCCGAGAAGTTTCATTTTAGAAAGCCCAAATGTGTCAAGCAATCTAAAATTAATTACCCTATTTTACACTTTGAAAATAGCATTTACACTTTGAAAATAGTTATTCATCAGTTTTGGGGGGGGGTTCTTTGTAATCAGATATGTGGAATTATTTCTTCTCTCACAGCCTTTCGGTGATTGTTTGCGATATAATATTACTAAAAGCAACAAACAAAAAATTAAATGTTACCGTCCGTCCTCCTTACTTCATTTGAAGTGTCAGCAATGCTATTTTTTTCCTCCCCTGTTTCGGTCTCTATTTGGTTTTAAATTTTCAACTAGGTCTCTTTCTAGGAGAAAACTCCAGAGTCAATCATTGTTTTTTTTTCTCCCAGATAAACTTCACTCTTGAGGAAACAACTTATTTGTATGATACAAATATCAAAGATTTTCCAGCATACTAAATGTTAAGACTGTAGTACTGTAATAAGCCTTTGCCGATTTTTAGAAACTAGCAAAATATAATTTACTAATAATGGAAAGATGCAACAAATTGAACATTGAAAGGAGCAGCAGTGGTAATATTACACAAAAGTATAATCAAGGTGTTTTCAAACGACACACATCTTAGAATAGTCTCAGAAAGATTTTGGTTTTTTCACAGAGGGAGCATTTATCTAGAAGAAAGAGCTGTTCAAAAATTATGATCTCAGCCCTTTCTCTCTGTCTCTCTTTTCTCTTGTTTGTCATAAAAAGGCTCAGATATTAGTGAGAGTCACTAGAGTATGTAAGTGAATAAAGAAGAGAAGGAGAAAAATTACGTGTGTTTGCATTGAAAAAACACTTTTAATAATTTTCCTAAGACTATCATCCCCATTGTCTAAAATTATAATAGTTGTAAGTTACAAATGAAAAGATGATTCAGTCCTTATGCATAGGCCAGGTCTCTTATGCGCCACCAATCATGGAAATATTCATTCATTTATTGATTCACTTAATACACGGGGAGAGCTATTGTCAGCCACTCCCTGTCCCAGGCCCTCAGGGACTCAGACAAGAACAAAAGTTCCTGCCCCAGTGGAGCACACGCTCACGAGGGGCTCAGATCAACAGGGAGAGGGAGTGAACACATACAAGAATCCCAGAGATCGTCGAGGAAACAGGGGAAGGGGGCCCTGGCTGGTGGGCTGGGCGGGAGAGCCCTGGGCGTTACATTTGAGCTGAGACCTAACAGATGATCAGGAGCCACCAGGAGAAACTGGGGGAGACAATGTTCCAGTCAGAGGGGACAGTAATGACAGAGACCTTAGGAAAGAATGAGCTTGACTTGTTCCAGTTCTCAAAATTTCTCCTCTGGGACTCAGCTGCTGGAAAACTTTGGGGAAGTCATTCTGATACAGAACCCTTGTATGGCTGGGGGGAATCCGGGGCTCATCTGACCCCAGACTCCCCTTCTGAGGATAAAGCAGGTAAGAAAGCAGGAAGGGACGGCTGCTATTTAAAACGCGGGGTCTTGTGACTTACTGTTCTTTCATTCCCTCATTCATTAATTCATCTCCCCAACTCATTTAAAAGGAACACCATTAACCAAGTCACCTAGAGTCTTACGGTATGGAAAACAAAAGAAACCCATATATTCCCATTGTGGTTAACTAGTATTTCCAGACGTATTTGCCATTGCTTCATGTGAATGCCAGAGGCTGCTCTTGGAAAATTTCCAAACTTCCTTTGGGATTCGACTACAGGTCCACGGTCTCTCATCACATTCTAAACCCTGGAAAGCTCTGAAGAGAATAAAAGAAACTCATATGATGGCAAAACAACCTGTGCTGCCTTATACTCCTTATTTATCTCACTAAGTTTGAATATTCACAAGTTTTGTGGAAGAAATGTTAAAAAGTGTTTAACTGTCGGACGTGGCTACCGTATTACTTTTCTAAAATCCAAAAATCCTGAGTTCTGCATGAGTTTTGGCTAAAGGGTTCTCCAAGAAACCGCCAGGCTTACTGGCGTATTCAGAATTCTCAGCAAGGTCACCGGGCGCTGCTGCTGCATTATTCATGACCATCAAGATCATCCTGGTTCACGTTTGGACGCAGTGGCTGTCTGTCACCATTTCAAACTCTTCTGGACGCCACGTTTTACTGCATCAAAAAGGTTTCTTACTTCTCACCCAGACGACCTTGTTAAACCATTTTCACAGATAAATGATTTAACACATTAACATTTCACATGTAAATTTTACGTAAAATGATTTTAAATCTACGCTGGGGGAAAAAAAGACATGTTTGTGAGGCCCATTGTAAAATCACATGAAAGAGAGGTAAATGCCTATGGATAACCATAGGGTGAAGGCCACTCAGCATTTCCCGTCGCTGAAGTAACTGATTATGAGAATTAGTGTCCAAATTATGATTGGGCAGATGGTCTGTTTAACCACACATTTTCTAGCTTGTCATTTCTTATCAGCCGCCCCGATTCACGAGTGATAAGAGTAAGTGCAGGCAGATCTGCAGGCAACTGTCCATCGGGGGCACCCCTTAAACATGTTATTCCAGAAGTGTTAACTTCAGAAATATGACAACCTATGCGGTGTAAAGCTTGAAGGTTTAGATAAGTATACATCACTCGTTTGGCATCTTTAAAACAACAGCTACAAAATCTCAGTAACTTTTTGTTCTCAGAGAAAACAGTCGAAAGCATGTTGAAGTTTGCAGGTTGGCTAAAGCATTGGGTTCAAGGGTCCTGCTAGTATTTCTTCATCACTCTACTCGCAAACGATCCTGCCCTAAGACTTATTAATACAATGACCCGAGGTAAACGCGAATTTGATCGTGTCACTTGCCTGTATCAAACCATCGATGCTTCTCTTTGCCTTTGGGACAAAGTTCCCCTAAAAAGTAGGTTCCAGGAGGAGAGAGATTTTTTTTTTTTAGACTGCTGCAGTCAGTGTTCTAGTCCCTAAGGATGCACATAATAGGTACTCAACAATTATCCTTGAAGTTTCAGTCCATGACGCAGCCCACGTGCAGCCCATGCCAACTGTCCCCCTGCGTGGTGGTGGGGTCCTGTCTCCCTTTGCCTAGAGCATCTTTCTCACAACCCATTTCCCTCTTCCGCCATCACCTTTGTCCCTGTTGTACCAGTCACCGAGGCCCTCCTTGAAACCCCAAACCAGGTTGGCTTCCGGTGTTACCATTTTCTGCTTTATTCTATACCTTCCCTTCTGAAATATTCTTGCCATTTGCATTGACTTATTCAATATCTGATTTCCGCACGAAACTGTAAGCTTAATGAGGACGGAGGCCGCAGCGGTCTTGTCCTCCTCTGTTTCTTAGCTCATAACAGGACCTCGAAAAACAAGCGCCGTCTGGATGCAGCACGGATAAGCCTTCTCCCTCCCCTCTTCCGGGGCCAGAGCTTGCACCCCTCCCTAGGAGAAGCGTTCTGTCTGTCTGCCCGTGACGTGGCCCCTGTGGACGTGTCTGCTTAGCCCCAGGGCAGCCACGCTCGCTCTGCAAGTTTGCCCTCTGTCACTCTTGCCCCAAACCCTGGAGCGCGCTGAGGCCAGTTCTCGCACTCTTTAGAGACTGCAGAAAGCTCGGCATCGCCATCTGCGCCCGAGTCACCAGACAGCCTGTCTTCACGAATGCTGGTGACTAGCACGTAACGGTGTCCCACGAGAACCACCACAAGGAAGGTAGATTCCGGCTGCAAGATCGCTACAAAGACCGTGCGTGACCACACACATGTTGAGATGTTTGAGATCACGGACACACAGAGCATTTTTAACCTATTAATATTTGTTTTCCCTGTAAATGTCCGTATGCTTGCAATCCAGAATCATTACTATATCCCAGAGGCATTTTAGAGCTATAACAAGCACAGGTGTCTGCCTGTCAGCAAGTTGGTACCTGCCCCCAAGGATATTCACAAAGTGAGGGCCACTGGCCTCCAGTGAGGTCCTGAGACGGGGGCTGGGCTCAGCAAAGGGAGGTTTTGTGTCTCAACAGGGCAAGTGTTTCTCAGTGCTCTCCACCCCAGTGCCCTCATGGCTGCTCTGCTTTGCTCATAATGACCTTTGGGTTTGGAAGAATGTCTTTCCTGTGTCTGTTTTCTATGCATCCTTTAAAACTCAGCCCAGGCTAATTTCACCTCCTCCAGGAAGTCTTCCTGTTCCCATCTTCCTGCAAACCGGTTTCTCCCAGTGAGTCCCCACAGCCCTCTGGTTAGTATCTCTGTCAGTACTCTTAGGAGACTTTATTACAACGACCTCTCTGCCTGACTCACTCACACTTGAGAACAGAGACCGCGTCCGAGTTGTATATCTAACTCCAGCGTTTAGCTTGGCATGTGGCACGCAGCAGGCTTGGTGCTGGAAAGGAGGAGTGAATATTCTCGCTGAATTCACTTCCCAGGAAAATAACTGCTAGCAGGGAGGCAAGGGGCAGGGGTCAGAGCTGAGGGTCAGGAGGGAACTGTGCTCTCAGGCTGTTCCCCTCATCAAAGGTGGGCCACTCGCTCTGAGTGGGCAAACGGACCTTTGTGGACAGTAAGCCTGGCTTCTCACCTCTAAGATGGAGGCTGGAGAGAGACCGCCTTGGGAAGCCCATGGCTGGCAGTGCAGAAAGAAGTGGCAGGTCTTATGAAGAAAGAGGTAGCCTTTCCCAGTGAACTCAGACTTTTCTGCCTTTGTCAGAAACCCTAAGCCAGGACCGCCCCGTGACGGCTCAAACTAATAAATGAATCAACCACCCGTGGCTCAGATCCCCACGTGAGAAGGGAAACGGTGATGACAACATCAGAGGCCTGGAAAGCTGGAAGAGCTGAAAAGTGTAAAGAGTGACTTCACCAAGATGAAACACGCCCAGATATTTGGAGCCAAAGCCTGTGCTTACGTCCAAGAGAATGTGCGAGAGTTCGACCAGACGACAGGTACCTGCAGCTTCCGAAATGGAAGGTGATGGTGCCTCTTAAAGCGATTCTTTGTTTGCTCCACGGAAAAGAAAAATTGGGAGTATCTTGTCACCTAGAATATTGTCCTTTGGCCAAAGAATCTACCTAAACTCATCTTGGGAAGTTGGGAAGACGCCAGATCTGGAACATCTGTTGGGAAAAACAACTGTGACGGTGACCTGACCATGTGTCAAATACACAGCCAAAGAATAAAGGAAATTGACTCTAGAGAGAGAATCGAACGTTTTGTGAATTTTAAGCAGCTTCCAGAATGTCCTCTTCCGTAAGAAGTATAAAATTTCAATACTGTTAATCGTACTGCCAGAAAAGTATTAAATATAGGCAATCCGCAACTTAACGAACAGGTTGCACTTCCGGAGTGTGTTTCTGAGGCAGTGGGGTGTGGGAATCGGCAACGCCCATTTCCCACTGAAACTGTCACATACATGGTGGTCACTTTGCTGAGCGGAATGAAGCCACGATGCATGTGGAGTGCAGTGTGACTGGCGAGCCCGGGACCAGCCAGGGTGGGACCATGCCACTGTGGGAGTGCACGTGCGAGGTGCACAGTGCTCACGTTTTCTCCTGCTGAAAAACCAGTGGAGGCGTCCGGGAATTGCCCTCGCTCCTGCGTGGGGCTCTCCTGGTCCTGCTTTGGCCAAGGGGTAGAAGAAGGGATGCCTCAGCCTCAGGTCACCGGAGCAGTTTCAGGGTGCTGATGCCCTAAGTGGGTGATTTGGAGGAGCCGTGACTGTGGGGTACGGAGGGTCTCCTCCCTCTGGAGACCCCACCCCTCTTCTGCATATTTCTGAGACTCTACTGTCTACACTTGTCCTTAACGACTGACCAACAAGAGTTTACTAGATGAACAGAATAGGTACACAACAGACCATTTGTTAATGTTCCTCTCGGGTCTGATAGCGGTGGAGGAAGGTGCTGGAGTACTTTTATTTCTTTCCTTTCCTCCTTGACTTTCTGTGCCTGCAGTGAAAGAGGGTCTCTCTCCAGGACCAACACTGGAGCCAGGTGAGAAGCCAGAGCTAGGGTTCTGAATAGAAGCAGAATTCTAAGCTCTTTCAACCAAGTAGGGCGGGAGAGAGTCGGGAAGCCAGTGATTGGAACGGACATTTGTATGTAAATTACCAACAGTTAATTTCCCCGAAGACCTCAGACTGACAATAACAACAACAACAACAACAAAACTCCAGAAATGCCCGTGTAGTGTGGAAAATGAGAATCCTGAATTCTCCTGAAGAGTTCGTGAAAAGTTTAGGAAAGTGATTTTAAATGCGTATCACAGACACATGCAAAAAATATGGGCCTCTGGCCAATTTAATCTCTAAGGTGCTTTCCAGCTATACTATTCTTTCTCGTGCAGATTCATCTCACGTTAGAAATTGTGGTGGAAGGCTGCGTATCCCTCAATAATTCTCTGGGAGTCTGCTGGTGCCCCGAGCCCCAGGGCATCCGAGCTCGGCATGTGGGTGGTGTACAGGCAGACCAGCTGTCCCAGGAGCCCAGCTCGGGTACGGAGCGCACGATGCTGTTGGCAACCTTACTACTGTTCTAGGAGAAGAGCCACTCCTGTGACAGCTGAGAGGTCCTCACGAAGCAAGAGCCAGGAACATTCCTGCCCTGGGCGTACGCCTTTGGCCAGAGCCTCCTTGCACCGCTAGCCGGAGTTCTCTCCACTCTTTCAGGTTGTGAGCAGCTGCCGGTGAAATATAAACCTGGGCAACTGGACACAGAGGTCCAGAGTTGAATGTACTCAAGTGAAAGCAGATCACAGGGTTGGCCTGATCGTACGTAATCACAGCAGAATTACGAATGCGAGAAGAGCTTGTGGGCCCCAAGCTAACTTCCCCCTCACGTTCTATTCTTTTTTTTTTTTTTACATCTTTATTGGAGTATAATTGCTTTACAATGGTGTGTTAGTTTCTGCTTTATAACAAAGTGAATCAGTTATACATATACATATGTTCCCATATCTCTTCCCTCTTGCGTCTCCCTCCCTCCCACCCTCCCCATCCCACCCCTCTAGGGGGTCACAGAGCACCGAGCTGATCTCGCTGTGCTTTCCCTGAGGAGAATCCACTCCAGCTTCCCAGGTCAACACCCTGTGGGTCGGTAAGGAACAGGTCCAGCCCTCTCCTCGGGCAACGGAGACACACACGTTCAGCGAGTGAAACAATACCGAGAGCAGTGAAAGAGGACGGAGGTTGGGGAATTGAAATCAGAAAAACATTTCTGCGATCTGGGGAGAAAGAAGTATGAGGAGAAAACATGAAGTGATTCAGGGGTCCTTCGAGCCTGTGACACAAGGAGTCCCTGGTAGCCAACCCTCTAGTTTCTTCCCTCCTCCAGCACAGAACGGTTTTGGGCCTGGCGGATGGGAGCCATTGACAACGAGACCCCAGGTCTGGTCCAGGAAAGACACGCGCTGGTCAGGGCGATCATAAGCCAGGACGGCACCCTCTCTGGCTGGGAAGGTTGCCTCTAATTTGCCGCAGTTATGGGATTGCAGGAGACAGAAGCAGGGCTGTGTAGCTGGGAAATCATGCTTCATCTCGCTGTTGTTTGCACGACACACATTTAAAAATCACAATAATACAAAGGACAGAAAATGAAGCTCAAAAATACTTCCGTCTCTGATAAGGCTAAGCAGAAAACAGGATGCAAAAGAAAAGCCTTCGTTAAAGAGGGCGGGACACCCGCAAAGGCGGAGAACGGGCACGGAGATAAGTGTGAAAGCTCTAAGTAGAAGGAAGCTCTGTGGGGATCAGCTTTCTTTCCTGGAACGCCGGCTCCCTCACGGCAGGGGCTGTCTGTTTGGGTCACTGCTCTATTGCAAAGAAAAGAGCTTGCTGCAGAATGGGTATTCCAATCAATCTTTTCCTAATCAAGAGGTTACTCGGGGTTCAGCAGGAAGTATTATGAAGGATGGAAGAAATGTTGTCCCCTCCCTGTCTTTGGTTCACCTGCTGCCTGGCTAGAGGGGGTCTCCCAGGGCACAGAAGAATGATTACTGAGGCCTCTGCTGGCCAAGATTTGCCAGAATGCTTTGCTGGCCTAGGGGTGAGGATCTGGGCAGAGGATGTACATGGGGGACATGGCACATTCCAAGGGGCCATGCCTGCAGCTGGAGCCACGCCCCTGAAAACTAGTTATTTGGAGATCAGGTACACTGTGTTCTTTATCCCAGTTTCTGGGAAGAATTTTTTTTTAGTAGCTCCAAGCAGGCAGGGGACATAAAGTTTCTGTGTCTGCTTACATCCAATTAACGCTCAGTGAGTCTCTGGCTATTTAAAATAGGGAAATAATGCATATTTATTCACACATGCTTTGAGATCTGTGGATAAAAATGCTATATTACTAGTAACCACAATGAATGCACATACTTTAAATATAATTATCAATTACCAGCTACCACCTGTTGAGATAACTAACTACAGTGCCTTAAATACCGTCCTTTCAAATTTTAAGACTGGAAACATTCTTCAGTGTCATATGCACTACGGTCAAGCAATTCATCAAGGCAGTTCTTTGTTACTCTTATTATGACTTATGTATCAGCAAGAGAAATAGAAATTAAGCTATACGAATTCCTCAAGTATCTGAGGACCTATAGTTAGGATCTGATCTTCTTACAAAGTCATCTTTTAAAACTCTTTGAAGACCCGCTTAATGGTATCCACATAGCCTAAGGTCATATCGCTGCATTTGAAAAACAAAATTTTGCCCTCATGTCGAATCAAACATTAAATGGTTAAGATGCATACAAAGTGAGATGCATTTTTATAAATACAAAGCCCCTTGCGCAATTCAGTTCATAAACCATGCATAAACAGAAGGTATTATGTTACTCTTTCACCACTCGGGAACATAGATTGCAGCTGAAACCATACGACTCTGCTTACAGACGGGCAATTATTACGGCGTTTTTATTCTTCAAAAGCTATTAACATTTTTATAGCGGAAGCAAAGTTATTACAAACAACCTCTAAAATGTGAAGAATGATTTTTCTGAAACTCCTCCTAAATCCTCGCCTCAACATAAGGCACTAGATTTGTTTACTGAAAAGAAAAAAAAGAAAAAGAAAAAAAAAGACTAAGTAGGTTAAAGCTGAAATAAAAATGCTGCTGGCGTAATGTCAAGGAAGAGTCTCAATGACATTCCATCAGCTCTCCACAGCGTATGTTCTGAAGGGCGAGGCAACAATAGAAAGCAAATAGACGTGGGTGTTAAGTCATCATCAACATCATTAAAAACTTATTTACACAGCCTGATCCACAGAGTTGTAAGTCTCAAGCCGGCCGGAGCTCAGGGCACTGAGGGTCATCCCCCAGCCCACCTCAGTGCCGTTCACCAGTGACCAGTGGAACATACACCACTGTGGCGTCTCTACAACAAAACTGGAAGCTTCCAAACTACAAAGGAGGAGATATGGATGCCTCCATGCTCAAGTCGACAAAGGCATTTCACCTTACAGGATAACACAAAGATAGAAATCCTACCATAATGCTAGGAGTGAAAGAGGAATGTCTCAAATATGCTCCTCCGCCTCTAAAGTTTGAGAGTTCATCCTAAAATATATATATAATTTGCGAGTATAAGGATACATTCTCTATGCGTTCGTTAACGAATTTTCTTGACGCCGTGTTGTCACAAAGTGAAGAGACACCTGATAACTAGATAATTTATCTGTGGAAGACACCAATTAGCAGTGACAAGGCTGACTTCATTCCTCACGCTCGTCTGGGGACCGCTAGGACCCGGCATGTCGTTGCAGTCACCAGGAGAGAAATCAATAGGACGGGATGTGAAGGGAAATATCTATTCTTAAAGACTTAGTCGTCCACTTTCGACTGCGCAACCTCCGAGTTACGGATTTTAGCGCTGCCATGGGTCTTAAACAACATCAAGTCCGTCCTCCTTTTATTCATCAGAAAACCTAAATACACTGCTGAAAGTAAAGTGATTTTCGCAAAGTCAGAAGGTCCCTTTTTGCTACTCCACTTACTCTCCCAGAGCACTGGGATATTCCCCTTCCCCTTAATATGCTTTCCTTTAAAGAAAATTTCAGAAGCCCTGAACCTCGGGGCTAGCATAACAAGAAAAAGTAGATTTAAAAGAATTTTCTATTGGAACAGAAGTGGTTTGGATGCAGGATTTTGTTTTTCTTTGCCCTGAAGCCGTGGAACACGGAATCTTTTGAAAGGAAAACAAAATTAAAAAAAAAAAAAAAAAAGACAAAACAAAAAACTGCACACACAAACACACACACACACAAAGAAAAAATTAGACTGAAGCTAGAGTTCTGAGTAGCTAGGTTCACAGAAACCACTGCTTCTCACGCAACGACCAGGTGCTACGAGCAGAAGCCGGAGTGGTCAGGGACGCCTTCGGGAAAGATTCTAAGCTGGTGGCCCGTAATGATCACCGTCACCAGGGAAGGGCCTGAGGCTGAAAGCCCAGGCATCGGGACCAGGAAGTCAACAGGACCCTGTGGTCATGTGACCCTAAGTGGGTCTCCAGGGCACCAGGACAGTGCAGACCTATACTCTCAGACCAGGAAAGGGCAGCTCTGAGAAACCAATGGCAAAACCAGGCAAAGAACACTGCCCTGCCCACCCTTTGAGGCTGCAGGAGTGAAATCCAGCTCACCAAATGCAAAGTGGGGAAGCTTAAAGAAAAAGTCATTACGTTCCTATTCCATAGAAAGAAGTGTCTATACTTGAGCCCCCTTGTGCCATTCCCAAAGTTACAAAAGGCTGATAGAAGAGAAACGGGCAGCAGCAATAGGAGTTATGGTAGAAAAGATGAGTTAAGACAGAAAAGCTCTAAACTGCCATTAAAACACTGCAGGAAGATGCTAGTAACTTGCAGAGACGCATTGTGATCAAAGTCTGTACCCAGTCACTGCGATAGACCAGTGCAGTGTGGAACCACGGTGTAGGACGACTCTGCTCAACAGAAGAGGCTGAACACTCAGCCTCTCCACCCTTTAGTCACCAAACAGGGCTTGATAATTTTCAAGATTCACAGCTGCATTTTATATAATGCAGTTACTTACACATCTATATCTAAGCTTGCTCATAACTGGCAGCTTGATTCCAGTTTATTTTCATGTTATTTTTGTTTTTCTTAATTATTATCTTTGTTCTTGATGAACCACGTTAAAGGAGTCTATTTGGGCATTGTTGAAATAGAAACTCATTAAATTGCATTAGTCATCTTGCTTGTCCAGTTTTGGTGCCTAGATTGAAGCAATCAAGAATAAAATAGGGACTTCCCTGGTGGCGCAGTGGTTAAGAGTCCGCCTACCAACGCAGAGGGTGCCGGTTTGGGCCCTGGTCCAGGAGGATCCCGCGAAGCGACTGGGCCCGTGCGCCACAACTGCTGAGCCTTGCTCTGGAGCCCGTGAGCCACAACTGCTGAGCCCACGTGCCACAACGACTGAAGCCTGCATGCCTGTAGCCCGTGCTCCGCAACAAGAGAAGCCACCACAATGAGAAGCCTGCATGCGGCTCGTCGCAACTAGAGAAAGCCTGCACGCATCAACGAAGACCCAACACAGCCAAAACTCAATAAATATTAAAAAAAAAAAAAGAATGAAATAGATCTCTTGCCCTTGGACTCACGTCTCCTTCAAGGGTTAGCTCTCTGCGCATCCCGCTCATCCTTAGCAAAGTCTCCCAGGAATTCATCTCATTCTCATCTTTTCCTTTATGCATTGCCACCTTCTTTACTTTTCCAATTTCTTTTCTTTTGGCCCAGCTATGGCATAGGACATCCTACCCAGGTTTTCTGTCTTTGTTGTCTCTGAAAATGGGCACAAAGGCCTTCTTCATGTAAGTACTGTACTCATCAACAACGAAATGGATGTAACAGCAAACAGCAAAAACAAGAGTAAGTTATAAAGTTTCTAACACATTACAGAATACTCAGCGTAACTGTCCTTGGTCTATATTTCCTGAAGGTCCCTTTCTTGGAAGATATTTCAAGGTCTCTGTTAAATGGTCCCTTTTACTGAGCTGAGCTGTTTTAGATCTGTGATGGTAGATTAGGGGTTGTCACTGCTGCAATCTAGCAAATTCTGAGCCCTATGAGATGCTGTGTTCTAACCTTCACTCCAGGTACCGTCTGCCCCTTTGCCAGATGAACGATGTCTTACGCAAGAAAGCCGTTCTCTTTCATGACCCCTATAGCTTTTCCTCTGGGGTGCAAGCAGCTCTTCTTTGACTCTGGAGAAACATCTCACACCTCCCTCACTGGTCCTTTTAAACCCCACGATTATCCATGTTCCCTCTTTGTGGAAGGAAGGTCCTCCCTTCAAAGGACCCCGGGATTCCTCCCCTGGCCCTGATTTCATCGTGTGTGAATCTCCATGCGTCAGTTCCACTCATCTCTGACTTTCCACGGTTCCAGCCCTAAGATGTCCTAACCATCCATATACCATAGTCCCAGCTCCCTGACGACCACGTAATTTATGTTGGAAAAGTTTGGGTACCAGTCACTGGGGCAGGTTCTCTCAGTGAAGTTTGGTTCTCTCTGTTTCGTCTGTGGTCCTCTGTGGACATCGTGACCACTCCGTTTTGAAAGCAAACCTCCAAGAGCCTCCAGCTCACGTCCCAGCATCCAGAGACAAAGCCACCCCTTCCCTCTCCAAGACCTTGATCTTTCCCCATGTTTATTTGTCCCCATCTCCATGCTAAATCCAAATAAGACCCATCCTCAGGGGCCATTTGAAAACTTAACTGCTAGACGTTATACATCCTGAGACCAAAAATAATCATCACTGCTGTCACGTACTAAGTATGCAAACAGGATATACAAGGCTTGGAGGTACATGATATTCAGAGTGGGTTTCACTTAATCCACAAAACAAACCTAAGAAGACTGTATTTGCAAGCCCATCTTCAGGTGAAGTAAGTCAGGATAGAGAGGTAAAACAACTTGCCCAAGGTCTCAAAACTAGTAAGGACGTCTGCCTCCAAAGCTAATGCTCTTAATTTCTGTGTTCCACTGCCTTCCCGCAGAAATGAACAAGCCCAGGAGGATGTGGGTTGTTAGGAGCTGTGTACATAGCTTCTAACATCTCCCTTGTCTCACCTGGGACCAGGAACTGGTGTGTTTCTATGTCCAACTTTATAATATAAAAATTTAAATATATTCAATATATTTTTCAATAAAAATAAATTTAAAATTGAAAAGTAAAATGTAAATATGGATAACCGCAATTTTCACCTTTGAACGCAGAGGATTATTTCACATGGAAAACTACCTTTGACAGAGTCTTCTAGGCTACCAGGTACATAAACAACTGTTACTCAATTCATGTCAGGAAAAACATTTCTCCCATTTCAGAATTCTAGCCAGAAATATGGGGTCTGGCTACTCTCCCTGGTAAAACCAGCAAGCCAGGAGCTCCTCTTCCATATGTTGTCGAATTTTGCTGCTTTTGTTCTTATTCAGGAGAATATTCAGCAAGAAAAAGAACAGGGCTTCCCTGGTGGCGCTGTGGTTGAGAGTCCGCCTGCCAATGCAGGGGACGCGGGTTCGTGCCCTGGTCCGGGAAGATCCCACATGCCGCGGAGCGGCTGGGCCCGTGAGCCATGGCCGCTGAGCCTGCGTGTCCGGAACCTGTGCTTCGCAGCGGGAGAGGCCACAGTGGTGAGAGGCCTGCGTACCGCAAAAAAAAAAAAAAAAAGAAAAAGAACAGAGCCGCTACTGAAAGGATCTCGCATGCCTATAAGAAATAAAAACTGTGAGAAGTGGTTGCCTCATCTTTCAATTAAAACATTAAAAAATGTACTTAACTGAAAAAATTAAAATCAGGAAGTGGCTTGATTTATCAGTTGATAATCTATATTGTGGAGTACAGAAAAGAAGTCACACTATCATCAGTTTTCAGAAAAAATTCTCTCAAGTTTTGGATTCGAAAAGAGGATAATCTTGGAAGGACATTTCCACCATCTTTCTTCCATTGCTTGCGGTCAAACACACTCCTAACAGATCACTTTAACCGGATTGAAACAATCTGTTGGACATTCTACTGCTTATATTAACACAGAGGGCAATCCCGTAGCTGCTGAGTGGTCTAGAGAAGTACTAATAATTTACCAGCTATTCAATTTCTTTCTTTTACCAATCTATCTTCATTTGTGGCAGGGTTCTATGATTACCTTCACATACACATACCCAAACACAAACACTCAATATGACAGAAACACCTGGTGCAAACTAGGCAACTGTGAAGATTTATTCATGGTGCTTAACCTCTCTGAGCCTCAGTTTTCTCATTTATATAATGGAGATAATACTTGTTGACTTCTTAAAAGGGCTTTTTGCTTTTAGGAACAAATGTGGTCCTGTCAGGTATGTTAAAGCATGTTGTAAACTGTAAGGTGTAAGCGTGTAATAAAACATACACTACATTATTATTATACTGATTTAGCTGTTCTTTTCTATGCCAGCATATAGGCCTAGCAGAGAAGTATCATTAAAAGTACTATATAATTTAAAAATCTATAACATATTTTTGTTATTCAGAATGTAACCTGGTACTGATTTTTTTGTACGCATTTTAATTCTTGTGCTACTCTTCTCTTTCCCAAATCAACTTAGAGGAGAAGAGATGAGAGACAATGTGGCCGACAAGATAAGAATAGAACCATATGTTGGCAGGAAAAGGGATATTAACAGCGATTAACTTATTTTTACCAAAACAAGGAAGGCATTACAACCCTTCCATCTCATTTTTCCCTACAATCTGCTCAAAAGCATTTTTTCCCATTCTTTTTTCTCTTTCCTATTGACTGGCAAGGTGCTGACTGCACGGAAACACCACTCAGGGAGTCCAGATTCCTTTCCCATTTCTGGAGACCAAGCTGTTTTGGATCAACCAGTGGGGAAAGGTCCAGATGATATACAATGTTGGAGGAGACCTTCAAGATGGCGGAGGAGTAGGATGCGGAGACCACCTTCCTCCCCACAGATACAACAGGAACACATCTACACGTGGAACAACTCCTACAGAACACCTACTGAAGGCTGGCAGAAGACCTCAGACCTCCCAAAAGGCAAGAAAACCCCCACGTACCTGGGTAGGGCAAAAGAAAAAAGAATAAACAGAGACAAAAAAATAAGGACGGTACCTGCACCAGGGGGAGGGAGCCGTGAAGGAGGAAAGGTGTCCACACACTAGAAGCCCCTTCGCGGGCGGAGACTGCGGGTGGCGGAGGTGGGAGCATCGGGGCCGCGGAGGAGAGCGCAGCCACAGGGGTGCGGAGGGCAAAGCGGGGAGATTCCCGCACAGAGGATCGGGGCCGACCGGCGCTCACCAGCCCGAGAGGCTTGTCTGCTCCCCGGCTGGGGCGGGCGGGGCTGGGAGCGGAGGCTCGGGCTTCGGTCGGAGCCCAGGGAGAGGACTGGGGCTGGCGGCGTGAACACAGCCTGCAGGGGGTTAGTGCGCCACGGCTGGCCGGGAGGGAGTCCGGGGAAAAGTCTGGAGCTGCCGAAGAGGCGAGAGACCACTGTTTCCGTGTGTGAGGAGAGGGGATTCAGAGCACCACCTAAACAAGCTCCAGAGACAGGCACGAGCCGCGGCCATCAGCGCCGACCCCAGAGACGGGCGGGAGACGCTAAGGCTGCTGCTGCCGCCACCAAGAAGCCTGTGTGCGAGCACAGGTCACTATCCACACCTCCTTCCGGGGAGCCTGTGCAGCCCGCCACCGCCAGGGTCCCGGGATCCAGGGACACCTCCCCCGGGAGAACACACGGCGGGCCTCGGGCTGGTGCAACGTCACACCGGCCTCTGCCGCCGCAGCCCCGCCCCGCACAACGCGCCCCTCCCTCCCCTCGGCCTGAGTGCGCCAGAGCCCCCGAGTCAGCGGCTCCTTTAACCCCTTCCTGTCTGAGCGAACAGACGCCCTCCGGCGACCTACACGCAGAGGCGGGGCCAAATCCAAAGGTGAGCCCCTGGGAGCTGTGCGAACAAAGAAGAGAAAGGGAAAGGCCTCCCAGCCGCCTCAGGAGCAGCGGATTAAAGCTCCACAATCAACTTCATGTACCTGCATCTATGGAATACATGAATAGACAACGAATCATTCCAAATTGAGGAGGGGGACTTTGTGAGCAACTGTAGACTTGGGGTTTGCTTTCTACATCTAATTTGTTTCTGGTTTTATGTTTACCTTAGTTTAGTATTTATAGTTTATTATCACTGGTAGATTTGTTTAGTGATTTGGTTGCTCTCTTCCTTTTTTTCTTTTATTTATAGATATGTATTTTTTTGCTTTTTCTCTTTTTCGTGAGTGTGTATGTGTATGTCTCTTTGTGTGATTTTGTCTGTATAGCTTTTCTTTTACCATTTGCCCTAGGGTTCTGTCTGTCCTTTGGTTGCACTCGTCTTTCATTCCTTCTTTTTTAATTAATTAAAATTATTTTATTTATTGAATTATTTTATTTTATATACTTTTTCTTTCTTGCTTTCTTTCTTCTTCCCTTTTCTTCCGAGCCGAGTGGCTCAAAGGGTCTTGATGTTCCTGCCAGCTGTCACACATGAGCCTCTCAGGTGGGAGAGCTGAGCTCAGCACACTGGTCCACCAGAGACCTCCCGGCCCCCTGTAATATCAATACGCGAGAGCTCTCCCAGAGACATCTGTCTCAACACTAAGACCCAGCTCCACCCAATGGCCAGCAAGCTACTGTGCTGGACACGCTATGCCAAACAACTAGCAAGACAGGAACATAACCGCACCCATTAGCAGAGAGGAAGCCTAAAATCATAATAAACTCACAGACACCCAAAAACACACCACCGGACGCAGTCCTGCCCAACAGAAAGACAAGATCCAGCCTCATCCACCAGAACACAGGCACCAGTCCCCTCCACCAAGAAGCCTACACAACCCAATGAACCAACCTTACCTCCTGGGGGCAGACACCAAAAACAAAAGGAACTACGAACCTGCAGCTTGCGAAAAGCGGACCCCAAACATAGTAAGTCAAGCAAAATAAGAAGACAGAGAAACACACAGCAGACGAAGAATCAAGGTAAAACCCCCCCAGACCAAACAAATGAAGAGGAAATAGGCAGTCTACCTGCAAAAGAATGCAGAGTAATGATAGTAAAGATGATCCAAAATCTTGGAAATAGAATGGAGAAAATAAAAGAAATGTTTAACAAGGATCGAGAAGAACTAAAGAGCAAATAAACCATGATGAATAACACAATAAATGAAATTAAAAATTCTCTACAAGGAATCAATAGCAGAATAACTGAGACAGAAGAACGGATAAGTGACCTGGAAGATAAAATAGGGGAAATAACTACTGCAGAGCAGAATAAAGAAAAAAGAAAGAAAAGAATTGAGGACAGTCTCAGAGACCTCTGGGACAACATAAAATGCACCAACATATGAATAAGGGTCCCAGAAGTAGAGAGAAAAAGAAAGGAAATGAGAAAGTATTTGAAGAAATTGTAGTTGAAACCTTCCCTAATATGGGAAAGGAAATAGTCAATCAACTCCAGGAAGCAGAGAGAGTCCCATACAGGATAAATCCAAGGAGAAACACGCAAGACACATAGTAATCATACTATCAAAAATTGAGTACAAAGAAAAAATATTAAAAGCAGCAAGGGAAAAGCAACAAATAACATACAAGGGAATCCCCATAGGTTTAACAGGTGATCTTTCAGCAGAAACTCTCCAAGCCAAAAGGGTGTGGCAGGACGTATTTACAGTGATGAAAGGGAAAAACCCACAACCAAGATTACTCTACCCAGCAAAGATCTCATTCAGATTTGACGGAGAAATTAAAACCTTTACAGACAAGCAAAAGCTGAAAGAGTTCAGCACCACCAAACCAGCTTTACAACAAATGCTAAAGGAACTTCTCTAGGCAAGAAACACAAGAGAAGGAAAAGACGTGCAATAATAAACCCAAAACAGTTAAGAAAATGGTAATAGGAACATACATAAAGATAACTACCTTAAATGTAAATGGATTAAATGCTCCAACCAAAAGACATAGACTGGCTGAATGGATACAAAACCAAGACCCATATATATGCTGTCTACAAGAGACCCAATTCAGACCTAGGGACACATACAGACTGAAAGTGAGGGCATGGAAAAAGATATTCCATGCAAATGGAAATCAAAAGAAAGCTGGAGTAGCAATTCTCATATCAAACAAAATAGACTTTAAAATAAAGACAATTACAGGAGACAAAGAAGAACACTATATAATGATCAAGGGATCAATCCAAGAAGAAGATATAACAATTGTAAATATTTATGCATCCAACCTAGGAGCACCTCAATATATAAGGCAAATGCTAACAGCCAAAAAAGGGGAAATCAACAGTAACACAATCATACTAGGGGACTTTAATGCCCTACTTTCACCAACGGACAGATTATCCAAAATGAAAATAAATAAGGAAATGCAAGCTTTAAATGAGACATTAAACAAGATGGACTTAATTGATATTTATAGGACATTCCATCCAGAAACAACAGAACACACTTTCTTCTCAAGTGCTCATGGAACATTCTCCATGAGAGATGATATCTTGGGTCACAAATCAAGCCTTGGCAAACTTAAGAAAACTGAAATCATATCGAGCATCTTTTCCGACCACAACGCTGTGAGACTACATATCGATTTCGGGAAAAAACATGTAAAAAATACAAACACATACAGGCTAAACAATAGACTACTAAATAACCAAGAGATCACTGAAGAAATCAAAGAGGAAATCACATAACACCTAGAAACAAATGACAATGAAAACATGACGACCCAAAACCTACGGGATGCGGCATAAGCAGTTCTAAGACAGAAGTTTATAGCAATACAATCCTACCTCAAGAAACAAGAAACACGTCAAATAAACAACCTACCCTTACACCTAAAGCAATTAGAGAAAGAAGAACAAAAAAACCCAGAAAGTTGGCAGAAGGAAAGAAAACATAAAGATCAGAGCAGAAATAAATGAAAAAGAAATGAAGGAAATGACAGCAAAGATCAATAAAACTACAAGCGGGTTCTTCGAGAAGATAAACGAAATTGATAAACCATTAGCCAGACTCATCAAGAAAAAAAGGGAGAAGACTCAAATCAATAGCATTAGAAATGAAAAAGGAGAAGCAACAACTGACACTGCAGAAATACAAAGGATCATGAGAGATTACCACAAGCAACTCTATGCCAATAAAATGGACCACCTGGAAGAAATGAACAAATTCTTAGAAAAGCCCAACCTTCCCAGACTGAACCAGAAAGAAATAGAAAATATAAACAGACAAATTGCAAGCACTGAAATTGAAACTTGATTAAAATTCTTCCAACAAACAAAAGCCCAGGACCAGATGGCTTCACAGGTGAATTCTATCAAACATTTAGAGAAGAGCTAAGACCTACCCTTCTCATACTCTTCCAAACTATAGCAGAGGGAGGAACACTCCCTAACTCATTCTATGAGGCCACCATCACCCTGATACCAAAACCAGACAAAGATGTCACACAGAAAGAAAACTACAGGCCAATATCACTGATGAACATAGATGCAAAAATCCTTAACAAAATACTAGCAAACAGAATCCAACAGCACATTAAAAGGATCATGCACCATGATCAAGTGGGGTTTATTCCAGGAATGCAAGGATTCTTCAATATATGCAAATCATTCAATATAATACACCACATTAACAGATTGAAGAAAAACCATATGATCATCTCAATAGATGCAGAAAAAGGTTTTGACAAAATTCAACACCAGTTTATGAAAAAAACCCTCCAGAAAATAGGCATAAAGGGAACTTACCTCAACATAATAAAGGCCATCTATGACAAATCCACAGCCAACACTGTTCTCAAGGGTGAAAAACTGGAACCATTCTCTCTAAGATCAGGAGGAAGACAAGGTTTCCCACTCTCATCGCTATTTTTCAACATAGTTGTGGAAGTTTTTGGCCACAGCCATCACAGAAGAAAAAGATATAAAAGGAATCCAAATTGGAAAAGAAGAAGTAAAGCTGTCACTGTTTGCAGATGACATGATAGTATACTTAGAGAATCCTAAAGATGCTACCAGAAAACTACTACACCTAATCAATGAATTTGGTAAAGTAGCAGGATATGAAATTATTGCACAGAAATCTCTTGCATTCCTATACACAAATGTTGAAAAATCTGAAACGGAAATTAAGGAAACACTCCCATTTACCACTGCAACAAAAAGAATAAAATACCGAGGAATAAAACTACCCAAGGAGACAAAAGACCTGTATGCAGAAAACTATAAGACACCGATGAAAGAAATTAAAGATGATACAAACAGATGGAGAGATATACCACGTTGTTGGATTGGAAGAATCAACATAGTGAAAATGACTATACTACCCAAAGAAATCTACAGATTCAGTGGAATCCCAATCTAACTACCAACGGCATTTTTCACAGAACTAGAACAGAAAATTTTACAATTTGTATGGAAATACAAAAGACCCTGAATAGCCAAAGCAATCTTGAGAAAGAAAAACCGAGCTGCAGGAATCAGGCTCCTGGACTTCAGACTATACTACAAAGCTACAGTAATCAAGACAGTATGGTACTGGCACAAAAAGAGAAATATAGTTAAATGGAACAGGAGAGAAAGTCCAGAGATAAACCCACACACATATGGTCACCTTATTTATTTATTCATTTTGTGGTACGCGGGCCTCTCACTGTTGTAGCCTCTCCCTTTGTGGAGCACAGGCTCCGGACGCGCTGGCTCAGCGGCCATGGCTCACGGGCCCAGCCGCTCTGAGGCACGTGAGATCTTCCCGGACCAGGGCACGAACCCGTGTCCCCTGCATCGGCAGGCAGACTCTCAACCACTGCGCCACCAGGGAAGCCCTGATCACCTTATTTAGATAAAGGAGGCAAGAATATACAACGGAGAAAAGACAGCCTCTTCAGTAAGTGGTGCTGGGAAAACTGGACAGCTACATGTAAGAGAATGAAGTTAGAACACTCCCTAACACCGTACACAAAAATAAACTCAAAATGGATTAAAGACCTAAAAGTATAAAACTTTATAAAACACTATAAAGCACTACATAACTCTTAGAGGAAAACATAGGCAGAACACTGTATGACATAAATCACAGCAAGATCCTTTTTGACCCACCTCCTAGAGAAATGGAAATAAAAACAAAAATAAACAAATAGGACCTAATGAAACTTAAAAGCATTTGCACAGCAAAGGAAAGCATAAACAAGATGAAAAGACAGCCCTCAGAATGGGAGAAAATACTTGCAAATGAATCAACGGACAAAGGATTAATTTCCAAAATATACAAGCAGCTCATGCAGCTCAATATCAAAAAAACAAACAACCCAATCCAAAAATGGGCAGAAGACCTAAACAGACATTTCTCCAAAGAAGATAGGCAGATTGCTAACAAACACATGAAAGGATGCTCAACATCACTGATCATTAGAGAAATGCAAATCAAAACTACAATGAGGGCTTCCCTGGTGGCGCAGTGGTTGAGAGTCCACCTGCCGATGCAGGGGACCCGGGTTCGTGCCCTGGTCTAGGAGGATCCCGCGTGCCGCCGAGCGGCTGGGCCTGTGGGCCATGGCCGCTGGGCCTGCGCATCCGGAGCGTGTGCTCCACAACGCAAGAGGCCACAGTGGTGAGAGGCTCGCATACCGCAAGACAAAAAACAAACAAACAAAAACTACAATGAGGTATCACCTCATACCCGTCAGAATGGCCATCATCAGAGAATCTACAAACAATAAATGCTAGAGAGGGTGAGGAGAAAACGGAACCCTCTTGCACTGTTGGTGGGACCGTAAATTGATACAGCCGGGCTTCCCTGGTGGTGCAGTGGTTGAGAGTCTGCCTACCAGTGCAGGGGACACGGGTTTGTGCCCCGGTCTGGGAGGATCTCATGTGCCGCGGAGTGGCTGGGCCCGTGAGCCATGGCCACTGAGCCTGTGCGTCCGGAGCCTGTGCTCCGCAACGGGAGAGGCCATAGCAGTGAGAGGCCCGGGTACCGAAAAAAAAAAAAAAAAAAAAAAAGATACAGCCACTATGGAGAACGGTATGGAGGTTCCTTAAAAAACTAAAAATAGAACTACAGTACCACCCAGCAATCCCACTACTGGGCATATACCCTGAGAAAACCATCATTCAAAAAGAGTCATGTACCAAAATGTTCACTGCAGCTCTATTTACAATAGCCAGGACAGGGAAGCAACCTAAGTGTCCACTGACAGATGAATGGATGAAGAAGATGTGGCACATATAGACAATGGAATATTACTCAGCCATAAGAAGAAATGAAATTGAGTTATCTGTAGTGAGGTGGATGGGCCTAGAGTCTGTCATACAGGGTGAAGTAAGTCAGAAAGAGAAAAACAAATACCATATGCTAACACATATATATGGAATCTAAAAAAAAAAAAAAAAGTTTCTGAAGAACCTAGAGGCAGAACAGTAATAAAGAGGCAGATGTAGAGAATGGACTTGAGGACACGGGGAGTGGGAAGGGTAAGCTGGGACAAAGCGAGAGAGTGGCATGGACATATAGACACTACCAAACGTAAGGTAGATAGCTAGTGGGAAGCAGCCGCATAGCACAGGGAGATCAGCTCGGTGCTTTGTGACCAGCTAGAGGGGTGGGATACGGAGGGTGGGAGGGAGACGCAAGAGGGCGAGGTTATGGGGATATATGTATACGTATAGCTGATTCACTTTGTTATACAGCAGAAAGTAACACGCCATTGTAAAGCAATTACACTCAGTAAAGATTTTTCAAAAAGAAAAAAAAAAAAAGAATGCTGGACCCTCTTCAAAGGATGGCTTGGTCTAAAAGCTCTCCCAGGGGCGGTGTTGAGGTCACAGTGGTGTAGACCAGAAGCAGGCCCCTTAATCATGACTCAAAAGAAACCCAAATTAGTGCTCTCATTTCAAGAAATTTCTCCAGAGCAGACGCAGAACTGTGGAAGATGCTCCCCCCACACCACTGTAAAAGTATTAATTAAAAAAGCAAAGAACTAAACGTTAGAACAATGGGAAAAACTTAGAAAGAAATTCTTAATAAATGTAAAATACGTAACTTGCCTCTTGAAATGAAAGCTCATCATGACATGCGATTTATTTTTTCTTTAGAGGAAACAAACCCACTTTGCAAAGATGAAATACCACTCGATGTACAATACTAATTTCCTTTACTCATCTTTTGGAGGATGTATCTGTATTCACAAAGTATATAAATACATTTCCCCCCAGTCCCCTCATACATCCAGATATATATGACCGGGAAAAAGAAAAAGCAAGAAGAAAAAACCAAAAGCCACAGACAAACAAACACACATACACACACACAGATACACTAACCAATTCACTGGCTACGAATTTTGTTGTTGGTTTGAAATGTGGGGAGCAAGGAGTTAAGGGAGGTTTGTTGATAGCCTATGTGCAGATAATTTTGTACATTTCAATGGGTTTTAAAGACCTCCATGCATCAGTGACTATTGTTAAAAACATAGTGAATTGGTTATGACAACCTGTGGGTTAGTTTACACCACAGTCTAAAAATCGGGAAATTCAGTTTAGAAATTTGATCAATATTCATGCCATCTCACATCATAATTCAATTGGCAAAAATGCAGTAGAAATCTCCCCAGGGCAACCCTGAAGAACAACTTACATGCTGGGGCTTTAACATGTGTAAACCTCCTGCTTGGAATCACTGATGGGGGTTGAACTTTAACAAGGGCTTCCAGGTGATCTGATTGAGGGGTTAACTGTGATAGAACAGCAACGAGAACATTAAAATGAATATGCCAAGGCAAAAACTCAAGATGCTTTTTTTTAACTCTCCACAAGCACTCTCCGCAAAAAGCATAAAGAACTGTCAAAATAGGATCTTGCTTAAAATGCAAAAGGTATTTTCAAAGCGAGGATGACATTTGCATACAATATGTGCTGACGACTGATGGTATGCCCAAAATGTCTTACTTGTAGATTGAGTCTGTATGACATCAAATGCCAGGATTAAAGAAATAGAAAAGGGTTGAAAATTTTAGATCTAAAAATATTTCTTGATGCCTTTCTCTAATTAATTTAAACATTCACCTATTAGCAAATTCTGGAATTTTAAATTTATATAGGATATTATGACCTCTGAACAGGATGGAATATGTATAGGATGGTGGCTGGACCAGTATTAGCTAATTATACAAGACTACATTTGAAAGATAGTAACTAATATAGCTTCCAGTGTTAGGCTGCCAGCATCATTATGATTTTAGCTCTGGTATTTTTACTCTAAAATGTTCTCCCATGTGGCCCACCACCAGATTCTGGGTCGTGGCCACCTTATATCAATTCCTGGATTACCTCTTCATTTTGGGACAGAAACACGATGCTAAGGGCACTTTTCTAAAGTTCAATTTCAATAAAGTTTCTGGTCTTTAAAAAATAAATGTCATGGCAAATCCTTTAAAAGATCCAATATTCTAATATCATTCACCTGATTCTCTGAGCTTAAAGTGGCTAACTTTTAGCCGGGAAAAGAAAAAATTAAAATTTTTTCTTTAAAAAGAAAAAGGGAAAATTTAAAGAGAAAATTGCATGTTTACCGCATGTAACAAAGGCACAGTGTCCTCCCCGTCCGACCTTATTTTGATAAAATCAGTGCAAATGAAATCAAGAAACTGTTTAAAAATGTTAACATTTTTCTGCAGCAGCGTAACTGGATTTGAGCTAAGGTACTTAGGCACAGACAGAACAATCGTGCCTTTCACCAAGAATTCTAAGTAACTTGACACCCATAAATCTTCATTATGTTTGATTAAGTGAAGGGGTAAAACAAAACTGTGCTAAAAGCTACGCATATACAGAGGCTAACACTCTGAAGCACTATCGTTCTGACAGTTCTGGTGGATAAAATCCACAGAAATAATTTTTCTAATCGGTAAAGAGAGGTCTTTCCCAGTCTCTCATGTTGGAGCTCAAAAGTTACCCTAAATAACCCTTATATAAGAATAATTTCCCAAGAATAAAAAGAAGAAAAATGTTTTTTACATCATGACCCTCACAGAGCTGCAGATTACTGTTTTCTATCACACACTATTCATTACCAGTTACTAAAGGAAAAATAAAAATGGGGAAAATTACGGTCTTGGTATACACATAAAATGTACACTGTACCATCTGCTAGCTATTTGGTAATCATAAGAAATATCATGTAATGTGATCATAAAGCTATGATTTTTACCTAACTGTTTGACTTGGAAGCAAATATTTCTACCTGTCAAATGGTCTCTGGCTAGCAAGTAGTGTGAACCTTTTCCGATGCACAATTTACTGTCAATCTAAGGTGACTCTGGCTCCAGGGTGGTCCTCTCACATTGGAACGCTGCTTGGAATGGCAGTGAGCTGCGTGATCCCATAAGGGGTTGCAGGAAGAAGGGAAGGGCGAGGAAAAGGTCCAGCTGTCAGTGCCCTGAACTGTTCCAGCAGCAGAGAGCTGAGACCAGCCACTGATCTCCTTTATCAAGCCGACTTGTCACAAGCCACCAAAACGGAAGACACTCCTAAGGGCCGAGGAACGTGGGCTGTGGGTCCTTGCTTTCATTTCATAGGTCACATTGAAAGTTGAGCTCTCTAAAATGTGTTCCAAGAAATAGAAACACCCAGTCTGTCCAGAGGCATATTAAGTACTCCATTTACAGCACCAAAAATCTTCACAAATAACATAAAAAAGATTTTCCAAATCAAGGATTTCTTTCTTTTATTTTCTTCCTTTTTTTTTTTTTGGAGGGTAAGCACACTTCACCGACAGACTGAGTGACAGCGGGACTGGGTAAGTGTCAAGCTGCATGAGCTTGCAATGCAAACTGAAACAATTATTTTAAACCATCACTTGGATATTTTAGAACTGGATTGCAGAGAAGCATGATCGCATGTGTTTTTTCTTAGGTTGGATTTTAACTGCCACCGTTTGAAGCTTTTGGACTTTAACTCTCACGATGTGCTTTTGACAAATGCATTTGTTGACAATATTCAAATTAATAGAAATGAACTATGTTTCTTCATTTTCAACTACTTAGTTTCTATTCAGAATATTATATATCTTAGCTTAAAAAAATACCATGCCAGATAGTATACATGAGTGAAGAAAATGAATTTTACCATAACCTACACTAATCAAGGCATTGGTACTGTCAAATTCCCATGATTTTTTTTCTTCTTATGCATATGCTTGCAAATATATTAGGTGTTCCCTCAATGTATTTAACAATTAAAGGTACAGAAGGGTTAAATTAATTATCACTCACTAGTTAGGTTGTGTAATGTGAAATGGCCAATAGTTGACCATTTTCTGACTTACCAAAATGGCTTAATCTATTTTGGTAGAATGTTCTGTGTGGAGCAGCAAAGGTCATGTGCTTTGAAGTCGCCTACTGCGTGACTTTAGACAATTTATCCTCTCTAGGCCTCAATTCTCTCCTTTATAAAATAGGAATAATAATGATACCTACTCATCAGGGTCACCAGGCAGTTTAAGTGAGATAACATATGAAATTGCACAATGACCTACACCCAGGAAGCTATGATAAATTACTGCAAAAACTGAAAGTGCAACAGTATCATAGCTTATATAACACATTCAATCAGAATTTCAGTTAAAACACCTTTAAAAGATTAAGGGGTTCGTCGAAACACCAAATACATTCTTTCTTCCATGTGCTCAAGATGATTGCCGTAATGAGAGGACATTGTTCAAACCACAGATTTTGCGGTCACATTTATTTGATTGGGGGCCCTACTCTGCTTCTCTAACGTATGTCACTTTGAGCAAGTAAGTTGGTCATCCAGAAAATAGGACTTATTTACACATAAGAAAACGCACCTGAAGCACCTAGAACGTTGCTTCCCGTACAGAGTATGCTACGCGGATGTTACCTGTTACTTAAGGTGTTTTTATTGTTATCATGATGCTTGTCTTACTCAAGTTCTTTGTTTTTGGCTGAAGTCCAAGGAAACAATTTTATCACCCCTGACATATTTCCATATTTAATTAAAATATTTTTCTTAGGCAGGATACCTGTTTCTTTATGGGATTTTTAATACCTATAACACTATTATTTAATTTTTTTCTGCCCTAAAGATAGAAAGAATACTTTAAAAGGGATATTCCAAATAACATCACAAAGTAATAGCTAGTCATGTTGCGGAAAGACTATAAGCACAAAAATCAGGCCAGACTGTCTGGATCCAAGTCTCAGTTCCACCATGTCTTGGCTCTATAGCCTTGGACAAATTATTTACCATCTCTGGGCCTCAGATTCCTCATCTGTAAAATGGGTATAATAATGTCACCTGTCTCATAAGAGGATTCTGACGTTTAAAACAGTTAACACATGTAAAATGCTTTGAACGAGTACTTGACACACAGCAAGCCCAGTAAGTTAGGCAAGTGCTCATTAAACAGTTTGCTTTAAGAATACCAAGACACATGCCGTAATCTTATTTAATACAACTTCAAGTACTTTGATCTTATATGCTGAGTCTCACACAGGCCACTGTCTTTGCTTTGGCAGTGCTATTCAGATAATCACTTAGCAGAAAAGTTATGGATTGAAATGACGAAATTTAAAAAGGCACTGAGCCAGGTGTCCACGCCTCCGGTGAGACGGGGCCGGGGGACGCTCTCCTCAGCTCCTTGCCTGGGTGGGCAAGTCAGGCTCCAGGGCCGGCAGAAATCCTCGTGTGAAGGTCCCACCGAGTTCCCGGTCAGAGTGCTGCACCTGAGCAGAGCGGCTGCTTGGGACTACTGCTCGGGCGCTGCACAAAGCCTTCTGGAATCTGACACGTGATCACTTTGGCACCATTGGCCAGCTGCTCCTGACTTGGCCACGTGGAGGCTCCGACTGTCCCAGCCTCTGAGCTGCAGAGAACCAACACTATCAGCACATCTCTCACCACCATGAATGCAAAGTATTTCAGTGAAGAGCATCAGGAGGACATCCTCTAAGCCCAGACCGGCAGGTGCAAGGTCTGAGGAATGGGAATAAGCCAGTGTATCTGGGTGACCTCTGGAGGCAGCTGAGACAGAGCTACAACAGGGCAGCGGCTGACACCCAACTCACAGCCCATCTTCTCCAGCCATGTGGCTGACAGGGTCTTGGTGCTCGGGCCAGCTGTCAGGCCTGAGCCTGAGGTGGGAGAGCCGAGTTCAGGACTGTGGTCCACCAGAGACCTCCCGGCCCCACGTAGTATCAATAGGAGAGAGCTCCCCCAGAGACCTCTGTCTCAACGCCAAGACCCAGCTCCTCTCAACGACCAGCAAGCTCCAGTGCTGGACACCCCACGCCAAACAACTAGCAAGACAGGAACACAAGCCCACCAATTAGCAGAGAGGCTGCCTAAAATCATACTAACTTCACAGACACCCAAAAACACAACACTGAACGCGGCCCTGCCCACCAGAAAGACAAGATCCAGCCTCATCCGCCAGAACACAGGCACCCGTCCCCTCCACCAGGAAGCCTACACAGCCCACTGAACCAACCTTAGCCACTGGGGACAGACACCAAAAACAAAAGGAACTACGAACGTGCAGCCTGCGAAAAGCAGACCCCCAAACCCAGTAAGTTAAACCAAATGAGAAGACAGTGAAGTATGCAGCAGATGAAGGAGCAAGGTAAAAACCCCCCAGACCAAACAAATGAAGAGGAAATAGGCAGTCTACCTGAAAAAGAATTCGGAGTAATGACAGTAAAGATGATCCAAAATACCGGAAATAGAATGGAGAAAATACAAGAAACGTTTAACAAGGACCTAGAAGACCTAAAGAGCAAACAAACCATGATGAACAACACAATAAATGAAATTAAAAATTCTCTACAAGGAATCAATAGCAGAATAACTGAGACAGAAGAACGGATAAGTGACCTGGAAGATAAAATAGGGGAAATAACTACTGCAGAGCAGAATAAAGAAAAAAGAATGAAAAGAATTGAGGACAGTCTCAGAGCCTTCTGGGACAACATTAAATGCACCAGCATTCGAATAAGGGTCCCAGAAGTAGAGAGAAAAAGAAAGGGACTGAGAAAGTATTTGAAGAAATTGTAGTTGAAAACTTCCCTAATATGGGAAAGAAAATAAGTCAATCAAGTCCAGGAAGCACAGAGACTCCCATACAGGATAAATCCAAGGAGAAACACGCAAGACACGTAGTAATCATACTATCAAAAATTAAATACAAAGGAAAAATACTAAAAGCAGCAAGGGAAAAAAATACAAAGTACAAGGGAATCCCCATAGGGTTAACAGCTGATCTTTCAGCAGAAACTCTCCAAGCCAGAAGGGAGGGGAAGGACATCTTTAAACTGATGAAAGGGAAAAACCTACAACCAAGATTACTCTACCCAGCACCGATCTCATTCAGATTCGATGGAGAAATTAAAACCTTTACAGACAAGCAAAAGCTAAGAAAATTCAGCACCACAAAACCAGCTTTACAACAAATGCTAAAGGAACTTCTCTAGGCGGGAAACACAAGAGAAGAAAAAGACCTGCAATAACAAACCCAAATCAATTAGGAGAATGGTAATAGGAACACACGTATCGATAACTACCTTAAATGTAAATGGATTAAATGCTCCAACCAAAAGGCACAGACTAGCTGAATGGATACAAAAACAAGACCCATATATATGCTGTCTACAAGAGACCCAATTCAGACCTAGGGACACATACAGACTGAAAGTCAGGGGATGGAAGAAGGTATTCCATGAAAGTGGAAATCAAAAGAAAGCTGGAGTAGCAATTCTCATATCAAACAAAATAGACTTTAAAATAAAGACAATTACAAGAGACAAAGAAGGACACTATATAATGATCAAGGGACCAATCCAAGAAGAGGATATAACAAGTGTAAATATTTATGCATCCAACCTAGGAGCACCTCAATAATAAGGCAAATGCTAA
Organism: Inia geoffrensis; assembly: GCA_036417435.1. NCBI lineage: Eukaryota > Metazoa > Chordata > Mammalia > Artiodactyla > Iniidae > Inia > Inia geoffrensis. The sequence goes on along the minus strand of CM070919.1, from coordinate 36,246,734 downwards.
TAGCCATAAAGGGGAAATCGACAGTAACACAATGATAGTAGGGGACTTTAACACCCCACTTTCACCAATGGACAGATCATTCAAAATGCAGGCAAATTCTATCAAACATTTAGAGAAGAGCTAACACCTATCCTTTTCAAACTCTTCCAAAATATAGCAGAGGGAGGAAAACTCCCAAACTCATTCTACGAGGCCACGACCACCCTGATACCAAAAGCAGAAAAAGATGTCACCAAAAAGAAAATTACAGGCCAATATCACTGATGAACATAGATGCAAAAATCCTCAACAAAATACTAGCAAACAGAAGCCAACAGCACATTAAAAGGATCATACACCATGATCAAGTGGGATTTATCCCAGGGATGCCAGGATTCTTCAATATACACAAATCAATCCATGTGACACACCACATTAACAGATTGATGATTAAAAGCCATGTGATCGTCTCAGTAGAAGCAGAAAAAGCTTTTGACAAAATTCAACACCCATTTATGATAAAAGCTCTCCAGAAAGTGGGAATAGAGGGAACCTACCTCAACATAATAAAGGCCAAATATGACAAACCCACAGCAAACATCATTCTCAATGGTGAAAAACTGAAAGCATTTCCTCTAAGATCAGGAACAAGACAAGGATGTCCACTCTCACCACTATTATTCAACAAAGTTTTGGAAATCCTAGCCACAGCAATCAGAGAAGAAAAAGAATAAAAGGAAACCAAATCGGAAAAGAAGTAAAGCTGTCCCTGTTTGCAGATGACATGATACTATACATAGAGAATCCTAAAGATGCCACCAGAAAACTACTAGAGCTAATCAATGAAACTGGTAAAGTTGCAGGATACAAAATTAATGCACAGAAGTCTCTTGCATTCCTATACCCTAACAACAAAAGAATGAAAAATTAAGGAAACAATCTCATTCACCGTTGCAACAAAAAGAATAAAATTCCTAGGAATAAACCTACTTAAGGAGGTAAAAGATCTGTATTCAGAAAACGATAAGACACTGATGAAAGAAACCAAAGATGACACAAACAGACGGAGAGATATACCATGTTCTTGGATTGGAAGAATCAATACTGTGAAAATGACTATACTACCCAAAGCAATCTACAGATTCAATGCAATCCCTATCAAATTACCAATGGCATTTTTTTTTTTCACAGAACTAGAACAAAAAATCTTAATATTTGTATAGAGGCACAAAAGACCCCAAATAGCCAAAGCAATCTTGAGGGAAAAAAGCAGAGCTGGAGGAATCAGACTCCCTGACTACAGACTATACTACAAAGCTACAGTCATGAAGACAGTATGGTACTGGCACAAAAACCTAAATATAGATCAATGGAACAGGATAGAAAGCCCAGAGATAAACCCACACACCTATGGTCAACTAATCTGTGACAAAGGAGGCAAGGATATACAATGGAGAAAACTTCTTCAATAAGCGGTGCTGGGAAAACTGGACAGCTACATGTAAAAGAATGAAATTTGAACAATCCTTAACACCATACACAAAAATAAACTTAAAATGGATTAAAGACCTAAAACGGATTAAAGACCTAAACTCTTAGAGGAAAACATAGGAATAACACTCTTTGACATAAATCACAGCAAGGTCTTTTTTGACCCACCTCCTAGAGTAATGGAAGTAAAAACAAAAATAAACAAATGGGACCTAATGAAACTTAAAAGCTTTTGCACAGCAAAGGAAACTATAAACAAGATGAAAAGACAACCCTCAGAATGGGAGAAATATTTGCAAACAAATCAATGAACAAAAGATTAATCTCCAAAATATATAAACAGCTCATGCAGCTCAATATTAAAAAAACAAACAACCCAATCCAAAAATGGGCAGAAGACCTAAATAGACATTTCTCCAAAGGAGACATACAGGTGGCCAAGAAGCACATGAAAAGCTACTCAACATCGCTGATTATTAGAGAAATGCAAATCAAAACTACAACGAGGTATCACCTCACACCAGTTAGAATGGGCATCATCAGAAAATCTACAAACAACAAATGCTGAAGAGGGTGTGGAGAAAGGGAACCCTCCTGCACTGTTGTGGGAAAGTAAACTGATACAGCCACTATGGAGAATTGTATGGAAGTTCCTTAAAAAACTAAAAATAGAACTACCATATGCCCCAGCAATCCCACTACTGGGCATATAGCCTGAGAAAACCATCATTCAAAAAATGTCATGTACCACAACGTTCATTGCATCACTATTTACAATCGCCAGGACATGGAAGCAAGCTAAGTGTCCATCGATCAATGAATGGATAAAGAAGATGTGGCACATATATACAATGGAATAGTACTCAGTCATAAAAAGAAACGAAATTGAGTTATTTGCAGTGAGGCTGATGGACCTAGAGTCTGTCATACAGAGTGAAGTTAAGTCAGAAAGAAAAAAACAAATACCATATGCTAACACATATATATAGAATCATAATAAATAAATAAATAAATAAATAAATAAATAAATAAATGGTTCTGAAGAACCTAGGGGCAGGACAGGAATAAAGATGCAGATGTAGAGAATGGACTTGAGGACATGGGGCTGAGGAAGGCTAAGCTGGGATGAAATGAGAGAGTGGCATGGACATATATACACTACCAAATGTAAAAGAGCTAGCTAGTGGGAATCAGCCGCATAGCACAGGGAGATCAGCTCGGTGCTTTGTGGCCACCCAGAGGGGTGGGATAGGGAGGGTGGGAGGGAGACGCAAGAGGGAGGGGATATGGGGTATGTGTATACGTATGGCTGATTCACTTTGTTATACAGCAGAAGCTAACGCACCACTGTAGAGCAATTATGCTCCAATAAAGATGTTGAAGGAAAAAGTGCACTGAAACATTGATTATGTATTTACATAAGAAAATGGGTGTTTGCATCACACCCATTTTCATTCCAAAAGGACTTTGGTTACAAAGATGGTCAGTGGAGTTCTTTAATGGGATGCAAGTCCGTCATTGTTTTAGAAAAGACCTGGATCATTTACAGGAATTAAAGTATGGAAGCATTGTCTGAACAAGGTGGCTGAATGCTGTTAACAGGATTCATCACTCAATTCAGCATTTCTTGTACACCTAATACACGCCAGACACAGAGCCAGCATCTAGGGACTCAACAGTAACTGAGAAAGAGCTTCTAGTAAATACTGTCTAAAATACAACGTTCCTGTTTATCCCCTTGTTTCAAAGTGTATGAGGACTGCATCTACGTAATCTTTATTTTTCCTATTCAGTTAGGATTGATGACAGAGGTGGGGTAGCCAAACTGACAGGGAAACAGTATGCACCAGACTACAGCTGATGCCCAGATGATTTACGCTTTCCAAGAAAGGACACAGGTACCAAGTGATAGCACATCAGATCATGAATTTGTTGACCTAGTAGGGTGGAACTGCAGTGACCATGGGCAAGGTCACATGGGGACTGAACAAGCTGAAATTAGGCCACGCTAGCTTGAAGGGAACTGCATTCACCTGGTAACCTTTAGGTACCTTTTACACACGTGCAGTAATTTGAACCCAAAAGGAACCCACCAGCAGGTCTGGCTCAGAAGTATTTCTGTCTCCTTTGTGAATATCGTCTGACCTAGCTGGAAATCACACGTTTTGAGGACTGTATGCTGGCAATCTTTTCTGGTTTGTAAATACAAGGACAGATATACGGCGGAATTTCCATTGTTCTGTCATGGTTACATGCGGACTGTTCACTGGCCTTTGGAAAAATCAACTAGCAAAAAAAAATCAAAGAAGGGATTTTCAGCAGAGAATATAAATTGTCCATAGACTCTGAGACCACCCAGGGGCTAGAGGGGGATGGAGCTGTATCCTTTTCTCCAGCTCTAGCTTTCCTTCCCTCATTCACAATTAGGTGTTCATTTCCAATTAATGTTTTAGTACTTTCAAAGGTGAGTTTTCATAGAGGATTTCTGGAGACACTAAAGCCCCAATCTTAGAAAGGTATCTAGAGATCAATGGAATCTGAGACCTGATTGCTAGTCAGAAGCGAAAAACAAGTGAACCAGTGTCCTTTGCAGTGAAGATTACTCTGTTGACGCGTTCAAGGTACAAACAACAAGACCTGCTTGGGAAAAACAATCTCCTCTAGAATTCAAGGAAAAGCCTGCTGCCGCTTTTGTACCTTAAGTCTATAGAATCTATAGAGTTCCATGGCCCTACAGTCTACAGATAACTTGATTCAAATTTTCTACTCCGTGACTCTGCTACCATTACAAAAAGAATATACAATGATCTTTTCGATACATTTTGACTGGCTCTAGGAAACTGGGAAACTCTTCCTTTTTTTTTTTTTTTTAATCACGTAGATTAAAAAAACAGCACCTTTTTCAAGGAAAACAATAGCACATGGAGGACTCCACAGAGCATCTCTGTCTGACCTCTTTTTTATTTTTTTGTATCTTTTTAAAAAAGCTAGACCAGTGAAGTGGTCATTTAGTGAAGAGGGAGCTTGCCTCGATTCAACTATAACTGCCTCATCTTGGAGGCATCATATTTTCTTTTTTTTTTTTTCTCATTAATAAAGATTGAATCAGTCACTCGCATCACCCTTTGCTTTAATGACATTTGTTCTCAGGAGTCAACTAGACTAAGTGCCTGTTCTTGTCCACTAGGAAAGCTCTTGAGAATACCATTTATAGCCCACTGCCCACGTGACAAGGCTAGTTCTTTGCACTTCATTTGCACTCTAGCTCAGGGCTATTTCTTCAAAAGTTTCTGATGTGCTCTTTTACCAGCGGAGTTTCATGCCTGCTATCAAGAGAAATGATTACACTCTTGCAGACACCTTCCTTATCTCTAGCTGGAATTTCATTTGTGTACCATGATTTGGTTAAAGGGTGATATAATAGAAAATTAATGTATTTGTTTTGATCTCAAGAATGTGGGTAACTTAGGAAGATCTCCAATGCATTCTTAAGGACTGTTGACATCCATAACCTTAGCTACCCTCAAATCTCTAACACTACAGATGAATTTAATTGTAAGAAAGACTGCCCTTTATTCATGAACATTATGATGTTAACAATACAATCACTGTCAACGTTTAAGTGCTTTGTTAACAACATTTCCGTTACACCTTGTAGAAATTTAGAGAAGATTACCCAGAGTTCATGAGGGGTGTTTTAAAAAATAAATATGATAAATAGAATTTAAGCTTCTGAAATGAAGGTTCATTATGGACATCCAAAAACATCGCAGTAAATATGTGTCTCTCATCAAGAAGACACATATGTAATTAAATCTTCATATCTTATAGCATATTTGTGCCATAGCTTCCTTATATGTAAAGGGGGAAAGATAATGCTGTTCACAGCTACTATAATGATTAAATGAGATCATATGATGAAATGAGAGCATATAAAAAACTCTTCATATCTTACACTATGATGTCCATTTAATTCTTCAAATTTTCAAAGGATAGAGTCAAACTACAGATCAGATGGCAGGCCAAAGAAATCTATTAGTTATGCTATAATTAAATTTATTTCGCTTTCTTGGAGATCACAGAGTAAGCACATATTTAAGAAACACTAGGAGTCAAGAAACTAGAATTATATCTCATTTCCAACAAGTGATGTATTATGCTTCCCTAATACATTCAAATTTCCATGTAGATTTAAACCCTAGTTCCCTAACAGCACATCTTTCTCCCTCTCATTTAAGAAAAGCTGCATTTCTTCTCTCTAGACAATAGCCAAAAATATATAGACTAATTTTTAAATTCTATTACCATAGTGGGCTTTGTTTGTTGCTTAGAATTTGGGGCAGGCAAATAGAGCTAAAGTAGCGGTGTCTCTATTACTGAGATGACATTAAGCGCGCCTTCATATGGATCGTACTGTATCGTTTAGTAACTCTTCCTAATGAGACATTCACAAACAGCTCTCAAAAGGCAATAAATCACCATTGTATTGAATTGAATCGAGATAATAATTAAGCCCATTCAAAACAACCATGTTTGTTATGAATTATGAAAAGCCTAACTTAATTTCTTTATACTTTTGGGGGTATAATAGCTTTATTCTGAGGATAAAAATAGTTATAGCCAAACCTTTAACAGTATAATTAGGAAAAAAGATGACTAAATGGCTCTGGAATGTATTAGTGGGTAGTATGGTAATTCATGTCACTTTTTAATTGCATTTTGCTTTTTAGCCCATGTTTTATCAGTTCCATATAATATTTGAACTGACTCATAGGTTATATGATATTCTGAAATATGGTGCAACTGTAATACTAAATGCACCCTGCTTTATTCAATTACTTAATAAGTTCTTAGAAGTTCTTTAGAAGCTTAACAGAATATCCACTTAAAATAGGACTGCCAATCACAGGGAAGGTCTGGTTTTCCTGGAGTAGGAAACAGTCCTCCAACTAAACTTAACAGACCAATGCTTTTAACTGCTAATCAGAGTGTAAATCCTCTAATGGAATGCCACCGTGCTTCAAATCTGTAACATCAAGAAAAAGACAAGGAATCGTAGGATGGATGGGGCTCTGACGTTCGTGATGTGGTCTCCACATAAGACTTAATTTCTTTTACTCTTTAAGGAAAGAAAAAACCCACCTCCTATGGTCAGCACTGCATCCCGCCTCCTCGGCATCTCGTCACCCAGGACAACGATAAAGGACATCTATTTGTGACTGGTGATCTTTGGCACCACTAGTTCTATCTCTGGGAAGTCAAAACTGATTTTCTTCCACTCGTCACACTAAAATCTCAACTCTGTCCCTCCGGTTACGTTCTCCAAGAGCTCAGTGGTACGGGCATCAAAGGATTAGGAAGCAGTGGCTTTAAGGGGAGCGGGCAGCGTGAGGAGCCAGGAGAGGCAATCTATTCCAGCTTCCAAGGGAGCACCGGCTAAGTGGTGAACAACATGTAAAGTGCTCACTTGACGTAAGTTTTTTTTTTTTTTTTTTTAATGTAGTTGAGATAAAGAGAGCCTCCGATGGCTTACCTTATATTATTACTCGGAGCCCCAAGTACTTGAGCAGAGGGGACCCCAGGCGCACTCTTAGCTGCTGCTGCAGTATCTGCAGCTGCCTCATTCTCCTTCCCCTTGTTTGTTCCACTCGCGGCCCGATGTGCCTGGTGTCTGATTTCCAGCTCTGGAAACCCTGTGCAAGCCCTGCTGGGGGAGGGGGGGCGGGTTCAAGTCTGGATTTGAACTACAAAGGAGCACATCACTGCGGGCTCCCAGGAGTCAGGCGCAACTCAGTATCTGTCTCGGTTTCACTTGGAAAATGTACAAACCTTTTATAAACCTTATGAAAGAGATAAGGGAATCCCTATGCATTTACATCTCCACTCCATATCTAAAAGTAGTCTAGTAATGGGAAGAAAAGAATATGTATTCATATTCTTTGAGAGACAGGGATGCGGTTTAGCGAATTGTACATTTCAATTAATTTAATAAACAGATATTAGCACAACCATTTACTGCATTTCATATATGCTAGGCTCAGTGCTACATGCTACATGTATAAGAACCCATTTAGTCCTGGCAACAAACCTGTCAGGAATTGTAATGTCTCCGATTTACAGATGAATGAACAGAGGGCCCTGCAAGGACTGAGGAATTTGTGCAAAGTCACATGATAAGTAAAGCAGCAATTTTCAAAGAATTAAAAACAACAACAAAGTGTATTTAAAACATATTTTCTTTGGTAAATCAGAAAGTACTTCAGTAGTGTACACTGCTTCTGCCTCATTGTGATGAAATTCAATGCTTTCAGCGTTGAAAAAAAATGATTTCAGTATATTTTCTTTTCTTTCTTTTTTTTTTTTTTTTTTTTGTGGTATGCGGGCCTCTCACTGCTGTGGCCTCTCCCGTTGCGGAGCACAGGCTCCGGACGCGCAGGCTCAGCGGCCATGGCTCACGGGCCCGGCCGCTCCACGGCACGTGGGATCCTCCCGGACCGGGGCACGGACCCGTGTCCCCCGCATCGGCAGGCGGACTCTCAACCACTGAGCCACCAGGGAAGCCCCTCAGTATATTTTCTTGATGCAAGGATTCAGGATCTTTTAAAAAAATTAATAAGCTGAATTATTTGATGATGATTTTTTACAGGTAGCAATAGACTTGATTTCTGAATAATCTACCAAGTCTTAAGTGGTTAACATTGGGGGTTTCTCTTCATGTACATACCAAATTTCTTTTCAAATTCAGAATCAGAATATAGCCTATATTTTAGACATATTTCTGTATGTAATTAAGCAATTTTCAAATAGAAAAGGGAGGCACAGCATAAATATAAGACATACTGGAGTGGTAAATATTTAATTATGGCATAATTAATCATAGAAGCTCATATGAATCTAATTTATTTGTGTTCTCCCCAAAAATGCCATCTTTGATTTCAACCAGAAAAAAAAAAAAAAAGAGACAAAAGTATAAAGAACAATGCATGCACTGTATTTATACTTCTTGTAAACAAGAGCCACATCCTCTGTTCATGCGTTCAGAGTTTCATGAATATTATCTTTACACTTAAAAAGAATCCTGGGGGCTTCCCTGGTGGCGCAGTGGTTGGGAGTCCGCCTGCCGATGCAGGGGACGCGGGTTCGTACCCCGGTCCGGGAGAATCCCACATGTCGTGGAGCGGCTGGGCCCGTGAGCCGTGGCCGCTGAGCCTGTGCGTCCGGAGCCTGCGCTCCGCAACGGGAGAGGCCACAGCAGTGAGAGGCCCGCGTACCGCATAAAAAAAAAATGACAGCAGAGGGTAGGCAGCAGGTGGGTTTGCACAGGCAGGAAAAGCTGGCAGTGAAAAGGCAGGGGCAGAGCTCTGGTCTTCGAGCTCACACTCTTCCAAGTATAAATATTTCATACCCTCTAGTATAGCCAGGCTGAGATGTTCATCTCTTCAAATCCTTCAGATTCCATCTCCCTCGCAGAACCCTAGATTCTTGCCCCGTATAAGGACCTATTTACCTCCTGTATTTATTTCATTTGACCTCCTGTAAACCCAGTCAATACTCCCTTCCAATGGCATAAGGTGCAGTTACAAAATGACTAATGGCTACTGAAGAAATTACCTACCGGACTAGGTAACCTTTCTTTCAAGGACCTTACCCAGCTCTAGCAGGAAAGGTATTAACAAAGGGGATATGTTTGGGGAAGGTGGGTTGCTAGCAGTGACAGATGCCAGGTAGGCGTTTAGGATAACGACGACTGAGGATCTGAAAGAGTAGAGTCTCGGCAACTTGGGCTGTAGCTTGGATAGAACGGTGAGGACGAGAACGATATTGCAAAAGGATGTGAAGAACATGCTGGTAGAGGCAACGAGGCACATTGGAAGAGTCCGGCTTGAATGGGGTGATGGGATGGCAGCTGGAGCACAGCAGCGTCCACATAATGTTTATTGTTTCAAAGGGGGTACCTGAGCCTATCTGAGGGCTGAAGGGGAAAAGTCCATGGAAAGTGCTGGATTTCCTAAAGATAGGAGATACACGTTGTCAACTAAACTAAGGTTGTAAGAGCCACAGGGAAAGGCCAGATCAGATGAGCTTAATATGCAGGGAAGCCCAAGGATCTGCACATTTAGCAAAGCAACTCAGTGATGAGACATCATATGGTCCCAAGACCACACGTGGAGAAAACCTAACTTACAGAGTGATCAACACTCTACTGTCTTGCAAACATTATTTGTGGAAATTTGTTTTCTCTGCCATTGAGTACCTACATACTATCCTTGATTTGGCCTCTTGACCCACAAAGCCTAAAATATTTGCTATTTATCCTTTTTCAGAAACAGTTTGCTGACTCCTGCCTTAAAGGCGTCTTGATGAGAAGTAACTTTTATTCCCCAGACCAGAGACCCACAGGCAGATTCACAGAAAATGATGTGTTTAGGTGCATCAAGATTTGGCATCTGACTTATTAATGGTGTGGCTGCTGTAGGATTATCCAGTGCTTTTTATTTTGAAAAGGCAAGTTCCTTTACTCCTCACAGATATTTAACATCACAGTGCGTTTATAAAGTACAAAGTCTGTTGCTAGAAAAGGCATGTTAAGACGCTAACTCTGCGATAAGCAGCTCGCATTATTAAAAAAAATACCTACAGTAGACGAGGCAAGGGCAACTTTCCTTTGCATCACTTACAGTTTCAAAGCTTGTGAAATGTTTGGAGAAACACACTAATCTCCTACTACAAGGATATTTTCTTCCAAATCATGTCAGCATCAGCATCTTTAGCCAGATGAATGTTTAGAAATAGCTTAAGATCAACCACTTAAACTGCTGGGGAGGGATTTTAAGCACAGCTGCGATGCCTGTTACACAGAAAGGAGGTGCCAAAGACAAAGCTTTGGGTAGAACACAATACATTAAAAACTGATGACACAATAAATGTCTGGTTTTTAGAAAACTGGCATACTTAGGGACCCTACAGTTAATTTACTCAAACGATTTCTGATCATACTGTCCAATAGTTACCATATCGGGAAAGTTTTCAGACAGCCCAAATCTACTTTAATAATGGTCCTTGAAAAGGCTTCGTCCTAGTGACTTTTTAACTACCCTATGCGATGTATGAGTTACCTGTATGGCAGCTTCAATTTGTAATATGGGCTCTTCTAAGATAAGCACCAGTAATATCAGCTTTTAATACTTTTAATAACAGCTCTACCACTCGGTAGATCTTTTTATATATGGGTTGGGAGGGATGGTCACCTTAAAAGGAGAGCACAAATGTTAGAGTACTCTTTACATACAGTACTTAAGCTAAAAAATGAAGTAAACAACTTCATTTGTAAGTAGAAAATGCTCCCAGTTTAGTTTTAAAATATGAAGTACCAAGTTAACCTCGAGCTGCTTAAATAAGTGTTTTACATTTTTCCAGCAGAGGCTGAACTAGGAAAGGAACAATAGGACATTTCTCCCCCTTCGATGAAGACATAATCGCTTTTATTGTTGCCAGGTCAAAATTCAGATTCCGCACAGCAACCTCTGACTAAAGAACAGTAAACCCTTTCAGGTCAGAAGGTCCTAGAGGGAGCCTCTCAGAAACATAGCGTAATAGTCCTGAAATAACAAGCCAACATGTAGCTTTCTTAATTTGCCCGGCTGGACTCCTGTAATAAGTACTTAACAACCGCAGGCTCCTAGCAGCTCAGCAGACATCGACAAGACCATTTGCCAGGTGATTTAGCAAACAGATTTCCGAGCGTCTCATGCGTAGGTTGAGTGCACCACATAAGAAAACATGCAGGGAGTTAGATGATAATAGTAGAGCGGAGTTTTAAGAATGAAAAAAAAAAAAAAAAGGGTTGAGACTTTTAAAGTCGAGAGAATTTGGGCAGACACATGCCAAGTTCTCTTCCTGGAAAGAAGTTCCCTGAATTTGAATCCTCAGCAGCTCCTGCTAATGTTTTATTCTTTGCGCGAATGACCTGAAATTGACTTCTTGGGAAGGGAGACAGGACAGAAGAGTCCGGAACTGACTTGCAGGGAAGGAAGAAAAGGGCAGAAATCACTAGAATTTTGAGCAACTGACATTCAGCAAGTACGGAACATGAAAGGTTCTCGACAAATAGTTGTTGAATGAATAAATCCAAGTCTATGACACGTATGGGACAGCCCCACCATAAAGAATGCTGGCAGAATTCTCAATAAATAAGAGCGGCTAGGGATGGGAAAAAGGCATTCATAACGGATTCACTCTCTAGTGTCAGGAATTCCAGGCTTGAACATGGGAAGACGGAGGCATTTTCTTGAATCACAACAAGTAAGCAGTCCCGTGGCTTGCTTCTCATGGGACTGGGCCATGATTGAATCTGAGATGCTTCTAAGTGGGGAAAATAAGGGTAGCAGTGGCACTTACCATTTTAAGAATGAGAGCAATCCTGAGGGTCTGTGAGGCAAGCCATCAACACCAGAACAGGAAAACCAAATTTACAACGGGGAAGGGCTGGCCTCCAACAGGGGCCCAGGAAGCCTGTTCTGAGGAGGGAGGGTAATTACCCCACTGCTTTACCTTATAGTTAAACTGTGCTCTATTTTCTGAAGACACATTTTTAAACGGGAATGTGGACAATCTTACATGTCAAAAACCCAACCAACCATTTTTATTAGATCCCATATTAGTTTAGCTCATTTTTTTTTTTTTTTTTGCCATTTTAAGTATTCCTTCTTTCAGTGAATCGTCTAAAGTAGTAAGTCGCGGGACCTCCCTGGTGGTGCAGTGGTTAAAAATCCACCTGCCAATGTAGGGAACACGGGTTGGATCCCTGGTGGGGGAACTAAGATCCCACATGCAAGGGGGCAACTAAGACTGAGCACCGCAGCTACTGAGCCCATGTGCCACAACTAGAGAGAAGCCCACGCGCCGCTACGAGATCCCATGTGCCGCAACTAAGACCCGACGCAGCCAAAAATAAATAAATAAATATAAATAAATAAATCAGTAAGTTGCTTTTATGCCTCCCGGTCAGCCTTGGAGAAGGATAAAGTGCCCAACAGTTGACGAGAGGCCACATTTCAAATTTGAGAAGCATGACTCAAAATTAATTGTCAGTTTGCTTAACTTTCTAATGTTCTGCCTAACGCACTTTAAGTGTGTGCGAGAGTAAGATGGGGCCTTCGGAACCTTCTGTGAGTCGAAAGCATCCACACAGACTCCCCCGAGCTTCTGGGATAAAACTTTACACAGGGGGAGGACAGCAGTCAAATGTGAGAAGAATATGCAAATAAATAAAAGGTTCATGGAGTTGTCGACAGGAAAACACAGTGCCAAGGGCACAATGAACAAAAGTGAAGCTTTAGAATGAGTTAGGCTGCCAGATGCTGCCTGGTGACTTGGGGGCTGCCCAGGGGAGCACCCAGGAATAGAGAGGCTGGGTGTAAATCAGTCATAGACATACTCCACTGCAGCCGGGGGGCCCAAAGGAAATATAATCACAGAGAATCAAGAGCAGGGTGCCAGGGTCTGGGACCAGCTGCACCGAGAATGGGGGGGGCGGCAGTCAGGTGTGAGAGGTGGAAGGTGGGCCCGAGGTGGGAGAGGGGCACGTGAGCCATCCAGAGGCCCCAACTTCTATAAGCAATGATGCAAACAGCTGAGGTTAGCGGATTCGATTATTTAGTAATTAAATGTAAAGAACTTTTTGGCTGACGTGAACTGTTTCAGTTAGGAGAGCAATATTCACAAAGAGAAGGAGAGTTGTGAAATGTACACTGTTGGAAAGACAGGGTGTGAGCAGAACAGGGGTGGGAGAATTAACTGTATTTTTAAGGCACGGCCAAACTGTGCTTTCAGAGTCGCAGCTTAAGTGGAAATTACACTATCCAGTGAGTGTGAGAGAATTACTTGCAAACTGTATTTTACTGTAGACGGGATGATTTTTAATGCAGAAAATGAAACGTAAAAGCTTTTGCACAGCAAAGGAAACTGTAAACAAGACGAAAAGACAACCCTCAGAATGGGAGAAAATATTTGCAAATGAATCAGCGACAAAGGATTAATCTCCAAAATATACAAACAGCTCATGCAGCTCAATATTAAAAAAACAAACAACCCAATCAAAAAATGGGCAGAAGACCTAAACAGACCTTTCTCCAAAGAAGACATACGGATGGCCAACAAACACATGAAAAGATGCTCAACGTTACTAATTATTAGAGAAATGCAAATAAAAACTACAACAGGGTAAAAATGCTCAACATCACTAATTATCAGAGAAATGCAAATAAAAACTATGATGCGGTATCATCTCAGGCCAGTCAGCATGGCCATCATCAAAAAATCTACCAACAATAAATGCTGGAGAGGGTGTGGAGAAAAGGGAACCCTCTTGCACTGTTGGTGGGAATGTAATTTGATACGGCCACTATGGGGAACACTATGGAGGTTCCTTAAAAAACTAAAAATAGAACTACCATATGACCCAGCAGTCCCACTACTGGGCATATACCCTGAGAAAACCATCATTCAGAAAGAGTCATGCACCACAATGTTCATTGCAGCACTAGATACAATAGCCAGGACGTGGAAGCAATCTAAGAGTCCATCGACAGATGAATGGATAATGATGTGGCACATATAATACAATGGAATATTACTCAGCCATAAAAAGGAACACAAGTGGGTCATTTGCAGAGATGTGGATGGACCTAGAGACTGTCATACAGAATGAAGTTAAGTCAGAAAGAGAAAAACAAATATCGCATATTAACACATATATGTGGAATTTAGAAAAATGGTACAGATGAACCTGTCTGCAAGGCAGAAATAGAGACCCAGACATAGAGAACAAACATATGGGGGGGGAGGGGGGGGATGAATTGGGAGATTGGGATGGACATATATACACTAGTATGTATAAAATAAACAACTAATGAGAATCTGCTGTATAGCACAGGGAACTCCACTTCACTGTACAGTAGAAACTAACACAACATTGTAAAACAACTATACCCCAATTAAGAAAAAAGAGAGAGAATGAATAAGGATGAATGTGAATCTTACAGGGCAATCAGCGGATCCACAGCTGAAACTGAAAAGTCCCAAAGCTTCCCGGGGAAACGGGAATGACACAGGCTCAGTCCTGAAGAGCTTATGTGAGTTTACTTTACAGACAAATCTCTCAGCAGATCGTTCAATGCAAACGTCTCTATGTGTATCACGGAAGAGAAAAGCTGTCATTTTAGCTGAACAGAGACACGTGCTTCTTTTGGTTTTTTTAATCCTTTCCATTTGCATTGAATTATTATTTTCCATGAAATTGAGTTTAACACTGGACTTCTGTGTAAGCCTTGTAGGAGAAGGTTTTCAGGAATCTGCCAGAGCCATTTCCTGTGTTTCATTAAAATAATGGCCAGGAAAGTCACTGTGTGAGTGGAAGGCTTGCAGTGTGCTGATTAAGTGGAGTCATTGAGCAGAACAAAGTGTGTGACACAGTGATTAAGATAACCTGGCTGGGGCTTCCCTGGTGGCGCAGCTGTTGAGAGTCCGCCTGCCGATGCGGGGGACACGGGTTCGAGCCCCGATCCGGGAAGATCCCACGTGCCGCGGAGCGGCTGGGCCCGCGAGCCACAAGTACGGAGCCTGCGCGTCCGGAGCCTGCGTTCCGCAACAAGAGAGGCCGCGACAGTGAGAGGCCTGCGCACCGCCATGAAGAGTGGCCCCCGCTCGCCGCAACTGGAGAAAGCCCTCGCACAGAAACGGAGACCCACCACAGCCAGAAATGAATAAGTAAACAAATAAATTAAAGATAACCTGGCTTGAAACAAAATGGTGAACTGAAAACGGAGCTGTGTACAGAGCATCTAACGGAATCCTGCAAGGAAGCTCAAACGTGACCACTTACTTATTTCAAGTGTATTTTCAAGATAAACTTATTATGAATTATTCACTCTTTCCCAGAAAGTAAAAAGAAAGAAGAAAAAACCTGTTATGAGTTAGTTTGGACTAAAGGTTTTCACATGTTTTCAACTTACTGTACCATACACATTGAAATAACACTCTTACGCATTCTGGAAACATCTGAACTCTTATATGGGCCTAAAGATAGCACCCTGACAGTCAGCATGAGGATAACGCCATTTGAAATCTGCACCAGACTGAACCTGTTGTCACTCTCATACTCTATCCAGCTGTCTCTGTATTCCTTATTTTTTGTTCATCGTAATGCAGCTCGAAACCTCATCTCTGACTCTTTTTCCTTCTGTTTTCCCTCACGGCCAACGACTTACTGAGTCCAGTTGATCCTCCTCCTTCAGTACCTCTGCCCTGTACCCATCACTACAGCAACACTGGTGTTTCGTGTAACCTTGAAAGCAATAGCTTCCGGACCACCGCCTGGAATCCATTCTGCACCTTGGATGGAATTCATTTTCTTGAACCACGGCTCTTCTTTTCTGTCATTCCTCGGCTCTAAAACTTCTCATGACTCCAGGGGGTCTTCTGGGCTTCCACCGTGTTCAGGAGGGAGGCCGAAGGCCATATGCCTGGGCAACGGTGCAACCGAGCAGATGTCCTGCTAGAGGGGCCGTGCTGCTGTGCCCGCCACGGGAACCCACTTGCCAAAGATGCTCCACCGGAACAAGAAAGGTAGCAAATTCCTCCAGTGCGGCCATCGAAGCCCCAGCTCTCAGGCCCGGGAGGGGCTGGTTCAGAAAGACAGGAGAGAAGCAGAGCAAAGCTGGAGGGTGTGAGCTCTGAGGGGCAACCTCTGCTCTGAGCCAAGTCTGTTGGCTTCAAGTCTTGGCCCCTGAAACAGGAGTTCAAGTCTCCCGACTCCCTTTGTCATTTACTGAAGACCTTAAGGCAGCTCTTGGGGCTCCAGAAAGCAGAAGGCGTTCTCTGCCCTCTTTTCTTCGGGCAATTTCCTTCCAGTGTCTTTCCTCCTACCATTTTGCAAGGTTGGGAGCGGGCTACACAAGGCAAACACTGTCTCTTTCTCTCCGACACACTAAGCGTGAGCCATGCTTAGGGAAACCTACCTGTCGCCTTGAAGCTGGGGTGTGAGCAGACAGCTAAGTGAGAAGAGGGAAAGGGACCACACGCTATACTTGAGTCACTTGAATAGTGATGCCGCGGTCTCCCACGGCTTAGGAGAGTCGTGCAGGCTCCCGCCCACCCTCTTGATCTCTGACCTCATTGCCCAGGCCCATCGCGCCTGGCTCCCTGCATCTGCACCCGAGCTTCCTGTCTGCCTGTCTGGCTGTGGGTTTGGCTGAGTCCATCACCATTCTCTCTCAAGCATGGTCAGCCTCGGCGCCCCACTCCTGGGCAAGGTCCAGGGCCACAGGTAAGAAGGCAGCCTTGGGCACTTGGATTTTTTTTTTTTTAAGTACAGTACACACAACACACCTTAGTCGTGCATTCAAAATTCCCCAGGAACTCCCAGGCCCGTTTAAAAAAGTGTGAGTTCCCTCAGGTACGCAAGTTGCTATCCAATAGAGCTATAGATGTGCCATGCTTTCAAATTCCACTGGATCCTTTAGCTGGAACAGGCTCTGGGTCTGATTCCACTTTTAACCGACCGCCTTTAGCACGGACACAAGCAGAGACAATTGATTCGTTTGATGAATGAATAACTGAATGACTTTCGCACAGACCAAGTGCTTCTGTTTACATCTGTAAGTAGTGACACAATTTGTCTTCTACGGTTGTACAAGAGCTTTAGAGACTCTGTGCAGATAGAGCATTCCGGGCTGGCATTTCCACCAAAATATCTTTAAATGCATAGTTATTATTCGATTTCCTAAGAGACCCTTGAGCGCTTGCACAAAATTTTAGTACTTAAATTACTAAGACAGTATATGCCTCATGTGGAAAAACCTAAGTCCATGTTTGGCTATGCAGAGGCAGTAGATTCTGAAACAAGCCCTTATAAAAGGGCCCTCGGATGAGGCGGGTTATCTATTTGTTTCTAACATGAGGGAGGCTTTCTGAGCACTGCTCTCTCCTCCAGACCCCCAAGCCCTCCCTTGGGGTGATTTTAGACCCTCCCACCGCTGGAGTTGACCCTGCTGCTGCCTCCCTGCCCCTTTGTCCTACTTTGGGTAAGCATCGGTGGTTGACCTCAGCCCTCTCCGTTGTACACAGTCCTGGAATATTTACCCTCCTCTCACAGATCCGGTTCTGTCAAACAGCATCAGTCATGCCGTGTCTCAGGAATGTCAATCGTAATTGAAAATGTGTCAGTTTTACTAACAGAAACACTGAGATAGCTTCATTCCGCTCTACTGTTATCAGCGAACTGTTTGTTTTTCCTCAGAAAATGGAGATGCTTTTTTACTCCAGGGGGAAAAAAAAAAAAAAAATGTTGTAACGAGTATAGATGTACAACATTCTGGAGTAAGAGTGCAGTAATGTCTCCGAATTAGGGAGCTTGGGAGATGCCTTTTCTAAGGTACTGTTTGGTCGTTTAAAGTTGTGGTGGTCTCTTCTTCGAATACGGAAAGGAGCTCTAGTTTCTAAGGTTATTCTTCCCCTCTGCTGGTTCAGTTTGTACGGACAGCTCATTACATGACCATGAACATTGCCACAAGGAAGTCAGGAGCCTGGAGCGAACACTGTGCATTTTTAATTGCTCTTTATCAGTCTGTCTGTATCCTTCTAATCTTCCATGCCAGGAGCAAATTTGCTATAATTTGTGTTCTTCCTTATAGGCTAAGCATAAGTACAAAAAAAGGGCAACCTTCTGTAGAGAATAACTTAGCCAAGGACACTGTGCTCCATCTTTATGATGAAATACATGCTTCCCATTAAAAGGCAAATCTGTCATTTTAAAAGGTTGAATTGGATGTACTTTAAAAATAATTCCAGCTGGTTAAAACGAGAGCATTGAAAAAAAGCTCAGTGAGAATGTTCTCTTGGTCTGTAGTATTTTCATTTTCCTGAAGTGTGAATTGGATATATTTTCTTTCGCTTTAAACCCTTTATTCTCAGTGTCTGATTCTGAGTTAGTGGAATAAGTTTTAAAGATGAGTTGAGCTCAGTAATACTATTTCTAATACTTAAAGTTTCTATTTCTGTACTATGTATTTCTAGCAAAAAATTGGCCCATTTGAACTGATCTTTTTTCTATGACTACACAAGAAATGTTGATATTTTCTACGTTGTTCTGTTACATGTGCATCATTTCTGGACCTTTTATAGCTCTTCCTTTGAAAGCCTTGTCCATTTAATATAATATCAATATTCTTTTCATAAACTAAACGACTAATTACCTCCTGGTAAAACAGAAGCAAAACAGAACTTAAAATATTCAATGAGGTTCTGTAAAAGCCATCTCTGTGTGTGTGTATACAGGCACTAGTACTCCACATCTAGTGATCTGCGATTTGCACCTGGATTTTCACACCTGTAGTAAGCTTGGATGCTGAGCTATTATTGCTATCATTTTTTCTAAGAGAACAAACAGAAATACAAACACACACAAACACTTTCCCACCAGTCAATTTTCAACTCATTTGAAAATTTTGTCCATGCAAGTTTAATTTTCCTCACTAACCACCAAGGACTTTTGCTCCTAAGATACTGAATAATGAAACGTACACGTGTAATGCTTCATATACAGTCCTGGTCGACCACCATCATTAACCACACTGGTGATTCCTAAGTTTATGGCAATGTTTCTACTGCCTGGCTTTCACCCCTGTGTCCCAACACTATCCAAAGTATACACTTAAATGTTGGTACAAATCTTACTTATGTCTATTGTACTTTCATACAGTTTGCAAAATGAGATAAAAGCAGAAGTAGGCAAAGGCCCATCGTCTTCCTTTACATGTTAAGAACTTTTTTTGGTTATGATTTGCTTTGGCTTCTTCCTGTTGGAGTTTACCCTCGTCTAGCTCCTTGCCCACTCCCACTTGTGCCTCTACGGTATATCCCAGGCTGTGGTTTTACACCCCTCTCAACCGACACTTTTATTCGTACTCCTTTTCTTCCCTTTTCTCTGTCCTCATCACTGAGTCCTCGGTCTCTAGGCATCCAGCCCTGGCCCAGCGGCTGAGGCATCCCACGTCGGCTCTGCACTGCCCGACGCCTGCCTCCTGCCTTTGCCGCTTGCACCCTTTCCCACCACGCTGACTGCTCGCTGGCTTCATTCTCACTGCCCATCATCCACGGCCGGCAGCCGGTTAAGTTTTGTGCTACTTGTCCTTTCTCCGCTCACCAAAGTGGCAGGCTGTCAGCAACATTCTGTCAAGGTCACACCAATACCTAAAAGGATTGGTTGGGTCTTAAAGGCAACCCAGGGCCCACATGCTGACCTCTCTGGCTGTGGCACTCCACCTAGGGGTGCCTCCATCCTACTGCCCTGAGTTCCCATAACCTCTCACCTTACCTTGCCCTCAATCCACATGCCTCTTCCCTCAGCAAAGTAATCTGATTACCTGATGAAAGTAATACCCACTAAGGTGTAAATGACTGATAACTAAGCCACCTCCATGGGAACTTTGGAAGTTTATTAGTGCAAATGAATATCTAATCTGCAGAACGTGTTGTGGAATAGGGTAAGAATTCTGGGTCACGAATCTACTCTAGGCCTTCCCAGTGAGCCTTTATCTCCTTGCCAAACAGAAGAACAGGCTTAACAAGCCAGTGCTGCGCTTCTGAGCAGCTGTGAATCCCTGCTGAAAGGCCACTCCAGATTATATATAAGTGGGGAGCTGCTCTAAATCTGTTAAATAATTAAAGTTGTTCTATTTCAACCATTTATATGCAAAAGATGCTTATTATTACCACAGTACCTATTTATGGCATTTTATACTTTTGTGTTTTGTATTACGGAGCTGCAACCTCTTATTTTCCTATACCATACCATGGTGGGATAATTATTTATTGAGTTTTTATTAAGTAATTGAAGCAGTGATTTAGAAACTTTTGTTTTTCCTCTGAATAATATCCTCTGTGGTGAAATAAACTCTCAGGGGGAAGAGGAGAACTGCCCTTGGACTGGGAGTGCAGCCCCCAGGGTGAAACTGGCTGTTTCCTGGGCCAGACTCTCCATGCCTGGAGAGGGTCATGGTGGCACAGTTTTTAATCCACTGCTACAGGAGATATTAAGTAGTAAGAGTATTAACCACAGGCCTAGACTTAAGATGTGCACAATTAGGGAAATCAAGCTAACAAATGTGAAACACTGAATGTCTACTTCTTCAGTGTAACTCTGTTAAAAATCTTGTAGAAAACTAAAATAATAACCCTCAAAAAACTAAAAATAGAACTACCATATGATCCATCAATTCCACTACTGGCTATATGTCCAAAGAAAATGAAAACACTAGTTGAAAAAGATACATGCAACCTCAGTGTTCACAGCAGCTCTATTTACAATAGCCAAGACATGGAAGCAGCCTAAGTGCCCATCAACAGATGTATAAAGAAGGTGTGAGATACACACACACAACACACATCACAATGGAATATTACTCTGCCATAAAAAAGAATGATATTCTGCCCTTTGCAACAGCGTGGACGGACCTAGAGAGTATTATGCTTAGTGAAATAAGTCAGAAAGAGAAAGACGAATACTCTGTTATCACTTCTATGCGGAATCTAAAAAAATAAAACAAAGGAATGTATATAACAGAACAGAAACAGACTCACAGGTACAGAGAACAGACCAGTGGTTACCACTGGGGAGAGGGAAGCGGGGGAGGGGAGAGAGAGATGTAGAGGATAAAGAAATACGAACTACTAGGTAAAAATAAATAGGCAACAAGGATACATTGTACAACACAGGGAAAGATGGCCACTATTTTGTAATAACTTTAAATAAAGTATAATCTATAAAAATCTACGTTGTACACCTGAACCTAATCTAATATTATAAATCAACTATGCTTCAAAAAAAGAAAAAAGAATCAAGACAATGAAATGGGGAAAAAAGAAAACCCTAAAATGATAAAAATGGAGCTTTGCTATTTGTATAGGAAATAGATTTGCAAGTGAAGTGATAGTAGGTGGAGTCAGAAAACTGCTGGAAGGAGCTTAAATTGTTAAATTATAGCAGGCTGACAAAATTGCAGTAGGGGTTCTGAGGACAGAAAAAAGTGAAGGAAGGTATAAAAGGAGCTCTTACAAGTCAGGTGTTGGGTCCCTCTGCTGCTGTCAGGATAACCAGACTGACACGCAGCATTTCATGGGGAGAGAGGAGGGTGTAAAAAGGCCCAGGGCAAGTACGGCGCTTGGTTTGAAGACAGCGGTGCTCTACGGGTCTTTGGTTTGGGTACAGAGATGTGAGATTCACAAGATAT
Organism: Inia geoffrensis; assembly: GCA_036417435.1. Lineage (NCBI taxonomy): Eukaryota > Metazoa > Chordata > Mammalia > Artiodactyla > Iniidae > Inia > Inia geoffrensis. The sequence continues at coordinate 36,224,976 of CM070919.1, read as the reverse complement.
GACTGTCTTAAAAACTTCCTGGTACGTTCCCTTGAAATGTGTGGGAAATGATACAACAAAGGAAAAGTAAAAACATGTCTTCAATGATCGGAATGTTCCTTTAAAAAGTAACGCTATAGCTAGAAAGAACGACTAAAAATCTTTAGCAGAAACGGAGACAGGCCTTCTATTCTTTCTCCACAATCAGCCCCAGTCACTTTACTGCCCCCGAGGGCTCAAGTCCAGATGCAACTTTCCACCCAGATAGTGTGATGACAATGAACAGAGATGACGCCGAGAGGCTATGGGGTCAAGGGCCAGGCTCACCTCCTGCCGCCCTGGAACTCGCTCAGGTTGGTCGTGGGGAGCCGCGGACCTACGGAACTGGCAATCCCGCACTGCATTTCTGGATGCTACACTGCCAGTTTGTCCTGCCTCTGGACACGTGACAAATCTTCCTGAACCACTTGAGTGTTACATCCAGTAAACAGAGGATCTACAGGAACTCTATGCATAAAGCTCTGATCCTTGTCTTGACTTGGGGAAACAGTGGTGTGGCCCTATCTCAGCCCAGGTAAATTCCCTCCTCCTAGGGGCCAGCAGGGGAGTGAAAGCACCGTTCTCCAGTGCTCACTTTCAGGGAGAATTCTTAGAAGACTCCAAGCAGAGAAACACAGGGAAGCAGAAACCACAGAGGACTGTTAGCTCTTTTCTGGAGTTCAATCCAAGATAAGCTCTCTTTCTAGGGCAGTTAATCTTGGCCCTGAAAAGAAGTTGCCAGAAGGGTTATTGATTTCAAAGCTACAAGCTGCTTGCAGGAGTTGAGGTCTAGCCAGGGCCTCGGGGAGGTTTTCAAGGTTAGAGATGTTTTTCTGAGAATATAACGGAAAGCCATAGTTCCCTTCATAAAAAGTCATAATTAGTGTTTGAAGCTGAGTTAACGTTTACAACAGAGGCAAATCTTTTATGTTTTTTGGCATTTGTATTCCTTTTAAAATGTCTTCCACAGCATATTGACAAGTTAATTTAGGGTTATGGATAGTAATTAAAATTCAAAATTCATATTAGTGTAATCGATATTCAGCATGATTAGGAATTAATATTCAGAATGTAGTCAAAGGCTATATTTATGCTGTATTTCAAGAGTCTTAAAAAATACGTTTTAAAAGCTATTGTCTCCGTGTGGCACACTGTACTTTAAAATACTCTCTGTTATCCGCTTCAAAAGGAGAGGTTGCCCAGCTGGTCCTTGCCAGCAAGCAAGTCCCCATCATTTAGAAGGGAGACAGCTCAGGCATGGTGGTGTGAAGGGAAATGTACTTTCTACGGGCCTTCCTTGCAAATCAAACCCCTCTAAGAGATGGCAAATACCATAAAAAGGTAGTTTTTTGATTGAAATTCTTGAAATTCCATCATACGTTGCTCATGTTATACTGACCCCCTCACAAAGGGACAAAATTTCTCCTTACGTGGCTTGTTTGAGTGAAACTATTATAAAGAAATCCTCCTTAATAAAATGTGTGTGTGTGTGTGTGTGTGTGTGTGTGTGTGTGTGTGTGTGTGTATAACTATATTGGTTACATTTAATTTCATCTGCCTTGCAGTTATAACCACAGTCTGAAGTAATCCTATTTTTTATGTCTGAATACTTCCAGGGTAAAGAAAAAAAAAAATTTCATCACAACAGAAAAATTTTAGAAAAAACATGAAGAACAGTCTAACCTTTAAAGTTCACTCAGAAGCTAAGATCTTTATCTGAATTCATTATGAAATCAATGGAACCTCTGGTTAAGATTCATGCAATTATAAATAACACAGACGACCACGAAGAGAAAGAAATGCTGAAGTCATACATCTCTCATAGCTTCTGAAACTTTACTTCTCACTCTCACATGCTTGCGCTTTCCACACCCAAGAAAGACTACTTATTGTACCACTGTGGATTATTTAGTCTGGCTAGCTGGCTTACTGCCTATGCTTTTATGAGTTACAAAAAGATCATATAATCTGTCTTTTGATATTTCAGTTCATGTTTTTCAGCATGCTTGTATCTTTGCCAAGGAACGCATAGTGAGTGAAAATCCTCTGCTTAACATGCACCGTGGAAGGAGTCATAGGTAAACAAAAAGCACGGTGAAAAGACACTTCTCTCTCTTAAAAGATATACCAAGTCCTTGTTTCAGAATATATTCCGGTAACTCTATAAATTTCACTGGCGTGAATAACCACGGCTTGGCGACGCTGCATGCGTTAGTATACATCGGCTGGCGTGTGCCACAGTGATTTTCAGGGGCGTTCAGTTTCGTGCCCAGTCAGAAGGACCACTTAACAATTCTGCTCAGAAACAACGGGGACAAAAAGCAGCTTGGATCAAGGATACCATTTGATTTGCCTGCACTATGAAGTGCCATAAATTATTTACAGAATTTCAAAGTCTTGAAACTGGTGAAGTACACCAGGGCAAAAGTAGAATTTGTTTGTTTATTATCAATTATTTACACAGTATGTTTTACAACATCAGATGTATAGAAAAGGCATAATCCTGAGAAATGGCATACAATGAAAAGCATATTATGTTAATTCCATAAAAGCTTAACATGAGACATCAAGTTGTGGAAGCTATTTGATGCGGTATTTATAAATGTCTCAATGACAATCTCAACAATACTAAACTCTAAAAAGCATTCCGAAACACAGAGCTATTTATAATATCTAGGTAAGTGAGAATCCATGCACACACAATTCCTTGCATAATTATAATAAGGGGATTTCAAATCTCTCATGAAATGGTGACTTCAAAATAAAAAGGGCTCTGGTTCAACTACTAAAATATTTGTAATACAGGGTCACGCACAATAGAGGAATCCAATCCACATGCATCCAAGTAGATTAGCAAAAAATAAACACATCAATCTTTTTAATCAAACTGGCACTTCAAATCTAATGTAGTAATTATAGATGAAAATGTTGCTGAGATTAAGAGCTACACCCCTGGGATGTATGGAATGGTATGTTGGGACACTATTGTTTTTTAATATGCCTCCGGTCAAATGTGGTAAACTTCACACTTTTAACCAGTGCTGTTTGTAATAGATTGAATGAAACAGGTCTACAAAAGAATCAATAAATGTAAAGACAAGAAAGAATTAGAGAGGCTGGCAGACTTGTACCTATTGTCTGGGGGAATTAGATGTCAGTTTGAGTATTATAACTCTGACAAAGGTTTCCAAGCTTTAATTTACTAGAACATATAATGGGCCAAGGAGAGGCTGGGAAACATAGTCAGACTGAATACATTATTTAATAAACACTTCAATGAATGTTACACACTTTCTTTTTTTTTTTATACTCCTGCCATATTCTCCCCATTCATTTTTCAGAACCTTATTTATCAATGAAACACACTTCTCTAAAAGAGACTTCTCCTAGGGTCCTTAAATTCCAAACCCATGACGGTATACTTAATGCTGAATAATACACTCATGGGGACGAACAATGCTTACCTTAATGTCAGGATGAAAGAAGCATCGAAAACCTTATTGCTAAAGTTCAGCAAGCAAACAAAACATGATAATGATGATAGCAGGATTAGGTGAGTAATTCCTGGTTTAATACTTATGCCTAAATAGAACAAGACTTCACAAGAATTCTCCTCTGCTCTTTATTTCTCCAGCAACCGAGAAAAGTTTAGGAAAGCTCGGTGGCTGGCATAGAGAAAAAAGACCCAGTGCCTTTTTGTTTATTTACTTATTTTTTTAACCTAAATCCGTGGACTTAACTGTGCTTAGCTCACAAAGGAGTTGTTCAGCCCTTATCCACACACCAGATGCAATTTAGATAGGTTGAACTTCTCCCCACTTATCTTGGGAGAGGAGAAAACATTCCATTAATCAAAAACTAATGCAGAAACACCCCTGGGAATAAATGGAAACTACATTGCAAAGGGAGAATTCGTGTTCTCTGTAAAACATGAAAGAACGACATGTCAGGAAACTGGGCCGGAGTAGCCAAATAATAATCAACACGTTGCCGGCCAAAAATTACTGGAGTCTCTGCTGACTTTCACTGCCTGCCCGTCAGTAACCAAAGGCACACATCTTACTGAAGTAAACCGCCCTGTCTGTTTCATGATGCTCTAACCTGACCTCCGGCAACTAGCAACAAACCAAACAATGAACAGATTTTTAAAGAAGTGCCAAAGAGACATGCGTTTGAAGGGTGGCAGGAGACGCAGAGATGGCCCTTGTCTTCAAAGAGTTGACCATCTAATCAAATATGTTTCAGATACTCTCAAATAGGGTCGAAAAGCATTTTATGTAAAGAGCCAGATGGGAATTAGGCTGTGTGGGTCACACTGCTAGGCACAACTGTACAACTCTGCCATCACGGCACAAAGCAGCCATGGGCAAGACGTAAACAAATCCAGGTGGCTGATTTCCAGTAAAATTACTGAGGGACACTAAAGACATGACATTTCATATAACTGTCCCATGTCATAAACTATTCTTCTTATCATTTCTTGTCATCTACTTAAAAAGGTAAAAATCACACAGGCCACACAAAACAGGTGGTGGGCCCGATTTGATCTGTGGGCCAGTTTGCTAAACCTTTCTCTAAAATAATTATGTAATAAAGACCATAATAATTTCTTGGCTCATATAATCAGAAAATGCAGACTGTAACCAATCAGGGATGCAAAAGTAGATTAGATATAGTTACCAATCTAAAATGCAGTTCTAATCTGTTTGAAGACAATACAATTATTCCAGTGGCAACACTGAAATGAAATCCTGATACAAAATATCTTTAGATCTTGATGTACCGCAGAGTCCCTGGCATGCAGTAAGAGTATGCAGGGCAAACTTCTGCCCAGGAGGCCGGAAATCCACATTAATTTCAACTGAAATGGTGATGCATTTAGGATGTAAAGGTAAGCTAGCAGGCACTGTTCCTAATACCTAGGACCTAACCATCCTGAAAGGATAAACAAATAGTTCTTGCAATAATCCTAGATAAAACCAACTGCACTAAGTTTAGCAACTGAGATATAACGTGTGCTGGGAAAGGAGAATTTCCAGGGGGGTGATCTGTCATGACGTTACAAGGGAGGCCGTCTCTGAGACGGCTGCCTAATCAGAGGCACGCACTTGAGTGGAAATGGCAGAAAGGGACATTGTAGGCAGAGGACCGAGCTTGGGAGAAGGGAAGGGGCAGGAGGCATAGAGTCTCCAGGGATCAAGGAGGACTCAGAGAACCTCCAGGGCTGAGCGGGTAGCAGGCAAGAGATAAGGACGGGTTCATGTGAAAGAGGGCTTTGAACGCTACCCTGAAGAAGTTGGGCTCCGTTTTTATGCGGATGACGGCCAAGAAATTCAAGCTCTTATTAGACAAATGAAATTTTAGCACAGCTGAAGGCTTCTTTATAACTCAAGTTCAATAATACTCTAATCACAAAGTGAAAATTGTCATAAAATCATTTAAGACCATACATTTCTTTCTAAAGCCCTTCAGCCACTGTTCTGAATAAAAAGTAATGTGACGCTTACAACACAGGCTTAACATGGCGCAGCGGGCTAGGGCTCAGCACGGCGCAGTCGCTTAATAAATGGGTAAACGACTGTATGTTACCTTTTGGGTCTATGCCAATGTCAGGCAAATGAGATGAAGTCAGATTTTGAAGTTTCAGCAACACGAAAGGAAATCTTTTCTTCAACATCATACGAAAATTTGGAAGCCTCCAATATATCCCCCCCGACCCCTGTTTTCAACCTATTGTCTGTGTAGGCAAAGTTGGCATTATACCAGGGTTATGTCGCTGATAATTCTTTTTCAGTGAAAAATTTCAGTTAGTAAGACATGGCGCATGAGAAAAACCAATAAAAACCAATAGAACTGATTAATAGAAACAAACCTGACATGTACACTTGACACCTCCAGGTAAATTCAGTTCTCAAACACCCACTGGTCTCTTCATTGTCATCAGAGTATAGTCATAAAGAGCCATAAATGGATTATTGGCTTCAGGTGCCCTGTGAACCTTGGTACAGCACAGTGCTATTATAAACCACGTGAGATGAGGTGCTTAGAGGATGTCCAATTATAACCCCATTGAACGAGGGGCCAGGAATTTTACGTGTGTCCAGTTGCTCAAGCAAGCTTTCAGAGGACAGGCACACATAAAGGACAGTGAATGTTTGTTCAAATATTTGTGTGACTTTTCACACTGTTTCCTGTAGTTATCTGAATTACTGATATAGTCAGAGGCACACCAGGAATACTTAAGAACGTCTGTACTGTCAGAGCAAATTAATTTAGGAAGTATTTGTTGAGCCCATTCTAGGGGTCTAGAATTCATGTTTAGGGGGAAAAAGAATTAAGGACCCAACTAAGGAAATAATAGGTTTCTTTTTCTTTAAATTTGCAACTACACTCAATTTTTTATGAATAAATGTATATGCATACAACAATGTATTTATAGAGAATAAGAAAATGTGATACAGAACTCAAAATATAATACCTGTTCATCTTCCCAGCTCATTAGTCATTCATAGTTTTTAGTTTTAGTCATTTTAGATTTTTTGAAAGGGAAACCAGAAGACAGTTCTAAGAATAATTCAAGTCCTTTCTTAAAAGAAGAAGAATTCTAAGGGTAAAACCCAGCTAATTGTACTCACAAAGATGCAGATGCCTGCCATCCCCACACATAAATTTGGCTCTAAGCAGGGGAGATAATTCTGGATAGAGGGGACTTTAGTCTCCATAAGTAAGGTCCCCCTTATGGGCCAGCGTATGTGTAAGCTATGTAAGGACACTCAGGCAGGCGGGCACAAACACACACACACACACACGCACGCACGCACGCATGCGCTTACCCATGTTGGAAATATTCCAGGTCATCACCAAATGAACCAACTTTTGAGATGTGTGGGGTGAGCTGAAACCGTTTGTTCCAGGTGTACCCCCAGGAGGTCCTCAGCAGCGAGCCTGGGACGGGCCTGAGGCTTTGTGCCACCCACAAAATCAGTCTTCTCATCTCCAGGTGACATGCTGCACAGTCTCCAGGTTTGGTTTCCTCAAGGACCTTTTCTCCAACTTTGGACTTTCTTGTATACATACATTTAAAAAATATACACATTTGGACATTTGGGCTTCCCTGGTGGTGCAGTGGTTAAGAATCCGCCTGCCAATGCAGGGGACACGGGTTCAATCCCTGGTCCAGGAAGATCCCACCTGCTGCAGAGCAACTAAGCCTGCGAGCCACAGCTACTGAGCCTGCACTCTAGAGCCCACGAGCCATAACTACTGAGCCCGCGTGCTGCAACTACTGAGCCCGCGCTCCCAACAAGAGAAGCCACCGCAATGAGAAGCCCGCGCACCGCAACCAAGAGCAACCCCTGCTCGCCGCAACTATAGAGAAAGCCCGCGCACAGCAACGAAGACCCAACGCAGCCATAAATAAATAAATAAAATAAAATAAAATAAAGTGATATAGATCTAATATAATTACGTTATTAAAAAATATATACACCTTAGTGTGTCTAGTTGTGCTGTAACACGGGTGTACTATTTAGAGTTAAAATCTCCCACTCGTTATCAAGTCTATGCATCAGAGAATTTTTTTTTTTGTATGAGACAAAAGTGCAAAGCACGGATGACCTAGTATCATTTGATCAATCATGCCCACTTAATCCAGAAAAGTCTCACTGAGCTAAAGTTACATCCTCTTCCAGCACAAGGAGAAAGAGGCCACCAGAATCGGACGCCAAAGTCACCTGTTACACGACTGTGTCGCGTGAAACACAAGAGGAACAACACTGATATCTCACCACGACTTTCAGTTCATGTAAAACTCCATAACAGAACTGGATTCACATTTTGCTTTTTTTAATACTGAAAAATACTCCACTTACTTTCATTCACTCCCAGTCTTACAGCTTTCACTGAAATAGGCTTTACTGTATAAATATTTAACATCATCCTTGCTCAACTATAGTATACAGTTTTTTAAAAGATGCTGAATGATAAGCAATTCAGTTGAAGTTTCCCACTGACGGGACATAGAGATGTGTGACGAGCAAAGTGGACGTGAGTCAATCAGCAAACATTCATTGTACATCTAGAGCACTCGGCAGGTCAGGGTGCTTCGGAGAAGGCTGCTGGCCTCGCTCCAAGGAGCTCCAGTTATTAGAGGAATCAGGCTTCCCTCTTTGCAACTACTTAGAGTTTTGACACCCTGACCATTTGATCGTGTCAAGCCTTATCTTTCATTTCTTGTCAGTTTTATTTTTCTTCACTCCGTTAATTACATGCAAAAGCACAGCAGCTCACCAAGGCATACTCAACCCAATTCAAAATATGTACCTCCTTGTTGCCATTCTTGGCAACACAGAAGTGAGACCCACTGACAGTAGGTTACACACCTCTGGGAACATGCACAGCTTTTACTAGGGCATCCAGGGTCCTGAGCGATACTGAGCCATTTCTGGGTGTTTAACGTAATGTCAGAAGATGATCTGGGTACTAACAGGCATCATGAGACATCCTGAGATTCTAAAAGAGGCATCTAGTCTTCTCATCTACAGATAGGGAAACTGAGGCCCGGTGAGTTTAACTGGCTTAGCTAAAATCACACATTCAGTGACAAACTGAGTTAGAACGCAATTTTACTGAGTCTCAAAAGGTACTCATTTTATTTATCTAAGTTTTAGAATACCTGTAACAAATAATGTGAGGCAGAACGAAAAAAATATGTGTACACCTACAGTGTGCATAGTATAACATATGTATATAATATGCACTTACATTTGGTTCTATCTCATTTTACCTCCTCTAAATTATTGAGACTTTCACAGCTGTATTTCGAAAAAAACTTTCACAGTTAAACATTTAAGGTCTGTATTGCATACAAAAAAGTCTTGGAAACACCAGCTTCATTTTTGGTGCTGTTTCACATAGATTGTTGTTAACATGCCACGAGCTGTAGACACTTAAAAATACTGTTTAATTTTCTTTAATCCATTTCGTTTTATGGATCTAAAATGGCCATCAGACAATAATACAGCAGTTTCCATAAGGAATAAATTGTTGCTGCTTGACAAAAAACTCTTTTTATGCCAGAAGAGGGAAATATAAAAATGTCTTTTTCATATAATTATATTAAAAAATGTGTTCGTATGTTCTCTCATATTACAGCTGTTAGAATGTTTTTTTATTTTCCTTAAGCCACTGACTTTAGAGCTTTCCTTTTCTTCCCCATTTTTTCCTAATTAATTTCTGTTCAACCAAAGAATTCTTTTCTTTTTTGGCTTCTGCTATCAGAGCAAGGCCTTCATGATATGAGCAAAAGCCCATTTCTGAGCTCTGCTCTTCCAAAAACAGGGGTAGGAAAGATCAAAATATTTCTAAAAAGGGTACTTGCCCATTTAGGTGTTATTCTTCATGTAAGGAGAGTTGACAAGTAATTACTTGCCTGTAAAAACTTTAAATCTTCTGCTACTCAGAGATGGACAGTGCACGTAAACAGAGAAATATAACCTTTAAAAGACAGTCCGAGCTTCACGAACTTGGTCCTACAGGGAATCATCTGCTATTAATCAATTTACTACTATTATCAGAAGATAATAGTCTTGCTTTTGTTTATCATTATGTGTTAAAGTGTTTTAAAAAAAGAACTAGAATGAATTTAGCATATTGTTTTTCTTCAAGAGATTTCTCTTCTTCTATTTTTCTCATATTTATTTTAGACTTTGGTTATACTTGAACCACCCAGAATTAATGAGGTTCCCTTATGTACTTTGCAAAACTTACAGACCATTATTTTTAATCTCTTTTTTTTCTTTTTATGCTTTGAATAACTGCTTTTCTGTTTAAAGAATAAGGGAGGAAAGTCTGTTTAATTAAATAATATAGTCAAACAACTGCTCTTTTTTACACTGCAATTGCTTCACTATTAAAAAAAAATAGGCGAGGCATAAAACTCAACTAATTACATTTGTTAAAGATCTGAGGAAGCAGTGGTATCTCTGCCGATACCTCCTACTCCCACCCTCACACCAACTGCCTGAATATTAGAAAATCGGGAGAAATGAGATGCCTAACCCAAATTATTCAAAAGGGTAGAATTATATACAAATACATATAATATTTATGAGATATATTAGTATATTTCTTACCCAAGCTATTTGAGCTCATACAAACAGACTTTTTTTAAAAAAAAAAACATGTCACTGTCATGAATTGGCAACTCAGTTAAGACAAATGCAGGCATCAGTACCAATCAAGGAGTCAGAAAATTGGCCGTCTTCAGATCTACTCATTCTGTGCATGTAGATGTGGCTTAGCTTTACTCCCCAGTTAAGAATATGTAATAAATGTAACAAGTTCCAGTGAAGTAAGTAATCTGTTATTAAAAACAAACAAAGGAACGTCTGTTATTAAAAACATAAGCTCAGTTTCCTTCAGTATAGATTCAATGGCATTGATCAATAAATATTAGAAATTATGTTTGAAACAGGCAGCTTTTGTAAAAGGAATAATTTAAACAATTATATACTTCAGAAGTGATTACATACTGATTTCATTCAAATATTATCTCTTACACTCATAAATCTACTAACTTTCTCTACCTTTTAAGAGATACTGACAAAAAATTAATATGAGTGTTTCATCTCCCATGGACACACACGCACACACACACACACATAAGCATGGGTGTACAGGCACAGGTAGGAAATTGATCTTCATAATACTTGAGGTCAAACATACCACTTAACAAAGAGAGGTTTTTTCTTTTAATTAATTGCACCATTTTCCCCTTTCAGTTTCCATATATAAAGGAAAGCTTAACTATGTGCTTACGATGATAGTTCAGGCTAGAATCCATTACTTCAATTACCTTACAATGAGCAGAAAAAATCTAATGTTTGGTAAATGTAGCTCTCTTAATAGAAAAGCAGATTTTAAAGGCATGCTCATTTTCAAAAAAGCTGGACACACTACAGTCAGGTTTCTGTATTTTCTATACACAACTGGTATTTCATTTTGAATTACTTGAGCACGTTGCAAAGTGTATATGCACCATAACAAGAGGTCAAGTTTCACTCAGTGAATCGATTCAATACGAGAAGCAGAAATTTCCACAGGGGGAAGGAAATTGCCTGGAAGTCAACGGGCATCATTTTCTTTCAGCTTCCTGCTCTGAGGGCTGGGTCCAAAGGCCTACAGCGCTCTGTGCTGCTCTGACGAACAGAAGGCTTGAAGGGCTGTTAGAGAGAGTACTGATGGAATTATAACTGACTAGCTCTCCGTCTGGTGAGACTACCCAGAAAAGACTAACAACATAGCAATGGCTAAAAAAGGTCTTTGTTGTCTAGGTAAGAATGCAAGTTTTCTTTTTTCCTTTTTGAGTTCTTCACTCCAATGCTAACCTCAAATTCAGAAAAGCCAAAGATTCAGTGTGGCTCACACAGGCTTTGATCAGGTTTCCAATATAGTCTAAATAACAGATCATTGTAAAGAACACGTAAAACAGTTTCTGTTCAGTGATCAGTGTTTGAAAAGAACTCTCTGTTTATGTTATGGTGCCATCAACGTAGAACTTTGCTCAACAGTTGATCAGAAGCCAGCGATGGCACTAAACTTAATGGAAATGAGGAAATAGGTTAGATTGCTTGCGTGACCAAATTGATATAATAAGAGTCAATGACTGGATAAAGAAGATGTGGCACATATATACAATGGAATATTACCCAGCCATAAAAAGGAATGAAATTGAGCTATTTGTAATGAGGTGGATAGACCTAGAGTCTGTCACACAGAGTGAAGTAAGTCAGAAAGAGAGACAAATACCATATGCCAACACATATATATGGAATTTAAGAAAAAACAATGTCATGAAGAACCTAGGGGTAAGACGGGAATAAAGACACAGACCTACTAGAGAACGGACTTGAGGATATGGGGAGGGGGAAGGGTAAGCTGGGACAAAGCGAGAGAAAGGCATGGACATATAAAAAATAAATTAAAAAAAAAAAGAGTCAATGAAATGATTTCAGAACTGATGGAGGATACCCAAGTCATACTGAGAAACTTCCACGGACAGCTTCTGTCCAATTTCCAAAAATCTGTCTAAAATAGGTGGTTTTCATGTGACTGTAACAAAATAATTTTAAATCAAGAAAGAAGGGGCCCATCTTTCCGTTCACAAGACCGTATCATTTCTTCTTTGTGAGGATTAGGCAGGTATTCAGTCTATATTTCCCCCCAAATAAGACCGAGAATACTGAGTTATAGATGACAAATTACAGAAATAGGTTGGCTCTGTTTATTTCGAAAAGGTTTGTTGAAGTTTTAAAAACGCATTTAATGCTTTCAGAAACTAAAAATTTGCATCCAAGCCATAAGACATTCACTCCTTTTCTAAAAAATAATCAGGCATCCCTTTATAGTTGTAGTTATATTTTCAGCATCATCAAATATGTTTTATTAAGTGCTTATGCCTCTTGACACAATGGTCATTTTGAGAGGCCTGCAGCGCTTTCCTATGATTTCATCTTGCTTCTACATCAAAATGTAAACTCCTTAAGGAAAGAAACATCCCGTGTAACCCCCAGGCGCCCAGTACAGCCATGTGCACACCCAATCAAAGGATTTGACTAACCTCTATCCCAGAAATTTCAGTCTTAGAAACCTAGAGATCTATTGGGAATGAACGTAATAGCCTTCTAGTATAGGCTGTTTAAAAATCTTTGTACAAAAATATTCTGCTTGTCTAACGTAAAGCATTCTTGCTGTAATTTCAAACCATTTCTTATAATATTGGACTTTTTGAAGTTGAGGAGTCAAACTGCTGGTCAGCATTTTACAAAATACATAAAACATTTCCTTTGGAATAATAAAATAGAACTACCACTTTCTATATCAAGATTGAGCTTTACATAAATGTAGTAAATTACCTTTTTAGTTTTAATATGGAATATATTTTCAACATTACTAAATTAGATAGTGGAAGAAACTAGACATGCTTGTTTTTTATTCTCCACTAAAGACCAAGTACATTAGGACACCTGAATGAGAAAAAATAGAAAACACACATGTAAAATAAATGCACGTTGCGCTAATACAACATGGTCCAGATAAGGTTTGCTGCCTTTTCAGAAATAACTCCTACAATCTTGGCACACTTCTACTCAGGACAGTTCTGTAAATATGCACATGGTTCAAGACATGGTAAAAATGAAAATGCTGATAAAAAAATGGACATATGTTATCTGGTCTCTCGGTATATTAAAGTTCAGCTGAAATAGCTAGAAAAGAAGGAGGGAAATTATCCTTCCCCGGTCCGTTCTGTATTATTCTTAGAGTCTTCCCTGAGTTCATGGGAGTAGAAATTATGTCTGCCAAAACAGTCGTTGGTTCTGTGACTGCATATTAATGAATTACAATCGAGGTCCTTTCCACAAGCAAGAAATAAGGGTGAAGACCTCTATCTCAATCCTTTTTGAGCATGAAAGCGCTGACTCCTTTAAATAATTGGTTAAAAACAATGCAACACCCTCTAGGTGAGTTTTGTGGTAATTAAGGTAGCTTTCAATATTTCCCAGAAACTTCTAAAATGCAGTTCTCATCTTTGGAAACCTAATTTCACCCTTAATTTTCTGCAACTCCATACCTTTTCAGTTGTTGATACGTTAACTGTTCAAGTCTCATCTAATATTCTCATCAAATTGATGGACATTCCTTTTAATTGGAATAGAGATTCAGTCCTATAAATCATGTTTTAATCATTTGATCCAGTTTTTCCAAATACTACAAAAATTAACCATCCAACTATTTAATTCAAATTGCACAGTATTTTGGCATTTCCTATAGCGATTACTATTATTTCTTCGTTAGTCTCTTGAAGTGAAAACATTTTGGAGAAAACAGGAAGTCCTACATCAGAAGGTAAATTGCTTCTAGTAGGGTTTCAGTTAAACATGTCCAGTTTAGAAATCTGACTGGGCCACTGGTTTCTTTTTTTATCTTAAGCTGGTCATGTAACCCCTCAAAATGTAAATAATGATACTTAAGCAGATGAACAAGCAGGAAGGAAAATCTCTAGACAGATCATAACTAGTAAAAATGAAGATGATAGAGACCACTTTTGCAGTGAATCCTGGTCTGCACGGGAGTAAGAGAACTGCTACAAATTCAAACGAAGTTAACTAAAGGCCGCAACCTCTGGTTTGAAACCCCCAGATGGCTGAAACCAAAGAGCTAGTTTGTCCATTAAGATACCCTGAAATCTAATATTTCAGCATAATGAATCACAGTATATGACTGTGATTTTAAGTTATTCCATTCCGAATCACACTTACTTGATTTCCGTTTATTTTTTTTCCTAATTAGAATAATTTAATGAAAAAGGAACATGTATCCAAGGGTGAGAAGTGATTTGCCCTGGGTCTTCCTCAGCTAATCATAATAGATTTAGTGGTACGTTGGGTTTCAGTTACATTGCTTGTGTGTTCGCAACATGTGGGTACTTTTAAAAAATCAGCGATTTATAATAACAAACCACGTGGGGTGGGTTCTCTTTACACATACAGTCGTACCACCTCATCCTCCCAACAATCCTAGCAGGGAGGCATTTTACCGAGGAGGGGACTGAGGGAGGCTCATAGAAGTTACCTGACTGAGAACACACGCTAATCAATAGTGGAGCTGAGCTTAGAACCCAGGGGGTCTAGGGTCACAGTCAGGCTCCTGGACAGCACTGCTTTAATAGGCAAGTTCATACCGTTGCCATTTGGAAGAACTGGATCACCAAGAGATACATATAATCCTGCCAGTGTAGAAATGCACTGTGCCTGTTCCTGACCCATTTCAAGGGCTTCCCATAACACAGTTTTCTACTAGGGCAACCTAGGGGCCTTCCATTTTTCTAGTTAGTACCTTTCTCCTACCTCCTGGAACTTCTACACCAACACCAAGAAATCTGTCTTCACGTTGTCTGTACTTCATCACCCTGAACTTGTTCTCTCCTTCATACAGGACAAAATTTGATATGTAAAAGTTCAAGCTTAGAAATAAGTGACCAGGAGATATGAGACATAAGTGACCAGGAGCTATTAACATTTTAATAGGGAGTAGTTCATTCATGCAAAATAGGAATGAAATTCTATTGGGATCACTTAGGCATCACAGAATAACAGAAGCGATCCTTGAAGGAAGGGTTTGCCCTTCAAATGTTATCATGTCTAAAAGAACCTGACCTTTATTAGAACCAAGTCTAAAAGTTTCCTACCCTTTTTCATCACTGACCTAGGAGAGTACAACTATCCAGTTGGATAGTACAGTATTTTTCATCAGCAATGATTCCTCAAAAGGAGAAAATGAATTTTACGAACTTAAATTAGGATTTCCTTATATCAGTCAGATAACAGTTTACATGTGATCATACAGACATGGGACCACTGATTTATATTTTAAAGCCAAAGGACATACTACCTATTAAACCCTTAAAAAAATTTTTTTTTACAACCAAATTAAACAAACAAGCAAGACCTCAGCCAAAATCATAACGGGACAGTTACAACTGATTCATTTTTAATGAAATATGACTGGTGATTGATTACGCATTACACTATCTTTTCACACTTGCCAAATGGGATATGAAAGTCAAGCAATGCTGAATATAAATAATCAGACGCAATCTGATACACATCTTGTAAACAGCCTTGAATTTATAAAGCTGATCTACATGTAAATGAAGTAGCCTTTTTAACTGAACCGACCGATTGGCTCTGCTGAAAAAAATCAGTTCACTTTTTTTTTTTTTTTCCTTTAAGTAAATACCTACCACAGGGTCAAATTGCTAGAATTTTATACTCTGGAATTTCCTCCCAGAATATAACATCCTGCTACTGTACATTTTTCTTAACAGGTTTGATTAACTTTATAAAAAGGGGGTCAAATACTGACCACTTTAGGGGTTTGGTATTGATTCCTCGCTAAAACTGGTTTTGTTAAGCTGAGCTCGGTGGCTCCCGCAGAGAAAAAAGAGGAAAACAATTAAAGACTCCCTCAGGAGGCCCCATCTTTCAGCAGAAGATTTGGGGGAACATTCTTTTTCACAACCAGTCACAGTCAAATGCCTCTTAAGGGTGTTACTGAGCCATAGCGCGGCTTTGGTTTTCTATTATTTCCTATTGTTAGGTCCAAGGTTCAAGGGGAATAGTAAAGGAAGACATGAAACAGTCCTGATTAGTTTATGTATATAGACTACTTGATTGCAATTCCAGAACAACTTCTTTCTTTCTTTCAAAATCTTAATTGTCTTGTTGCTTTATTTGGTTACTGGGTTTTGATTGGCTTTAATGTCACAGCTGGTTCATTCATATAGCCATATAGATAAGAAAAAATGAACTCATCGCTGCCAAAAATTTCAAGATTTCATCAAGAAGTCTTCTGAGGCCAGATGATAGCCAGAAATAAAAATAAGAAAGTTAATCAATGAAATAAAATAAAATAAAAATTAATGAATGGATGTGATTTGTGAAGAAGAACAATGAGATATTATTAAAATAAAAGAAAGCTAAATTAAGTGTTCTTTAACAAATGTGGTTCCTAATAAGAATACTGTTAACAAGAAATAAATGACTATTACCCAGAAGCACAACACAGATCACGTACATGTTACACGCATTTACACTGAATAATATTGAACTAAGAAAGGCTTAGATGCTTATTCACATAGAAAGACTTTCTGAAACTTATCCAACTTAAAGAAGTATAAAAAAATGCACTCTTTATAGCATCTAGAGATGCTATAAAGGAAGATGAGATTTAATCACTGCATAAATATATGCTGAAGAAAGATGTCAGAGTAGGATTTCAAAAAGATAGCTAAAGTGTAACAGCAGATAAACATCACATTAACTCTGCTCTTGGGGAAAAACACAGAAGCAAGTAGTGCAAACACACGGGTGAGATTATCATCCTCCATAAATGTGTAACTAAATATCAACATTTTCAAGTTCATTTGGTAAAAGCCAAGGAAAAACAAGCATTAAAATGTTACGAATGAAAATAAACTTCTCAAAGCAGCATTTTCCTAATTCAAAGTTCACATTATTTTAAGAAGAAAATCCTTCATTTTTTTTTTTTCTTTACTCTGAAAGCAGGTTTTATTTAAATTTCTAGTGTGCGTGCAACTGCAACCATTAAGGACTTCAGTCCCCCAAATACTTAAGTAAACACTTAAAACAAGCTGTAATTTAATGAAGTGGATTCCTGCCCATAATACAAAGCTGATTCCATATAACCTTCTGGAGGAAGAACACAAAAGTGGGTTTGAATGTGAGGTCTGAACAAGATGACAAAGGTTAGGGCTTTTTTTACGAAGCTACAAACATATTCAAAACTCATGTCAAAGTCTAAAATTAAAGAAGCATTTCATCCCATAATATTAAATTTGACTTTTGCTGTATTTAAAAAATAAACAATATTTATAAGACAATGATCTTCGTATCTTCATATGAAGAAAACTCTTCATATTTCACACAGCCACGTGCACACACCAAGATGATTTTTGAACTTGAAAGCTGAATCAAAGGATTAAGTAAATGTATTCTGTGCAAAGGACGTGATGGTGTCAGAGCAGAGATTACTTTGAGTTTTGCAATATATATGTTTTGTTGTACTGTTGCGTAAATTATAACGTTTTATAGTATTGAAACGTTTAAAAATAGACACTGATTTTTAAAATTTCCTGTTCTCTTATATATTCTTATAAAGTACCCAGTGTTTATTCTGAAATTGGGATACAGAAGTTGAATCAAGAAATGCCTCGACAGTAGTTTTGTTTTTGTTTTTGTTTTTCATTCCAGCTGTGGAAGAGAGAACTATTTTTAAACGAATTCAATGAAAAAACAACATCGTGCACTGCTGACCCACTCTGGCTTGGTTCATCCTGGCCACACATTCCAAGTGAGTCTACGTGAACAGGCATTATGTAAATAGGCATCGCTAAATAAAAGGCAGCTCTCGTGTATTAATCCAAAGCCCGTGGTGCTCTTAGACAAGCCTGGAGACCATCCCAGACACCTGGCTTTTGAAAGACCACCAAGAGAATAAGTAAAAGGAGTCCTCAAAAGCGTTTCAAAATTAAATCTAACTTAAATACAAGATTTAGATGTGTTTTTGCACAGCAATTTTAAAAGTTTATTTTGGTTATTTACTACAAAAATTCCCACCTTGAAGACACCAAACTGTTCCCCAATCAGTGAACAGTTAAGAACTAAAATCGTGGGAAGGACTCGGGTGAAAACAAATGATTTCACTTCTTGCTCTACAAGATATACGCCAGTTTCCTTCAGTCCAGTGCTGGCTTCTCCTTTTAAATATTTGGAACCGAAAATTTACAGGTATGTATAGATGAAGTACAATAACCACACCACCTGTTTAAGAGGCTGATATAAAGAAATTAACTAGAACAAATTTTAGAATGCTTAATAGGCCCCAGGGTAGAATGCAGAATCATAATGTTAAAACTCAGATACTATAGGAAAATGATTATGAAGCTGTTTTATTTTTTTCCCTAAGAAATAATTAAGTAATGAGTTCACCTTGTTAATTTTTAAAACCATTTAACTAAAATATTCCATAGCTAACGAAATCAGTTCTTCAATTTAGAAGGGAAACACACATACTATGAGAAATCCTAAGGCCTAAAAAAAGAGAATTCCTGAATATGCAAGACATGGATTTTATGGAGAGTTCGTATGTATATTTGTAGGTTCATAGTTTTTGAATTCTATTAAACTCTTCCTTGGGGGACGGCTTCTGTCACATTATTTGAATCACGACAAAAGCCGCAGAAAAGATCAACAGTGCTGGGAAGGTAATGATCTTTCCCTCGCCTCTCAGGAGCTGGCTGTAAAATTTATAAGCAAAGTTCTATCCATGGCCTACATAAATTTTTGGTGAGGCAGTAGAAATTGATGCCATCTATCTAAAAGAGTAAAAGTTGTCAATTTAGGTGTCTGAATGTTCTCAACTGCCTCAAATCTTGGAGACATCTGGGGTTATTAAAGGCACAGAAGCTTAAGTTACGGATGTGCGATGCAATCATCTCTTTTGACTAGGTGATAGGTATTAAATACGGTGCTCTATTTTGTAGGACGTAACAGAGCTACAAAATACCATTCCTGCCCTTGGGGTGCTTAGAATCTACTAGGAAGATACAAACATTCTGCACCCGTGAAACACGGAGTGTCTTAACAGGAGCTAACTCTTATCAGAGCAAAAATTTTATGTCAAAATGTATAAAATAGTGTACAGAAATCTGTAACTTTTGCCCCTAGATTAAATCCTAAGGTTTCTCTTGAGTAGTTTAATTGTGGGCTCATC
The DNA here is from genome assembly GCA_036417435.1 of Inia geoffrensis. Classification (NCBI taxonomy): domain Eukaryota; kingdom Metazoa; phylum Chordata; class Mammalia; order Artiodactyla; family Iniidae; genus Inia; species Inia geoffrensis. The sequence continues at coordinate 36,205,605 of CM070919.1, read as the reverse complement.
TGAACCTCAAAACTTTCAACAAGTTTTTTTTTTTTTTTGTCAATGCAATTTATATAACTTTAAAATCTTAACATAATTTCAAGCTTACAGAAAAGTCGCAAAAGCAGAACAAAAAATTCCTACACACCTTTACCCAAATTGGCTACTTATTAACATTTTGCCCCCTTTGCCTCATTACCAATGTAATCTTATAAACATGATAATGCAGAATAAAATGATTTCATAGCAATAATCAATATTTTTTAAGATGGTTCAAACTCAAGTTAAAGGGAACACCACTTTGCTGCCAGGACCACCAAGTACAAATCTAACCACAGCCTTGAATGGGTAAGCTCACTGGGTTCGTTTCAGTAGTTTTTGAGAGCAGAACAAATGAAAACACGTATGCCAAACATTTGATAATTTAAATGAAAGACAATTCTTTATTTCCATCTTGACTCTAGAGAGTTCCGTAATCACCTCATTTGGGAATTTTCAGGGTGGTGTCATAGCAGAAATTTCCCCCCAAATTGGCTGATGAGCATCGGCTTGATGAATCCAAGGGACCACAGATGGGACAGGGCCTGGGGACACGCTTCTCTGAGCGGCTCTGAGTGGGATGCCGGCTGGCAAGTCCAGGTACAGGTGGGCAGAAGGGTTTGTAAGATATTTTTCAGATTGAGGAAACAAAAGTGTTTGGGACGACTTCATCTGGCTCGAATTTGGATCGTCCTAAGCGCTCATTAAAAAGAATTAAGAATTAAGCTATGATTGTGTCTCAGTGACTTAATCTGATGGTGGCATGGTAACGCCTCACACAAGGTAAAGGGAAGCAAGGAGGCCTTACTGAGCACCACCTGACGGCCAGCACTGGCCACTGGAGGAGCCTCTGGCTTGACCCCAGGGTCTCATCACACAGGCCTCATCTCACTCATCATTGACTCATAGGTCATCTTTTCTTGAAAGTCACTTTAAACCAATCATCTCTAAAATTCTAACATCTCCTCCCACCTCTCTCATCATAAGGCTTGGACAAAATTGGGTATCAAATTTTAAATACTGTGCGAAAAGAGTTCTGCCAACTTTAAAACATTATTTAAATGTCAGTGATTAACAAATAATTGCAACAGCTTCCTTTAGAACTTGTGATTCTAGAAGAATATTCACTTTCAAACCAAGGATATTCTATGTATTAATTTATGTAATACTGCTACTAGTAATTAACACTTCATGAGTGTTAATTATGTATCAGGCGTGATTCTAACGTCTTTACCGGAGTCTCTTAGACTCACTACAAACCTATGAGATTAAGTACTATTATTATCTCCACTTCAAAGACAATGACATTGAACCACAGAGAGTAGGTAATTTGCCCAAAGTCATAAGGCAGTAACATGGTAGAGCCATAATTCAAAAAGGTAGTTTCATTCTGGAGCCCACACTCTTAACCACTATGCTAGACTGCCTCTTAACTGTCATTTATACAATCCTCCATCGTATAAACGTCATCTATTACAGGCTGACTGGAAACCATGCCCTCTGCTAAGCACCGTGTCCTCTGTGTATGAAAACACTGGTCTGACAGTACGCGGACAGAGAATATTTATCCTCTTCCTTTCGTAAGACCTAACTCATCCACTAAAATACCTAGATTCTTCAAGGCACAGTTAGGTTTGATCAAATAAGTCATTCACCACGCAACACAAAATGGTTGAAGCTACCAGAGAGCAATTCACTAATCGTTGGACAGTGGGTCATTTCAACTGTGTACACAAATCCCTACTCCCAGAGCTACTGAGGCATCACCACAGTGTTCCATAAGCACCCATGTGCCCCTACATGCATAAGACATGCAAAAGCATGTTTGGCTTTATTTGGAAGATGATGCAGGACTTTTCAAATGCACTGGCTATTCCTACACTGCCATCAAGAAGACAAGCTGGGCAAACAATCATTTACAGTGGACATATTGCTCTAGCATCGCCCGTCCTCAACCCAGGAGAAAAACTGACAATAACACAGCCGTCAGCTTTCCTGTGCTGTCAGTGTCTCTTTGGCAGAGGATAAAAGTAGGCAGGGATTCTTTAAGTTATTTTCAGACATCTTAAATAGTCCATGGGCCTCTTCATTCTTGTGGTACTTCTGTGCAAGCACGCTGAGGGATTTTTGTCTTGATTTTAGAATTATGCAGGGGAGTAATGGAAAGAATGGCATAAAAAAAAACAGAGTATGAAATATTTCTGTGTTTTCACTAGCATGTAGACATTTTGCCGTTCGCAAATATTTACATTTATATTTCCATTTACATCTATATTTATATTTATATTTGGCAGACCAGAGACCTGAGGTGATAAAGATAAACGAGAAATGTGCCCCAAATGGGAGCATCAGTAACTCAACACAGCACCAAGGCCTGGCCAGCTGCAAACGACATTCTTGAAAAAAAATTGTAGGTTGTGAGGAGTCACTAATAAAATTAATTTCTAACGTGGTAAAAAGATAAGACATGTAGGATCATGTTATCTGCCTTAACATGCACTTCCTGAAACACTGTCACGTGCCACATTCTTCCTGGACAAATGGACTTCTCACACCTTGCAAACCCACAGAATAGACTGCAAGTTCATTAAACTGCTTGCTGTCTTTCAAGAGGTTTTTTTCCCCTACTTACAGATAGTGTGTAACAAATTAAATATCCAACTGAAATAATGAAAATGTCAATACTTGTAATAAAACTTTTCGAAACAAAAAAATTAAAAATTGAAAATGAGTGGAATAAAAATGTTTTTCTTTTTTTTCCCCCCTCCCTTTAGACATTCTTTCAATTAGAAAGGAGACCAAACTTAAATTATAGCTACCAATTAATTTTTCTGCTCTCTGGCACGTGAAATAAGCATCTTTCATTAAATTGGATATTAAAGCTCATTGGTTATACAAGGAACCTCCAGATTAATGGACTAGAGTTCTCCAGTTTCAATTATTTTCTCTATTTCCTAATATCGGTTTAGCTGTCCCCCTTTCCCTGGTGGGGCTTAATCTCTCACTCCTATTGTCCCTAAGTATTTAACTGACTCTTTCCACTACTGTGGGTCACTCAGTTAATCTGATCTTGAGGGTACAACCTCCTTGTTAAAATATGTGCGTGTGTCTGTGTGTGTGTGCATGTGTGTGTGTGTGTGTGTGTGTGTGTGCATGTGTGTGAATTAGTAGTTAAGAAGGCTTTCTTAAGATGAAACCAGCAGCAGCAGAAAACAACAGCAGCAACACAAAAACAGTGCCAGCTAGGAAATGAAAGTGGGCAATTATCCAGAGCTTCTGTTTTGCAGCCATACACACTTACATGTTTCCAGAATCCCAAACGAATGAGGAGAGAAAATAAGGAATCAGTCCTGACTTCATATAAATTAAATTCCTAATAGATGATCTATAAGTTTGCTTTCGTTTACATGAACCTATTATTTTAGGAAACAATTCTTAGTCTTATAGATACTACCCCTAGTATCAAAATTCATTTAATGGATAAAAAGAAATTTCCTGAGACAACAAAGATGGGGTGTCAAGTTAAACTAGATGCCTAGACCATAACCTTTGAGTAAATTGATTTAATTTCTGGGAAAAACAAATTTTTAGTCATCAATTTGCATAAAGCTGGCTTTTTGAATGATGGTTTATGATTTAAGAAAATGTAACTATATTCTTAATATTATACATTATAATAGTCTTAATTTAAAAAATAGCAATTTCACCTATTTGGTACCACCAAAGAAGTAACCCAAAAGTCCACATTTTTAAGGTATGTTAAAAATCTTATCAGTGCTCCAAATACAGCCGAGGAGAACTTAACATAGGAGAGGTATTGGTCTCATATTCCTCCACACATTATTTTTAAACCTCCTATAGATATCCCACTCGTGGTCACCTTCCTTTCACTGTTGAATTTGTGTAACAAGCTGTATATAAGATTTTCCCATATTTTGCATATTCCAGGTCTCCCACTGTGTCCTTGAGTGCACAGGCAAATGGTACTCGTTTCCTCCTGATCAGGCACAAAGGCTCTCGTCCCAACTTTGTTCTTCAGCGTCTTTGCGTATTATCTGTCAGTCTTCCTATTTTGAAGCCGTTGGTCACACCGGCCAGTGTCTATGCACACGGCCTTGACACTTTTCCAAACTCCATGAACGTGACTTCCATTCCCAGGACTGGCTCCTGATCATTTTATTGCTCCCGTATCGAAGATTTTGCTAAATTGTAGTTCTTAGACCCTCCCTCTTCCATCTCTTTCCAGAGACACATTTATTCTCAGGGTTTAACTAAGACATATTTTGAAATGCGTATCACCAAACATTTTGATGTATCTTCCCTAAACTCTTGTCATGAATCCTCAAATCCTACCGGATTTTCACTGAGCCACTGTCACCTTCCATGTAGGACAGCCGTAGCCAGCTTGGTCCTGACACTGCAGTGTTGTTCCTTAGGTGCCGAATCCTCATGTCTCAGTGCATCATAAACATTTGTTGACTAAACGAGTTTTAAAAACCGCTTGCCATTTTCCACTCTCACTTGACAGAACCACGAGAGTTAGAGAGTCAGGGTGGAAACAGAAACGGCATTGATTCTCATGACCCAGGAAAAAACTGTCTTCTCTGGAGAGTCTTCTCTGGATTCTCCTTTACATTCATATTCACGTGGTCACAAAGTCTAGCCGACCCTTTGTGCTTATTCACATCGGTTCGTGGAACTGAATTTTAAAATTACTCCACATCAGGCACACCCATTTCATAATATCACAGGAAGGATTCTCTAAGTTCTGGCGTGGCTCATGTAAAATACTCACTGAAACACTCGAGTTATTACTTGGAGTCTGGACTCTGCTGATATATCTTATTACACAAGGTCTTTACCACCCTGCATGTTTCTGGACGGCAGTATCCACCAAGGCATTCCATTTCTCACTGTTCTTAACATGGGTCTTTGCATATAGTAGGACTCAACCAGTAACTCACTGAATTTATGAAAAGATAATTTAAAATTTACCCAGTAACTTTATGACTATAGCTTTTCAGGCTTTTTGGGCGCTCTGATTGACAGTGCCCAAAGTAATCAATAAAAACATTTTGGACACCGGGTTGTTTCCCAATATAAATTAGTATATGGATCACTGATTTATTAAGCATTATCCTGTGTTTTGGGTTCCACAGCCAGAGAACCAAGGAAGTCAAATTTCTGTGAGGTTGATTATCAAACTAAGCATGGATAGTAACTCCACTGAGAAATTGCCTCAAGCAGCAATCCAACTTCATCTTTTGTTAAATCTCTCTCACTCGGCACCTGATTACATAGTATTTTGTATTGCTAATCTTTTTAAAAATTTTATTTATTTATTATTTATTTATTTATTTTTGTCTGCGTTGGGCCTTCGTTTCTGCGCGAGGGCTCTCTCCAGTTGTGGCAAGCGGGGGCCACTCTTCATCGCGGTGCGCGGGCCTCTCACTATCGCGGCCTCTCTTGTTGCAGAGCACAGGCTCCAGACGCGCAGGCTCAGCAGCTGTGGCTCACGGTTGTGGCCTAGTTGCTCCGCGGCATGTGGGATCTTCCCAGACCAGGGCTCGAACCCGTGTTCGTGTCCCCTGCATCGGCAGGTGGACTCTCAACCACTGCGCCACCGGGGAAGCCCTGTATTGCTAACCTTAATGGGCATGTCTTGTCTCACGTTGAAGACTGTCCACTGATTGGAGGGGTGCCCTCTTAACATTCTTTCCATCCCCCCCTCAGTTCTATGCCGTGTTCCTACTAGGTCTGCCTTAAATACTTCTTGTACAAAGACTCAGCATTAATGCCACAAGAACATGTGTTCATAGAAATTCAACATAAAAAAATATAAAATCAAATTTCAAAAAACTGAAGTGATATCCTATGTAAAACATGTGTACATCACAATGGACATTTTGCAAAGGTCTGAATAAATATTTATAATGGTGTACTGTAAAAGCCAATTTAGATGTCTCCGTTAATAATTTTTAATTATGTCGGTTCATGAATATTTTACTTCAAATCACTTCTTTCTCCTTGCCAAATGGAAATGATCATAAGACCTCTTTTGAAGTCAAAATAGACCCTTTACTAATAAAGTAGAAAGAAGAGGAAAAAATACTATCAAAGAAATAAAAAATTTCTTTTCCATACACTTGTAGTAAACCTAAGTTCTGCCTATAAAAATCAGTTAATAAGCTATGAAAATTCATTTAAAACTATTTAATAGCCTTGTGATACCAACTCACCCACTTTTACTAAGATGGCATTCTTCACAGTACACACTATTTATTGAACTTTTCATTTTTAACCTAAACATTTTAAAGTCAGACAGATAAATGATGAGACACATGATCTTTGATGTGGAAAACACACTCAGTACTGAACTGTGTTGTGGATTACAACAGATTTATCTGGGTCATAAATTTTAAGTTAAAAGTAACAATAAATTTGCGGAAAGTAAAAAGGCTTTTAAACATCATTTAAAAAATGGACATGAGACAGTACTTGGATCCTATACAAAAATATAGTGTTCCTATTAGAGAAAGCGATTGAAGAAAGTAGGAAAATGGCAGAAGTAAATATTACTGGCCCCCAATTTAGGCTTTGACACAGAGAAATTAAATATAATACTATCTAAGTATCTCAGGGAGACACTGCATTTTGTAGTTTATTAAACTTACTACTTTAAAAGGTTTGTGAAGGTTTATTTAAAGAGTGCATTTTCGCACAATTGTTTTGTCCACCGAAAACTACTTTGTATCCTGTTGAAAGTAGGCAATACTTACATGTAAAATTTGGGAACACTTGTCAGAGCTCAATAAATTAAAGGTAATTTTCAAGCTTATTAATAAAATTTCCTTGGTTTGTAAAGACTGACGATCATAATACTATAGTTTTTACATGAATAACATTAAATTCTGTCATGCAACATTACAGATAATACATTTTTAAAAGTAAGAAACATCAAAAGTCCCACTAGGTTGCTTTACGTTTAATAAGAAAAAACTCACTTTAAAATGTTTTACGTACTAGCTCAGCAGGACACACGTACATCATCACTGAAATTTTACGTTGTCACTTAACATTTTCCGTAATTTGTCTAATGAAATTAGCTAATGTGTTTTTATTATTGCTATTTCTGTTATAAATCTTACAGAGATTTTTTTTTCTTAACTTGGAAAAAGATCAAAGTGCTTGTAGATTTCAGATTGCTATTAGATGTAATTATTATACACTAAACTAATTACCACTAAACCAAAACCTGACTTACAACGAATTAAATTTTATTACATCAACACAGAGCATAGACTTTCAATTTAACACAGGGCGCAACTATAAACACGAGTCCATCAGCCTGGATATTTATTTCAAGTAAAACATCTAGGTCAGATTTATAAAGTTTGAACTTGGCAGGGTTTGTAGACTAACTTGTCAGTTTCACAAATCTACTAATTTGCCGACTTCTAAGAACAGAGAAAGGGGCTACTTGCAAAGTGAACGTACTGCCTCATTGCCAAATACTTCCTATCGCAGCCAAACGCGTATCGTGAAAAGGTTACTACGTAACGGGAAAAATCGGGGAACGCCAAAAAGAAATGCTTCCCATCGTAGCCAAACGCGTATCGTGAAAAGGTTACTACGTAACGGGAAAAATCGGGGAACGCCAAAAAGAAATACTTCCCATCGTAGCCAAACGCGTATCGTGAAAAGGTTACTACGTAACGGGAAAAATCAGGGAACGCCAAAAAGAAGTACTTCCCATCGTAGCCAAACGCGTATTGTGAAAAGGTTACTACGTAATGGGAAAAATCAGGAAACGCCCCAAAGAAATACTTCCCATCGCAGCTAAATGCGTATTGTATAAAGATTACTACGTAACGGGAAGAATCAGGGAATGCCAAAAAGAAATAATTTAAGTTCGGCCATGCGTTTTATTTGTGACTTCACTTTTTCTGAGATTACTGACATACACCACTGCTGAGTCTTGGTTTCTTTTCAGTAAAATGGAAATAAGAAAAACATGCATGCTATCTTAGAGGAATGAAAGTAGCATGAAATGCAGACTCTTTAGCTGAGTACCCATTTGTTTACTGTTTAAGGAACCAATGCAGATTCAAGTGCAACATCAACTGTAATCCAGTGTTCATCTCAAAATAGTGGATACGGAATCTCCATTCATTTTTCAAGAAACTACATTTAAATTTGTCACTCACAACAATTGGAAAGTATAAGAGATTCACTTGATAAACTTTAATTTTATAAAAAAGAAATGTTTACTTTCTACCAGATGGTAAGATTAAATTACATAAACACTGTCGGCAAGTTGAATCCTCAGATGTATTCATTCCCACCACAGAAGCTACAAAACCTGCCTATAATTTTGTAACTGATGTTTAGAAACAGCTGTAGCTGACATAATTACATCTTATATACGTCAGCTTTAAAGGATTAAATATTTTTACCCCGCAACGGAGAGGTCTTTTGCTGCTAAGAAGCCTAGAGTAAATTACACCAGAAGAGATTATTCCACTAGAGTTATCTCACACCAGATATTTGGTAAACAAGAAGCTCCAGAATCCTAAGTTTTTTCATAATTACTGGAAATTCCGTTTGATTTGGGCAAAAGAAAGATTTTAAATGTACAGCACTTTCTGATAATAAATGTAAGATAAATTCTCCTCTAAAGACACTCACATATATCTTCATTAATATTTTAGGTGGTAGTAAATTATACATTTTTTTCTTCATAGGAATTCAGTTTGTCTCAAGAGACTCCCCCCCCCCCCCCGCCCCGGTTTAGATTTGCACTTCAGTTTTTGGTAGGGTCAGTGTATCTTCTATTAAGAGTTTAAAATGATCTTTACAATAAATGTATAAAACCCACGGTAGAATAGGCAGGGTCTTCTGAAATGCTACACTGCGAATTTTGTATTCAGTTAATCTACCTGAGGGAACACAATTAACCAACCTAACTAGCTAGACTTCAGGCTTCAGCCACTTGATTTATGAATTAATCTAACCTAATTAATTTTCAAGAAGCATTGATTAATGGCAGTCAAACGTACAGATCTTTGGAGATGAAATCCATCAACATGAAAGTATGTGTATATATATATATATATATATATATATACTTATATATATATAAATGTGTGTATATGTGTGCATACTTATATATATACTATATATAGCATATATATATTTGTATATACAAAGCATGTATATATACATATGTACATATATACACACATTTATATATTTTGTATGTTACATATATAAACATACACATATTTTCTCCCATATAATTCTCATTTTTAAACCTTAATCACTGTGGACTGTATGAATAATTTTTAAGCCTGTGAATACAAATGTTCTAAAAAAATTAGACAAATATAATAAATAATTATACATAGTGTGTTCTTTTCTCAGAACGTATAATAAACGAAAACTGGTCCACACAAATGCAAAGGTAAAATCGGATGACTGATCAAGGAGAGATATCAGCTTAGAGAAGAAAATCCAACACAAATTCCCCAAATTAGAGCAAAAGCTCTTACACACATAATTTGTGTTACATTTAAAGCTACATCTTAAACTTGTACGTACAGCATATTGCCTTTATGGAGATGACTTTTTTTTTGCGGGGGAGGCGGGGGCAGGGCGGTGGTTAATCACAACAATATAGTCACAGCAGAGACTTTTACAAATAACGAAGGAGAACAGTAAGATGATGAGGTGGTTACTTTCATGTCCAGCTTCCGCATCTAGTCTCTTTCATTTATAATTACATATAACTCACCTAGCTCTGAGAGGTATAAAGCATGATGGAAATTCAAGCTTGTGCTTTTTACTAAAAATCATTATAATATTATCCAAATTTAATGCACTGATTGATAGCCTATATCATAAAACAAGTGTAGCTCTACAAGGGAAGTAATAAGTCATTTCTTTGAAAGATACACGTAAGCACAAGAAGTCTTTTGTCCTCCGTGTGTCACTCCCATTCTTTATCAAATTCTACCGCTGTGATATACTTCCTGGATCTAATTATACATTTAGATTGTGAATTAGCATAATCAATAGAGTGAGGTGAGCTATTTAACAGAGAAATGAAGTTAAGCTCTTATTTTACACAAGACAAACTATTCGTTTCAACTTTCTCTTATTCATTCAACTTTCTCCTAATTATGTGAAATTTATACTTCTAAGCATAATTGGATGAAACAAACTTTTTGTAGTTTTCAAGAGGAAAGAAGGCATCCTTTCTGATAAATGTCTTCATTTTGTGCTACCAGATGTCTCTGTGTATCCTCTCATGCTTTCTGATTTTATTTTTATCAGTGTGAGAACAGTGAAAATGCCAGCCATTGCAGTCAGTCAGCTTGAGCCCCAATAAAGATTACATAGTGAGATGTTATCTTGGTGGTTTCACATAAATACTGAACTTGAAGTCCACCTGGCTCCTTGGGATCCACAGCTAAGCACAGAGAGCACCCCCAAACCCACATTTGATTAGCTCCATTTTATAGATAACTCATTTTAATAATCCCATTTGAAAATCCAACACAGAATGTCATACACCAAACCAACTTAGTTCTAAACATAACTTGCCTCTTCTCTCTACCTTTACGACGTTCTAAGTCTTAAAGAAACTAGAATTTAGCAATTACAATAATGATACCTGTGTAAACATTGGTTTTTTTTTTTTTTTTTTTTTTTTTTTTTTAAAGGGCAGCAGGAATTGGGTTAGAAATAAATTTCAAAGTCCATCATAAAACTACTCAAAATATTACTTCCATGCTCTGGGCACTTTTGCTAACTGTTTTGTGGTTTGGGGGGTGAATTGCCACAGATTCCCCTGGAAGCTGCAAAATGATGGCAAAATCGGCTCCAGGGGATGATGCCCCTAAAAAGGCTGTTTCGAGATTCATCCGTGCTGAATGGCTGCAACTCTTGAGGTCTCTTCCCTCTGCCTTGGGTTCTAACATTAGCGCCGAAGCCCAAAAGAACGACTTTAGGAAAAGGTGCTGCGACATTATCTGCTTTTTAGTTTCCCGTGGAAAGTTGCAGCTGAGCCTGAAGAAAGTATGTTTTAAAAACCTGCTATTTTATTACGCCTGTGGGAGAACACCCTTGCAAAACAGCGGCGTTAAATATGGGATCTTTACTAAGGGGTCAGCGGAGTTACCGGGTTAATGACTGTCTGCATACGTGTCAGAATCTGCCTTTCCACCTACCCCTGCCTCACCCACAAAGGATGAGTGAGAGAGGACTCACTCAGCCTGCTTTTAGGTTTCTCTTCACTTTGCTGCACACTACAAGCACCGAATAGAGTAGAGCAGCTGCATGAATGTTTCCAAAAGCTCTCAGAGACCCTGCTGGAAAGCTGGTGTCCTAAGCAGTACAAGGAGACATCTGCTTAGCCTGCTCCTCCCAGCTGAGCACGGAACACGTGTGTCTGGACCTCATTTGACCACGCGACTCAGGGCAGCTCAGCAGAGGGTCAGGAATCAGCTGGAATAGGTAAGAAAATTTGCTAGTACATCCGGCCACAAAGGCAGCCACAAATCACAGATTAGTTTATAAAGACTGATCTTGCTTATGAATCCTAAGTCTGCAAAGTGACAGGTGAACATGGGTCAAATAAAACCAAATTATAAAGTAACTTCTCCGGCATCAGAAGCTTCCTAAATATAAGGCATAATCTCGGCTCCGATGGATGTTACAACGTAGGAAGGGAAATCCTAAAATAAATAATAAGTCTTGACCATTTAATTGCTCCACTACACTTACCAAGTCCTAAGAAAAAGTGAGAGATCCATGTTTCCCTGGAGGAGACGGTGTTTGAGATGAGGCTTAAAGATTGATTAGATTTAAATGAATGGTTTCTCAGTCCTGACTGTGCTTTAGAGACACCTGGGAAACTCTTTTAAACTTTACTGATTACGACCATGTCCTGACTCCAGGGATTCGGATTCATCAGTCTGGGGTGAAATCCCGGCGCTGGTTTTTTGTGAGAACTCCCTAGGTGATTCTAAGGTGTAGTTATGGTTGAAAAGTACTGAATAAACAGAAGGTAGATGGGAATGTTCCAATTTCCAAAATGAGGAAGAATAAAAATTGTGAAAAAAAAAAGCAGGCTCCCCCTTAAGATGGTTAAAAGTCTTTTGGGGGGAAAAGAGTACAGAGACTCTAGAACTAGCAGTGTGAAGTCAGGTTTTAGAATCCTGAGTCTTTCATTCGTTTATCGTTTAACCAGTAGGTGTTCACCAAGGACTATGTATAAGGTGCTATATCATGTTATTGGTAAAACAAAGGGAAGCAACAATACTAGCAAGGTCCCCGGCTTTATGGGCTTCACAATGAAGTGGAAATGAAAGACATAATAAGGGGGTTTGTGTTATGTGTTGTTTTAAACAAGGGATGATAGCATCCTTTCTGCATACTTAAAAGAGCCCTCTGGCTGTGATGTGCAGAGAAAGATGGACGGGGATCCAGACTGACTGCCATGGACCAGTCAGGACACCCCTGAAGGGCTCCCACCCAGATGCCACAGGACCTCGGATTAGCATGGCAGCAGTGGGGACGAAAGCAGCATACGGTTTCATGAGATATTTAGAAAGTCAAATAAAAATAAACTAGACACTGCGATGAACCGGGTATAGGGAGTGCAAGGAAGGAAGTGGCCAAGGATTGGTCAAGGTTTCTGGCTTGATAACTAGGTGGACAGTCCTGTCATTCCCCGAGTTCGGGGCCAATGGGAGAGGCTGAGGTTTTCAGGGAAAGACCTCACGTTCAGATCTCACGTTAGTTCTAGGAGCATTTGGGACACCCAAGAGCTTATGTCAGATGGTTCCTTCCGTGTGCCCAGCACGACCATAGGGAGGACATGTGGGCCCAGCACTACCCCCATTTATGCTCTTTGCGCTGGTATCTTACACTTCCCTGCCCATTTTCGCTCTCAAATTAGCCATGCTTGGATGACAGATTATAAGGCCCCCCTAGATACCTAGATCCTCGGCTAGGAGCCATTCTGAGTGCAATCTTTGTGAACTGTCTACTCACGGATGAGCAGTGAAACCACGGGAGGCAATGATATCATGGTGGTTGGAAGAGCGGACACAATGCGAAAGTAGGTCTAAGGGCTAGTTTCTGAGGACCTCCAGTATTCGCAGGCCAACTAGAAGAGACCAAGACACTAATGCCGCAGAGGGGTAGCTAAGACGCAGGGAGAGGTATGAGGAGGTGTCACAGGGCAAAGCGAAGCCAGCCCTTCACGGAGGATGACGCTGAGGTCAAGTGCAAGGATGACTACAAAGTACGCATGGCTATAGCTACATCCCAGCCTTGCTTTTGTCCCGTTTGAAAATAAGGCGCTTCCCGTCTATGACCTTTACACTCCTTCCTATAGTTAGAGCCCTTTCATTCTAAAAAACTGAAAGTGCAGAATGAGGTAAATGATAAATAGTTCTACAAATACTATACTATGGGAGCAGAGAGAGACGAACCATTAATTCTCTGAGAGCCAAAGAACAAGTTCACAGAGAATATTTAACTGGTACCTACAGGAGGGGGAAGCCTCGCCCTGTGCTTGGGGAAACGGGAAGTTGGTCTGTGTGCAGCACGCTGCGCACCAGGGACCTACTGGCAGCCGGGGTCAGCAGAGTCCTGGCCAGACCGTGAAGAATACACCCCGAGGACCACACTGAGAAGTCTGGCACATGGCGCGGAGCGGCTGGGCCCGTGAGCCATGGCCGCTGAGCCTGCGCGTCCGGAGCCTGTGCTCCGCAACGGGAGAGGCCACAACAGTGAGAGGCCCGCGTACCGCAAAAAAAAAAAAAAAAAAAAATGATGGAGTTGAGGTGCCATCGAGCTAACCCCACCCTCCATGTTCCTCTCTTCCTTGCATTCCTATGGCTTATAGAGCTTGTGCTCCCTCTTCCTTCCGACCGAATACCGCTCTATGTTGTTCGTACTACTGTCTAATTATTACATGTTCCTTTGGGACTCCTAAGATATACCACTTCCGAATTTTTGCGCCCCTTTCTCACAGAGCCTAAACCAATGCTGGACTCATAACAGATGCTTAATAAATGATAACTTGATGAAGACATTGGAGCTGAAAAAGGTCACAAGGGGCACCTTCCACTGGAGCCAACTAACACTTCACAGGCAAATGTTTATAGTTTTCTCATCAGCAAACATTAAGCAATCCGATGGGCTAACAGGTTAGTGAATATGTTTTGTGCCATATGTTTTTCAAAGAAACAAACAACATACAATATATCCAAATGCTAAGTAATTCTGTTAATGAAATAGAAACATATTGTTACCGTGTTCAAGTTCGTTTCCTAATTATTTCTACTTAACATATCAATATATTTTAAATATACGTTATAAACTTGGGCACCAAATTTCCACGAAAAATCTCCTGGAATCTTTAAAGTACTGTGATTTAAATAGTATGTACTTAGGTCATTCCAACAATAATGTGAAAAAAGGGATCATACATTTTCATTTAAAAAATTGAACGAGAATGTACTTAAAATGCTGACCCTGTTAAGACAGGGTTTTGTTTGTTTGTTTCCATAAAATATCCTAGTCGTCTGCCATCATTAGGGGATGTGAATTTGGGTAAATTTTAAAGATGAATCTTACGTTCCTTGAAATAGCAAAAATCTTTTCACCTGTTTCATATAAATATCTGTAAACTGTGCCACACGCATTTGCCCCCTTTTCTTCTCTAAGTGATTCCGGACCCTCACGGTGAGTGCTGACTGCTCTCATTGGCACTGTGTATGTCGCTCCCTGGGTAAGACGTGGCACGCTGTCACTTTTCTGGGTATCCACGGGCCAAAGCCCTCTCCTTAAACGTACCACTTCTCGTCGGTAACTTGTCACATCAGAGAATCAACGCCATTAAGAGTTATTCATGAATTCAAAGTAGGATTCTAGGGAACAGCCCTAGTCAAGAAAAGCTGCCCCGTGACTGCTGTTTCGTTATTCTTACTTAATTCAGAGCTAATGAGGCAGCAGTCTGTCCGCTGGAGAAGCGCAGCGTCCTCTCCTGAGACACACACACGCTCACACCTGTTATTCATGGCCAACGACATACCTGATGCTACGTGAGCCCTCTCCATGCTTTGTCTCACTTCATCCTCACAACCAGCCTGCACATGGATATGTTACTAGCAACTCAGCTTTATGAAGCTTAAAGTAACCAAGAGGCACAGTTGGGACTTGAATTTTGGTCTCCAAATCTGACTTCAAAACCTACACGAAGCCATCCTAGTGAGCGTGATGTTCCCTCTAAGATGCTACCAACAACCACTGCAGTGACTGAACTCACCACCACCCAGCACGAGAGCGTGCAGGGCACCTGCCAGGCGCCTGCTGACGACACTGCCACCAGCCCTTAGTGCCAACCTGTAGCTCAGATGAGGACACGTAGCTCAGGGTTGGAGGCGCTGTATCCAGGGTCACACAGCAGATGAATGACAGACGCAGGACCTGAGCGACCTCTCTAGTGCCAGAGCCCAACTCAGAAACCACAAAACAATGAAAAACACTGAGCCCCAGGAATCTCAAGTGTTCTCTTTATTCCGGGAAGGCCGTGGGTAAGACCTAATCCGATACGTCACGTTTAACTCCGGACTTTCCTTTTCTATAGGATTTAGCATCTGGATTCAGACAATATTCAAATTCAATGTAAAAGAAAGAAAAAACTACACTAGCCATAGCTCGCTCCTGGACTATCCCTCCAAAGTACAGGTGTGTTAAGAGTGTCAAGACCTAGTATCGACTATTCAGTCCCTGATGGGAAGAGGACAGACTGAGGAGAGAGGGCTGTGACGTGGCCCTTGAAAGGCCCAAAGCCTAGAGGCTCCTGTCACTTAGCCCTTTGCTGCCTTGGCACGAAGAACGCTTCCAGAAGGCTTGCTGGCAGCCCGGGTTTCTGTTTTACAGCAGGAAAAAGTGTACTGCAAACTGAAAACATTTTCTTCTCCAAAATGGGGAGAAGAGGATGACATTTAAGATAATCCACAATCTGGACCCAAGCTCTCTCTCCACACTCATGGCAGATTTCTCCATGGGAGGATCCTCTGCTCACTCGTGGCCTCCCCAAATACATATGCAAAGCTCTGCCTCTACATCACAGGTTGCAAAACGGTGGCCCAACTGTCAAACCCAGCCGGCAGTCGTGTTGTGTTTTATCTGTGTGTTTTGTGGCTTTTTTCTTTTCTTTCTTTTTTGTTTAAATGAGCCAACATTCAAAAATCTAGAGATTGCATATAATTCATATTCTGGCATTTCGTGAAAAATCTCACCACCTGGCAACACTGTTTCGCCTCCACACGGCAGGGATGAGTCTAGAGGTGCGACGGGGTGTCCCCTTTCGGATGAAGCCTGTGCCCTGCAGTGCAGAGTCCGTCACCCCGTGCGTCTATGACTCTTGAGGCTGTGTCAATACCATTTATTATCAAACTTGCTCCATTGTTTTTCTCATACTGAGGAAACATTTCTCTGTCCCTGTGTCTCTTTCGAAAAGTGGGAAAAATGAAAGACAAAGAGAACTACACACCTTGAAGGGATACGAGAGAGCACGTATTGGTGGAGACGTGAGAAGGTGATACGCAAATAACCGGGTCAATTTCTTTCATCGAGGGTACCTGCCGGCGCTGTGGTCACCTGTTCATGAATTCATTCCGGTTTGTCGTCCTGGATCTCTCTGTTGCTATTCTCGTTCCCTCTCCTGAAGTCCCCTGACCTCTGTACCTCAACTCCTGTCTTTTTCCAGAGATCTACAGGCTACAGCCGTGTTTACTGTTCTCATCTCAATGCTGACACCTCTTTGCTGGCACTATATGTTTCACATGAATCACAGGTAATCTGAAAATAACAGGATCAAGCACTTTCAGGACTCGAGTGGTCCGGGATGACGATGACCTGAGTTTAGAGGCCACAAGCCTTTGGAGAAAGGGGCTATTCGCCAGTGAGGACACTTGACACTGATGTGGAGTGAGGGGAGATTTCAATCCTGTATCAATTATTTACTGACGGCTTCCTCAGGGGCGGGCACTGTGCTCCAAGCTGCGGCTGTGCTGAGCCCAAGAGAGGGGATGGTCTCCTCCTTCCCAGGGTTGGTGTGGGCAAGTGCGCAACAGTTTGCCAAGTTATTACACAGGGAAGGAGGCAGATGGTCAACCTCTGCTGTTCCCAGGTCACTGGCTTCCAAAGCCCCCCCCTTTGGGGGCGTCAATGGCCACGCGCACGTGGGCTGGGGAAGAAGGCGTGCGTTCTGATCCACTCGTCTGCCTAGCCCTTTCATC
Organism: Inia geoffrensis; assembly: GCA_036417435.1. Classification (NCBI taxonomy): domain Eukaryota; kingdom Metazoa; phylum Chordata; class Mammalia; order Artiodactyla; family Iniidae; genus Inia; species Inia geoffrensis. The sequence goes on along the minus strand of CM070919.1, from coordinate 36,188,263 downwards.
ACTTGTGAGCCCCTTGGCACTCCCAGTGTTTGTTAGCAATGGGACATTGGAAAGGGCCTCCCCAGGTCCTTTCCAGTGTCCCACAGAGTTTCGAGCACCGTTGAGGTCCGTATGGTGTTTCCAATGCTTGAAACTCTAGTTTTGGTACTCCCTTCAGTTGTCTGGCATTTAAAGATTCATGGGCTATTAGCACCCAATCTGACCAAAGTAGTAATCCTTCCAACACTTCCTTTGGCTTTCTTAACAAACTTTAATGACTGTCGGTTTTCTTTTATGTCATGTTCAACCAGAAGAGAAAACTTCCTGTGGGTCTGAGATCGTGTCTTTTGTCCTTTAATCTTCCCCAGAGCACAATCACTTGGACACAGAACAATGGCAAAACACATGGGGTTTGATTTAAATGAACTGGGAATGGGAAAATGCCTCTGTGAATCAGGTGCACACCAAAAGTAAAGAGAGACATTCATAGCAAGGCAGAGCGCTGTGGCATTTATATAGCCTCGCAATTTTTATAGGCATGACTGCAGTGGCTCATTATTAATTATTTCTAATATATTAAATATAAAAGGGGAAATTGTTAAAGTTTTGAGTGGTAAACGGAACACTTCTTCCCCTGAACAACTCTCAACAGCTCCCCTGAAAGTAAACTAAATATGAAACTAAGCATTGCTTGTATTTTGGCCTTACGGTCTGAATACCTTTTCCCACATTCAGGACCCTTACATGAAAAGCAGCAGAAGGATGACGTGCTACTTACGGCGTCTTTCTTCTCTAAAAGAAGCCTGATTTACCAACCCCTCGGCCTGCCCTACTGGTACTCCAAAGAATTTTCACCAGGCAACACATATTCTCTATAATCTCAAGCAAGAAGGAAACAAAAATCATTGTGTTTATAGGCAACATCTTTGTGAATACTGAACTCAATAATTTCCTACACTTTTCTAATCCCAGAAAGTACCTTTACGTATTCCTAGAGTTCAGGCAGTCCTACTGGGCACAGAGACGGGAGAAAATTCTGATATTATAAAAGAGAGAGATTACAAATAAAGACAGGCTGTCCTCAAAAGGTGATAAATTTAACATGACTTAAGGCTATAGATAGCTAGAGTTTCCAGTTTTGTTCTATAAACAATATTAATGCAAGCAAATATGTTGAATTTTCTCCAAAAAGTACTCTAATTTCGACGGGGTTAAATCACTGTACATTTGTTAAGCGCCCATGTGACATCAATCATTCTCCAACTTGGCACATCAAAATAAATGCACGAGGCTAATCAATTTCTCTCTACAATGTCGTATTTTAATGGGTTTTTAAAAAGTGAAAAAAACTATCTTGTTTTGTTTAAATTGTGACCATCACTTTAGAAAATTGACCCATGGAAATGCGTAACCACTTGATTCAGTGGTGCTTAACTCCATAAAAATGTACTTGTTCTGAAGAAATTATTAAATTTTCAGTGATTTTTATTGCTCAGTATCAGTGAAGCCTGAAGTTTTGTTGTGTTTTAATCCTTGCAATTCTTCCTAATAACCACTGACATAATGATTTGAAAACAAACAGAATCATCCATGGACCTACACACAGCACAGTCCTACTCTCCTTCAACCTTCTTTTATCCACATTTATAGGAACTTAGGTGCACAAAACACATGTATTTGTAATCACATTGGCAAAAAAAAAAAAAATCCTCAAACAGCTGTGGAGACAGCGAACACTGGAATCTGATACTGGCTTAGAATAATGAAGAAAGGGATTGTCAGGGTTCGGCTACAGAGCTGATGAAAGACAGAAAGAAAACCTGCTCTTTAAAATCCTTAATCTGTACTACTTTATACGCAAAATTAAAACAGAAATACTCTAAGAATTGGAAATGGTAAACGTGATGACCCTTTTTCAACCAGGCTATTATTTCAAAAATGTATTAAACCTGTGTCTCACTGATAATAAACTGGAAATTTGGACAATATTTACATAAAATATTCTAATTAATTCTTATTTAAATTCTTCTTCCCTAAAAATCTTAGAAAGTAACTGAAACTTGGTTACCTCTTGCTAGCTTCTAGGTAGTATTTATTTTTTAACATCATATTTATGCCAATTAAAAAAGTCTAGAATCCTTTACAAAGGCCTGAATTATCAACTGTCATATTAAAGTGATCATAAAAGATAATTTTTAAAGTAGTTTCCTTATAAATACTTTCAATTTAATGTTTAAAAATGGAAAATATTTTGAGAGTCATGTATCTTTCCGAACGGACATATATATTTATTTTTACGTAAAATCTTAAGAGGATGATGAGTCAGCACAGGAATATGAACATTATAAAGTCATCTTCTGACATTTGTAAAGTATGCTTCAATGAATAAGTACAGAAAAACCAGAATTACTTTAACTGTTAACAAAAAGTACCTACTTCCTCACTTTGCAATTTTTATAGTAAGCTTTGCTACTCTTTTTAAACTTTTAGAAGCTAGAAGTGTCAGAAATAAGAAGCCATTTATTAAGGTAAATTAATTGTCCTAATTAATCGTACTTCTTTGGGTGGCATCACTTGTGTTTTACAATGAAAATGTCTTAATTGACCAATATTTGGTATTTGATTCTTGAACGGGATGAACTGGTCTTCTATTTGATTTACATTGACTAAGTAAAAACTGATATGAATATAAATACAATTAATTGTCCCACCTGACCACTCAATTTAATGTATTTTTTTGACCAAAAAAGGTCTCCTTTGAACGTGACACCCTTCTCTCACAATTATATTTAGAATTGTTCATTCTAAATGGGAATATAATAAAATAACGGAATAACCCTTTTAAAAAAAATCCCTGACAAAAACATGCTCACTTTTACATACACAGAGAAAATTAACTAACCTTCATAATACGTGATGGCTTCATTTTCACATGCTTTACTTTCTTTCTCAAGTTGCTCTCACTATTACTACTGGCACGGAGGGAGCTTACAAAGAACTTCAATCCGGCCACAGATGCGCAAACTTCACTGAGTAGGCAATAGGCAAAGCCACTTAAAGGGCCGAGAACCTGGCAATAATTAGTTCACTGACCATCTGATGTAAGGAAAAGGCATCCTTCAAAACTTTTATCTTGCATCAAATTATGAACCTCTGGATTTTAGGAGCTGAAGCTATTAATGCCTAAAATATATATTTAGACTACAGTGCTACATAAACATTAGATTTAGGAAAGGAACCAATTAACTTTTTAAGGGAAATGAAATGATGGCCAGGCTAGTCTAGTGCTATTTGATAAAACCACTGTGTAACAGATTCTGGGATCACAGAATTAGGGGAGGATGTATAATCCTTCATCAAAGAGTGACAGCTTGTCCACAAAGCTCCCTCTTCCTGATGGGATATTGTTTTAAAAGTAATAACGAGGACTTAAAAACTACGTAACACTTTTCCACCAAAATTAGCCATTAATACCAATGAATCTTAATCCTAAAAGAACCAAAACCTCGCCCAGAAAGCACTGAGATCCTTTGCTTTGGAAAAGAAAAAGCATAATGTGCACTAAAGATGTACACCTATTCCTAAATGAAACGCTTACATTCCAGGCTTAAAATTAAATGATAAGACATACCCCAGAAGGAATGACTTTTTTTAAAAAGGCAAAAACAAAATAATAATAAAAAAAAAAACAGTCCCTCCAAGGCTTACACTAATAACAATCTTCAATACTGAGAACCACTAATACTTTGCTTTTTTACAACATTTAAAATTTCCACAGTAAATTATAGCCTTTTTTTTTTTTTTAACATCTTTATTGGAGTATAATTGCTTTACAGTGGTGTGTTAATTTCTGCTGTATAACAAAGTGAATCAGCTATACGAATACATATATCCCCATATCTCCTCCCTCTTGCGTCTCCCTCCCACCCTCCCTATCCCACCCCTCCAGGCCATCACAAAGCACCGAGCTGATCTCCCTGTGCTATGCGGCTGCTTCCCACTAGCTATCTATCTTACATTTGGTAGCGTATATATGTCCCTGCCACTCTCGCACTTTGTCCCAGAAGAGAGAATATAGCCTTGTCAAAGCTCAAGTGGTAACTACACAACCAATCCGTATACCTTAAACGTGATAAACAGATACATTTAAGATGTGATACGTTAATGATCTGTGTTAACTCACATTATCATTTGCTGATAGCTAAATATAAAATTCACAACCTTGATCTGTTAAAATTCCTATCTGAAGCACAACGCAGTTTTTAAAAGCTACTCTCATCCGATGATGTGAGGAGAATTAATTGATGGCACCTTACAAAACGAGCACGTGTCCTCCCCTTCAGCTCCCTCGTTCGTAGAGATACCACACACCTACATTGTAGAGTGGAACTGTTTTATTGGAAGGTGCAGATTTTATATAAAACTTCAAGAGAAAGAGATTAGACTTCTGTTATTGGCTATACTGATTCAAGGCTGATCCAACTTGCTAACATCACAGTTAAATGAAATGCAAGGTTATATGAATTTTACTGAGATGACTTGAAACTAGAATATCAATAAATGATGTATCTTAAAATATAACATTGATTTTACAAATTCATGCTGGGCAACTTAAGGACGAGAATATAAATACATCATTCATCTTTCATTTTTGTAACATGTAACTTTGTCGTCATCTGTGTGGACATTGCACACATATGTATTAAGGAATACTCTCCAAGTGTCTTGATTATGTAAAATGGGATATTCGTTAAATCAAAGTATTTTTATGATTTCTAGAACACCAGATTTATCTAATCGTCTTAATTCCTTTTAGGTTTCTTTAAAAACTTAGACTGGAGTTAGTGCATGTTTTGATTACTAATATTTTAAAACCCCTTAATTATAGACTACAGAGCATAGTATCCATATAAACACAAATCTGAAGTTGTGATTAGTGGAAACATATATAAAAGATAAAAGCTGTAAGTGTAAAGTTTATTTACACACACACATATTAGTAAAACAATATTTGAATTTGAAAAAATATAAAATGAGGACTTTTTTTGTTTGAGGCTGCAATTTTTTTTTTTTTTTTTTTTTTTTTGGTGGTACACAGGCCTCTCACTGTTGTGGCCTCTCCCGTTGCGGAGCACAGGCTCCAGACGCGCAGGCCCAGTGGGCATGGCTCACGGGCCCCGCCGCTCCGTGGCATGTGGGATCTTCCCGGACCGGGGCACGAACCCGTGTCCCCTGCATCGGCAGGCGGACTCTCAACCACTGTGCCACCAGGGAAGCCCGAGGCTGCATTTTAAACTACAATTTATTATGCTTCAAATGTTTACAAAAAGGTTTTTTTTTAATAAATTTAATTTTAAAATTTCATCCTTTGCAATGATATATTTGCCTTGAAAGTAATAACACTATACACATACTACACCACCTAATGTCATACAAATTAAAACAACACAGAAGAAAATTATATCACCATCAAAACACAGGATAGCAAATATTAAAGTATTTTATCTTTCATAAAGTATTGATTCAAAGGCCCTGCTACACATGTAATTTTTAAAATTAGTAACAAAGAAAAAGGATTTTATTGGCAAATCAACATGCCAACACTATTTACAAAATGTTTATGATACCAGAGTCTTCTCTTTCAGAGACTGTATTTTCTAGGGACTGTATGAAGGAAGAAGTTTGCTCTATTTGATTTTTTAATCACAGGAAATACAGGGCAGCCTATTCTATTAATATTTGGCAAGAAAAAGTTATGCAAAGACAAAAAATGTACTCAAAGTGAGGATTCAACTCTGGTCTGACAGGTACACCTTACCTGAGTGTCGTAACTTTTATTTTTGTTTAAATTAAAATTTATTTCAAATGTTAAATATGCTAACAGCTTCACAGGAGAAAGGCAAGTTGAAAATGAACTCAAAGTAGAAATACAAACTTAGGAATATATTATAGAGGGAAAACGCTCTAACCTGAAGGATAATATCGGGCAAGAAGTTCACTTCAACCTTCACCCCTTCCTGGATCCAAAGTCATCAACAGCTTTGTAAGGTGACAAACATGGTCTCTTTTTCCTAGAAGGTGTGGCTATTTTCAAAAGCATATTCTACTTCTTTAGGAAAATGTCTCTTAAATATTAGTGAACATGAAAAGGGTTAACATTTTAGTTATTTGGATTATACTGAGTTACTCTACAAGGATCACTGATACCATCACAAAATTCAGCAACAGCCCTGTAAGAAGGATGCCTTAACATCTGTGACAGTCAAGAGACAAAACGTGGTTGGGTGCACTATAGCTTTTATTCCTTTCCGCTATTAGGGCTGAGTCACTTTTCTCTATTTAAATGACTAGATTAGTTATTGTTTGCGGTATTTTTCCTACCTTTATTATTCTCATTACACGAAATGTAAGAGAAAAGAATTTACATTTTCCAATATTCATTTTTTTGCTTATAAAAATGTAATAACGCTGTTCATGACACTTTTTTCTGTTGTTCTTCAGAGGAAAACTAAAAGTCACACATTTGTTCTTCTAGAACTACTGGACTGACGGCAGCTTCCTTTAGCTGGAAGTTATTATAAATGCTGAAGAAATAAATTTTATATCTGTCTTCTCCTGGTTTTCATAATTGCTTTAAGTGACAAGCCCTGTGCCAGCTGTTTTTGTTGTTTTAAGAGCTATTTGAAAGAACCAATCCCCTGCCAATTTTTCCCACCTCCACGTTGACAAATTCCGAATTCTCTGATAAAAGTATTAGCAGAGATGTTACACTTTAAAAGAGCTTTTGGTAGATGGAGGATAAAAAACAAGTAGACTTTTCAATAGGTTCACTATGATAACTACCGAAACAAACACATCCCAACATGAACTCAGTTGCATGTGCTTCCTGCAAACCCATTAAAATACTTCATGCGTTTCTTGTTGCGTGAAAAATTAAAAATTAAATGAAAGTCATTTCAGTCTTGTCTTGTGACTCTCTGCAGGACATACCTTCCAGGGTGTGGTCCAAGTCCACGAGCTCTCCTATGATACCTCTCAGTATGCAAGCCAGATGCTGAACATGTAGGTGCTGGACATGCTCTTGAGGAAAGAAGGACCTCTTCTCTGGAAACGCCCCTGTTATCAAAAAGACACCTCACTCCCGCACACTGACAGGAGGTCCACAATTCTAACCATGAGAGATTCATTGAGCTTCACTCGAGATGAAATCATCCACTCTAATAAGAGATTAGCTTTTCTTTTCTTTTCTTTTTTCTGCTGGGGGAAGTAGGGATCACAAATTCACATCATCTTACTATTCAGAAACGTTTCAGAGCCTGACTGAAGGAAGACAGTCATTACCAAGCCGCTATTTCTGTCTAAATTGTGGCCATCTCAAGAGGAATTATCACAACAATTCTGGCAAGTATAACTGATCATGGACAAAATGACAGAATGACTGAAAGATACTGGTTATGAGCCTTATCTTCAAGATAAGTGACCTTGTAAGTTACCTCCCAAACGATGCTTTAAAATAATCAGAATGTTTTTTGTAAGTCTCTACATACAAGTTGTAAGTTGGTGTTTAGTCCCATATACAAAGGAAGTACACCTATAAAACAGAGCTGTTAATATGTTTCCTTTTCCCCGTCAACATGATGAACCATATACAGTATTTAGAATTCCTTCGATGAATTTTTTTAAAAAAAACCAACGAAGTTCATATTCTCTTGCAGGGATCTAAAACGCACATACTTAAAGTGAAAACAATTTAGAAGTTAATTTTCTCCTGTACTTACCCAATTAACATTAAATGACCATATATGCCGTTTATAGATTGCTTTTCCTGTCAAATACGCTGCCACACACAGAAAATGCTTCAAAGGACCATCACATCCTAAGATATTCATATTCATATTGTCTCCTCTTCCTCTCCCCACTTCTCTCTCTCTCTCTCTCTCTCTCCTTTTGGTTTTGAGGCAGAGGCCCAGTAGACCCAGTTATAAAATTTTTATTATGAAATAACCTGATAATATGATTATTACTAAGTAGCATGATTCTCTCCCCTGGAAACCCAAGTCACATCATCCCTACTCCTGCAATACCTGAAAACACCTTATCAACACACAGAATCCCACACTAACTTTCACATCATGGAGGACCATGAACTTCCAAGTGTGAATATATGCACTTATTTTTTCCAAAACACTTCACTTTCAAAAGGGATGTTCTCTGTTTTGCATGCTCCGGGTAAGCCAGAGGACCACAGATGTAGGGAAAATGACTTTTAAACTGCCACATCTCCATTAATTGGTTGTTAACTCCTAATGTACAATAAAGAATGCAACCATAGTTTGATAATACGATACACTCCATTCTACACATGCTGCTTATTGCATTAGAACCATCTATTATTTCACTGAAGCCATGGAACTCAGTTAAGACTGCCACCTATCACGAACTTGTTTGAAAAGTCACGACTAGCCCTTCCAAGACTGCAAAAGTTACCAACGGGGCAGTAAAAGTCTCACCATTACTGTCATCAACATCACCATCATCATCATTATATGATATCTGAGATGGTTTCAATCCTTTATTTACATGGCTCGTGAGTATATTCCATGATGCTGACATTAATTTGTACAGTGACTTATTTAAAGTACAAACACGTTTGAGTAGATGTTCTCTTTTATGAGACTACTATGTAGCTGTTCTAACTAGCCAGTTATCAGAGTTACTGAATCAAAACCATAAAAAAATTTTATCAAAATTCTTTCAAATTAGTGAGTCCTACAGTAGTTTTAGTATATACACTATCTGTATATCTTAGAGCATGTTTCTCCGCTTTGAGAGTTCACATTCTAATGGCTGGCTAAAAAAAAAATGCTTTGAAAATGGCTATTTAAGTGAACTATTTTAGTATTAAAAGTGTTTTAAATGAATGTTCTTAGCTGGAAAAACACTGATTCAATGTACATAATCTATGAGTCTTATACAGAGGAAAGTTAAAATACAATAAACATGTTTCCCACCAAGTTTTTTCTTCCTGAAAGCAAAGAGCAGCGTCACTGTGGAACTTCACATGGACCTACAAAGCGGTTCCATCCTTATTTAAATATCCTGCACACCACGGCTATGTTAGAATACTTATCTGTAGTAATCTTATAGTCTATGCTTTTAATACTTTATTTTATCGCGACGATAAGCACGTAGCACAGTAAGCTACGCGGCCAAGAGGGTCTGAACGTGGTCTTTCAGGCAAGAATCAAACGCTGATCAGGCTGGAGCCGGCTAGAGACACAACGAAGACACCAAGGCAAACAGCGCCGCAGGGACAGCGCCATTCACCGCCTTCCCAGGTTTCCAAAGAGGATGGACAATAACCTCCACAGGCACTACCCCTCATGGTCAGGATTATACCTACCACCTTGTGAAATTAGTTATCAGCCACGCGCGAGATGCAGATCTACAATTTTAAGAAATCCTTAAACACTCGACTAGGATATTGATATAAACAAAAAAGGAAATAACCTAAATGTACAACACTCACCATTTATGACCCAAAAGATGATAAAACCTTTCGATGAGCGAGAAAGCACACCTTGAGACATATTGTACTGGGGGGAAAAAGGCTACTTTAGTTGAAAATGTATTAATGAATTGCTTCTGCATGCTTTATCTAGTTCGCAGAGAAAGTTCAAATTAGGTCTCCCAAAGGATGTTTTAACGACGAGAAGTAATATTTTGAAATTCGTACAAACCATCACGCTTGTTTGGAAACAAATGACTTCTCAGGATGTGGAAGTATTACTATCAATCACCAACAAGTTAATTCTACATAATAAGGCAGGTTTCGATGCAAACTGGTCCACTGTGGAATGCTGTATCTAAAACTGATTACAACAGCACTCAAAATGAATGCAGCTCTCCAAACCACTCCTTTGCTCAGAAACATTAATCTCAATTAGAAGGAGAGCTTCATAATGGTAATGCTTGGTATAAAAAAGTATAAAATAAATCAGTTTTTATAAGACACAACAATTAATCAGTTTTGAAACTAAGAAATCTTTTTTTTTTTTTTTGTTACTCATAAAAGTGCCAATCGGGACTCTTAAAATAGCCGGTATCTCCAAAATCACGTTCTGAATGTGTCCTCAAAGAAGCTTACGTGACATAATATTTAAGACTTCACTTGCTGAAACTTCTCAGTAGCATGGCATTATTGTACTAGCTTTTTGTTACACGTCTTTATTGTGAATGCGTGTGAAATTCTTCTCCACTCTCGTTCTACTTTATAAAACAAATACAAGTTTAACTGAAAAAATTCAAAGGGATGTATGATTGATTGCGGATCAGAGTAAAAGTCTGATAGCAAGTTACTGTATTCTTTCCTGATATTCTCCATGTAAGTAAAAAAAAAAAAAAAAAGTATGTCCTGAAAGTCAAAATGGACATTTGACTATCAAATGAAACATTGTTAGATAAGCAACGTGTACCTGAACATGCTTAACAGATTTCTACAGCATATCTTCAAGAAAAGAGCAGACAGTTCATTAATGCTGCTGAATACACTGACTCACGTAAGTATAATACCTTGATGACATTCCTCAGCCACCCAGATATCAAATTTTTAAAGGGAGAAATAAAGTTTAATAGGAAGGAGGTAAGTATATTAAAATAATCAATATTAATAAACTAACAAAGTTGTCTTCATGGTGGCTTTCTAGCAGACTCTGGCCATCCTCAGGACTTACTTCCCAGCACCGTTGTAGAAAGGACAGACCTCAGCGTTTCCAAACACTCTCACAGCTACGGCAAAAATATCATTTTTTGTACATCCAGCTCAAGGTTGATCAGGTATTTCCGATAGCACATTCTGCTCACAACGACAGGCATACACTTTTGTCTGGTTTCTTATTTGCTCGACTCTTTACGAAGAGAAAAATTACTCTTGGTTCTCAGAAGCAAAGATAAGAAAGACCAGCTTGAACTTGCCAACTGGATGATTACTGTTTAGCTATTTTCTTTCCAAATAAATTCACAACTTTCACTCTATTTAAGTGCTTTCTTCTATGCAAAGGTAAGCATCCTTATCTTTCTTTGTCCTCGGCCTAATGAAGCACGTTGTTCCCTTTTCTAGCCAAAAAGACTCATGACACGCCTCCAAGATCATAATAAGAAAAGCCTCTGTAATTGACCTAAAACATGTCTTTCCAGAAAATAAACAGAGCCATGCAAAATGATTCAATTTTGAAAAATAAGTACTCGGAATTCTACTATAAATTTATCTGCTTTATTTTAAATAACCAAGCAATCCTCATTAGGGTCGACGTTCTCTGTTTATGCGTGGCTAATATGGATGCTACTGGCAGAGGATACTAATGTATTTTCCAAATATATAAGCACTCCTATAGTTATTAGCATATAAGTACATTTTTCATTAAAATTGTGTAGTATATGTACAATATATTTGTCTTACTCAAAGGAACTACTTTTCCTGATATTCTTCTAAAAATTAAAAATATATTTACTACTAGCAAAAAATAGTACCTTTGAATAAGAGGAATATTAAAAAATTCATCAAAGAAAAAAGACTTAAGGAAAATGCAACAGGAAGAGAGATACACATAATCCTGAAATACAAAATAGAATAACTAAGCTCATTATAACCCCCCCCCCTTAAAGAATTTAGGAATAATTTGTGAATGCCATGACATTTTAAAGTGGGATTAGCAAGTCATATTACTGAACTAGCCTCTCACTCTTAGAGCAAGAATTAAATATTTGCTCTGCATTTAGAATCACAAATCGAAAGTTTCAAGGCTCTTCCAAGAATGCCATATACTAAGAAATACAAGCTAGAAGTAGATAATTAATGAACATATTAAGGAATGCACAAAGCAAGATTGTTGGCATATCTGTAAAATCTTTTGTTTCAACTGAAACATTAAAACCTATAATGATTAATTACACAGTTACTCTTAATTCTAAACTCTGTTCCTGATATACTAGAAAGACTACAAGTACTTCTCCATGCAGGCAACTGGGAGATGTGTGTGTGTGCCTGTGTGTGCCTGTGTGTGTGTGTGTGTGTGTGTGTGTGTGTGTGTGTGTGTGTGTGGTGTATCGTATTTTAAACAAATTCACGAAAGGAATCAAATCACCAAGTACTGTTCAGTTGCAGTAACCATCTTTTGGGATACTCTTCCAAGCTCTCCAAAGATGCCAGTCCTGTCTTTTTTTTTTTTCTCCTTCTTTTGACAACAGAAGGGAAAGGTAATATGCCTGAACATATTTCTATTTAGAGTGAAAAGACCACCCAGTGGATTCTGCCAGAGCCTGCAAATGTCTGACAAATACATTGCCAGAAGATAAGAAAGAGAGTATCATGAAGACACAGTCCTCTTCTCGGCATCTCAGCCGTCTGGGGCGCTGTAAAAAGTGTTTGGACAGCGCTCGCCCCCTTCACTTCCACCGCGCTCACCCCGAAGTCCCTGGAAACTTCCCTCTAGCTCTAAATCACAAGGACTTCGGAAACCACAAGTCCTGGCGGTGTCACCCGCCGGAATTCCTCCTTACCCTTCCTCCGCGGCGAGCCTTAGCGGCAGGTCACCCCACAAGCGCCCTGAAGGCGCGGCGGTGAGAACGGCCCGCGAGCCGCCGAGGTGTCGCCTCGGCTCCCGGAAGCCGCCGTAAAGACCCCCTAGCCCGCCGGCCCGCGCGACGCGGACTTGGACCCCGAGCTGCAGGCGCCTCGGCCTCTGGGCGCTCAAGCGCCCGCCTCGGGACACCCGCGTGCCCGCCTCCAGCCTCGTCCGGGCTTCTCAGCTCGAGTCCCGTCGAGGCCCGCCGCTCCGGGCAGCGTCCCCGCCCTCCGCTCCGCCCCAGCGTGGCTCGGCGGGCGCTGGCGGAGGCGCGGGTCCACGTCCCCGGGAACCGGGCCGACGCGAGGGCGGGGCGGGGGCCGGCGGCCGGCCCCGGGGACAGCCCGCCCCCCGCCCCCCCCCCGGCGCCGCGGCCCGGGCCCGGGCCCCCGAAAGGAAGGAGGGCGCGCCGGCGGCGGCGCCGCACTTACCGCGCTCTGCCCGCCGCGTCCACCCGAGCAGCGCGCGCGCACAGCCCCGGGCCGCGTTCGAGGAGCCGGGCGCGGGGGGACCCGCCGGGGGGGGCGGGCGGGGCGCGCGGGGCGTTACAACTTCCTTCCCGGCCCGGCGCCGAGGGACGCGGCGAGGGGCAGCGCGCGCCGGGCGCCGCGGAGTTCACTTTCTCGTCTCCCCCGCGCTCCCCCCTCGCCCGCCCGCCCGCCCCTCCGCCCCCCTCCCCCGCGCGGCAGGCGAGGCGGGGCCGGCGTTTTCGCTCCCGGGGCCGCCAGGGAGCCCGAGGATGGAGGCGGCGGGGGAGGGGACGAGGACGGGGGCAGGGCGGGCGGGCCGGGACCTTAACGGTGTGGCGAGGGGACGCGCCGGGCCGAGAGTGCCCGAGCCCAGGCGCGTACACGTGTCCGCGAGAGACGGAGAGAGAGAGAGGAGAGAGAGAGGGAGAGAGAAGGACAGAGAGAGGGAGAAAGAGAGGGAGAGACGGAGAGAGGGAGGGAGAGAGGGAAAGAGAGAGGGAGGGAGAGAGAGAGAGAGAGAAAGGGAGGGAGAAAGAGAGAGAGAAAGAGAGGGAGAGAGAAGGAGAGAGAGAGGGAGAGAGGAGACAGAGAGGGAGAGAGAGAGAGAGAAGGAGAGAGAAGGACGGAGAGAGGGAGAGACGGAGAGAGAGGGAAGAGGGAGGGAGACAGAGAGAGGGAAAGAGGGAGGGAGGGAGAGCGGAGAAGCCGAGCCTACCATGCGCTTTTCCCCCCGTGCGGGCCGAGCTGGACCGGGCGCTGATCGTTTGTAATCGCGGCCTCGTCCGCGCCGCCACTAGTCAAGATGTGACACAGGGACTTTATTTCCTCTGCTTCATTCAAAAAAAGAGCTTCCCGGCTGGTGCCTTTTTCTGCCAACGGGGCTTTGCCGGCCTGGAGCGCGCTCGCCGCCCCTCCCGCGTTGCCCCCTCCCGGCCGCGTCGGGTTCGGGAAAGCGGCGAGGCTCCCGGCGGTGACCAATCAGGGCACCTGCTACTCTGGCCGTGATTTAGGGGTCGTCCGTGAGTAACACTTCACGCTGATGAATGGCCCTAGCCGGCTTTCGGCTCTGAGGAGGGGTCCGCCGGCCGCAGGTTGCGAACACGAGTGGATGTACAGCGCCCGCTGCGCTTCCCACGCGCCAACGAAGTGCGTGGGGCGCGCGCGTGCGGGTCCGTCCCCTTCCTCCCCGCGGGGCCCGAGGAGGGTCAGGCGGAGGGCGCAGGTGGCCGCCTTCGACCTCAGTGGAAACACGTCCCCGTGCAATCAAACCTCCAACCTTCCTCGAAAAGTACTGCCCTTGGTCTTCCACAGCGTGGGCGCTTCAGGTCAGCTGAGTCACCCGAGGACGTGGGAGGGCAAGACACTGCCGGGGAGATGAGTTTCGAGGCAGGAGGGTGCAACTACGGGTTTCCACCCCCGGCAGGCGGCCCGTCCCTTACAGAGCGCCTGGAAACGGCCCGTGCCTTCCTTTCCAGAGTGTCCTCTCTTCCGAAAAGTGCAAAGGACCTTCGGACAGCGGAGGGGGCTCTACACACGCAGACTCCCTCCGCGGCCCTAACTGGGTGGTACGAGCGCCCGCCCTCGGCTTCCAGCTCAGGGCCTCTCAGCAAGCCGCCCTGGCCCGGGGAAGGACTCTGGAGGCCTCCAAAGGCTGCGCACCCCTCATTCTCATTCCCTCCCCCGTCCCCGTGCTCCCCCCAGATTAGCAGCTAAACGCTACCCCTGCCTTGACGTTGTTTGCTGTGGGAGGAAAATAAAAGTTTACTACTGTGTACTAAGCACTGTCACTTCCGACTCCCTCAAGTTCCCCGGGAAACCCTCGCTCGCAGCCCCCCAGCACCAGGCCCGCCCCCGGCGGGAAGATGCCCTCCCGGGGTGGCTTTAAGCTCAGGCTGCGCCGGACCTTTGGAACAGCCAGCCCGCGACCTCAGGCGAGCACATCGCTGGCATCTTTCGGTTCGGGGACTCCGTGGCGGCCGGGCCGTGGCGTGCACGCTCTTGGGGCTCCCGAGCGTATCCCCCGGGGGTGGGGGGCGGGTAGCTGAGAAACAGTGCCCCGTGCCGCCCAGACCTGTTCCTGGAAACCTGGCAAGGGGCTTATGTGCCTGGAGCCTTCTCCTTCCGTCTCTCGCTGCCAGCTGCTGAGCAGAGGCTTCCACCGACCTGCATCTAACCCGACTCGAGCCGGAGGAAATACACTGGCATTTGTAACCACGTGCGGAAACAGACTAAGCCCTCGGAAAACCAGAACAATGCGTCCTAGAAAAGCCTGAGCCTTTAGGAGAGAGTTTCTCCACAGTCTGGGGGTCGAAGTGACACGCAGAACACGTGAACTTGCATTAGTGTATCCAGTCCCGCAGTCTGAGCTCCCGAAGTCTGTAGGTGACCAAGCGCACTGCCACGCGTTGCATTAAGAAGTAGCAACAATACTTGAGCAACCCGACCCCGCTCCCAGGGCCCCCTGGGCGCCAGTGAAGCTAAGCACCACAGGCGCATCTTTGCCGAAGGTTCTAGAGTCGCCCCGGGGTGGATCAGTCTCCTTCCTGCCACGTGTATTTCACACTTGGGGGGCGGGGGAGGGAACCCAAGGCAGCGTGGTCAGATTAATTACTATGCCCTCTCATTCCAGCCATTCTCATTTTCTTGAGAAAACTTGCCAATTACGAAGGCCTGCCCCAGATTTTACGTGACAACCACAGAAACTACTTAAAACTTGCGTCCCTGACAAAACCGGAAGGAAACTTGGAAGATGTTTCATAAATCACTGTTTGTAGCCCAGTTCCCAGAAAAACATGGTAAGTTTTCAAAACTTTTCTAAAGTGTCCGAGTAACACTCCCCCTGGTTCTTTCAGTACCTTGCTACCTAGGAATACATACACACACACACACACACACACACACACACACACACACACACACGAGAAAAGATACCCCGCCCCAGCCCAAAGGGGCCAGAACAGAAGAGCTACATTACTGGTAGGACGGTGGGAGCCGGGGCCAGGGGGCTGGCGCGTTTCTTCTTTTCAGCTCTTTTTTTTTCTCCCCCCCACCCCCGGCCGAACCCTCATTATAGCTAACGCTGGTAATAAGCGTAGGAAACAATAGAACTCATAGAATTTAGAAATGGTAATCAATCTTGGAGCCTGTCTCTAGCCCAGCTCCCCGTCACAGGATATTCAAAGTTCTTCATTCAGTAGGTGATGCCGAACATTCACACTAATTGGCTACAGCACAGACAGAAGACTCTAGAACTCATTGGCACGGCCCTGCGCGCTCTTCCTGCCAGGCGCCGCCGGCGGACAAAAGCACGCAGGTGTCCAGAGCAGCGCTCAGGCGCTCCCGGCAGCTACGCGCGTTCGGCTGGGGGCTCCGCGGCGTCTCTCCTCTTCCCTCCCTAACAAAGAAGTTCCGTCCTCCGAGGCCCTTAGGAGAAGCCGGTGCTGTGCAGGGCCGAACTGCACCGCACGCCTTCTCCTCCAAACGAACCCCTGGAAAGCAGGCATCCTGCTACGGGGCCGTCAGGCTTTCCGCCTGCCTCGCCGAGCTGCTGTCGAGGGAGGGGGGGACGGTGGGCTGCTCACGCCGCGCCCTCGGCTGCGGTGGAGGCGCGAGCGAGCGCGGAGAAGAAATGCAAGACGTGGCTGCCTGTTCTGCAAACCTCTGGCTGCTCGCTGCAGACTCCGCCGGGCTGCTGCCGGTGACTTGGCCGTGTGGGCGCAGCCGGCCGTGCAGGGGACAATGGGACCGAGCCGGCGGCGTCGCCCTCGCGGGGGGACCCCCTGGTCACACTGATACGCAGCTCTCCGGAAAGAAAAAAAAAAAAAAATGCTGCCGAGCTCCCCTCGCAGTCCGCACCCCCTCCCCTGGAAACGCAGGCCTGCCGCCTTTGCAAGCCTCGGAAGAGCGCTGGGGAGGAAGCCAGTGGTCGGACCTTCACATTCACTCTGGGCTTGGGAAGGACCTGACGGCGCCCCGGGGCTCTATCAACTCCCCACCTGAAGCCGAAGCTTGTCGGTTAGAGTCAGCTTCAGGGGCGCCTTCCCGGGGAAGGGGGGGGGGGGCGAGGCGGGGCT
Source organism: Inia geoffrensis (assembly GCA_036417435.1). NCBI lineage: Eukaryota > Metazoa > Chordata > Mammalia > Artiodactyla > Iniidae > Inia > Inia geoffrensis. The sequence continues at coordinate 36,171,118 of CM070919.1, read as the reverse complement.
GTCAGTCTTCTCCTTCTGTCCTAAGGCTCCAGCCTGCAGCCAAAGGGACTGGGTGGCAGCCGTTCCTGCGTCCCTCCCGTGGGGAGCGGACGGTCCCCCCCAGCCGCTTTCCTCCTTTGACTGGCCGTCGCTTTCAGGCGTGCAGAAAGGGAGTACCAGGTCAGGCAGGTAGGAGGCTCTCCCAGGAGGCTCGTGGATACCACTGGACTTAAGAGCTGTTCTTTGGACTTATTGCATCTGCTCTAGCAAACTGAGGCCACAGAGACCTGACCGCTGAGCTCAGATCCGGGAGTTGCCTGGGCTGCACCCTCTCCCACTGACCCGACTCCAGGCGCTAATGAGAAAGGGAGGAAATGCCCGGGCACCTGACCTCCCAGCTTTCCTTCGAGAAGATCAGGAAAGCCCATAATCCATATCCGTCCAAAAGGAGGTTATGTCTCAACCGACAACAAGTAAGTGATGAGTCCTTTCAAACAGGGGCTGAGGCTGGTAGTCACTGAGGAAAACAAATCACTTTGCATGTAGCAAGCAAGTAATCTGGAGTACTGTACATCACTAGGACTGAACCTGCACACGGAAGTCTCAAGCAGCTCTAAAGTTCTCATCAGGTGTTCCGTTTACCCCCCTTTTGCACAAATAAGCAACCTATTTCCCTCGGCTGTTCCGGCTGTTCCGTTGAGGGAAACTGCAAAACAAAGGTTCTGATTTGATCACTGACGATGTCATAAAATCAAATGGCTGTTTGTAGTGGAAAATATGCTTTCATTACCTTAACTCAAGCAAGATAGGTCTCTCTCAGCGCCCATGCCTTTTGGAGCCACTGAGTGACGTGGCGATCAGACAAACCGGCCTTTAAATGGGACCATGATTTTCGGAGACATTAGTTTGTGTTCCATGGCATGAACCGAGCCTGCGCACGCCTCTGACCTTTGGTGAGAACACAGTTGTGAGGCACAGTGCAACTGCTGACTTGGTTTTGCTTGAGCCACATAAAAGATGCGGTTCTGCAAAGGAGTTTGAACACAGAGGCATCTTTTCATGTTTTGGGTTAACTCCATATATGGGTTTAAAAATCTGTCAGATTATCCCACACTAAAAGATGCAACCTTTATCGTTAATAGTTAGCCTGTATACACAGTGAAATATTATTTGGCAATAAAAATAATTGAAGTAGTGATGCAGGTTAAAATATGGATGAAACTTGAAAACATTACGGTAAGCGAAAGCAGCTACTCATGAAATATCATCTATTGTAAGATCAGGTACACCAAATAGTGAAATATCATCTACTGTAAGATCAAGTACACCAAATAGACACAAGTACAGAGACAAAAGTAGATTAGCGGTGGCCAGTGGATGGGGGACTGGAGGTACGAGAATGTTCTAAAATTAGACTGTGGTTGCACGACCCTGTGAATATACTACAAATTGTTGATTTGTACACTTTGCATGGTGAATTGCATGGAATGTGAATTATATCTCATTAAAGCCGTTAAGGAAAAAAAAAGTTATGCTGGAGTGTCTTTTAAAATCTGTCATATTTTCTATAAACATTTTAGTAAGTAGTATATGTACTGTATTTAAGGTATACATATAGTGTATAGTGTATTCGAGGTATAAGTATATAGAGTATTTAAGGTAGGCTCTAGTAGGTTTTATAAATTAGTGACACAGGACAATTTTGTCCATGATACCATGTCTGTTAGCTATTTCACAATCCAGGCTATAAGTTAACTTGTAAGCATAGGTTAAAAAAAAAAAAAAAGGCATCACGTGACTATAATTCGGTATCAGACCCACTGGAAATCTCCTTTTCCAGAAGTGCCCTCCCTTCTTCTCCCTTTGCCGACTCCCTAGTCTGGAATGTCCTGAACTCTCAGCCCGCTGGAATATCTACTTTTGAAAGCACCAGTTAATGACACAGCCCCTCCCTAAGAAACTCTTCGGTGGTATTTTCGGCATGTAATAAGCGATGGCCCCATCTCTTCTAGGGGCCTTTCCCAGGAGCCGAGAACTCCTGGAGCACCAGGCACTGGCCTTGTTCCTCTTTAAACCCACAGAGTCCAGCACAAAGTTCTGTCAAATAGAAGACTCTCAATAAATGGCTGTTGAATGAATGAGTGAGCACACGGATGAAATATTTTCATTGTATTCAGTCATTCTGACTTTCTTTTTAAAAAAAAAGGATATGTCAGAAACAAAACTGACTTTGAAAATGTATTTGCAAGGTCTGCTCTCCCACTTTCCTGCCCATCCGTTTTGCTTAACAATTCTAGGCATGAGAGCAAGCCACGTGAATTTAGCTCTGAACTTAACTGACTTATCTCAGAAAAATATGCAGTAGTAAAGACAAAAATAATAGGAGGGGCTTCCCTGGTGGCGCAGCGGTTGAGAGTCTGCCTGCCGATGCAGGGGACACGGGTTCGAGCCCTGGTCTGGGAGGATCCCACATGCCGCGGAGCAACTGGGCCCGTAAGCCACAACTACCGAGCCTGCGTGTCTGGAGCCTGTGCTCCGCAACAAGAGAGGCCGCGCTAGTGAGAGGCCCGCGCACTGCGATGAAGAGTGGCCCCCGCTCACCGCAACTAGAGAAAGCCCTCGCACAGAAACGAAGACCCAACCCAGCCCCAAATAAGTAAATAAATTTTAAAAAAAACCTCACTCATTAAAAAAAAATAACAATAATAGGAAAAGGCAAAGGCCAATTTGGTTTTCCTCTTTTTCAGTAAGATGTACCATTTATTGAAATTTTGGGGAAAATGTAGTAAGTACCTATTATATGCAGATGCTCTAAGAATTTTCTATTAAATGGGACGTGATTTATGAAAGCCTTTACTGTCTTCCGAATTTCCTTTGGATTTTTAACGGTAAGAAGTAAGGAGCCGAAGATGACTGCTTCTCATTTCTTCAAGACAAGGGTTCAGCTGGTATTGGGGAAACAATCTCTGTTTGTTCCTGTCTTCTCAGGGGGACTGTTTCTAATTGATCTGGCATGGAATTTAGCTGGAGATGTGTATGTTGCAACTGAAGCAGAGAGCCTGTATGCTTTGTAAAGTGATAACCATATAGGCCTTATCTGAAACACTCGAGGATTTTCAACATTAACCTGGGTTAAATTGAGCTATAAATTCCACTCAAATGTATACATCTTGACAAATTCATCATCACTTGAAGATAGATTCAATCCACGCTCCCCTCAGATTAATAAAGACGATGACCGCTGATCACAAATGCAAAGGTTCGTGGTGATAAAGTACCATAATGTTGTACTTGGCACTGTTTAAATGCAAATTGCCCATATTAAGCAGACATTTTCTACTGCTATCACTTTCAGTCGAATGGAAATGTTTAAAAATGATCTCTGGGTAAAGAAAAGGATATACAGGCAAATCTATTTCCTCTTACACTCTTTTCAAGTGCACTTCACTCTCTTCGCAAAGATTTAGCTAAGCAAAGCTCAGCTAAACTAAAAAGCAAAGCGGCTGGAAGTTACTTCGTATGGAACTGGATTCAGGACTTCTGCAAAATAATTTATTTACTAGCCTTCATTTAGGGATCTGATCCATCATGGAAGCTTGCAAACACAACAGACTTCTAGGGCTCCCTTCGACTCCTTTTTGAATATCAAATTTAGAGCTTACACTTTATTAAAGATAATAGTACTAAGTTACAGATGTGGATGGTCCTTCCTTAGCAGCTTTAAATTGCCCTGAAAAAGATACAGTTTCTTTAATTAAAAAAGCTGCACAGAGCTAATCCCTCTAGCTGAAAAAAGAAAAGTTTTAAGCAATCTCTTTCTGCTCGCAGAGAGAAAGGCAGACAATACCATAACAGATCAGAAACATAAGCTATAGTGTGCAGCCAGGAGCACAGCAGGGAACTGAATTCTGCTCCGACTGTGTCATTTTTTAATCCCCCATCCAGTTTTCCCCCGTCTGACCTCATGCTGAGATGAAGTTATCAGAGAAGACAGCTTTACTCTTACCAATGAATCCAACCCTGGATCTGTATTATCCTTAGCAGATCAAAACACCGCTTTCATCAAATAGCATTATCTGCATAAAAGGCATGCAATTGCCCGATAATTTCACCCAAACTATGCTATTCATTTAAAGGACAAGAAGAGAAATGGAATTCATTCCTTTGCGGGGGGGGAGGGGGGGTGCAGCAGTGAAGAGTGAGGCTTAGAGAGAGGCAGAGCCTAGACAAGCTAACTTACCCCCTTCACCCATGGGAACTTTTCTGTTTTTAAACACAAAATCCCAAGAAGGGGTCCATTTAAAAGTCCCCCTACTCCTGCGCTTTAAGATTAATTGTTGGAGGAATTTGGTGCAGTTTGAGTGACAAAAGTGTAAGTTGCGTAGAAAACTGGCAGTGAGAAATTACAAAGCTTGCTGAAGCCATTAGCCATGCTTCCCCGAACCCCAATGAAAACATCATATCCAGTACAATTGGATGGAGTTTTAACGCAGCCTTGCGTGGGCGGGGGTGGCGGCCCTCCTGGAAGACCTCTCTACGCATCACGAGAAGTCTGAGTCCTGGGGTTGGGAGGACAAAGGTGGATCACACAATTCTGAGTGGAGACGTTGAATAATATTTAAGCAACCTGAGGAGCGAAGATGAAGCTCTTTTTAATTTAGAAAATACTTTAGCCTCCTGGAGAGTTTCTTTTCCATTGTATGTTGGAACAGTGTTCTCATTTGCATTGTAGATTGTATAAAATGTTATAATGGCATTCTCTTTAATGGATCCTAACTCCTTATTGAATGACATCAGTTGTTTTGCTCAGGGTATCCTGATAGGTTAGAGCAATCAGACGAAACCATTTGTGTCAAGTAGATGGAATTACTAAATAGTACTAAAACTCCCGTGTGGGTGTGGGTGACCTATTAGGTATATGTTAATATCCTTTATAGTATGCGTTACTCACCATAATTTTAATGATTCGCTTGAAAATGTAACTCTTCTGCTCAGTTCTTTCAGTATTTATTCTGTAGACTGACCCTGTAAGAAATCCAGCTTAATCTCTACCCTTCCATCACCCAGACAACAATTAAGCACAAAAACATGTAAGACAAACAATCAGGACTGCTTGGAGAAAAAAAAAAAACATTAACACAGTTCGCACCAGACGGAGGCTAGGAATACTCCTGGGAATTCATGAGACAGGTGAAGGGGCAAGAGTTTTCCCCCTTGAAAGAAACACAGAAATTAATCATGGCATATTTGTCATCGTTGGCATTTTAATTACATGTATGTATTCTCTAAAGCATTGAAGTGTAATTCATAATTGGGTATTTTTTCCATACCAACTTCCTGAAACTACAACTCAATACCCAAGTGCTCTGAGGCTATATGTCTGTGTGTATGTATGTATATATATATGGTCTACTGAGTAGTGAAGTTTGAATTCATGTTTCCAAAATAGAGCTTCATGACATACAAATTATCTTAAATTTAATGTGATTAAGCATTAAACGATGGTATTTCCTTGAATTTAATGACAGTACTATTTTCATGTCAAACTTGATTACAGGAACCAGCTTTCAGAGTGAACTGTTTAAAATCCCAAATCATTAACAGATCATTTAGGGTTCAGTCCCAGAAAACTTCTTGTCTGTGAAGTATCAACTAAAGACATGGAAACAGAGAGGGGAGTTTCACATTTTGCCCACAAGTGTGTGCAGTGTGTGTGAGACTGATTTTAGAAGTCAGAATTTTGTCCGCAAACGCTGGGAGAGAAAAACTGTTTACATCATCAATACCACCGCGACTCTCAACACACACGTGTAATTTAGGTTGTAATTCATGCTCGTATACTATTTCCTCAAAATAGCAAAGCACATCATGGACCACTACACTCATCTGAAGCGGAGACAGTGAGAAAACTGACCTCCTCAAGTCTTTAGAACATTTCAATGCAACACAGGGTTTTGATCTTTTACTCTTTACTTTCACCCAAGCCTGTGTTTGATTCCGACCAATTTCTCTCAGAGATTGCAACTGGATCATTCATAAATCCTGATTTCAGAAGTAAATTCAATCACAGTCACATGGGCCTGTGTTCTGGAAGGCTAAGCAATCGTCTTCGTGGATTGTGGAATTGTTTGATTTAAACAGCACTACTCTCAGAATATAAGCTGCCCACACGGTGCAGAAAAAGGTATTTCTAACATTTGGGGTATTCTCTCGACTGAAACCTCAGTGCACTTTGCTTACACTCCATTAAGACCGCAGGGCCTGGTTTGCTCTGTAGTGTAATACATTACTAAGAGAGGAGAGTTGTAGATTAAGGCCATGAAAAGGCTAAAAGACTCAGACTGGAATAAAGTGAGTTCTGACAGGCTGCAATGTCTGATTTTTCGTTTCTCTGATGAAGATGTAGCTCTGGGTTCTGTCTGGCTTAGGGAAGAATGGAAGGAGCCTGGCATTTCTGGAGAAGATGGGGAGAGAGAGAAATCTGGCCCAGGGAAAGTAAGTGTCCTGTTTACTGGACACTTCTTCCCTAGCGCTTGCCTCCAAATCCAGCACTTTTAATCCACAAAATCTACGAAAGATCAGCATGTACCTTCCCCCTCCTTTACCCTTGGGTAAGATCTCTAGGAGAAAAAAAAAGTAAGGCCATGAGGAGATTATGAGCTACGAGGCTTTTGTAAAGAGGGAGGAACCGGGCAGAGGGATAATCTGAGTTAGAGGAAAGCGAAGGAAGAGGCCAAGCTGACACTGAAGAGGAACTTCAGGGATGCTGGGAGGACAAGAGGGAGCCCGTGGGCGCCCTGGGTCCGGGTCCTAGCCTGATGCTCTGCTGTAACGGAGTCTCTCCACTTACACGGATGAGTGGGTTCTGGACTCTCGCCTCCACAGTTTGCTGTGTTACTTAGAAACTAGATTTGAATCAGACCCGGGCACAGGTCATATCTATTTTCAAGCTTATTAGAAATCGACCTTTAGGGGGCAGGGGAGGGAAGGATTGGGAATTTGGGATCAGCAGATACAAACTAGTATATAGAGGATGGATAAACAACAGTGTCCTACTGTAGAGCACAGGGAACTATATTCAATATCCTGTGATAAACCATAATGGAAAAGAATATGAAAAAGAATATATATATATATGTGTATAACCGAGTCACTCTGCTATATAAAAGAAATTAACACAACGTTGCAAATCAACTATACTTCAATACAGTTTTTTACAAAAAGAAATCAACCTTTATAATATTTTGAAGAGTTTGATAATAAAGAATTTTTACCATATTAAAATGTGATGATTATTTTGATAATAAATGGGCTGACAAAATCTGTAGTAGTCCGAGACCAATGTTTTTCTAACTGTGACCATTAGACCACATGTATCGGAATCACCTGGGGGTTCTTAATAAAATATACATTCCTGAGCCCTGCCTCAGCTCTGTGGAATCAGAACCTTCAAGGATGGAACCAATAAACGAGCATTTTTAGCACGCTTTCCAGAGCATTCCTATGTACAGGGAAGTCTGAGAAATCTTGCCCCGCGCTAAATGCTTTACGTAACGCAACTAGGTATTTCAGTTTTTATCATTAGCCTATTCAAGAGAACTTGATGCAAATAAATCTAGTTGAATTATTTTCAAAAGTGACACATTCCGATTTAAGGAAGAAACCCAAATTCACAAAATGAACAAGGTGAGAATATCTGAAGAAATTCTAGCTGAAAATTCTGTTAACACTTCAAAGTTGGATTTTGAATCGTTCTTTCCAAGAGTAGAAAAATCAGTGAGTTATAAATTGAGATAGCATTTTCTATGTGTCTTAATGGTTGGATTACTGAGTACAAATTTGGGCTGACTACAGCGTTCAACAGTATATGTATGATTCTAAAATTATGTAGAGTTTGAATGAACCTTTAAGTATGTATTAGTTCTATTTATTATCAGAAATGAAAGAATTCTTTGTGTGAGATGGAATAGAACCGATTCAACATGCACAGCTTTTAACAGAAATCAAGAATAGATATGTCCAAAATATTAAGAGCTGTCTTTGGAAGCGAGGCATTTTACAAGGTCAGCATCCCAGGCTATCTCCAGGGTGGTTCTCAGAAGTACTGCTCTTGCTGAAAGCCCTTAAATTTTTAACATAAAGCGTTCTCTCTACCCTAGCATCACTTCCTTCTTTTGCAGTGACTTGTCTCTGAAGGATGTGACTTTCAACAAAGAAGTACTATTATTATACGTAAGGATGTGACCTTGTTTCCCCTTACATTACAAATTTAAAGTCCTTATTGTGAATAGTGGGGGAAGACATTCAAATAAGTGTTTTTTTATATTGTCTTAACTGCTCGCTAGTATGTCATTAGTCTACCTGGTCGTCATTCGGCCCTTCCTCCTCCCCCACTTCACCTTGCCTGCATGAGTTCTTTCTTGCAGACAATGTGCTCAGCACCTAACATGCATTGTCTCCTGTAATTTTCATAACATCTTCAAAAATAGTTACTTTATTTCCCCCATTTTAAAGCTGAGTCCATTGCAGAGTAAGTAATGTGGCCAAGAGCCAGGATTGATAACCCTGATTCCAGGGCCCAAACACTTAGCAATGACACCTATTTCTTCCTTACTGGAAACAGGAGGAATAGAACAAGTTCTGATCATAATTTAGTTTACCTTCTATACATGTACACAAAACCATGTACACACAGAAATACAAAGTCAAGCTTAATGAAAGAGAAATGCCGCTTAAAACAAACACAACTCCGACGAGAATTCCACAAAGAAAACACCTTTTTCTTTTGCTTGAGTTTGTTCTTGAGAAAAGTTAATTATTTTACAGTGTGAAAAAAATGAACTCGACGCAACTTTAAATCCTGGTCCACAGCAAGATTATTCATCTTTCTTTACGTGTAAACAGATTTACAATAAAAATTGCTCCCAATATTTTATAATCCCTTTATCTATATCTATAAACAAAATTACTGCAAACCATCAGCACTTGTATTAAAATAATGGCTTAAGGTTACACTTGCAGAAGATTTCAGTTCTCTCTTGAGAGCTGAATGATGATTCTCTCTTCAATCACTAATCTCCACAGCATAGAGTTAAATCACTAAGGTCTGTATATAATAAACATTCTGAATGATAAACATTTGTGACTCTGATGAAAATTTTCCAGGAAGGCTGTGACTGCTCCAGTGGCCTTTAGCTTGTAGAAGTTGGTAATTCTCTTTAGAGGACCAGGAAAGTTAAGAAGGGCGACTTGTAAGCTTGCTGCTACTTGAAATTACAAATCATTGAAAACCTGTCCATGAGAACACCTTGGGGAGTAAATGTGGATAATAATGGTGTATGTGTGGTTGCAAAACAATAATGAACCTGTCTAATCAACTGTTCTGAATAGCAGTAGATCACAGTGGAAGGAAAAATACACATCCTTATTGACCCTTTGTGCATTCTGTTACCCATAACTCTTCCCAAAGGCAGAATTTAATATAAATAACTGAAACTGGAGTAGAAAGTAAATCCATTATCTTTTCTTCTTTATGGATATGATATATTATGATGGAAGGGTTATTTTTTTTTAATTTGAATTTTTATTTTATTATTTTTTTAAATTTAATTAATTAATTAATTTTTGGCTGCGTTGGGTCTTTGTTGTGGTGCATGGGCTTCTCATTGCGGTGGCTTCTCTTGTCGTGGAGCATGGACTCTAGGCGTGCGGGCTACAGTAGTTTTGTGGCTCGTGGGCTCTAGAGCGCAGGCTCAGTAGTTGTGGCGCACGGGCTTAGTTGCTCCGTGGCATGTGGGATCTTCCCAGACCAGGACTTGAACCTGCGTTCCCTGCACTGGCAGGCGGATTCTTAACCACTGTGCCACCAGGGAAGCCCCAGGAGAGTTATGTTAGAAAGGACTGAAAGAACAGACTCATATTCATAAATCAGAAACAACATGAACTATGGCCTGATCTCACTTTATTCATTTTGGTTATCTTCATAATGGATGCATATTAGTACAGATAAAACGTGTTTTGTTGTGCTCCTTAATGACTGATAAACTATTATATTATTGATTGTACTGGGCACATTGATTTTACATGTACGGACAGGCCATATGTTGAGGATTAAGTTATAGAAAACAAGTTCTTTGTCTCCTCCAATTCCCACCACCTTTAGATTTTACACTTATGTCAACACAGTTCATGTCATAGAGAGCTACTGAAAGGATTAGATTAGTTTATGAAGACGGTCATGGCCCCAAATCCACTTGATACGCCAAAGATCACTATCACCACCAATAAACTGAACTATCTGTCAAGTAAAAATTTCATTTCATCCTGGGGTTAAATCTACCACACAAGAAGGAACAGAAAGTCTTCGCAATATCAACTTATGTCACAGATGCTGTGAGAATCAAATGAGATAGCATTTCAAATTTTTAAAGGTTTCCATGAAGCTTATAATTAATTAATCTTTCATTTATCTAACCAAGTATAGTTCTTCCAGTTCAACTTATGTAGTAAAAACCAAAGTGAATATAACGTATTTTAGTCATAGGCTTAATGTGATGATTTCTGTGATGCTACAAGTCTTCTAGGTTTGTCTTAATTTTAAACATTTACTTAATACCACCCATACAGATGTGAAGATGAGAAAACGGTATACAGGATTGAAAAATGGGTTCTCTCTTCTTGCAGTGATACATGATGTTGAGCCACTGCGCTCATTCAATAACTACTTCTTTTAATTAGTGGAGAAAATGTGCAACTTGGCTGAGTGCACTGCCTCGGACGAGGGAAGCAGACTTCTCAAAAAGACATATGATTTGTATGTGTATGAGTTTGATCCATTTAATCTTACTAGTATTGATTTTCTATGGATTATCTTTTTAATATCAAATTTTGGTGAGAATACCATCAAAATAATTTTTTTTTTTTTTTTTTTTTTGCGGTACGCGGACCTCTCACTGCTGTGGCCTCTCCCGTTGCGGAGCACAGGCTCCGGACGCGCAGGCTCAGCGGCCATGGCTCACGGGCCCAGCCGCTCCACGGCCTGTGGGATCTTCCCGGACCGGGGCACGAACCCGTGTCCCCTGCATCGGCAGGCGGCCTCTCAACCACTGCGCCACCAGGGAAGCCCCAAAATAATTTTTTTAAATGTTTATCTAGACAAACTGCTTTGCAGGTTAGTATTTTAAATCAGTTAAACCTTTATCTGAAGGGGTCATCATTTCTTTAATTTGGATAACTTAAATTGGACCCAAATCCTTGATTTCAATTAAATTGTACATTATTTTTGTAATCATAATTTCTCAGACCACTCTCTCCATATGAAGTATATTTAAGAAAAAAGTTTGCTTTGCCTAAATTTAGAAAAATGATACAATCTAATTTGGAGCTATTCTGATTATGGTTTTGTTTCTTTGCAATATTATGACTAGATTAGAAACTTTACAATAGGAAAATTACTAGCCAACTCAATATAGATTTATATATTTGGAGATACCACAGATATATCTGTATATTCATGTGTGTATTTGTTTCTGTATATGGATGGATAGATAGATTTGTCTGTATATCTATATTTCTTAGTATAGTTTTATACTTTGCCATTGTTTTAAAATAAACTAAGCTAACAGTCTCTTGGCAGCATTTACTCCCGGATGCTTTAAAAATAATACAATTAAGAATCTACCTTCTTTTCCTCAATTTACTATTTTCTTAATACATATTACACCTGTAAAAGGATCAGTGCATCGTAGAGAACTTTCAGTCTGATATATAATATGAAGTATAATACCATCCTTTTGGTGAGATTCACTCTTCGATAACCCTTTTTTGGTTATCCTTTTATACTGAGAGCTTTTATATTCCGGGTTTTCCCTGACTGGTGACCTGTTGTGCTCTTTCAAACAAGGTGGTTCTGCTGATGCATCCAACAATTTCAGTTACTTCACTTTGTAACTTTTTCATCATATTCAATATTACCCCTTAAAATTTTTTAATACTTCTTCTTTAGGAAGCAAGAATTCTGAAGAGTGAATTCTGATTACTATTAAACAATATAAATTTGTCTGTTTGTAAAAAAAACCCTATGTCCATATTTTCCTTTTCTTTGTATTACACATTATGGAACAGAAGTAGATTTCCACATCTGTAATATAAATATTCTAAGCTAAGCACGTTTAGGTGCTAGCTCACAGTATCTATGCTTAACACAATTTATCTGCTACTTACTGCTTTTCTAAAACTATTTGCTTTAGCAACATGTTTTTTCAATAAAATAATGGTATTGATTTTTCAGTAAGGAATGGTATTTATTATGTGAATTCAAAATGACTTGATAGTGATATGCTCTGTGGACTGCTAGCTGGCTATCACCTGGGGATGTAACCCTTATGCTCATTTTTTCCAAGTGCTTTGTTGCCACAGATTTTGCTGGGCAACCTTAAATTAAGGCATTTTCCTCCCTGATGACCTGGTGTAATTTTTTTATAATGTGAATAACTGTGATGACAGAATTAATCTGAGTATGAAAATATGAGGGAAAAAGTCATTACATTTAACTCAAGTTAATTGTTAATTTTGTGAAAGTAGATAGTACGAGCAAACTGAAATTTAGAATGTCAAGTCCAGGCTAGTTTCTTGAGTTAATTTTTGAGCTTTTCAAGGGCTGAATATAATGTGAGGTATGATTTAAAAAGTAACAATTATTATTTGATGATAAATTAGAAGAATAAAATATTTAATTCGAGTCATACATGTATACATGTATATGTGTGTATATATGTATATGTACACACATATATACTTTAAATGAGGATTTCCAAAATCCTCAGATTTACTAACTAGGCTCTTATCGTTGTACCACAGGGTGATGTCTCATTTTGGATGTGCAGAAAGAGAAAAATCAGTTAGTACTGAGTTGTTCTCCTTAAAGAAAACTTGAATCTCAAGTTTCTTTTAATAGGGAAAACGGAACAATTAAAGGGATATTTCAAATTACTGAAAAAGAAAAAAGTACACCCAAACTCAAATTTTATTAATAGCTCTTCTGCTAATAGCATAATTACAGATGACACCAAAAAATTCCCACACAGAAAAATGTATAAAAAGGTAACATCTATTATAACAGGGAAATAAATTACCATATAAGAGGGCTCTTTAGCTTTCCTACAGATTTTATTCTGTGGCTCTTCTGACCAAAATGAAAAGGCAAAGCCTTATTAACAATACTATTCGGTAATGTAGGCTGAGGTACTATTTAGAAAACATTACTATACTTACTAAACAAACCTATAATTCTTTATACTATATATTATTGGTTTCAAGTCACCACAATCTACATAAACTAAAATTCTGCCTAAAGCAGCTTAAACTTTCTAAAAACAAGTTAATATTTTTCACCTAAAGCAAGTATTTATTTAATAACTTATATTTGACTTATAATACATATCCTGCCTAATTTATATTCAATTTCCTTAATATTCAAATTTGGTCTTAGTAAAATATACTTTAGTAAAAGAAAACTGACAAAGAAAAACAAGAGTACTGCAATTTTTTTCCCATCCCAAGTTAATATCCCTTTCGAAATATCCCAGTTTGCATGCTACATAGACTATGTAAAATATAAAACAAAATTTTAAAAGCACTGCTTACTTGATGACTTCGTTTTTGAAAAAGAGCGTTTCAGTAAACTTCGTCCTGCTTCAAGAGAACAGAGCTCCTTTTAAAAATCCGGCAAATAGTTTCGGCATGATCTTTTCCTTTATGTTTTATTTAAAATGTTAATGGAGTAAATCCACAATTCACATAATTTATTGGGAAACACTTTTGTTCCAAATGATGCATTGTAAGAACAGTGATATACAGGCAAGTCCCCTTAAAGAACATGCATCAATTCAGTTCCCTTTTGAAGCATATTGCAAGTGCCCTCTAACAGGGCACAGCAACATTACATAAATCATCTTATATGAAAAATTAACATGACATCAAATATTTATAAATATTAATGTGTATGTTAATATAACCAAAGCTGTAACAAACAATCATAACCTTGCCAAGTTTCCTAGGACAGGCGCCGCTGATAATGATATCCATTATCTCTGGAGGAACGCACAATTATGAAAGTTATACACAGGGTGCTATGTTCTTAGCTGCTTTTAAATTTATCCATTAAATGTCTACCTTATATATGATATTAACCCTTTACGCACACATTCTTAAGAAACAGAAAGGCAGCTCTTGTGGGTATCTTAAAGATCATTTTTGCTTAATCATTTACATGGAAAGTCCCTGATTTTTCACATGGCTTTATGCATAATTGGAGTATACGGTATCCTACAAATTAATTCACTTGGACTCTTCTCATCAACATGCATTTACGTCCACATATGCATTTAAGTGTATGTATGCTACACCTTGTTTAAGAAAGCCATGCTTTGCAAAGAAGGATTTGAGGTTCTGAAATGTAATATGCTATGCTATCCCTACTCTGCCCAGGAAAGTTCTCTTGCAAAGTGTCTGTGCTAAGAAGAGGGTGAGAGTCAGTGATTCTTGGGCTTGACTGAACACAGGGTTGTCAAGTCCATAGGCAGAGTTTTTGCTCAGACCCTACGGGATCCATGGGTCACAGGCATATGGTCCTCCAGCAAAGTGTTATTTGGGCTTCCTTTTCCAGACTCAGCACTGGCAGCAGGTATGGTTAATTTAGTCAACCAGCACTGAAGCAATGTGATTTCAGATGAGAGGGGAAAAAGGGCCATCATTTTGTATAAGTGCACTTGCCGCAGGCTCAGTCGAATCAGGTTCGGAATCCAACAGGTTTTCAAGGGCAAAGCAAGAAGGTAACTTTGAGGACAGACATACTTATGGATTGAAGATGCTTTGCTTCCCCGAAGGAGGGCTCAATAGGAAGCCTCCTGAACCCACCCGCCTAAATCTGCTCCCAGCTAGCAGGTTCTTTATTGTAAAGCACCCAATTTCTATTTCCAGTCTGATTCCTCAGCGTTACAAATAGACTCTGCTTTTGTGGTGCTGGACTCTGGAGAGAATCTGTTCTTTGTCACTTATGGCGGGGACGGGTTTAGCTGTGGGTAGTGGGGAAGAGGTGTGAGCCGTGTTTCTACTTTAAAGATTTTTGTCCATTTCTTTGATCTAGGCTTCTGTTTGGGGCATTTTCTTTCTGGATAACAATACTAACTCAGCTTATTTTACTCTCTGAAAAAGAAAATATATAATGAGTAATGTCTCAAGTGGTCCAAAAATGCCACCCAAAATACCTTCCAGTTAGAGATTCATTTTACTGCAAATCGTTAAAAATATAATAGACTTTAGATGGGATGTTAAGCCTAATAGACACTTTAGTACTAGTTGTTTTAATCATATAAGGGATCAAGACTTACTTAACTGGTATCATTCTACAGTGGGTCAGAATTTTGAATGGGATGCAAAAGGGTCAATTTGCAGACTAGATGTTACTTTGTTACTTATTGATCTAAACATGTATTGTATAGTCTTTCAAATCCCCCCAAAATATGTTATCATATTTGCTATCAGTAATTTTACCCTTTGGCCCTTATCCCCAATAGTTATTTCGTTCATCATAAAAAAAAGAAAAGCTTTACCTTAACGTCCCTGCCATCTGCTGCCTCTTTTAATTTAATTATTTTTGCTCTCCCCGTAGAAACAAATCCATAAAGGATTGCCTCTACTTGATGTCTCCAAATGCTCTACTCCCATCTTCCTTAAATCCAGTCAAGCTTTTATCCACAGAAGCCACTCTTGTCGAGGCAGCCCAGGAGCTCTCCACCTAAGTCCCAAGGTCAATCCTCAGTCTTCATTTTACTTGAATCCATCAGCAGCATTTGACATAATATATCACTTCCCCCTCCTTAATACACCTGCATTCACTTGGCTTTCAGGACACTGTATTCTGATTTCCCTCCTACTCCACGTGCCACTCCTTTTCAGGTCCCTCACGGATTCTTATCCCCAACCTTTTAATTTTGGAGGGCCCCAGGGCTCAGCCCTTCTTCCTCTTTGTATTTCTAGATTCATCCCTTGGTGAACTCTCTAGTCTCAAAACTTCAGTACCATTTACGTGCTGGCACCTTCCATATTTATATTCCCACTTCGGATCTCTTTCTCTCTCTCCTTCAATTCAGATTCATACATGCAATTATCTACTCGTTATTTGTACACGGTTGCCTACAGACGCAATTTCAAGTAAATATGTGTGAACCAGAACTTCTGAATTCTAAAATCTACTCTTTTTGCAATCTTTCCGATCTCAGTCAATGGCCACTCCAACACTTCCAGTTACTGTGGTCAAAACCCTTGGTGGGGGGCTTCCCTAGTGGTGCAGTGGTTAAGAACGCGCCTGGCAATGCAAGGGACACGGGTTCGAGCCCTGGTACGGGAAGATCCCACATGCCGCAGGGCAACTAAGCCTGTGTGCCACAACTACTGAGTCCGCGTGCTGCAACTACTGAAGCCTGTGCACCTAGGGCCCACGCTCCGCAACAAGAGAAGCCAGCGCAATGAGAAGCCCACGCACCGCAACAAAGAGTAGCCCCAGTTTGCCGCAGCCAGAGAAAGCCTGCACTCAGCAACGAAGACCCAACACAGCCAAAGACAAATAAATAAATAAGTAAACGAACCAAGCCTTGGTGGTCATATTTGATCCCTCTCTTTCTCTCACTCCCCTCTTCTGATCTATTAGGAAATACTTCTTTAGCTCTTCCTTAAAAATATATCCAGATTGGGACCTATTCTCCATTTCACTCACGCTTACGCTGAGCTTCAACCATATTCTGCCTGTGTTATGCCAATAGCCTCCCGACTGTTCTCTCTCTGCACTTGCCCGCCCCTAACTATGTATTCTCAACCCAGCGGCCAGAGTGAACCTTTCAAAATATGTCAGATGGGGCTTCCCTGGTGGCGCAGTGGTTGAGAGTCCACCTGCACCGAGAGAACACGGGTTCGTGCCCCGGTCCGGGAAGATCCCACATGCCGCGGAGCGGCTGGGCCCGTGAGCCATGGCCGCTGAGCCTGCGCGTCCGGAACCTGCGCTCCGCAACGGGAGAGGCCACGACAGTGAGAGGTCCGCGTACCGCAAAAAACAAACAAATGTCAGATGATGTCATGCCTTTGCGGGAAATCCTGCAATGCTTCTACTTGTCACTCAGCACACACGAGCCATGGTCCCTATAGTGACGTATGAAGGCCTCGCATGATCCGAACCCGTTACCTCTTTGACCTCAGCTTCTAGAATCATCCCTTTTCATTCCACTCCACAACCTCCTTGCTGTTCCTTAAACACACCAGGCAAGCTTACTCAAAGTCTTTATTCAAATTTCTTTTGCTCAGGGAGGCTTCATTTGAAAGCCCTATATTTAAAATTGCAAACGGCTCCTCCCCCATCCACTGGTATGCCTGATCTCACCTACCCGGCTCTATTGGATATTCTACTGTATATATTCTCTTCAAATTTAGGTGTAAGTCTACCTAAGTATTAACAAAATCTGCAGTAGGAGAAATATGAAACTGGTGAAAGGTGCAATAAATAAATGGAGAGATATTCCACGCTAACACACAGGAAGACTCAATATTGTCAAGAAGCCAGTTCTTCTCAACAGGATCTATGGATTCAGCACAGCCTCAGTCAAGATCCCAGCAAGTTATCGGTGGACATTGACGCACTGATTCTAAAGATTATGTGGAGGCAAAAGGCCCTGAATAACCAACATGGTATCGAAGGAAAAGAGCGAAGTTGGAGGACAGACACCACGCAACTTGAAGACTTACCATAAAGCTACAGTCACCAACACAGTGTGGTCTTAGAAAAAGAAGAGAGAAATAGTTCAGTGGAACAGAATAGAGAGTTCAGAAATAGGTCCACATAAATGTAGTTAGCTGGCCTTCAACAAGAGAGCAAAGGCAATACAAGAAATCAGAGAGTCTTTTCACCAGCTGGTGCTCGAACGACTGAACATCCACATGCAAAAACGTGAACCTAGACATAGTCCTTACACCCTTCCCGAAAGCGGACTCAAAATAGATCACAGAGTAAATGTAAAACACAATAGGGAGGGTGGGAGGGAGGGAGACGCAAGAGGGAAGAGATGTGGGAGCGTATGTATATGTATAACTGATTCACTTTGTTATAAAGCAGCAACTAACACACCACTGTAAAGCAATTATACTCCAATAAAGGTGTCAAAAAAAATGTAAAACACAGAACTACAGAAGTCCTAAAAGATAACAGAGCAATAAACCTAATATTCTAGGATACAGTGGTGACTTTTTATTTTTTATTTTATTTTATGTTTTTTGCGGTACACGGGCCTCTCACTGCTGTGGCCTCTCCCGTTGCAGAGCACAGGCTCCGGACACACAGGCTCAGTGGCCATGGCTCACGGGCCCAGCCGCTCCGCGGCACGTGGGATCTTCCCGGACTGGGGCACGAACCCGTGTCCCCTGCATCGGCAGGCGGACTCTCAACCACTGTGCCACCAGGGAAGCCCAGTGGTGACTTTGTAGATACAACATCAAAACCATGACCTGTGAATGAAGTAATTGATAAGCTGGACTTCAATAAAATGAAAAACTTCTGTCATGTGAAAGACAATGTCAAGAGAATGAGAAGTCTAGCCACAGACTTGGAGAAAGTATTTGTAAAAGACTGTTACTTAAAATATACAAAGAAGGTAGGATAGCGAGGGTGGGAGGGAGACGCAAGAGGGAGGGGATATGGGGATATATGTATACATATAACTGATTTGTTATACAGCAGAAATGAAACTGTATAATTATAAAAAAGTATAATCGTAAACCAATTATACTCCAATAAAGATGTTAAAAAACATATATACAAAGAACACTTAAAACTCAATAATAAGAAAATTAACAGCCAGATTAAAACATGGGCAAAAATATGAACAGACATCTCACCAAAGAAGATATACAGACGGCAAATAAGTATATGAAGGAATGTTCCACATCATGTGTCATTAAGGAACTGCAAATTAAAACAACAAGATACCACTGCGCACCTATTAGAATGGTCAGAATCCGAAACGCTGACAGCACCAAATGCTGGTGAGGGTGTGCAACAACAGGAACGCTCATTTATTCTCATTCCCACCATTATTAATTTTACTTAACAGAAAATGTTTCTTATTTATACATCAAATATACGCTATACGTGTGTACATGTATATACAGAAATACATTTTTCTAGGAAAATTATTTTATATACGCACATATTATACAAGCCATCTTCAGTGTAAATTCCTCCATCCCACCCCAAATTTACACCTTCTTATATGGAACTCAGTAGTACGGCGACTTTGACTATGATCGAGAAAAAAAGAAGGGAAGGAGGAGGAGAAAGAGGAGGAATTGTTGTGAGTGGTTTAAATAGTTATTCAGAAGTTCTCAGGCTAAATTCTATGCATTTCACTCACAAGAACTTCTGAGTTCTTTCTTGGCAACTTTTACTTTGTAGAGAACTCTAACAAACTTAATTACATGGCTTTGAAATGTGCAGTGGTTTAGATACAGAAAATCAGAGTCCACCTATAGGCACTGAAAAGAGGAATGCTGAACAAAAAAATATTGAAAGTAGACAGAGGTACTCAAAAAAGCTGGGTTGTCTGATTTCAGCTGATATAAAACGGAACTATCTTCTTGGAAAGTCATTGTGCAATATTTATAATGATGGCCCTGCATCGTTAGAAGTTTAAATTATGTGTATAACCTCAACATATTCTGGTTCAGAAATTAGGAAGCAGTTCACTTAGGTAATGCTTCATCAAAATGGTTAAAAGTAGCCAGAGTCATTCACTTCCTGATGTTTCCAGAGTATAAAAATGTGACTTTCATTCATTCTCTCCCCTCTCCCTCCCTCCTCACCCCCCCCCCCCACACACACTTGATTTTAGTTATAATACTTCTTTGGTGTTTTGAGTTGTTTCAGACTAACTTTGCTAGCATGGTGTGGGTTTATATTTAAGAAAATACAGATATAATGAGATGCTATTTCCTTGAGAGTAATCCAACATTTTCACTGATATATTAAAAAATGAATTGGGCATATATTCATTATTCATTTAAGTCCAGCCAACTCTCAATTATCTCTGGTAATAGAGAGTAAGGACAGAATGAACAGATGGAACCTATTCCTAGAGTCCCCAAACACAACTTTCAATCTCCTCTCTCTGAGTTCTTTACAAGACAGCAATGCTTCCTTTCCCCTTCTTAGTAGGCTCATTTCAATTGTGGAATGACCTTAAGAAAAACAACCCAAGAGAGAAAAAAAAAAAGCAAAGCACAGGATGATCTCTTAAATCCTCTGCTAAAATTAAGATAACAAATAAAATCTTTAATGACTTACCAGAGAAAATGAACTGGCATGATTTTTCAAATATTGTCTCTGCAAGTGTGGGTCACTTACAGATAAAACAGTTGACTGTTCTTTATTAAACTGCACCAACTATTTTGCAAACCACTTAATCATTTTAAAAGGCAGCGTTAAGCATATGCGTCTTAACTTTCAGAAGAGCAGTTAGATTTTAAAATGTGAATATCTTTATTCATTTTATAGTCTGCAGATGAGGAAGACAAGGGAGTCTTTATTTAATAACATTGTCAAACATGAAATTAACCAAGTCTTACAAACATGCCATGGCATCCAGAGTCTCAGCATTAGAACAGGCTTCGTAGCTGTTCCTTAACTAGCAATAATATTGACCTTTTTACTAAGTGTGAACAGCATTTATTCAACACGGAATCAATACGGAACTGAAACTCCAAGGTCTTAGCAGCTAATTCTAAAGAACATCACTCAGTAGAGATTCAGGGATGGTGATTAGCATAAATGCAAAAATGAAAAGATCCTGTACACAAATGAGCTCAGATTTGTATACAGTTTTATATTTGATAGTTACTGAACACTGAGAAAAACGGGAGCCAGAACTTGAAGGCTGATGTTTTTTCCCTTCAAAAAGGGTAAAATAAAATCCTTTCAGACACACAACAGAACATTATAATCTAATATCTGTTGTGCTGGGGGATGTCAATAGTCATTGATTACTTTCTTTTTGAAGACCCAGTGAAATCCTAAAAACGAGCATTAACTTTGATGTTACAAAGGGTCAGAGTATTTTAAAACACTATTACTGATGCTGTGTTTTTTTGTTTTTTTTTTTTTTTAATTCATCTGAAGAACCTAGTCAGATGCGTATTGTATACAAAAATCTGTGTTCCCCACAAGGTGATGAAGGGAGGGAAGAGAGATCAGTTTATGAATGTGGCTCCAAGAAACTGCTCTGGAAGAGAGGATAAGGCAGCTCATCTGGGAGGGAGTTCAACTGACAGTCATGTCAACGCGGTCATGTTAGTAGACAGATATTTAGATGGAAAAAGTAAAAGATAGTAATTGTATTAATATAAATACAGAAGAAGGAAAAATAGGTACAGCATTGTATATGATGGATAGAATTTTTCTAGCTTTATAGATAGAACTTTTACCACTGAGAAAGTGTGTTATTGTGGCCCAGCCTGGGGTCTATGTGCTCTAGAGGATAAACTGATTTAAATGTTAATTCTATTGACAATAGGTTTGAAACTGGTCCTTCCTCTATTACTCCATCTCTCTGGGACTCTCTATTATAACAAAGAGAACTTGGATATTCTGCCCTACCCTGAGCTATGCCAAGACATGCTCCATTGGGAGCACTTTCAGACTCAGTTTACAAGGCCAGCATTATCCTGATACCAAAGCGAGATGAAGACACGAGAGGAAAACTACAGGCCAATATCCCTGAGAAACACGGATGTAAAATTTCCCAACAAAGTACTAGCAAACATAATTCAGTGGCACCTTAAAAGGACCGTATACCACGATCATACACCTGGGATGCAAGGATGGTTCAACATACACAAACCAATAAATGTGATACAGTACATTAATGGAATGAAAGGTTAAAACCAAATGATTATCTTAATAGATGCAGAAAAAGCATCTGACCAAATTCAACATCCTTTCTTGATAAAAACTGTCAAATTGGGTATAAAAACGTACCTCAACATAATAAAGGCCATATATGACAAGCCCACAGCTAACATCATACTCAATGATGAAAAGATGAAAAGCTTTTCCTCTGAGATGAGGAATGAAACAAGGGTGCCCACTCTCACCATTCCTATTCCACATAGTACTGGAATTTGTAGCCAGAGAAAGTAGCCAAGAAATAATAAATAAAAGGCATCCAGATCAGAAAAGAAGACATAAAACTGCCTCTATTTGCAGAAGACATGATATTATATATACAAAACCCTAAAGACTCCATGAAAAAGCTCTTAGAGCTAATAAACTAATTCAGTAAAGATGCAGGATACAAAATCAATATAAAAAATCAGCTGTGTTTCTATACACTAACCATGAACTACATGAAAAAGAAATACAGAAAATGATCCCATTCACAATAGCATCAAAAGTAATAAAATGCTTAGGAATAAATCTAACCAAGGAGGTGAAGTTTTGTACACTGAAAACTATAATACATTACTGAAAAAATTAAACAAGATACAAATAAATGGAAAAACATCCATGTTCAAGAACTTAGTATGGAACCACAAGACCCCTCGAATTGCCAAAGCAATCTTAAGAAAGAAGAACAAAGCGGAAGCATCACACGTCCTAGTTTCAAATTATACTACAAAGCTTTAGTAATCAAAACAGTAAGGTACTGGCATAAAACAGACACATAGACCAATGGAACAGAATCAAAAGTCTATAAATAGATATGGCCAAATAATATTTGACAAGGGAGCCAAGAATACTCAATGGGGAAGAGATAGTCTCTTCAACAAATTGTGTCGGAAAATGGAAATCCACATACAAAAGAATGAAACTGGACCCTTATCTTACATCCCTCACAAAAATTAACTGGAAATGAATTAAAGACTTAAGTGTAAGACCTGAAACTCCTAGAAGAAAACATATGGAAAAACATTCATTGATAATGGTCTTGGCAATGATTTTTTGGATATAATATCGAAGCACAAGCAACAAAAGCAAAAATAAAAAAGTGAGACTACATCAAACTAAAAAGCTTTTGCACAGCAAAAGCAACGATCAAAAAGAAAAAGAAAAAAGGAGAAGAAAAAGAAAGTAACCTATTGAATGGAAGAAAATATATGCAAATCATATATCTGATAAGGGGTTATATCCGTGACATATAAGAAACTCATACAACTCAGTATCAGAAAAACAAATAATCCAATTTAAAAAATGGGCAAAGGACCCAAAAAGATGTTTTCTGAAGAAGATACACAAATGGTCAGCAGAGACAGGAAAAGGTGCTCAGCATCATCAGTTGTCAGGGAAATGCAAATCCAAACCACAACGAGATATGTCACCTCACACATATTAGACTGGCTACCAACAAAAAGACAATAAGTTGGACATATACCCAGAGAAAACCGTAATTTAAAAAGACACATGCACCCCAGTGTTCACTGCAGCACTGTTTGCAACAGCCAGATCATGGAAGCAACCTAAATGCCCATCGACAGACGAATGGATAAAGAAGATGTGGTACATATACGCAATGGAATATTACTCAGCCATAAAAAGGAACGAAATTGGGTCATTTGTAGAGACCTGGATGGACCTAGAGGCTGTCATACAGAGTGAAATAAGTCAGAAAGATAAAAACAAATATTGTATATTAACGCATATATGTGGAAGATAGAAAAATGGTGCAGATGAACCAGTTTGCAAGGCAGAAACAGAGACACAGATGTAGAGAACAAACGTATGGACACCAAGGGGGGAAAGTGGGGTGGTGGTGGTGGTGGGATGAATTGGGCGATTGGGGTTGACATATACACACTAATATGTATAAAATAGGTAACTAATAAAAAATAGAGAATCTTGAACTTCAAAAAAAAAAAAAAAGACAATAAACAACAAGTGCTGTTAACAATAAACAACAAGTGATGAGGGTGTGGAGAAAACAGAAGCCCTGTGCACTGTTGGTGGGAATGTAAATTGGTGCAGTCACTATAGAAAACAGTATGGAGGTTTCTCAAAAAATTAAAATTAGAACTACTGTATAATCCAGCAATTCCTCTCCTGGGTAAGGAAATAAAAACATTAACCCAAAAATGTATTTGCACCCTCATGTTCATTACAGCATTATTTACAATAGCCAAGATATGGAAACAACCTAAGTGTCCTTCAGTGAATGAATGGTAAAGAAATGTGACAAATATATACAATGGAATGTTATTCAGCTATAAGAAAGGAAGAAAATATTGCCATTTGTAAAAACGTGGATGGGCCTTGAGGGCGTTATGCTAAGTGAAATAAGTCAGACAGAGAAAGACAAATGCTGTATGATCTCACTTATATATGGACCCTAAAAACACTTAACTCAGAGAAACAGAGAGTAGATTAGTGGTTGCCTGGAGGGAAGGGGAAAGGGGAAATGGGTGATGGTGATCTAAGCATACAAACTTCTAGTTATAAAGTGAATAAGTTTTCAAAATGTAATGTACAACATGGTGACGATAGCTAACAATACTGTATTGCATACTTGAAAATTGCGAAGAGAGTTGATCTTAAAAGTTCTCTCTCTCTCTCACACACACACACACACACACGCACACGCACACACACACACACACACACAAGACAACTATGTGAGGTGACGGTGTGTTAACTAACCTTACTGTGATAATCATTTTGCAGCTATACATACATCAAATCATCACACTATACACCATAAAATTATACAATGTTATATGTCAATTATATCTCAGTAAAGCTGGGAAAAAACAAACCAAAGAAACCCCCATCTTCCATCAAGGAAAGGAAATGAATCTCCTGCAACTACCTCACTGAAATGGGGAAACTGGCTTTAGGTGGTGAACAGTGGAATCCCAAAGGTAGGTTAGGAAAAAGCTCCTCTGTCATCCATCCATAGAAGCACAGCAATCTGGGGGCCAACATTTGTCTCAAAACGTATTATCCTTCTATTACACACGCATCCATAAACACTTGATCTCTGGTCCTGAATGTGAACATCCTTATTCAATCGAGTAGATGCCCTTTGAAAAGGTGTTCTGTGTTTGGCATCCAAGAATCAGGCCATTCTAGACAACAGGGCACCACCAGAGGAGTTCTTATGACTTATCATCTCTATGATCCATGAATTAAAAGGCTTCGGTGAGTGAGGCCATTATGGTTTATTGCTTCTGGGAGCCGAGTACTACAGAGTATGTGAAGAGAAGCCGGCATTAGTGTCTGAGCAATAAAAATCCCTAAATGCTGATTTACCTGACAGACTAAACCGGCTCTGAAAGAATGCTAACTAAAAAAAGAAAACTTGTAAATAAAGGTTTAGAGTCCTTTCATCCCAAACATTTTAATAGAAATCTATATCATTTTCACATGAAACTATGAGGAAAATTGTACATAACCATTTGTATTTCATTATTGGTTGACCTCTTTTGGTTTAGATTACAAAGGAAATGAGAATACCCACAAAAAATGATATGGAAGCTTTCAAAATGCTAACAATATCACTTTTGCTTCTTAGCCGGTTAAAGGGCCCTGAAATTGCACATTTTCACAAAATCATAGTCTAAAAGTTACTTACTCTAAATAGGTTATAATGGTCTTGGAGTTGCTCTCAACTGGAAGATCTATTTGGTCCTCAGATTCAGCCCCATCTCTTCAGGCAAAGCCTAAATCTAAATTATGCCAGCAATCTAAATTGCTGAGTGTCTATTCAATGTTTTTACATCTTTAGAGAATTCCACTATTTTAGTTTGAAAGCACATCAGGCATCATACATAACATCACATATGGGAAGATTTTTCTTAGTACTATCAATACCCCTGCCAAAACTGAAAACCCCATTCCCTACTTCTGGACTAGGCTTTCAAGATCCTTAAAAGAGCAGCTCAAATACCTATATTCTTGAACAGGGATCAGCAAACATTTTCTCTAAAGCACCAGATAGTAAATATTTTTGGCTTTGCAGGCCATAGGGTCTCTATAGCAACTATTCAACTCTGCCATAGTAGCATGAAAGCCATTACAGACAAGACATAAATGAGTGAACATAGCTGTGTTCCAACAAACTGCTATTCATGGACACTGAAATTTGAATTTCATATAATTTCTACATGTCATGAAATATTCTTCTTTTTTTCCTCTAGCATTTAAAAATGTAAAATCCATTCTTATCTCATGGACGGTACAAAAAACATGTGGCAGGCTGTACTCGGCACACAGGCCCTAGTTTGCCAACCTCTGTTCTGGAGAATGCGGTTATCAGGATTTCTAAGGCTCATCCACCCATGTTATTTTAGGGGAGAGAGTCATTAATTTTACTGCACTTTCTGTTGTAAATCATCAACACATTTCCTAGGGTACTTTCTGTAACAAGGTCTGGAGGACAAAGGGGAAAGCGAAAATCAGACATCAATATGGTGGTGCAACTTCAGTCACAAAACCAGGGTAGCTGAGAGGTGCAGATGTGAGCTGCTCGGACTGCATTACTGTAGACACACCTGAGAGGCACCAGTGCATCATTCCTCATCTTGTCTTTATGCTGAAATGCACTGATTTTCTTATAGGGTCTTTTTTTTTTTTTTTTTTTCCCGTACGCGGGCTTCTCACTGCTGTGGCCTCTCCCATTGCAGAGCACAGGCTCCGGACGCGCAGGCCCAGCAGCCATGGCTCATGTGCCCGGCCGCTCCGCCGCATGTGGGATCTTCCCGGACTGGGGCACGAACCCGTGTCCTCTGCATTGGCAGGCGGACTCTCAACCACTGCGCCACCAGGGAAGCCCTTTTTTAACATTTTAAATCAATTTGGTTGCTTTCATAGTGTGTGAGGTTAAGCGTCGTATTTTTCTTTCTGTCATGGTGAGAATGAGTCACTGTCTGAAACTCTTTGTCTACATTATCCAAATCTCACTGATGCTATACAAAGTATAGCATAATCACAGCATTTGCATGAACCTGATACGAAGTACTTTTTTATCAAAATGTTGGTGGAATCATCCAAAATTCCATTTTCCAAATAGGTGCTTTGTAGAATTGGGGCCTAATATGTTGGCTATGTAAATTAGCTTCAGATTCTAAAGCTAGTACAATTGGCATGCTAACGACTTAGAAATCTTAGTAGACAATAAAATACTTTAGGTATAAGAAGTTGAGTTAAATAGGGCCACTAACATGCTTTTTGGGCGATACATTTTCTGTTTCATCATGCCACTATAAAAACAAAGGGTATGCCTCAGTTTAAATAATTAATAATGAAAGTCTCTAAGTTGTTTAATACGGGGAACATAAACAGTAAGACCGTGTAGATAATATTTTGAGATATAATTTCCACCCTGTGTGCTTTCTTGGTTTTCTCTTTATCCCATTGTGAAGAGCAGCTGTCCAATACCTTTGGAATTATTTGCTTCCATGATCCAACCACCCCTCCCCATGTTAGCCTCCCAGCTCTTAGAAGTGAGGGAACATGTCTTGTTCATTTCATATTCCCCAGACTGAGCAAAATGCCTATAGTCGTGTAAATGCTTAATGCACTTCTGTAGAATGAGCGCATTGTATTATCTTGCGAATCAACTTGTCTGGATTAATTACAAAAAGACATCTCATATTTCTCTATTCTATCTTCGTATACAGGAAATGGTGATTTTGATTCAGTTGCCTTGGCCTGAGAGCTTCAAGGAAACAAAGGAAAAATCTCTTATATCTGAAGTTCCCTTATTGGAGCCTCACCGTCAAGACTTCATAATACAGACATTTTAAAGATCTCAGTGTGAATTGCAGCAACCTTAGTCATTGTAACAGCAGATAAGATGTTTTCTGTAACTTCTTACTAGCCTGTGGGCAATGGCAAGATGTGATGGCTGAGCGCATGGGATAGTGGCAGGGTTATCCGTGCAGGCTGGGCGTTTGGTGATGCTACAAACTAGGCTGTAAGCTGACACGTCTAAATGGAGATTCAGGCTATTGTAGGGGTTAACACAGGGCATACAAAGTCATGTCATTTGTTTTACTGGTGCTATATAGGAGATGCTTCTCTGACTGTGATAAAGTACAGAAAATGTCAAAACAAACTTAAAGTGACTTTAAGAACCTTGATTTATGCTCCTTGAAAACGCTAAGCATTTTGTTGTATTGCACTTACCTATCTAAAAAATGGGTAAAGTAACGACTAAAATATTCTAAGGACTGCGAAACTACTTGGAAATAAGTCCTTTCGATATCCAGTGGCTCTAACTGAACGTGTCTCTTGAAGTTAAGCATCATAAGGAAAAAATCTAAGCCTGAGTGCTCGCCAAATCCAGAACCTTCCTGCCAGATCTTCATCAACTCATTCAGAGTGTGTGTCATCAACTGAAAGAAGGAAGATCTTTCCGGGTGACTGCCCTCCTTTAAAAGGCTACGACTCTGCGAGTTCATAGATGGGTTTATCCTTCACTGGAATATAAGCTGAGTTTCTGCAAAGGGGCAGTGGTGCTTCAGTGGGGAAAAGTCCAAACAGTGGAATGTATTTCAGACAGCTGCAGACTAGATGGAGTGGGGTGAGAACTGAAGGTGAGCTGAGAAGGATGGCCCGAGCTCCTGTTCTACGTGAGCAAATCTCAGCCTACTCCTTGAGGCTGTACTGTAGCAGGGACCTCCACTTGTACATATTTCCCTACTCCCAGCTTTCATCTTGGGATATTATCTCATCCTTGGTGTCCTCTGAGCTGGATTACACTTCTGGTTTTATTTCCACACATAGTAGGCCAGCTCTGGCAGTTTTGCACAGCTAATACTAATACTTATACTGTTAATACTAGCGAACTTTTACATAGCACTTATGGCCAAGCCTCAGAGGTGTTCAGAATTGGAGCTGATATTTGACGCTTTTGTTAAAGAATCCTGAAAACCACGAAAGACTTATTTTCGGTCTTGGCTAATGACTTGGAACCATCTTGAAGAAACAAAATCTGAGCAAACCTCTCAGCAGCCGCAAGCAAAAAGCTCAGCTCTAGAAGATTTGTTTTAGGTGACTAAGATGGCTTTTCCAAGGGCAGAAGTCTGACTCCTGATGGAAGTTACCTTTTGCAAGTGTTTTGCAAGGGGTGGGTATGTAGCAAAGAGTGTAACCTTGCCCTGGAAGAGGTTAGACCTTTGCCCTGGAGGTAATGTTTGTTTGCTTTGGTGTCTTCCACTAGCCAAATAGTAACAATGTGATTTAGGGTGGGAGCTTTGGGTCAACAGACCTAGAGACTGAGATCTGCCATGTGGGTAACCAATCATTCATACCTATGTCATGGAGCTCCAGTAAGAATTCGGAATACTGAGACGTGAGTGGCCTTCCTTGGTTGGCAATACCACATGTGTACCATCACACATCAATACTGGGAAAGTGAGGCATTCTGACTCCACAAGGAAAGCACCACAAAAGCTCTGTGTTTGGTACTTTCCCAGCCAATGCCCTATGCATGTCTTCCCTTGGCAGATTTTAATCTGTATTTTTCCCTGTAATAACACATAACTGTGAGTATAACGACTTTCAGTGAGTTCTATGAGTCCTGCTAGCGAATTATGAAACCTGACAGTGGTTTTGGAAACCTCCCTGGACTTGCAATTGATGTTACAAGTGGGGATGGTCTTGTGTCGAGTGTGCCCTCTCAACCTCATAGTTGGCCAAAAGTCCTTGCAGTGGCCCAGACCCAGCAGCCGGTATCGGAACCCCCTGGGGTGATGGTTTAAAATACAGCTTTCCCTGTGCCGCTCGCAACTGCTGAGTCAGAACTGCGGGGGGGGGGGGGGTGGGTTGGGAAGCTGCAGGATGAACAAGTTGCCCAGGTGATTCTTAAGGCCCTCTGAAGTTGAGCATCACTGTCCTAGAGGACGAGGACCCAACCTTAGAAGAAAATAACCTGCCCCACAACGAGAAATATGCCAGAGAATCCTGAGACGTAATCCCAGCATCTTTACCTGCTCAGCTTTCTAGGTAGTACCAGGCTTGGAAACTAATCCAACGCGTAAAAGAAGAGCCGGAGGCGATCACCCTGGAGGATCTGTTAGTGAAACCGAGCAGGACCCTGTGGGGCTCCAGGGCATGGGAGCCTTTCTGTCCCCCCTCCAGCCTCCGGGACCTTTCCCGGGTTCCAAAGCGTGGATTCGGAACAGCTGCTAATCAAGGGAGGAGCAGACAGGAAAGCACCTGAGGCGAGATTCAAGGACCAGAGAAGTTCCTCAAGAAGATGATCTGAGACCAGATTAGAGGGGCGCAGGCCCTGAACATGTCCTAAGCTTGTCAGCAACCCCACCCTTGGTATAAACTATTGGTATAAAACTCTTCATCAAATCCCTGCCCCCACCCCCCCACAGCCCCGGTTGGGACACACAGTTTTTCGAGGGCAGGAGCCCACTGTGGCCCCCTTTTCCTGGCAAAGCACTAAAGCTATTCTTTTCCACCTCACCCAAAACTGTCGCTGAGATTTGATTCAGCACCGGCGCACAGAGGCCAAGCCTTTGGCATCACGAGGAAGGCTCCGGCAAAGGGTTATTCCTTTTTCAATGCGCTGGCTTTTCCCAGTCACTTTCCAGGTCCCAGGAAAGCGGGCGAATCGGTTCAGGTGACTGCCCTCCTTGAAACGGCTACTAAGGCGCGGCGGCGGGATTTACCAAAGAAAAGTAGAACAAGAGGGAGCCTGTTTAAGGGGATCGTGTCCAGTAACCAGCGCCCGGTCTCACCTGGGTTTCTGGCTCTCCAGTCTGAAGTCAGGTTTCCCTGGAACACACTGGTTCAGGGAAGATTTGGGGTTCAAGCTAGTGGTGTGCTGGCACTGGCTCCCAACATGTATGAAAGCGGATTGTGTGTGTTCCTTCCCAGTCCCACCTTCAGTGATATCACACGGTAGGTTGACATTGGTCATGGCGGGAGTATTTACACCACAGAAATCTGCAAATTATACAAATGAGGCCCCTGACCCGCTGGCTGTTGAATATTTACCCGCACTTCACTGGTGCAAGCCCAGGCTGGTGCCAAAGGGAGAGACTGATATTTTCTCATCCTTTTATACCTGCACTGAATAAGAGAGCTGTGACAGACATTCAAAAACCTGCATCTGACTCTAGAAGAATGCAGAGTGCAGTATCTGCAAACAAGCCAAAAGGACACCTGATACAATAAAGGTCATTTGCATATCTGTGTCGGTCTGGGTCTGTGAAAGACAGGGTTCATCTTAATTTTACGAGTGACATTACAGAAAACTTGGAAGGGGTCATTTGAATATCAAGTATTATTTGTCACCCAGTATTCATAGAACCATTATGATAATGGTACACCCATAATGGTTTAAAAAGAGCCGTAAGAGTCAGGCTCTGATTTCAAAAGAGGGAGTTTTTCTGAAGTTGATTGAAGAGAATTCCTTTCCTTTGGTTTTGAGGTCAGCAGAAAACAGGGACCACTGTAGGCAATGTGATAAGTGACGGGTATCTTTGGATGGCAGGTCTTTGTGAGTTGGGATTTGTCTAGTAGTGAAGATGTAAGTGAGTCATGAGTTGTATGTTCACTGGCATCCCATTCTACTTTATCTTTCATTGTAATTAAAAAATTTGAGTTGAGAAATTTCATTATCAGGCAATTGATTGAATTCAAACGAATGCTGTCAGAAAACGTAAAATTCTTTTTTTTGCACTTAATTATTAAAATCTTATAGGTGAAATGAAAGAAAAATTGATTTCTGCCTTTATTCTTACCAGATTTTGGTATTTAAAATATTTATCCAATCCCTTGGGCAATATTAAAAGTGTGTCTTAGTTGCATTAACTGTCTTAATTCTCTAGAATGAACTCACTAGGTATATTTATACATACAGGGACTTTTTAGATGGTGAGCCTACTTTTTACAAACTGTTCAGGTTAACATATATATTTATAGAAATTTTGTAAGTATCAGTTGAGTATAATTCTATGTCAGCCTCTCGTCTCTTGTGAAACATTTTTTTAAAGTGGGTCAACTTTTAGACTTGTAAAAAAAGATTTATTTTGGTGACTGCCTATTTTTAACTGAAACAACAAAAATGGTCACATGAGAGATATACCATGTTCTTGGATTGGAAGAATTAACATTGTGAAAATGACTATACTACCTAAAGCAATCTACAGATTCAATGCAATCCCTATTAAACTACCAATGTCATTTTTCACAGAAATAGAACAAAAAATTTCACAATTTGTATGGAAACACAAAAGACCCCGAATAGCCAAAGCAATCTTGAGAAAGAAAAACCGAGCTGGAGGAATCAGGCTCCCAGACTTCAGACTATACTACAAAGATACAGTAATCAAGACAGTATGGTACTGGCACAAAAACGGAAATATAGATCAATGGAACAGGACAGAAAGCCCAGAGGTAAACCCACACCCATATGGTCACCTTATCTTTGATAAAGGAGGCAAGAATGTACAATGGAGAAAAGACAGCCTCTTCAATAAGTGGTGCTGGGAAAACGGGACAGCTACATGTAAAAGAATGAAATCAGAACACACCCTAACACCATACACAAAAATAAACACAAAATGGATTAAAGACCTAAATGTAAGTCCAGACACTATAAAACTCTTAGAGGAAAACATAGGGAGAATGCTCTAAGACATAAATCACAGCAAGGTCCTTTTTGATCCACCTCCTAGAAAAATGGAAATAAAAACAAGAATAAACAAACGGGACCTAGTGAAACTTAAAAGCTTTTGCACAGCAACGGAAAACATAAACAAGACGAAAAGACAACCCTCAGAATGGGAGAAAATGTTTGCAAACAAAGCAACTGACAAAGGATTAATCTCCAAAATATACAAGTAGCTCATGCAGCTCAATATCAAAAAAACCCAAACAACCCAATCCAAATATGGGCAGAAAATCTAAATAGACATATCTCCAAAGAAGATATACAGATGGCCAAGAAGCACATGAAAGGATGTTCAACATCACTGATCATTAGAGAAATGCAAATCAAAACTACAATGAGGTATCACCTCACACCAGTCAGAATGGCTATCATCAAAAAATCTACAAACAGGGCTTCCCTGGTGGCGCAGTGGTTGAGAGTCCACCTGCCGATGCAGGGGACGCAGGTTCGTGCCCTGGTCTGGGAGGATCCCACATGCCATGGAGCGGCTGGGCCCCGTGGGACATGGCCGCTGGGCATGCGCGTCCAGAGCCTGTGCTGCGCGGTGGGAGAGACCACAGCAGTGAGAGGCCTGCGTACCAGAAAAAAAAAAAAAGACAACTAGAAAAAAAAATTTACAAACAATAAATGCTGGAGAGGGTGTGGAGAAAAGGGAACCCTCTTGCACTGTTGGTGGGAATGTAAATTGATACAGCCACTATGGAGAACAGTATGGAGGTTCCTTAAAAGACTAAAAAGAGAACTACCATATGAACCAGCAATCCCACTACTGGGCTTATACCCTGAGAAAACCATAATTCAAAAAGAGTCAAGTAACACAAGGTTCATTCCAGCTCTATTTACAATAGCCAGGACATGGAAGCAACCTAAGTGTCCAACGACAGACGAATGGATAAAGAAGATGTGGCACATATATACAATGGAATATTACTCAGCCATAAAAAGAAACGAAATTGAGTTACTTGTAATGAGGTGGATGGACCTAGAGTCTGTCATACAGAGTGAAGTTAAGTCAGAAAGAGAAAAACAAATAGCGTATGCTAACACATATGTATGGAATCTAAACAAAAAAAACCAAAAAATGGTTCTGATGAACCTTGGGGCAGGACAGGAATAAAGACGCAGATGTAGAGAATGGACTTGAGGACACGGGGAGGGGGAAGGGTAAGCTGGGACAAAGTGAGAGAGTGGCATGCACATATATACACTACCAAACGTAAAATAGCTAGCTAGTGGGAAGCAGCCGCATAGCACGGGGAGATCAGCTCGGTGCTCTGTGACCACCTAGAGGGGTGGGGTAGGGAGGGTGGGAGGGAGATGCAAGAGGGAGGGGATATGGGGATATATGTATACGTATAGCTGATTCACTTTGTTATACCGCAGAAGCTAACGCAACACTCTAAAGCAATTATACTCCAATAAAGATGTTAAAAAAAAAAAAAAAGAAATGAGAGTAAACACATTTGCTAAGTTGGGCTAAAGATATTTGCTGTACTAGATTATTGATAGATTTTGAAGCAATTTATGAAGTTAAAGGCATAATAAAATGTGATCTATTATTTAAAAAGTGGTTACAATTTCTCATAAAGCTAATTCACTTTAATACTGTTTCCTTAAGTTGCCCTTCTTAATACGGTTTTCTGGTGCAAAAGATAATGCAGTTGAGAGGCTAGGGATATTTACTGAGCACTTACTGAGTGCCAGACTCTCTCCTAAGTACCTGAGGTACTTCATCTCATTTAATCCTCCCACTATCCCTAGGAGATAAGGACAAATCTGATCCCTGTTTGCAGATAAGACGACTTGCAGTTTAAAGAGGCTAGGAAACTGACCAAGGTCAACAGGTTCTAAGAGGCAGAGGCAGGGCCAGCCTAGACAGTCTCTCGCCCAAGGCTGTGCTCTTACCTCTCTTCCCTCCTTCTTTGGTCTCAGACTCCAGACAGGACAGAGCAAGGGAAGACCCCAGAACTGATTCACCACATACATGTGATTCTGAAATAATTGTAGCTCAATTTGAGGGGTTCCTAGGAGAGAGCTGTTTTGTATCATTTGATAAAATGAGATTAAATTCCCAACAAGAGCATCTTCAGTCTTGGCCATGATGTTGACTGGAATCCCAAATACTCAAACAATCAAGTTTTGTCTCCTAGTCATTGCCAGTAATTGATTGATGGATGGATCAATTGAACAAGTCTAGCAGATCTATCACATCATTCTCATGGATTTGCCAATTGTGTGAGCAGACATGGAAGGATAACTCCCAGTACAGGGCAGTCTGATTGCCACGATCATGGCTGGTTTCGTTACTCCAGGGCACCAAAGTATTTTATTTTTTAAATAAACTGCTGGACCCTCGCATGTTCTTACTAGCTGGAAGTTCAAAGTCTCCTTCTGGAACCCACTCCCTGGTGTTTTCTTAAAGGGTTATGTGCTTGCACAGGCCTCAGCTATGCCCCACTGAGGGTTGCCATCACCTTAGTTTTCATTCATCTGTTCAGTGTCACATATTGTTCCTGAGTGTATGGTGCTATATCAGGGTGGCTGGGCCCCGAGAGATTTTCCGCTTCAGCCACAGGCCCTGGGTAGGCAATCTCTCCCCCAGGAAAGCTCAGTCCCTACACGTGAGCTCTGGGTACCAGCCAACATGCTTTTACTTTTGAGTTTCCCTTTTGCCCACAGTTTAAGGAATAGATCTGTGACCGGAACTCGAAATGTCAGACTCCAATCCTGACCAATGATTATTTTGTTATCTGGTTCCCATAAGAAAGGTCTAGAGGGCTGGGCTAAGGTCAGTTGGTGGGGGGCGAGAGCTGCTATGGAGGAAGGCCTTGGAGTTTGGGCTTCACTCAACGAGCAGTAAGTGTAGCCACTGGAGAATCTCAGTAGGGAGGTGGTACATGAAGAAATGGATGCTCAGGTAATTTAAACTGAGGTGGTACCATCCCTCTCATGTGGGAGCACTGGAATGGAAAGAAAAAGTTGGTTTATGATCCGTACATTTTAGAGAATTTGTCAGCATTTCATTAAGCTCTGCAATCACGAGCTCAAGTCATTTGTTATTGTTGGTGGTCATGGTGGAAGGATGAGGGGAACCTGGGGTCAGAGAAGAGAATGAAAGCCAACCTGAGTGTTAGACCTTTTCAGCTTACCAGAAACAGAGATGTGCTTTACTGTCCCCCAGGTGACTTGGTGTTTATTACGTGGAAACATAAAGAAATAAGGCAGAACACTAACTGAGACCGTGAACCACTGCAGAACGAGTATAGAACACGTCTCGTGGGACAAGCGTTGGAAGTGTTGTATGTTCCTCTAAAATGATGGTATCTCAGCTACTCTTGCTTTCTCTCCTGCCTCTGCTCTCCTCTTTAACTCATAGCTTCTGTTTGCTGATAGATTCCACTGCCATAGGGCTTCTGATTACTGCTGTTTTCTCCTTTCTCCCTTTAAGTTCACCCATTTATTATCTAGCTCAGAAGTCTCTAAGCTTTTTCTCTAAAAGGCCAGATAGTATACATTTTAAGCTTTGTAGGCAATATGGTCTCTGTTGCAACTATTCGACTCTGCCAGTGCAGCACAGAAGCAGCCAAAGACAATGTGTAAATGGATGGGTGTGACTGTGTGCCCCTAAAGCTTTATTAATGAAAACTGAAATGTGAATTTTGTGTAAGTTTTACAGGTCACAAAATATTATCCTTCTTTTATATTTTTCTAACCATTTAAAAATGTCAAAAACATTCTTCACTCGCTGACCACGTAAAAATGGATGGCATGGCTGGATATGGCCTGAAGGCTGTAGTTTGTCCAACCTCGGGCTGGCTCCTTCTCTAAATCACATTCATATTTTCCAACAGAGAGGACATACACTGGTTTAGCTAGTGATTATGTTTAGGGTCTTGGGTTCTGATGCTGAATGGCTTGAGTTTGAATTCCAGATTCCAGTACTTAGCCACATAAACTAAAGCAAGTATATGTTGAATGAATTTATAGACCCTTAGTTTTATCAACTGTGAGTGGGGTTAGAAGAGACCCACGTGACAAAGCATAGTGACCTAGATATAAGGAATTCCAGGTACCTCTCTCTCAGAAGGGGTATGTGGGCAGGGCCAGCTCTCAAATCACCATGTTCTGCTCTATAATCATGACTAATATTCACTGATCGTCTAACATAACAAGGAAGAAAGAAGAAACATGTCAGAGGATGGAGTCTAGGGAGGGATAGGAGGGGTAGAGTTGTTACAGTAAGATAAAGAAGTTGTTTTAGGAAAAGAAGAAGTAAGAGTGAAACAGCTGCTCTCAGGGCTTTTTAGTTTTAAAGTCTTTTCATTTCAACCAGAGACACAGAAAACACACAAATCAAATGTGTGGCTCAATAAATTATTGTAAGGAGAACACCACCCCCGTCAAGAAAGAGACGCACTGTCTAAGAGAAACTCCTTCCACTGACCCAGCTCAGTCATAACCCCCTTCCTTCTGCCCTAAGTAACTATTATTCTGACTTTTAGAGTAATCTCTTCTTTGAGTTTTTCTTCTCATAGTTTCATCCCCCTAATGTGCATTCCTAGAAACGGTAGCTTAGTCTCATCCATTAAAAAATTTGATATGTCTTTTAAGTCCCTTTTAATCTATAGGTTTCTCCCAGATCCCTTTCATTTTCTTACATTTTACTGAAGAGCTTGGGCTGTTTAACCTGTAGTGTTTCCCGTAGTCTATATCCTGCTAATGCGATACTCTCAGAGCAGATCAACTTGCTCCTCTGTTTTCTGAATTTCCTGCAATTTGGCAGCTGAATCCAGAGACTGGATGCGACCCAGGTTCGATCCCTTTGGCAACGCTAAAGTTGTCTTTATATA
Source organism: Inia geoffrensis (assembly GCA_036417435.1). Classification (NCBI taxonomy): domain Eukaryota; kingdom Metazoa; phylum Chordata; class Mammalia; order Artiodactyla; family Iniidae; genus Inia; species Inia geoffrensis. The sequence continues at coordinate 36,133,569 of CM070919.1, read as the reverse complement.
CCCTAGTGTCCCTCCTAGTTTAGTCATCATTTCCATAATGTTTTTTGGAAGGACTATGTGGGGCACACAATATCTGGTTCTCTCTCTTTCTGTGATCTTAGCGGCCATTGATACTAAATGCCCACATCTACTCATTCGTGAAGGCTGCAAAAATAGTGATGTTCTAATTCTATCATTTCCTTTTCACATATTAGGTGAATACTTATATAAATAGACATCTACTTCATCTACTGGTTGCTCCTCAGTGGATTCTTTCCCTTTATTTTCCATTTTTCAAGATAATTGATTCCTTATCTTGTGAAGATAACCAGTGCTTATTTAAAAAGCTGTATCATTATGAACTCACGAATTTAAACAAATTGTCCCGGTTTGATCGATTGCAATGTTTATCATTATCAAAGCTCCATTTGTCTGTCCAGTCTTTGGCTGGTAGAGCCTCCTGGCTGACCGTTGAATCCCTTTGACATGACCTTCGAAGTCTCTGATAGCTTCTCTGCTACCTTCTGTTAGAAGATGTTCCAGGTTCCTCTTGTATATTTTTTGCCCCAGAAACAGAATTAGCCATTTCCCCCAGAAATTCCAGGGTTTTTTTTAGTGAAAGAAGATATTCAAGTCCACAAGCTGCCAAGGGGATGATCATTGTTACTAGGCTGATCATTGTTTCTAGCCCTTTTAAATGCACAGAACTAGGAAATATATGCATGCCTTTAAAGATAAAATATTTCATGAATTCCTGTTTATATTCTAATTCTAGTTGAAGATTATGAAACTTTTACTTAACTTCTCTATTTCATCAGTATCTCTTCCTACCTTCTATAGCTCCATCTCTATAACACCTTATTTCCCTTTTTTTAAAACCTTGAATTTTTATTCTTAAGGAACAAAAAATGATAAAATTAGAAGATCCCATAATAACGCATCTGCTTTTATCTCATATCACACACACACCAATCTCAAAATAACAGTACAAATATCACCACCAATATGATAGCTGAAAACTTAAAATAAGGTTTTTTATATATGTTCTCCCCCCATTTCCGGCCCCCCATTTTTTAATAGTCATAACTACACTGTCAGAGTCTATAACCATTACATAATATACTCTCTGCCTTTTAACCCTCATTTCCTCTCACTTTTACTGGTAAGTATATATTTAATGCTCACCACCAGCCCTTAAGTGAATGACTCTCTAGGCATAAGCTCAGTCTCTACTCAAATCTCCAAGAAGGGCTCATGGGAATAATACTCCCAGAGTTCTTGCTTGCTGATAACAGTTTAAGTGTCCCCTCTATACTTGAAAGTCAGTTTTGTTAGATATCAAATCCTTGGCTTACACTTTCTTTCTATGTTAAATATATTGCTCTATTTTCTTCTGGCATAAAGCATTGTTGTTGAAAAGCCTGAGGATGATCTAATTTCCTTTTCCTTACAAGTCATGAATTTTTTTCCCTAAGATGCTCCCCAATTTTTGCTTTATATTTACAGTCCAATAATTTTACTAGTCTTGTTGGTTATTGTGGATTCTCAGGAACACACTGCACACTTTTAATTTGTAGCTATAAATCCTTATTTCAGGGAACTCTTGCAAGTTGCTGTTTTTAGTATTTATTGTTTTCTTGTTCGGGTTTTCATCTTCAGAAACTCCTATTAATCACTGGTTTGATTTCCTTTTCATTCCTTCAATATTGATCATTTTCTCTCGAATCCCTTTTGTCTATTTCTTCATTTCTTTTTGATGTTTAAAAACCCCTCCTTTTCACTCTCTATTTCACTTGAGACATTACCCACCGTGTCTATAAGCTCTGGTGTTCCTTCTGCTCTAGTCTTCATTGCGAAAATGATTTTTCCTTTAATTTATAATTCTTTCCTGAAGTCTGTCACTTCACCTCTGAGATTTTCTGACTCTTGATTCCTGTCGCACTTTCAGGTATTGTATCACTTTCTTAATGTTTTCTTAATGTTCCTTAGCTTGTTTTAAAATCATAGGCTGCTGATTTGCTCTTTTTTGAGGACACATCTCTCTGGTGTGCTTTCATTGTCTGTTGGGAAGTTATTCTTTCTACACGGTTTCTTCTTTTTCTCATCGTAACATTGTATGGGATTTGACCTCAATACTTTTCTGTTGTTCCTTTCTATATGAAATTAGTTTTGAACTTGAACTTTAAGAACGAGGCTGGATTCAGGGTAGCTTTTCTCATTTCACAGGGCTCCCTCTTCTGTTGCTTTTCTGTAAAAGTGTGCTGGCTTGCTTTCCCAGGTTTCCGGGCTCCCTTCCCCTCTACCCTTGGTCTCGATTTTCCCTTGACTTTGTCACTATTGTCCCCATGCCCTGCTCGCCTCTTTCCACTCTGCAGGGGGCCCAGGGCTGCATCACGATGTCTGTGGGTCCTAGGCCCTGGTGGACCCCTTCCTCCATTAAAAATGTTAATAAATTACCCTTCACAACTGCGTTGGTATTAAAATGAATAGATTAAAACATTTTCTTTGGCCTAAAAGTGCATTTTTCCTTCTGATTTTAAAAGAAATATAAACATTCCATGGGTCCCCAAAAGGCCAGCGGGCCCCAGGCATTGTGGCTACTGTGCCTGACGGATAGCTTGGTCCTGAAGGGGTCCCGTCCTGGAAGAGTGCCCCAGAGGGTCACTGGAGGGCATCCTCCTGGCTCCACTGCGCCAACCCCTGCCAGCCTTTGCGGGCTTCTTACGCCCCCCTGGTACCATCCTCCTACACAGACTTGGCTACCATGCAGCTCTTTGGCTATCGGTGGTTCATCTCCATCTCCTTGTATCTTGGCATGTGTGGGATAACTTGTTATCCAGATTTGTTGCAAATATTGTCCAGGGAGTTTCGGTTTTGCCCTCTAGCAGTTCTGTCTGTTTTTAAGTGTAGATTTAGAGAGACAGAAAAGCTGTGCTGCCGTCGCCACCATCTTTCTTTCTCCGAGCTTTTAATGAACTTCCCAACTCAGTAATTCAGGAGGACCTCCTCACTTGCCTGATAAATCCAAAGTAAGATCCTGTTGCTCCCCAACATGTCCCTCTTCCTAAAATTCTAACAGTAAAGGATTGGTTTGGAGGTGGCTAGCATGGTTTAAATTACGGGTATCTTTGAGATGGTTACAGGAGAGTAATCAGCTATTCATACATCGGAGTGAATGGTTTTCAGAGAACTTGGCTTTCCACAGAGTGGCATTAAGCGATGACGGTGAGGTGGAGATGAGAGATAATTCTGAAGTTGGGACATCTGGCAGCAATCCAGCATCTGGGTACACAGTGTCTCTAGGCTTCAAGTCCATTCTTTTACACCCTGCTTCATGGCGCTAGGGCTCGGAGTCTGCAAACTACATTTCCGCACTCCCTTGCACTTGGCATCTTGTAAGCTTCCGCAAATGGTAGACAATTGGAAGGCAGGAGGAAGGAAAATAAAAACTTCTTTTTTGTTCCCAGGTCCTGTCGGCACCGCCCCAATAGAAGAAGAGAGCTAAGGCGCAAGCCCCCATCTCCCTTTGGCACTGTTGGCGCCAGCTACGCCGTGCCCCGCGGGCTACCATCCTGCCCTTTGCTAGCCAAACCACCATGCACTTGTTGACCTCAGAGGTTTGAGCACCAAGTATGCAGGGCCCCTCCTTTCAGCTCCGAGGCTGCAGAAGTCTCAGCTCTCGCCTTTAGCTCCCCTGGCGGAGGGTTGCAAGCTACTTTCCGCAGTTGCTGTTACCTGGGTGACCTCAGCCCTACAGGTGGGAATTGTTTCTAGTGATTACGGATATTTAGGCAATACTTGAGCATCCCTTTCTTCATTTCTTTACTCTTTCACCCTTCCAACTAATACTTGGCATAGAATTTCTTCGGGTCTATATACCTAGTGTAGGTTTTGTTTTCCTGACTCGTTATTTGAACTTGTTTTGCAAGCGCTCCTCGTTTTCCAGCTGGTTTTCTCAAACTGGTGCCCTTTTTTTTAGTGAATATACGTTGGTATGTTGACTCTCAGGAAGCGCTCGCGCCTTTCGTTTTTTCTGAGTGGGAATTATGAGTTTCACTTTCGCCCGTACTTGGTCACTGAAACTTGGTCAATGGATATGTGCTTAAATACCTATATCTGAATACTAACTCTGTTATTACAAGGGGGAATGATAGTTTTATAACTCAATTTTGTTAAAGCATCTAATATACTCAAATCATCATGCCAGGAAAATTTGATTTAGATTAACAATGATATTTTAGAAGTAGGACAAAGGGATTAGAAGATAAAACCTAAGAAGGGAGATTAAATAAACTGTTATTATTTCTCTAAAGAAGCCAGAAAGCATGTGTAATACTAAAATTATGAATGATTTTATGGAAGATAATGAAGAGCTATAATAATATCCATTTGGGGATGACATGACTGTGTTTCTGCCACTGAATGTGGAATAGAGGCTGGATTACAATGGATTTCTTGCCGTGAAGGTCGTTAGTAACATCAGCTGATAAGAAATAGTGGGAATCTCATTCTCTGCGTACACACAAACACACTAGGTATACGTATACACATGTGTTTGTATATATACTGAAAAAATGTATATGTATTTCTTGTCTTCCTAGGATGAGTTACTGGAGTCCTGCCAAGGGCATGGTATGACCAACTAACCTCTATATGTTGTTTTCAGCTTTTAGAACTGTATTTCCAAGAATTTATGATCTTAGCTCTATTCACTCCTAGCTCTTGTTTTGTTGTTGAAAAGCATACCCAGGGCTTTTATTCAGTTGGAGGGGCTGCTAACTGATTTAAGAAAATGCATTTTGTCCCTGGTCATTAATTGACTGATGGAACAGCTGTTGTTCTGACAAAAACCAGGCTGAAAAGCGGTTCCCACTATGGGGTGGTCTGTTGCTAAACATTATTGCTTTTGCTTGTCCATCAAAAAAGCACACCCTACATATTCCCACGGATCGGGGGAGTGTTTCTTTTACAAGTATTTCTTCACTGTCTTTAAAATAATGTCACCTTGAGCAATCACTAGGTAAAGCTCAGTTAACCTTAGATATTATACAGAGAATTTAAAGTTTGCTACCATTCAGTGGTTCTAAGAGTTTAAAAGCATGAGCCTGATCATCAAAAAAAAAAAATCCTCCAGATACGGAAAATCTTAAAGTCTAATGAGACTTCAGCTGGTTAATAATGAAAATGATTTTTTGCTCTTGGAGCACAGACCCGTTGGACTGAGTCAATATTGCCTTTATGAATATGATAGCATATTAAAAGCATTAAATATACTATGAAGTAATATACCATGTCTTTTCCTCAAAGATACTTATAGCTAATACTATATAGTATTGATTTATATTTGGTAGCATTGGCTAAAGACTCTTAATAACTAGTGTGGCACCAGATGAATAGATAAATGCAATACTGATTTATGAAAGTAAAACCTCACATACAAATAATATGAAATCGAAGGGCTCAGTCATAAATTAAGCAAATACGTGTATTTTAGATATCACAGGAATGAACTAAAATCAGAATCCTGGCGTCCCGAAGTAACCGAATGATTCTGTTTACTTTTTCGTAGCCATAGGGGAAATAAGCAGCAAAGTTTTGCCTTCTGTAGTAGGAGAGAGAGGGGGAGACTGGTAGTTTTTACAAGTCGATAAAGCCTTACTAGGCATTAGCTTCTTGCAAATTATTGTGACTAGCGGGGAGTGTCGGTCAAGGCTGGTGTCTTGGTTGATTGTTGATTGATTTTCCGTTCCTTTTGACTTCCTGCGTTGCTGCTGTAGAGACCCATGTTGGGGTGACCCAGACTAATCCAGGAAGGTCTATTTTTCTCGTAGCACTTTTCTGCAACCTAGGCAAGCCCTGACTGGACTGGGTGTCAGGAGACCTCATTTCCGGTCATGCTTCATGTACCCCATAGTTACGTGGCATAACCTTGACAAAGGTTAGCAAAACGGTTCCTCCTCTCTCTCTTTTTATGTTAAAGATTAGTGGCTTTCGTTATGTTTAAAGCAGTGAATACTTCTCTACAGAGAAGCCCAATGTATTACTGTATCAACGCCATGGAAGTGGACTTCTCTGTTGAAGGGACGGGGGTGGCCTATGTCCCTTTATCTGCCTTCCTGTTTCTTGTTAGCCCTTAGGGTACTTGAAGGAACCCCTAGGTGACAAGGGATACCCTCTGAAGACCATAAGGTCAGATGATCCGTACGCTGCTGCGTTCCAATTATAAGACACAGTTCTAACCTACAGTTATTTTATGATCCAGAAAATCCTATGGCTCTTTTTGTGTTCATAACAAAAGTCATTTGTAAGTATAACACTTAAAGTATTCAATATCAACCCACGATGGAAAAATTCACTATATATTTCATCTGGATTCACTGGTGTAAAATTATTTTTAGAAATATATATGTACACCTATATCTTCAGATATGTGTCTACAACTACAGTGGGATAGAAAGGTGAAAATACGATCATATGAAACGGTTCCGAATCTGACAATACAGTTCAATTCAGTTCCATTCAGTGAGCATTTACAGAGCACCTACTGTGTAGAGGCCACAGTGCCCAACCGTCTATAAGGCTCCCAAAGGTTACAAAGATGAATGCCAGAGTCTTTCATCCATTTATTTTTGAAGGCTTCCCTGTCAGAGACTGTAACTTTTTAATACATTTTAAGTATAAGAAGTGTAAGCCACCTAGGGGAAAATTGGCTTGAAGCACAGAGGATAAACAAATCAATAAAAAAATGTCACCGAATAGGGCAAACATCTTGCGGCCATGTGTGGGCAGAGTGTGGACCGAGTGTCACATAGAACCGTCCCTGAAGGGACACAGCTATTTGGTCCTTCTTGTTCATTAATGCCGACCCATCTCCACTAATGGATTTAGCGTGAAAGGAAGTAGGGAGGGAGTCGGCAAGTCCAAGTCGCCAGATCTCAGACTTCCATCCTTCATTGATAGTAATGCTATCGTCTACCAGCACAAGTTGATACGACATGGTCTGGAAGTGTAATACAAGAGAAAGAGTTTGGATGCTTCATTTTCATGTATTCATTGACATCAAGCACCAGACGGTCTCATATGACATCACGTGCCTTCATCTTTATCCAATGAAGAGGAATTTCCCTTCGGAGTTGGTCACAGTCTTGATTTTGGGTGTTTCCCCCCAAAAGTGTATTATTTTTTTGTGTGTGATGAAAACTTAAATTTATTTATTTTTTCCAGCTATATTGAGATATACATGAATATTAACATTGTGTAAGTTGAAGGTGTACAACATGTTGATTTGATATACTTAATATTGAAAAATGATTACCACCCTACTGTTAGCTAATACCTGCATTATGTCGGCTATTTCCATTTCTTTTTTGTGGTGAGAGCATTTAAGATCTACTCTCACAGCAACTTGTGAGGATATAATACAGTATTAAAAGTGTATTATTTTGGGCTTCCCTGGTGGCACAGTGGTTGAGAGTCTGCCTGCCGATGCAGGGGACACGGGTTCGTGCCCCGGTCTGGGAAGATCCCACATGCCGCGGAGCGGCTAGGCCCGTGAGCCGTGGCCGCTGAGCCTGCGCGTCTGGAGCCTGTGCTCCACAACGGGAGAGGCCACAACAGTGAGAGGCCCACATACCGCAAAAGAAAAAAAGAAATAAGTGTATCATTTTAAATATTTTTTCACTTCTACGGACCTGCAACAACCCTGAATGAAAACAGACTTAGCTTGTAGGAATGAACTTATTGTGTAAATCTGCATAAAATAAGCATTTCTTTTAATTAGGACATTTTCCTTTGTAGTCTCTGAATTCAATCATGGGAATCCTAAGCCTGTAGCCCATGAGCCCTGGGCAGCCCATGGACTTGAGGAGGTTCAGGATGTGTTTCAGTGATCCGCTGAGAGGTTTTGTGACTATATTTATGATGGGTTAGCAACTCTGTTTTGGATTTCTTTTTTTTTTTTTGCGGTACGCGGGCCTCTCACTGTTGCGGCCTCTCCCGTTGCGGAGCGCAGGCTCAGCGGCCATGGCTCACGGGCCCAGCAGCTCCGCAGCATGTGGGATCTTCTCGGACTGGGGCACGAACCCGTGTCCCCTGCATCGGCAGGTGGACTCTCAACCACTGCGCCACCAGGGAAGCCCTGGATTTCTTTGTGAAACACAAGTTAAAGAAAAAAAAATGTGTTATATTTCTTCTTTGCACCAAATACACTTTGGGAGAATTCAAAATATTCACTTACAATGTTAGAATAATCTTAGAACTAAGAAACCGAGGCCCACAGAGGTTATACGACTTGTTCAAAACTACTCGGTGAATAACTGCAATGTTGGTACTTTCCAAGGCCTTCTGCGTCCCAGTGTAGGATTCTTTATATTTAGTCAATGTGTTTTCAATTCCCCAGAGCCATAATCTGTGATTTAGAGACCCATTTTTATCTCTGAGAGTACTCAACCCCAAAACAAAACAAAAGAAGAAGGAGATTTTTGCAACTATAACCTAATTCTACCGCAGTTTACTGCTGCATCTTACCTTTAATCTACCGTTCAACCTTTCTTACTCAAAAGCAAACTCCAGCACAATTGATGCCAGAAATAGAGCAAAAAAAAAAAAAAAAAAAAAAAACGAAGAGAAAACACCTTCCTGTAAAAAGCCCATAAAATTGAACTTGAACAAAAACTAATGAATATATTTCAAATCTCTCTCCCCTTTTCTTCCTCAGCCATAGCTCGCTTCCCTGTTTCTCATGTAATATTCAAGGGTCTGTGCTCCACGGCAGGTAGACAGATGCGTCAAGAAGCAGACATGTGGAAGGTAAAAAAGTTTTGGTTTTTTTTAATATCAACAGATTTTTAGAATTCGCAAATGCTAATCCCTGTGCAATGGTGTCTTCACTAGCTTCCTACAGGATCAGGGCTATAACGACAGTGTTCATTTCTGCCACATCTGGGAGATGCCCATCTGGTGTGTCACAATTTGTACGTGACTCCAGAGTGGGCTGCTCTGAAAGGCCTGAGCGAACCAGTCAGGCCAGTAGCTGGGAGGCAAAAGACAATTCTTGCTCTAAGTCCCACTGTAACGGTTTAATATTTACATCTGAACGTTTCCCAAAAAATAAACCAAGCCCTCCAACTGCCCTAACATTACTGCCGATGCATTTCAAAGGAAGAGCAACTATTGCTACTCTACTTCTGCTATTAAAATTTACAAGCTGTGATTGAGCTTACACATTTCAACTTAGAGTAGTCCCTCAGAGTTAAAGGGAAAAGTTCGCTGAAAATGACAGAGGCTAGACAGACTTGGTGGTTTTCAAGATTCATATTTCTTCTTACATTTAGGGGATAGAAGCAAGAAAAGCATTATAAGGAAATGGTTTTTAATATTCAGTAGAAAAATGCAATATATATGTACAAAATAGATGCTTCATTTGAGTCAGTACTTACATGTTTCGTGAGCCCAAATAATATATGTTTTTCATTATTTTAGTAAAATTAAAGAATGGGCATTCAGCTTTCTTTAAATTTTCATACTGCTCACGCTAGTTTAGGCATGCCAGATCACTTTGGTATAATAAATTCCTCTGTGAGCGCTGCACGGATACGAAAAGACACTGTAATATTTTTCTTTTAAGTGTGAATTGGAGAAAAAAATATTAATAGATAGCTACACTTTTTGTTAGCCATTATTAGAATTTACTAATGAGAAATCTGACATGCTATTTCTTATTGCTTTAATATGTTTGATACTATAAAATGGTTTTCTACATTCTAGGCATTAATTGCATAATGTGAAAAACAATTCTTTGCAACTTCGTGTGATTTATGGGCCTGTCAGTGGTGACTAGGTGTGGGAGAACTTTGGCTTTTGTGGACTTGCGGGGGAAAGGCTGTGTGAAAAGTCGAGGAAGCCCAATTAGAGACAGGAGCTAAGAACAATTTTTAAAAATCTACCCTGCTGAGAGGCAGGCATTTTTTCTGGATGACAAATGTCTGGAGTTCTCAGTTTTACAAAAAAAAAAAAAGAGTGCTCACCCCTGGCCTCTCCCCCTTTTGTCATGTAGGTAACCTAAGCTGTGGAAAAAAAGAGACCATCTGGAATGAATGCTGTGGCTTCCCAGAGACAACATTATTCTCTGCCCCTTCCTCTTCCTCTCTCTTTATGGATGGCAAACAGTGTTCAGATGACAGATTTTGCAAAATTGTCTTAGGAGATAAATCCTCAGACAGTTCCAGTGTGCTGGTATTTTGGAGGTTTCTGTGCATTTTGTCAAACGGTTAAGGAAGCTGTTAGGCTTTTTGTGAACTGTGGAGCACCAAGAAGGCTTTTACCTTCCACTCAGTTTTTTGTTTTATGAATTTATTTATTTTTGGCCGCATTGGGTCTTCGTTGCTGCGTGTGGGTTTTCTCTAGTTGTGGCGAGCGGGGGCTACTCTTCGTTGCGGTGCGCAGGCTTCTCGCTGCGGTGGCTTCTCTTGTTGTGGAGCACGGGCTCTAGGCGCACGGGCTTCAGTAGTTGTGGCTCGTGGGCTTCAATAGTTGTGGCTCGCGGGCTCTAGTGCGTAGGCTCAGTAGTTGTGGTGCACGGGCTTAGCTTCTCTGCGGCATGTGGGATCCTCCCGGGCCAGGGCTCGAACCCGTGTCCCCTGCACTGGCAGGCAGATTCTTAACCACTGCGCCACCAGGGAAGCCCCTTCCACTCAGTCTTAATTGAGCAACTGATGGAATTTTGCTATCTTGTGAGGTTAAGTTAGACATACACGCCTTGTAATTTATATGTGAATGGTTTTTCATTGTATATTGACATGAATCTTATGAGTACACTACACTTTTCAGCTATCATGGTCAACTGAAGAAAGTCTGCACCAGTTTTCCTTCTAAGGGAGAAATTAAGTGCATTCTTCACATTTTCCATGATACTATATACTTATACTTTTATCATGCTATCCCTTCACTAGAATTGACAGCTTATATGGCATCCTGTTCCTTGTTCAGGTGAAAGAACAAGGTTTAATACGGAGATATAGAGAAAATTTGCAGCTTACGTTATCCTAAAAGAGGTACAATGCTTCAGCCAGCTAATGGGTGTGGAAAAACCATCCTGAGAAAGAAATCTACAAGTGAATGCTACTGATTTTAAAAGGCATCTTCTTGACAAGAACCAAATGAACACTATCTCTAAAAATCTAATCAGATGGCACAACAGATTTGTTAGTGTGATTATTAAAACAATTGCCACCTTCTGGTGTAAAGTGATGTCAGCAGGAAACAATCAAGGGAAGTCTCTTGCTTGGGGACAGTCAAGCCCTCAAAGCTACGGTGAAATAGGATTGGACGGGACCTTTCATTTCATATGAGAATTAATTCTCTAAAGGCAGTGCAGAGGAGGCAGCTTACTTTTTTCCCCCAGGCAAGCAGCTAGAAACAAGTCTGCAGGAGGCCGTATTTTTTCTTATTCATTTCTTAGTGTGTGCATGTCTATGTTACCAAGTATTCTGGCAATTAATTTATTCTTTACATGTAGTTCCATCAGAAAAGAAAAGAAATGGCAGAGCTTCTCCAAAGGTTTTATGACTTAAAAAAAAAATTACAGTTCTACATCTAAATTGTATACGAAGGACTGAATTAAAAGGTTCCATTTCTTTCACTGCACACAAACTTCCCAGCTGCTCTGGCACTTTCTTTAAGGGAGCACAGATTCATTTTGGGCTGACCCCAGAAAGAGCCATACACACGTAATTTGTGGCAAACCTCAGTTATGAAGACTTTCTACTCTTCTCAACAAAGTTAGGTTGGTAACCTTACAAGAAGGAAATGCCACATATATTCAATTATCGAATATCCTGCACTGTGTATTAAAAGTATTTTGAAAGTAATAATTCTACCGCATGGTACCTTGGATTTAAGAACTCACTGACCTTAAATGAATTCAAAGTAGATAAACAAGCATTAATTATGTGCCTTTATATCTAAATTTTGTCTTTTGCGTCTCAGGAAATTGTCCTTTGTGGAAAGTCTGTTAACGATGCCTTTAATTTTAAAAATTCTGTACGTTTATCACTTCTTGAGCCTCTACAGTTGATAAAACAAATATGAGTTAAAAAAAAGCAAAGATTAGGTGATCAGTAACACATTTCTTCTCCATTAGATTATTTTGTTGTGTACAGAATTCCTACTTGATTTTTCAATTATTCAAAACGTCAGAATGATAGATATAAGAGAGTAACCAACTAACCAGGGAAAGCTCTGCCTAGTAATGTTCAGCATAAAGATTCAGAATGATGCTTCATGATGGATTAGCTTTTCGCCCGTTCTGCCTCGTTAGGGTTCTCCCACTTTGACCCAATCCAAACCTATTACTTCATATATATCTAAAAGTAAAATTGCAAAAATGTTCACTAGTACAGTAGAAGCTAGATGAGCAGTTTCAGATAATTTAATTAAGTTGTAGGTCTTCTAATATAATTCCGTAAGTATGTGAACTTTTAATTTGTGTTAACTCAATTTCCTTACGCTTTCATTTACCATTTCTTGGGGACATTACAGTGATTAGCCAAAGTCCTTCCAGCGCCTCCTGTTCGCCATAAATTTTGATTTAAATGGACTGTCACTTTCTCAACATAATAAAGTAGGTATTTGACATCTCAAAAAAGAGAGCTGGTCTAGTAGAGTACGTTGTGAAAAAGTGGAACTCTTTTTTTTTTTCTCTCTATCACACAAAATCCACATAAAATACACCTTAAAAAAGGCCATTAAGGTTACACAGAATGAAGTGGGTTGAGTACTGAATATTCACAGGCATGTTTATGCTGAAGAATTTCTTGAGAAAATGGGCTTCTGTGTGCCTCTGGTATTGAAAACAGGCATGATGCCATGTTCCCATCTAATTGTTGTATATTTGGTGGCTGTTAATGTGTAGCTGTTGAGTTTGTCAGCATTTGGGAACACTCAGTAGTAAGACAGGAAGGTAACTGCTGTTATACTTCAAAGAGGTCAAAGATAAGCCTTAGCCAAATGGTCTAAGCCCAGATGAGTCTCCCATACTTTCTCAACTCTGATAACTAAAGGGGTAAGTTGTATAATTGTGCTTTGAAAATTTTCAGTGAATATATTTGTTGTTGAACACAGCCCTAAAAACAAGCGAAATTATCTTCCCGGGAATATATATTTACCCCAAATTCTCTTTAGTTCCCATAAAATGGCATGGTCAAAAAGGTTTTGTTATTGCCAGTTACTGTCCTTGGAGTTATCTAGACAGTCCAAAAATAGAGGCCTCAGTTCAGTGTCTGGAGTGACCTAAAAAACCCAGGAATGGTATCAGGTATGTTTCCCAGGTTTAGTGCTGGAATTTCTGCACTGGATAGACCAAGAATCCACAGGCAGCCAGAGCTACTTAAAAGCATCAGGAAGGCTGCAAGATAACTGCATGGCAAAGGACAAGGAACGTCAGTCCCTCTGGCTAACGGCTTCACGTAAACCACTGCTTTCACAATCTGTTTGGCATCAGTCACTTGAGGCAGCCTCTTTAAAGCACTTTTTGTCCACAAAATGTAACACTCCACTGTAGAGCCTTCCTGGCACCTATTCAAGATGAATATAAGGATAAATACAGTGATAGTAAAATTAACTAATGTATATTGGAAGCTTACTATATGCTAAGCAATTTGTAAATATGTTTTTCATCTATTTGTACGACTCTAGAATTAGCAACTATCAGGACCCCCGTTTTATAAATAGGACCCTGAGGCACAGTGGGATTAATTCATCTTTGCCAAAGGTGGCAAAGCAAGGCTGCCCAATTTTGGAGTCAATGTTCTCAGCCACTACACTAAATTGGCCTTGTTATAGCCCTGTTTCACCTACTGGATGGCATTACAGTGAGACTTCCATGCATACTGATGAGTATTGAATGCTACATCTTAAGATATACGTTTTCTTGTAATATAAGTAGTGCACGATTGTAAGAAATTTAGATGATACAGGTAATCCAAAAGAAGAAAATAAAACTTGTGACTAATTTATATATAGTAGTACGTATATGTTAATCCCAAACTCCTAATTTATCTCCCCCTGCCCAGACCCCCCTGCCCCGCGATCCCCTCTGGAACCATAAGTCTGTTTTCTATGTCTGTGAGTCTATTTCTGCTTTGTAAATAAATTCATTTGCATCATTTTTTAAGATTCCACGTATAAGTGATATCATATATTTGTCTTTCTCTGTCTTACTTCACTTAATATAAAATAGGTAAACAACAAAAACCTACTGTGGAGCACAGGGAACTATACTCAGTATCTTGTGATAACCTGTAATGGAAAAGAATCTGAAAAAGAATATATATATGTATATACATGTATGTATAACTGAATCATTTTGCTGTACACTTGAAACTAACACAACATGGTAAGCTACCTGTATGTCGATAAAAAAAGAATAACAGTGAAAAAAAGTTATTAATTTCACTACATAGTGATGACGACTTTTAGGATTTTACTTTATATTCTTCAAGGTGTTTTTTTATACCTGTTTGAAGAATAAGAATTCAGTTCTACTGAGCATGTTCTTTTATGATCGGATATTTGATCTAACAATTTCTCATGAACATCTTCCAGCGTCCTGAAATACACTTCTATAACATCTCTTTGAATGGCTGCATACTTGACTATTCTGATTTTGAGAGAAATCAAGGTACAACATTTCACAGCATTGAGTCTCAATCTCAATTTCACAACTGGACTCAGGTGGAACTACTGCCACAGCTTTATTTCTAGAGGGTTTTAAAATGGGGGCTATGCAGACGGGAGAGGTGATCAGGATTATGTATAATGTCAAGAACAAGGGCAGCTCGTGCACACATTTGGAGACTCACTCTTCAAGCTGTCTTTTTTTTCTCTTCGTGGTCAAGACAAGTGAATATTTTACATAGAACAGTTTTGTAAATGGGTACCCCCAAGTAAAGGGGTAAAATAACTGGCTACCAATGAGGTTAGTGTGGAGCCTCGGAAGCAAGGGAAAAAGGATTCTTGACCTTTAGCGGAGAGCCCTGGGCACCCAAGTTTCTTTTGCTTTCCTTGCTGACTTGCCTGAGGGTACGGGGTGAAGTGTCATCTTTACCGAGCCCTCCCCGGTCAGATGCAATCAGACTGACTGATAGCTTTCAGAGAACTAAACAAAATTCTCCTACCTGAGCCGCCCATGCTGGCCAGAGAAATGACTGATGAAGAGTCACTCTGAGCTGGAACTGGACGACCCTTTCAACATCTCATTTAAAACTGCATCGAGTTAAGGTGGTTTTTGAATTATGTATTAAACTCGGCTTCCAAATATAGCTTGGGTTGTCTCTGAAACATCAACGTCCACAAATCATGGCTCTTGTTCTCTTATTTGTTAGTCTGGTTGTCACTTCCTATTACGTTTTACCCTGGACTCAGGTGTGCTGGCGCCCAATACTGAACCGTCAATATTTAAACCACCCTCCACCTCCTTGGTCTTCCTTCTTCGTCTTGAGCCATGAAAGCTGCCAACGCCACCAGCTTTCCTAAAACTGCATGAACTCTGTCTGCAATTCTGATGAAACCCCGAACTGGCACTTAATTTCCAGTGGGGAACACTTAGCTCTGCCATCCTTTCTCCAGGATCAAAGCCGCAGTTATACTCTCACTGATAATCACTAAGGGAAGTTGTAATGCTCAGGGCAGTCTTGAGAGTCATCAGGGCCAGAGTTCAAAACACTCCCCGGGGACTTAGCTGCTGGTGCCAAGAGTCGGTCTTGGCGTCTGAACCTCTTTTTAAACTCTACCCTCCTCCCGCACTCCCTTCCCATTCCTCCCCAATCCCCCTTTCTTCCATTCATTTCTAGAACAAAAAATATCAACCAAGTCCTGTTAAAGCTGCCTCCTCAATACCTACGGAGTCTATTTCTCTCTCTCCATTTCCACTGCTACTCACCAACTAGCTTAAGACACACTCATCTATTACTTGGATTTCTGCAATAGCATAGCCACTGGTCTCCTCACCTTGACACAGCGTCTCCCCAGATCAGTTATCTGCAGTGATCCAAGTGATCTTTCTGAAAAATGTAGTCATGTTAAAAAGTTTACGTGACCTATGAGTAGGCTATCCATACATCCCAGTTTTCTGGAGCAGTACCAGTTTCTGCTTGTTGTCATGATTAATAATGCCTCTTTCACTGTCAAGAGCGCTCTGTTTCAGAGAAAAATATTATACGATCGTACCACCTTCTCTCAACCGGCCTCTGTTTACCTCCGAGCTGGACCTTTCCTGCCCCTGCCATTCCTAAGTTGTGCCACGTTCCCTCCGCCCAGGATCTCTGTTTATGCTTTCCCTCTTTCCTGAATATTTTTTCAAATCCTCTTTCCGTTCTATGTAATTTCTATTCACTCTTCAGATCCCACTAGAAAACAAGTTCTATGAAGGCAGGAACTCCTGTCTGTTTAGAGCACGACTCTA
Organism: Inia geoffrensis; assembly: GCA_036417435.1. Lineage (NCBI taxonomy): Eukaryota > Metazoa > Chordata > Mammalia > Artiodactyla > Iniidae > Inia > Inia geoffrensis. The sequence goes on along the minus strand of CM070919.1, from coordinate 36,117,131 downwards.
TTCCAAGTGCTCAGAATCGTGTCTGACACATAATAGGCACTGAATAAATACTGGCTGAATAGGTGAATCTTTTTTTCTTTTTAACCATTAAAAAAAATGAAGTATAGTTGATGTACCATATTATATAAGTTACAGGTGTACAATATAGTGATTCGCAATTTTAAACATTATACTCCATCTGTAGTTATTATAAGATATTGACTCTAGTCCCGGTATTGTACAAGATCCTTACAGCTTATTTTATACATAATAGTTTGAGTTAGTGACTCTTGACTCAAGCCTCACTTCCTCCGGGAAGACACCCCTGCCTTTTCCCCCCACTCTTCCCCAGGATTTGTTTAGAAAGCCATGAATCTCCTTCGATCATTTTGGATCATACAATCACTGGTTTGCTAGACTTTGTCGTCACTGGGAGCAAAGAAGCCTTCCCCTCTGCTTATTGTTTTGAGTCTGCGTCACACACCAACCATATGCTGATCTAAAAATAGGCTTGGAATAGGTGTATGATGCCAGTAACATCATAGTAGGCATTTTAGCAAATTCGAAAGAAAAATTATGCATGGTCTTATTCTCTAGAAGCTTATACTTTATCAGAGGGAAAGAAAAGCCCAAAATGTACAAGCAGGTGGCAGTACAAGATGACAGATTACTCCGAATTTGAGAACAAAGAAGCCTAGAAATTACATAGATCAACCCTAACTCATCATAGTGGCATTAAGTGATTGTTAACACAGTGATTGTGACAGTCCCATGAGGTGTCTGGATCACAGGCACTTACAGAGGTTCAGAAGCAAAAAATACTGCTGTGTCCTTGAGTGTCAAGGAAAGATTATGAAAGACGTAAACTGGAATTGAGTTTTGAAGAATTCGTTCTCTGACATATATTTGTTAACTATCTATTATATACTAACAAGAATAAGACACAATCCTTGCCCATGGAGATTAAGGGTCGGCAAGCTACCGCCCTCAGCCCAAAGCTGGCCATGTGGTTTTGAAAATAAAGCTTTGTGGGAACACAGTCACCCCCATTTATCTACATCTTGTTTATAGCTGTTTTTTTTTTTCTTTTTTCTTTACTACAATGGCAGAACTGAGTAGTTCCAACAGAGATCGTATGGAAAATATTTACTATTCGGCCCTTTACAGAAAAGGTTTGCTAATTGCTGAGTGAAACTCTCAGGCTTGAGTGGAGGAGACAGGCATAAAACACCAAAATTGCATGACATATGGGCTTAGAACAGACACACTGGAAGCTTCATGGACGAGGTGAGAAAGGGGAAGGGCTTAACTAGTCAGGAAAGGGAGCCCAGAAGAAAGGGCATGTGAGTGATGTCTTGAAGGATCAGATGATCAGTAGGAAATTGATGATAAAGAAATAGAAGAAAGCAAAAGAGGATACACGAAGAACTAAGGTGAGAATGCAGGAATGAACAACTCTTCTTTGGGGGGAAATACATAGTACTTCCGGGTGGAACCAAAGATATTCCCACTGGGAAGCACAGGGTGAAAACTTCATTGAATGAGGTCAAGGAAACGAGACGGAGCGTCCTGAGCATTAGCGCAAACATTCAACATTCACCACGAAGGCAACGGGCAGACTTGGAAGGCTCTGGCCCAGGACACGGATGACGAAAAAGGGAACAGATCTGTAGACTCCGAGTCTGATGACTTGAAATGGAGAAGAGCTCTGTGGGACCACTAAAGCAGTCTACTAAAGAGGGTGGGAAAAACCGGAGCGCTGAGAGCAATTGTAGCCCACAGAGCAGTCTTTCTTTGTCTACATGGTACTTGAACACTTCAAAAAATTAGTTGTCCGCGTTTATGAAAGGATATTTTGTGTAAGAATCTAGATTTCTATGGTTTTTTATCAATCAGATTATCTGGCAACACTGGGCCTGCATTCTTGCTTGCCAGCAATGGACTGGGGCTGAGCTGTGTGTTGTGGTCTCGGCTGGAGCAGGCTGAATTTAATCGTGCAACATAACCCCTGTGGGCATTGCGATTTGTGGTCTATGTTGCCAACATCTGGACATAAAGTTTGAAAAAATCTTTAATTGGGGTGGAGCTAATACATTCACCTTTCTTTTCCTGCCCTGAACTCATATCTACTGACTGTTCTTTCTGAAGCTTTCTGAAGATCCACCTGTTTCATTTTTGAACGCTGGGGATCGTGTGTGTGTGTGCGCGCGTGTGTGCGTGTGTGTGTGCGTGTGCGTGCGCGCGCGCGTGTGTGCGTGTGCGTGCGCGTGCGCGTGTGCGTGCGTGTGTGCGTGTGTGTGTGCGTGTGCGTGTGTGTGTTAGACTCTTAATTAGAGTATGATAGATCTCGTACGTGAACATCTGCCTTGGGGTTAGGACCTCTGATTTAGTTCCATACCTTTCTCTTTTCTCCCTCACTAATTTCTTAGAGCCCACATCTTACCTGCACACCAAACATTCTGACCCCCTAGCCCCCTTTGCTAATATTGTAGTTTCCATCTATTCCTTCTATTCCTTCTTTTGTTTAAAGAACCACAACAGCTTTTGTTGGTGCTTTTCAGTAGAGTTTTATTTTTAATTCTTCCTCAAACAAAAACTGTTCCTCCCAAGAAGTTTTTTGAAGAGGGTAGCTTGAGTTACAGTCCCAAGAGGGTCCTTCAGAAGCCTTCATACGACGTTTTTCTAGTGTTGCCTGGCTGTTAAAAATAGGCTACAATGCATTTCAATATAACTCCTGACGGATATGTGATTCCAAGGGAGGGAAATGCTATAAATGGCAGTTAATCTGCCTGCACTCCTGCTGAGTTGGGGTGCTTCCCTGTTACCCCTCCCTGGGAATCTGAACACACCGTTGGTGCACTGCTCCGTATGTAGGGAGCAGACCCCATCCTGGATTCTGCTGAGCAAGCGTTAGAGATATACGTCCATGTCTAAAGCCTGCTTTTGATCTGGTTACATGTGTATTATGTTTTGAGAAAAATGATTTGGTCCTTGAAAAACAGGTTAGTCCAGAAATCTGTGTCAAAAGCAGGCTATAACAGCTGGGGCCCTGCCAGAAGACTTAATAACTAGTTTTTTTTAGTATTTCATAAGAAATGCATAGGATAGCAGGTCTGCACTATTGCATACCAAAAATGTAAGGCAAGGTCTAATCCTAGCTGGAAAAGGCCAGCCACAAACCTAATTCCATGACCTTAACTTTCCCCTGCCTTGTCTGCAAAGGGAAGGGGTTAAAAGAGATGATCCTAAGGCAATTCTGTGCCAGCTCTGTGAGTTCAGAGATGGATGGTGGAGCAGTTCCTGCCCATTGGGAATCTAGGTTTTCATGTTGCTTGAGCCAAACCGCATGGACCAAGGAGCTGCTGAGAGCCCCTGGTCCCCCCGGGGTGAGGACCGAGACGGGGCACGACTGAGTGTTTCTACAGAAAGCCTGTGCGCTGAAGGGGAAGATGTGGGCTTTGGCTTCAGACAGACCAACGTCCCCATTCGAGTTCTTCAACCTCATGTTATTTACTCAATTCCTCTGCCTTTAGGTTTCCTCGTTTACTAAAGAGGCTGATGCCTGTTGTATTTGTCTGCTTGCGCTGCCCAAACAAAATGCCACAGACTGGGAGGGCTTAAACAACTGAAGTCTACTTTCTCATGGTTCTGGAGGCTGGAAGGGCAAGGTCAAGGTGCCATCAGGGTTGGTTTCTGGTGAGGCCTTCCTATCTGGCTTGGAGATGGCCACCTTCTCAATATGTCCTTCATGTGGCCTTTCCTCTGTGCACGTGCGGAGAGAGAAACATCTCTGGTACCTCTTCATCTTCCTATAAGGTCACCAGTATTATGGGATGAGGGCCCCACCCTTATGAGCTCATTTAAACTTAATTACCTACCTAAAGGTCCTATTTCCAAATACAGTCGCATTGGGGGTTATGGCTTCAACGTATGAAGGTTGGAGAACACAATTCAGTCCGTAACATCTCCCTTAAACGGCTGTTGTGAAGAGGCGAGACAGTGAAATGAGATGACACAGCGAAACACCCGACAAAAAGTTCCTGGCCCACTTCAGAGCCCTATCTGGAACCACATGTGCAACCCAAAGAATGGATTCCCTTCAGAAAGAGTCCTCACCTCACTATACAGTCCCTTAAGAAAACGACTAAGCAGCAATTTTGATAAATTTTAAGTTTACTTTGCAGAAGGCTTGATTGTGCCTACAGTAGGGTGTACATTTCTTTAAATATTGTTTTGAATCATTTATCGCTTTATTATCAATAAGGTGAAATTTAGTTGGTTTATAGACTTCCTGCAGTTTTCTAGGTCAAGCAAAATTGATTGGGTGGAGGTGAAACGGACCAGGACCCTATGGCCCCTGCCTCCCCCGCCGCCATGTCCTCTGCCCACCTTTCATCTGTAGAAAATCTTTTGCCAAAGCGTAAGTTTAATCAGAGAAGTGAGAAAATTCAGAAGTAAAGGAAGACAGTCAAATAGGACAAAATAATAATAGTTTAGTCATAAAGCAAAGTCAAGGACTTTCAGTTCTTCCTCAAGGGCTGCAGATCATATTCTGAGCCGTGTCCCGTGAGCTGTCTTGTAGATACTGAAACCCCCACCAGGTGGAAGGAGTTAACTACGTGATGACCAGGCTGTAGCCGTGACATGAGCTGCCCCAATTCCGAGAACTGGCCTCAAGGAAATGGGAACAAATCAACCCTGGAACTGAAGACTAACTGTACTTAAAACAATCAAGATGACACTGGTCAGACCACTGCATGACCATCTTCAAGATGACGGTCGGAGCTGACTGGGCTGTTTCTGTAGGTAGCCCCTCCCTCCGCCTATACCCCCCTGAAACTCCCCTTTAAAAGGGCTTGCCCACTGACTGTCAGTGGGGAGCGGGCCTCCGGCCGTGAGTCCACCCCCAGTCCCCCACTGCTGGCCTCCAAAATAAAGCAACCTTTCCTCTCCATCGACCTTGCCTCTTGAGTATTGGCTTTCGAGGGGCGAGCGGCTGGATCCCACTTGGGGTAACAGAAGGATGCTGTCCAGTGCCTACCCCTTCCTGGTGGGCTTCGCCTGCCTGTACAGCTACTGCTCTACAAGCAGGTGCCGACCGACTGGAACGTGAGGCTGGATCAACAGCTCATCCGAGGCTGCTGCTTGATTTGATGAGCAAAGTCTGTGCTATTGCTTCCCAGTAGAAATAATAGAAGTAATGGAAAGTATACACACACACACACACACACACACACATACACACATACACATATATGTATACACATACATATATATTGCAATATATTTATATTGTATATCAGCATATATCTATAGCTACATCTACATCTATACTTATACCTATACCTATATCTATATCTATATAAAGAGAAATAGAAAGACTGAAAGAGACAGACAGAGAGAGATCCTAGATGGACTTGACAGTTGAAAAGTGCCCCAAAGGAATATCTTCATAGAAAGAAGACAAGACAACTGGGTGGCCAGAAATGTCTTCCAGCTGTGTATGGCTAATCAGACATTGATAGCATTATCCATCCTTCTTGCTGAAATCAGCTCCTCCTGAATAAGAGGAAATGTCTACGATTTGACACTGCCTCAAACATTAGTGTTCTTTTGGCTTCTAAATAATTCTTAAAAAGTTTGAATGTGAGTTTTAGGCTTCTGTAGCTATCAAACCGCATTTACAAAGCCCTGAAATACAAGAACTGTCCAAAGAAGATAAATGGTTAAGAAGAATCATCAGGGGTATTCACTATTTAAGCCCTGAACGACGGGAATGGACAGAGAGAAGATGTACGCACACTTTTGACTCTGCAATCTACAGACATGATTAGGCAGGATCCAGGCGGTAGCTGAGTGGGTATTAGACCAAATACAATTGTTCACATTTGGAGATGCCTTGAGCCTTTCCTGAGACAACTCAGAACCACCAATGTTCAGGGTAGATTTATTAGTGCCAATCAACATGTCAGGCACTGGATAACATGAGAACATATTTTGAAGGTAGAACAGCCCTATATGTTAATACATCAAGATTATTTGAATAGAGCGCTCTTCCTGAATTTATATTTCTACAGTTTTTTTTTTTTTTTTTTTTCCTCTCAGGAGAAAGGAACCAATGCTTTGCCCAGTTGAAATGTCAGTAGCAGACCTTGAAAGTGGGTCCTGAGGGTTCTGGGTTCACCATCAAGGGGAAGTTAGGGCACAAGCTGGAATGAAAGGGAAACGTCTGAGGTTCACGTCCTTGGAGGAAGCAGACAGCAAACCATTTCAACAGAAGCAAGGGTTGCGGGCACTGTCTCAAAGGAAGCCAGAGCAGTTTCAGGAGGTGCCGAATAGAAATAGTGGAAAGGTACCCTCAAGTCACAGAACGGGAGCTGATTGTGAGAGTATATTCTGAGTCTGTGATCACAGTTGACCTTTCAGAGAGTACCTTCCCCAATGATTGGAATTAAGAGAAATAAGTACCATCTCTCAGGAAGTGATTGATTGAATGCCAACCTTACTTTATTAATCTGGATTCCTCTCCATCTTTGGATCTTAGATTTCTGTATGACTGACTCATCTTTCACTGCTGGAAAGTACTTTCCTCATTCGACATTTTTATTCTGTATATGTGTATTCTAATCTTCAATTCAATACCATGTGTCTGTAAGGCTTTATCTGAGACTTCAGAACTGTGCAAGGACAAACAGGATGTCCTGCTTGTGTATAAAGCACCTGGAGTCACGGGGCGAATGGCTAGGAGCCTAACTAACAGCAGGATACTTTCCCTGCCCACAGGTGGAGTGTGCACTCTGTGACGCATTCATGCAGAATGCTCTTCGGTCCACGATATACTGGGTCATGTCATGCCGCTGTATCTCCACACAGTCTGAAGCTTCCACATGGAAACATTCCTAGCTTCCTTCTTGCCTTAACAAACTCTTATTCAACACTCACCTCAAGTTTACGCTCTGCGAATGCTTCTCTGACATCCCAGTTTGAAGCCAATGACCTTAACTCTCAGGCTGTATTATTATAATGCCTTGCGTTATAATGGTCTGTGTAACTGGCTGTCTTTGCCATAAAGAAGGGGTAGAAACTCCTTCTTTATCTGGAGTCCAAGTGTCTGGTATGCAGGGAGTTAGGAGGCCTTTCAAGGTTTCTGAGCAGAAGGAGGGCTGTCTGACCTGATTCTCTGATCTCTTAGGTGTCAGTGTCCGTGTGTGTGTGTGTGTGTGTGTGCTGTGTGCATGAATGCATGTGTGTATTTTCCTGAGAGTGTCCCAGGTTTTGGATATAGGAAGAAATAATTAACATTTGCCTGGTGTATAACACACCTGGCAAAACTGAATATAAAGTTTGCACACTAGGCTAAGTCCGGTAAAAGGACAAATAAACAAATACGGGGTGTGTATTCAAGTTGAGAGCCCAAAAAGGAGGCATCAGTGAAATAAGACGGAACAGGGATGGCAGGAATTCCTGGGGATTTGGTTCCAATCGTGTCCTTCCTGTGAGACTCCTTCAATTCTAATGGGCAGGGAAAAGGCCTGAGAAAGAGTGTACTGCAAGTGGCTGGATTCATTTTATGACGTTATGTTACAAAGCAATGTAACACAATATCAAAACCCCGTACGATGGAATGCTGATATTTCAGTGTCACAATGCAATTGGAATACTCAGCTTCCGAAGAAACAAATTATTGTTCTGTTGCCTCATTTATTATTCTCTTTTTTCAGAGTTACCTCTACAAATTCTTTAAATCCATTTTCTTTTTACTTTGCCGCCTATTACTGGGTCTACAAGTGACATGGAACTAGGTACTTTGCTTTATCACCTTTAACCCTACTCATGAAGCGTTTTGTTTCTTCCTCTTGCGGTGAATTAGGTTCAGAAGATTTTCTAACTCTGTATAATTTTATTTCATTTCACGATGTCTTTTTTTCTCTCATAGTCTAATTTTTAAATCCATTTTCCATGCGGATTTAATCTTGTATAAAATCTAACACCTATTAATTTGTACTGATTTACAACATTTATTTCAGTATACTGGAAAACGTTCATTTTTAACATTTGTACTCATAGATAATGCATCTCATGAAGTTTTAATGTAAATCACTAATACATTTTTTCATCTTTAACTACCAAAGTTCTTCATGTTTATAGATCATTACTCAAATGTTTTGTAGGATTCTTTAAAATACATCACCAGCAATGTGTTTTTCTTTACAACATCTTTGTGCATGTGTGTGGGTAGGAAAGACCCTAGTACCAGAATATTTTAGGAAAATTTAGCATAAAAAGAAAAGTAAGGTTCATACTCCTATTCAGAAGTTAATTAAATATTCTTTTGAGAATATAACATTTGAAGCTCTTTTCATCAAGTAGGGAAATATATTACTTTTCTGGGTTTCTTTTTTTTTTACATTTATCAATTACATTTAGACAGTTTAATTGCTATAATGAAAATTGTCCTTAATTCCCATTCTAGGGGCCAAAAGATGTTTATTGCTTGGTATAAGCAATCTAGGTTTAAAAAAATTGTGAATGGTGATGAAACTGCACATAGAGGTAGCGTTTGTTTTTTTTAATTTTTAAAGTTAAAATTAACTTTAACTCTATTAAAGGTTCTCTATTCTCATTATTCTCAACAATGAGAAGCTATTTGCCAAGTCCCACTGCTCTTCTCAACCCCTTAATTTGGTAGCCTTTACAAATCTGGTAGCCTTTAGGTGAAAACAAATACGGATGTCTTCGCCCAACTGACTCTCCCAGCAACAAGTCCTTTAGAAATGTGTTTCTGTTCTACCAGCAGAGAGTTTGGTGGAAAGAATGTAGGCTCGGGTTAGACACAGCTCCATTCAAATCCCCACTCTGCTACCCACTGACTACAGAACTATGGGAACTCTCTGTCCTCAGCATTCATATAAAATGGGAACGATGTCACTGCCAATCTCAAGGAGTTGCCTCAGGAGTGATATAGGCAGCATGGTGCATCGTGCAGAAGGTGTTCCAGAAACTTCTAGCGCCCCTTCCTGGCAGACGGTGCAAGTCCACTAATGCAATGTACGTAACAATGGCTAAAATCATGGTAACGTAACTGAACAGAAAAAAAAAAAAAAAATGACCCTCAAAAGCAGTCCTAGATAGAGAAATCAGACTGTCAGTTAACGGAAGCACAAACTTTTAAAACATAATTAAAACATGTTTGAAAGTAAGTAGATTAAACTCATCCTATACTGCAGAGACCAGGCACGGCTAGTCCCTGAGCAGAGAGAGGGAATCTCACTCCACCTGAAGGGCCTTGGAGAAATCACCAAGACTCCAGCAATGGAGTCAGATCTATCTCAGGAGGCAGAACTGGGTTTCTCCAGGTAACTCAGAATTCTTAAAAGCCCACTAGGGTTTTCCTCTCTCCTTTGCAACTGCTGGGATTTCGTATAGACGGGAAGATTCTTTTTTAATTATCGCTTTGGGTCGTATCTTCCAAAGCTTTGGTCAGGCACATTATAAGTTGATGGCGTTGCTACAGTGGCTTTTATTTTGGCCTCAAACTCATAGTAAATCCATGCAATAATATCTTTGTAGCCTTCACTGAGAAACACTGAACCCTGAGCAGGGGATGGGGGGGTGGGAATCGTTTACGGCCACGGGCCATGAGTCAGCTGCTTTAGTCTGAGGCAGCCCAGCCTCTCCAGCCCTTTCATGAACACTCCGTTCATCTAAGATGGGTCCCTGCACCACATATCATATCTGGCTTCTGCAGTCGTATTTCAGCATCACTCAGCAGCGAACAGATAAGGTAATATCTCTGAAAGCTCCTAGACGGAAGGCTGCCAGACCCTCAACACTGAACTCTTACTCTCCTTTCAGGTCTGAAGGGCTGCAGATGTGAAGGGAGGACGGAAGACAGAGGAAGAAAGACAGAAAGGACACTTGCATGGATTGAAGATAAGGAAGTTCCCAGGGCAGAGATGCCCACAGTAGGTCCCAGCAGAGCCCAGATCCGTGAAAGGGGATGCCCAAGTGCCACTGGAAAATGTGGCTGGCTCTGTGAATGTGTCCTCCATATTCAAGCTTGTATTTTTAGTATAACCCCTATTTTCACATATGCAGAAAAATCAACAAAATTTAAAAGAGTCCAAGTCAGGGAGTCAGGACTTTCTCCGTTTCTATTTTTAAATTTATTTCCTAATGGATTTGGCTAAAGACACAAACTTTGGCTGTGATGGAGCCCAGACCAGAATCCAAATCTCTTTATTATTATTGTTGTTGTTACTGCTGTTAACTTTGTTATTGCTAGCTGCTGTTAACTTTGTTATTGCTAGCTGCTGCTTATAGACTGCTTATTGCTTTCTTCGCAATAGGTTTAGTACTTTGCGTACATAAAAACATTTGAGTTGACTTGAATAGGTATTTCTCCGAAGAAGATATACAGATGGCCAACAAGCGCATGGAAAGATGCTCACCATCAGTAGTTATTGAGATAATGCAAATAAAAACCACAGTGAGGTGTCATCTGACACTCACTTATAATGGCTATGATGCAAAAAATGGGGGAAACATGTATTGGCTGGGATTTGGAAGAATGGAACACTTGCGCATCACTGGTCAGAGTATAAAATAGTATACGGCCCTGTGGGAAACAGTTCAGCTGGTCCCCAACAGGTTAGACATAGAATTACTCTATGACTCAGCAGTTCCACTCCTAAATACATACCCCCCAGCCCCGCAAATCGAAAACAGGTACTCAAACAAATGCTTGTACACAAATGTTCACAGCAGCATTATTCACGATAGTTAAAAGGTAGAGACAACCTGAATGTTCATTAACAGGTGATGGTTAACGGTACTGTATATACATTCAATGGAATACCATTGAGCCATAAAAGGAGTGAACTACTGACACATGCTACAATGTGGATGAACTTCAGAAACATTGTGCTAAGTGAAAGAAGGCAGACACAAGGGTCACATAATGTGTGACTGCCTTTCTATGAAACATACCCAGAACGGCTACATCCATAGAAACAGAAAGCAGATTAGCGGCTACCAGGAGCTGGGGGAGGGAGGAACGGGGGAATGACGGCTAACCGGGGACTGAGTTCCTTTTGCGGTGATGAAAATGTTTTGGAACTAGATAGAAGTGGTGGTTGTACAACGTTGTGAATGTCCTAAATGACGCTGAACTGTTCACGTCACAATGGTATTGTTACGTTAATACAAATTTCACCTCAACTAAAAACCACTTGAAATCATTTAATCCTTATGATAAACCTGTGATGTGGGCATGATTTCCCCCGTTTTTCAGATGATTCAAGTCTTATTTCCACTGAGACACGTATCATTTTTAGCAGAAGCAAGGTGGCATTATCTTCAGGATGGGACTTTATAAATGATGGAAAATCTAGGAACGTGCCTTTTGAGGCAGGATAAAACGACCGATACATGTGGGTCAGGGTTAGCTGATGCTTTGCTACCAAGTCCCCTTTGCCCCTGGCACATTGGGTGGAATCACAGTCCTAAGCAACAGAGCCGGAGACCACCTCCCTAGCAGTCTGTAATGAATTAGCCAGTAAGAAAAATGATCTGGTAACAGAGCAGGCAAAAAAGGCTAAGACATGTCTGTTTCATTCTCCTCTGAGCTATAGAATCTTCCACCCGTATTTAGTTTCAGAGGGGTGTTGGATGTGTGAGATGAAGGGAAAAAACCCAGGGAAGGAAGTTGGAGGGAAATTTCTGAACAAGGGGGTGTGAGAAGTTCAACTCCAGCTAGCTTTCCCCACCTCCCCTCAACTGCCAACATGTATCTCAAAAAAGACACACCATCAAGGTTCTGTTCCTATTTTTCTGCTGTGACTGTTCAGCAATAATATGCAGAGAGAGCCCTTAGTGAGTAGGTTTCTTCCTAGAGAGTTAGCTCTAACCAAATCCACAGCGCACAATTTATTTTCCAAACATTCCTGTTCTAGCTCCGCTTCCATGCCCTATGGCAGACTCGTCTCACCTCGTGTCTCGTCAGCCAGGGGAAAAGCTTCCCTTCCCTAGTCTCCCCCGTCTCCCTGCTCCGCAAGCAACTGTAGCCCGACTCCTCACTAGGGTTTCTAAGCACTGCTTCCATGATGTCTTCTCTCTATGCAAAAATTTTGAGTGGGTCCCCAATGAAATCAAATTTCTTAGTCTAGCTTTCCGAGTTGTCCTCTGCTTTTTAGACTTATATCCTAGCACTTCTCTGTGTGAGGCCAAATTGGATCTTTTCTACTTAAAAAAAAAATTAATGCTATTAGCTAATAGCTAAGATTGATTCAAGGTTAATTACGTATCTATTGGAGGCTCAACGTTAAGCGCTCTACATACATTACCTCGTTGACATTTGACAATGCCCAGCAAGCCAGCTATTGTGCAAGTGAGGAGACTACAGGTAGAGATAGCCAGTCAATTATATAACTACTGCAACTCAGAAGTAGGATTTGAACCCAGGCCTGTTTGGTGTCCACATCCATGGTTTTAGGCACTGGTCTTGATTTTACCTTTTACGTTCCTGTTTCCATCTCTTGGGTTCCCGCACTCTATGCCTAACACCAACTCCACTGTCCTCTCCTGCTTTTCTCCAACTACCATTCATGACCCTCAGGGCTGGAGTCTTCTCTCTACCTGAGTTCACATAGGTGAGCAAATGTTTTCTGTCTGTTGCTGGCATGTATCTTTTCATAGTTCTAATCATCACACCACTGGTTCAATGACCGTGCTAAGGAGGGAAGGAACCATGTCCAATACTTGTATCTCTGACTTTGTCTACAGCACAATATGCCTTGTTCACAATAGGTGTTCCATAACTACTTATTTGTTCAATAATTCTCATAGGTTACCTGCCAGGGAAATATTTTTTTATAGAGTTGTTTGTTAAAAGTTCTTCATAAAATTGGATTTCACCTCTTCAACCTTTTACAAAAATGTAAATTTTTGAAATTCGGGGAGCATCACAAAAATAGAGTGAGCATTAGTAAAAATATTTCTAATTTTAACATATGACTAAAGTGCTTAAAATATTAAGTATTAAAACTTATTTTTATCCAAGTGCTTACTTGAACCAACACTGAGACTAAAGGGAAAAGAAATTACTCTTTGTAAATCTGTTACTTTAAACCCCGTATTCTCCTGAGCTTCGTGATAGGTCCATACAGAGAAGTTAATTTATAGAAGTAGTCAGCATATCCGCTAAAAACTGCAAAGCCTAAACTACTGTGCACTTTTCCCTTCGTGTGACTTCTACATACTTCAATATTTCGTTCATCACCTTTAAGGTGTTCAAATTCACCAGCTGTAAGAATACTTACCAGATTATAGTACAGCACTAAAGGTAAGCTGGTGTTATTGAAAATAAATGAACCAGCACTTTCTTAGCTGAATTGTTTTCTCATGTGACTCATACTACTTAACTAACGTTTTCTTTGTGATTGTTCATTTATCACATCAAACGTTTCTTTGGACATCTGCTTCTTTAAGTACAAATGCGCAGGCTTGATGAAAATGTTCAGTAGAAAAAGAAAATAACTCTCTGGTCTGGATTTATAAAAGCAAGACATTAATGGGGCCAGTTACCATGGCTTTAGCTAAAGATCTTTCTTCATTTTTTAGGCTATAAAGAATGCGATAGAATTTTCAATGTCAGTGCAGTCTGTTTACCAATAAAATTTCATATACGTGGAACTCATGGTACTAAACTTCAAAAAGCCCTTCGGCTTAGTTTGGACCAGAGGATATTCTTGATAGATCTCATCTCAAAATCACTTGGACTCCCAAGTGTCTATGCAAAACCATTAATCTCAAAATGTGTCTAAATACCAGCTTTGAGACAGGCTACAATTTACTGTTCTCTGTGACAGACAAATAGCTAGGGGAGTGCTGTCATTTAACCCCAATGCTTTCTTTGGTAGTCATGGAAAGAAAGGTTTTTTTATACTGCCTTGTCATAAAAAGACTACGAAATCCATCAACACTGTATAACTTTACATGTAAAAGTAATGTATGCATAGATATTTCAGTCATCGTGTGAAAAATAAACAAGACAGCCTTTAAATCAACGTCATTCCCAAGGAATCAGCATGGACGTGTATTGACTCATTTGACAGCTAAAATAGAAAATAGATGTAAATTTGACTGCTCTGTTTTGACATGGATGCTTTTGGCCCTATCTTTATGGCCAAAAAACCTGTATATGCAAACACCAAATTGGGAAGGAGTCTCATTTGCAAAAGCTGGGGTTGTCCTCTTTATAGGTGCTCAGATAGGCTTCTGTTGGATGAAGTGCCTGATTATATGACATGTATTTTGCAAAATGCAAGTTAGCCCAAAAGTCTGCCATATATTTGGACACGCAATCAAACGCATGCTGAGAGTCTCAGTGAAGTGGATTGAAATGGCAACCCCATAAATGCGTACCCAGGAAGATGTAAGCTTTTTAGAAATTGGCTAAAAAATTAAAAGGTTCAACAATGCAAATTTAAAAAAATATTTTATTGTGGTGAGAACACTTATCACAAGACCTACCTTCTTAACAAATCGTAAAATACAGTGTACAATACAGTAGTGTGTAGTGTTCAGTCTAGTGTACCATACAGTACTGTTGGCTGCAGGTACAATCAAGTATGTAATTTTTAAATTTATTTTTTACTTTAAAAGCACATATGAATGTAAGAAGAAAGACAGTTTCCACTGATTTTGCATAACCCTATGCCAATTACTAAATAAATAGAAACATGGATATGTAGAGGAGCATTCCATGAAGTATTTGGACAAGGTAATAATCACATGAAGACTGTCTTCAGGTATGGCAATAGGACCTATTCGTACAGTACTGAGGCTAATCAAAACTGATGTGTGAAGTTCACACGAGGTCTAAAGTGACAGCCCAGGGGAAAAAAAAAAACCAACAACTTAGTCTTTTAAATAACTTTGCAGGTTTTTTGTTTTTTATTTTAATGTCAGATGACTGAAGGCAGACATGCACTAAGATGGAAAAGTGAGCAGCTATTAGGTGCCGTGCGGGTACCTGGCCCGACACTCCATCCGTGCTGCCCAAGTCATGCACATCAGCCAAAGGGACTGCCTTTCACCCGCCGGTCATGGTTTTTCACTGGGAGCCTACTTCCCCATCAGTAGTGATTTGAAAGCTGTACAAGGAACTAGAGGTGACCGAGATAAGTCAAAGGACAACAGTCAGATCCAATACCATCTGCAACCGCTTCCCTGCTCTTTCCATAAAAGAGTTCTGGTCCGCAACTCAGAGCAGCCCAAATGTAGGCATTTTGTAGAGAATGACTAATTTTTGAATCATGCAAGTGAAACCCTATTTGGTGAGTTCCACCTCATAAACAAAATTTGAACTAGATCCTGAACTTTCAGAGATGCGTGACATATTGAGATAGGGAACATGGACCCTTAACATGTATTTTAATGCCATAAATTGCAGGTGCCACAATCAGAGTTACTGCATATATGTGTCTAGGCAACAGATACTTCTTAATTTCTAGGTATACGTGACCTATAATACTGCACAGTCATTTTTTTGAGATTTTAATTCCATAGCAAGTGAGAGCACCAGAAACATTCCCTTGACTGACGTCAGCAATTTTAAGTATATTATGATATCTTAAAATTCATCTTCAGCTTTTGTGTGTGTGGCAAGTTGAACGTTTAAAACTTGGGATTTGCTATAGAAAATGTATTTAGCTGATGGTTCGAGGTAACCCATAGTCTACTCCTAAGAAGATACCATAGTACTGTACTGGGAATATTTTCCTCAAAACGAATGAGTACATCTGTGTGTAGTAACTTATACTTTTAGTTGAACTTCCCTTCCACTAGGGTACCAAAACCTTTGTTCCTATTTTATGTAAAATTAACTCAATATCTGTTTTAGAAATGTTACTGAAATACAAGAGCAACCTCAGCAAAAAGAATCTGTGATTCCTCACATGCATTTTGGTAAAACTGGTTAAGAATTTTGACATTGATTTTCTTTAGGTGATAGGGTTCCTCTCAAATACTGTAAATTCAAAATTGTTTGGTAAGGGCAAAGCAAAGCTTAAAGAAATCAATACGATAAAAAGTGTAATAAAGTTGATGGCTCTTGAAAATCAAGGGGATCATAAAGTTGAAGTCATACCGGTTAAAATCATGTCTGTAGCATGAAAACTGCATTGAGTTGCTTATAAAATGGACCAAGTCTCCCATTTTCATCCTGCTTTCATCCTATCTCTTCACAACTCTTTTCGCCTAATCCTGCCCCAGCCACTCAGCATCTGATTCTAGATACTATTTCTGATCTCTTTTCACTTAGCTGACTCTAGCTTGCAAGTAAAAAGCAAGGAAGAGCTTATGGCTTCTCCCTCAAAATTTTGGTTTTTGCTCCTTCAAAGACAAGAAAAACTGATTTCAAATCTCTATCATCTGCTTTTATCACACACTCCAGAGCATCTTAACTATCGTTCTGCTTCCTCAAAGATTAAAATGTTGCCCTTCAGAAACAGAAAGGAAAATGTTAACAATCAAAGATTAGGAGCTTTAAGTAGTTTCTTAGAGAATGAAAAGAACAACTGAAAATCAGACTGATTTATTTCTCAGAGGTTTAGATATAATTGAAGAGTTGAATCACAGATATATAAAGATGTTAGAAGTAGGGTATACTTATCATTTTTATTATAGACCTCTATAAAAAAGGTACAAGAGCACATGTGCTAGTGGCCAATTTACTTAATGTTCAAAGTAAAATGACCTTTTATTTCTATATCTGGGGCCAGTTTTACTCTATTCCTGGCAAGACTCTCAAAGCCAAACCTGAATTTTATTAAATGTATTTAGTAAGCTGCTAAATGGGGTAAAATAAAGTAGGGTCAATATAAGACCTAAAATCTTATTGGCTTTTTGACCTGTTTCTAACTAAGTTTTGCATTTCAAAAAATGCAGTTTGTATTTCACTAAGTACAACAAATAGCTCTAGAGTAGAAATACACCATAGCTCTTGATTTTCACGTGCAATTAATTGGTAGCCATACAACTAACTATAGCCCTAGAACTCACCCTACTTGGAGATAAAATCAAATGTACTCCAGTGGAATTGTGTTCTTGCTTAAAAACAAAACAAAACCAAAAGCAAACAAAAGACCCCCATCTTATCATATGATTGAAAAGAGCCACGGAGGTAACTTTTGAGATATTACTCTCCCACTAAATTAAGAATTTGCAAAACCTGAAGTCCTTATAACCTGTCCTCTGACTTTACTATGCATGCAGTGCATCCTGCGCTTTAGTTAAGGTGGCTCTTTTAAATATTTAACATAGTCAGTGACATACATGTCTTTAAAAACGGATTTTAGAAAAACGATTTATCTGCACTCTCCCGTAAAGCTTGAGGCCTTTATCTGGGATACAAAGGTGCTACGTTTCTCGGCAGAAATCCTCCAAGAGGATTTCCAGCTTGTCTCGGAATCCTCTGAGGTGAAGTGTCCTTCTTACGACGTTGCCTTTTATGCCCAACTGTTTGATAACCTAAGGATGCTAGTCGTGTGCGGGTAGGGAGAGGGCCACGTGATCAACGAGAGGTCAAACGAGAGATGTGGATCCAGGTAGAGAGAATCCATTGTCTTTCTTTCTGCAGCTCCTCTCAGTATCTCCCTCCACCTCCTCCAACCGCCCCCCGCCCCCAGATAAATTTCTCGACTTTAACCTTAAAATATTTGATTCCTTCGGTGTCCATTCACTGCCTTGGAGGTTCACGCTTTATTCTCCCTTGGGATCCATTCCTCTCTAAACACTTACCAGCCAATGTATTGTGTAAAGAGAATTCCCAGCAGTAGATTTTAAAATGAAAGAGAAAGCGTTGAGCATCTGAGTGTTCTCAGGCGCTGGTGTCAGTACCGGATGCCTCCTGTTGACAAGGACGGGCTGTGGCGGGGGGCACCCGAGATCTCTCTATTCTGAGCAAAAGTCTTCAGAAATCAGCCCTATCTGATTGTTCTTTCCGATCAAACAAAGTAGGAAGACAAAGTAAGCCGAGCACATTCTTTCACTCTGTACTTTGTTGTTAAAAGAGGGAGGAATCCCACTAGGGCCCCTAACTCAGTTTTAGATATTACCAAACTTTTCTAAGAATTCCTATTCTTCCTCCCAGCCCTTCCTCCCCCTGCCCCTCCCCTCTCCGTCAGTTCACTGATTGGGATGAATAAAGTTTCTTTGCCCCTCTAAGACCTGTGCCATGCTGCTAAAAATTAACTGTGAATAATACCACGGCAGGGCACAGACGAACGAAACGAAAGGGCATTTGCTGTTTTCAGAGGATGTGGCATGCAGCTACCTGTATTTAGCTCAGGAAAGGATCACGTCCCTCTCTTAAAAAGAATACTTGGAAACTTCCCAGTATCACTCTCAGAACTCATGTCGTGGGGTCTTTTTCAAGGTTGCTTATATAGTGCAAAATGCAAAACACCTTAGTTTGCAATCAGAGGTGGGCACGTGACAAGGATGCCAGCTTAAGCCCGTCTGTTTTACCAGGAACAACCTCTGTTGCTGATAAATGGCCTTCTGAAGACAGATGTGGCAAAGTGCCGGCCATTTGAAACAGCAAGGAAAATAAGTGTAGTTGGCATGCTTCCTAAAATATATTCCTTGTTGGACACAGGAAGTAATTTTCCATCAGATGGGGACGTGACATAACGTAACGTGTCAAAGACATTGCTAAAAAACAAACAAGCTGGACTTGAGGTGCATTTGGTTAGTCTTAGATCTCTCAGTCACAGTTTCACACATTAAGACCGTCGAACATGGCAGAGCTTATACATTTTCCTGTTGGAGAGGTTTTTGGAGAATTTCACAAAACTCAGTAGGATCTTGGTGGGGAGACTGACATTGACCACTGAGTTCTTTAATGACAGCGAAACAAAAGAACACTGCTCCTAATTTACTCGAGTAGAATTCAATATCACAACGAGGCAATTGCAGAACACTGTTCTTTCGTGAGACCAATTTTTGTGCTATCATTTTTAACTCTTTTAGTTACCAGCGACTTCAAATTGCTTCACGAAGCCTGCATTCTCATCCTGTGCATGAATTTTTTAATATAATTATTCTGTTTCTCTTCCTTCAATACTTTCTGCTGTCATTAATCATACATATTATATACACACATTTCAGGCCTTCCAACTTACATCGTACGGCTTTATAGCTCCTGCCCACGCGCCCCTAGAACTATGTCCTTATGATCACCAGAGTGGCAAATAGCTTATCACTTTTCAGTTCTACAAGACATCCCAGTGTCATGCCATTTCCTACTCAGCCAAGACAGCTGACCAAATGATCAGGCAATTAGGACTGTTGGCTATGAAAGGAATAGAGTAAGGATCACGTGACCTGCCAGCCCCGAGGAAAGGCCTCCTGCCTCTGCTGAGTATTGAGCTTCCACTCTATTGAACCACCTGGGCGAATGCTGATGGGTGTGGCAAAGTGGACAGAAAGAGGGGAGGGTCATAGTGGCTTTGCTGCGGGGGACTTCCAAACTGAATTTGACATGCACGCTGCCCTCAGGGGAGGTGAGATAAATGAAAGTAGACATAGCACAAGGGAGGAACAGACAAGGCACATGGGAATTCAAGGAAGTAACTGCTATTTCCAACTGAGGGCTAGAGTGGGCAGGTTGGTGGTGGGGAAAAAGCATCATGGAAACAGCCTGAAAGGTGGAGTTTTCCTGCCTCAGAGTCGTGTTTGCTGCTGCCCTTTGCTCTTCCCCCAACTCTCAGCTTGAATGGCATCTCCAAAGAGTTGCCCATGATTCTCCGTCTAAGAGTCTCCTGTTATACTCTGTCGTAGGATCCTGTGAATGTCCCTCCTAACAATACGGCCCACTTTGTAAGTATTTAATTAATTAATTTGTTTCATATAAGCTGCTGCTGAAGAATTTAAGCTCCACAAGGGACCTTGACTCTCTTGATCACTTCTGTATGCCCAGCACTGTGCATTACCGCCTGACACATAGAAGATACATAATAAATATTTGTTGAGCAGGAGAGTGAATGAATCAGACAGACCGGGTTACATAGGGATGGGTGGAGCTGCGGGAAGGAGGAGAGGGAGGGAGAGAGGGAGGGAGAGAGAGAAAAAGGGAGGCCATTCCTGGCAGAGCTAATGGTACGAGTTTCTTACCTAGAGTCATGAAAATGCTTCGGCTTGGCTTGAAGCACATGGGAGATGAAGGAATTGAGTAAAAAAACCGAAAAACGGTAAATTAGGATCAGGATCCTGGGCTACAGACTTTGCACTTGCCTCTTGAGGTAACAGCAGTTTTTGATCAGGAGACCAATATAACTGGCTCTAGATCATCTTACGTCTTCAACCTACAGGCTTTGAAGGAAAAGCATGTCTTTGCTTTAACTGCCTCTAGTGTCAAAGCTATGATCTTTTGACCAGACCCGCAGACCTCAGAGACAGTTGCTTGGAGCTGTCAGGGGCCTTGGATTTAAACTGAAATGAGTTCCAGTGACCTGGCTGAGTCCTACAGTGTGAAGGTTCACATCGGGCCAAGCCCAGCATCCTAGATCAATTCAAGCCAACAGATTAAATGCCCCCAGGGTGTGCTCAGCCCTGTGGTGAGATACGAAACAAATCAAAGGCGGGTTCCCCTGCCTTAAAGAGCAGGAGAGAGTCGTCTCAGATGGAATTGCTCTTAAATGACCTCCCCACTTGAAGGTGTGCACAGCTCAGGCACACATGACCACTTCCTAAACAGTGCTCTCTGTGAAGTGACTCAGCACGCTGGGATCCAGGGAATAGCCTCATCCTGCGGTAGACCCCTGTGACTGTGTGTCTGTCCTGGTCCAGACAAGCCCCGAGATGCAACATGAAAGAGCCTTGGATGGGGTGTCAGCTTCGCAGGGCTCTAGACCCATTACTAAGAAACCATGACTCATTGGGGAAGTCGTCTTAATGATCAGAATGTTTTGTCATTTTCAAAAAATTGGGCATTTGTTAATTTATCAGCTCCATTATGCATCCATTGAACGCTAGGCTCTACGCTGAAAGAGGCCCAACTGTCCTGGGCCCATATGAGAAACAAATGAACACATAGGAAATGTGTTCTCCGATTGTAAAACCCTTTACCACGTGAATCATTCTGAGCTGGTGGAGAGCCCATAAGGCTGCCTGAAGCAGCCTGGGACTGTTATGTATCATGTGGTCATAGAAAATTCTGCTAAAATGCCATGTTTAAACCAGGTCTTTGAGACCTAAAATACAATGAAATTTACAAACATAAAAGCTCATTAGATGTTCAGGACATGTTACAAAAATCTATTTGTGTCGTAATGTCCTAATGGAACCAGAGTCTGATTACCATTCATACAAATAAGAATTCGGGAAAATACTCCCATCCTTGGTTTACAGAAGCACATCGCTCCCAGTGCACCCCTGGCAATAAGGACAGGCCCTTCTGTGCCCGTTTCCCAGCTGCTGTGACCATATGGCCACTAAGTGGCCCAGAGCAGAGAACCCGGCTGGGGGGAAGGCTGAGCAGGGTGGAAAGTGTGGTGCATGGGGCCTTGGAGTCGGGGCCAATGAGGGGGACCTCAGGGCACGGGCTCTGAGGCGGAGGTCTGAATGAAATCACAGAGGGGCAAACAAGCAAGGTGGGCAGTTTTGAAAAGAAGAAGTAAGTCCTTGATGCAAATAAACAGGCAGCAATGGGTGGCAAAAGCCATCAACACCAGCACGGCTGGGCCTTGAGAAAGGAGGCCTCTTAATGTAGCTCTCGTGCTGATCACTGGTGTCTGGAAGCCCAGCTCCAGCCTGTTGTTGACGAGGATCTCAGCTTGCCTGCCTCTCGCCCAGTGAAGTCTGCATTCTGGTTTAGCTCCTCCTCCCCTGCTCCAACTTTTGGACAATTTGCTCCTGCTTTCGATGACACGATGGACATCTAGCCAAGTTCTCTGACTGTCTAGCTGGGGTGTCTGTTCCTTCGTAAGGGGCATATGAGTATCAGGCCTCTCCACGCAGAGCCTTCATTGTTTCTGGGGCTCACGATTAGTGACTTGAGGAGGAATTAAGTTAAAAAGTTTCCCAACCTTGGTAGTACTGACATTTCAGGCTGGATAACTCTTGATTGTGTGGGGCTGTCCTGTGCGTCGAAAGATCTTTTTGCGGCATCCCTGGCCTCTACCCACTGGATGCCAATGGCACCCCGTCCCCAAGCTGTGACACCCAAAAACCGCCTCCTGAAATTACACCCAAATGTCTCCAGAGGGGCAAAACTGTCCCTACTTGGGACCACTGACCTAAGCAAATGAATAGGAACAACACTTTAGGAAAACCCTTAGTGCTTTACCTCTGACATGACTTTCTGATGAGGCAACTAAATTATTCCAGTGATCTTAGGTACTCAAAGTATTTAAACTTTAAAATCTTAAACTATCTAATTGTACTATTCAGGTTGGACTTTACTATAACTATAAATTATTTGTCCAGAAAATAGCACATTTGTTTGCCATACCTCAGAAGTAGGCACTTAGGAAACACTTAAGTGAATAAATGTTGCCTTTTAAGAACAGAAAAATGCTTCATTTGCTTTCAACTCTGGCCCCAAGGGCCTCAAAAATACCTCTCTCTGTTACATCAATTGGCCTACCAAGAGCAGACATGAACTAAGCCCACAACAGAATATGGACATTTTATGTCCCCTACCAGCCATGTCCCTCTACCAACCTCCAGTGGCTGAAGGTCATCTCTGGAGACCGCTGGAACATCCCTGTGGCAAATGCTTTCAACAGGAGAATTGTGTTTAAGAAAGCCTGCACTAATTTCCCCCTTCCTCTTAATTCCCACGTCATGTCATGGGGACCTCTGCTGCGTCATGCATCACTTTATTTGATGTGTTTTGCTTATGACTTATTTCCCTTAGCAGACTCAGAGCTCTTTGCGGGTCAGATAGATGTTTGATGCATTTTCTGTATCCCTCCCAAGGACCCAGCACAATGCCACATGACAATAAATCAACATGTTCTTAAGGGTGTGCCCTGGCCTTTGTGGGATTCAATTTCTCCTCTAAGCCAATTTTCTCAAATGCAGGCCAGACAAAACCTTCACTCTGAGGTGGGTGAGGGAAGGACTGGGAGTCTGGGATTAGCAGATGCAAACTAGGATGGATAAACAACAAGGTCCTACTGTATAGTACAGGGAACCATATTCAAGGTCCTGTGATAAACCATAATGGAAAAGAATATGGAAAAGAATATATACGTGTACAACAGAATCACTTGCTGTACAGCAGAAATTAACATAGCATCGCAAATCAACTGGAGTTCAGTTAAAAAAAACAAACAAAACAAAAACACTCTCCAACGTCTGAGTTTTAACACTTTTAGTCTGAAAGGACCCATGCTCTTCATCGTTCCCTGAGCTATACTCTCTACTCCCCCGGAGATATTTATATATACTCACAGACCTCATGCACACAGTAAAGATAAATTCCATTTAAACTAAGATGCAGAAGTCACCTCTTGCTGACACCCAAATCCTTCTTAGATTTTCCTCTTTCCTCTTCAGTAGTCATCAGATCTCTCTTTGAGTGCCACTTTATCTTGATTTTGAGATCTGGTAATTAATATAATTGTGATCTTAAAAATCCGTCAAGACCAGGAATATGGCTCACGTACGTGGGACACGTCATACGCTCACTCTGCGCGCTGAGCTTCCCGGCTGAATCTAACGGGCGGTGTCCGAGTCGGGGCGGAGGAGGTGGGAGGCGATTCCCAGAAACACCGGCTCGCTGAGCACTTTGCAGAGGAGAAGAGCCGAAGCGCTGTCTCCGCCCACCTCCCGCGGGCCCTTTCCAGGCCAGAGGAAAGGAGCTCTTCCAGCTGGCTACAGGCTCTGCTAAGGCCGGGCTCCAGGTCAAAATGTGACACAGCAGAGGGAGCGCTCATCCAGGCTTCTCTCTGCACACCTCGTTCTTTGGATAAAGGGCGATCGCACTTTGTCTAAACCTAGTCTAAGATCACGCGCGCACCAAGGAACTTTGTTCGCCAAGTGTGTCAATGGTAAGTAACTGAACAGGGAGAGTGGGTGACGCGTGGGTCTATAGCTGGACTTTTAAATAGGCGCACACAGAGCTGGCACGCAAATTGTCAAGCCCTGACTGTCGAAGTCTCCTTGGGGAACTGGGAGAGGTGATGGCTGACTCCCCCATGCTAAGTAGGTCAGGAGGAATATGAGAACCCAACTAGAAAAAGAAAAATCACAGCAAAACGTCCCCTCAGTTGGTCCTAAGGAGTTAACAAGACGCTCCCCTAACTGACCACATCAGAGGAGGGTTTGAAGCTCTTGCATGAAAACAACTTACCATTCCTGGTGACAACACCGTTTACAATGAGGTTTTACGCAAAGTGTTCAAGAGTAATAGAAACAGTATTTTTAAATAAATGTGTTGCAACATGCAGGCAGTATTTTCAAAAGCATCACCTGCTCCCTTTCTAGAAAGGGAGGCTGCTGCACTGCTGGAAAAGTGAGATTGGCTCTCATGAAATTTTTTTCAATAAACAGTGTCTGAGAGGGATTTTTTTCAGCGCTTAAATGACATACGTGTGAAAAGAGAAAGTTCCCTTTAAAGAGGCACAAAAAATATCTTTTACCCTGAACGTGCTATTCAACTGAAGTCACCTTTGTTAATTCAACTGAGTTTTATTATGTTCACAAGTCGGATTTTTTTTTTTTTTTTGGCATTCGACTCTTCTAGAAAATTGCTGTAGTGAAACAATTTGTCACTATTAGCATCATTTAGATGTTACAAATCAACAAGGACGGTGATTATCTGGTGACCCTATGTGTTTGGATAAAGCAAACATCAAACAGCAAAATCTGGAACTAAGGAAATACTATTCTCAAGGGAATGGGCAAAAAGAAGAAACGATCTAGAAGTAGGTAGAAATCTATGACATCAGTTTTGTACTTTGATATTCACCTAAACCTGTAATATTTACTAATTAAAAATACTTTCTTATTAGATAACAATCCCTTTCTAGACAATCGTATTTTATCACAGATTAACAGCCATTATCATTTAAACTCCGGAGTATCTAAATTTGTACAATAAAATACTTTGCTAAAATTGGGGGGATATCTATGAGAAGTTACTTTTAGCTTATAACATTCAAAGTGATTAAATAAATTCTTACATGAGAAACTTTTGGTGAATTGTAAGGGAATTTGAAAAAGCTTATTTAGGTAATAGCTGAGTGGCAACCACAATCTCATATAGAATATTCCTTGGGGCCACTGCTGGCTGCATGGATCACTGGGCTCATTTGCTATGACATTTCTCATGCGGTCAGGCTCACAAAATAAGAAATACATTAGCTACACCTCATAAACAACTTCACAGTTGTAAAGAATGTTTATCAAAGGATCTCAAAGCACCTTTCTTCTAATTAGGCTCAGTCTGAAGATATACACAGCAGAAAGGTGAGGGGACGAAGCGCTGCTGTGATGCTGAAATCCAAAATGGTCAAAGCCAAAGAGCGCTGAGTGGCCGCCTCCACACAGGGTTAGCAATGTCTGCTGTGATTATTAGAAGCCATCTCTGAGCCCCTAGAATAGGGACCACCTAGCATATTATTTCCCAGGAAAATGGTTCATTTATTCATGCATTCAACACATACTTCGGGAACTTTCACTATGTACTTGACACAGAGTATTTGGCCTGGGCCAGGGCCAGAGAAGCAAATAGATTGATGTCTGCCCTTTTTGTACTGGAGTTCTCTGGAGCGAGACATGGAAGCTTAGGTTTTTTGCTAGCCATTCTAACCCTCCTATTTGTCAGGCTTATTTACTTCTGGTAATCTTCCATAAAGCAGTGTCTTCCATTCAGAAGCTAACAAGAAGGATGGCTTGCAGAGAACACTGGCAATTGGCTACATTTCCTAGAGGTAAAACCTTCAATGTTCATTGCACCTCCCTAAATCTTCCCATCGCGGTCTGATCCGAGAGGTGGAATGGGGCTTGCTTGAATTGTCGCTGCGCCATTAAAAAAAAATTCTCGGCATGGCCTATTTCTATTCTTTCTTCTACTCATCAAGTTTAAATTTCATCCCTTCTCTGTCAATAAATATCTTATAAATATGATAAAATATAAGAAGGTTGAAAATATCTGCACCCTATCGCTTACCTAATGGGTCTTAGAAAAGGAAGTTCAAAATAATAGAGACCTGTTGTAGAACGTGGTGCTCTCGTAAAATAATTACCTTCAATAATAATAGTTATAATTTATTGAGCATTATATATATAGGAACCTTGGTATATTAACCACATTTTCTCTTCATAAAAGAACAGTAGGGAAGTTTATCATTCCCATTTTACAGATTAAGAAACTGAGAAGTGAATTAACATTGCTAAGTTTTTAAGGCAATGAGGTTTTACGCGAAGTGCTCAAGAATAATAGAGACAGTATTACCACGCTACCATCATTACATCAAGCAACATCTGCCGTAGCATTGCATTTATTTGTTTATTTTTACTGATTGGAAAACTGAAGGCAAATTGGTACCACCTATTAGCAAAACGCCGTCCATATAATCCCTGAGGAGATATTTTCTGATTCCTGAGCTAATAAACAGAAGATTTGCTCCTCTGCCTTTTCGTCATCTTGCCTGGCCTCCCTCCTAATTGTTCTCTGTTGATAGTGTTTTAAAGACTAGTTTCTTACATGGTTCCCTGTGGGTTGGGCCACAATCTGTGAAGTGAGTGGTCTGGTCTCAGCTGATGGGAAGCGTTTGAGGGGTATCACTTTACTCTAGGCCACGCATTTCCACAGCCTTGGCTCTCGGCGTAAGACAGAGGACACTCAGAATCCCATGGGGCCAGGACTTTGGTGGCAGAAGACATTAGGACATGAAAAAGCCCCTTGGGGATGGAGGACATGTCTCAGCATGGGTACAGTGTTCTTCAAGCATCCAATTTTCCATCTGTGCAAATCCACGCAAATGGCAACTCATGACCAATGACCAAGCCACGCACTTGCGCAGAAAGCAATTTGTCACATCAGTTTACAGTATGGCCCCGATCCAGGCCCCAGAATAACTACACTGTGTTTTCTTAGGGGCCTCGGAATATCCACCAACCTTAACTTAGTGAGACAAATGCTTTATAGCTGATATAAGACAAAACTGAAATAATCAAACTAAGAGTAGTGCTTCCTAGCATGTGAGTCTGCCAACACCTCTTCATTAATCAGTTATTTCTACCATTTCTTCACTAGCCCTGGGACAGCCCTAACAAATCCATTTTGCTCATTCTCTAACTTCCTAATATAGAGTAAATTACTGTTCAATTTTAATTCACGATTTAAAAAAAGCAGTGACCTAATAAAAGGAAAGCTTTTGTAACCACCTTGTCCTTTGTTCCTATTCCCCCATAGGTTATATATTTTAACAGGAAAATCTGCTTATGCCCCTTCAAATTTTTTTTTTAATTGAGGCTGAGGGTCACACTGGCTCAATGACAGAAGACAGACATGGGCACTGTACTTAGCAAACCCCTCCTGTAAAGTCACACGCAAACACGAACAGTCAAAGCACTGAGTCAGGCTGAATGCTCCCTTGGGTACAGACTTCCCCAAATTTTGAAATCAGGCTGGCATCTTCAGAAAGCTCAGACATTCTTTCCCAAGTCTCAGGCCAAACAGGACTCCTTGAACCACACTGCTGGGGCCCAGGCTCCACGATAATCCTTCTTACCCAGGAGGAAGGGACCAAGAAGCACAGTGAAAAATTACCACAGTATCTCACAAATTTTAAACTCTAACATTTCCCTCGCACCAAATGCTGTGTCTGCAAAATACCAAAGCATCCAGATGAAAAGTAAAATCTGCAAACACAGAGATACTTATAATCGTTGGAATGGCTTATGATTGTTTGGGACATATTGTTAATTTATGCTGTTTCTTTCATTTCATTGAGTTCTTTGATTATCCACCAAATAGTGATGTAATCGGTGCCCCACACCAAGCAGGGCGGGGAGGGAATATTCAGTTTGAGTATTATTGGGTTCTTTGTTTTTCTCTTTCTCTTTTGGCCAATGTTGATCGAAGGGGGGAAAAAAATTTATACAATCAAAGGTTTTATAATTTTGAGTTCAATTTTATAAAGCCCTGGAAAAGGGTGGAGCTTACTGACTAAAAATGATAAGCTTTGGCTTATCTGTGGATTTCAATTATTTATGATATTCCTTGTCTCCCCTTCTAAAATGGACATTTTACATGTGTTCCATTCTTCCTACCAACTTTTAAACAATAGCAGGATTCTGTGCCATGGAAATTGTGTGATATTTAGTTCTAGGTGCAATTTTTTGCAAAACATCATTTTGTAATTTTTTTAATTGAGGAAATGTTTCTGCATCTTTGTTGGGCTTAGTTAAAAATATCCGGCTAACCTTAGGACATTTAAAGTATGTTTACAATCACACTGAAAAATATTACCTAAAGCCTACACCCTAAAGCATATTCACAATATCAACTCTAAATCATAACAGGCAAACTCTGAAATCTTCCTAGAGAATATGGTTTGGAAAGACTCTTTCAGCATTGTTTTGTTTTGGTTTGGTTTGGGTGTCTTTCTCAGGTTAGAAAATAGGCAGTTGATTTGCCTGATTTAGGAAGAGTTTGGGGGTATGTGGAAGGTAACCTTTTGTTTCTTCACCAAGATGTATGCTTATACGTGTGTTTTTAAGGCAGCAGCCTACCTACATAGCAGCAACTGTCTCACATGAAAAGTTATCATTCAGTGTGAATCTCAGAGGAGCACTAAAGCATTTGAGTTTATATGTTAGCTATTAAAGACTAAATGCTTGTTGTCGAGAACCTCCGGGTGTGGGAAGAGTGCTTTTCATGAACTGACAATACAGGGTCTGAGAGAGGGCACTTAGAAAACAAGGGGAGGTCGACATGTTTTATGATCACGGCATTTATAGAAAGAGCTTGTGCTAGGGTGAAATGTTGGAGATCCGAAGGAATCTCATCAACGATGGATTTCAGAGAACCAAGTACTGCTTTTGCACTGAATATCGCGTTATCTTTTTATAGGAGAAAACATAGGTGATTACATTTCAGGTTACGGTGTTTGAAATTAGGTGCATAGCTCCCATTCATAATAAGAAGAGCTACACACCTAATTCCAGAATACTTCAGTGACAATCTATCCTAAAAATGTAATTTATTTGAAGTCTATTATCAAACTATATGGGTAGATTTTTCACAGCCTTCGTCATGACTCACATTTGAATGACAAGTCAGGAGGAGAATTTGAGGAAAATATCAGCAAAGCAACTTGGGTAAATCACTTCTTATCTAAGATATCTATCTATCTATCTATCTATTGCACATACATTCCCAGGGTCTTTGTTTCCATGGACTGTGTGCAAAATATAATGCTAAAATTCTTAGAAAGAATCTTAACAGCTACTGAGGAAAATATAGATGGTAAGTTATAAGTCTGTTTTGTATTAACTGTTTTATCTTAACAGAGGAATCTCACCATTACCTAAACCGAGATCAAGGGGAAAAAAATTACCCTGCATGCAGGAGGTGGCACATAACGGCCATTCACACCAGAGCTTTACTTTAGTTTTGGTTAATTACTGAGCATGTAAGGATGTGTGTGTGTGTCTGCAAGAACTTTTATTAAAGGATTCTCCTATAGGTTTTCTCTGAGACACGCTTACCTGAAAAGTAAAAAAATAAGTGCCTGAAAGGAATATTGAAAGAAAACAACAGTGGTTGCTACTATTGTGTGTAGCAATTAAACCACAACTTTATTGTTAAAAAAATCCCTTCTATTTTCTCTTTGCCCTTCTCTAAGTTGAAAAGCAAAAAAACTCTTCTGCAAGTATAAATTTATGTCAACTTCAAAGGAGGAAAAAAAAATAAAAGATTACTTATTTTGGATATGAAGTTAATTCAAATCTAGTAACCTGAATAGAAAATTATATCAGCAACACGACCGTAGCTATTGTCATAGACGCAAGATGTGGGCACTTAACCTCTAAACTTTCGCAATGATTTATTCTTCATCTGAAAAAAGAACAGTATATTGTCTTTGAACGAAGAGCATCAGAAAGAAATATGTACCAGTAACTCAATTTTTCTGACGTAAAAATGTTTTCATTCTTACATATTTGTATTTCATAATTATTTCACAATCTAGAAAACCCTTTCTCCAAGGGAAAATTTTACTGAATTATGTATTAAAAGAGGAAACAAGCCATCGATCAAGCGAAGTCAAAGAACTCAAAGAATCCAACCCATTAAGCCAAAGAGTCAGGCACTTTCTGATTTACTCCAGGAAACTGGATCTTCTAGGCGAACCACCGTATGTACACATCCTAGGCAGGACATTTATCAGATTTTCTGTTGTAAATTCTTTTATAGCTTTCTAGTAGAAAACGCTTTTCATTTTGAGGAAACCCCTCAGAATACGGTTTTAAATGAATCTGTTCCCAAGGTTCAAAAGCTTTAAATTACTAGACCATGGTTACCATTGAGAAAACGCACTGAGCTATATCAAGGAGAGAACAAAAATAACCAGGTACAAGTTCAGTTCTCTAAGGTTGCCATGTAAGTGCTGCTTAGAAAGGATTAAGACTCCCTGGGAAGAAAAGAGCTTCCAAACAAATCACTTACAAAGTGGGGAAACACACATGCTCTATAATCCATTGTTTGGTCTACTCCATCCTAGTAGAAAATTCTCTTTAGTTACAAAGCAGAGATTCTTTATTTTAGAATGTTCTCATTCAGCTAATTTTTCAGAAATAAAAAAGCTGTAGAAATGCCACTGCTTTCATATTATCAGAAAGAATAAGAAAATCAGCTTAATTACACTTTTTGGAATCATTTACCTACAGCTAATTCACAAAGGTTAACAGCATTAGTAATGAGCTACAAAGTACACTGCAGCTTAGCGCAAGTGTCTTACTTTGTCAAGACAAAGAAGTTGTATATTTTAAGAAGACTTTTTTGTCTTACTTGGTAGGTCTGGAGACATTTTTGTCCCCAGGACTTACCTTCTCTTCTTCTTTAAAGATGCCTTGAGTTTTCTTGCTCGCACAGAAATCCAAAATCACTTTGTCTTAGAAGAGTAGGAAGTCTAAAACAAAATAAATGAAATATATAAACTGGAAAAATGCTTGATCTGATGTTTTATATGCATAATTTCAGTTCTGAAACTCTTAAAAAACTGAGATGCACGGTAACGAGAGATTACTGCTGACTTAAAACAAATGGAACAATTCTTTTTTTTTGAATTTTATTTATTTATTTTTTATACAGCAGGTTCTTATCAGTTACTTATTTTACACATATTAGTGTATATATGTCAATCCCAATTTCCCAATTCATGAATGGAAAAAATTCCTAATAATCATAAAAAGTCTACCGTAGCAGTGTGTTAAGCTAAACTTTACGAGTCCATCTAGAGCCTTTTTGCTTTTTTCTTCTAGTAGTAAAAGCAAGAAATTTATATGCTTATTTATCTTTGCGAAAAGTGAAATGTTTGTGAATTTACCTAAGACCCGCCACCTTTTCGTCTTGTTTAAAGCCCCTCCCACTCAGTCCCTGTTGCTAATTCCGATTATACATGATGATAATTAGATTAAGAGTAGGACAAACTTTAGGCCACACCGTATTCCCAGAGCCCACGATTATGTTTACTACTGTGTGAATTTACAAATACTTGTTTCTGGCTCTGTTGAAGGGAAACAATGCATGTGTTCCTCCTTTTTGCATTTTACTTAGTCATTTTAAACAGCAGTCACAGCTACAATAAATCCATTCCTTGAGTTTTACCATTTAGTTTTCATTTTAGCATCATCATCCTTTGGAATAATTTCCAAGTGTCAAACAATGAGTCTTATTCTCTCTGTTCCTCCCTTTCCTTCTTTCTCAACTATACCAAGAAACAAAAAATGAAAATAACAACAAAGAAACAAAAATACAGGGAGGATATAAGATAGGCAAAGATAGTTCAGAAATTACTTTTAGGTTTTGAACATTGTTGACTAAGAGATAATGGATGTAATTATTAGAAAAAGGGAAGGGAAGAGAAAGAGCTAGTTTTTCAGAAAGACGTTGTATTTGTTTTCAAGGGGCCAGATCAATATCTTGTTAATACATTTGCTGAAAGTATTGAGTTACAGTGTGGGGAGTCATGGAAAGGATGTCATTCTCCAAGAGATGCAGAGAAGGTGCTCTACACTTGAGGAAATATCTACGTGCAGCGTTGGGGAAGCAAGAGTCAGGAAAGGAGCCAGGAGGAAAGGAATCAGGTCAAGGAGTCACACTGGAGGCCGTGGAGAGTGTTTTGTGAAGAGCTAATAGGTAAACAGTTGTGGATGAAGAATGTCACCTGCCACAACAGTAAACAAAGGATGCTCTGGCCATCAAGCTATCAGACTCTTCAGCCACCTCCAACCGGGCTCCTTGCTTATCTCTTTGGAGCAGCCCCCCAGAGCTATCTGAGAGGCTGTCTCCCGGATTTAAGTCCTCAGCAAGTCCAGTGAATTAACATAATTCTCAGCTTTTACGTTGTGCTTTTTTTCTTTCAGGCCCCACAGTGTTAAACGCTACTGGTAGATTTGAAAGGACGAGAACTGTCTGAAAATCATAGATTTGATTTTGGAAAACATTTGTGTCTTCTGAGACAGATATTTTGGTCACATAGAGGGTATAAAAGCTGACTTACAGGAGGAGGAAAGCTGGATCATGACAAGAAGAGGGAAAAAAAGGTATGACAGAGTTGAGGAGAATGTCTTCTTGGTGGTCATTTTGCTTTTGGTTACTTACGGATGAATCAGCTTGAGCATGTGACTGCAACAGAAGTAGAGGCCAGTGACGAGAGGAGGGTAATTAAGGTCAAGGGTAGGTGGGAGGTTTGGCTGTAAAGGAGGAGAGATGCCATTTTATCTGAGGCAGGAAGGAGAAAGTCATTTAAGAGGAACATGGGTGGAGCTGATGACTTGAGAAACTGTGAAACATCAAAGTGACTGGAGAGGATGCTTGGGCAACATGATTAGGTGTTAAACGTAAACAAACACACAAGGTCGGGTAGGGATCCAGTGAGATTGAGCAGGACAGGCTTATCCTGGACCAAGTTGGCAGATACTCATGATGTTCTCAAGAAACTCTTCATGAGCCTCCAGCTAAGAAAATGAAAGGTGAAGCTAACCAAGGTTGGGGATCTTGGGTTGGCCCAAAACTGGACAGTCAAGCAGATGGACAAGAGTCAAGGGATGGATGATTTTGGAGACCGGGCTGGATGTTTCAATTGGTTGACGAAGCCCTTTTCCCTCCTTCCCTCCCTCCCTTCCTTCCTCTAATTCTTCACTTATTTATTTATTCAACAGACACTTACTGAGAACTTTCTTTCCTCTAAGCTTTGTGCTAGGCAACAGAGAGAGAAATAAGTGGCTCTTAGATCAAGAATTTGCGGAGGAGGTGAGGTTACTTCCTAGTGCTTTTTTAAATCATAATCATGTCAGCCACATTCATCTATCCTAGGCACACTCTCTCTCTGTGTAATACGTGTATATTCGTATGGGTAGATCTTTCTCTCTCTCTCTCTCTATATATATATGGCTTCATTCATGCTTGTCTCATCTCTCACATGAATTCATCTGATCTTTGCACACAGTAGGTACTTGATATATGACACAGATACAATATATATGTCCTCTATATTTTCATTTTTTATTGGGTTGGAATTAACATGCACTATTATACTAGTGTCAGGTGTACAACATCGTGATTCAGTAAAAACCTCGTGCTCCTTCAGGCTGAGTGCTGGGGGTCCAAGAATGCTGCTCGGCCGCAGTGCTACTGTTACACAGCCAATAACGGCTATAGATGAGTCCAAATGAAGGGAGATTTTTACAAAATATCAAGGGGGAGGGGGGAGTGATGAGGCATCCTGAAATTGGAAATGGTTTCTTGAGCAGAGAAAAGTAATTCAACTCTGGTATGTGGTGATCTGTGCCCACGGATCAGTATTCCTTTATTTAAAGAAAAAATAAAATAAAATCATCTTTTAACCAAGAAAACAGGATTCTAACATCTCATGGAATCTGTGTGGGAGCCACTGTGCACTGGAGAGCAAAAGAGCAGTGACGTAAAGGCTGTGGCTCTGTAGTACAGGGGACTTCAACTACAGCCTTCTGCTCTACCAGCTGAGCTACTGAAGGGACCAGGGGACTTGGAATGGCTCCTGGAAACCCAAGGGTTTCAGGAAGTGTTCCAGGGTTCCTCGAAAGTTGGATTTGAATTTCACCTTTTAAAATGTATACTGCAGTTTCTTGCAGATATTCAAGAAGTTTATAGCTCTGCTTTGGTCTTGAACGCTAGACTCCGTGGATCTTTCCATATGTAATTGTTGATGGGCGAGCCCCACTATAGCACCTATGTTTCAGGTTCAGGGAAGGCCCAGACTGGGCTTGGGCCTCTGGCTCTGACGCTAACCCTCCACGGTCTCACAGCACCATTAGGGCTGTTACGTTTGCAGTTACTTGTCCTATTCACGTTTATAAGATTCTGAAAGGGCAGGTTCGGAAACCCAATTCTTGTGGATGAACCCCAGCTTTGCTACGAAACTGCCATGCCTGCGTAACCTTGAGTGAGACAAACTTTCTGTGCCTTAATTACTTCATCTTTAAAATGGGGAGAAAATGAAACCTTCCATGCATTTACAGAGATAGAGTTAATATTCATAAGCACTTAGAGTGCTAGCTAATATTTTAAAATGCTGTTTAATTCTAATTATTATTAATATTTATACATTAAAATAGTTTTTTCCTAGTCAGCTGCAATCATTGTTTTTAAGAGTAGGAACAGAATCTTCATGGGTAGTGGGATATTTTAAATGGACATTTTTCAAGGGATGTTTAGAATGATTGGATTCATAATGAAAACAGGCACATTCTTCTAGAACTAACTTTTCAATTAGTATCAACCATCCTGAAACAACAAACTGAAGGAGGAGGGAACAACTGTGGAGAATGCTCATGTAAAATCAGGTAAAGCAGAGAAGTATAGTGATAATTGTTTGTCCTTAGGTTTCGTCTTTTAGGGTGATTAACATGATCGTAAATCCTCAGTGTCTTTCTGTAGTGAATATATCCTCTACTCCCCACCAAGTTTCAATTTTATCTTGAAACAAAGCATAGTGAGCAAAACAATAAGATGCAGATTCTTTCTGTATAAATTGACTGACTTGGAGGAGAGACCTTCAAGATGGCAGAAGAGTAAGACGCGGAGATCACCTTCCTCCCCACAGATACACCAGAAATACATCTACACGTGGAACAACTCCTACAGAACACCTACTGAAGGCTGGCAAAAGACCTCAGACCTCTTCAAAGGCAAGAAACCCCCCACGTACCTGGGTAGGGCAAAAGAAAAAAGAATAAACAGAGACAAAGGAATAGGGACGGTACCTGCGCCAGCGGGAGGGAGCCGTGAAGGAGGAAAGGTGTCCACACACTAGAAGCCCCTTCGCGGGCGGAGACTGCGGGTGGCGGAGGGGGAAGCATCGGAGCCGCGGAGGAGAGCGCAGCCACAGGGGTGCGGAGGGCAAAGCGGGGAGATTCCCGCACAGAGGATCGGGGCCGACCTGCACTCACCAGCCCGAGAGGCTTGTCGGCTCACCCGCCGGGGCAGGCGGGGCTGGGAGCGGAGGCTCGGGCTTCGGTCGGAGCCCAGGGAGAGGACTGGGGCTGGCGGCGTGAACACAGCCTGCAGGGGGTTAGTGCGCCACGGCTGGCCGGGAGGGAGTCCGGGGAAAAGTCTGGACCTCCCGGAGAGGCAAGAGACTTTTTTCTTCCCTCTTTGCTTCCTGGTGCGCGAGGAGAGGGGGTTCAGAGCGCTGCTTAAAGGAGCTCCGGAGACGGGCGGGAGCCGCTAAGGCTGCTGCTGCCGCTGCCGCCACCAAGAAGCCTGTGTGCGAGCACAGGTCACTGTCCACACCCCCTTTCGGGGAGCCCGTGCAGCCCGCCACCGCCAGGGTCCCGGGATCCAGGGACAACTTCCCCAGGGAGAACGCACGGCGCGCCTCAGGCTGGTGCAACGTCACGCCGGCCTCTGCCGCCGCAGCCCCGCCCCGCACGCCGTGCCCCTCCCTCCCCCCCCCACTCCGTGCCCCTCCCTCCCCCCCCCGGACTCCGCGCCCCTCCCTCCCCCCCCCCCCGCACTCCGTGCCCCTCCCTCCCCCACCCGCACTCCGCGCCCCTCCCTCCCCCCCACCCGCACTCCGCGCCCCTCCCTCCCCCCCACCCGCACTCCGCGCCCCTCCCTCCCCCCCACCCGCACTCCGCGCCCCTCCCTCCCCCCCCCCCCGCACTCCGCGCCCCTCCCTCCCCCCCCCCCC
The DNA here is from genome assembly GCA_036417435.1 of Inia geoffrensis. Lineage (NCBI taxonomy): Eukaryota > Metazoa > Chordata > Mammalia > Artiodactyla > Iniidae > Inia > Inia geoffrensis. The sequence goes on along the minus strand of CM070919.1, from coordinate 36,080,733 downwards.
CCCCGGCCTCCGTGCCCCTCTCTCCCCCGGCCTGAGTGCGCCAGAGCCCCCGAGTCAGCGGCTCCTTTAACCCCGTCCTGTCTGAGCGAAGAACAGACGCCCTCCGGCGACCTACAGGGACAGGCGGGGCCAAATCCAAAGCAGAGCCCCTGGGAGCTGTGAGAACAAAGAGAAAAGGAAATGCCGCCCAGCCGCCTCAGGAGCAGCGGATTAAAGCTCCACAATCAACTTGATGTACCTGCGTCTGTGGAATACATGAATAGACAGCGAATCATCCCAAACTGAGGAGGCGGACTTTGGGAGCAACTGTAGACTTGGGGTTTGCTTTCTGCTTCTAATTTATTCCTGGTTTTATGTTTACCTTACTTTAGTATTTAGAGTGTATTATCACTGGTAGATTTGTTTATTAATTTGGTTGCTCTCTTCCTCCTTTTTTTCTTTTATATACATATATATATATATTTTGCTTTTTCTCTTTTTGTGAGTGTGTATGTGTATGCTTCTTTGTGTGATTTTGTCTGTATAGCTTTGCTTTTACCATTTGCCCTAGGGTTCTGTCTTTTTTTTTTTTTTTAGTACAGTTTTTAGCACTTATTATAATTGGAGGATTTTTCGTTGGTTTGCTTGCTCTCTTCTTTCTTTCTTTTATTGTTTCTTTTAATAACTTTTTAATTTTTTCTTTCTTTCATTTTTTTCCCTCCCTTTTCTTCTGAGCCGTGTGGCTGACAGGGTCTTGGTGCTCCCACCATGTGTCAGGTCTGTGCCTCTGAGGTGGGAGAGCCAAGTTCAGGACACTGGTCCACCACAGAACTCCTGGCTGCACATAATATCAAATGGCAAAAGCTCTCCCTGAGATCTCCATCTCAACACTAAGACCCAGGTCCACTCGATGACCAGCAAGCTCCACTGCAGGACACCTCATGCCAGACAACTAGCAAGACAGGAACACAACCCCACCCATTAGCAGAGACACTGCCTAAAATCATAATAGGTTCACAGACACCCCAAAACACACCATCAGACGCGGTCCTGCCCACCAGAAAGACAAGATCCAGCCTCATCCACCAGAACACAGGCACCAGTCCCCTCCACCAGGAAGCCTACACAACCCACTGAACCAACCTTACCCACTGGGGGCAGACACCAAAAACAACGGGAACTACGAACCTGCAGCCTGCCAAAAGGAGACCCCAAACACAGTAAGTTAAGCAAAATGAGAAGACAAAGAAATACACACCAGAGGAAGGAGCAAGATAAAAACCCACCAGACCAAACCAATGAGGAGGAAATAGGCAGTCTACCTGAAAAAGTATTCTGACTAATGATAGTAAAGATGATCCAAAATCTTGGAAATAAAGTGGAGAAAATACAAGAAACGTTTAACACGGACCTAGAAGAACTACAGTGCAAACAAACAATGATGAACAACACAGTAAATGAAATTAAAAATTCTCTAGAAGGGATCAATAGCAGAATAACTGAGGCAAAAGAACAGATAAGAGACCTGGAAGATAAAGTAGGGGAAATAACTACTGCAGAGCAGAATAAAGAAAGAAGAATGAAAAGAATTGAGAACAGTCTCAGAGACCTCTGAGATAACATTAAACACATCAATATTCGAATTATACGGGTTCCAGAAGAAGAGAAAAAGAAAGGGACTGAGAAAATATTTGAAGATATTACAGTTGAAAACTTCCCTAATATGTGAAAGGAAATAGTTAATCAAGCCCAGGAAGCACAGAGAGTCCTATACAGGATAAATCCAAGGAGAAACATGCGAGGACACATATTAAAGTATCAAAATTAAATATGCAGAAAAAATATTCAAAGCAGCAAGGGAAAAACAACAAATAACATACAAGGGATTTCCAATAAGGTTAACAGCTGATCTTTCAGCAGAAACTCTGCAAGCCAGAAGGGAGGGGCAGGACATATTTAAAGTGATGAAAGGGAAAAAACCTACAACCAAGGTTACTCTACCCAGCAAGGATCTCATTCAGATTTGATGGAGAAATTAAAATCTTTACAGACAAGCAAAAGCTAAGGGAATTCAGCACCACCAATCCAGCTTTACAACAAATGCTAAAGGAACTTCTCTAGGCAGGAAACACAAAAGAAGTAAAAGACCTGCAATATTAAACCCAAAACAATTAAGAAAATGGCAATAGGAACATACATATCAATAACTACCTTAAATGTAAATGGATTAAGTGCTCCAACCAAAAGACACAGACTGGCTGAATGGATACAAAAACAGGGCCTGTATATATGCTGTCTGCAAGAGACCCACTTCAGAACTAGGGACACAAACAGCCTGAAAGTGAGGGGATGGAAAAAGATATTCCATGCAAATGGAAACCAAAAGAGAGCTGGAGTAGCAATTCTCATATCAGACAAAATAGACTTTAAGATAAAGAGTATTACAAGAGACAAAGAAGGACACTACATAGTGATCAAGGGATCAATCCAAGAAAAAGATATAACAATTGTAACTATTTATGCGCCCAACAAAGGAACACCTCAATACATAAGGCAAATGCTAACAGCCATAAAAGGGGAAATTGACAGTAACACAATCATAGTAGGGGACTTTAACACCCTACTTTCACCAACGGACAGATCATCCAAAATGAAAATAAATAAGGAAACACAAGCTTTAAATGATAGATTAAACAAGAGGGACTTAATTGATACTTATAGGACATTCCATCGAAAAACAACAGAATACACTTTCTTCGCAAGTGCTCATGCAACATTCTCCAGGATACATCATATCTTGGGTCACAAATCAAGCCTTGGTAAATTTAAGAAAATTGGAATCGTATCAAGTATCTTTTCCAACAAAAATGCCATGAGACTAGATATCAATTACAGGAAAAAAATCTGGAAAAAATTCAAACACATTGAGGCTAAATAATACACCACTAAATAAACAAGAAATCACTGAAGAAATCAAAGAGGAAATCAAAAAATACCGAGAAATAAATGACAATGAAAACACAACGACCCAAAACCTATGGGATGAAGCAAAAGCAGTTCTAAGAGGGAAGTTTATAGCAATACAATCCTACCTCAAGAAACAAGAAACATCTCAAATAAACAAGCTAACCTTACACCTAAAGCAATTAGAGAAAGAAGAACAATAAAAAAAAACAAAGTTAGCAGAGGGAAAGAAATCATAAAGATCAGATCAGAAATAAATGAAAAAGAAACGAAGGAAACTGGAGCAAAGATCAATAAATCTAAAAGCTGGTTATTTGATAAGATAAACAAAATTGATAAACCATTATTCAGACTCATCAAGAAAAAAAGGGAGAAGACTCAAATCAATAGAATTAGAAATGAAAAAGGAGAAGCAACAACTGACACTGCAGAAATACAAAGGATCACGAGAGATTACTACAAGCAACTCTATGCCAATAAAATGGACAACCTGGAAGAAATGGACACATTCTTAGAAATGCACAACCTTCCGAGGCTGAACGAGGAAGAAATAGAAAATATGAACAGACCAATCACAAGCACTGAAATTGAAACTGTGATTAAAAATCTTCCAACTAACAAAAGCCCAGGACCAGATGGCTTCACAGGCGAATTCTATCAAACATTTAGAGAAGAGCTAAGACCTATCCTTCTCAAGTTCTTCCAAAATATAGCAGAGGGAGGAACACTCCCAAACTCATTCTACGAGGCCACCATCACCCTGATACCAAAACCAGACAAAGATGTCACAGAGAAAGAAAACTATAGGCCAGTATCACTGATGAACATAGATGCAAAAATACTCAACAAAATACAAGCAAAGAGAATCCAAGAGCACGTTAAAAGGATCACACACCATGATCAAGTGGGGTTTATCCCAGGGATGCAAGGATTCTTCAATATAAGCAAATCTATCAATGTGATAAACCACATTAACAAATTGAAGGAGAAAAACCATATGATCATCTCAATAGATGCAGAGAAAGCTTTCGACAAAACTCAACACCCATTTATGATAAAAACCCTGCAGAAAGTAGGCATAGAGGGAACTTTCCTCAACATAATAAAGGTCATAAATGACAAACCCACAGCCAACATCATTCTTAATGGTGAAAAACTGAAACCATTTCCTCTAAGATCAGGAACAAGACAGGTTGCCCACTCTCACCACCATTAGTCAACATAGTTTTGGAAGTTTTAGCCACAGCAATCAGAGAAGATAAAGAAATAAAAGGAATCCAAATCCAAAAAGAAGAAGTAAAGCTGTCACTGTTTGCAGATGACATGGTACTATATATAGAGAATCCTAAAGATGCTACCAGAAAACTACTAGAGCTTATCAATGATTTTGGTAAAGGAACAGGATAGAAAATTAATGCACAGAAATCTCCTGCATTCCTATACACTAATGATGAAAAATCTGAAAGAGAAATTAAGGAAACACTCCCATTTACCACTGCAACAAAAAGAACTAAATACCTAGGAATAAACCTACCTAAGGAGACAAAAGACCTGTATGCAGAAAACTATAAGACAGTGATGAAAGAAGTTAAAGATGATACAAACAGATGGAGAGATATACCACGTTCTTTGGATTGGAAGAATCAACACTGTGAAAGTGACTATACTACCCAAAGCAGTCTATAGATTCAATGCAATCCCTATTAAACTAGCGATGGCATTTTTCACAGAACTAGAACAAAAAATTTCACAATTTGTATGGAAACACAAAAGACCCTGAATAGCCAAAACAATGTTGACAAAGAAAATCGGAGCTGGAGGAATCAGGCTCCTGAACTTCAGACTATACTACAAAGCTACAGTAATCAAGAGAGTATGGTACTGGCGCAAAAAGAGTAATATAGATCAATGGAACAGGATAGAAAGCCCAGAGATTAAACCCATGCACATATGGTCACCGTATTTTTGATAAAGGAGGCAAGAATATACAATGGAGAAAAGACACCCTCTTCCATAAGTGGTGCTGGGAAAACTGGTCAGCTATATGTAAAAGAATGAAATTAGAACACTCTCTAACACCATACACAAAAATAAACTCAAAGTGGATTAAAGACCTAAACGTAAGGCCAGACACCATCAAACTCTTAGAGGAAAACATAGGCAGAACACTCTATGACATAAATCACAGCATGATCCTTTTTGACCCACCTCCTAGAGAAATGGAAATAAAAACAAAAATTAACAAATGGGACCTAGTGAAACTTCAAAGCTTTTGCACAGCAAAGGAAAACATAAACAAGCTGAAAATACAGCCCTCAGAATGGGAGAAAATGTTTGCAAGTGAAGCAACTGACACGGGATTAATCTCCAAAATTTACAAACAGCTCATGCAGCTCAATATCAAAAAAACAAACAACCCAATCCAAAAACGGGAAGAAGACCTAAATAGACATTTCTCTAAAGAAGATAGACAGATTGCCAACAAACACATGAAAGAATGCTCAACATCACTAATCGTTAGAGAAATGCAGATCAAAACTACAATGAGGTATCACTTCACACCAGTCAGAATGGCCGTCATTAAAACATCTACAGGCAATAAATGCTGGAGAGGGTGTGGAGAAAAGGGAACCCTCTTGCACTGTTCGTGGGAATGTAAATTTATACACCCTCTATGGAGAACGGTATGGAGGTTCGTTAAAAAACTAAAAATAGAACTACCATACCACCCAGCAATCCCACTACGGGGCATATACCCTGAGAAAACCATAATTCAAAAAGAGTCAGGTAACACAATGTTCATTGCAGCTCTATTTACAATAGCCAGGACATGGAAGCAACCTAAGTGTCCACTGACAGATGAATGGATAAAGAAGATGTGGCACATATATACAATGGAATATCACTCAGCCATAAAAAGAAATGAAATTGAGTTATTTGTAGTGAGGTGGAGGGACCTAGAGTCTGTCATACAGAGTGAAGTAAGTCAGAAAGAGAAAAACAGATATCGTATGCTAACACATATATATGGAATCTAAAATAAAATAAAATAAAAAGGTTCTGAAGAACTTAAGGGCAGGACAGGAATAAAGACGCAGACGTAGTGAATGGACTCGAGGACACTCAAGTGTATGGGGAGGGGAAAGGGTAAGCTGGGACGAAGTGAGAGAGTGGCATGGACATATACACACTACCACATGTAAAACAGATAGCTAGTGGGGAGCAGCCGCATAGCACAGGGAGGTCAGCTCGGTGCTCTGTGACCACCTAGAGGGGTGGGATAGGGAGGGTGGGAGGGAGGCGATATTGGGATACATATATACATATTGCAGCTTCACTTTGTTATACAGCAGAAACTAACACAACATTGTAGAGCAATTACACTCCAATAAAGATGTTAAGAAAAATTGATTAGCTTAACACCATAGGAAAAACATGTACACCAACAAAATTTAAATATGCCAATGAAAATAGAGAAATAACATCATTCAAGGAAAGTTACTGTCTCGCTCTCGAGGTGGCAGGTGACTTGCAGAAAAATTATTAAGCCCAGCTCTGCTGATAGCAGGCAATTACCTACTTTGAAAATACAAGTGGTATAAACGTTTGGTAAAATATAGTCTGGAGAAGAAACTAAAGCTGTCTGTTAGGGTTTGGAGATGAAGGTGATTGAATTATTCACAATATTCCACAGAACCAGAGTATAGCTAGATAGAGCCCTGTTACCCTTAGTTTTGTTTTTTATAGCCTTGTATTACACATAAATATTAGGAGGATTCTTTATGAAAATACATAACGTTCAAGAGGAGGAGACACTTTAGGAGATGAGGGTGGTTTTTAACACAAAAGAAATAAGCTGACAACAATACAGTCAGGTCTGTGGACTGTCAAGACCATTTCAAAAAGCAAATTGAACTTGTTACAGAGAATGTCAGCAAGAAAAATTAGTTCAATAAAGTTATGGCTGAGAAATAGTCAAGTAATTCTGTTCTAATCGGCAAAATTAATAGCATGTTTTTGGTGTCTCACTTGCCATTTTAATATGAGAAACACATGAAAACAGCAAGAGTGGTGGCTTCTATACACAGTACTTTGAAAATCCATTCAAGTGGTCTTTGCATTATGGGAAGATAAAACTAGCTAACTGGGACAGCTTCTTAGTTATACGTATATTGGTTTGTTCAGCAAATACGATTGGGCACGTATCATGTGTCAGGCTCTGTTTTCGGTTTTACGGATAAAGGTGAGCAAAGGCAGAATCAGCCTTTGTCCTCATGTAGCTGGGCAGATATTAAACGAATTAGCGCACAAACATAGCTGTATATATAGCACAACGGTGAGTAGTGCAAGACCACACAGCAGAAAGACCTGAGAGGCCTAGAAAAGTCTCTTTGAGGAAGATGGTAGGATTTCCCCGGGCCCAGTGGACGAGGCTTGAGAAATGGCAGTGGAGAATCTTGCCGACTGAGGGAATAGCTTATCCAGAGGCCCTGTGATAGAAGGGAGAATGGTGAGCTTGAAGACCTGAGAGAGACCGGTTTTGGGGGCTCAGGGCCCTGGGCGTGGGCTCTGGTGGTGCAGAGGAGGTTGGGTGGTCAAGAAGGGGCCAGCCTTGACAGTGCGTAGTGGGGTGCATTAAGGATTTTAATTGTTATTCTGAGGCCAGTGGAAAGCTTCAAAGGGATTCAAGCAGGAGACATGTGGTCACGTTTGCACGTTGAGTACTGTGACCACAGCTTGGAGACTCACTGGGAACTATGTCAATGGCCGCAGCAGAAGCAAGAGAAAAGTCACAATGAGAGACACCCATGCAGCTGAAGAACAAAGGATTTGGGTGAGGTTTACGAGGTGAGATAACAATACTAGTCAGTAGAAAATGTCATTCTCATGTTCAGTAAACAGAATGTTTCAGAGCTCTGCAAATTCTACTGCTCGTGAGTTCCAGAATTCCTGTTCTCATAAATTCCAAAGTGTCAAAGATTCAAGTTTGCCGCCTGTCCTGAGGGCCTTTTAGTATTAAAATGGCAAGTGAGACCAAAATATGCTATTGATTTTGCTGATCAAAATAACATGACTTACATACTTCTCAGTCACGACTTCATTAAACTAATTTATTTATCTTGCTGTTATTTTTGATAACAAGCTCCATCTGCTCATTTGAGTTGTTGTTACCACACTTTCAATTTTATGTAAAGCAGCGATAATGCAATTTATACTTTGGAACTCGACGTGCAAAAAGAAACAATTTAAATAACAAACTTTGAGTTATTTCTGATAGAAACAAATCTTCAGGTCTTGCCATAGTTGAGACTTTGGAACGTGTCATTGTAGGATGTCTCATGATGTCACAAGATGTATTTGAAAGGTGTTTTCTGCCAAACGATGACGTTAAAATTCAAACTGTGTGGGGAGCCTGTGAACCAACTTCCTCCAACCTGAATATTTACCCAATGGTAAAGGTGTGAGCAGTTGAATGTTATGAATGACCCAACTAAATCTCAATATTCTATGGCTCATCTTTGCAATGCTCTTAGTTTATCTGAATTTAAAAAGTTGAAAATATCCAAGTCCAATATATTTTCTTGTTACATCGCTCCTTTTCATATCAATATAAGGATAATAGGGGCTTCCCTGGTGGCGCAGTGGTTAAGAATCCACCAGCCAATGCAGGGGACACGGGTTCGAGCCCTGGTCCTGGAAGATCCCACATGCCGCAGGGCAACGAAGCCCGTGTGCCACAACTACTGAGCCTGTGCTCTAGAACCCACGAGCCACTGCTACGGAAGCCCACGTGCTGCAACTACTGAAGCCCGCGCGCCTAGAGCCCATGCTCCGCAGCAAGAGAAGCCACCGCGATGAGAAGCCCGCGCACCACCACGAAGACCCAACACAGCCAAAAATAAGTAAATAAAATAAATAAATAATCACGATAATGTGAAGACTGTTTAAATGTTTCATATGCATCTTACAGTTTTACTAATAAAAATGACAGCTCATTTTATACATTCGTTACCTCAAGATTTAGCTGCCTTCAATCCTTTTTGAAAGAAGGCAGAGTGTCAATAAATACTACATGCATCAACATATCATGAGCAAACCACCGTCAAGATGCACCTCACTTCCCCAACAGGTAGTAAACATTCTATACTTTTGTAATTTACTTAAAGTGCTCCAGCGTCGTAGTTTTACTCTCCTCCCCTCTACCCGCACTGTTCAACTCCTGATGGATGGATGTATTTAGTACAGACTTTTTGAGAAATCCACTTTCTTGTAAGCAAAACAAATACAAGATACAACAAGTCCCGCCTTATTTGTTTACTTATCTTTGTAAAGAAGTGTTTCAGCTTTTTGAAGGAAAAATATTACTTAGAATCCTGCCTCGGAGTTTTCTTCCTGACCAATAGTTAATCTTTTGAAGGCTGCTCTCCCCCCCGCCATCCACAGTTTACCTTCAATATTTTTTCTTCGTTAGCAACAACACATTTAAAAAATGAAATGTATAATTGTGAGTGCATTATTGTAATGTGCTCTTACAGGGGAATAAAATAACTTGACAGTACAAGAGCAGTAAAGAATTGGTCCCCTCTACAGAAAGTGCCTAAAATTTAGACTCATGTAGCTCCATGACCTCTACAGGGTCGAGAATGCTTCTAAATTATTTTATCATCAATGCATCATAGGCACGAAAGTATGACAACCAAGGCATTACAATTACAGTGGATTTTGGTAGACGTGATATCTTATACTGCTACAAATTATATAAATGAGAAAAACATTTCCTTGATCTCTCAAAATAAGCTTCCTTTGTGGCATATTGTCCACAAAATACTCCGCTGTCAGGAAATGTCTAAAACAAACACACAAACACGTGAACAGCCTTTTCACCAGATATGAGGGAGAGCCCACTGAGATAGAATTTTCCGCACACAGGCGGCCAACGATCGGTCACACACACAAGGTCAGTGGTGCCATAAGCTAGAAAAGGCCAGTCAGAAACTCCTCACTGTGACATAACCTATGTTCAAAATTTGCCTGATATCAGGGTAGGTCTATATCTTTTTCGACAAAAAACCCAAATGTGTCTGTGTCCAGGAGGGAAAGAGACACGTATTATAACTCTGAGACAAACTCAAAAGCTACTGAGTCCCTATTTCCCCTCTACATGTATTCTCAGATTCATCAGGCTTTAACAAATATTAAAGGTCTAAAAATAAATAGTAGCAACCCCAAACCCCAAGTTTTTTAAATAGCCAAGCTGGCCAGTATCTTCAAATGCCTCATGACGTGAGGAGTGGATCACTGTTATTGGTAAGTGGAAAGGAGGGGGAAAAAGTTTAAAAGAAGACTGTTTTCATAAATAAATGAACGTCGAGAAGAGCTTTTGGGCCGTGCTTTCAGAGCCATTTCAAAGCGACAAATAAGCGAAAACAAATAAACCAGCCCCTCATTTTGACCTAGATCACTGTTTAAACAAAGGTACATGCTCTTAATTTACATGAAAAGCAATTAGACCTGCCTCTGACAGCACTGTGAAAAATGCATCTGCTTAGGACAAGCTTTTACATTTGAGAAGAAAAGGAGCTGGAAGAGGTTTTTATATTTGAGAAAAAAAAAAAAGAGCTGGACGAGGTCCCCCGACCCCCCCGCCAAACCTTACCCACTTATCCACTTTGGGCCAGAAATGTTATTAAAAGTTTTAAACTTGTTGAGACAAGAGTTATTATTGTTACACATGTTTAAAGGGTGTTTAAAATTATGTTCTGATTCAGACTTCGAGCCCAAATTTTGACATTTTATGATGATGTTTGATATTTAAGAAATGGCTAGAAAGTGATATAATTTTTTTCCTTCTCTGGAATGCTTTGTGAACAGGCTAGACTTTGAAATACAAAGGTAAAAAATGAATTGAGAAAAGCGTAGCAGGAATAATGTTCATATTTACATTTATTCATATTATTAAAATACGAATTAGTAGTTTATATTTTTAGAGTATGTTTATTTTTCTGTAGAGTCAAGATTTTATCAATTCAGTAAATGCCTCTTTCCTTTCTTCTTTCTTTTCTTTTGGAACTTTTTTTTTTTTTTCCCCCAGTGAGAAGGATGGTACGTGTTCTTTTCAAGAAGTAAACATTTAAAGGAGAAAGTAAGAGATTGACTACTCTTGACATTTTGAAATTACATTTTCCCAGTTACATTTATTTATTCAGCAAATATTCATTGTTCAACTGTTGTCTAGTTGAATATTCCTAGGCGATAATGGACACAGTGGTTAACAAGGCAAGCTCCACTCTTGCCCTCACAGGGTAAGAAGTCTAGAAGACCATTATACCAATGGATAAATGCATTATAATTACAAATTTGACAACTCTTTAAAAATTATTTTTAGGGGCTTCCCTGGTGGCGCAGTGGTTGAGAGTCCGCCTGCCGATGCAGGGGACGCGGGTTCGTGCCCCGGTCTGGGAGGATCCCGCGTGCCGTGGAGCGGCTGGGCCCGTGAGCCGTGGCCGCTGAGCCTGCGCGTCCGGAGCCTGTGCTCCGCAGCGGGAGAGGCCACAACAGTGAGAGGCCCGCGTACCGCAAAAAAAAAAAATTAATTTTTTTTTTTTTAATTGAAGTATAGTTGATCTACTGTTGTATTCGTTTCTGTATAGTTGATCTAATGTTGTATAGTTGATCTAATGTTGTATTCGTTTCTGGTGTACAGCAAAGTGATTCAGTTATATATATACATATGTATATGAATATATATGTATTCTTTATAATGTTCTTTTCCATTACAGTTTATTATCAGATATTGAGTAGAGTTCCCTGCGCTATACAGTAGCACCTTGTTGTTTATCTATTTTATATATAGTAGTTTGTACCTGCTAACCCTACACTCCTAATTTATCCCTCCCCCAGCCCCCCTCTCCCTTTTGGTAACCATACATTTGTTTCCTACGTCTGTGAGTCTGTTTCTGCTTTTGAAAAGTTCTTTTAGTGAAAAAAAAAAAAAAAATGATGGTGCATGGAAGAATACAACAGAGGGTCAATTCCAGTCTTGGGTGTATGTTAAAGCTTTCCTGTGGTAGTTTGAATGGGACATGACAAATAAGTAGAAGTATTAGGTGGAGTGGGAAAGACAGGAGGAAGAAGGAAGAGGGAAGGATGTGCCAAGGCTTGGGAAGGGAGGCTGCTGGTCGGACAGCACGTGGCAGGACTGACCAGCGAGGAGGGCGTGGTGCCAGGTACGGCTGCAGAAGAGGGCGGCAGCCTGATCTCACCGAGCCTGAAGCCCACTGTGAAGACTGTTTGCGTTTGTTATCCCTGCAGTGATGGAAGACCACTAGAGGGTTCTTAAGTCAGGAAGTGACATGATTCAATTCAAATAGTCACTTCGAATGATTGCTTTTAAAACACAGTAAGTATATTGAAGATATTCCCAGCGCTTCACAAGTCATGAGTTTCAGGGCCAGGGGAAGCGATGGATATTTCTAAAATGCAGCTGGCCAGAGATTCTTGGCTCCGTGCAATGATAGAAACAGAGCAATTTGTTGGCTTCCTTCAGGCCTCTGCGTCTCATGCAACAAAGCAGAAAAACCCAATTAAATCTCTTTTCTACCGTAACATTTCCGAGAGAAATGAGGTCAAGACTACAGGTCAGTTTTGGTCTGGAGGTAAAATGTCTAGTCCGTTTAAAGTCTTACTTTGTTTTTATCCTTTCGTACCAGGACTGGTACATACAGGCAAGACCATTCAGTGAAAAATATTGTGCAAACTGATCTGGGTAGTTGACTTGGGGGTGCTGGCAATAAAAGTGAGGGACGTTCAGACATTACGTGTACAGGGAGGGTGGAAATGTCCACATGAGGGACTGTGGCTAGTCTGCAACACCTCAGCTCCTCCCTGAGGTAGAACACTGGACCCGAGGGAGCGGCGCCAGAGGCACCGGAACCAGCCCAAGTGACACGGGCAGGATCTGCCTTACATGACTCAGGGCATTTGCAGTTTTTACTTCAGTTCCACACAAATCTGGAGAGAGGGAGGGCAGATCTCCAAGCTGGGAGGGGCAGTTGCTCCCAGGGCACTGGGCAGCCGAGAAACACCAAACATCCACTGAAGGGATCAGATGCTCAGAGCAGCAAAGGGAAATAACAACACTGTCATTAACCAGGTAATCAGCTGGGGCAAGAGGGCAACTGAATCCGACTCAGGCGTTTCCGCGAGTTTGTTTCACGTGTACGTCCATTAGATACAACCTTCGCGTGGTTTGCTTTTCGTTATCCTGGGAGGTTACAGATGTTGTACAAGGGTCTGGACACTGCCACTTACGCTATGGATGATCCTGGGAAACTTTCTTAGTCTTTTACCATGAAAATAAGAAGAAAATCCTGCACAGGATTGTTCTAGAATTAAATGAGATGATGTACAATGTCTGACGCAAAATGATTGTTTAGCAAATATTAGCTCTTATTATATTTCAAAATCTGTGGTAAAATGCAATTTCTCTGGGTTTTTTTGGTTTATACATCTATGTAATAGGAAGCACCCAACTGTTAAATGGCTCTTATTTGTAAAGCATGCAAAGAGTCTTAGAGGGAATACCACTTTATCAGTGTGAAGGATTCTGAAAAATGCAATGGAAGATTTCATCTAAGCTAGATAAATATTATTATCCTCATCATATAAAGGTCAGAGTGATGCAGGGAACTAAAGTAACTTGTCAAAGAATGTCAGCGTTTGAGATTACGATTCTGTCTTTCCTAGGTCCTGCGAATGCTGTTAGACAAAGGCTCTCTGAAGCAAAACATCCTCCATTTAAATCATTTCAAACATGCCAAATGACGACAGCACAGCCACTTCTTTTTTTTTGTTGTCGTTTTTCTCCATTCAGCTCACATCTCCGAATTAAGCAAATAGTTAAGGAAAAAGAAAATACAAGCTTGTGCCATTATGGCATTGGCTAATCAGGGAGGATTGCTACAGAGAATGAAAGGCTCAGCATTCTCCTTGCACATACTTACAAGATGACCAGGAGAAAGTTAGCGATTCAATCTCAATTAATTAACACTGAAAAGCAAAAGACTCATTCATTACCAGCATAGAAATAAGCAGTAATTGATCTGGGGGTACAAACCAAATAACTACTCACTCAGAATTGGCTGTTCCCTAACTCCAAACATTCACAACACCATTTCCAGCTCTAGGCAAATACGCAATGTATTTTCCTGCCTCACCATAGCTTCTCGTGGTTTGCGTTATCATCTGATAATATAATAAGCTCCTTACCTTGCGCAAAAGCTTTGAGATCTCTACTCTCTTTACTCTTCCTCTGAAGACATCACAAAGAAATCATAAAGTGTGCCCTTAGCTTGTAAAAGAGCACGGGAATATCACCTTAGTCAATCTCTCTGAACATGTTCATGGGCTCATGACAAGTTCCAGTTGGGGTCCTGATGTAAGTTTGTCATGCAAATTGATGCTGTGACAATTGATAGGATTCTTTCCCTCCTATCATATGGGCCTCGTGTAAAGCATGCAATAACTAGAAGAAAGAACTGCTTAAAAAGCCCGCATCATTATTTTAACCCACGGGACTACATTTCTCAGGTTCGTATCCAAATAAGTTGCGGGGGTGTGTGTATCTGGATATCATAATGTTGACACAATTGAACTTATTAATAAAGAGTTTATAGTGAAGAAATGCTTCTCGAAAATCATATTCACCTTTGAAAGCAGAGCAGGCTAAATACTGCATATAAGAATAAACAGTGCTATCTCTTTCACTATTACACTAATCTTAATGACTATGTGAAACTCAACCCAGGAAAAAGTCCATTTCATTGTACGCACCAGCATAACCTTCACTAGGTGGTGGAAGATCAAAGACAAGCCAACCAACCAACCTCTCCACCAACCTACGTTCCTAAACCACAAAACGTCTTGCTTTTCTCATACCTGTATTTTGGGGGGCAGGGTGAAGCGGAGCTTCAGCGGGCGGCTGGGGGAACAGCCATGGCCGGGGGCTCAGGGGACTGGATGAGGGGGCAGCCACAGGGAACACTGGCAAGGGAGCAATAACTCGGGGCGCAGGACTGGCCTTGAGACGCTAAAGGCAGCTAAGCCCACAGCCCGCTCTGTGGCCTCTGTCTAAGATCCAGAGATGGCCTAAATTTGTGTATCATCTTGTCCATGTTTGGAATATGTAGTAATTACAAGGCAAACAATGAGGGGTGATTTGGAGGATTTTATGACTTTTGGAAAATGAATTCTTGATCAAATCTAGGAAAAAAATGTAATGGCCCAAATCACAAATGCTATGTTTTATATTTAAATTGTTTTGTATTGTCAGTTAATTCGTATGACAATATTAAAAATGAGAGTCACTTTAGTATTTTGTGCGTAAAACTAATCAACACTGGAAAAAATCTAAATAGTATACTAATAACAAATTTCAAGAAATTACAAAGAGAACACATCTGATTTGTATATACTAATGGCCTATGATCACTGGCAAAGAAGTAATTTTTAGTTCATGATGTGATTATTTAGTGGTATCATGGATCTATTTTGAACCCAAGCACATAATTTTTTTTTTTTTTTTTTTTTTTTTTTTTTGCGGTCCGCGGGCCTCTCACTGCTGTGGCCTCTCCCGTTGCGGAGCACAGGCTCCGGGCGCGCAGGCTCAGCGGCCACGGCTCACGGGCCCGGCCGCTCCGCGGCACGTGGGATCCTCCCGGACCGGGGCACGAACCCGTGTCCCCTGCATCGGCAGGCGGACTCTCAACCACTGCGCCACCAGGGAAGCCCCAAGCACATATTTTTAATACTCTGTTAAGCAAATACATTTTGCCTGTGGAGAACGTTACAGAGATTAGTTTGGCCGATGGATGTCATCACAATTTCTAGTTACAACTCAGTCCTGTAATTACTCTGCACTCAGAGGTCCGGCTGAAGCCCAGGGTTTTCTCAAAGAGCTTCATGGGGGCCATCAGTGAGGAACAGGACAAAGCAGTTGTGAAACCTGCTTTTATAAACATGGTGATAGGTAAAAAATCTAAAACCCAAAACAGGTCATGCTAATAAGGAAGTGAAAGCAAACTGTGTTCCTACTTGAGAATTTAGAATTAAGTATATTTTCATAAATAGGGTAAGAAGTTTCACTGTTTGCAAAACTTCTGTGGATCAGACAACCTCAAGTGCCTTGATTATAATACCAAGAACTGGAGAAATTCAAGGTTACGAAGAAACAAAAATAGAAAAATGGATATAATACTATTTTGCTTTATGGAACAACTCACCCCACATTAAATTAAGGCATCAGAGTCGGATCTTTAATCACTCAGGTATTTTAAGTGGCTGAAAATATCAGGTTCCCAAAATAATCAATAAAGATTATGAATCGGTTCATTGATACAAGCCTAAAAATTCCCAAGATCTTTAAAGAAGAAACTCTATGTTTCTAAGGTAATGAAGTTTATCTCCATTACACTGCAAAGTGTGATTAAAATGGTCACCTTAAAATTGGAAGATTATGAATTTAAAAAAATGTAAAACAATGAAATTTCTGGGGTTTCTGAACACCTGCACAAGAAATGACTGTGTTTGGTGATAGCTGCCGTTTTATGAAATCTAGTAGGAAGTCCAAATGGAGAAAAACAAAGATGCTCAGGATGCCAAATTTTCAGCGTGTCTTTTCTCTTTTCCCCTGCTATGAACATTCTAACAAGAGGGAAGGGGATTTACGGACTGCAAGACCACCTGGCTGCCATTATGTAGAGCTGAGGCCTCAGCCACTGTAACAACTAAATGGCCTTTGCAGGAGGGTGCGGGCAGTCGTGGTGGTCCCAGGGGAGGCCTGGGCTCACATAGAAGCATCCTAGACAGCACGTGGCACAAGCTAACACTGTAAAGGTGGCTCTGAACACTGGTTGTTGTGAAAAAGTAGAGAGAAACAGTAGAGTGCAGTTTAATTCCCCTTAAATTCCCTTTGAAAAATGGAGTATGTCTCATGTCCCTTAATTTAAAATCCTACGTCTCGTTTTGATCGTTTGCAAGAATATGTATTTCCACTCACACTGGACTTTGCTTTTATAGCAAATACAGCCAGGATTGGTGTAATTGGCTTAATGAGCTTTACCATTAATTATATATTCTGTTAATCTCTCTGCACGTCAGTTGGAAAGGCTGACCCCTTCGAGATAGGTCTCTGGTCCCAGGGTCTGTTCGCAGGAGCTCAGAGATTTCTGCTAGGACTACCACCCCAGTGCACCTCAGTAGGACTGGCTGCCTGGGGTTCTGCGAGGCTGAATACTTCCCTGGCGCCCCGTCCGTCCTGCTGCAACTTGTTTGTTTTGTTTCTCATCTCAGGATCAGCTTGCCTGTGCCTTGCAACGTGACAATTAACTAATTTCATCAAATCTAATTTAACCTCGTGCCGCGGTGAGCAGACTCTAGGAGGGGCCCTGGGGTCACCGCTAGGTTCCTTCTTCCCCTGCTGGCGCCCTCTGTTCCTCATGAAATCTCAGTTTTCATCACAGATTTCTGGAGAAAATGCGCTCCCCTCTCTTTCTGAAATGGCAAGTAAATTCTGTTTTCTGAGCCAACTTAGATGGACAGGTGGTGGCTGCCTCCACGGCTGTGGTGAGGATGGGGAAGTGTGCTCTAGGCTTTGTGGGAAAGGGTTTTATGATTGATTAGTGATGTCTCCCCCGGGTCAAAAATGGCCCCATATTTGCTGACTTTGCCTCTATTTCATAGAGCGGGAGGTTAATAGTAGGTAGCTGCCTAGTGTGTCTGCGTATCAGCTCACAATTTTACTACTTTTAGGGTAACCAAAATTGTCAAAATTATATATAGAATACTCAACAGAGAAAGGTTATGTCTTTCATTAAAATGAAAATGTAATTTTGGGCACAATTTGGCGTTTCCTGGTCAAGTTCAGCGCGCTCAGTTCATCGTATCCAGGGCGTTCTTAGATGCTGAGTCAACAGATTCTCCCCGAGCCGTAGCCTTTCTTCCCAGAGGCATTTCCCTCAGTTCTAGACTGGTCCCTACAAGTCCCTGAGCTGCTGACTTTAGTATCAGAGGAGAAAGAGAGGCACAGAGCAAAGTGGGAACAAGGGACATGAGTAGGAAAAGAAAAATATGCTGGAACAGGAAAAGTGGTCAGTGAGCCCAAAGTAATGTAACTAATATCCTTCTGCAAACGGAAGGTCCTCTCCGATGGCAACCGCAACTCACATTGAACCAGGGTAATGGGGCTGAGAAAACACGGGCCTCCCGAGAGGACTAGTTTGGAGGAGGACACTTATTTGCTTGTACAATATAAGCTCTAGCGTATCTACTAGGGAGAAAAATCAGTGTGATTATCACAGTCATAAATTGGGTCCTTACCTGTAATTTTAAAAAGAAATGAAAAATTTCAAATTGTATATCTGATAAGGGGTTAATATCCAAAACACATAATCAACTCATACAACTCAATGGCCAAAAAAAATAAAAAATCTGATTTAAAAATGAGCAGATGATCTGAACAGCCATTTTTCCAAAGAAGACATATAGATAGATCATGGCCAATAGATAATATGAAAATGCTCAACGTCACTCATCATCAGTGAAATACACACCAAAACCGCAAGGAGATAGCACCTCACACTTGTCAGAATGGCTACCATAATAAAGACAAGAGATAACGAGCGTTGATGAGGATTTGGAGAAAAGGGAAGCCCTGTGCCCTGTTGCTGGGAATGTAAATTGGTGCATCCACTATGGAAACCAGTATGGAGGTCCCTCAAAAAATTAAAAATAGAACTACCATATGATCCAGCATTTCCACTTCTGGGTGTTTATGTGAAGAAAGTGAAACGCTAACTGAAAAAAATATATGCACCCTACTGTTCATTGCAGCATCGTTTACAACAGCAAAGATGTGGAAACAACCTAAGTACCCACTGATGGATGAATGGGCTGATTTAGGCAGAGAGTATTATAGAGCATTTGGTGTGAATGCTTGAACAAGGATGCTCTCTCTTTCTTGTCGGATGTAAGCAAAGAAGCATACACCCCAGGAACAGCTGTAGCCCTTTTGGACACCTAGAGGCGGAAGGGTTAGGGTGAGGCCAACCCCATAGGTGGCAGAACAGAGAGAGAAAAAGAATTCAGACCCTTGATCATATGGTTGGTTGGGCTTCTGCATCGAGGCTCTCCAGAACATAACGTTACCTCTGGCCTTTATGAATATGTAAGCATACACATGTCCTTTGTTATGTAAGCACTACGAGGTAGGATCTCTGTTACTTGAAACAGAAAAAATCTGGGACAGAGGCAAACACCCACCCCTGTCCCAACTGGTGTTCCTTTGCAGTGAAGAGAACCATTCCCAAAGCTCTCGTGATATCAACTCATCCGTCTCGCTCACAGGGACACGTCCAATGTCTACCAAAGTTAAGTGGCACATGATAGACATTCAATAAAGTTTTCCTGGTGAAAAAAAAAAGGTGCTGTGTATTTATACAACGGAATATTACTCAGCCACAAAAAAGGATGAAATCTTGCCATTTGTAACAACATGGATGGACCTTGAAGGCATTATGCTAAATGAAATAAGTTAGACAGAGAAAGACGATGGCCATATGATCTCATTTACTATAGAATCCAAAAAAACAAAAATCCCAAAACTCAGATACACAGAACAGATTGGTTGTTTGCCAGAGGCGGGAGGTGGGCAGGTGGGCACAACGGGTGAAGGAGTCAAAAGATGATGCAAACTTCCAGTTATAAAATACATGTGTCATGGGGATATAATGTATAGCTCTGTGACCGAAGTTAATAATACTATGTTGCACATTTGAAAGTTGCTAAGAGAAGTCTCATGACAAGGACAAAAATCTGTAACCATATGTGGTGATGAATGTTAACTAGATTTATTGAGGTGATCATTTCACAATACATACAAATATCGAATCGTGATGTCATACGCCTGAAATTAATATAATGCTCTATGTCAATTATACCTCAATAAAAAAAGAAATAAAAACTAAACAAACCCCAAAGCTTTGCTTTCGTAACAGCAATGATCTGGTATGAGACAAAGTACTGGGCTCAAGACTGAGACAGAGTCTTTGGAGGCAGTTTCAGAATCAAACATATCCATCTGTCTCTTGGCATGCCCACCGTTCATTCATTCATTCATTCAAAAAAAATGTGGAGAGCTCTGATGTAATGAACCCGTAGATTGGTGGGAGGGTTATTTGAGAGGCTGGAATGCCTAAAATATAATGAAGGTGCAAGGGGAAACTGCTCTGATGAATTACTGGCTCTGAAAGAAGAAATTGTGCATATGCTCATGGGAAACTCTGTGAAAGTAAAGCATAAATATAAAACAGACTATCGGGACCTTTCATAAAAAATGTCTCAAGCGGTCCTGTGTGTCCTCACAGCTACTCTCAGTTTTCCCTGCTCTAACGCGGCTCCGCCATGTTTTATCACCCTTGTAAGAAAACTCCCCAGACTGTGGTGAGAGAACCACAGTTGCCGATGCTTTGACAGTGGTTATTCTAACCTCGACCTGAAGTGAGTAAGAAGAACTTCTTACCAGGAGGTAAGAAATTACTAAAAACTTAAAAATGATCCAAAAAGTGTTACCCAGCACCTAATACTGGGCATGAAATATGGGTTGATTTCCTTCTTGTTTTTCTTAGATTTTAGTAAAGTTCTGAGCTCCCAGGATGCCTGAGGCCACGTGTCTGATGTCCGTGGCAACTCAGACGATCCCACCGTTCTTCCCATCCATTCCTTTTGTACAGGATACGTGGGCTTCTGGTCACGCATTCTTTATAGCTATATTGCCCTTTGCTGAAACATGAGCTAATTTCTGAAGGATAAGAAAACAGTAATCGTTGAGTGGTTACTGAGGATTTGTGTAGAGAAGTTCAGGAGAGGAAAAGTGCTAAAACAGGAGATGGTGTCTCAGAGCAAGGGACTGAAAGAAGCCAGGGTGGTTGTTCGGATCATCTAACGCTGCATGTAGCAAATCACCCTGTAAGTGAATGGCATAAAATCACCATTGGCTCTGGTCACAGATTCTATGGGTCAAGGATTTGGACAGGACACAGTGGGGATGGCGGGTCTCTGCTCCACGATCTCTGAGGACTTAACTGGTAGAGACCTAAAGGCTGGAGACTGGGCTGTCCTGAAGGCTGGTCATTCATATGCTGTTGGCTGAGGGCCTCAGCTGCTCTTCACCTCGGCCTCTCCATGAGGTCTCTTTGAGTGTGCTAGGTTTGGACTTCCTCACAACTTAGTGGTTCATTTCCCAAAGGACGAATCCCCAAAAGAGAAGCCAGGTGGGAGCTATATTCCTTTAAGATGAGCTGGCATCAAAAGTCACACAGCATCACTTCTGCCTTAATCTATTGTTTGCAGCAGTCATCAACCTGCTTGAGTTCAAAGGGAAGGTGAATAGAGTCCACCTCTTGATGGAGGATGGTAAACGGGAAGGTTCTAGAACAGCATGAGTCTAGAGATAGTATTGTGGCTACTTCTGGAAAATACAGGGCAGCAGTAATTGAAGTACAGGAGCCCGTGGGAAAGTGGCTCAAAAGGAAGCTGGTGAGGTAGGCAGGGACCAGATTACTCAGAATATTGTACGTTACGTTAAGACTGTTGGTCTTTTTTCTAAAGCACGTGGAAAGTCATTAAGAAGTTTCCGCACAGGAATATCAAACTAAGGTTTGCTATAGCACAGAGAATAGATTGGAAAGTAGCCAAATTGGATATGAAGAGCCCAGTTAAGAAATTAGGGTGCTAAATAAGGCAAGATGTAGGTGAGTTTGGACCAGGGATATGGCAAGAGATAGACAGCAGTGAACAGATTTAGGAAGTATATGAGGGGAAATCTAGCGGGTCTGGGTATGAGGAATGAGAGACGGGGTGCTAAGAAAAATGACTCCCAATGTCTGGGCTGTGCAACTGTGAGTGTGGTGGTGTCTATCACCAAGGTAGGGAGAACTGGAAGATCATCAGGGTTTGGGTGGAAGATCCTGAACTCAATTTTGAGCATCAGAGAGATATGACTGCACATGTTCAAGTGTGCAGTGGGACTCACGGGCTGGACGCCTAAGGAGAGGCCAGGGCTGGAGGTCTGGATTTGAGTCATCCAAGCGTAGGTAGTAGTTGTAGCTGCTAGCATAGATAGGGTTTTCTTGAGAGAGAGTGTAAACATTCGATACAGAATGTTGGCTGAATATAGAAAGGCAATTCTGCAAAGTGGCTAGGGAAGGTGCTGCAGAGAAATTAGAGGGAAACTGAAGACAGAAGCCAAGAGAAAAGGCCCATGACACCTGATCGTGTAGAATGCATCTAAGGCTTTACATCAGATGAGGTCTAAACGTGTTCGTTCCGGGATAAGACAACTTCTTAGCATGAGATACAGGAACTTGCTTAATGAACTAAGAGGTTTTGTTGCTGTTTATAATTTTCGAACATTTCACACTAAAAATAAAATTAAAATGATACAAGTGGTATGCATTTCATAAACCATAATATAATACTGTGCTATATGAAGTACAATATTACGTTTTCCACTGAAGGCATCAGAAAATAAGAGAGAGAAAGTTTCAATGTCGAGTTGAATATCAAGCCTTTTTCCTCAGAAACATAGTTCATACTATCCTTTTCTTTGCAAAGTCAATTTTTAATTACTTTATCTTCATCTACAGCACTTTTTATAACACATCAGCTGATAATTATTTATTTCTAAACTAGAAAATCCTGTAAGTATTGGAATATGCATAATTATGTATGTAACATACATGAAAATGTTCTTCAACCATATTCTGAGAATTTGTCTAAAGCACATTTCCATGACCAGATGGTCAATTTTTAAGACATTTACATATATATGTATATGCATGTATTTTTGTATGCATGCAGGGATACTAGTAAGCATAATGTGAATGTCTTTTCCAGAATGAAATTTCAATTCAGTGATTCTAAATTAAAGAGAAGAAAGAAGTAATGCTTCATTATACTTTTACAAAGAGCTATATTGTTTATCAAGACTGGCCTATTTTTAACATAAGCCAACCACAATATGGTTACAGATCCAAAATTCCTCATATCTGTTGACTTACAAAAATAAATGTACTTTTCCACTGGCCTTAAAATAATGAGAATAAGAAAACAGGTTAAGTTTTAAAAGGTCTGATTTCTTTTTTTCAGTATCCATAAATGGACTAACTAAATAAAACCATATGTTATGTTTAAAATGCTTAATGGAACAGCAAACATATGCACTGAGAAATATTTTTCAAAGTCAAATACCTATAAGGTTAAAAGTAGTTTCAAGAGAAATACACATGGCCAAGAAAAAGGTGTAGGATTGTAAAGCTTATCACTGCTTTATAAAAAGGTGGAGCAGTTGGCAAATGCAGTGACTGATAAACTTTAGTGGGATATAATTGCCTTAGTCAACCTCAAGAATACAATGACTAAATAACAAGAAAACAAAGTCAGTATGTCATTATGCATGTAACAGTGGTGTGTCAACTCCCAAAGAAAAATTTAAAAAATCAAATCATTATGGGAAAACCAAATTTCACTTAATTTTAAATGTATTCTTATAATTAATTATAAGATATTTTATCAAAATGATTAACATGCATATATGTTTAGTGAGTTTTAAGCTGGTGACCCATCATGGGTATAATATGTTCGGTCTAATTTTATTTCCAAACTTTTATACCGAGTTGTCTAACTTCAGGGGAATTGGGAATAAGCACAGGTTGTATGCTTAGATCACAGTTTTCTAAACTGCAAGAAAATGTTGGTAGCCCACCTGCTTACACTACTCTATACACAGTGTTCTCTTCTAAGAATCCTGATAAGATGGACATGAAATATAATTGTAATCAGAGAGAGGCTGAACTATCAGAAAGTAGGTGGGTACTTAGTCATCAAGAACACCTGCTAGGGCTGCCCTGGTGGCGCAGTGGCTGAGAGTCCGCCCGCCGATGCAGGGGACGCGGGTTCGTGCCCCGGGCCGGGAGGATCCCACATGCCGCGGAGTGGCAGGGCCCGTGAGCCATGGCCGCTGAGCCTGCGCGTCCGGAGCCTGTGCTCCGCAACGGGAGAGGCCGCAGCAGTGAGAGGCCCGCGTACCGCAAAAAAAAAAAAAAAAAAACGACCACCTGCTAATCCCCTGGCAGAGTTAGTACTTAACTTACCTGCATGCTGTCCTTCTACTACTTGTATTTCTGAAAATAACTATTATTCAAACCACTAGTAGCCACATCCAGTTAAAAAAATAACCAATGTATCCCACTTGAACAAGTATAATATGTCAATTGATCCAGTGACAAAGTTTATGTTAAAAGAATGGTCTACTGACATTGGTGTCAGGCTCAATATAATGGTCTAGGACGCAAGACAGGAAAAGTCAAGCGTCAAGGCCAATATGAGCTTCGGGACGAAGGCTGAGTATTAGGAGATGACAGTAAAGCCGAGTTTTGGTTGCTTTAAGGAAAAGCACGTAAGAGCACGGATAGGCCCTCGGAAGGAACAGGTGGCCTGTGACCTACAGGTATGAAGAGCAAAAAGCCTCAATTCAAGGACCATTACAGATGGTCAGTGATGTCAATACGCCCAAAACCAAGACAGGCAAGACGACGAGTTCAGCTGAAATTTGGGAAAACATTAATGACACTTAAAGCCTATTCAGAAAGTTCCTTTACTGGTATATGGAGTTAATTCGGGGTTCTGTGCTGAATGATCTATGGAATTTACAAAGCTACAATCATTGCGCCAATCAGCTTGATCTAACTAGCTTCCTTTTTCCCTTCATTTGAGAAGCATTCCAGGTCTTGCGTATAGAATAAAATCCACCTAAATGGTCTTTTCAAAAAGGCTGTTTTTCCCTCTCTGAATTTTGACACGTTGCTTCTCTCTCTGAATTTTTAACGAATATAAATATATATGCTAACTTTCTTTTAAGGGACTCAATGCACTTCTGAGACATACAACGGGATTCTCTAAGTGCACAGGGAGTGCTATGAGGAATACACTTTTTTTACAAAAGAGGCAAGTGGCGAAAGTTGTAGTTGAGGGACTTCTAACTTACGGTCGTTTTCCACTGGTTTGAAAGAGTCGTTATAGCTCCTAAAAGAAACAACCTTCATACAGGAAGTTTTGGGTTGCTATCCTGTTTGGTTAGTGCCTGAGCAGTAACTTGGTGTGATACACTACACTCAAGCCAAGGCAGTTTCTGGGTAATAGATGGAAAAACAGAAGCCCAGAGAAGTTCACTTCTCTTCAGAGTCTGGGCCTATATAGAGCAAGGAACGGAGACCACTTCTTTTTATGCCAAAACAAATGATAGTTTCAAAAGACCACCCGTACTTGCTATGTTATTTTGTTTCTTCTGTGTGCAGCCAATTTAATAGTTTAAAATATATATATACATATATATATATATATATATATATATATATATATATATATATATATATATTTAAATACACAAAGACCCATTAAGCTAGGAAGAACATCTTATATTTGAACTACCTAATGCCGAACTGCTTGGCCACAAATAGGTTATATAACAGGATGAAAGCAAGACATTTCAGACAGAGGTTTAAATTCAAATAACTTGGTGGGTGGTGGTGGTGAGGGTACTTCTGAAGCTTTAGAACAAATAAGATTTTCTGGTTTGTTCTACTGCAGGAATTATCTTAAAAAATAAAATGGAAGGAAGAGAGAAAACTGCCTTCCTGTGGTTTGGTCAGTCCTCAGACTACTTTTAATCAATTCTTCAAAACACTTCCGACATTGCTCTTGTTTTCAACTTGTTTGAACTTTCATGTTCAAAATTATTATTTTAGGCTTTCTTGTTGTACAGTCACCCTTCAACTTCTTCTCCCTAACTGACTCAAGATAGTGGTCTTTTGGATTTAATAGACACTCTAACAAAAATCTAAGTTTTCACTGGTTTTCCTTTATTTTTTTCCCCCAGTCCAGCAAATGATAACCTTTCTACTCTTCCCAGGTTGACTGTAGCCTCCCATTTTCTTAGATGAAGCAAGAAACACTGTAGACTTTTAGAATATATTGCTTCTTATGTATTTCTTCTAATGCCACATTTGCACCGGTTTAAACATTTTAAGGGTGGCCTACAACCAAGCAGGCAGTAATGCCCAGACCTTGTGGGTTCATAATAAATAACGCACTGAGCTCAATATTTCTGATGGCAATGACACCGCAAAGCAAGAGCAAATACTTGATAATGTGACTTAGGGAGAACTGATTTTCGGCCAGACAAGGGCTGTGGTGATCGAGGCAGTCCCGGGGGTATAATTTTAGCTTTTGCAGAATTTTCCATTTGCTTATTTTCAGCACTACCGCTATTTCATCATTTCCGTGATTGCTCCCCCAGCACTGACTGACGATTTTATTGGATGCAGAAGGGGCTGAGTTGGATTATATTTCACTGAACAGCTACGCCGCCTGTGTAAAAACAGTCTTTGGAAATGAAATAATCCCATCTAACTGACTGAAGAGAAACAATAAAGCCAGTTGGTGTGAGGTAGACAACCCAAATCCAGAGCACAGACAAAGTTTTCACCAAATTAAGGTCTCTGACATTTATAGATGATAATTTCCATCAGATGGGTGAAACTAACTAAGGATTAAACATTTTGCCACTTTGTAAGGTACAGTGTTTCTTATTATTTTATATTTAACATAAAGGTTAAATTCATTAAATACTTAATAAGCATAAAGCTTCTAGGAGTTTATGAACTGCTGCTCTTTTCCATAACGAATTTATATCAAACTGGAGGACCCAGCTTGAGGTTGAAAATGAATCCCTCCTTACGTCCTATCCTGAACAGAGCACTGTGCTATTAGCGTTTCCATAATAACAAAACATCTTTTTGGACTGTGCTGTCATCTAGACGTATGGATGGCTTGTAATCTGAAGAGGGATAGAGGCTATTTTCATACGGAAGAACACCTGGAGGTTTTTCCTCATTCTTCTTCTGAGGTTTTGTATGACATGTGATAGCTCACGCCATACTGTTATTTCACATGCTAATAACGCAAACTCATATCACTTCAGGAACGTTATGTCACTGACGCTATTCCACGCAAGCACCGTGTGCTCATTGCTTCACAAGTTTTGTGTACGTGTAACATTCTTTCTCATCTTTGCAAAGTCACCTGAAAAGCCACCGGTAAAGCAGCCTCTCTCTTGCAATAGCCGAGAAGTGGATGGTGCAAGTGAATCAGAGCAGGTAATACGTCAGGCCAACCTCAGAACTCTGCTCGTCTGTCCTGGTTCCTTTGTACCATCTACTTATTGGATATTCCAGGACAACTTGCCGTGCCCTGGAGTACCTCCCTAGCCTTTAAACCTGACTGTTTTTCTTTTCATGCTCATCTCAGCATTCCCAAAGTCTCTTTTCAGTAGAAGGGAACTACGGAACAGTCGATGAAACCAAGCCTACCCTGTAACAGGAGGATGAGAAACAGGATGGTTGGTGCTACAGGAAACTCTGGCAATTGTTACAGGGGCTCAAAATCTTGGGCTAAAGGGAAGGACTCACGAAACGAAAACCAAGTCCACAGAACTGAAACAGCAGCTGGCAGTTAACTACGAGCAAGAGGTCTGGTAGCTGCTTTCCACCGAGTATTTCTAATTCTTCCAGAAGTGGGTAAAGGATAGTCTATTGTGACCATTTTACATTTCAATAATACTGAAGTTCAGAGAGGTTCAGTATCTTTCCCAAGCTCACAGAACTAGTAATTGTTGGAGCTGGGAATCTAACCAAGTTAATCTGATTAAAAAGACTACATTCGAAGTATGCTGCTTCTAGAGAACTCTAGTGGGCCCAAGGCTTTTGCACAATAAAGAAGGCAAAAATAGTTATCGGAACTAGGATGGGAAGTCCTAACAAGAGTGGGTTAATGATGAGCGAGGGCCCGGTAAGTTTTGAGCGATTCCGCTGAGGTCACGGGGAGCGGGGAATGGGCCTCACGTCTGAGGTGGAGTTGCGTTGGCAGGTCTGGCTTAAATGGTCTCCCAGAATCTTGGCAAATGGGGGAATTACTGAGCGGAGAACCAGGCAGCTAATTACACATCATAAATAGGAGAAAGGTTGTCCAGTCGGGCTGTTTAGGTGTGGTTTGGTCTTGGTGCCTGGCTACGATACGGGGGAAACAATGTCTCTCTCTTGAATATCTTGGGGTCAGGGACGGATTCAGGTACAGGAGAGAACAAAGCCTAATTTCTCATTTTTTCGAGCTTCCTACTCTTTTTCTTTCGGTTTGTTCAATATTGGCTTCTGCAGGTGACGTTAATATAAGTACTGCTTGTAAGAGTGACCCCTCTTACATTGGCGAAGTCATTGCCAGTAGAGCGCAAATCACTTCCGATTAACACAAGGGTCGGTAGGCAAAATCATCAGCTAACGGAAACTTTTGCATCCTGCACGCGATTTTAAAAAGGACCATACATTTAGCAATGACAGTGACTCTCATCAGATGTTCGTGAGAAAAGAAAACCACTTACACATTCCACGGCACTTCAGTGATTTGAAGAATTTTACTGGCAAATAGCAACACTGCTTGAAGAACTGTTGAGGCAGTGGTAGAAACTAGTTGTCTATGATTTTGGCTCCAATTCCTTTAACTATGAGAATCTGTACAGATCTTCTTGCCCTGATGAGACTGTGAAATATTCCGTAACTTTTCAAGTAAAAGGTAAAGCAGACTTTCTATGTAAATTAATCTAATTGTTTAAGCAAGACTATAAATCTTATCCTTGCAGCAATAAAAGTGGTTTGGCTTTAATTTTTTTGTACACTTGAAATACCTTAGTTTCTCTTTATTAGCTAGTCTTAAAAGTGAATTCCTATTGAATTAGGGGCGTCTTACCGTTTCTCTTTTACAGGTAAACGATCTGAGGAACTTGCAGGTCGTGACTTATGTTGTATTACGCGCTACATCTCTGCCACAGCCTGTCCCCAAATTCCCAGCCCAGCAAGGCAGCCTTTGGGCTGTGGATTATCTCAGTGAGATGCTCCATCACTGATTTCACCTCCATGCTCTTGGCAAACATGCGTCAATTCTATTTATCTCCTGCCTGGGATTCTGATATGGCCTTTCATGAAATGAAAGAGATCTTCAACAGAGAGCCCTAGGCATCTGTGCTCCCCTTGAGAGGACAGGAGGACAGGGCTAACCTCATGAGATTAGACAGAAACCTTCATCTTGATGACACTGCAGGGACATTAAGCAGGTGTCCATATGCACACACTCGCCAACCTCACTTGGGTGGTCCACGTTTTTCTTCTCACTTGAAAGGCAACACCCTTGCACAGGCAGCCTCCAGCTCATCTACCAAGGTATGAATTGCAAAATAACCCATCAAGGTAAAATAGCCACTGCCACCTTTGTTCCACAGGACACAAATAAAGACCGGCTATTTAGAAATCAGATGGAGATGTTGGACAATTCATGACGTTTGAAGGGGACCAAGCGAAAACAATTTGAAAAGTATGGTAAGGTTGATGTATGCAGCAAGTGTGACTCACCTCTAACATTATCCTCAGCCTCTCCCCCAACTCTATATCTATCCTTATGCTATATTTTTTATTTTGCTACCATAATGGCTAAAATTCCATCACAAATTACTTCTGTGCGTCAAAATTTACTGGTTGCAAAGGAGACTTACAGGACCGTCAGTCATCCATTCACTGTATGTTATCCCATCAAAATCCAGTCCTCAGAAGAGCTAGTCCAAACTGGCCCGGGCCCAAGTCTTCCCTCTGAGTCAACGTCACCACCACAAGCCTGCTTCTCAGACTACAAAATCCGGTGGCCACGTTTGACCCTATATCCAAGGCATCTCCAAGTACGGCCGATCCCTGTTCATTCTTCCCCCACATACACCCAAACCTGAACACTTCTCTGAAGTGCCACTGGAGTAACCTTGACCTAAGTCACAGCTGTCTCCCCGCCTGACTTTCGACTTTTCCACCCCCTTCTGAACCATCTTCCCTTAGAGTCCATTCTCCACTCAGCAGACAGAATGATGGGGAAGAAAAGGGAATCGAATCAAGTCAGCATCTCTTCCCTAAAAACACTCCCGTGGCGACCAGGGCTCCCCTCCCCACCGGGCTGCCACCACGTCCCCCTTTCACTCTCTGCTTCAGCTGTAGGGGCTTTTCTTTTTTCTTGTCTTAAAACTGATAAGCTCTTCCACCTCTCAGAGGCCCTGTGCTTGATGTGCTCTGCTTGTAAGCCCCTCGTCCAAGTCCTGGACGATGTCTCCCTTCATCACTCAGTCTCAGCTAAAGTCCACCTCTTTGGGAAGGTTTCCTAACTCTACCAGTTAAAGTGGATTCCCTCCTTCCCCTGGGACTCTCCCTTCCCCCACCAGTCACCTCGCCCTTTCCTTTTCTTCATGACTCTGACCACTCCCTATTGGCTTATCTGTTTCTATGGTGTCCTTCTTCCCACGGGAGAAGGTAAACCTGAAGGCAGGAATCTTGTGTTTTCATTACAGTGGTTTCTTCAGTGGAGGCTGGCATGTAGTAGGTGCTCAATAAACAGTGCTCCTCCACCAGCGTAATGCGTTCCTCTGAACACCCGGCTGTGGTCAGCCGCTCTGGATGATGGAGTTCTCGCCTGAGGGAGAACGGAGCCCACTTTTGGGTCTGGAGCTCTTAAGGGAGGAGAGGAAGGTCAACGAGGTGTCACCGTAGGGACTAAACACTGTATTCATCTACAGAGCCATTTGGGACCTGCTAGAAGAGACAGCAGGTCTTCCTCCTATAATCCTACTTATTTTAAAACCTGGGCAATACCTGAGCTAAGGATGAAAGATCTGGTTTCGAATCCTGAAATAGATGACTATTTCTTCATCTATAAAGTGCGCATAATTATGCTATGTATCTCATAGGATTGTAAATGGGTATAAAACACTCAACACAGAGGCTAATTTATAGCAAGTGCTCAATGAAGAAAACTCCCTCCTATACCCTTCCCCCCTCCCCCATCCCACACAGAGATGATTACTTTTAGAATTCAATTATATTCAGGGTTAATTAAGCTTAGAACCACCATTTAAAGTAGTTTCTACGGGAAATTGTATACCTAAACAACCAACTCCCATATAAATGCCTTTTGGAATACAACCTGGTTGCACTTTGAGAATTACTTGTCACGAAGAGTATCTGTGCTTTTACATTTTGTTACCAAGCTGCTTCTAGGTGTACGTTTTCTCAGGGTCCTATTTTTCCAGCACTCATTCCATGGTTAATGAACAACTGACTTAAAGCGGAGTTCACCGTACAAATGGGACAAACGCAGATGTGGAATTCATTCTATTTTTCTTAGAAACACGAAACTAAATATAAACAGGAGTAATTCAAGCCTGATGAAGAGTAATCACTATGCTTTATAATACAACGGAAACAAAAGGAACACAGAAGAACTTGTTACATTCAAATTGTATCTGAAAGGCTTAGGTGATAGGCTGTGAAGGACCATTACATCCTAATGTATTCTAGTTTCTGTTATTTACTCTTTTTTTCGTTAGTGAAATATTCTTGCCTGTGAAGGCCGCTTTAATCTTGGAGATGAACAGTTAAATAGGAGGAAGCATGCAATTAAGTTTTCCCTTTTTACAATTTTGATTTCTTAATTATTTCTTTTAGTTACAAGAAAATGTTCAATGTATAGATCTTATCAATACAACTATTGGCTGCCTCAAGAAAACAATTCAAGCTATACAGAGTGTAAACTGAGTTGACCAAAACGCAAAGCAAAAACAAAAACACAAAAACCGACAGAAGCTGTTTCCTCAGGAAGCTTCGAAACTATTCTGTAATACTATTCAGAGAGCATGTCTTTTTATTGACAGACATATGCTCGAAGAAATATGTTTCTTTATGTTGAGAATAAAATAATATATGTATACCACATGACATTTAAAATAATTACGTTCTAACAAAATTCTTATTGTATTTCCTTCCTATCCAGAGGTATCTGACGAATTTAACTTCTCCCTTGATCATCTCTTCCACCACCCAACTTGCACTCTTTACATGGGAAGTTTCCTGAAAGAAACTAATGTGAACTAACCTAACAATTATTTTATTACTTACTGTAACACAATGTACTTTTGATTTTAAGGAGGTCCTGTGATTTTATTACAATCTTACAATTGTAAAATTGCAGGGTTTTACATAGTTTATTTCATGATGACAGCATAAACATATTAAAAAATTGAAACATACACTAAGAACAGAAGATGATTGTGTGAATATAATGGATACCTTTCATGATATAAAGACATATAAAACTTGGAGCTAAATCTATTTGTCAAAGGGAGAAAAAAAGCAAACCCACTCTTAATATTTCTCCTAAGTTCTCTAAGTTTCATCTGGGGACTCTGCTGAACCTTCTAAATTACTTATATATATAAAAAAATTCAGTCCTCAGACAGCCAACAGGGAAAATTTTTAATTATACGTTTTGCTTTTTGCATATATGTAATTAGTTTTCTTTATAGCAGTTCAGTTCGAAAATTTTACAGATAAGTAATAACAATAACATTATTGTACTAGATCGACTTGAAATAAATGTCTTTCAAATTTGTGGCATGAGACATGGCGAGGTATAGGAAATAAAAGAGCTTCCTATTTTGAACGCCTCCTATAGCTTAAATGCAAAACATGGGTATAGATTCATGGTAATTCTCACGACTGCTTTGAGGAGTCACAAAATGACTGTTTCTGAAATCAGTTCATTAATTTATCTAATTTATTATGTCCATCCAGAAACGCCTTCCACAGCAGAAACAGCAAAGCTGTGCTTTCATATTTAACTACTAATTAATTAGCAAGACTTCAAGTTGCTCACTATTACTAGAACAGCAATATAGTTTTTATGTTCAACAAGCTACATCACCTAATATTTCGAAGAAGGATGCTATTTAAGTGGGTAAGTCCAAGATTATCACGAAGTATACTGACCCTTTAATAGCAACAACATAATGAGCGAAGTTAGCATCTGTACCTCCAAAATAAAAACGTAACATCAACATGCCTATTAACAAAATGAGAAAAAAAACTAATTAAAGCAAATTAGCCTAATGTGCACAGGCTGGAGAAGACAGATTACTTCTAAAAATCGAAGAAGTTAATGGTACCCATATGGGATGTGTTTTTGGCATTTTTCATATAAATTGGACAGTTTTAGAGGATAAATATGGTACAAAAGTCCTTACAGGCAATTATGTCTTTACAATGCTGGTGTCTGACATCATAAAAGTATAATTTTAATTGCTATTAATTGCATTAAGTCTAGTCTTATTGAATACTTAATGCCATCTCTGACAGTAGTACTAATTTATATACTTTAATGAAGCTTCATGGTAGAAGTTTGGAATTATAGAGCTACTAAAACTATGTCTTAAACAGTACATTTTATCTGTCAAGAAGTACTAGATACAAAGGCACTTCATTGGATATTTTTTCTTTAAAAACATGTTTGCATTTCCCCTGCTTTTTCTGTGTGTGATAAAGCAATGTTGCCAGGGTTTTTTTTTTTTTTTTCTTTTTTCTGTAAGATAATTTTTGAAAAATGCTTCTAGTAATGTTTACTACACATTTAAAACAGCTGCTGACTCTCCGATGTGTCAGGTCTTGAAATATATCTGATAAAATACCCCAAATTATTGACTTGCAAAATTTAGCTACCATAATTCCAGGCATCTGATCTTCAGAAGAAAGTAGTCATTTATAACATAAAAGGTGAAGAGACACAGAGTAAATAACAAATATCATAAAAGGCAGAAACATTTCTGAATAAAGCAACAAGATGGATAGCTCTATCAACATTACATTTATCAGTTGGCATTCGTAGTAATTCTAGTGCCACTGGTTACAGGAGGTCTCTACTGTTAGTGTGATTTGCATTATTAAATTATGAGAAGTTCATTCATCTCAATCAGTGCTAGTCTCAATATTTGTGAATTAGTAATCTGCCTGGTTGCACTAATAGGAGAATGCACCCATTATTGCCTTTTCAATTTGTTTTCATGTTCATTGACTAAAAACATGCTATTTGAAATGGTAAAGACACCATACATGAGAGAAATTGAGGGCAAGGGAAATCTTTGCTCTCAGATACTGAGACTTTTGGTAAACTCTAGCCTGTTATTTCTGCTCAGAAAGGCATGGTTAATAAAGTGAACGGGCACAAATGTCAGGTAGAATATGTCATGTACTTTTATTGCCCTATCAACTTTTCCTATAATTAAAGGGATGAACACACACTGTTTAGTAATAATGAAGCTAGATCTCCTTTTGAGAATTTTTTAAACGTTTAGCAAAGTCAGTTCCAGCCCGTTGCCTTTCGGTAAAATATCTTTGCTCAAATTTCCCTAGGGATATCTAAGTAAAAGGCAGGATTGTGAGGGGCGGAAGGCTGAGAGTTTTAGAAGTCTACAGAAGTTTCAGTTTCCTTAAGTTCAGCATCCACTGCCTGTGGAAAAGGGGTTGGGCTAAGACCTCTGGAAATAGACATCTGCCTTTCCATTATAGCATCATGGCTGGCAACAGAAGTAACTCCTTCAGTGCTGTGCTGTCCTTTGCCATCTTAGCCTAACTTCGAAGGCTATTTTA
Organism: Inia geoffrensis; assembly: GCA_036417435.1. Taxonomy (NCBI): domain Eukaryota; kingdom Metazoa; phylum Chordata; class Mammalia; order Artiodactyla; family Iniidae; genus Inia; species Inia geoffrensis. Next base: position 36,046,120 of record CM070919.1, on the reverse strand, counting down.
GTCTCTTTATTCACTCTTTCACGCTGAGGGTATCAACCAATTAGTGCCACTTTATGTAATGCTTTCCACGAGACTGACACTGGTCCATAAGGAATTAGACTGAGACCCCCCAACCCATTTTGCATGGGCCAATGAGTAGCCATGGGTTGGTGACAACCTTTGATCACACCTGTGTTTGGGTTCAAAACAATTACTTAACGGTGCGAGCTTCCATACCACCTGATTAGGCCTGTGTGTCATTCGGGGACCCAGGTTAATTAAAACAACAACTAGGTGGAAAACTTTTTTTTTTTTTTTTTTGCGGTACGCGGGCCTCTCACCGCTGTGGCCTCCCCCGTTGTGGAGCACAGACTCCGGACGCGAAGGCTCAGCGGCCACGGCTCACGGGCCCAGCCGCCCCGCGGTACGTGGGATCCTCCCCGACCGCGGCACGAACCCGCGTCCCCTGCATCGGCAGGCGGACTCTCAACCACTGCGCCACCAGGGAAGCCCTAGGTGGAAAACTTTTACATAACTTATTTCCACTGCTGAAATGGAAAAGGCAAGCTAGTGCGAATCAATACTGAAGCGGGGAGGGAAAGCTCCTGTTTGCAGAAAAGGAGGAAAAGGATCGGTCTGCACTGAAAGATGGGGAGAAAGTAGCGTCTTGATATTTTTGAGAAGAAATTAGAGGAGGAGTTTTTCTGTTTCTTATGGGAAAAAATATTTTGTAGAATAGTTCATTTCATGTGTATGTCCTTTTGCCTTAAAATTATTTCCTAATTATGAAAGCAATTCATGCTAAAGGCTGCATTCTTAAGAATACAGAAAAGCCTCCCCTAATCACTTATAATCCCACCACAGAGGTAACAAATTATTGTTAATAATTGGCTGAATATCCTTCTCGTTTATTTTATTTGCATATGTGCTTTTACCGCATGGGATCGGTCACTTTCTACTGCTCTGTTGTCTGCTTAGAAAATATTTGGGGAAGCTTTTTTTTTTTTTTTTAATCAATAATGCAATCCCATGATTCGGGCGTTTTGCTTTTCTTCTTCTCTTTCTTTCAAATTGTCTGATTGGCTCTCGAAGGCAAGGAGGCAAGGAGTACTGCGGTTGAATACTGATGTTTATTTATTACTATTAGTTTTGAGTTTTCGGGTGCCTTTAGTTGTAAACTTCAGGGAGTAGGCTGTGCGTGGGCTTCTGTTAGCAGTAGCCATCTATTGACAATGGCTCCTTGCCTGCTGGCTTATGATTATATGAAGGGAAAATCCAGTTCAGTGGGATTTTATGCGCAATTCTCCCCTGTGGCTTTAGAGTGGCTCTATGTCACTCCTGTAGAATGAAATATCTTGACTTTAGGACAGTAAATCTTTTCAGGTTCAAAGACATATGGCTCTGGTTTCTGTAATCTGTTGGCTGGAATGTGGTATTTGTCTATGAGATCTGATTGAGGATACCGGATTGCTATCCAAGGAATTAAAAAAAAAATAACTTAAGTCAGGGGAACTCAGAATGAGATACAAATTCTAAGAATATTTCTAAGATTTCTAAGAATATATAAGCATATTTACTTGTATGCATGTGGTTAATTCATGGTCACTCTGAACTTGCTTACTTATATTGTTTCAGTGGGTCCAGGCTGTACATCCAAGAATCCTTAGATTTCCTTATTATTTATAATGTATGATGAGCTCGGATGAAGCTTAAAGAACACACTTTAAAAGTATCTTTAATAGAATATGCACTTTTATAGAGGAAATATGTACAAGCTTAAAAGAACCAGCCTTTTTGTAGCTGTTTACCACTATGCATTGCATACTAAAGAAGATACTTGCATGTGTAATAAGCAGAGATTAGCCCTGATTAGACTCTGAAAATGCTGATAATTTGGCAATGAATTATTTTTATATGTACCGTAAAGCAGAACTACTCCTACATATGACTCAGCTTAGTGTTAGCAAGTATATTGCTATGTCTGAAAGTAATACTATGTTTCTTGTAACTAATATTTATCTGTGCATCACTTTATATTTAATTAAGTCTGACCTGTTTGTCAATTATTCCAATCACTTATTTGTTGATTGTTTTCAGATGTAAACACCACAAGGTAGCTCTTGGTGGGACAGATCTATTCGCTCAGAACACTTTGGCAGGTTAATGCCAATAGCTGCGCGCAAGAGACTGAGAATTGCTGATGATCTAGATAGCTAACGTAAGGTGGTTTATGATGTCGTAATCCTCTCATTTTACGGGCACAGACAGCCAGTTTGACTGAACATTAATTGTTTCACGTCAATAGTCATCTAAAACTTAGTGAGGAAAAACTAAAAGAAAGAAAGCTGATTCAACTGAGATGTCATAAGTGATTTTAAGATGCAAGCATATTATTGGGATATTGGCATCATCCTTTTGAAAACTCTTAGTTTGTTTCTCTCTTTATTTATTTATTGGCCACTCCGTGTGGCATGTGTGACCTCAGTTCCCTGGCCAGGGATCAAACCCGCGCCCCCAGGAGGGGAAGCATGGAGTCTTAACCACTAGGCCACCAGGAAAGTCCTGAAAACTCTTAGTTTATGTAGCTTTATAGATATGCTAAAGAAAATTTCTAAAGATTTTTCAGCAGCTTGTAAACCAGTATTTATAAACCAGCTTGAAAAGCAATCCATACTTCCTAATAGGTACTTTATTCTTACTATTTCACTCTTTATACCTAGGCTGAGAGATAACGCGGTTTGGCCAACAGCTGAAGCGAGCTTTCCTCCAAACACAGTTTCCAGGAAAACACCGTCTGCACTCTTCCTCCCTTTCTTTTTGTGCCTCAAGACGCAGAGCTGTTCCCTTTGCGTTTCAGGACAGGTGCGTTTCCTTGGAAATCGTATTCTTGGTGCAGAGCCCAGCACTTCTCAATGATCCTTTTCACTCTGATCTCCTTGAGCACATAAAGAGTTCCCCATAAATGCGACTAAATTAATAAACAAATGAATGGGACCTGTGGGTCTTAACGTCAGGACTTGGGATTTAGAATCTCAGAAAAGAAGGTAAGGGAAAGATGTCCTAATCACTAAAGGGGCGCTCCGTTGGGCCGGAAGTGAGAAAACATGAAGTGCCCGGTCACAGGAGGCTGATAGATTTGGGGCAGGGAGAGGCGTCTCTGGTACTTCGATTCAGTACTGATCAACTCATCCCAAGTGCCTCAAGAGAGTACACCATAAAAAGTATGAGCAGACTGCCTTTCGGGTGTCTAATAAATAATTATATCCATGGCAATGAAAGCAGAGCTGTGTGACCTTGGGCAAGTTAGTTAACACATCTACATTTCAGTTCTTCATAAGCCGGGAGTAATTAGGGTACCATTTTAGAAGGAGATTATGAGATTTAAGTGAATAATGTCACACAAGAAATCCAGAAGAGTGCTTGGTACATAATCTGATTCAATTAATGTTAGATATTATTATTATATTATTATGCCATCATCATCATCATCTACCGCAAGAGAAATGGTGGCAATAAAGACAACTGTACTGTTCCTGGCTTGCATTCTCACCAACTGGTCTTTGCCGACAGCATTAGGCAAAGGCAGAGGAAGTGGAAAGAGCTGTTGCCACTGAATTAAAGCCCCAAATGGGTGAACAACCACAGCTTAGTGGAAGATTAGCAAAAGTGATAGGTAAGGGGTTGCTAGGAGAGGATGATGATTAAAAATGGAAGGATTTAAGATGATATATTGTATTATGTGGAGAGAACTAGGCTATGATAATGATGGCACAGCAGGAAATATGATACAGGCAAAATAAAGCAAAAGGAATTAGAGAACATTAGGAAGTTCAAGAAGTAAAAAGATACGATAGTGAAGGAAGGCGTTCGATGAAATGAGATAGGGAGGCTGCAGAGATACCCAGGGCATGAGGACGAGAAGCAAGGGAGAGATCCTGTTTCTTTCGGAAACTGGGCCGGGAGTTTTCATTTCTTTTGACTCTCATTTTTTAAAAATCCATTTCCTTGTTTAACCCCCTACCCCATTTAATTACCAAGCTACCCATGTTTCCACTCCTAGCTCGCCCCGTCTTCCTCCAGCTCGTCATATGCTTCTCTATGTCTCTCCAGTGACATCACTGTTTTTTCCTCCCATGTCTGTGCATCAGTGTCTCACCCCGGGAGCTCTCGTCCTTATGACATTTGCTGGAACGCTGTCCCTCATGCAGAGAAGAAAGATTTTCTTTTTTTTTTTTTGCTCAGCACCATTAAGCTAAAGGAAACTGGAAATGTGTACTTCAGCTATGTCGTTTTCCTTATGCTGTTGTCTGACAGAAATTTAGAAAAATATCTAAACCAAAAGGTGATTCCGTCGGAGTTCTGCACTTTAAATGGCACGCCGAGGGACTGCAGTGTATGCACACGTACAGAGCGGGTTTCCCGTTCTGCAGGTTTCCACCGTAACCGGTGGCCAGGTGGATCCAGCGAATAATGGTCAAGGCTGTGTGAAAGGATTGCCAACCAGAGAAACTGGGAAGCACGACTTCTTTGAGTTTGTATCAAACTGAGAGAAAGCTTGTTCAGCCCCACGGTCAGGTGTAGTGCACGTCGCCGAGGGGGAACGGCCTTTTATGCCTCCCTCAGGGGCTCCGGCTGGTCGTGTTTCCCATCGGATTCCCTCACACAACTGCAAAGGTAGCTTTGTTCACGTTTCCTGATTGCCGGGGGCTTGGGACGATGCAAAGAGCAGGACGTTTGGAGTGAGACAGCCTAGATTCCAATCCCGTCTTTGCCACTTACTAACTCTATGACCTTGGGAAGAGAACAGATCGGGGGACATGGCCAGAGGAGTAGGTTGAGGTCAAGAGCAAAACAGAAAATACTAGAAGGGAGCCAGGTTTAGGTCAGAATTTGATGAGTTTCATTTTGAGATGAGTTGGTTTTGAAATTCTGTTGCGACTTCAAGGAAGATACGTTATAAGCGGAGATATAAATTTAGGGGATTTATGAGCATTGTAAAAACTCTGGAAGAAAATAACATATATTCATTCTCCCATCATTACACTGTAACTGCGATTCATATGTTGGTGAATTTCTTTACAGATCTATTCAATTTTCCCCACTAAATGCTACATGATAAACACATGCCTGTGTCTATAGATGTATGTTATCATTTAATGGCTGCATATAATTTCCTATGTTCCCTATTAATCCTGGCGATTTTGGAGCTCTAAGTACGATTCCCAAGAAAACATACCGAGGGAGAACACAGGTGACAGGAGAAAGGAGAGGGCGCTGTGGCAGAGGGTGGGAAGAAGATGTGTTTGGAACGAGATGGAAAGCGAACATGCCATGGTGTTTGTTGTGGATTTGGACCAATGGAAGTTTGGAGTGTACTGAAGAGGTGTCATGGAGACTCATACCAAAGAAAACCTCCACTGCATTTTGAGAGGAGAATGTTGTTAATGGTCTTCAGAAAACAGACGAGGTTGGGGTTAGGAACAAATGAGCTCCTAGAGATGTGGACAGCCACAGAACAGAGCTGCAACCCTTGGAAGAGGCCAAACTTGCCAGAGAAGTGGGATACAGACGAGGTAACATAGTGCGGGATGCAGAATGGAGAAGGTCAAAGACGCACAAAGAAAAGTTGGCCTCTGAAAGCACTGGGGACATTGTGTCCTTCAAGAGAGAAAGGAAGGAGAAGTGAGCTGAAAGGAAGATTTCTGAAGTGCAGAAGAGGAAAGATGAAGAAAATCCGCTGCCTTATCTTGTCAGTGGACAGGAGAGGCTGACAGAGATTAGGTGAGTGGAAGAGCCACTCTGGAACACGCTTTAGGCAGTCAACAGAAATCCAAACCAATGATCATCCAGCCAGTCAGGGTCCTAGTAGGATAATGTGAATGTGTAGCCCACTGAATCGGTGCATTTTGACTCTGGCGAGTGGGTCTTGCCAAGTATTTGGGTGGAGCTAGAACTCTGGGCTCTGTCCTAGATTGAGGCATGTGAAAAACGCATAAAGGAGGAAAGCCCGTAATTAGAGGCAGGTGAAGAAAGAGAAAAGGAGACCTTAACTAGAAGAGCAACGGAAAAGTGTTGAATTATAGGCTGCACTTGCTTTAAAAACAACCACGATATCACACTCAAAAGCTGTAAAGTAGATAAATGATGGAGTGTTATTCACATTATAAAAAGATGCTTTATGTTACGAAAAAACCCACCCCGGCTTCTCTCTGATGCTCATTGTTTATTTAAAATACGATTTGCCTGAAAAATATCAATCTGCAAGCGTTTTTCCGAGACACACTTATTCGAAGTGAGGTTTACTCCCGTTGTTCTGTTTATGCAGAAATTAAAGCAAGGGTGGGTCGTGCAAAGATGTGGGACTCAGTGCATCATCAGCTTCCTTGCGGGCTCCGCGGCTGTGGTTTTCCGTGAGCTGTTTAAGCCCTGATCTGTTCCCTTCATTCACAAAACCAAGAGGATGATCTCTGCCTATTTCAGAGACGGAGATTATGTTACCTAGTGATGATTAATGACCTGATGATCAGAAAAGCCGTCTCAGCTACGTGCAGATTAAAAAGTACGTGTCCCGAGATCCCTATATTAGTTCATTGTTTTTCCTCCATGGGAACCTTAGCCGATTTGCTCCAATAGAGGCTTGGGATGTTTCCAGCGGGTATGTGATGTACTAGGGGTAGAGAATCTTATAACATGTTGGATTTTTTTTCTTTTATAAATGCTAGCATGCCAAATGATGCAATTATAAACATTCTTTTACTATGATGAAAAATTTTCAAAGCAGCAAAGTACATGTTTTATGTATTAAGATATTGCTACACTTGTGAGAGAAATGAGCTACAATATGAGTGAAAAATCAAGACACATAAGAGTGAATGAGCATTTCCCTTTTCTTTTTTTTTTTTTTTTTAAAGATTGTATCTGATGTCTTCCCATTAGCAGCGGTCACTGTCGGCCAGTGCAACAACTGTAGAGCGATCTTCCCCCCAGCATAATTCCATTTCTCTGTTCTGTTTATAAGGGTTCTCCCTAATCGTCTCTCTAGTGAATTATTTTTACTTTCACACAGCAGTGTACACATTTAGAGTCAAAATTCTTTCTTTCTTTTAAAGGCACCCACACACTGCTTTTTTTGCTTTTTGTTTTAAACAGAAAGCAAGCCGTGAAAAGCCTTTGAGATTCTGGCATTTCTTATAAAATATATGCTTTAGTGCATTAATGTCACAGTAATGCCAAATATCGTTACTCCATAATTTACTAGAGATTACTTAGCTTTAGAACATGCTACTCTGAGCCTTTTGTCTTTGGCTTAATGGGCAAATAATATACAGCTTATAATCCTTTGCAAACGGTTTTTTCAAATACACAGTAAACTGGAACACATAGACACACATGATGTGAGTAAATAACGCTGAATTCATGATTCAAAGCAAGCCAGAACAACTGTCAAGAATTCTAGAAAGGAAAAAGAAAGTCACTTTTCTTTCTTTATGCAAATTTCTAAAAATCCATCAAACAAAATACCAACATTCCTGCCCTTATTTACTTTAAGGGGTTATTATAGGCATACATTTTCTATAAATTGCTTTGGATTTCATGGTCAAAGGAACATGCAGATATGATATATGCTCCAATAATTTTGGTGCATACATTTATTTACTTGTGTGTGTATTAAATACAACATGTGAGTAGTAGGATGAGTCCAAAGGAGAGAATGGTGGCCCAAGGGCTGTCAGGACTGAAGTGGTGCTGTGTAACTGCTCTGAGATCAGAGGAAAATGCAAAGAACCGAGGAGGATTAAAGACACTGCAGGCATCTTTAGGAGTCCCTTAGCAAAGGGACAGAGAGAGAAGTGGGAGAGGGAAGAACGAAAGCAACGGGGCGTGTTATTCCATCACCAAAAAGGCAGAGTCACACTTAAAATATATGTGAGAATTCATACTCATAAACACTATGAAAATCAGAGTGAAAAAATTATTTCTCTTTTCAAGAAGGGAAGGTCAAGGGCGCATCTTATCAGGTTTTAAAAACACTTCGTTGTTTTTTTTTTATGACTGCACAGATACAAAGATTTAGGATTTTGAGAAGAGCTCATTATATTAAAACTTAATTCAGCTGTGTTGTATTTCTGTGTCACTGTTTTTCTCAAGTAGATATAAAGAATACACATTATTTTAGCTGGAAAAAAATCAGTCCCAGTGGATACAGACTAGTACGTGGAAACAGAATATTATGTAGGAAATACAGTTGATACATAACAGAAAATGGTTGAAAAAATGGAATCTTCTAACATTACCTCTGCTTATATTCGTAACTGTACTTAGTAACTCTTTTGAAAAGGTCGAGTAAACTTTGAGCTAAATAGGGGGGCAAAATTTAATAAGGAACTATATGACTTAGCAACCCCGAAGGTTCTAAGCAAATGGATACAATATTAATAAGGAACTATATGACTTAGCAACCCCAGAGGTTCTAATGAAATGGATACAATATTAATAAAAATGACCACATATTTCTGTTGCTGAGATAGAAGATGTTGATTGTGGACATAACCACTTGAGATGTATAAGCAATTATATACTAAGCCTCAGAGTTCAGTCATTCTGGGAAAGGATACGATGATGTTGGCAGGTAAAAGCGACCTCGCATGTGTGTCCTATTCAATCTTGAATTCTACGTGTAATTGTTTTATCAGTATCCCTACCTTAGGTCACAAGTTCTTTTTGTGTAAGATGTCCGTCTCTTCCTATAACATACTGTCCACCGTGCTGAGCATGTAACATGCAGAAGGAATTAAAAGAAAATTTAATACCTACTCAGGTGCGTCTGTAGACATTTGAGTACTCCTGAACATGTATACTGACACACTAGCTGAGAATAACTTGGCATTGATTCATGTGCTAATGTCTTCCTAGTCTCCTATTCTTTATTAAGCAGCACTGTGCTAAAGTGTTCTGGCATTCTGAGAGGTAAAATACAAACATTTGTACAAATCTACAGAATGACCTCTTCCAGAGTGGAAATAAAGACTGTTCCCAAATCTACTACTTTCTCGGTATCCCTCCAACCCTATAAACCCCAAACCTTCGGGTAACAAAGGTAAAATTAAAATAAAGTAGTTTGCTTTGGCAAATCAAAGACTCTAAGTTTATTTTCTGCAACAATCTTTCCTTTCAGGACTCGGAAAACAGATTACCAGAGGAAAATGTGGCAGTGGGTGCATATTTTTTAAATGCAAGAAATTGCTCCCCAGAACTTTTCAGTAAGAGAAAGCATGTGACCTCCTTTCTGGGAGACCCACAGTACAGTAAACAATTGAATCCATATTCAGCCAGATGCTTCCAGTGTGTAAATTACTCCCAGGGTAAATGTTAGGCACTTCTGGAGCTGCGTTAACTCTTTCGGGCTTCGCGTATGCAATTTAGTAAATTACTGCTGCCTGTACTTAATGGTGCTCCAGGGACCGAAAAAGATTAATGGAGCTACAGAAGTGCCTAAGCTACTCTCGGGGAGAGCATCTGACTGAATGGAAGCGGCTTGTGTCTAATCATTCTGTGTAAAAGGAGGTATGCTTTAAAGCTACCTTCATTTTCAATACTGCACATTCCCTCCCCAAAATGTAAGAAACCTGGGATTGTTTTTTTCCTATCGGAGACAAGGTTTATTTTTGGAAAAGTTTTCACGGACCCTTTTCTCTGTAAAAAAAATCACAGTAGCTATTATTTCTTCTTCAAAGAGGTCTTTTTGTCATTTTGGTGCAGTTGATTTCATTCTGCTTAATTGCTTCTCTGAAATTCCCTCCCCTGAAGTCATCCCTTACTGCTTTTCGTATCACTTCTGTGATAGCGTCGTCTTTCTTTCCCATTGTTTCCCCTTCTAGGCCCACTGATATTTATTACGGACCCCAGCTTGGCTTCCTCCCGCCATCCATACCCACAGGGCTTGTTCGATCTCTTCCAGGTTCACAGTCTCGCGTGGGTGGGACCTGCCCCTTCAGACAAATGTCCACTTCCCCCTTTACAGCTACCACCTCAAATTCAATCCCAGTCTGTGGGTTATCTGAAATGGGGTGGCACACCACCAGTTCGGGACGTAATGAAAACATATGGAGCCCATCTCTTGGATCAACTCATTACATCCTTTCCTCTCCAGCCACAGGGCATCTGTCAGTAGCCTGGAGCAGTTACCACCCTGATAATAATACTAAACCTTTCCTTTCTGCGTAAAGCCAGCTGGTCTAGGATGTGCTACCTTTTTTCACTATTTTTTTTTTTTTTAATCCTTATAATAGTCTCTTATGAATGCTCCCATTCCTTTTTATTCTGTGTCACTTTGGACTATTTTTATTAACTCCCTTTTCATGCCTGATGATAAATTCTCATTTTGCTTACCCATTTTTCCAAAAACCTACCAAAGTCCAACTTCCACCTGACTAAATGGAAGTACTTTAGTACTCTTCTCTTCTATTGTATTTTGATGAAAAACTTGTTTCTCTACACAGAATTATATTTTCTAAAAAGCTAACATGATAGTCATATGCCTACCTATGATCTTTTGTCTTTAATAATTCTCTGTTTTGGTATTGATAGATTTGAATATTCATGTTGATTTGTGTTATTAAATTTTTAAAGTACAGCGATTATACCTGTTACATTTTAATAATAGTTATTCATTATATAGGTCCTCAAGTCCTTCTACTGAACTTAAGGCTGTTTGAGGTACCCAAAAGCAAATAGGAGAGTCAAAATATGCCCAGAGTATTAATAGAAGCAATAAAATACCTAAATCAGTTTACCTAGGGAAGAGGTTGGTACTAAATGGTATATAGAGACTTTGAGGAAGACAGCCAAGCATATCAGCTCCAGTAATAAACGAATACTTTACGGAAACATTTGGGGCTGGATGAGTGAGGGAAGAGATCCTTAAAGGTGATACGAGCAGAGTCTGGAAAGAGGCGTGGGAGTGAAATTAGCGTGGCACATGCTAGGGCACTGGGGCCACGGGCTGCCTCTTGTACAACGGTGAGACGTACTCAATATCCATCCATTTTCATCTTGTTTCTCCATGTTTCCTGAAATAACCATCTAATGCTTAGTTCAGTCGATTTATTTTGAGCATACGCAATCCCTTAGAGGAGAAACAGTTTCGAAATTAAAAAACATAGGCATAAGTTTCAGGATGTTACAAAGATGAGGGCCCAAACCCAGCACTGTCTTATATCGCAGTGAAGGAACTACCATACCTCATTCAATGTCAACATTTTCATTTGTATTCTAGTTATCGTTAAATAGCTAGTGGGTACTTTGGATTTAAAAATCAGATATCTGGAGCTGTGATTTTTCAGATTACAAGACAATGTAAGTAAGCTGATTTGGCCCAACTTCACCACACTTATTAAACATCCCAAATGGGGTAATGGTACACGTAATTATTAGGTCGAACATGTGAAATTGCCACAATTCAACCATTTTTGACTTCCTCCAAACTGGCAATTTCATATGGTTCAAGGCAGACATTGTAAATAAACACGTTTGGATATTAAACTATTTTACAGATGTAACTTTCTTCCAGAACCTGATTTCTCAGGTGATACAGGACCCTGGAGGAGAGGTTTCAATGTGGGAGAGATGAGTTAACGTGAAGACAACCACGGCTTTCAAGGAGGCACGTGGGCCCCCAGGGGAGACCACCATCTATCTGAGAGAGAACTTCACCAACGTACACAGATACCAAGTTACCCTGAGGATTAAAATATTGCCTTTGACACTGGAAAACTGAAGATCCCCCCACCACCCCCATTTTTAAATACAAGACTTGGCCACCTTTGAGCGAAGCTGGTAAGACAGACCTGGGACCTCCAGGGAAAATGCCTTCTAGTTTCTGTTTGTGCCCAAGGCAACTTTCTTCAAGAAGCTTTCAATCTGCCTGGCTTTTTTAAGTCCATTCGGGATCCCAGGTGGTAACTAGTGGACCAGCTATCCCCAGAGAACCTCAGCCATAGCTACCAGTAAACTCATCATGAGGTCTGTGTTGAAAATGGAAAAAGAAAAGAGGAGAAAGAGAGAGAGAGAACCATTTCGGCTTGAATTCTAGACCTGTCACATTTAGCTGTGTGCTATGGAGCAGGTCAGTTGACACCTCTGAGCTACTTTTCTTAGAAGGTCCCACCTGCCACGTCTGCCTCACAGTGTAGGGCTGAGTGAGAGGAAAGGTGTGAGAGTGCTGTGTACACTGTACGTTGTTCGGGGGCTGTGCCAATGCTGAGCATCATGACTTGGCCAAAAGCCTGACAGACAACACTGGTCCTCACACAAGCGGCTCTGGTCCCTCCAAACCCACACGTAAGCCCCAAGCTCTCCCTGCCTCAAGTTCTCTGTGTACGAGAGAACTGGGGGGTTAGGGTAAAGCCCTTATCACCCCGCTCAGATTTTCACTCTTTATATACTTTACTTTTTCCTTTCCACGAAGTGCTTTACTTCAGCCATATTTTTTTTTCTACTTTAGAAAAAGCCAATAAGAATTAATCAATCAGTAATTGCATTGATGGGGAAAAACTAATAAAAGTAGAACCATAACAGGACTTGAACTTAATAACTTTGAAATATAAAGGGGAGACTTTATCCACGGGAATTTACAGGTATTATTTGGCGGCCAGACAGCTTCCATATTTCTTCATTACTGCAATACAAACATAAGAAATACGGAGGAAAACACTCCATATAAGTGCTATAAATTTCGAGCTGAATTCCCTAGCCCATAACATGGTAGTCATCCAAGGAATTTTTTTTTTTTATATAAAATCAGGCTTAATTTAGTGTATATTTTGCTTCTTCAACAAAAACTGTGGAATAGCTAAGTTTAAGAAAATATTTGTACTATTTCCCCTTTTACAAATAAGATAACTGTCAAACGTCTTTTCTTCTTTTAACTTGCTGAAGTAGTGGGCAGTTTTCAAAGTCTCCCTACACCCAAATATTAACTTTGGTAACCCTTCATTCATTGTGTTACTTCTCAAAGGTCTTATGTCCTATTAAACAGAAAGAAGGACTAGGATTCAGGTTTCCCTCCTCTATTTCTGGTCCTTTATTTCTTACTTTCCTAGGTTTAGATATGAAGTGCCCTTCTGCTGCTTAATTCCCACCTGACCCGTCCGTACAGGCTTTCTATTCTTCCTTCCCTTTTAAAAAGACAAATCGGTCCGTAAATTCCCTTTCCGTCTTTAAGAAAACCTGTCAGAACTGACCCTTCACTTCTGATCCAGCTCTTTCAAATCCTGGTTCTGCCAATTACTTGCTGCGAGAACTTGGGCATGTCGCTGGATTTCTCTAAACCCGGTTCCCTTCTTGTATGAGACAATTCAAGGAGATGATGCCACAGGCCCCTTCTAGCCCTAAAAGTTCATGAGTCCATTTTCATTGGTTTCATTTTCTCTATCGGCTGCTTTAAAATGATTCATTCCCTCCGCTACCACTCCCCGTGATTACTCTTCCAGCCCTCACCTCTGTCATCCACGCTCACACGTCTTGTGAAAACTACTTTATTCTCGTTGCTTTACTAGAGCTTCTTTTGGAATAACTGGGCTCCTTCATCACCACTGGGAAAGGGCTCTCCTGCACGGTCACTCACTGTCCTTGACTCTCCTGGCGTCTTTGATGCTGAGCGTTCTCAGTTTCAATCCTCTTCAACCAGGACCTTGCGAACATTATCCTGTCCTAATTCTCTCTGATCACTTTTTTCGGCGTGAACTTTAAACAGATATTCCTGGGCATCCCACCCCGGATGGTAAGTCCAGAAGAAAAGGATCAGCTCAAGGAGAGACAGGTGAGAAACTAAACTCTTTCTCTTTTAGCCACCCTGCAAAACCTACAGCAGGTGCTCTATTTTCTGAGAAAGAGACCCTTTAGAGACGGCCTTTCCCGCCCTAGACCCAGGTACCTCGGGCCCACGGATGATTCTCTTTTATTGTTTTCACATTCATATGACACCTTATCCTCTCTAAACTTCATTTCCTATTTAGTAAAACAGCTTTAATGCAGCCTTTCAAAACTGTCTCTCCATTTTCTCCAAATGATCAATTCCCCTAATTAGATTAATTAATCGACGCTAATGATCAGGAAAGAGTCACATTCACTGATCTGATAGAAATAGGATAGGCTTTGAATACAGAACATCCTAGGTTCAAATCCCCTCTCTGCTTCTTTGGAGATGTGTGACTTGTAGCCAGTTTACTGAATCAACAGGTAAGGTCACAGGCCTCTTAAGGAACTTGAAAAAAAATTCATTAATTTTTCGAGAGTCTGAATTTATCTAACCCTTATAAAAATCCCAGCGGTAGATACTGCTTCCATTTAACAGTTGAGGAATCGGAGGAACAGAGGCAGAGCACCCTGTGGGAGATTTCAGAGCTAGTGACGGAGCAGAACGGGAATTCGAAGCCCAGCCATCGGGCTCACGCTCTACAGCACAATTCCACTCTACCTCTAAGTAAATCTCTCTCTCTCAGCTTGAACTGGCTCATCTGCACAGCTGAGGATGCCATTTTCTTTGTAGTGCTGTTGGAGGGACTGGGGATAACGTGTCCACAACATGGAGCACAGCGTCTGTCCCGGAACTGGCTTCCAGTCCAAGGCAGATAATGCCTCCCTTGTGTCCCGCTTTTGGCTCAGCCCTTCTCAGTCATCTTTGCTAATTCCTTCTCTTCTCTCTTCTTTTAACTTTGAACAGGGCTTGGTCCTCGGCCCAGTCTTCATCTCATCCAGGATCACGACTTTAAATCCTATCCATCCGTATAATGATGACTCCAAGATTCATCTTCAGCCCAGACTCATCTCCTGAGCTTTTCTTCATATTGATGTAAGTGCCCACTTGACATTCCACTTGATTTCTAATAAACATCTCAAAATGACTACATCCAAATCTGTTCCACCTACAGCCTTCCACTTCTCAATTGGTAGCAATTCCATCTTTTCAGTTGCTTAGTGCAAAACTCTTGAATTTATCCTCAGTTACAGGTAGAACTGTGTCTCCCCTCCACCCTGCGCATCCGCCCACGATGTTGAAGTCCTAAATTCCTAGTACCTGTCATTGTGCCCTTATTTGGATGTGATGTCTCTGCAGATGATCAAGTTAAAATGAGGTCATTGGGCCTCCCTGGTGGCACAGTGGTTGAGAGTCCGCCTGCCGATGCAGGGGACGCGGGTTCGTGCCCCGGTCCGGGAGGATCCCACGTGCCGCGGAGCGGCTGGGCCCGTGAGCCATGGCCGCTGAGCCTGCGCGTCCGGAGCCTGTGCTCCGCAATGGGAGGGGCCACAGCAGTGAGAGGCCCGCGTACCGCAAAAAAAAAAAAAAAAAAAAAAAAAAATGAGGTCACTGGAGTGAGTCCTAATCCAATATCCTTATGCAAAGGCAGATTTGGACACAGAGAGACATGAGCAGACGGAAGACAGTGTGAAGCCACAGGTCCACAGGTAGGATGCCATCTACAAGCCAAGGAATGCCTGAGGCCACCGGAAGCTTGGGGAGTCACGGGGAGCAGATTCCCCTCACAGCCAGCAGAAGGGACCATCCCGGCCGACATCTTGCTTTCAGACTTGCAGCCTCCAGAGCTGTTGCTCACGGTACCCAGCTTGTGACACTCTGTGACGGCAGACCTAGGAAACGAGCACAGCCTCCAGCTTCCCTCCGTCTTAATTCCACGTACAATCTTACAGCACATCTCCTTGGCTCTACCTTCCACACGTATCCACAACTGGGTCCCTCACCCCGTCTTTGCTACCACAGTGCCTGAATACCCTCACCTCTCCCTCGATCCCTGCAATAGCCTCCTACCTAATCTCCCTGCTTTCACCTTGGTCCTCTCCCTACCCATCTTCTCCAGAGGAGTCAGAGTGATACTCTTAAAACACAAGTGAGCTCGTGTCACTTGCTTGTGCTCAAAACCACCGGTGTTTTCCACTGATATTAATTTATTCCACTCAGAGTAAAGTGCCAAAGCCCTTACACTAGCTCATGAAGCCCTAGATGATCTGACCCCTCCCCCTTACGCTGCTGTAGCCCCATCAATCCCTGTTCGTCACGTGAACACACCACGCAGGCTCCTGCCTCCTGCCCTTCAAGAGAACCTGACTCTGAGCTCCCAGCCGTGCCCACGCTCCCAGGGCCGAGGACTGAGCAACAGGCAGGAGTGTTTGAGCCAACAGGCCGTTCCTCCTGCGTCTTGACCCCTCTCATGAGGGGCTTTGCTCACGGGCTTTCCGCGGGTCTGTCTGAAACCTGCTCAGAGCTGCAGGACAGTCTGAGGCTCTTGGGAGCCCATTCTTCCCTGTCTCCTCTCCCAGGAATCAGATCAGCACTGCTGCCCGAAGGTTTTCTCTCCTCCTCCTGTCTAGCCTCACTTCCATGCTTCACAGGCACCTCCCCTTTGTTCTTTTGCTCTTTCCTCTTCCCGGAATGGTCCTCCAGTTACCTGCCAGGCGGACTGCATCCTCTCTTCAAGCCTTAGCTTACACATTACCTTCTTAGCGAGGCGCCCCTGACCTCCACGGAAAGAACATTCTGCCTCTGTCTTCCTTGCTCTGATCCTGTGGTTTCGTTCTACTTTTATGTTTTTTTTTCAACTTGTCACTTTCTAACTTGCTATGATTTATTTATTATGTTTACGGTTTGTTTTCCATACCCTCCTGGAGGATGTGGGAATTTTCTCTTTCTTTTTTTTTTTTTCTCAGTACCTAGTATCCCAGTACCTAGACCAGTGCTGGCAAATTAAAAACATTTTTAAGTTGATATATTCCAGTGATTTGCACATATGTTTAGAACTCTACTGCATATGTTGTAGGAGGAGGGATCTAAAAATAAATTGCTATTCTATCAGTTACGTCAGGCTCTTAATTTTGATGCTGCACCATTACTGTTGATATTATCACATACAACAGCCCAGATTGCCTTTCTTACAGTCCATTTACAGGTGTTGATTCCAGTTTGGTCCATAAAAATGTTACTCCACCTTGGTTACTAATGGACTGGATTTGTACCTCAAGGTCTACTTAACACATCCCCTCCAGTCAGAGAGGCCTTTTGGCAAAACCTCTCTTTTTTTCTAGAGAGCAGGTGAATCAGTGAATGTGTACAATAATGTGCAATGAATATGAACCTCAATCCACACGCTCAGTAAAGCATAGAAAACTGCATTTCCTTATTATCTGTACATCAGCATAGTTGTGAATTCAACACATGATATCCCTGCGGTCAGCAGGTTCAATCTCAGCCAAGACTGTGTTGAGGCCCTGGGTCTTACGATCGCAATAAGATGCTGGAGAGGTCCCTGCCATCACTGGGTACCCGTCCACGATATCACCCCAGCCGCGTGGTCTTACGTTTCAGGTCTTTGTGACCTGGAATTGGAGAATTTTTAGGAAGACTGGAGTTCATTGTTAGAAATTCAGCCTCCTTAAAAAGTCCAATCCAGTCATTCTCTCTCGGATCTTTCTGGGGAACACAGACTAATATTTCAATGATGACACTTTGATAATTTATTCTACTTCCAATGATGGACTAATGAGTTTGCGTTCTTTATTAGAGAGAGAGAGAGAGGTTATGCTATTTTCTCTCTCTGCTAAGTGTCTGGAAAGGAGTTTCCCATACCTTCTATCTCCATTTCCTCTGTAGCATGAAGAGAAAAAATAACGATGCTAGTTTGCTAAGTGACCATTCTGAATGCAACCGGAAGTCATTTACCATATATGGCAGCAGAGGAGTTGCTGCTGTGGCCATGATCATATTAATCCAACTAGATGGAGCTTACACACATCTCAGCAGCTACGTCAACCCTCAGACACTGTGAATTATTAAGAGAGTGGGTCCTTTCCCAGTGATCTGCTCACGCTAACTTAGTACATACCAGCTCTCTTGCCTTGGCTAAGCATCACCAACCTTGATTTTTTTTTTTTCTTTGCGGTACGCGGGCCTCACTGCCACGGCCCCTCCCGTTGCGGAGCACAGGCTCCGGATGCGCAGGCCCAGCGGCCATGGCTTACGGGCCCAGCCGCTCCGCGGCATGTGGGATCTTCCTGGACTGGGGCGCGAACCCGCGTCCCTTGCATCGGCAGGCGGACTCCTAACCACTGCGCCGCCAGGGAAGTCCACAACCTTGATTTTATCTAGCTTCTTGTTATAAGGACTATGCTAAAGGGAGAAATAAGGTCTGTTTTAACAGAAGAATACTGTTAAAATGTAAAAAAACAAACTTGGTTTAAAAACCAGTATAGTTTCTCTACAGCAGGTACTTGAAGGAAAGGTGGAAGGCATCACAGACCTGGTTGGGGAAGCAGAGGCAGAGAAAGGATTCCAAGTAAGGAATGATCAGGAGTTTCCCCACGGTTCCTGGTTCACAGGAAATGGCTCGACGAGAGCAATGGAAGAAAAGGTGAGAAAGGGAAATTGGTAGGAGGTGAGTGACCTTGAGTGCCAGTCAGAAGAGGTTGGGTTGATTCATAGGCAATAAGAAAGCCCTGTAAATGCCAGGTGAGGAAAAGGGCTTTGTGCTTTAGAAAGACCGACCCTGCACTGGGTGTGCTGTGCTGGCGCTGGTGAACCCAGCAGTGACTGTGATAATCCAGATGGAGGTGAGCACACCTTGAAGATAAAAAGGGCAGATCGGAGATACGTGAGCAGACTGAAACAGGAAGGAGAGGGAAGGAGATTAGCATGAGTAACGAGGAGGCCGTGACCCTGGAAGGCCAGGCAAAGAGCATTCCCAGATCCAGGCGTGGAGAGTGACATGCGGTGATGGCTTTGCCAGAGAAGTGGTCCCTAAAGATGTGCACGTAGTACTTGTTACTATTATTACTGGTCTATGACCAAAGATTTTCTGATTTAAGCCAAGGAACTTATAAGCCACGCGTATTTGTAAAAAGTGAAAGAACTACACTGGTGGGAGTGACAGCAGTGCCCCTGCCCACACCCCTTTGGGCACTCGCTGTCCTGTACGGGTTCCTCACTGCACCTGCCCTCCCCGTCTGCCCGAGGGTGGTGCCTGGCTGCAGGGGTGCGGCAGGAAAATGGCAGGATAGGCCAAGGTGCCGTGCAGTTGAGGCGTCTGGGGGAACCTGAGCCAGTGGCAGAGGGGAAACGGTGGACAAAACACCATAGCTTCCTTGCCTTCGGGTGGGACAACTCTGGAATGTTCCATGCAGTCCCTTAGAGGTCACCAGTAGGGTTCCTTGGAAGCCACTTAAGGTCCCCAAGTTATCACCTCTTGATTGAACCTTCTGTTTCCTTCTTCCTTCCACCTCACTTTTCCATTTCCCTCCAAGGGCTTTCTGACAACCCTTTCCAATTAAACCACTCAAATCTTGCCGCAGGGACTGTTTCTAGGGAAACCCAAAACAAAAGACATCGGACAATTTCAAACATTACACACAGTACTTGTGACAACCAGGTTCCATTAGCCCAGAGCCCGGCTCGCTGCACCTCTCCTGGCCAGGCCCCATGCCCTCTGCTTGCCAAGACATTAGCCCCAGCACATCTTAAGCCAGTTTTCTCCAAACCGTCTCGTGTTTATATCTGATAGCTCACTTTTCCTAGTACCGATTGCTTTTGTTACTGGTAGCAGGGTCCAAAGGAGGCCCTAACCCCCAAATAACTTTTATTTCTGGTTTAAAAATGGGGGAAGCCTGGTAACCACTGGTTTGTTCTCTGTATCTGTGAGTCTGTTTCTGTTTTGTTATTTTCATTCCTGTGTTTTTTTATATTCCTCATATAAGTGAAAACATACGGTATTTGTTTCTGTCTGACGTATTTCACTAAGTACAAGAGGATTAAGAGGTACAAACTACTAGGCATTAAAACTACTACTACCGTTAGGGTGTGTTCCCAGACACCCACTGCTTCCTGTGACTTTCACAGTGGAACTGTATAATTGGGTTCCACCGGGTAAGTCACTGCTTCCTTCTTGGCTTTAGGATTTCTGCGCTGAGCTTGGCCCGGTGGGGATGGGTGGGAGTAAAGGTAAAACGGTAGTGTTGGCTGAAAAGAGTAAAGAATATAATAGGTGGACATGGGGAAGATGCAATTTTTATTTTGAAAGCAACCCTCTCTGCTGTTTTGGTTAACCTTCGCTAAGTCCATCAGATAGTTATGACCATAATTGCATGCGAACAGCCAGGAATTCTTCCAGATTGGCCGCCTCAGGACTCTGGATGAGGATGCCATTTCCTGACTTTCTTGCTCTTTTTCACTCTCTCCTCTTCCTCCCTCCATCCTTGTTTATTTCTTTAATCGATATATTTTGAGCGCCTACTGCATGTCAGGCACTGTGCTAGGCGCAGGGGGCAAAGCAGGAAACCGAACAGACCTAATTCCTGCCCTTCTGGGGCCTGATCTGTTCTTGGCAATTCCATTCCTGGTCTAAAAATACTACGTGTTGTATCGCATAATAAACACTCACTCTATGATAATTATTTTAGCCTCCTGAATATCGTTTACAAATCACCAAGAAGGAAGATGTGGCATAAAAACCTTTAACCTCCCACCACCCCGGTTCTGGGGGCATTTGTGGTAGGGTACGCATTTGTAGCTAACAAAAAATGGGGTTTATTTCCATTTATTTTAAATTCTCCAAATACATGGTATGGAGCAAACCCAGAGTTATTCTTTTGGTCAAAGGCAGGCTGGCAGACCATGATTTGAGCGGCCAGCAGCAGACAAGACCGAGAAATGCTGAGACAAAACGCACGTGGGGGAACAGATAAAGGAAACCCATGGGGCCTCTGTAACCCTGATTAAGTGGGCCCCTGAAATAACCTTAAAATGTAGACTTTAAAAGATATATCATATGGTCACATAAAGGAGGTGGTTATGAATCTGATGGGGAAAAAGATTCTCAAGGAGAGTTCTAAAAACTTCTTGATGTTAAGCAGATACATTATCTTTTGGATTGAACCCCAGGAAGTGAAAGTTTTAAGATGATAGACAAAAGAGTATTTTTTTTTCTTTTATCTTGATCGCTGGGATAAAGTTTCTATCAAAAACTTCTAAGGTGAGCAATGATGAAAGTAATTTTAGGTGGGTGAAAAAGCTTAATTATACACTGTGTAGCCTTTTAATAAATATGCCACAGAAATTGACATGAATCATAATTCGGTTTTGCACATATTGGAAATTTCACATATAACAATTATTTACATACACATTTTAATGCTCACTATTATTTAAATGACTTCTGGTAATTTAGATTTAGGAATCAATGAAAGTCATATAAAACATATGCCTAGAAGAATACTATTTAGTTTTTTTGTTTGTTTTTTTTTGTTTGTTTTTGTTTTTTTTGTTTTTAAACTTCTTTAAATTTAATTCCATCTTAAGTCCTCTGGCAGCCACCAGAGTTATGAATAATAGTTTGGGGAAAAGCATTGGGTTTTTTTGTTTTTGTTCTTTAATAAATTTATTTATTTATTTTTGGCTGCGTTGGGTCTTTGTTGCTGCGTGTGGGCTTTCTCTAGTTGCGGCGAGCAGGGGCTACTCTTCGTTGCGGTGCGTGGGCTTCTCATTGCGGTGGCCTCTCCCGTTGCGGAGCACGGGCTCTAGACACGCGGGCTCAGTAGTTGTGGTACGAGGGCTTAGTAGTTGTGGCACACAGGCTCAGTTGCTCTGTGGCACGTGGGATCCCCCCGGAACAGGGCCCAAACCCGCGCTCCCTGCATTGGCAGGCGGACTCTGCACCACCAGGGAAGTCCCCAAGCATTATTATTTTATAGAATCCTTATGAGTCAATGAATCCTTATATACTTTGACGTATGAGCATTGTTCTCTTGGGGAAACTGAGGCTCAGAGAGTTTAGATAGTAATAAGATCACACAGACAGTGAGTGACGGGGCTGGGATTTGAACACAGAGCCCTACTAAAGCTGCCCTCCTTCCTTCCCCTCTGCCAAATAAGCAGACAAGACATTGGTAGGATCGCTGTGTCCATCCTCACCCTGACCCTCATTCTAGCCTTCTTTTCTCCGGCAGTCCACTCTGGGCTTTGTGGGCCTGGTGCTGAGCACCCTGCATACGCTCACCTACGGCTGGACCCGCGCCTTCGAGGAGAGTCGCTACAAGTTCTACCTGCCCCCCACCTTCACACTAACCCTGCTGGTGCCCTGTGTTGTCATCCTGGCCAAAGGCCTGTTTCTCCTGCCCTGCTTCAGCCGCAGACTCTCCAAGATCCGGAGGGGCTGGGAGAAGGATGGCACCGTCAAGTTCACGCTGCCAGTGGACTGCGCCCTGGCCCAGAAGACAAGCCATGTGTGAGGTGCCTGCACCCAGCTCCGGAAGCCAGACACAGGCAGGACAGTGCCTGGAGTCTCTCAGGACTTCTCGCCTTGACCATGCAGGACAACAGAATTACACACAGATTGGTGGGTTGAGGTCTGAATTCCTGGGACGTGTGTGGTAATATTCAGAATGACACACCTGTGTGTGATATGGATGTCCATATGTAGTTCATATATATAACAGGATTTGCAATTATACTTACTTAGCTAAAAAGTTGAGTCCCTGAGATTTCAACCTTGTAGAGCTTGTCGGAGAAGCAGCAAAAATAAACACCTAACTTCCCGTGAATTTCAGGCTTTTATTCCTGTTGCACTGATCACCTGCCCATTCATTCGTTCATTGGTCTGGTGAGCCTTCTGATTGGAGTTTGCTCTGAGTCAGGCAGCATGCAAAGTGAGCACAGAGTGATCTGGGCTACAGCTCACCTCTGAGGAAGGGACATGCAGACCTAAAGAACTTCTAAAAAGTACACTTCATGTAGAAGGGGAATCTGATAAATGTAAAATCTATTAAAAACTTATAGCAGGGCTTCCCTGGTGGCGCAGTGGTTGAGAGTCCGCCTGCTGATGCAGGGGACGCGGGTTCGTGCCCCGGTCCGGGAAGATCCCACATGCCGCGGAGCGGCTGGGCCGCTAAGCCTGCGCGTCCAGAGCCCGCGCGCCGCAACGGGGAGAGGCTACAACAGTGAGAGGCCCGCGTACTTGGATGTGGCATGCTGAGAACACTAGGGCCCAACTGCCCTTGCCCCAGCTGATGAGGTGGGTGGCTTCATGCCAGGAGAGACAAGACAGAGGGACTTCAGGCTGCCGCCATCACATTCCAGCAATCGCTCAGCTCCTCTATTTAGCTTTTATAATAAGCAAGTGTTTGACATAAGGGTGTTAACTGAAAGCTATCAATTATAGCTCAGAGATTTGCTTTCTGAAATTATTCTAAGTGGAACAAATGAGGAGCTGTTTTTGAAAGTTATTTTATAATTAAAATCAGGCACAACGTAACTCAATTCTATTTATTTCTCTAAACCTCGTTTACTTGAATCTTGTTAATAAATAAAAAACACAGCTTAATTTATCTTTCATTTAAATCAGGTAACAAATTAAGTTCTGAGTTTCCTCATTGCTACTGGTCAGGTAGCGTCCAAACTTGCAAAATGTTTACCTACCTGGGTGAGATTTCTGCCAAGTGAGAAACAGACCTTCCATTTTAATACAGTTACTGAAATAACAGCACCTTATTTGGTTTGGCACCTACAAATTTGTCGTGTATTTTAACACGATAGATCACAATATCTGTGTTGTGAAACACTGGTAGACTTCATTTAGAAAATTTTATTTATTTTACAGATTTAGGTATCTTAACTTCATCTGCATTCTAAAGTCCTTCCTTATGTGAGAGTGACAAGACAGGTACCACAGCTAATGCTCATGATATGTGTCGTACACGAAAAATATGTCACATGTCATGCATTTCACGGAGGCAAAAAGTTGAGAAAGACTGATGAAAGCACCATATACTACCATGTTTGATGGTCACTATATATCGATATTCCAACTTTAAAGAGCAACTCAGAAACATTAAATAACTTGACTCAGGTCATATGATAGGGAAAGGGGTTAAATTAGAATTTTCCAGGCTTAACTATAAGAGCTTTCAAAGAACCAAAATATTTGCAAGAATTGTTATAAAACATAAAGGACTTTACTAATTTCTAATAACTGGGGTAAAGTTTCCAAGCAATTATCAGTAAATATCAATTTTAGCCAACACTTATAACATTAGCAGTGGAATAATATGCTTAATTGGATTTTCTGGATCTCCAACTTCTCATTCCTTGTTTTGAAGTTAAAAATATATAAGCTAATATCAAGTTTTAAAAAGAACTCTATATACATATATATGTGCATGTGTGTGATGTGTGTGTGTATATGTAATGATTCCAATTTTATTTTTAATTGCAGTAACAACAGTTATCAGGAGATCTACTCTCCTAATAAATTTTTTAGTGTGTAATACAATAATTTTAACTATAGGTACAATGTTGTACAGTAGATCTCCAGGACTTATCATCTTATATATCTGAAATTTTATACCTGTTGAATGGAAAAAAATGCTCTGAAATAGTAACAATGATTACCTGTGGGTGGCATGACCATTAGCCATTTTTCCTCTCATTAAAAAATAATTCTGTATTATATGTGGTTTTCTTTTTGGTCAACTGCACCACTACCATTCTAGATGCTTTTCATCAGTGCGCTTTTGTTTCATGAGCCAAGATAAAAATGTTTAGAGTGAAACAAAGAAGCAAGCAAAGAGATAGGCTCTGTCTCTGCTTCTTGCCATTGACAGAGGCACCATCTCGGATTAAGTGATTCCTAACCCAGAGGTCCCCAACATACCTCAATGGCACATGACCTTCATCTGGCAACAGCCAACAACAAACCCCAGTATGGCTGGACAGGACCTACTGGGGAAGGCCAAGCCTGGTACTTGCCAGCCAAAGGGGGGCACAGGCTCTGGGCAGCCACTTTCACCTGTAGATGCCGAAGGACACGTTAGTCCAGGATAGATCTCTCCAAAGTGTGGCATCTAGAGGTCTCCGTCCAGGTTCAGAGAATGAAGTGTCTGGATAACCTCCATCCATCCTTACAGATTGAGAGGCAGAGGGACCAAAGTGGTCCTCTGGTACCCGGAATACTGGGACCTGAAGGGAACCTGTCAGCGCACAGCAAGGCACAAACCGAGGGACTAGAGCTTAGGAGCAGAGCCCCAGTCTTTGTGAGGGGGCTGGAGAGGATACGGCACCGTCCCTCTCTTTGCAGAGGTTGAGTCTGGGCCTTAAAACGACGCAAAAGCCCACTAAGGTCAAGTGAAGCGCTGGGACTCGTGCAGGCTGGCAGCCTAAACTGGTTAAACCACGTTGACCTTAGTCCAGAATTGGGCCGGCTCAGCCTTCTCAGTGGCTCTAAGTAGGCAGAATCTCACCTCCCCTTATTTACTGAACAGCAGTGAAACATTTCTCAGGTTTGAGTTTGTGCTATACCACAGGGAGAATTTAACTGGGCTCTCTTCTTCCTCCTAGGGAGAAATGGTAAGCCTGTGGCAAAGTCCACGGCAGCAGGAAAAGGGATAAGGACCCAGACGAATGCCCTTTATCCCCTGGAACGCAAGTATGGAAAAGGCAGACGATCCTGTTGAAAGACCAGATTTGCTTTACGGTGAAAGGAAGCTTGATAGATTTGAAACTGGTTCTAGAAATTGAACATTCTCTCAAAATAATAGTAGCAACTAACATCTATTGGGTCATTTATTGCGTATCCTCCACATTCTAGGCACTGCTCTAGGTATAGCACCTACAGAACTTAGGGCACCACAATAAGCCTGAAAAGCAAATATTATCATCTCAATCTTACAGAAGAGGAAACTAGGTTAAGATCCATGACAGACAGGCGGCCGGCTGGACCAATATTAAAACCCCATTCTTCCTGTTTCCAAAGCTTGTACTGCCTGATACGATGCTTTGAGTATCTCAAATGAGACGGAAAAGTCGAGGAAGAGCGTGGTATATGCCCAAATATCCAAATCACCTCTGTAATTATAGCTGCTGGACGAGCCAGGGGTGGAAGAAAGCCTTTCATCCAAAGTGCCTGCTACTGAAACAGCTGCATTAAAGATATTTGAAAAGGGTTGGTGTGGCAAAAGGGAACAGCAAGCTGGAGAGGGGGAGGGGGAGGGGGAGGGGGAGGGGGAGGGGGAGGGGGAGGGGGAGGGACAGAGGCATTCAATCTTCACAGGCAGCTGTGCAGGAGCCAGAAAAACAATCCTGTGCTCCTCAGATACTCCAAGAGGTGACACAGGTGGGTCAAGGAAGGCCCTTCATCAGTCAGCTCGAGATAACGTTTTGCTACTTTTGTGTCTCCTGGCACAGTGGGATTGAGAGTCAGTTTCCTCTCCTTTGCACTTTTCAAAGACGGACTTGTTTTTATTTTCTCAAGGACGAGGGTGGTGGTAGAGTCCACAATGCCTTCAAATTCTATCCGAAATGGGCATCTCACTCCCTGAGCCTTTACTATTTCTTTGGAGACCTTACTCTGCTCTCCAGCCTCTTCTGGGAGACAAGCTGATTTCAGTTCCCTTTTTAGTCTCCTGGACTTGCTTGATTTGGAGAAGACAGAAGACATAAAGTAAAATTCTGATGGATTCTTCATTCTTTTGCCTGCTTGACTTTTGTATAAAGTGAGAAATCTGCTCAACGTGAGCTGGGGCCTCCTGAGAATCGAATAGAGACGATCTGGGGAGACCTTGGAGCACAGCTTCATAATATTATGAGAACACCATTCCACACGGCCCTCTACTGAATGTCTAGAGGACAGACTCATGACTGAGTCGCCATTTTTTTCTATCCCCGCCATCCAAAACTGAATGACACAGAGATCATTTTTGACATCTACTGGAGAAACCTCCTTGCCTAACTCACTCTCCTCAAGATCTGGTCTCAGTCCTTCTGAGGACTGTGCGCTGTGACACCTCACGAGGTCTCTGGCTCCATTTGGGGGAAAGAATAACTGTAGTCTTTGGTGTTATCTTTGGAAAGGGTGACACGGCTGCTGGTTTACAGTCAAATTGATGTACCGGCATTTTAATGAATTGATAAAGAATGACAGATTTCAAAAGTTACTATTCTGTCACCCCTCATGGAATAATGTTTCTAGGCCATGATCATCTCAGGATACTAAGACTCAGGTGGAAGGATAGGGAACTTTACAAGGGGGAGCCAGGCAGATAATACCTGAACCCACGGACCAAACTTGGCATCATCACTGCAAGTGAGACAACTGATTAGATGACGTAGAGATTATTTAGCACCACCTGCATGGAATTTCTTGCCCTTAAAAAAAAGTTTTGTGGGCTTCCCTGGTGGCGCAGTGGTTGAGAGTCCGCCTGCCGATGCAGGGGACACGGGTTCGTGCCCCGGTCCGGGAAGATCCCACATGCTGCGGAGCGGCTGGGCCCGTGAGCCGTGGCCACTGAGCCTGCGCGTCCGGAGCCTGTGCTCCGCAACGGGAGAGGCCGCAACAGGGAGAGGCCCGCGTACTGGGGGAAAAAAAAAAAAAGTTTTGAATCTCATCAACAAAGAAATGGTATTAAAAAGGGAAGGAGATTATTATAGAATACTAAACATATAGAACAAAATGCACTGCTTAACTCTTGTTTGGATCCTGACTTAAACTATCAAAAGACATTTTTCAGACAATCAGATACATTTCACTATGGACTGAATGTTAGCTGATATTAGCCACTTATTTTGTGATAATGGCATGGTGGTATTATAAAAACAAGTGATAATGAAGTGTCCTCATCAACACCTTCTTTTAAAGTATTTGTGGTTGAAATTAGTTGCTTTAAGGTTCTTTAGCAATAAATACATAACAAATAATGTAGAGGGAATAAATGAAACAAGACTGGCAAAACGCACTCATTACTTTTGTATATACTTGAGAATGTCCTTATTAAACGTTAAAACATTCAGGGCTTTTATCATCTTGTTCAAAGTACCCACCCCTCGAAGTAAGATGTCCTGGGGCATCTTATCCATGGAGAGAAGCAGGAGTGCAAAGGACCAAGTACTCAGAATATGACTTCTGTGATCGCCTTTTGTCCTTTTTTTTCAGTAGGAAGTAACGTTTCACTTTTTCCTCCGATTCCAAAGACTGACTACGACCTGCTTTTACCTACGTAAATGAATTTATTTTCATAGTTCTGTAATTAAATTTTTACAACAGCAAACTTGTATCAGGAAATATTTAACAGAAGATGTAAGCTTTTTAAGTTTGAGAATTTTATGTTTAACTTTATGTTCTGACTATAAATCTTCTAAGAACTGTTCATAGGTTTCATTGGCTTAGGGACTTCAGGTTGTCAAGAAAAATCCCGAAGGTCATTTATACGATCACCATATTGAACTTCTTCATGAAAGAGGGCTTGTTTTCCAAACAGAAACTCCTCAAATTCAACCAATCAAAGTAAATCTTTCTCCACGCTCTCCTTCCCTTTCCATTTTAATTTTCATGTTGTCTTCCGGAATGTTTGCCCCTCTACCTATGTTTACACTCTCACCTGTGGCAAATGCATGTTTTCTAGTTGAGTTCCTGCAGGCACTTGTTACATGTTGACAATATTCAGCAGTGTGTGCCGTAAACAAATAACATCACATAGACGAGAAGGAGAAACTAACCCCACCAATATACAATAGCATGACGATTTTTTTTCTATTTATATTAAGAAACTTATTAGAGTGTTGAGGGGGTGATGAAAGGGAGAGCAGAATCAAGGAGGGATGGCTGGGTTGGGAGAAAGCAATGCTACAGTCCTATACAGACACATGAATGACAAAAGGAAAGAACACAGCAAGACTTTCCTTCAAACAGAATGTGTATGAAAAAGCTCATTCAAGCCAGAGTCATCTGACACACACAAACGAAAGTAGCTGCCACGAGACAGATACTGTAGCTTACCAGAGATGGAAGTTCTGAAAGCATTGTAAAATTATCCCTCATCTTTCTTATACCCTTACTTTGTTGGTGGCTCAACCATTTCCTGAGAGATTGTGGCCAGGAGCAATGGAGCAAATGTCTCTGTGGCTACCAACTAAGGCAAGAGAGACTTCTATTTCCTGAAACCATCTTGTCAAAGGCCCTAATCAGTCTATTTCTCGCCCCCCCCCCCAACCCCCAACCAAGGTACATATCCTACCCTTCAATCTTTGGAGGCCTTTTAGGCGAGACATCATAAAATCAAAAGGTCATTGCTTTAATCTGAATCAATTCAACACAAAATTTCAGAAGAGGTCAGGGCTCTTGGATTTTTTCGGCTGTCTTAGATGTAGTGTTTTTTTCTTACATTGAGTGTAAAACACCCCATAAAACGTAACAGAAGAGTGAGTAGGGCATTCAGCCTTGACCTATACCTCTTAGGGCTCATCTTCCTAGTGTTACGATCCAAAATGAATTACTCATAACACACAGAGCTCTGTTTTAGAAATTCCTTGTGAATACCTAAAGTGAGTATTTTTCTTTGCACCTACTCATACAACAAGCATCCATTAAGTTTTAATTATCTCTTCTCACCAAGCCTTTCATCTTTGTGTTCTGTCCACTGCCAGGGGCCTTGGAAGACAGAGACTTAGATTTAATATACACAGTTGAGTGAAGGACTTACTTTGAGCTATACAGGTTCAGACCTTGCTGACTGAAGCTCTGAGGCCAACACACTCCTACATGCAAAACTTCCAATTCTCCCTGAATTCAAATGACTATATTTTCATTCGGGGATCAGAGCCAAATTTGGCCTGCAGTGTCTACATCCCTTCTACAATGGAAACTCGATGGTATCAAACTTTAAAGACAGTTTTCTTTGTTCTTCGGGACAAATTCGGCTTTGAAATTGAACAAAAAATATTGCCTTATGCAGGCACTGGCTCTAAAGGGTTATACAACAGACTAAGAGAGAGGGAGAATGAGAGCAAAGAGTGAAGGTTAGAAAACAAAATATGCAAAATTAGAATCTTCTTTCTATTCACCTAGTCATTGACTTATTTTCATGTATTACTTGTCTTACTGAGATACAGCATTGTTTTGAGCTTTCTTTGTTTATAGCTCCTGAAGGACTGAGCTCCCCATCTGTTTGAGACAGCTCTTGTACCAGTGGTACGGCCAAATCTAGTTATTTCTCTCGCTACAGTGGTATAGGCTGTGTCTTCAGAGGAAATCGATTCTAAAATGTATTCAAAGAAACCTGTTCACAGTCCATGTCAAAGCATTCCATAAAGTAAACTTCCTTGTCTGGGAAGTCTTGAGGTACATTCGAAATTGAGGGTTGGAATAAATGGGTAAGAACTGCTCTCACTGGAGTAGCCGCAACAGTTCAGTAGCAAAGAAAATCACTAATCACTCCATAGATAGATGCAGATTCATTTAAAAATCTTTATGTACCACTTATTCAGTTTTATTTCATTTCCTTTAGTCTACAGTTTGATCAGGAAATTGGTATTTGAGCACTGGCATTTGAATTTTGAGATGCTAAAAACCTGGCAAGAAAAAAGTGCCTCTTATTTTAAGCATCACTTGAGTATCTTGTATACAGTTAACTGTGGCTGTAAGCTTTACTTTGGAGGCAGAGAGCAAGCAGCTAGTTGTGTGTGTGTGTGTGTGTGTGTGTGTGTGTGTGTGCGCGTGTGTGTGTGTGTGTGTTTAAAGGCGATCATCACACTATACAACTTAGGCTGGTTTGTTTTATCACATGTAAGATAATGGGCTTTTAAGCTGTACAGCTGGATACTGTTTGGCTTCGATACAGCCTGTTTTATCCAAACAGAATTCCTTTCCTTAATCCCTTCAGCTGGGGAGCAAACTTTCCTACATGATGTCCACTACAAGGAACAGAGACAACAATCCCCCAGCAATCCCCCAACAATCCCCCAACAGGCTGGCACATATTGCGCTTGACTGTATGACGTAGAGAAGACAGATGCTAAGTCACAGTATAAAAAGTGGAGGGATCGGATCTGCCTACCCATCTTACAAGTATTTTACTCAACTATCTGCTATTAATAAAATTCTGTAATTTGGATTTTGGCTGACATTTTCAAACTTCATTTATATGATAAAAATGATTTGGATGCATTAAAATTAGAGTGGAAGAGGCAATTAGAATAACTTAAAATACAGTACAAGTATTTTAGGTGCCTGCTTATGTCTAATTTATGTTAGTTATATATACATATAGATTGGGGTACTAACTCAATATAGTTTAACCTGACTCTAAACTGTCTTTTTCCGAGTGGTAATATAATTATTGTGAAAATTATAATCTGACCATGTCAGTAAACTAGTGTCTTTCTTCCTTTCTTTTTTTCTTTACTTTTTGTATTGAAGTACAGTTAATTAACAACATTGTGTTAGTTTCAGGTGTACAGCAAAGTGATTCAGTTATACATATATACATATATATATATACACATATATATTTATTCTTTTTCAGATTCTTTTCCATTATAGGTTATTACAAGATATTGAATATAGTTCCCTGTGCTCTACAGTAGGACCTTGTTGTTTACCTATTTTATATATACTGTGTGTTTCTGTTAACCCCAATCTCCTCATTCCTCTCTACTCCACCCCGAATGCTATCTCCTATTTCGTCCTTCTTTTTTTTTCTTCTATCTCTCAATCTGCTCTGGGTTTTAATTTAACATCTTCACTTACACTGAGTAAGGATTTTGGCTTATAATTTAAATTTTATCTTTTTAACACCAATATTAACAGGTCACCATTAATATACCAGCAGGAGGCCGAGAATGGAGCCAGCAAGATTTTTACTCTTTCAAAGGATATGTCTAGAAGTTGTATGAACCAACCTTTTGAAATATCCCAAATAACAGAGTTTTTCTTTCTTTAGAAAATCCTGGAGAAAATAATAGTTTGTTTGTTTTTCTTTATAAAGTCACTGTTCAGATATCTTGAAAAACATTAAAAATTTAAAAAAAATTATGTTTGGTAACTTGAAAAATAAATTTTTTTTCTCCATCCAAATTTGAGTGCACTGATCCCACTCAATTTTAAATGGCAGAATAATAAAATGCACCAAATAAACAATTGAAAATAGTTGCGTGTTCCCACTGCAGCCTGGCTTATGCACGTGGTGGTGCTTTACTTTTTTCCTTTATTTTGCTCAGTGCCAGCATAGAAGGGAGGATATAAGTCGATAGCAAGCATCAGGCAGCTTTAGGCAATGGGCACAGTGGTTCCAATTATTTTAAGGTAGTATGTGCCCATGGAAAATTGCTTACACATTTACTTATTCCTAATTTGGGTCTCACTGTTCCTAAGTATCTTCATCATACCTCTCTGAGCAGGCCCTTTGCACCCCTGGGCTAAATCAGACATCCAAAGTCATCTATTCACTCGTGCGGTGTTACCATTAGCAATCTGCAATGGCTGTCACAGAGCTCTGTGATCAGCAGGGAGTATTCTGCATGACCAGGGCTGCTGGAGAGAGAACGCAAAAATAACCTTCTGGGAGAAATAAAATATGGAACGAAGTCAGTGCTTTAAAAAAATACATGTTCAAGTAAAGCTTAAAAGCCCGCTTATCATACTTCTGTTCTAAAAAGTATATATAATCATTTTATGAGCAGTTGATGACTTGAAACCAAGGCCGTCTGTTCCAGTTATAGTATACACAAAATTATAGATGTTGGGAGATTTCTCCATTGTTCTATCAGAGAATATCAACCCTCTTTAGTTAAAGGCCAGTATATCCCTAGGCAGATTGAGTTTCCATGCTGTTGATTCAGGGCCTATTTCAAGCAAGGGCTGCTGATGTGTCAAAATGCATAGGGACTTTGTGATATACATAGTTTTCCAAAGGACAGAGTGAGATCACCAGTCTTAATCCATTTGTGACTTGATTTAGATTTAAAGTTGCCCTCGAGAAATAGCTAGCTGGTATATAAGTGTGCTGAAATATTTTCCATTGAGATAGCTTTCTCCTTATCCTTCAGTTTTTTGATCATGAGTCACTAAAATTATCTTGAAAAACTGGGAAAACATAAGTCCTATTATTAACAGAATTCATTACATTAGAATAAGGCAAAACAGCCTACTTAAGATGAACAGTACCATTTTGAGTAATTTGTTCTTTTTGACATTTTCTAAAAGAATAGCTCTCCCTACATTAATGCTAAATAGATGGGAAAAGTATGACGTACAAGAATAGATACAAATTGCATTTTAATTCCTATTTTTCTTTAAAAAATATGTCAAAGATAAATTTAACAGTGGTTTAAATATACACTTTGCTTCCAATGTTCAGGAAATGATGCCTAACACAGAGAAAAATAAAGCCATTAGTTTTCCATTTGCATAACTTGCCCTTGAACTTTACTTGACATTCCTCATTTGCTTTTGCAATATAAAGTCCAAGATTCCAGTTTAAAGGATACAAACATTAGGTTTTGTTTTTGTTTTTGCATTTTTAGGAGCTAGGCATTCATTTTTATTAACGTTCATTTTTTTT
Organism: Inia geoffrensis; assembly: GCA_036417435.1. NCBI lineage: Eukaryota > Metazoa > Chordata > Mammalia > Artiodactyla > Iniidae > Inia > Inia geoffrensis. The sequence goes on along the minus strand of CM070919.1, from coordinate 36,012,757 downwards.
TTTTTTTTTTTTTGCGGTACGCAGGCCTCTCACTGTTGTGGCCTCTCCTGTTGCAGAGCACAGGCTCCGGATGCGCAGGCTCAGCGGCCATGGCTCACGGGCCCAGCCGCTCCGCGGCACGTGGGATCTTCCCGGACCGGGGCACGAACCCGTGTCCCCTGCATCGGCAGGCGGACTCTCAACCACTGCGCCACCAGGGAAGCCCTGTCCACTTTATATGGATAGTTTAAGTGCCAATTTAAGGTATATGGGTCTCACATCTATTACCTACACAAATTCCATATATTCTTAATTCTGAAGCCTTTTAAGCAATTCTATTTGGATTATTTTACATGAGAATATGTCACCAAAGATACAAAATTTGTAATATGAATTAAAAATGTTTTTTCAACGTTTTCTTGGTATGTAAGTCACCCACCCCAGCACAGGAAAGGAGAGAAAAAGAAGAAAAAAAATCATCGCAAGAGGCTGTTAAGCAGGTGATGTACTAACAAAGCTGGATACCCTTCGTTGCTTTAATGGAACCCTGGATTTATAAAATTTATTAACTGAATTTAAAATTAAGCATTTAATTTTATTCCATTCTGTCTCCCTTGCTGCCCCTCCCTTACTTTCACCTTCTCCCCTTCCTTCTCTTTTCAACGGTATTGAGCAGTTCCTGTTGTAACAGGGACTATCTCAGAAGCTGGAAGACAGGGTTATTAAAACAGAGGCCTGCCCCCGCCTTCAGGGGACTTAGTCATTCAGGGAGAGAGATGGATGGTCGACAGATACTCACAGATTCCCGTAATTACGAAGTATGACAAGGGTCAGGGCAAAACCTACTGGGACCAGGAGTGAGCGTACTGGGACACATAATGTAGATGAAGAGCCGAGGAAAGTCTTCTTTGAAGAAGTGACTTCTGCATTTAGTTTAGTGTATGATTACCAAACAACAATAACAACAATATTGGGGCAGATATAATAGGTGTAGGATTTCATGCTCGATTCTGAAATTAAAATTGATAACAATAACCAAAAAATAAAACCTAAGTTCCAAAAACAAAACAAAACATCCGAAGGTATGACTCCTATCCCAAAGGATCTTTGTACTTGTATATCGTATTTTTACTTGTTATACTTGTATATTATAATGCTATTAACGAATTTAATGCACTGTTCCTATAAGCACAGTTTCTCGAAACACCTATATATATATTCTCCCACTTAATCGTATGTTAACTTTGTGCCCTGACTAGGTAATTCCTTCGTTTAATAAATATTGATTGATTTTCTACTGTGTTAACAACGTGTATTCTGCTAGCTTCTAGGACTGTGATGTTGAAGGAGCGTCTGTTGCTTGCTTCTATAGCATACAATCCAGTAGACACACAAGGGGGGTGAGTATCTCTGTGCTAAATTTTCTCTTGGGGGTAAACCCAGGGTCGTTTGGCACACACGGGAGGGCCATGCATTCTTGGCCTGAGGTCAAGGGAGGTATACAGTGAGACGGTTACCAGCACACCCATTCCACAGGAGCAGAAACTGAAGCCCATAAGTACTACAGGACTTTCCCAACTTCCAACACCTCGAGGATTTCCCCAAATGATTTAAAAATCATATTTGAGGCAGAAGAAAACAAGGTTATTTACTTAGATCATTATTGTATTATTGATACTTAATTCAACCTTAATTTAGAATGATATTTATATTCCACACAGGTTACATAGCTTTACAAACCACCTACCAGCTAGAATGGCTATAGCTCATTGCTTGATGATAGAGCCCTAAAAAATAAAAACAGACAGAAAGACCTGTAAACCTGTCATTTACCTTTGAACTTTTTCCACACTCAACTTTCTCTGCAGGGGTGCTTGATCATCCCTGCAGCTACCCATATTGGGAAAGACAGAATAAGAGCAGGAAAGATTATGCGACCATATTCAGGATGAAAGAAGCCAACTTTCATCTTAAAGTTCTTATTTTAAGTATAGTCTTTAAGTAGAACTTACCTTCCCTAACAGCCTAAAAGCAAGCTTGAAATACACAAAGGACTTCAGCTCAACGGAGCTTACTTATGAGTTCTAACAAAGAAAGTTAATTTCTTCTAAAGGACTTCATAATATGATAGGAAAAATTACCAGGAGGTAATCAGGAAAAAAGGCACTACAATCTGGAAAGAAAAGCACATCTTATAAGAGATCCAGAAATTCAGCACAATCTTATCTTGAGTCAGAATCCCAGTTGGGATTAGTATTTTTGCAGTGCATTAAAACTGGAATGTTTAGTGCACTGAGCCACAAGGCTGCCTTCCCTGATCATTCTCTATCAAAATCCACTTTTTAAAATAACAGTACACCACTGGACACAAATTCAGTGGTTTCCCAGAGACCAATTTTTACTGTCAGATGTTAATAAACTAGTGTCAGTATAGCTGGATGATTTAGATGTGCTTGGATTGTTAGGACGTTCAGAGTGGTTCATCACCATTTTAAATGACAGTAGTTCACAGCAATGATAAATGTTTCCCGTCTGCTGATCTACGGGCACATTTAAATTATGTTGCATTACTATTCCGTCTCTTTAAACAAGAAGGAAATTAAGCTTCAAGTTTAATTAAGCATTATTTTAAAAAGTGGGTTTTGGTATATAAAATTCACCACGTGATTCTTCCAAGTTCTTTCCTTGAGAAAATAGATTGCAGGTTTCACTGGGATTTGACCTTAATTAATCCTGTACTTTGTTATCCACCCCCTTGCTGAAATAGTCTTATCGAAAGGAATGAAAGCTATGGCCTAAGATAACAATCGGTCATTAACTCCTGTGTGCAATGCTGGCTGTGGTCCATGGGCATGGAATCCAAAACCTACTGTACACAGTAATGTCCAGCTCAGTGCTCCAGGGCTGAGAGACAAAATAAACTATGCAGAACAGCATCTTTATACAGTCTACATGGATTTACACTAGAGCAAATGATCTGAGACCTCCATAATGCAGCGCGGACGTTGGCATCCAGTCCTGCCGTGTCAGGTTACACAGGAGGTCGGTCATTCCAGCAATGCCAACTGAATTCGATAAGCAAAAAAATCACTTTCCAAATACCATTATTTTAGTAAGAATGATTTACGAAGTTACGCTATCACTTAGCATTTAAAAGAAACTCACCATTTCTTTCTGCTGTTTTAGATATTACCCTAGAGCAGTAGAGGTCGCTTTACTGACATAACTTGATTGCCTTCTTTAAATAAGAAAATGCTTAAATTAATAAATATTTGTGGCCTATTGATCTGAAATGTACGTGGTCCAGATAAATATGACACATCTGTGGGACTATTCGTAAAGCAAATGCCTGGAGCATCTGAATCTATTATGCAGTGTGGCTTTTCGTTTGTTTGGGTTTTTTTTTTTTTTTTTCCCCTAGACATTAAGCACCTCCTCAATATGTTTTCTTTTTTTTTTTCTTTTTTTTTTTTTTTTGCGGTACGCGGGCCTCTCACTGTTGTGACCTCTCCCGCTGCGGAGCACAGGCTCCGGACGCGCAGGCTAAGCTGCCACGGCTCACGGGCCCAGCCGCTCCGCGGCATGTGGGATCTTCCCGGACCGGGGCACGAACCCATGTCCCCTGCATCGGCAGGCGGACTCCCAACCACTGCGCCGCCAGGGAAGCCCCTCAATATGTTTTTAGCTTTGGGAATCTGAGGAGTGCCAAATGCTGATTTCTTTGCATTTGTGAATCAACCAAAGAAACATCCTGTAACCCCCTGACACAGTGATGACGGTCCTACAGTTTTTAGTAACCTTTTTAGATTCAAGAAGACTTTTCTGATCTTTGAATACTTTTCATTTATCTAACATTTACTGCATACCTACTATATGCTTTGTATTCTTCTAGCTACTTGGAATATAGCAGTGAACCAAATAAGCAAAAAGAAAAAAAAAGAAAACACCTGAGTTCATGGCCCATACGTTACAGAGGTGTAGATACACGTGAGAGATGCGCACGCAACCTCTATCACGGGTGTCCATTGAAAATTGAAGACACGTGGGATATTATGATAATATGAATTGCTTTTATATTTTAGATATCAAGTGATACAGGTGCTTAACGTATTATATATAATACCACTTTGTTTGATTCCTTTCATTTTGTCTCCATGGAAATAATTTTAGCCTGCATCATTGCAATAGCCTCCTGATCTTGTACCACCTAACTCTTTCTTGACTCAAATTCACTTTGAAAATCAATTTAATTAAAGAATTAATTGTTCAGTGGTGACCATATATAAGAGAGCTCTGAATTACTCTTCTTAAAACACCCTGCTTATCATGGCAGCGCTTAGTTAAGTGGTTCTCAAGGTCAACCAATTCAAGCTAGTCTGCTAAATCTAGTAGTCAAGCTCCTTCATAATCTGCCCCCATGCGGCCCTTCCAAACACGTGTCCTGTCACTCCCCATGTCCTGTTTTATATACAAACTATCCTTTCTATCATCAGATTCCTTCCCTCAGTCTTAGTTCCACCTCTATTAATTGTATGGCACAAGCCTTTTCAGGCTGAAAGGACCTGAGTCTTCGTACCTGCTGTCCTTCTACCTGGGACAGGGTCTTCCAGGTATTGTCCTGGCTCATTCTCTCCTTTTAAGTGTGGACCTAAATGTCACTTGTTCAGAGAGGCCTGTGGGCCTCAGGCTCAATCAGTTCAATTAGCTACAACCTCTGTGATGGGGAAGCAAAGAAGAAAGTGAGACGAGAAACTAGAAACATTTGCCGCAAACCCCTAAATTCTGCCCTCCCCTCCCCAATGGGATAATCAGTGGAAATCTCCTTATCTGGAAATGTGGGTAATAAGAATCCTGCCTAATCTTGTCCTTATCAATGTCCTAGGATAAGAAAACTGTGGTTTTTGAGTTTAGCCTACTCAAAACCTGTGAGATAAAATTCTCAGTTTATGATTAAAGAGATTAAAAAGAAAAAGTCTCATCCAGTAGTTATCTGCAATGCTAAGCGAAAAACATCAACCTAAGAAATAAGGCCATACATAAGTGGTCAATTGATTTTTGACAAAGGTGCCAAGGTAATTCAATGGGGAAAGATTACTCTTTAATAGGGTACTGGAAAAACTATATATCCACATGGAAAATAAAATATATCTAGAGGCTTGCCATGAACTATAAAGGAAAATTAACTCAAAATAGATTATATAATAAATACAAAAATTCAAATTATAAAACTTCTGGACAAAAACATAGAAAATCTTCATGACTCTGGCATAGGTAAATATTTTTTAGGACAGAAAAAGAAGGAAGCATAAGATAAAAGAAATTGAACTTTATCAAAATGAACATTTGTCAAAATTCACCATTAAGAAAATGAAAGTGAAGCCACTGGCCAAGGATTAGTATTCAGGATATTAACAAATGCTTTCAACTCACTAATAAAAGATAAACAATAAAAAAGGGCAAAAAAATGTGAACGGACACTGGCAAGTAAAGATAAACAAATAGCCAACAAGCACATGAAAATAAGCTCCATATCATTAGTCATCAGTGAAGAGCAAATTAAAGCCATAATGAGATGTCACTGCAAACTCATTTCAATGTCTAAAATGAAAAAGATTAACCACACCAAGTGTTGGTGAGGAAGTGGGACAATTGGAATTCTCATCAACTGCTAGTGGAAAGGTATAGTGGTGCTCTACCACTTCAAGAAACAGTTTTCCAAGGGAGACGCAAGAGGGAAGAGATGTGGGAACATATGTATATGTATAACTGATTCACTTTGTTATAAAGCAGAAACTAACACACCATTGTAAAGCAATTATACCCCAATAAAGATGTTAAAAAAAAAAAAGAAACAGTTTTCCAGTTCTTTAAATAAAATTAACATACACTTACAATATGACTCAATAATTCCGTCTCTAGGTGTTTGCCCCAAAGAAATGAAAACATGTGTCCTTACAAGGACTTCTGTTCACAGTAGTTTAAATTAGAAATAACTGAAATACCCATTAACAAGTAAAAGGATAAACAAATTGTGTTATATGTATTCAATGGAATAATACTCAGCAATAAAAAGTTACATGCTCCTGACACATGCAACCACATAGTCACAAAAGTGCACATACAGTATAAGTCTATTCACATGATATTCTCTAAGGGACTAATCTATGCTGACAGAAGGCAGATCACTGGTTGCCTGGGAGGATGGTCATGTAGGATTGACTGGGAAGGGTCCCAAGAAAACCTTTTGTGGGATGAAAATGTTCTCCACCTTGATTGTAATAGTGGTTAAATGATGTGTAAATTGTCAAAATTCACTGAAATATGCACTTAAATGAGTGAATTTATTGTTTGCAAATGTAAATGACGTCTCAATAACCTTGAATGAAACCTTCAAAAAATACAAACTTGAGTTTATATTGCCATTCATGGCTTATAAAATTCCTTCACATACATTATTTTCTACCTTATGATGCAGATCTAAGCATGAAGAAGCATGGTTCTGTTGGCTATTTTGCTATATCCATGGTCCTGGGAGGACAGCCTGGACTATAAGATATAACAGCGGTGGGGAAGGGGTGTGTGTGTGCGTGTGTGTGTGTGTGTGTGTGTGTGTTTGCACGTGCGTGCACGCTCACAGATGCATATAAGGAACGTGGGTATCAAATGTCTTACTTCTGGGTTCAGGTCTTATGTATGGTGCCTGGACCCTTGCAAAGGTCGTCATCCAAACCACACACAATGATAAGTGCATCCACTACTTGTGGTTAGATGGAGGATGAAATTGGAGAGCAGATAGAGCGTGATTAGGGCAGTACCTACCAATTAGCAAATACACAATATGTGGTAACTACCATTATTGATCCAATGTCACCCATCATACTTCAGTATCTTCATATGTAAAAGTAAGATAAAAATAAAATCTGCCTTTCAAGGTTGCTGTGTGAATCAAATGAGCTCACGTGAGCTACTTATGTGAAATCACTAGCATTAGGAGAGCCCCACCAAGCCACGGCCAGTCTGACTGTTGGACATACGTACCTGTAGCCCAGGACAAAAAGACCTTCTCAGGAAGGTTCTAGAGTGCTGATGAGGTCTCTTCCCTAGCTGAGAGGTCTAAGTTAAGACAGCAAGAACTCTGCTCTGGAATCCCCTGGCTGATTGCTCACTTTTTGCAAACTCTTGAGTCCAGACTTGAGGTCCTCCTTCAGGAAAACCTACGAAGCCTCATCCACACACGTACATCTGGATCTCAGATCTCCTTTGTACTATGTGTTGGCTGAGCTGGAAGTACCCCAAAGTGAAAACACCTTACGTCATGTCTGAGTCACTATTTCTTTTTAGTCCTTTGTAGGATGGCCGAGCTCAAGACCTAATGAAATGTCTGCTTTCTTCCCTTCCTGATATCAGTGCCCATCACTTTACACCATTTTTTCTCCTCCTTCTCTGTCTGTAAGGAGCCTCCTCTCTGGAACATGAGAACATAATTTACTTGCTGCTGCTCTGAATATTCTTCGCTTAATGTGTTGTACAGTAATTCAATTACCAGTGTCAGACAGGTAGAGGACTTCCTTAGTCTATTCACTCAATTAGAAGAGAAAGAAGAAATCGAATTTCCATGTCTACCTAAAATGGAGTGTGGCTTATGCAACAGTTTCCAGACCAGGCTCTTATTCATCACACAAACAAAGAAAGCACAACCTCTATGATTTAGAGGAAGAGGAAGTGGAAGAAAAAGACCCCAATTTAGAATCACAAAGCAATTCAGTTCCCAAAGAAAGGCAACACAAAGAGCGTTACACCAATACACAAGTATTTCCACAGACCACGTCCCTAATTACTTTTATGAATTTAAAAGCTTGCTTTACTCACGATAGGCATTATGAGAAGGATGGAATAAACTAGTTTTTTAATAAAGTCCAATTCTGTGACTATAACACCATGCAGTATAATAGGGTAATACTGTAGACTTTTAAATACCTATCTTTAAAAACACAAAATATAACCTACTAGACAAGCAGCAAGCATTAAAAAAAAAAAAAAAAAAAAACTAACTAAATAATATAAAGACAAATTTCCCACTCCTTGAACTCTTTTACCAGAGGTTTACAGATTTCTGTTAACATTTCTCTGAACTGCTGAAACCATAAGAAGCATATCCTCTCTTGTTCTGGCTACACCTTCTTTCTGATTTCCTCTCTTGCTTATTTTCTGTTATATATGATTGTAATTAACTTAAGAAAAGTACATAAAAGTTTGATGATAAAATGTATTTTTTATTACCACCATGAACCAAACGCAGTTAGGTGTGACTAGTTAGTAGATAACCTGTTTAAGCTTAAATGTGTCCATCTCTGTGCTCTGCAAAGCAGAGGGACACTGGGTTCTGCGGCGCAATCAGCAGTGCTTTAGGCTGCCACGGTGCTGGAGTGTAGATTTCAAATGTGGACTTTGTCGTTCCTCCTTTATTTTGACTGGAGAATGCACTGCAAGTCTTAATGCCAGCTGACAACCACACGGTACTTACCCACTAAGTGTCAACCTCTGTCAACATGTCACATGCAAAACCTGGTAGGTTGCATAAGTCAGGTCTGTATACTCCTGCTAAAGATCCTGTTTCCAGCACTTCTGATTATGCTGTATGAGATACTGGTTCTTTTCTCTTTGCAGCTCTGATTTTGAGCAGGTCCAGGGTTAACAAAAACAAACAAACAACAAAGGCCATCACCTATATGTCGTTTTCCGTTCAGTGAACTTGGAATGGAAAAAGAAAAATGTGTGTGGCCTTCAAGTAAGATATTTAAGAATAAAAGGCATTGAGTACAAATGATATTTTTTTAGCATCCAATGTGGATATGAAATCCGAAGTCTGAAAAGGGAATGTTATCCAAATTAGGATGCCCGAAGCTGACCTATGGCTCTATCTTCTTATATCATCTCTCACGTAGCGTGGAGAAATTTTCGGGTACTTGAGAAAATGAGTTCACTGTCTGCTGGTCACTGAGAATGGATACAATGTGTTTTCAATTACCACAGTAATAGCCTTATTTCTTCAAGAAATTTTTGTTGAGTGTCTACTATGTTTGGGGCACTGTCCAGGGTTCTGGGTCAACAGCAGAAACCTAAAATCCTCTCATAGAGCTTACATTCAACTGGGGGCAGATAGTGGCAGACAGATGCATTAAGAAATATATACATATTATAGTGATATGTCCTATGGAGCATAATAAGACACAGAAAGCAAGAGGGAGTACAGGAGATGGGGAGGGAGGTTGCTATTTCATTCAGGATGGTCAGGGAGACAGCAAGTAGGAGGGCCTTGAGTCCTGAGATGACTTGGCACGTCTACAGAACCCCCAAGGAGGCAGTGCGACTTGAGAGAGGTGATTAAAAAAGAACTTTGAAGGGTGTGAGTTCAGAGAGGGATGGATGAGGGTGGAGCCCACCTTCAGGACCACTGTAAGGCTTTCACTCTGAGTGAGATTGTCAGCCATTGAAGGCAATAAGCAGAGAATGACAACACTTGACTCTCATGTTAAAAGGGATATTCTGGCCTGTATGCAATGGCATAGGGTCCAAGTTATGGCTATTACCATAATCAGGTTGAGGCACATGTTGATCTGGACCAATGTGGTGGAGGCAAAGGTGAAGAAAAGTGGTCTGGTTTTAAGTGTATTTTAAGGAAAATATTGGGGTTTGCCAATGGATTGGAAATGGGCTATTGCAACCCTAGGTTTTTGATCTTATTCATAAGCCAAATCTTCAACAGCAGGTCTTTCTTTGACGCCTCATTTTCTACCTTAAAGGCAAGCATGAATAAAAGGGCTATAAAGCCTAAACCTCTTGCAGTTGTTCTATTAAGAACATGATGGACAGGGTACATCTACTGCATAGAAACAAATCCAGTTTGTATTTAATTCACTTGAGAAATTGTTCATGAACAGTTACCCTTATACACATTCTGCATGTAATGCTGACAAGTTCAATTTCTGCTTGGGTTAATGGCCACATGAATGTCTTTTACACGAGTTAAGGTTGCTTGGAGGCAGGAATGATTTCTAATTTTCTTCCCTATGTTCTGCATTGCTAGACAGGTTTTTTTCAAGCTTGCTGTTTAAGGTCTAGCCTCCCCTTCATACTGGTGGGTAAATCTAATTAACATTAATGAGAGTCCTGTGCACATATTGACAGGATAATAGACCTTTCAGGATGGTTCCTCCCCTCTTGCACTACCACTCCCCCGCTGCATACTGGCTGATTATTTCATTAGGCAGCAATATAAACCCAGGCAGGAGAACACACACTTTGTGGAAATTAAGTGGAAAAAATCTACATTCATCCACACTTTCAGTTACATCAGGGTGAGGAGAGTTCGGGGGTTGGGGGAAAGGGTTACATCACAGCCACCAGAGAATCCAGTTCTCTTCAGAGAAAAGCTTTCATAAAGATAGTTTCCCCAGCCCGTTCAGTTATGTGCTTACCTACTGTTGTTTAGAAAAACTGACGGTGTTTATTACATCTCATTCTAATTTTTATTGAAAGCAAATCAGTAGAGATCCGAGGGGAATATCAACAAGACCAGGGTGACTTCTTAGGTTCTGCACTTACGATTAACAGAGGAGCGAGATGGATGACAAGTCTGTGCAACAGCTACTGGAATTATACAGGCAGTCGTGTAAGCTCTAGAAATAAAGTCTGAGACTTCCTTTTTTAAGATAACCACTTACTAGCTGCCTACATCAGCTGATAAATGTGTCTAAGTATTTCTTTAGTCTTAAGGCTACAAGAGGGCTTCCCTGGTGGTGCAGTGGTTGAGAGTCTGCCTGTCGATGCAGGGGACGTGGGTTCGTGCCCCGGTCCGGGAAGATCCCACATGCCGCGGAGTGGCTGGGCCCGTGAGCCATGGCCGCTGAGCCTGCGCGTCCGGAGCCTGTGCTCCGCAACGGGAGAGGCCACAACGGTGAGAGGCCCACATACCGCAAAAATAAAAACAAACAAACAAACAAAAAAAAGGCTACAAGAAATTGAATTCACTCTACACGTGTTTATCCTATTAAAATGTTCTGCATATGATTAATAGAGGCACTGTGGTCTCTACTTTTTCCTCCCCTGTGAATCAAATTTGGCAAATGAAGAATCTCATATTCTCCTTATGAGTTAAGCATGTGTTGGAGCGTTCCTAGAAGTTGGAATAAATGATGGCATGGTTGAAGGCAGATTAGTGGTACTGGTTATATCTTTCAAACTTCAGTTACCCGATAAAACTGTGCCTCCCTGAGCTGTTCGGTGTTTTGAGATTCAGTGCTCACTTTCCGTTAACAAGTCTGGCTCCAAAAAGAAGTTGCAAGTCTGAATTTATTTATTTATTTTTCTTTCCCAAACTTGAGAGGTTGTGAGTCTTGTGGCAAAAGTGTGATAGAGTAGAAATATTGAAAGTTGGCAGGTAGGTTTGAATCTAAACTTTTCGTCTTTTGGGTGGCATCAGTTAAATCCATCAGTTAAGACAGCTTGAACCATTTAGCCATGCAACAGCTAAACCCTTAATCCTCACAGATTCATTTTACAGTTCAGATTTTGCCACTGATACTGTACTAATGCAGACTCAAAGGTTAACACGTTAAAGTGAAAAGGGCATTTTTTTCTTCCCTTGAGAACTTTAGGAGCAGACTTCCCTAATAAAATGGGTGCAAACAGCTCTAAGATCTTCTTTTCTGTTTTATTTATTGACTTCATATTGCTGTAACTTTATAAATAACATTTCCCAAATATACATGGAGATGCTCAGTATGTAAAGAAGAAAGTCGTAATACAGCTCAGCCTTTTCATTGTTTTATCAACAATCTTTATAAATATGAATGAGTTCATAAAAAAAGTAAACGGCAGCAATGGAAACGGACTGTAGAGTGCCAGCGCCCACATTGGTCTTTGAACCAAAAACACTCATGGAAAATAGCTAGTTTGTGTATTCCAAAACTTGGCTAGTAACATGACAAAAGTTTGTCTTTTCTAGTGAAATACAGCTTTTCAATAAAAGACATATATTCAATTCTTTATATTTTTTAAGGTGGACAGACTATCACAAGTGTACAAGGATACTTCTCTATGTGTACACAACAATTTATTTTTCTATCTGAAAAAGAACACACACACACACACACACACATACCTGAATCACACTGCTGAACACCAGAAACTAACACAACATTGTAAATTAACTATACTTTAATAAAAAATTAAATTTATTATTCTAAAAGTGTGGTCACATACACTGTCTCATGTAATTCCCACACCGTGTTCATATTTATTGCCTCTGTGCCTGACTTTACTAGATGTAAACACCTAGTAAAAAAATTGTGAAAATAAATGATCATCCTGCGGGGAGCACAGCTATGATGAAGTAGCCCATTTCGGAGATGAAGACACTGGAAGCTCAGAACCCCTGAATGAATCCACTGTCACAGGGAGTAAGTGACATGCACAGGGTTTGGAAGCTCAGAACCCCTGAATGAATCCACTGTCACAGGGAGTAAGTGACGTGCACAGGGTTTGGAAGCTCAGAACCCCTGAATGAATCTACTGTCACAGGGAATAAGTAAGTGACGTGCACAGGGTTTGGAAGCTCAGAACCCCTGAATGAATCCACTGTCACAGGGAGTAAGTAAGTGACGTGCACAGGGTTTGGAAGCTCAGAACCCCTGAATGAATCTACTGTCACAGGGAATAAGTAAGTGACGTGCACAGGGTTTGGAAGCTCAGAACCCCTGAATGAATCCACTGTCACAGGGAGTAAGTAAGTGACGTGCACAGGGTTTGGAAGCTCAGAACCCCTGAATGAATCCACTGTCACAGGGAGCAAGTAAGTGACGTGCACAGGGTTTGGAAGCTCAGAACCCCTGAATGAATCTACTGTCACAGGGAATAAGTAAGTGACGTGCACAGGGTTTGGAAGCTCAGAGCCCCTGAATGAATCTACTCTCACAGGGAGTAAGTGATGTGCACAGGGTTTGAACTCGGTGTTTCTGTTGCCGACTACATTGCTGATTACACTTAACATACAATAAAGGAATTATGATTAGACTCAAATATTTACTTCCATGTAAATTAACATCTGGGTATAGTTAGACACATGAATCATCGGATGGATTTTATATGAGATTTCTTCTGACTCAATGATCCTTTTTAATACCCACTCTTTTCTCAGTGTCTTCTCAGAATAAATCATAAATGTATGTAACAAAATTTCCTTATAAAACATTATTCATTTAGAATACAGGTCCACTCATTCCTTTTTCTTTTTTTTTTTTGCGGTACGCGGGCCTCTCACTGTCGTGGCCTCTCCCGTCGCGGAGCACAGGCTCCGGACGCGCAGGCTCAGCGGCCGTGGCTCACGGGCCCAGCCGCTCCGCGGCACGTGGGATCTTCCCGGACCGGGGCGCGAACCCGCGTCCCCTGCACCGGCAGGCGGGCTCTCAACCACTGCGCCACCAGGGAAGCCCTCCTTTCACTTTAAAAATTATCTCCCAACTCTGTACAGGCCACTAAAACAAGGGCCTAAGGAAGATATAAATTGGACACCGTCTTTGGACTTGATTTCAACCCAGAGCCTGAGTTAAGAGTACATACTAATAATAACTACAGTATAAAGCAGAATGTGATATGTAATGAGAAAAGTTTGGATAAATCACTGTACTAATTCAGAGGCGTGTGGAACTAGTTTCAGATGCTCAGGTGTTGAAGGCATTCAAGACAGGTCAGGAATGATGAGTCGATTTGATAAACAGAAATGTGGGAATATTCATCTATCCTATTGCCAAAAGGTAAAAAGAAAGATAATTTTTGGTGAGGACGTACTTTTATATGGGAACTTTTATACACAGTTGATGTGAGTGTAAATTGATAGAGTGTTTTGGAGAGAAATCTGGCAGTAGCCGATAAAAATTAAAATGCATATAACCTTTGGCTTAATTTATTTCTTGGAATATATTCTAGAGGTATACTCATATGTGTGTTTGGGGGTGTTTGCCACATTGCCATTTGTCATGGTGAAAAATAAAAGCGACCTAATTTTCCCTCAGTGGGTGACAGTTGAGCAAAGTTGAATTATTACAAAGAATGAATGTATACAATATGGAATTATCTTTAAAATAGATAGGAAAGAGCCCAAGTTACAGAACAATAGGGACCCAGTTGTATATAGAAAATAAAAAGCTATCGCATATACAAAACAAAATGAAAATCTGTATATATAATCTAAACTGTGTAGGCATGTGTACATGCATGTCTGAATGTATACATAGGTACTGGAAAAACATCTCAATGTTTATCAACTCAACTTATTACATTGGTTAGCTTTGAGAAAAGAACTTCTCTTCTGTGTGAACTGAGATTTTTTTAAACAGACATTATGTATGTATTTTGTAGGTAAATAAAAACATATAAAATTAACAAAATCAGTGCTCTGTCAACGTAAGAATGGAACTATATGCCTTCTTTCATCGACCTGGTTGACTTCACTCTGCCCCACTTCCCTGCTCCTATTTCCATATATAAGCAGTTCTGACTATGTTACCTGATTGTGGAAACTGTTCAGGGAAAGTCTCAGTGGGGAAATCTGAGCTAAAATTGAAGATAGCAGAACCAGACTATGGACAGAGGACTTAGTTACATCTGTAGTTTAGGCTTTTATCCTTTAAGTATTCCTATGCCAGTTCACGTTGTTGACGGGGAAAGAAAAACCTCTTCAACCGTTTCCATGTCCCCAAGTGCCCCAAGCAGCCATGTTGCTCTTCAGACAAAACCCAGAAATCGTCCACGTTTACTTACTGCTCTACATGCTGTTCTAAATTATCTTAATTCTCTTTTCCAGTGATCCTCAGACAGTTTTGCCCATTTTTCTAGGAATATTTTCTGCATATTTAGGTTAGCTCATTGGCCCTCTCATAACCCTTAACTTTAAACTGAGTTGCCTTTTCTACCTTAAACAACCTTCCAAAGAACTAACTTGCTTATCTTTCACTCTTCATACAAGTCATCCAATTTCCGTTGCTCAAAATTATTTCCTTCCAAAACTGGAAGTGAAATGGTAATTTCCCTTTAAGTTAATCACATTGAAATTGTTATCATGGGGGGGGGGAAATACTGTGAAAGCTCTCTCAACAGCAATATATTACGTCCAATCAATGACAGTGTCTTCCCTGAGATGCAAACATATTTCAGTCATCTAACAAATAAGTGGGTGGTTTATATAGAGGATTCCATGAGGTATTTTGCAATGAGACTTCTGTTTTGGCTGGAAGAGGAAGGAAAGAAGCCCACTTTTGTATGTCGGCACTGGAAGGGGACGGCGGTGGACAGGATGGCATCTGTCCTGTACTGGGACCCAGGTTCTATCTGCAGACCCGTAGGCACGTGGGCTGTTGGCATTAAGTCAAGGACTGGTAATGTGAAGGTCACCCTGAGCCATGGGGGCACCAAGTGACACAGTGTGGTACAGAGCGGGGAGTCACACATTGTCCCCACTTCAGAAAGAAACATGGCGGTCTAGTAACTCATTAACCATCAGCTTGGCCCTTCCTAGGGCAGAACTGATGAGCAACTTGATGCCCCCATTGCCTAGAGACAAATGGGGCACAGCCTGTGGACAGGACCTGGACAAAGTTCTGTGGGATGGGGTTTATTGGTGGGCATAAGAGAGGCACAACTTGGGACTCTCAGAAATGGAAGCAGCATCTTATAGGAGGTTGAGGTTTTGTGTGAAGAGAATGAGGAAAGAGCTACAATTTGAGTCATCATGGTTGTCATTATCCTATCCACAGCCACAGGCCGTGGGCCCTGGAGAAACCTGTTACACCAAATAATTGAATGATTGGGGTGACGGTTCTTGCAGAGTGTTAGCTGATCAGCCTATGACGAAGCCCCACCACAGCTGACTATCAATGATAAAGCCCTTACATATGCATTCAGTTGTTTCTACAGTCTGTGAAACAGCAGTTTTCAACATTTGACTCGAGATCCTGGAAGGAAAAGGGTTAATGCAAGGAACGCCCAGAATCTGTCGATGTGCCAAAGAAACAGATTTTATATAAACAGACTAAGTTAAGAATGGCTTTTTGCAGATACCACTGCTTTTCAAATACATATTGCATTTGAGCTGAGGTAGAAAACCACCTACCATAACTACTGACCTCGTAGTAAATTTCTGTCCCTAAGTGTTTTTTTGTTTTTGTTTGTTTGTTTGTTTTGTGGGACGCGGGCTTCTCACCGTTGTGGCCCCTCCCACTGCGGAGCACAGGCTCCGGACGCGCAGGCTCAGCGGCCATGGCTCACGGGCCCGGCCGCTCCGCGGCATGTGGGATCCTCCCGGACCGGGGCACGAACCCGCGTCCCCTGCGTCGGCAGGCGGACTCCCAACCCCTGCGCCACCAGGGGAGCCCCCCTAAGTGTTTTTACATACAGTTAATGCTAGAAGAATAATCTATGGAGTCAGGCAATTTCTGACAACTTTTTGGAAATCTCTGAATGAACCCAACCTTCTGGTCTAATCTTCGCTTGCAGCCTGGTTGACTACGGGCTGGAAATAACTGAAGAGCAGGGACAACCAGGACAAATTAAAACTAATTACCCACTTTCTTGAGGTTTGATTGACAAAGCTGCAATATATTTAAAGTGTACAACAAGATGTTTTGATATACATATACACTGTGAAATGATTTTCACAATTAAAGTTAAGTAACACATCCATCACCTTTTTTGTGTGTGTGTCTGAGAATGCTTAAAGATCTACTCTCAGCAAAATTCAAGTACACGATATAGATTACTAACTATAATCACCATGCTATACATTAGAGCCTCTGAACTTATAACTGAAAGTTTGTACAGGACACGTCTTTTAAAGCGGTTTCTAAGGCAAGGCAAACACAATGTCCATCTCTGGGTATCACTGAGAACACTGGCATTCATCTTCAAATCCTCTACGCTTAAATACACGAGTTTTTACAATTTCCTCAGGATCCAGGGACTACACAACTTTCAGTGTGTAGAAGAGCCTGCACACCAAAAACCTTACGCTGCCCTACAAATTATATTTGTTGACGTCAAACAAAAATGTATCTAAGCGATGTTTTTCTCCCAAACTGTCTGAATGATCGTCCTTACAGATATAATCCACCTGACTCTTTGAACATACCAAGATTGCCTTCATAATTTCTAGAAAATAAGCACAACTATCAACCCTATTTTCAAAAGTCTGGACGTAATGAATTTTTTTATTGTGATTAAATTTTGAAGTGCCTGGAAGTAATTAAAATGTAAGCAACTGGGCTTCCCTGGTGGTGCAGTGGTTGGGAGTCCGCCTGCCGATGCAGGGGACACGGGTTCGTGCCCCGGTCCGGGAAGATCCCACAGGCCGCGGAGCGGCTGGGCCCGTGAGCCGTGGCCGCCGAGCCTGCGCGTCCGGAGCCTGTGCTCCGCAACGGGAGAGGCCACAACAGGGAGAGGCCCGCGTACCGCAAACAAAAAAAAAAAAAAAAAAAAAAGTAAGCAATAATAATCGTAAATTTTATAATTAATTTAAAATTTATAATTGTGTATTTTATTTTGCATCAGAATGAGTCCATGAAAGTGACTTTCAGACTTAAAAATAGTTTTTTTTCCATTCTATCTTATTTCAAGAAACAAAACAGTCAAAACAGACTTTAAGATAGTTCCATGCAGTTTTGAATAATTTAATGACCATTATTTTTCCAAGTCTTTTATCCCCTGGAGTAGTGTTTTTTCCTTTGAGCTCACTATCTAATTGCTATAAATGACAATATGAATTATGTACAGACAACAATAAAAACATTCAATTATATCCTGATATTTGGCTGATACAGATCTACAGAGCTGTACTGGTGATTGAAATATAGTAAGTTTGGGGTTATCAGTTGGTAAATAACCACCACCCTGGTCCCTCCCCCAGGATCCCAGACTTCCCCACAATCCAGAAATTAAGGGCTGCGTTACACACTAATGCCTGACTCATTCAGGAGTCCTGAAGGACCTCATGTGCGCTACAGTCTGTTAAATTTATCACCACTGACTGCCTGAGTCCTATTTAGCGACTTCTAACTCCAAACAGATAGGAATTTCGGAGAAAAGCTAAGCAAAAATTTTAGAAAGGAACTACAACAACACAGAGCTCAAAAGAAAGAATGGGAAATCCCTAGAAAAAAGAAACAAAAAAGGACCAACACCAAAGTCCCCTGGGGAACACCAAACACAGATTGGCACCTAGGGATGAAGACGTGACTGCCCACTGAAGGAGAAGTCTACGTGGTCTGTGTCCTCACACTGGACGGGGAAGGGCACCCAGACCATGGCCTAACGCAGGCCACTGGAAGGACTGCCCCTTTGTGAAAAAGAGTCCAGAAAGATGTTGCCCCCTCTCCAGGGAAGAGGCGAGGAAGTCTGCTGTCTCTCTGGTACTCTGGTGGAAAAGTCTCCTGTGAGAAAGTGGAACTCTCAGCTCCTCAAAGTGCAGGTGTGGAGGTTTAAAATATTTGCCCAGGGTATGGGGACTGCAATACTCCTCTCAGAGCTGTGAAGCCGCCAGAGCTTTCAGTGAAACAAAGGCAAAACCAGATCTGTAGAATCACTTCCGCAACGCAGGCACCAGGGGTATCCGTACTCTGGATAACCTCACAACAACAACAACAACAACAAACTTTAAAGGACCAAAGGCCAAATCATGCACAGTGTGCTGGGAGTCAGCAGATAGAAGGAGAAGATGCAGCACCTCCAGGAGCCGGGAGAAAAGAGCACCAAGAAAGAAACTAGAAAAGACTTTTGGTTAAAATAACTAAAGTTATAACAAATAATAGCAAGAGCACAGCCGGACATGAAAGAATGGGTGGATCTAAAGCACCATATAAAACCTAAGTGAAAATTTCAGTCATGGAAATAAAAAGCAAATGAGTTTAATAGCAGATCAGGCAACAGGTAGAGAAAACTGTAATTTAAAAGATATATTTAAGGAAATTATTCAGAATGCAGCATAGAGAAATTAAAAAAGTGATAAAAGATGAAAGAGAGCTTAACAGAGATAGAAACTTCCAATAAAATTTCTGGAAGGAAAGAACAGAGAATGGGGACGAGGTGGTATTTGAGGGATAATGGTTACGGATATATTCTGGAATTTAAAGGTAACGAGGTCTCAGATTACAGGCGTTAACAGTGATGTAGGGATATACATAATGCATCGTCTCACACATGCCTGGTGGGCATGTACAATTTTTCAAATTCCTTTGAGAGATTATTCATAAACGTCTAAATTTCTGATCCTGCCTCACGTTCCCAGTCGGTGTGGTCTTTTGAATCTTGGGCAATGGTAACCGCATTTTTCTAGCTTTAGTCCAATAACTATGAAGTCGTACTTGATTTCTCTCTTTCTCAAACCCCATATCCAATCCATGTGGAAATTTGGATGAGTCTGTTTTCAAAATACATCCAGAGTTTGGCCACTTCCGAAAACCAACACTGCTACCTCCCCAGCTTTAAGACCCCATCAACTCTTGCCTGGGTTATGCTAATGCCCTCCTCATACACAAGCAGCTCGAGTGAATTTTTTATATTAACAGTTATATCATGTCCTCTGCACAAAAACTTCCAGTGTCTCCCCTTTCCCCTCGGACTGAACACAAAGACGTATGATGACCTACAAAGCAGTTTTTTCTCTGATCTCCTCTCTGATACACCCTCACTTTCTCTGTTCCTGACAAACTAGACTGGCCTTGGAGGCTGGCTACCACAGGGCCTTTGCACTTGCTTCTCTGAAATCCACGCAGTTTACTCCTTCACCATCTTCAAGTCTTTGCACAGAAGTCACCTTTTCTATGAGGCCACCCTATATAAAGTGGAAGCCTAGGCCCAGGTCCTGCCATGGTACCCCCAATTTCCTATAATTGGCCTTATTTTTCTGTAGTACTTACCATTTTTTTAGAATACTATATAGTTTATTTATTATGATGATTACTTATTATTTGTCTTCCCCTATCAGAATATATGCTGTACTGGACAGAAATTTTTTTGTTCAGGAAAGCAGGATTCACTATATAATAAACACTCAATAGATAACTGATTGAATTAATAATTCTAGAAAAGCTAACTAAGTGCTCATGGAGGGACCTAGTTGAGAGGACATCTGTATTTTCCCATATGTTTGAAAGAGTTCGTTAAGAAAGCTAATTTAAATTTCATAAGTGAAAAAATATTAATGAACAGATTATGGGTAAACGGGGGACTGACACCACTTATTTTATGTTCTTATAAGGAACAGACCAAAGTCTACATCATAAAAAAACCAACAACCTGTATGTTCAGGGACATTATATTTTAACTGGCTGTATTTCAAAATTATTATAATCATTATTATTTTATTGAGGGCTTCGTTTCAAAATAGTGCAACAAAAGTCTTTAAGAAAGCTAAGCTAGCACATAAAGAACATCTGCATGAGATGTAGCGCTCTGCTCAAATTCCTACGATAATCTATGCTTAGCCACCTGGTCAACGGCTTGCTCTTTTATTTTGAACGCTTTTATTATTGAGGTCGAGGCAAAATGAAGGAATATTTACCATATAACTTAGAGCACGGAGATGACATAATGGTTGCTGAAGAACTCTAGATTAATAAATGAATCAAATAAAACCAAGACCCTCCAAGAGTCACCACGGAGGAAGGAGCAGGCACCCCTCTGCCTTCCAGTTCTCTAACTAAAGCTGACCTCATTATTCACACCAGACCCAGCCCGCATATATCTGGCCCAAGAATAGACACTAGCCCCCTCCTCTTAGCTCAGGTGAGATGGCTGGAGCTCTTATATGCTAACGAAAGAAAAGGAAGAAATAAACAGAACACGTAACAAGTACAAACTGATTTTGCTTTTAGAGTGTTAGTTTCCAATCTTTCCGTTTTTACTCTCTCCTTGGCTTATAGGCAGCCCTGACTATACTCAGGGCTGAAAGATTACTCTGGGGCTCTTATTTCCATCTTCCTGGCTTGTTCTCCACGGAGGATGTCACTCCAAAACCTCCAAGAGCTTTTCCTAGAATCCTGCTACCTTTCTGGTGCACAGACCTGCTTCAAGCCTATTCTAGAGCACACTCAAGTGGCTGATACCAGAAATGAGCTCCCGGGACCCCCATCCAGAGAGACATGACCTCACTCCTGAAAGACTAGGATTGTAACCATCTCTTAGTATAATAAAACACCGTAAAGTTCACAAAGCAATAAGAAGAAGAAGAGGGTTTTTCTTTCATGGGCAGAAACACAGATTTTTTTGTTTTTTTGTATTTTAAGTGTGTAAATGCATAAGATTGTTAATGTAATTACTACCGTTATCTTCATTTGCTCCGCGCCATCTCTCTTTCTGATGCCATCTATTAACCCCTAGAAAATGGAGTTGTCCGTAGAGCTTATTCCAAAAATGCAGGCTGAGGCAGAAGAAATTTTGTTCTTTAGCACTAACATACAATTTTCAGCAAAAAACTAGGACAATGTACCATTTATGCTTTCTATTGCAGTAGGACTTTGAGCATTTTCCAACAGCCCTTTCACAAAATTGATAGATTATTCTTCCTATTAAAAGAGTCTTTTATTCTGAGTGCCAGACCTGGTTCTTAGAGTTGAAATATTGCTTTAGCTTTTTTTTTTTTTTTTTTTTTTTGGTTACCACACTGGCATTTCACTGCTGAATAAAATCACACACTGTGTACCTGTTTCTCCAGGGCGCAGAAAAGTCTCAAAGGGCTTGAAGTGGGAGCGGAGGGGATATGTCTGTTGGTTATTCCCAAACAGACCTGATGAGGATCCCATGAACCCACGAAGATTTTTGTCAGGTTGTACATCGCATAGAGAAAGATCATTATGTAGGGGAACACGAGTTCTAAGCTTGCATCAGCTACAAAGAGGCCCTGGCACTTTAGCAATGGACGAGGGAAAGTGAATATGTAAAAAGAGTTACCATTTATCAAGTGTTTGTAAGTATTTTACGTACACGGGTTTTAACCTGCACAGTAGGAATTACTATCCCTTTACAAAACGAGGACATTGAAAGAAGATCCGGAGTTTAATTCATTTGCCCACAGCTAAAGGGATGTGCTTAGGATCAGAGTCCAGATGTTCCCGGTTCCAAAGGTTATGATGTTCCAGTGTAGCAGAGTATACTCCCAATGACTTTAATTTTCTACAGCTTTGCTTCCCTATCTATATAATGAAGGCGTTAGATAACATGACCTCTAAGGCTCCTTCTAGCTACAAAATGTTAAGAAGTCTAGAATACAAGCACAGCCTCATGTAGCAGCAAACAATGAAAGCTAGTTTAGTTCCACATCAGGAGTCACTTAGATTCTCTTATTTATACAACCAGAGCCAAAGTATGGTATGAACCAAAAGTTAACAAGGCAAGACTGTGTTGTATGCGGCCCAGATGCTGTCCTTGGTGGCTGTACAACACAGGAAGGGCCTGCAGGAGACCTGGATGGAATACAGAGGAGATAATTCAAAGGCACCCTTCACGCTCACCTGAGGACCACATCTTAAGTGGGGTCACGGTCTTTTCAATGGGACGGAGGCAGTTGGAAGAGGCTCCTTTATGCTTCCAGTTTGGGAGAAAGGTGACTCTGGGAAAACTGACAAGTCAGGTTCAAGACTGAAGGTCACATTACATGGACCCAAGTTCACATCCTTTTCCTTCAAGATTGTTTTCAGGTCTTAAGAACTAAACATATAATAAGGAATCCACGGAAGTTCTCTGCTCACGTAGCAGAGTCAGGATAGAAGAGAAATAACTCCAGAGCCAAAGAAAACGGCCCAGAGGCACGGAGTCAGCAAAAAGGACTTCACACAATAAGGATCACTTCTGCCCTTATCTCTTTAGCCCTCTTTCCATAGTTTCCACATCCAATTCACACATCCCATTCACCATTTTTCTAACACATTTGTAGAATTTTTCCACTCTCAAGTCACCATCATCGTGAATATCCTGCTTGTATGCTTCGCATCCTAGGAACCATCTTCCTGCAGACAGCAAAGCAACTTTTCAGATACAGAATGGGTCCTGAGGTTGGTTCAGGATGGTGGAGGAGAAGGACATGTGTTCACTCCCTCTAGTGAGACAACCGGAATCACAACTAACTGCTGAACAGTCATCGACAGGAAGACACTGGAACCCACCAAAAATGATACCCCACACCCAAAGACAAAGGAGAGGCCGCAATGAGACGGTACGAGGGGCGCAAATGCAATAAAATCAAATCCCATAACTGCTGGGTGGGTGACTCACGAACTGGAGAACACCTATACCACAGAAGTCCACCCACTGGAGCGAAGGTTCGGAGCCCCACGTCAGGCTTCCCAACCTGGGGGTCCAGCAACGAGAGGAGGAACTGCCAGAGAATCAGACTTTGAAGGCTAGTCGGATTTGATTGCAGGACTTTGACAGGACTGGGGGAAACAGAGACTCCACTCTTGGAGGGCACACACAAAGTAGTGTGTGCATCGGGACCCAGGGGGAAGCAGTGACCCCAGAGGAGACTGAACCAGACCTACCTGCTAGTGTTGGAGGGTCTCCTGCAGAGCCAGGGGGTGGGGGCGCTGTGGCTCACCGTGAGGACAAGGACACTGGCAGCAGAAGTTCTGGGAAGTACTCCTTGGGGTGAGCTGTCCCAGAGTCCGCCATAGTCCCACAAAGAGCCCAGGTAGGCTCCAGTGTTGGGCCGCCTCAGGCCAAACAAGCAACAGGGAGGGAACCCAGCCCCACCCATCAGCAGACAAGTGGATTATAGTTTTCCTGAGCTCTGCCCACCAGAGCAACAGCCAGCTCTACCCACCACCAGTCCCTCCCATCAGGAAGCTTGCACAAGCCTCTCAGATAGCCTCATCCACCAGAGGGGAGACAGCAGAAGCAAGAAGAACTATAATCCGGCAGCCTGTGGAACAAAAACCGCATTCACAGAAAGATAGACAAAATGAAAAGGCAGACGGCTATGTATCAGATGAAGGAACAAGGTAAAACCCCAGAAAAACAACTAAATGAAGTGGAGATAGGCAACCTTCCAGAAAAAGAATTCAGAATAATGAGAGTGAAGATGATCCAGGACCTCGGAAAAAGAATGGAGGCAAAATCAAGAAGATGCAAGAAATGTTTAAAAAGACCTAGAAGAGTTAAAGAACAAACACCTAGACAAATTAAAGAACAAACAAACAGACATGAACAATACAACAACTGAAATGAAAAATACACTAGAAGGAATCAATAGCAGAATAACTGAGACAGAAGAACGGATAAGTGACCTGGAAGACAGAATGGTGGAATTCAGTGCTGTGGAACAGAATAAAAAGAAGGAAAAGCAATGAAGACAGCCTAAGAGACCTCTGGGACAACATTAAATGCACCAACATTCGCATTATAGGGGTCCCAGAAGGAGAAGAGAGAGAGAAAGCACTTGAGAAAATACTTGAAGTGATTACAGTCGAAAACTTCCCTAACATGGGAAAGGAAATAGCTACCCAAGTCCAGGAAGCACAGAGAGTCCCATACAGGGTAAACCCAAGGAGAAACACACGGAGACATTTACTAATCAAACTGACAATAATTAAAGACAAAAATTATTAAAAGCAACAAGGGAAAAATGACACACAGCATACAAGGGAACTCCCATAAGGTTAACAGCTGATTTCTTGGCAGAAATTTCTCAGCAGCTGATTTCTGTACAAGCCAGAAGGGAGTGGCACGATATATTTAAAGTGCTGAAAGGGGAGAACCTACAACCAAGATTAGATTACTCTACCTGCAAGGATCTCATTCAGATTTGATGGAGAAATCAAAAGCTTTACAGACAAGCAAAAGCTGAGAGAGTTCAGCACCACCAAACCAGCTTTACAACAAACGCTAAAGGAACTTATCTAGGCAGGAAACACAAGAGAAGAAAAGGACTTACAAAAACGAACCCAAAACAGTTAAGAAAATTGTAATAGGAACATACATATCGATAATTACCTTAAATGTGAATGGATTAAATGCTCCAACCAAAAGACACAGGCTCACTGAATGGATACAGAAGCATGACCCATATATACGTTGTTGACAAGAGACCCACTTCAGACCTAGGGACACATACAGACTGAAAGTGAGGGGATGGAAAAAGATATTCCATGCAAATGAAAATCAAAAGAAAGCTGGAGTAGCAATCCTCATACCAGATAAAACAGACCTTAAAACAAAGAATGTTACAAGAGACAAGGAAGGACCCTACATAATGATCAAGGGATCAATCCACGACGAAGATATAACAATTATAAATATATATGCACCCAACATAGGAGCACCTCAATACATAAGGCAAATGCTAACAGCTATAAAAGAGGAAATTGACAGTAACACAATAATAGTGGGGGGACTTTAACACCTCACACCAGTGGACAGGTCGTCCAGACAGAAAATTAATAAAGAAACACAAGCTTTAAATGACACAACAGACCAGATAGATTTATTTGCTATTTATAGGACATTCCATCTGAAAACAGCAGATTACATTTTCTTCTCCGGTGCACATGGAACATTCTCCAGGATAGATCACATGTTGGGTCACAAATCAAGCCTCGGTAAATTTAAGAAAATTGAAACCATATCAATCATCTCTTCTGACTACAACACTATGAGATTAGATATCAATGACAGGGAAAAAAAAAAACACAAAAACCACCACACATGGAGGCTAAACACTACATTACTAAATAATCAAGAGATCACTGAAGAAATCAAAGAGGAAATAAAAAAATACGTAGAGAAAAAAGACAACAGAAACATGATGATCCAAAACCTATGGGATGCAGCAAAAGCAGTTCTAAGAGGGAAGTTTATAGCAATACAAGCCTACCTCAAGGAACAAGAAACATCTCAAATAAACAATCTAACCTTACGCCTAAAGGGACTAGAGAAACAAGAACAAAGAAAACCCAAAGTTAGCAGAAGGAAAGAAATCACAAAGATCAGATTAGAAATAAATGAAATAGAAACAAAGAAAACAATAGCAAAGATCAATAAAACTAAAAGCTGGTTCTTTGAGAAGATAAACAAAATTGATAAACTTTTAGACAGATTCATCAAGAAAAAAAGAGAGAGGACCAAATTAGTAAAATTAGAAATGAAAAAGGAGAAATCACAGCTGACAGTGCAGAAATACAAAGGATTGTAAGAGACTACTACAAACAACTATATGCCAGTAAAATGGACAACCATGAAGAAATGGACAAATTCTTAGAAAGATATAACCTTTCTCGACTGAACCAGGAAGAAACAGAAAACATGAACAGTCCGATCACAAGTAATGAAATAGAAACTGTGATTAAAAATTTTCCAGCAAACAAAAGTCCAGGACAAGATGGCTTCACAGGTGAATTCTATCAAACATTTAGAGAAGAGCCAACACCCCTCCTTCTCAAACTCTTCCAAAAAATTGCAGAGGAAGGAATACTCCCAAACTCATCCTACGAGGCCACCATCACTCTAATACTAAAACCAGACAGAGTTACTACAAAAAAAGAAAATTACAGACCAATATCACTGACAAATACAGATGCAAAAATCCTCAACAAAATACCAGCAAACAGAATCCAACAACACATCAAAAGGATCATACACCATGATCAAGTGGGGTTTATCCCAGGGATGCAAGAATTCTTCAGTATACGCAAATCAATCAATGTGATACACCATATTAACAAACTGAAGAATAAAAACCACATGATCACCTCAACAGGTGCAGAAAAAGCTTTGGACAAAATTCAGCACCCATTTATGATAAAAACTCTCCAGAAAGTGGGCATAGAGGGAACCTACCTCATCATAATAAAGGCCATATATGACAAACCCACAGCCAACATCATTCTCAATGGTGAAAAACTGAAAGCATTTCCTCTAACATCAGGAACAAGACAAGGATGTCCACTCTTGCCACTATTATTCAACGTAGTGTTGGAAGTTCTACTCATGGCAATCAGAGAAGACAAAGAATAAAAGGAATACAAACTGGAAAAGAAGAAGAAAACTGTCCCTGTTTGCAGATGACATGATATTATAAATAGAGAGTCCTTAAGATGCCACCAGAAAACTACTAGAGCTAATCAGTGAAATTGGTAGTTTCAGGATACAAAATTAATGCACAGAAATCTCTTGCATTCCTATACTCTAACAACAAAAGATCAGAATGAGAAATTAAGGAAACAATCCCATTCACCATTGCAACAAAAAGAATAAAATTCCTAGGAATAAACCTACCTAAGGAGGTAAAAGACCTGTACTCAGGAAACTATAAGACACTGATGAAAGAAACCAAAGATGACACAAACAGACGGAGAGATATACCATGTTCTTGGATTGGAAGAATCAACATTGTGAAAATGACTATACTACCCAAAGCAATCTACAGACTCAATGCAATCCCTATCAAACTACCAATGGCATTGTTTACAGAACTAGAACAAAAAATCTTAAAATTTGTATGAGACCTAAAAGACCCCGAATAGCCAAAGCAATCTCGAGGGAAAAAAGCAGAGGTGGAGGAATCAGACTCCCTGACTTCAGACTATACTACAAAGCTACAGTCACCAAGACAATATGGTACTGGCACAAAACCCGAAATATAGATCAATGGAACAGGACAGAAAGCCCAGAGATAAAGCCACACACCTATGGTCGACTAAACTATGACAAAGGAGGCAAGGATACACAATGGAGAAAAGACAGTCTCTTCAATAAGTGGTGCTGGGCAAACTGGACAGCTACATGTAAACGAATGAAATGAGAACACTCCCTAACACCATACACAAAAATAAGCTCAAAATGGATTAAAGACCTAAATGTATGATCGGACACTATAAAACTCTTAGAGGAAAACATAGGAAGAACACTCTTTGACATAAAGCAAGATCTTTTTTCAAAGCACCTCCTAGAGAAATGGAAGTAAAAACAAAAATAAACAAATGGGACCTAATGAAACTTCAAAGCTTTCGCACAGCAAAGGAAACTATAAACAAGGCGAAAAGACAACCCTCAGAATGGGACAAAATATTTGTAAACAGATCAATGGACAAAGGATTAATCTCCAAAATATATAAACAGCCCATGCAGCTCGAGATTAAAAAAACAAACACCACCAATAACAAGTGCTTGCTCGCTTCAAGGTACTAGTTGCAAATTGTTTTATTATTTATGAGCTCTGTGAGGGCAGGAACAATTTTTTCTCTCTTTTGCCTTTGTACCTGAAGCCTGGCATGGTACCCAGTAATGATACTGGCTTGTCAACCTTCCCTTCTGCTGGGCTCACCCTGGGCTTTCCTTGGGTCTTGGTTTAAAATCACCTTCTCAGGGAGCTCTTCTGTGAGCCCCAGCCTAAAACAGATACATTGTTCTTTGTTTCCACAATCCCCTAGACAATCTCTGCTGTAACACCATCACGCCTCACCGCCATGATTGCTTGAGCTTGGCCGCCTTGCTATTCTCTAAGACTGTTATTGGTTGCTGCAGTCACTGTCTTGTTCACCCCCAGATCACTGGCAACAACATCATGCATGACACATAGTAAGAAATCAGGAAGTGATTAATAGAATGCAATGGTCACTGAGAGAGATGTGAGGGTGGGCAAAAGAGAGAAAGCGTTCACAATTTTTACAGGGTAATTAACTGGCTAATGAACGAACTAATTCCCATATCACCTGCTGATGGTCACATCAGGGTCACATCCTGATGCTTAGTCGTGCACTATATAGCACCCCGCGTGAGTAGCATTCGCTCAGTCATGCAAAAATATCCACTTATACATATTTACTGAGTATCTACCATGTGCCAGGCCTGAGTTACACGCTGAGGATATGAACAAGCGTGTGATACAATAGAGGAGAAGACACAGGTTTATGAATGTTTATGCTAGGAGGCAAATAGGGTAAGTGGCATATGAATGGTATAAAACAAATGTATTTAGAACCGAGAGATGGGCAGAGCTGAGAAGGGACTGCCCTGGAAATGGCATTTGCCTCAGTCTTGAAGGATGGGGAAGAAAACGTAAAGGTACCTGGGCAGAGGAGGGGAAACTTGAGCTGAGCACTGAGGACCGGCTGAGGTGCAGGAGTCTGGCAGCCCCCTGGGACATAGGAGTGGAGGGGAAGGTGGTGGCCCCCGAAGCTGGGGTACCCGACACAGAGGCGAGGTGAGCACGTGGCACTGTATTCAATGGGGAGGAATCTTTTAGCAGGTTTGAGGTTGAGAGGTGGCCTGATTGTGGGTGCTTTAGGAGACAAATACAGGAAAGGAGCCCTGAAGCTGGGTGGGGAGGGAGACTGCATTGCAATTGAGAGGCTTAATATTTAGGCATGAAGTCTCAAGGGCAAGCTCTAGAAAGAAGCAACCGAAATGGAGGAGAAAGAAAGAATAAGGGAGACAGTGCAAAGGAAGAACTGGCAGACTACGGTGGCTTATAGCTCTTGGGACAGAGCTCAGAGCTAGAGGGAGTGAGAAAATGAATGCGACGTGAATACCTAACGTGTATACGGCAGCATGCTTTATGTGCTTTCCTTTATTACTCTATTTGACTCTCATGCTAACTTTACAAGGCAGGAAGCTATTATCCCCACTTCTACTGAGAGGGAAGTTGAAGTACAAAGAGATTTCATGACTTGCCCACAATCACGCCACTTTCTTTTTCTTTATTAAATATTTATTTATTTATTTATTTTTTGGCCATGCCGCGCAGCATGCGGGATCTTAGTTCCCCGACCAGGGATGGAACGCATGCCCCCTGCAGTGGAAGCTCAGAGTCTTAACCACTGGACCACCAAGGAAGTCCCCATGCTGCTTTCTAATTAAACATTTGCTAGTGAGAAAGTATGGTATAAAATGTTGTTTCATTTTTTTACTTACAGACCATGGAGGGAAGTCATAATATCTCTGACCTTGTAATTTCATAGCGATAAAGGTGTTATTAATAAATTGTTTTTTGGTTTAGACTTTATTTTGCATATCTTGAAAATCCCAATAAAGCAAATAGGAAATGAAATGTCAATAAAATGACCGAAGTCTCTTAATTCCCTCAGTAAAACTCCAATGTAACTCAGAAGTTTTCCCAAAGATGAGGGAAGACCTTTCACAGATTTCAGAGAAAGGAAGCATTGCCCAACCAAGTCTTTTCTGGTTAATCAAAATGCAGAGTATAAGCAAATTAAATTGACTTAAACTAGCATGACATCAACCTAAAACAAACGGGTTTTAACATTTAAGAAAAAGCAACCTATTACTTCTGATGTTTATCTTTCTTCTTAGTAAATTTTTCTTTTCCTAAAGAAGACAGAAATCTTTTTTTCTTTACCATCTTAGTAAAATAAACATGAATTAAAATGTAAAATTTAGTCCCGCCTGTTCTGACCCTTGAACATTAAGATCTTCATAATTTTTGAAAATAAAAATCCCACTAACTTGATACCACTAGAGACTACCTTTCTTCTGTACCTTTAGAGTTTAAACAAAAAAGAAAGATAAAGGAAGAATTTGCTTTATGTAACGTCTTTCTGATAAATTCGTTTAAAATTTCAAGTTATGTTAAAAATCATTTTTTAAAACCTTGGTCCATCTTTTATTTACTGTATTTTGTAGTCGACAAATCATTTATTTTCTCGTTCAAGTGCCATCCATAACAATAATTTAAAACCAGGTAATAAACATTATGGTTTGTTAGAACTGCTAGCAATTAAACCTTAAGTGTCTTGTACATACAAATATAGACAGAATATAATTAGAGCTATTTAAAGAACCCATTTTTAACTTAGATTAACCATACTTTCCATTTGCCGAGGATAAACACTTGTAAATGAAACCCATTGCTGAGCAAAAGAAGCAATTACTTCAGTTTAAAATATTAACATGCACACCACCTTTTCAAAAGCCATGGAAAGTCATTTACGGACTGCACTCTACAGACCCAAGTCATACCCAAAAGGAAGAACGCGGTAACACCCTGCATCCTAATCGAGAAGAAATCAGCTGAGGTACGGCGTGTCCTTACCTTTATGAGCCCATTAAACTCTTTGCTTCAATTAGCGTAGATTTCCGACATAATATTCCTTTATATGTTCAAGTGCGATTTAAAAACCACACATACACACACTCAGAAAGAAAGGGGAATTTTACTGTTGAAAAATCAACAACCTCTTTTTAGGAAAAATTGAGACCCATTTTATAATCTAAACTAATAACTGCTCTGAGCATATTGAATATAGACAGTCTGGAAGAGAAGGAAACACAGGCAGTCCACACAACATAATTGCACATTTCTTGCCTAAAGAATACACAAAAAATATATTGAGTCAATTGAATGCAACTAGCTAATCAATTCCACAGTATTTTTTGGGTGACATCAGTAGGCTGACTAAAAAGCTCGCTTTGGGCTAGAATTATACGGCCTGGTTAAATGCATGCTTTTTTAGTTGCTGCTATGAGTTAACCACAGGTCAAATCCAGTTACAATGAACGCCATTATCACAAAATGCTTCCAAGCTGGTCCTGAAAGTCCTCAGAGTGGGCCTTTGTTGATTTCATCACAATGATATGACTAACTTGAGAGCCCAGACAGACCTATTAACCCTTGGGTGTATGATATGGCCACAATCTTTGGGATCTTTGGTTACGTCCCTGACTATAAAATGATGGGTGGGGATGTGGGTTTTTTCAATATCAGAAGACAAAATCCAGAGGCTCGACTTGTCCCATTAGCAGTTCATGTCTGCCTATGGCTGTGAGTATAAGTAGAGTAGTATTTGAAAAGGGGGCCCATTTTATTCATGACAACCAAGTTGCAATGCAGATGAATTTAGCTGATGATTGGCAGTTATGGTGATATGGCTTGAACTGTAAGTGAAATTTATGATTATAGGACTTTATCTCTTGATTCAATTTACAAAGTTATATCAATGATTTTTATTCTGAATTATGGAAGGCTTCATTTCGTTAAAGGTGAGGAAGTGCAATAGATTCGAGGGCTGGGATAAAAAAAATCTTGGCAGGGTGATTCTATGGTTGGCCTTAGGCAAAATTACCCAGCGAGGGACAGTTCGCCTTTGATGACAGTCCCAATTCTTTTCAATGATCTTCTATTCTATCCCGGTCCACAGAAGCTTCCCAGGGCCCTCTGGGCTCCTGGATATATATAGAGCCCCCCTCCCTACACCCCCATACATACTCCTTTTATGTTACTTTGCCTAGGCTTCTGTCCTGAACAGGATTCACTACTATTACCATTCTCTTCTTTTTTCTGATTTAGTATTTTCCTTGTCCCTTTTACCTCTTCTGCCTGATACTATCTCATTTAAAAAATGAATTCCGATGAAGTCAATAATAAGGACCAAAGATTAACGCTTCACCCATGCTACATAGCACATGTTCATTTACGGAAGCTTCCTGGATACATGCCTAACCCAAAGTACTGTCTCTCATGGTAGAAATTTCAGGTTCATTTAGAGGAGACCTTGAAGTTTGAAGACCTTTCAAAACACTCTGTATAGGTGGCTGCACGTTCTACGGAACACTTGAAGCCAGTCATGTGTCTTCCATTAGCCATCTTGAAGACAAAGAGTCAGGTCGTGTGACTCTGGCTTACAGTTACCTCACACCCAAACAAAGCTTTTAAAAAACTTTCAACAAAAATGCAAAACAGTGATCTTCCTAACCAGCCACATTATCTATCCCAAATCCTAGAAACACAAAAGATTCAACTGGGTTTTTCACTCTTCAGCTTACTGAGTCTAATAACCTGAAAGCTGTAAGAAGAGAAAGGCTCACTTAGGAAGACAACGACAGTCGTGTATCCTGTCTGCCTCTCCAGTGCCAGCCACCCTAACCCACAAGTGGATGGTAAATGTGTCGCTTTGCTAAATACAGTGTGACCCAGAGTGCTACTAAGATTAATTTGAAGCGCAGACTTCTTACTCTTAGCGCCTCAAGGAGTGACTACGTCATGCTCCATAACTTCATAAAATTTTATAACTCATCAACTAAATAGCCTGAATTAGTTGACTTTATTGTTCGGTAAATGCTTGACAGCCAATAGATTTACCACACTGTTAATTATCCTATTCTCCTTAAAATAGTATTTTCATTTTTATAACCAAGAATATTTAGAGGCTAATTAGAAATCCGGTAATGTGAATTGTAAATTATGTGTAATCACAATAAAACGACTGAAGAATAACACACATTACTTATAAATTGTAACACTGTGATAAATTAAAGCAATTACAGGTAAACCAATAATGTTCTTTAATTAAGTAGTTATGAATGAGAATTTGTGCTTTGCATTTACAATAACCTATATGGTTGGGGATTGCATTTATAGCTTGTGAAGAAATCGA
Organism: Inia geoffrensis; assembly: GCA_036417435.1. NCBI lineage: Eukaryota > Metazoa > Chordata > Mammalia > Artiodactyla > Iniidae > Inia > Inia geoffrensis. The sequence goes on along the minus strand of CM070919.1, from coordinate 35,979,350 downwards.
TTGCACTCTGCTATGATACTCTGCTAAGAATAACTTCTAAGTTCATTACTGTCATTATGCCATTATCATGTAAAAACACCCAAGACTGTTAAATGTAAAGTGTGCTGACAACCAATCAACCAAGCTTCTTAATATAATTATAATTATGTCACTATCTCCTCTTATGCCTTTTTATGAATCTGAAGAAAAGTTCATATACTTCCACAAGTCTTCAATATTGGTTGCAAAGGAATAGAAGATGCTTTGTCACAAGTTTATTGAAAATACTATTGTATCTGACATTAATAAGACTATTCATCCTCATAATTATCTTACTGCGGCCTGCCATTTATAAGATTATAACAATAGTTTCTGTATTGCTGCATCTGTTTATTGCATTATACATTGTTTCAATGTTGAGGGAACTCTTTAACTTATCCAGGTTACAGTCAATGTCACAAGATGGATATAGGAGAGACCCAAAGACCATCTTCCTGCCCTTAATTCAAATCATGTGTATTTGTGCGGATGTGCGCAAACAGGTCTCTGGGGTAGAAAGTGAAGTAGCGAAAGTTGGTGAGATGGGAAAGAACTGGAAGGTTCAGATGACGAGAACTTGCTGACCTGAACTTAAAATCTCTTGAAGCTTACTGTAAAGATGAATGTTTAAAGGTGAGTACTAAACAAACAAGTAAGAGGATTCTGACTTACCCAGGTATATGCATGTTATTAATTTGTCTTGAGGCATTAACAATGAAAGTTCTCCAGAAATTAAGGAATGCCTAGTCTAGTTACATAAGAACATTTCAAATATAGTAACATGAATACCCTAGAACAGTATATCCTGCTATAACAGTATAGCAGGGAAAGCTATGTACGTGGTAGAGGTTTACACATACCACTGATGATTGTCGGGTCAGAGATCTTATCCTACTTGTGAACTAATAAGTTAGCCTGTTAATTGTCATGGAAGCCGGAGAAGTAACAAAGGCTCCCAGGTCAGAGACAGGAGACTTCGTTACTCAAAGCACAGGAAGCAGCACGGACATCACTGTGATTGTGCTGGGTTTCCCTCGTCCCCGTATGAGGGTGATACAGAAGGGCCCAGATGGTTGCTCTACACACGGTGGGTTCGCATTGCAGCTGGGGAACACTGAACTTGAGGAGTCCGTTGTTTTTATAGCAAGCAGCAAGCAAACCTGCTCTTTGTTTCAGAGGCAGCCATTACATCATCTCTCCAGGTTGCTTTCTGTCAACACGACCCTGAGGAATGGCCCCAGTGAAAGCAGTCAAGGCTTTGCGTTCTCGACAAACTTCACAAGGCACGGAGGAGCCCGAGAGACCTACGGAGGATTGTCTTTCCTGACACTGAATATCAACATCTTCAGGCGTTTGACGTACAACGAGGTAGAAAGACAACCTTCGTCCACTGGCTTCAAGTTCAAAACTCTGTTTCCATGACCACGCTTACCTCCATGTGTTTAGTTAAATATTATTCAAAATGACATAAAAATGTCTTCTGGGGACAGCTACCTTTTGATGTCCCAACTCTCTGTAATGCTCTTCAAATGATCCGTTTCTAGTCTGTCACTTCCACTGAACTATCGACTCATGTCATTTCCCTTCCTGTGTTCTGAAGTTCAGCTCTCCTTAATCATTTAGCTTCAGAATCCTACTCTTACTGAAATGGCAGTTGAATCTGTTTCTTCACATCTCGATTTATTTGGTAACAGTATATACTGTATTGTAGAGGGATTGTAGAGGCTCACAGTGGTCGTCTCCAGCTTTTCATTAGTTAGGCAGAGTGATCCACTGAAATATTTAGGCTATGGGGCCACCATTTGATGTGGCCACAGGCTTCATAATGCCCAAACTCTAAAGTCATCTGTAACCGGTGCCCAACTCTTTTCCAGTCCTTCCTCCTCCTTCATGAAAATTCTGTTGTCCTTCTGCAAGACACACTGATTTCTTTACCGTGAACTGGTTTTCTGTGCTCTACGATGAACAGCCTTTGCAGTCCTTTGTGCCGAAGCTTATGTTGTGTAACTTCACTGAAAGAGCAGGATTGGTAAGGACCCCGGAATAAAACACCTTTATCATCTCCCTCTCCTGCCACCTTTCAACCTACTTTCAACAAGCTGTACTTCCAGGCTGTGGGGTGGAATCTCACGTCATCTCGTATAATGTCTCTCAGGTAAAAAGTAAGTAGTCCCTTAGGTATGGCTTTAAAAGGTGAACTCAGTGTAAAATCAAAACTTCACGTTTAATTTATTCTTCCCAACACAGTCGCGTATATACACGCACGTGCACGTACACACACACACACACACACACACACACACACACACACACACACACCGCTAGGGACTATTTTAAATTGGAAAACCTACAATGGTAAAGGAGGATGATGGAAGACGACGAGGCTCCTTCCTTCCTCAGCATCTGTCTTCCCAGCTCCCAGCTGGCTCCCTTCTGCTGGAAAGGCCCTCTTTGATGGGTAGGCAGCTCATTCCCAACTCAGACCTTTTGTCCTTAGGTTGGCCCCCTGGTTGGTGACTCCTGCTGCCCTTAGCCTTTAGACTTCGGGAAAAATTCAGACATCATTCTCTGGATTCCTCGAACGCCAGGGAGACACACACTAAATTTGGGGGTGATTCTTGAAGTTCTCCTCAACTGGATGAAGTTTATGGGCAATAATCCCCTCCCTAGTAGCGCGGTTAGCACCGTTATCAACTTCTAAAGGAAATGCACCCTCTCTGAGCTGATCAATCTTCAATTTCTCTCTTATACCCTGGAGGTGGTTTGGCAGCTATAGCACTGGTTTCAGTTTTTGTTTTGGGGGTTTTTTTTTTGGAAGGGAGGTGTCTTATCTGAAACTTTGATATAAACAGAAGAAACACATTTTTTAATCCTATTAAAATTGTCTTTTTGAATGTTTATTAATTTTTTCTTACTATGTTGCAAGCTTTTTGAGAAAAGTAGGGACCACTTCTTATACCTTTTTTTTTGATCAATGGATTGCAGTTGTCAATTTATATGCCCTCAGGACAGAGGGGTGATAGGATTACAGGAATGAATGAATCAGGTAGGAGGAAATAAGGAGTATTGAAGTTTCTTTTTTTTTTTTTTTTTTAAAGAGAAGCCAGGAATCTAGAATTTTATGTAACTGATTGAGTTATTAACTGAAAGCATATAGATACGTTAAAGTCATGTCTGCACAAAACCAAAATAATCAATACATTTAATACGAAAACATCATTCCATTACTGGGAATGAGGGAAACAATAATTAGATGTTTCATTTTTAAATTTGTTGTGGTTAAGCTTTAATTGACTTAATTGGAATTTACTTAACAAACTGTATTTTTCCAGCTGAAAAAATAGTCCTCTTGTGGACTCTGCCTTAATGAAGGGGTGAATTCATGCTTGTCCTACAGTTTCAGTTATGAAAAAAAATTTTTAAATATGTTTACCTCCTGTTTCAAGAAAGTCAGTTTCTAAGTAAACAGTGTCCAACAGTTTGAATTGTTCCAACTGTTCTCTAAAAGTTGAGGAAATGCTATTAAATATTTATCATCTTATATTGTGTTATTTACTGTTATGATGAGTATGCAAATTTTATTAATGTTACTCAGAAAGCCATGAAAAAATTATAATTCCTGAATGAAAAATTAAATGTAGATTTAATTAAATGTAGATTAAATGTAGATTTAATCTTTAAAATGAAGATTTTATCTCCAGGATATAGATGAAAAGAAGGGCAATTATAATTCATTGAATACCTACAGATGGAAAGCTTCTGAGTTTCATTAAAAGAAAAATAAGATAGGGACTTCCCTGGTGGCACAGTGGTTAAGAATCTGCCTGCCAATGCACGGGACACGGGTTCGAGCCCTAGTCTCGGAAGGTCCCACATGCCACGGAGCAACTAAGCCCACGTGCCACGACTACTGAGCCTGTGCTCTAGAGCCCGCGAGCCACAACTACTGAAGCCCGCGTGCCTAGAGCCCGTGCTCCGTAACGAATAGTAGCCACCGCTCGCCGCAACTAGAGGAAACGTGTGTGCGGCACCGAAGACCCAACGCAACCAAAAATAAATAAAATTGATTCTTTATAAAAAAAAGTAAAACAAAAGAAAATAAAGCTTTAAGAATTAATACATGCTGTGTGCTATAGATAACTGGTCCAGTGTCAGTGGGCCATTTCTATTGATTTCCTCTTACCCTCATCTACTTTTCCATTTCCCATACACACCACCTTTAAATATACGACGTAACATACTGGTACATACTGTTAACTCTTTATTTTCTGCAAAATAATGTAGGCTCTACAAACACAGGGAATCTTTGCTTCTTTACATGTTCATCAAACACCAGAAGAGTGCCTGGAACATCGTAGGTTCTCAATAAATATCTGTAGCATGTTCTCTAAAGAATATGTAGGGGAAAAGTGACTTCAGTATTGAAAGATATTGTAGAAGGCCTGAGAAAGGACTGCTTCAAAATCAGGGGCAACAGTGGAATGGTTAAACGTTTTTTATGAGGCCTCTCAAATGACTTAGACATAAACCATCCAACACATCTCCACGACCTGTTGCTTCTACTCTTCAAACACCTCTTACACCTACCTCTCATTTTCTATTAGCATCACATCTCCAATAACCCTTTCCCTGGACATTTTAAAAACATCCCTGTCTTTTCACCTCTAGTCTTTACGTCAAATAAGTCATCTCCAATAATTCAGAGCCTCAGACAGTTTGATGTATTCCTTTTTTGTGTGTATTAGATCTGAGGGTTTTACATGTTTCCTGCTTTCATGGGATTTATAATTTATGTTTGGATATAGGTATTAAATCTGAGGGTTTTACACGTTTCCTGCTTTCATGGAATTCATAATTTATTTTTGGATACAGGTATTAAACAAATAGTGACGCAAACATCTATAGAATTACAGTTGGAATTTAGTGTTGGAAAAGATAACTTGCCACGAGTGTATAACGAGGGAACTAACGTTGCCTGGAATCACAGAGAAGAATCTCTTCCTGAGAAAGTGACGTATGCGATGAGATTGGAGAGAGAGGGAGAGAGAGAGAGGGTCAGGCATTTCTCAAGGGAAGAGGTAGAGAGAGTCATTCAGAGGGAACAGAATGTGCTAAAACCCTGAGGGAGGAGGCCTAGAGAGTCATAACTGGAGTGCTGGGTGGAAACCAGATGATGTATGACCAGAGGGTCCTGGTATGGATTTTAAACTTTATTCTAACACCAAGGACAAACGTCCAAGAATTTGCATTGAGAAATAAACTTGATCCAGTCTGTAAAACCACACTGGCTGCCTTGGAACCTTCTTCAAGCCTCAATGACGCCCTATTGCTGAGCAGAGATCTCAGTAACATCTTAGCCTGTGATCCACAACTGTACACCCTCGTCCTTGTTTTGCACCCTGGCCTTTTCCCTGATACACGCTGGACTAGCTCCGGCTCCCAGAGCCAACCGCCCGCCCCTCACACTCCGCCTTCCATGTTTTCTTTCCTCTGCTCTCCTCTTTCTCTCCCTTTTCCTTCCTTCCTTCCTCTCCGCCCCACCCCCTCTTCCTCTCTTCCTTTCTTTCTGATGGAATGCCTATTCCACCCACCTGCTTTTCAATAGAACGTGTCCCATCTATGTTTTCAGGTTCAGATCAATGATTGCCTTTCTTCATTTCTGTCTGAATCACTCTTATACCAACACACGTGCCACCTCATGGCATGGTGATTTTGTTTCCACCTAAGCGCCGTTAAAATACCTTTTCCCAAAGGACGATGCCTCCTCGATACTTCACAGGAAACCCACAATACTGAGCACTAATAGCACGTGCTTCGTGAATATTTGTCAAATATATTAACGAATACCTTCTTCCTGAATCCAAGGGAAAGAGCTGGAAACAGTCAGAAGACTATTGTGAACCTCAGAACATAACAGGGACCTTTTCCTTCGTAGCCCAAATTGGGGGATGCAATAGAAGCAAACTTGGTTATATGCATACAAGCGGCCTCTGCCCCAGCCCAGGCTCACTATAGGCTATTTTAATTCCGTCTCCTAACAATCTAAAATGCCTTGTTCTCCTGATATCATATGATGGATCCCAACTAATGCCATTCTTTTCTGCATTTCTGTGGAAAGAGTTGAAGCCTTGGAGGAAACAGCCCTGGGTTCAAATTTAGCTCTGTGACTACAGTCAGGTCCTAAAACCCTTAGGTTTTGTCCTATTGTCTGCGAATAGAAAGATTATAAGCTCATCATGAGCAGAGATATGTAACGCACCTATACCAGTACCTGATACATAAAAGGGGCTCAATGATTGTCATTTCACATATGGTCTCCCATCCATGGTCCCCTGGCTTGGTTGAAAGCCTGTCTCACTTTCTTTCTAAGACTATGTTATGTATATCACACATCCTGATTTCTTTAGGACACAGCTCTATTATCTCCTCCTTCCTCTCTCTTAGCATCATCAGTCTCTCCCCTTTACTGAGTCCTCTGCTCTGCTCTCCCCATCCCCAAACACCCCACATTTTAGTAGCTATTTATGCATTTCTTCCTTCCTTCCTTCAGAAGCAATGAAAAGGAACTTGGGGACAATGCTAGGTGCTGGAACTGCAAGAATGAATCGAATACTGCTTCTAAGTTTGTACCACAGTAGGGCAGGCAAGACGTACAAACAAATCATTATCTAGTAGATGTGTTATAGTAATATGATAGCAACCCCTGAAAAGTTCTATGGAAGCACTGAAGTGAGGAATCCATTCTCACCGGAGGTAACTGAGGCAGGTCATGGGGTTATTGGAAGGTATAATAATGTGAACAATTAGCAAAGGTAAGAAGTCTAAAAACGTAGCACCTGCAAGAAGGGAAAAATCACAAGAGTTGAGTTCAGTAAACGATAACTACTGGGTATGCCCCCACCTGGGGGAGCCTTGAAGTCTGTAGGTAACGAGAGCTGTGGAAAAAAGTTAATGAGGGGACGAGCGATATCATTACATTTGAATTCTGTAAAGATAACCTTGGGTAGAAAGAAGGATGGTAAAAAAAAAAAAGGAAAGGTAAAAGTAGGAAGCCCAGTGGAAAGGTTCTTGCAGTAGACCAGGTTAGGATGCTATCTGGCTTTTGCTACCATCATTCTCTTAAAACGCTCCATTGAAGATCACCAACCACAGCCTACAGACCAAGTTCGATGGTCTTTTCTCGGCCCTTGACCTCTCTTGTTTGCATGATACATTTTATACTCCTAGCCATCCAGCTCTCCTCACATCTCCTTCTGTCTTGACTCGTGTGTTATTACCTAAGGCTCGTTACCCTTGCGGCTCTTTCCTTCCTTGATTCCCTGTGCTCTAACGAGACGAATGCTCATTCTGGTCGATTTTCTAGGTCTGTTGGACATTTCTATGTCGAAGCCCCATCAACACATTGACTTTGACAGACATGTACATCTCCCTCGAACTCGTGTTTCCTAGTATCTTCTCTAACAGTGCCAGCTTTCTTCTGATCTATCAAGGTTCAAAATCGTGCTTTCGGCTGTATCTCTTATTTTTCTTCTCTCTGTCTCTCAACCAATCTCAAAGTCTCCAGTTGCTTTTCCTGAGCAATAGTTCTTCAAACGTTCCACTCCTTTCCGTCTCCACTGCTACAGTTCTAACTCAGGATTTTATCACCTGGGTCACTGTAATACGCTCAGTTCAGAACTCTCTCTTTCCAAGCCACTTTGTAATTAATTATCACAAGAGTACTCTTTCAAATGTCCCATTACAATCACATTGTTTCCCTGATCCAGATAGTGAATAACTCGCACTGTTTTCTAAATAAAATGTGAACTCCTTAACCTGAGTCCCCAGATCCTTTCAGCCTGGTCTTTTACTGTAGCTCTCACACTTGAGCCGCTCTGGACTCTACCCCTGTCTCCCGACTGGCTTGGCTTCCTCACGGCTTTGCCTGTGTTATTTCCTTTAACTCTTCTTTGTTTTAAACATCATTCATACCTGCCAGAAACTTTAACACTCTTCAGGGCTCATTTTGAGCATCTCATCAGTAATACCATCCAAGACCACGTCAGTCGAAAAGTCTTTTCCCCTCATCTTTACAGGCACAGCAGTGCCTATTCCATTGATTCACATTACACTTTTTGAATATTTCCTTACAGTAGAGAAATCTATGTATGTATATCATACCCTTTTCTAGATTTTAGGCAGTATGCAAATTCCTGGTGAAGCTTGCAGGCCCGTTACGTTAGAATCCTACCATGTAAACTTTTCCAGCAACGTGTTCTCTTTGCCTTGTCCTTTCTTCCTTGTATGCAACCCTGGAAGCTCTGATGTGGGACTTCACCAGATATCTTTGGTGTTGAGAATCGCCATAGTTTATGTCAAGCTTTCCAAAGGATAGCTTTGTGAGTAGATGACCGTGACACAGAGACGCCCACTGCCGTCTCTTTTGTCACTTACGGTACTAAGTTGCTTCATTTTGGTGACAGTGTCTCTGGTGTGGGATCCTGAAACATAGTTGAGGTACAAAGACTCTGTCCTTTTTGGGTTTCAGCAAAATGCCTTATTCATGGTGGGCCATAAGTATTTGCTGAATGACTATCAATTTACCTAATCTGATTGATTCCTATGCCACTGGTATGTGGGTGTTCTAATATACACACAATTATTGAACCATTAGCCCGTCTTTTCTACCCATTTTAGTGGCTCATTACCTGTTATAGCATGTTATATCCTGGTTTATACAAGAACAGCTGTGTCTAATATATTCCTGTAAATCATCCTCGCTCATTTTCATACGGATATTAGACTCAGCAAATATGTGTCATGTGGATTTTTATGTGCCAGCCTCTGAACATCACAAAAACTTCCCAGAGCCAGAGATAACTGCCCTGAATCAGCTGTTCCCAAGTTTACTTTTAACCATTGCTCAAATTAGACATCTATGAGCTCCCCTCGGACTCCAATCCCAGGCTGCCAGCTGCTCCAGATGTAAGAAACTTTTATAGCTTTCAAACACATTTTATCTGTCATCATTTTCATCAGCAGGAATATCCTTCCCTTTATGCCCTCTCACAGAACCTGGTAAACAAGGAGAGAGAGAAACTTGGCTTTATTGTAACTCCAGAGGTCAGTCTGCGGGGGGGGGGGGGGGGGGGGGGGGGAAAGCCCTGCATGTCTTTCTTTGCATCTTTCTATGTAGCTCTTCAAAGGTTTATCAACCACCACCTTAACCTATTTGTTGAGGATGCCCAATTTTCCAAATGACCTTTTCTTTGGAATTCATAGAAAATTCAGCTTGAGGTGATAGAAAGAGATGAAGAATGCAAGGAGGTATAATTCTAATTTTGTCCCTATACGTATGAATCAAGTATTCCGACTGAATTCCCCACTTTTTCTCACCTGTAAAATGGGCAGTGATTTTGAGAGGGTGAAAGATTAAAAATGATTATAAGAAAATTTTTTAAATAAGCTGCAAATGAATTCACATAACTTTTGATCCCAATCACAGAGCTAGATGAAGTTTGTCAAGATAGAAATAAAATAATGTTCACTGCAGCATTGCTCTTAAAAACAAACAACTGGAAAAAACTAAAAGGGGTCTATTAACAGGGTGTTGAAATGTAAATTGTGAACTATCCATATAATGGAATAATATGGAGTCACTTTAAAAAATTCGCATGGTTTTGCATGGCTTATACGAAAATATTTCCAAGAAGTAGCATTAAGAGCAAAAAGTGAGGTAGAGAGCCCTTATGCAGTACGTTACATGGTATAAATTAAAAAAGAAGATGTGTACCCATAGCTGATAGACACATTGACATTCTGGACTGAAACACAAAGCTGATAAAATGGCCAATTTGGGGTAAAATAACTGAGGAGAGGGAGGTGTCACCTCTATGTGTTACACGTTTCTATCCTTGTCCATGTTTTATTTTCTTTATAAAATAACAGCAAATGTTATGTGAATAGTATAATAATGGGACTTTTTGATTGTCTTTTGTATGTATTTGTTAAAGAAGTGACTGCTTATTATCTAAAAGTAAATGTAAGAAATTTAATAAAATTCCAGTGGGTTTATTGATGTAAAATATTGTTTTATCACACAAAGGATATCAAAATTCAGTAGTAGACTCAAAGAAATTAAGTGTAGGAAATGTGCTGCTTTCAGGAATGTGGCATTGAGCAGGTTAATGCCATTAACTGTAAGGGCGAGAGTATTTGTGCAATTACCTTTTACTGAGCACCTACTTTTCCCCTCTTTGCTCTCAAATGCCTAGTTTTTAGCCACAAAACGTTTAGAAGGCATCCCCTTGTTCATTGCATTACACTGCTTTTTAAAATCTGAAAGTCATTACTAGGTGATGTAACGTAATATGGGAACATTCTCCCCAGCTGTGCTGAAATGTACATGCAAAGCAGAGTAACTGGAGTAGAGACAGAGAGGATTTTTGGAACCTGAAAGAGGCCTCTGCCCCCTGAGATGTCTGTTAAGGTGGCTGGATCCAGGGAATTTTGATGGTTTTTCCAAGGTGACCTAGATGAACTGAATACTATGTTTCCTTCTTTTTCTAAAAAATTAATTAATTAATTTATTTTTGGCTGCACTGGCTCTCTGTTGCTGCGCATGGGCCTTCTCTAGTTGCGGCAAGCGGGGGCTGCTCTTCGTTGCTGTGCACGGGCTTCTCATCGCGGTGGCTTCTGTCATTGTGGAGCACGGGCTCTAGACACGCGGGTTTCAATCGTTGTGGCACGTGGGCTCAGTAGTTGCGGCGCACGGGCTTAGCTGCTCCGCGGCACGTGCGATCTTCCCGGACCAGGGCTCGAACCCACATCCCCTGCACTGGCAGGCGGATTCTTAACCACTGCGCCACCAGGGATGTTTCTGACTGTCTCACTGCAGTGTGACACTTTTCTATAGAAGCATATGTTCTGTGGTCAAGTGGACTCACTAGCAGGTTTCTGAAAAGTTAAGTTTTGAGTTGTATCATTAAAGAAGGGAGAGTCACCCTTAATGATCTATGATATGAATTATGTGTCTGCCACTGTGATAAGCTACCCACCTGATACAGTCCCTGCAGTAACTGTATATGGTATTACAAACAAGGATACTGAAATTCAGAGATTAAATCATTTGCACAAAGACGCAGTTTATATAAAGCCGGACTGGAACTTAAACTCACGCCTGCCTCACCCCATTGTTCATAATCTCAATAACGTGAGCAAAGATCCTTAAGTGGGAATTAATGAGGCGTGCGGAGGAAACGGGCAACTGAAAGCTTGTGAAGGTAGCTGGAATCAAGTCTTCTAGGTATCAGTAGTAAGATAGCAAGAAGTGAAAGGAAAGGCAGAAATCAAGCTGGAAAAACAATGAGATAAAAATTTCCCGCACACTCTACTGAGCTAGCCTACACGCATTATGTTAAAATATTCTAATACTAAACCAAATAGTGGGAGTATTAATAAAAACCTCTACACCTTGCTTGCACCTTCTAACGCATATCACATCTGTGATCTACCTTAAGGTTAATAGCTCTGTCTTTGAGGTGTGTTTAGTTTACTCACCTTTTAAGTGTCATACACATAAATGTGATAACCTCATTTATCACCTATACTGGGTAACGCTCTCTTTTACTCTAACCTGAAAATTAAACTCTCTGCCAACCCCACAAAATGCATATTAAAACATCATGTGCGGGGTGCAAAACATTTTTGCATAATGACAGGTTTAATTTTGCTTATCCTGTTAGCATCTATTCTTGAAAACGAGGCCCTGAAATTTCCTATTTATACTCCTAAATTCAGAATAGTTTAAAATGTCATTTTTATTATTCCTTATATCAGAGCCCTTAAAATTAAAAACATCCATCAGAAAATGGCTGTCTCCAAAATATATTGCCCAATATGGAATGTAAATATTAAATTTAAATATTTAAAAATTAAATTATTATTTAATTTATAATTGCACGAGCACAGTGTAGCTGGGTTATGTGGGTGAACAGAACTGTTCACAAGCAGAAATATGTGCTCTAACATCACTTTAAAAGCCACAAGCCAAAAACCTTTAGCAATCAGACTGAGGATAGAAAAGTTACTGAAAGCCAGGGAGAAACTATCATTTCTGGACATTTCAAATCAGTTCCTAATCCCTGGAAGTAACTTTCAAAAATATAGGCACATTGAATTTTCAGAGCTGCCTCTATGTCACCAACAAAATGAAAATCAACTGAGATGTATCTATATTTCTATATATCTCTACCTCTATCTATCTATCTATATAGTTAGATAGATAGATAGATAGATATTTACTCACAAAACCTGTAAACAAATCAAAGGAAGGAAGGAATAAGGCAAATACAGTCTCTTTCACCCCCAGGTATAAAATATAAACATATGAAGATCTCATTTAAAAATAGAACTTGCATGACTTAATGCCCTAGTCCTAAAATCCAGTTCAAATTAAGAACCTGAAAATACATGTTATCACTGTAACATGGTCACAGAACCATTCTGTGCAAGAATTTGCTTTTATATAATCTGCTTTGTATAATGTCAGTTCTAATTGTAGTGAAGAAAAAAATTATTTAAATCAGCGCAAAGCCTCATGCTTTGCAGAGCATTACACGGAATTCATTATTTATCTGAACTTCACGACACTGATGCAAGTCTCGTGTAGGAAGTATCTCTTTTCACAAAGCTGCTTTCAGAGTCTGCTCAGATTCCATCTGTTCCATGATTCCTTCTGGGACTGCCCCGGATGGGAGTAATTCCCGTTTCTCTGAAAGCTTATGGGGTTAATTATCTCAGATGGTGATGGCATTGCCTTGCTTGAGTTTTTCCTTCCTTAGCACGTAGCTCTGAGCTGGCTCTCACTTCATCCCCTGTCCCCTTCCCCGACCCACCCTGCACCCCTCAGCTACGATACCTGGCACAGAACTTTGGCCAGGATTTACAACCGGGGTGGCTGTGGTCTGAACATTGCTTGCAGATGTGCTTTGTACGGTCTCCAGTGCTTGACAGTGCTTAGCTAACATTTAAAACTTTGAAAAGTTGCACTTAAAAATGGGAATTTTTAGCTTCTTTTGAAGAAGTAGACGATCTGATAACTCTGGGTCCACATTCCTTCAAGAACTGGCTGGGGCTGCATGGTGACTTCTCTTTTTAGGATGTACACAGGTGCTCCAATGCGAGCTGCCCTCCCTGCTCCCCGATGAACTCCTACTTTGAAGCGTCATCAGGAATTCATGACTGCCTTTTTTTTTTTTTTTATGGCGGAAGACTATTGGTACCCAGATCTCTATCAAAAGTGAGTTGACAAAAGAAAGCAAGGAGGCCATTGAATGGTTTCCAATCTGTAACTCTCATTCTCAATATGCATTGGCCTTTGCAGGCATTTGAATTTAGACTTTGAGTTGAAGTATGAAACTTAAGAGCACACAGTCTGTGCAGCTTTGGGTAGCTTTGAGATTTGACCTCTGCTTTGTCACTTATTAACTGTGAAGCCCATACTTCTGGTCTCTTACCTCAGAAGTGGAAGTAATCCCAGATAGTTTTCTTTTGAGGATTAAGAAAGGTAAATAAATAATAAATACTTAGCATGTTATCTGCTACATAGTGAGCCCATAGTAAATGATAAATATTACTCCTATCTTTCCCATGTTTAAAGTTAAGAAATTCTTTTGAACTGAGCTCTCACATAAGATCGCCTCAGCAGCTCGGGTTAGATTTGCCCAGTTGGTTGGAATGCATGAATGAATATTTCAAGTCATGTACTTAATATATATTTATTAGATGCCTACTATGTGCCTGGCACTATTCTCCATATTTGGTATTTATACTGTAAACAAAGCAGAACTAGTCCTTGCTGTAATGGGGCTTACATACAGGTGAAGGAAACAATAAATAAATAGCTATATATATATATATATATATATATATATATATATATATATATATATATATATATGATGTTATTCCAGGAACAATATATGTGATAAGGCAAGGCAAAGGGATCGAGAAAAATGGGGGCATGTACTATTTTACACATGGTGGATTAAAGAAGTGGTATTCAAGCAGAGACTTGAATGAAGAGAGAGAGAGCTAAGAAAGCTCGTGGCGGGAGAGCATTGCTGGCAGCAGGGGTGCACGAGGCACAGGAGCATGCTGAGTGCTGTGACCAATGACAAGAAGGCCAATGAAGGGAGACGGAGAGGCGGAGACTTTACCAGGGGTTCATATCATGTTGGGCCTTGGAGGCCATGTGTGAACACTTAGGGTCCAAGTGTGATCAGAAAACCTTAGACTATTTTACTTGCATAGTTTACACGATCTGCTTTGTCCTAAAAGGCTGCTATGTGGATCAGAGGCTGTGTGGAAGCAGACAGCAGTCAGGAGGGTGCTGCTGCCAACCACATGAGGGATTATGGTCACGTGGACTAGAGGTGGTGGCAGTGGAGGCTGCGAGATGGTCAGGTTTTCAGAGCAGCAGGCTTTGTGGGGTGTACGTCAAAGAAAAGAGCAGACGATGACTCTCAGGTTTTTGACCTAAGAAACTGGCTGGATAGTGAGTGGTAAGATAAATTCAGATTTAGAACACTGGATGAGTGTCAAGGGGTTGGCCTGTGGGTGCGAGTGGATATCAAGAGTTCAGTTCTAGGGACTTCCCTGGGGGCGCAGTGGTTAAGAGCCCGCCTGCCAATGCAGGGGACACGGGTTCGAGCCCTGGTCCGGGAAGCCCGTGCACCACAACTGCTGAGCCTGCGCTCTAGAGCCCGCGAGCCGCTACTACTGAGCCCGCGTGCTGCAACTACCAAAGCCCAACACGCCTAGGGCCCGTGCTCTGCAACGAGAGAAGCCACTGCAGTGCGAAGCCCGTGCACCGTAATGAAGAGTAGCCCCCGCTCGCCACAACTAGAGAAGGCCTGTGCACAGCAACGAAGACCCAACGCAGCCAAACATAAATAAATTTAAAAAACTGATTCTTAAAAAAAAAAATTCAGTTCTGGACACGTGAACTTTTAGATACTCAAAGGGCATCTGTGAGGAAATGTTGAACAGACAGTTATATGTAAGACTGGTGTTCAAGGGAGCGACTGAGGCTGGAGATAGAAATTTGGAAATCCTTATTGTATAGACATGGCATTTAAGGCCACGGAATTTGTTGGAATGATCAAGCACTTAGGTATAGAATGAACAAAGAGAGGCGTGTGGTTTTAGCCAGGGAACAAAGAGTGGCAGGTGCAGAGGAAGAAAACCAAGAGTGTGGCCGTGAGGCCCAGGACTGTGTCCACATCCTTACAGGCGTGAGGCCCAGGACTGTGTCCACATCCTTACAGGCGTGAGGCCCAGGGCTGTGTCCACATCCTTACAGGCGTGAGGCCCAGGGCTGTGTCCACATCCTTACAGGCGTGAGGCCCAGGGCTGTGTCCACATCCTTACAGGCGTGAGGCCCAGGGCTGTGTCCACATCCTTACAGGCGTGAGGCCCAGGGCTGTGTCCACATCCTTACAGGCGTGAGGCCCAGGGCTGTGTCCACATCCTTACAGGCGTGAGGCCCAGGGCTGTGTCCACATCCTTACAGGCGTGAGGCCCAGGACTGTGTCCACATCCTTACAGGCGTGAGGCCCAGGGCTGTGTCTACATCCTTACAGGCGTGAGGCCCAGGACTGTGTCCACATCCTTACAGGCGTGAGGCCCAGGACTGTGTCCACATCCTTACAGGCTAAGAAGCCCCCTTGTTCCCCCAGGTTATGCATTTTCAGACCAACAGTGCTTTAGGTGTGGAAGGACTTTAGCTTTAATATTTTGCAAATTCTGCACTGAGACCCGGGAGGAAAATCCCCCAGCAGTGATTGGTTTTAGCTGATTGGGGATGATGCCCCAGTTGGAGAGATGATAGATGAGGCCTGAGGCAAGCGCCCTGTAATGAGCTCGGGACTGTCATCGGCCACCCTTATCTCTGGGCAGGAAAGGGAGGCACGAGGAACAGTCACGGGTATCAGATGCTGCTTTCTTCCCTCCGAAGCCCTTCTCCCAGATGATGAGCCATTGAAAGCGTTTATACAGCCCTTTCAGTATACATGATACAATTCTAGACACTGCTAAGCTGCAGGGTGAGAAGATAAGTGGGCTCTCCTCCAAGATTTTTATGCTTCGAACTGGTGGAAGAGTTGAACAATCCATAGCAAATGCGCACTTTCACATAAAAACGAATTCAGAAGTTGGGTTTTTTTTAAAAGAAATCAGAAATGAAGCAAGTCCTAAAGCAATGTAGACGCTTCCTTAAGAGGGTGCAGTTAGAACCACTAGCGCAGGGCTGGGCGTCGAATTAATATTTCCTGAGTAAAGTCCTGCCCCTGCCGGCTCTCAGCGAGAGACCACTAATGGGATAAAGCAGCCAAACCGAGAAGACATAGGACCTGTCCAAGGATGTCAAATTAAGAAGTTATTCATGCAGGTGATGCTGAAATTAATACCTATTATAAAACAGAATGCTCTTATATATTCTATGATGAACGACTACTTTTAATTAATCTTCATTCGATCACACCTCATCATGTGAAAACTGTCCGTCCTCCTGGAGCACATATTTTAAACACCTAAATGCAAGTGTACCTGAGTAATACAGCAAGGGTGCTGGAAGCCAGTGACACTGACACAAGCTGAGGATGACTACATTTGAGGATCACTTTTTACTAGTTTAATCATTTTTTTCCTTTCTTTTTTCCTTCTCCTTCCTCCCTCCCCTCCATCCCTTCCTTCCTTCCTTCTACAGTTGCTCTTTACATTAAAGTCCATTCAATTTTTAGTTATGACACACAGGGAACCCTCCTCTTTCACACTGGAGAGCGACCTGAAACACGTGGTCATAAAATCTACGTCAGTCCCTAAACATCACGCGGATCTAAACTGTCAAAGATGAAAGAAGAAGTGAGATATTTGGGACTTTAAGAAATGACAGCATATCCAAATTAAATATATATATATGTGTGTGTGTGTGTGTGTGTGTGTGCGTGCACATACATACACTCACTCACATACACACACAAACATTTACCTCTTTATCTAGAACATATGGACTTACAGATTTTTATGCCAAGCCATACGTTTCTGTCTGGCATCATACAGCTCAAGTCTGATGACAACTAGCCAGTCCTGTGGTGTGCTTCTTTGTTACATATTATCTAACTCCTATGGGTGAGAATTCCCATTAGATCAAGGAGGTAAAAGAAGGAAGTGCTGTAATGATCCTCTTGCAGTTTGTCTTGAGGGAGTGAAGGATGTGAAAACTTGGTGGAAACACAAAAATTCACTTGATAATAATAATTGGATGTCTCTGATATAACGAGTAGTTTTGGCGGTGTTTTACATTTTAATTCATGACTTCACGCTAAACAAGATCCCAAAGTGGGAAAACATTGTGATAAAATTCTATGATTTTAAATATAGCGGGCAGCTGGAAAGAGTGTAAATGTGTGTGCTGATGTGAGGGGTGTGTAAGGAACGTTCAGCTGTGAGTATTTTTGGTAACTATCTGCAAATCCTATAGAGCACATACCATGGGACAGAGACCATAAAGCTTGTAGGCTTTCACCACGTACGTAATGGGTAAATTCCATGGGAAATCTCAAAAATAATTCTTGTAGACAGAATGAGCGGCTCATCTACAGAATTATTTTGGCTAACACTGATTCCTTTTCCTTTCATTTGGGAGATCAAATACTGAACTTAGCCTCAAAAGTGGATCATATTCTGGGTGGCCCCAGGGGAAAGGCTGAAGAGGTAGTTTCTCTTTTTTTCGTTTTCTTTTTTCCCTTCCTGGCAGCAAAGGAATTCTAAAATTTGTTCCCAGATTCTTAGTAGTATGGCAACCGCTGCAGATGCGGTCACTCAAGGAATAAACTCATCAGGTCACTTCTGCCATGGGATTCTGTCCTGTCTCATAATTTGGATTCATCATTACAGATAGATTTATATATTTTTGCCACAGAGGGACAGTATATAGGCGACCCCTCACAACGGTACATGTTTCTTCATTAGAGAAGGGCTGTGATTTGAGGGGGAAGCTTAGTGTCAAATTCTTCCTGTTCTTGTCATGTTTGGGAAGGTGTGCTTCAAAGTCAGCATCTCTGGCCTTCTTCTCGTGCTCGGATGAGAGCTGCTGCCCAGTTCGCCTGGCAGCGCATCCCTCCCTGAACGAGTGTCAGTGCGCAGTGGGCAATGCACTCATCATGAGCTACTTGTCCACCATTTTGAAATATTATCAAATCAAACACGATTTACATTTCAAGTGAATGTCCGCAGAGTTGCACTCTACTAAATGGAATATAAAAGATTCTGTTGGCACCATGCATTTATCGATGCTAAACAGAAACATGGGCAAATATGATAACGTCATCACAAGCATTACTTGAATTGGTTTTCCACTACTTTACTGAGCAACAATGATAGATAGAAAGCATCTTAATTATCAGGCTGTAGGAATGTCAACCCTAGTATTGCTTCGAGGGCATGTGGTACCTTTAAGTTTTACTCTTCTTTCTTCCAACTTGTCATCATAAATAGAGGGTTTGCGAGTTGTTTTTCCAAATTACTGAAAGTGACTTTTCATTGAGCTGATATGTTAGGAGAGTGTTTTGTTTTGTTTAAAAATTTTTTTTATTGAAGTATAATTGATTTACAATATCATGTTAGTTTCAGGTGTACAGCACAGTGACTGTTTTATATATATATATATACATATATATATATATGAAAGAATCTGAATATATATATAGAATATATATATATGAAAAAGAATATATATATATTCTTTTTCAGATTCTTTTCCCTTGTAGGTTATTGCAAAATATTGAGTAGAGTTCCCTGTGCTGTACAGTAGGTCCCTGTCGTTTATCTATTTTACATATAGTCGTGTGTATCTGTTAATCCCAAGCTGTGAGGAGAGTGTTTTGAATGAATCTTCATGACCAGAGAAATGAGAAATACCTGGTGAACTACAAGAAGGGGACTATTTGAAAGAACATTAGGGAAAAGCCCACTTGCCTTGGAGCATCTGATGAAATGAGAGTGAGTGAGTGTGTGTGTGTGTGTGTGTGTGTGTGTGTACACGGGCAGGTGCACAAAAACTCAGGCAGAACTAGATGCACACTTGGAGAGGTGATTTGCTACTTGAAAGAGAATTAAAAACAACTAGCCACATCCAGATGTTATAATTCTGTTCCCAACGATACTACTGGCAGCATTGATTCTCCAGGGGAAAGGAAGGGAGCACATCTCTCCTGTGCTGCAGTATTGGAGGAAAAGGACCGAAGCTTATTCTTGGCTGTACTTCACACATAGTGCTTTACACAGAGCAGAAGCCCAATTAATGCCTGTGGAATTGAATTTACTGAATTGCGCTGAACGGAAAAGAGGACTCAAGGGACTTGGAGCCCTCGAGAGTATACTGCAAGAGGGTCAGTTTCAAGCAGAGTAAAATTTTAAATCTCTGGATTTGTCTGTGGGGAACTGGAGATATATATCTCAAATGGGAAACAAATAACAAATATATATATTGGAACTGCTGAACATTTGTTCTGGTCAGTGATACACCATTTTTATCTGATATTTGAAAGAAAATATTAATTTCTAACTGTGACATTATTATAATACATCTTGAGTCAAAATTTATTTTCCTTTAGATTTTTATGAATTTTTGAAAGATGAAAGCCAGGTAAAGTGATAGAACATGACGTATTTTTTAATCAGTTAATTATGACTTCTAATAGAAAAAGTTTATCCACTAAATTTAAATTTGAATTAATCTAAAATGCCAAAATACTTTTTGCATTGGCAAAATAGAGGCTTCTTTAAAATATTCTCATAAATCAATGATGATTAAAATCTTCCTCAAATTTTGAAGATAAACTCATATTTAGGTTGTGATAAAATGTGAAAAATTTCAGCATGAAAGTTGTTCTTTTCATAAAATTATGACTGTGTGAGAACATCTTTCAGCCAAATTTATAGCAATAAGTACTATAACCAATATAAAATGAAATATTGGAAAATTTGTTCTAAAGATTTTTAAAAATAAGGTCAGTGGGGGAAAAATAAGGTTTTACCCCAACAATAAAATATGCAGGGTAGTTGATGAGATGCTATTAGAACCCTATGTAAAAAGATAAAGAACTGGATAAAATTTGTTTGAAGAGTTTTGTTGGTTTTCTTTTATTTTTTGTATACACCATACCAAGTATTTTTCTTTATGCATTTCTCTAATTCTTATAGTTATTAAATACTCCTTTATTTTTTTGTATCTGTAAGAAAATAACTACTAAAAACAAAATAGAATTCCTCTACCTGTTTTAAGGACACAAAGATAGTATGTTTCTCAATATTTAATTTCTCATTTCTCAGATGTCACGCAGACCTAGGATTAGTCTTCTAATAAATCTAGTAATTTTAGTTTAAAATAAAAGAAAAATGGGAAAAGCACAAACACATGGATACTAAACAATATGCTATTTTAAAAAAATGGGTCAATGAAGAAATCAGAGAGGGAATCAAAAAATACCTGGAGACAAATGAAAATGGAAAGGCAACTCTCAAAAATCTATGGGAAAAAGCACTTCTAAAAGGGAAGTTTAGAGTGATACAGGCCTACCTTGAGAAACAAGAAAAATATCAGATAAACAACCCAAACTATCACCTAAAGGAATTAGAAAAAGAAGAGCAAACAAAGCCCAAAGCCAACAGAAGGAAGGGAACAATAAAAATCACACAGGAAATAAATAAAATAGCGACACCCCCCAAAAAAACAATAGAAAAAAGATCAATGAAACAAAGAGCTGGTTGCTGAAAAGATAAACAAAACTGATGAACATTTAGCCAGGCTCATCAAGAAGATAGAGGATCCAAATAAACAAAATAAGAATTAAAATAGGAGGAATAACAACAAATACCACAGAGATACAAAAAAATCCTAAGAGAATACTGTGGACAGTTATATATCAGCAGATTGGGCAACCTAGACGAAATGGTCAAATTTATAGAAAGATACAACCTACCAAGACTGAATCAAGAAGAAACAGACAATTTGAACAGACTGATCCCTAGTAGTAAAACTGAATTTGTAATAAAAATACTCCTAGCAGACAAAAAAGTCTGGGACCAGATGCAATAACATGGCTGGACCTAGAGTATTATGCTTAGTGAAATAAGGCAGAAAGAGAAAGACAAGTAGTCTATGTTACCATTTATATGTAGAATTGAAAAAACAAAACAAAGGAATGTATACAACAAAACAAAAACAGACTCGCAGATAAAGAGAAAAAATTAGTGTTTACCAGTAGGGAGAGGGAAGGGGCGAGGGGAAAGAGAAGTCTAGGGGGTTAAGACATACAAACTACTATGTATAAAATTAATAAGCTACAAGGATATATTGTACAGCACAGGGAACTATAGCCATTGTTTTATAATAACTTTAAATGGAGAATAATCTCTAAAAATATTGAATCACTATGTTGGACAGCTGAAACTAATATAATATTGTAAATCAACTATATGTCAATTAAACAAGAATCAAAAGTTGTTATGAGATGAATAGGGACAGTATCAAAAGTAATTTCACAAGATTTCTTTTTTTTAAAACATTTAGGCAGGTTTCTTTTTTTAAAATTTATTTATTTCTTTTCGGCTGTGTTGGGTCTTCGTCGCTGAGCACAGGCCTTCTCTAGTTGCGGTGCACGGGCTTCTCACGGCGGTGGCTTCTCTTGTTGCGGAGTATGGGCTCTAGGTGCGCGGGCTTCAGTAGTTGCAGCTCGCTGGCTCAGTGGTTGTGGCGCACGGGTTTAGTTTCTCCGCAGCATGTGGGATCTTCCCGGACCAGGGCTCAGAACCCCTGTCCCCTGCATTGGCAGGTGGATTCTGAACCACTGTGCCACCAGGGAGACCCTCACAAGATTTCTAATTATTTTCTTTGAAAAAAACTAGCCCAATAACTTGCATTATTTTTATATCAAATTTTCGAAACTATTCAGTATAAATATTTAAACATGTAGAAAACCAAGTCTCACAATAAATAATACTGTGAAAGTAATCAGTTGCTACATCACTTTTTTGGTAATATGGCCCCAGCGAAGAGATTTCTTTTTGATTAAGAAATAAAACAAAAGTTAAATGACACATTAAAGATCATCTGGTAATTTAGTGACTGCTTCATCTTTTCCACTGAATGTTCTTTCCTTTGAATCAGTAAACAACAAAATACAAGAAGTCATTGCAACGTCTTCAAAACACTTGTATTGAAAAAAATGTGAATGAAATATATTTAGTGGTGACTGTTTTGAAATATTATTACAATCTGAACATTTGGGCACTTGGAACTGTATACACATGACAGAAGAAAAATATTAAAGGAGGATTACCTCAAAGACTATTTCCCCAACAGAAATTTAGAAAGGGATCTGGTCTGAATCATTCGGGTTATACAAAAATCCTTTAGGGTTATACAAAAACCTTCATTAAGAAAGAAGAATGCCAGCAAGCTTAATGAATTGGAAGAGTTTTGAGTTTACTGACTGGAACATATAACAAGACAGATTTTCAGGGGGACTAGGAAATATTTTACGGATTATGAAAACTTGCATAAACAATGATGCTACCGGGTGTTAGGCTCTTCCCCTTCCTTTCTTTCACATTAATACTAAGAGGAAGTTTAATGAGTGGAAAAGATAAAGTATCAACAGGCTTTAGATAAAATACAGCAGAGATGAGAAAAATGTAAAAAAGAACAGTGAAAAACCTTGATTGAAACATTGGAATTGGGTAACTACTATATTATCGGTTGATAAAACTACCACAAAGGTGCATGTATGTGTGTGTTTAACCACAGACCTACTGGCTTACCTACTACTGCTTTTTCAAAGATTATATTTAAAAACAAGTGATGCAGTATCACTAAACTATTTTTAGTATGAACTGGTCCTTTTCCATTTTCTCTTTGGAGAAAGAGAAAGTGAAGTTGGATTGCATGAAGAGAATAAAGCTGCCTTACTTGATCTTATCAGCCAACAGCAGAGGAAAGAAGAATTTCTAATGGCACCTCCATCATTGACTGCACTTGTTAGAGAAATAGAATTGTTGGTGAGTCATAAGGCCGCTAAGTTGCTCTAATGCAATGGGAGCTTTAGTGAGTATTTTGACAGTGGAAGTGTGAGTAAGGGCAGAGAAAATCTTTTAAGCCCATTTTTGATGGAAGCATAGCCATATACTTACTGAATAAGGTTAAAAAAAAGGACAGAAGAGGGAGGAAAAGAATGAATAAATTTCACGATCAGGATAATGCTGAAAGCATTAGAAGATGCCAATGTCAGAACAGTTATTAAATATGCTCTTTACACCCATGTAGCGGTATCTCTGGCTAGCACGGAAGGTTTCCTTCCCCAATAGTCCTTCTTCAAACACTTGAAGTTGAAAGAAGATAAAGCTCAGTATTCTCCAGGGACCTCTACTGTTTCCAGATTTAGACGATCAGCTCCAAGAATCAAAGTCCTTGATCAAAGTTATGACTTTTGCTCTTGAAGCACAAACAAAGCTGTGAGAAAACTAAGATGATTCTAAATTTTAACACAGAATCAGTACCACGGGAATGCCAAGTTTAAAAATGGAAGTGCTCTACCTTTGGTTAGCGTGAAATTAGCTTGGAAGAGACTCACGGGACATAGCTGCTTATAAATGCGTTCCTGGATACACTTAGCCAAGAAGAATGGCGGAGGAGCTCTTCGTTTGAGTAATAACACATTTCATGTCCTTCCGTATCTTTGTGTGCAGGAGCTGACATAAATGAGCTGTGAGTAAAAAATGGGGAGAACATTGGGAGATGCCAGGAAGCACCATTCCACTTAAACATTTCATGTGTGCCAAAGTAATTTGTTCGAAATGCTGAATTCTGTACATTGAAGCTCTAGGCTACAGATCTGGGGACAGGACTAGGAAAAAATAGTCAGTGAGCTTCGATATTGGCAGGCTGAAGAGAGAGGGAGCTATCAGCCTAAAGTGAAACCCTCTGGAGGAATGAGGACTTTTCAGGAAGGGGATATCAGGGTGAAAAGAAGGGATCCTTTTTTAGGGCTGGGGAGAATAGCAAAAGCCGCCCAAGGTAACAGGAATTTGCATTTCTGAAAGATTACTTCCGGGAAGAGTGTTTCCCCCAGTGTGGACATGGACCGTGGGGTTTCTCGTGCTGTTGTTTCGCAGCTGGAACACATCATCAAACAGGTCTGTGATGCTGCAAATGATTCCACCAGGCAGGGCACTTTGGGATTAATCAAAACCCAGCTGCATGGAGGAGAGTAACTGTACCATACAGGCTGAAGCTAGCAAAAGGGCCCGGTAAGCTGGTGTCTGTTCAGAGACTCCTCCAGAAAGCCTAACCCAGCTGCTGTGGCCACAAAGAAAAAGAGCTGGAAACCATAAGTCCTAGTCTTCCCACTCATGAACTACATCCCAGCGTCCAACTAACTCGTCCACTTTTAAAGAGACAACCCCAGCATCTTTGCCCTTTGTAAGAACCTTCACTCTGCACATGTGTATTTAGCATGCTCCAAGGCTCCAAAATGCTCGCGCAATTTTCTCCTATCTGGTTTTGAGATACGTCTGGGGAAAAGTTGGAACTTGCCATTTTGCAAGATGAAAAGCAGAAGCTAAATTTTAATTATCAGAAATATCAGGGTGTTCTGAGAACACTCTTCTCCATGTCAGTAAAACTTTTTGGTTCTTTTAAAAATCCTTCACGTGGTAGTTCAGAAAGACAAATTTTAATTTTAAAAGGGAACACGATGAGCTTATTCAATACTTTCATTTTATAGGCAATGAAAGGAGGTCTAGAGGGATTAAGTGACTTGCCTTAGGTCATTCTCATAAAGATGAAAAAAAATAAGTCTTGAACTAATTCTCTAGATTTTAGATTGGGTGAAAAAAAAAAAAAAAGACTTTTTTCTTAATTCACTTTCTAACAAATCACTCACTTAGTCTCCCCAAGTTCAAAGCTTGCTGTCTTTCAATGCTCAATATTCCCTTGATCCAGAATTTGGCCACAGGAGGAGGGGGTGAGGGGAGCCTATTGAACAATATACTTGTTTCCATGCTGCTTACATTTTCAACACAGCAGGAATAATAACAGAAATACAGTTTTGCAGGGGAAGTTCAAGGAGTGAGCTCATGAAGAAAAACAACTACCTTTAAACAAGCCGAAGAAAGCAGGGGTATGTAACAGATTTTGCTAATGGGGCTGTGATTAAATAAAATAAATGAGAGTTTGAGGTGGGCATAGAAAGACAGAGAGCCAGCCCACAAGAGTAAACATAAACAAATACAGTCCGATAGAGAACGTCACATAGGTAAGGAACAAAATATTGGGTGTCTCGGACGGTGAGTGTGTAGTAAGTGATGGTATTTAGATTTTGCTACAGAACTGTGTGTGCTGAGTCGATATTTCCAAATGGAATAATTAATAATAAATTAATTAATTGGGATCCTGTTTCTAGTTTGATTCAGAAAAACATTTATTATTTTCTTTAGCAAAAAACTAAGTCTTTTTAAATGTCGAAATTTGTAAAAATGCTAATTTTGTTCAGGCTCTCATTGAAGGTCACAGAGCAGCCAATCGACGTGCACTTGTACAATGCAATCACCTTATTTCCACTGACTCCACTGACAGGGAATGAAATCTAACACAGTTAATAAGTATTTATTAATTTAACAGCTCATGTTAACACGTGAAACCTAACCTCCCGCTTATTAGGATGAAATGAGTGTGTTATTAGAAATTGCATTATAGGTCAAGCAGAAAACAGCAGCACATAATCTCCTTGCTGAATAAATAAATATTTGTGGACTGATTTCCTAAAGGAGGTATCAATTGAAACAAGTGATTCAAGTTGACAGTGGAATTGTACAAATGACCCTAATGAATGAATTTTCTAATCATTTTCATGTTTGTGGACATTAGCCCTGTTTGCACAGAGTGAATAACTATGCATGCCTTACAACGACAGACACCCATAACTGGATGCAAATGATGCTCAGTTACCTATTCTGTGGTGCCTGTGAATTCTGACAAATCATTCTATCTTCAGCTGGGGAAAGTTCAAATTTTCCTTTTTTTTTTTTTTTTAAACTGCCACTGACTTGGCGACTGTCGTCTTGGCAAAGCTCCTAACCATATCCCAGATAAAACCGCCCATTTACAAAACATCAAACTTTCTTCTGCACTTTCAGATTAAGGATTCGAACCTTAAAGAAAAAACAAAAAAACAACGTTCTACTTCCCAACCCCCTTCTCTTTGTAAATATGATAAACCCATGGCTATTTGGCCCATACTCTGTGACAGTAGTAAGATCATGTCACTCTTCACATCAGTTCTTACTTATTGGCTACCTTTTGATGGATTTATCGGCTGCCAGCAAACAATGGACAGCAATTTTGGTAGAGGCGGTCACGCCAGGCCTGTAAATGAGATCCTCCCTGTGAAGAGTCAGGGAGGTCTCAATGGCACAGACATGTGACAGAATTAGAACTTCCCTAATCTTCTGTCTGTCTCCTCAGCCCATGTGCTACTTCTCAACCTGATGACCAGTCCATTTATGGGCTTAGATTAAAGGGTGATGTTACTATGTCGTCAGGAACTTTGAAATTGGTAACAACATCACTGCCTCATGTCTGATGAACCGAGATCAGCTCATTAGCCAAAAGTGTTAGAAATTTATAGTTGGTGGCATTTTCTTTGCAGGGTTTCCAGTAAAAATGTTCTTCTAATCTGCTAAAACCCATTTTTTTTAACTTCTCAAAGATGTATGAAGGCTTAATGAGCCTGTTTCTTTTCTCCTACATTTAAAATATAACATGTTATGTTTGATGCTTCTTTACTGGTATTTTTCTGAGCAATAAGAAGGCTTTCCTCCATGTATATTACATATTTTTAAAAGGGGTGAAAAATGATAAGTTATTTCAAAAGTTTTAATGAAACATCAACGGCGGTTTATAGTATGTGGGACTGTCTTGGGCAGCTAAAATATTTTAACCTATAGCCTGCTTTCTTACTCTGATTAAGCATTTATCAAGCCTAATACAAATCAAACGTAGAATCAAGTCCAAACGTGAACCAACGCATCTTCCTTTTGTGTTCATGAGAACACTTCATGTGGGATTAGCATTTTCATAAAATCACAAATATAAATGCCAATGAATTTTACATGACGTAGATGAAATTGCAGTGGCAAAAATTTTTGCATGCACTGACACCTAATCTGGAACCCCCCAAACACTGATGCGTCCTAAGAGGAAGGAGAGGTGAATAATGTCTGCTTTCATATTTTTCCAAATGTGTCCTAGATGTCTAAAATTCATTAGCTGTATTATTGTGGGATAATGTTCAGATCCGTTCTACAGGTATACAACTGTTGGGGGCAGAAAAACACAAAATGAGTTTACAGTGTGATTTAATGAACAGGACTACATTTGTTCTTTATATTTACTTAGAGTTACATGAGAATGTAGACATTGATTCTTACATTTATAGAACATCTTTTTTTGTCATTTGAAGTTCATTTTTATTCAGTCTTTTTCATTTAAGCATGCTTCAATGTATTTATAATAAATGAAAGTACATATAAACCTTCCAGAACATCTCTGGGAATACGGAATTATATTAATAACACTCTTAATGTCATTTACTTGACATGGGATCTGATTATGCCATTAAAGACCTAGTTCCTCTGATACTCACGCAGGGATTAGAAATAACTGAATTGGGGAAACATCCCAGAAATGAGGAAGAGTTATTTTTAAACTCAATGGTAGAATTCACACTTTTAAAATGGTACAATTCACAGTTCCTCCTCTTCAGGAATGTTAAATCTTGTTTGAGAGGAAATTCATATATTCATGATAAATTAGAAAACAATTTGGAAGCAATATATAAAATTTACACAGAGCTGCAGGCTGTAGGTGCCATTCTGAGGCAATTCAGAGCATGAGAAAAATCAATGTGGGCTGGTGGTCGTTCAGGCAAACTTCACGGGGCGCGCAAATCTCGTGAATGTTAAAGATGTGTCGCGTTGTTATTAGCAGAGAGATGATAAAGACCAGACGCCAAGACAAGTGAGGGCTTGTCAGGGGGCAAAACCGGCCATGAGTGTTGAACAGAGGAAAGAAGCTCTCAGCTGAACACTGTAAGACTGAAAATGTAAAATGCAGTCAGTTCATACAGGCCCTGGAGGCTGGGTAGAGGCTTTAAAATTTGTTCTATACGCGAAAAGTAGCCAACAGATTGTTAACAAAGAGAATACATGGTAAAAGTGACTCTGTTGTGAACCTGACCACCATGAGATAAACTGGTGACACTCAGAAACTAGGTGGTCAACTGTTAAAAGATGTGAAATGAGGTGTTGATGGTCCAAATTTTTTTGTTTGTAGCAACTTCATTTTCAATAGTGAAAACCTAGAAAGGACCCAAACACCCAGAAAAAGATGAATGAATAAACTAAAAGTGGTACATCCAATGATAAGAGATGAGCTACTCCTATGTATCACTGATGAATCTTAAATAATTATAAAACAAAAGAAATCAGAAGAAAAAACAGTAAATGGCTTATGAGGCCAATCAGATAAATTCGAGAAAATGCAAAGGTAGACTGGTTGTCACATGACACGGAAACAAAGAAACCAACAGGACCTTTACGAAGAACATATACTGTACTAGGTCTTAGTAGCTAAATGGGTGTGGGACGAGAAAAAGATGCAATATAGGTGACCGCAAATGATGTATCTTGGGGAAGCAGGGTAACACGGGAGCCATGGACAGGAAGGGGGAGCTGACCAGGGATTCATTTTTGATGCTCACATACCCTCAGGTTTGACTTCACAAACCTGACCACCTTACTGGACATGTTCTGTGAACAACTGGAAATAAATTACAGATAAAAGTTTGGGCAGAAACTGCAGCTTTCATAACGAGCACATAGGCGACCACTGGGATGGCAAGAGTAGCTGAGCAATTGAAGGAACTGGATAAAGAAAGAAGAGAATGGAAACTTTGGGAATTCTCTACAAGAGAATTAGTAGATACAGAATGGATAAGCAACAAGGTCCTACTGTATAGCACAGAGAACTATATTCAATATCCTGTGATAAACCATAACAGAAAAGAATATTAAAAAGAGAATATGTATGTGTAACTGAATCACTCTGCTGTACAGCAGTGATTAACACAACATTGTAAATCAACGATACTTTAATACAAAAATGAGAAAAAAAGAGAATTAGTAGAAAGACAAGCAAAATAGGAATTAAAGAAGGAGAAAATAAGAAAGACATTCAAGGGACTTCCCTAGTGGTCCAGTGGTTAAGAATTTGCCTTCAGGATTCCCTGGTGGCACAGTGGTTAAGAATCCACCTGCCAATGCAGGGGACAGGGGTTCGAGCCCTGGTCCAGGAAGATCCCACATGCCACGGAGCAACTAAGCCCGTGTGCAACAACTACTAAGCATGCTCTCTAGAGCCCACAAGCCACAACTACTGAGCCTGCACTCTAGAGCCCATGCGCAACAACTACTGAGCCTGCACACTAGAGCCCGCGAGCCACAACTACTGAGGCTGCACACCTAGAGCCCGTGCTCTGCAACAAGAGAAGACACCTCAATGAGAAGCCCGTGCACTGCAATGAAGAGTAGCCCCCATTTGCCGCAATTAGAGAAAGCCCGTGCACAGCAATGAAGACCCACACAGCCAAACATAAATAAATAAATTTATTTAAAAAAAAAAAAAGACTTTGCCTTCTAATGCAGGGTATGTGAGTTCGATCACTGGTTGGGGAGCTAAATCCCACGTGCCTTGTGGCCAAAAAACCAAAACATAAAACAGAAGCAATACTGTAACAAATTCAATAAAGAATTTAAAAAAAAATTTTTAAAAAGGCTTTACAAGGAGCTTCAAGATGGCGGAAGAGTAAGACGTGGAGATCACCTTCCTCCCCACAGATACACCAGAAATACATCTACACGTGGAACAACTCCTACAGAACACCTACTGAACGCTGGCAGAAGGCCTCAGACCTCCCAAAAGGCAAGAAACTCCCCACGTACCTGGGTAGGGCAAAAGAAAAAAAAGAATAAACAGAGAAAAAGAATAGGGACGGTACCTGCACCAGTGGGAGGGAGCTGTGAAGGAGGAAAGGTTTCCACACACTAGGTGCCCCTTCGTGGGTGGAGACTGCGGGAGGCGGAGCAGGGAGCTTCAGGGCCGTGGAGGAGAGCACAGCCACAGGGGTGCGGAGGGCAAAGTGGGGAGATTCCTGCACAGAGGATCAGTGCCAACCAACACTCACCAGCCCGAGAGGCTTGTCTGCTCCCCCGCCGGGGCGGGCAGGGCTGGGAGCGGAGGCTCGGGCTTCGGTCGGAGCGCAGGGAGAGGACTGGGGTTGGCGGCGTGAACACAGCCTGCAGGGGGTTAGTGTGCCACAGCTAGCCGGGAGGGAGTCCGGGGAAAAGTCTGGACCTGCCGAAGGAGCAAAAGACTTTTTCTTCCCTCTTTGTTTCCTGGTGCGCGAGGAGAGGGGATTCAGAGCGCTGCTTAAAGGAGCTCCAGAGACAGGCGCGAGCCGCGGCCATCAGCGCGGACACCAGAGACCTGCATGAGACTCTAAGGCTGCTGCTGCCGCCACCAAGAAGCCTATGTGTGAGCACAGGTCACTATCCAATCCCCTTCCGGGGAGCCTGTGCAGTCCGCCACTGCCAGGGTCCCAGGATCCAGGGACAACTTCCCCGGGAGAATGCACGAAGCACCTCAGGCTGGGGCAACGTCACGCCGGCCTCTGCCGCCGCAGGCCCACCCCGCACTCCGTACCCCTCCCTCCCCCCGGCCTGAGTGAGCCAGAGCCCCCGAATCAGCGGCTCCTTTAACCCCATCCTGTCTGAGCGAAAAACAGATGCCCTCCAGTGACCTACACGCAGAGGCGGGGCCAAGTCCAAAGCTGAGCCCCTGGGAGCTGTGAGAACAAAGAAGAGAAAGGGAAGTCTCTCCCAGCAGACTCAGGAGCAGCGGATTGAATCTCCACAATCAACTTGATGTACACTGCATCTGTGGAATACCTGAACAGACTAACGAATCATCCCAAACAGATGAGGGGGACTTTGGGAGCAACTGTAGACTTGGGGTTTGCTTTCTACATCTAATTTGTTTCTGGTTTTATGTTTACCTTAGTTTAGTATTTAGAGTTTATAATCACTGGTAGATTTGTTTATTAATTTGGTTACTCTCTTCCTCCTTTTTTTCTTTTATATAGAGATATATATTTTTTTGCTTTTTCTCTTTTTTGTGAGTGTGTATGTGTGTGCTTCTTTGTGTGATTTTGTCTGTATAGCTTTTCTTTTACCATCTGTCCTAGAGTTCTGTCTGTCCTTTTTGTTTGTTTGTTTTTTGTATAGTTTTCAGCCCTTGTTATCATTGGTGGTTTGTTTTTTGCTTTGGTTTCTCTCGTTTCATACCTTTTTTTTCTTTTTTTATTACTTTTAATTTTTTTATTTTAAAAAATTTTTTTAATATTAAAAACTTTATTTTATTTTATATACTTTTTCTTCCTTCCTTCCTTCCTTCCTTCCTTCCTTCCTTCATTCCTTCCTTCCTTTCTTTCTTTCTTTACTTCTCCCTTTTCTTCTGAGCGGTGTGGCGGACAGGGTCTTGGAGCTCCTGCCAGCTGTCACACCTGAGCCTCTGAGGTGAGAGAGCTGAGCTCAGGACACTGGTCCACCAGAGACCTCCCGGCCCCCCGTAATATGAATAGACGAGAGCTCTCCCAGAGATCTCCGTCTCAACACTAAGATCCAGCTCCACCCAATGGCCAGCAAGCTACAGTGCTGGACACGCTATGCCAAACAACTAGCAAGACAGGAACATAACCACACCAATTAGCAGACAGGATGCCTAAAATCATAGTAAACTCACAGACACCCAAAAACACACCACCGGATGCAGGCCTGCCCACCAGAAAGACAAGATCCAGCCTCATCCACCAGAACAAAGGCACCAGTCCCCTCCACCAAGAAGCGTACACAACCCACTGAACCAACATTAGCCGCTGTGGACAGACACCAAAAACAATGGGAACTACGAACCTGCAGCCTGTGAAAAGGAGACCCCAAACATAGTAAGTTAAGCAAAATGAGAAGAGAAAGAAATACACACCAGATGAAGGAGCAAGGTAAAAACCCACCAGACCAAACAAATGAAGAGGAAACAGGCAGTCGACCTGAAAAAGAATTCAGAGTAATGACAGTAAAGATGATCCAAAATCTTGGAAATTGAATAGAGAAAATACAAGAAACATTTAACAAGGAGCTAGAAGAACTAAAGAGCAAACAAACAATGATGAACAACACAATTAATGAAATTAAAAATTCTCTAGAAGGGCTCAGTAGCAGGATAACTGAGGCAGAAAAACGGATAAGTGACCTGGAAGATATAATAGTGGAAATAACTACTGCAGAGCAGAATAAAGAAAAAAGGATGAAAAGAACTCAGGACAGTCTCAGAGACCTCTGGGACAACATTAAATGCACCAACATTCGAATTATAGGGGTCCCAGAAGAAGAAGAGGAAAAGAAATGGACTGCAAAAATATTTGAAGAGATTATAGTTGAAAAATTCCCTAATATGGGAAAGGAAATAGTCAATCAAGTCCAGGAAGCACAGAGAGTCCCATACAGGATAGATCCAAGGAGAAACAGGCCAAGACACATATTAATCAAACTATCAAAAATTAAATACAAAAAACAAATATTAAAAGCAGCAAGGGAGGGCTTCCCTGGTGGCGCAGTGGTTGTGAGTCTGCCTGATGATGCAGGGGACACAGGTTCATGCCTCGGTCTTGGAGGATCCCACATGCCACGGAGTGGCTAGGCCTGTGAGCCACGGCCGCCCAGCCTGCGCATCCTGAGCCTGTGCTCTGCAACGGGAGAGGCCATAACAGCGAGAGGCACGTATACCACAAAAAAAAAAAAAAAAAAAAAAAAAAAAAACAAATCAGTAAGGGAAAAACAACAAGTAACACATAAGGGAATCCCCATAAGGTTAACAGCTGATCTTTCAGCAGAAGCTCTGCAAGCCAGAAGGGAAAGGCAAGACATATTTAAAGTGATGAAGGAGAAAAAACTACAACAAAGATTACTCTAACCAGCAAGGATCTCATTCAGATTTGATGGAGAAATTAAAACCTTTACAGACAAGCAAAAGCTAAGAGAATTCAGCACCACCAAACCAGCTTCACAACAAATGCTAAAGGAACTTCTCTAGGCAGGAAACACAAGAGAAGGAAAAGGCCTACAATAACAAACCCAAAACAATTAAGAAAATGGTAATAGGAACATACATATTGATAATTACCTTAAATGTAAATGGATTAAATGCTCCAACCAAAAGACATAGACTGGCTGAATAGGTACAAAAACAAGACCCATATATACGCTGTCTACAAGAAACCCACGTCAGACCTAGTGACACATACAGACTGAAAGTGAGGGGAGGGAAAAAGATATTCCATGCCAATGGAAATCAAAAGAAAGCTGGAGTAGCAATTCTCATATCAGACAAAATAGACTTTAAAACAAAGACTACTACAAGAGACAAAGAAGGACACTACATAATGATCAAAGGATTAATCCAAGAAGAAGATATAACAATTGTAAATATCTATGCACCCAACATAGGAGCTACTCAATACATAGGACAAATACTAACATCCATAAAAGGGGAAATCGACAGTAACACAATCATAGTAGGGGACTTTAACACCCTACTGTCACCAATGGACAGGTCATCCAAAATGAAAATAAATAAGGAAACACAAGCTTTAAATGATACATTAAACAAGAGAGACTTAACTGATATTTATAGGACATTCCATCCAAAAACAACAGAATACACATTCTTCTCAAGTGCTCATGGAACATTCTCCAGGATAGATCATATCTTGGGTCACAAATCGAGCCTCGGTAAAGTTAAGAAAATTGAAATCTTATCAAGTATCTTTTCATACCACAACACTTTGAGACGAGATATCAATTACAGGAAAAAAACCTGTACAAAAAAAAAAAAATACAAGCACATGGAGGCTAAACAATACACTACTTAATAACCAAGTGATCACTGAAGAAATCTAAGAGGATATCAAAAAATACCTAGAAACAAATGGCAATGAAAACACGACGACCCAAAACCTATGGGATGCAGCAAAAGCAATTCTAAGGGGGAAGTTTATAGCAATACAATCCTACCATAAGAAACAAGAAGCATCTCAAATAAACAACCTAATCTTACACATAAAGCAATTAGAGAAAAAAGAACAAAAAAACCCAATGTTAGCAGAAAGAAAGAAAGAAAGATCAGATCAGAAATAAATGAAAAAGAAATGAAGGAAACGAAAGCAAAGATCAATAAAACTACAAGATGGCTCTTGGAGAAGATAAACAAAATTGATAAACCATTAGCCAGACTCATCAAGAAAAAAAGGGAAAAGACTCAAATCAATAGAATTAGAAATGAAAAAGGAGAAGTAACAACTGACACTGCAGAAATACAAAGGATCACGAGAGATTACTACAGGCAACTATATGCCAATAAAATGGACAACCTGGAAGAAATGGACAAATTCTTAGAAATGCACCACCTTCCAAGACTGAACGAGGAAGAAATAGAAAATATGAACAGACCAATCGCAAGCACTGAAATTGAAAGTGTGATTAAAAATCTTCCAAATTGGAAAAGAAGAAGTAAAGTTGTCACTGTTTGCAGATGACATGATACTATACACAGAGAATCCTAAAGATGCTACCTGAAAACTACTAGAGCTAATCAATGAATTTGGTATAGTAGCAGGATACAAAATGAATGCCCAGAAATCTCTTGCATTCCTATACGCTAATGATGAAAAATCTGAAAGTGAAATTAAGAAACTGCTCCCATTTACCACTGCAACAAAAATAATAAAATATCTAGGAATAAATCTACCTAAAGAGACAAAAGACCTGTATGCAGAAACTTATAAGACACTGATGAAAGAAATTAAAGATGACACAAATAGATGGAGAGATATAGCATGTTCTTGAATTGGAAGAATCAACATTGTGAAAATGACTCTACTACCCAAAGCAATCTACAGATTCAGTGAAATCCCTATCAAACTACCACTGGCATTTTTCACAGAACTAGAACAAAAAATTTCACAATTTGTATGGAAACACAAAATACCTTGAAGAGCCAAAGCAATCTTGAGAAATAAAAATGTAGCTGGAGGAATCAGGCTCCCTGGCTTCAGACTATACTACAAAGCTACAGTAATCAAGACAGTGTGGTACTGGCACAGAAACAGAAATACAGATCGAATGCAACAGGATAGAAAGCACAGAGATAAACCCACGCACATATGGTCACCTTATCTTTGATAAAGGAGGCAAGAATATACAGTGGAGAAAAGACAGCCTCTTCAGTAAGTGGTGCTGATAAAACTGGACAGGTACATATAAAATATGAAATTAGAATACGCCTTTACACCATACACAAAAATAAACTCAAAATGGATTAAAGACTTAAATGTAAGGCAAGACCCTATCAGACTCTTAGAGGAAAACATAGACAGAACACTCTATGACATAAATCACAGCAAGATCTTTTTTGACCCACCTCCTAGAGAAATGGAAATAAAAATAAATAAATAAATAAATGGGACCCAATGAAACTTAAATGCTTTTGTACAGCAAAGGAAACCATAAACAAGACAAAAAGACAACCCTCAGAATGGGAGAAAATATTTGCAAATGAAGCAACTGACAAAGGATTAATCTCCAAAATTTACAAGCAGCTCATGCAGCTCAATATCAGGAAAACAAACAACTGAATCCAAAAATGGGCAGAAGACCTAAATAGACATTTCTCTAAAGAAGATATACAGATTGCCAACAAACACATGAAAGAATGCTCAACATCATTAATCATTAGAGAAATGCAAATCAAAACTATAATGAGATATCATCTCACACTCGTCAGAATGGCCATCATGAAAAAATCTGCAAACAATAAATGCTGGAGAGGGTGTGGAGAAAAGGGAACCCTCTTGCACTTGCTGGTGGGAATGTAAATTGATACAGCCACTATGGAGAACAGTATGGAGGTTCCTTAAAAAACTACAAATAGAACTACCATACGACCCAGCAATCCCACTGCTGGGCATATACCCTGAGAAAACCATAATTCAAAAAAAGTCATGGGGCTTCGCTGGTGGCGCAGTGGTTGAGAGTCCGCCTGCCGATGCAGGGGATACGGGTTTGTGCCCCGGTCCGGGACAATCCCACATGCCGCGGAGCAGCTGGGCCCGTGAGCCATGGCCGCTGAGCCTGCCCGTCCGGAGCCTCTGCTCCGCAGCAGAAGAGGCCACAATGGTGAGAGGCCCGCGTACCGGAAAAAAAAAAAAAAGTCATGTACTAAGATGTTCATTGCAGCTCTATTTACAATAGCCAGGACAGGGAATCAACCTAAATGTCCATCGACAGATGAATGGATAAAGAAGATGTGGCACATATATACAACGGAGCATTACTCAGCCATAAAATGGAACGAACCTGAGTTATTTGTAGGGAGGTGGATGGATCTAGAGTCTGTCATACAGTGAAGTAAGTCAGAAAGAGAAAAACAAATACCATATGCTAACACATATATATGGAATTTAGGGGAAAAAAAAAAAAGGTCATGAAGAACCTAGGGGCAAGACGGGAATAAAGACACAGACCTACTAGAGAATGGACTTGACGATATGGGGAGGGGGAAGGGTTAGCTGGGACAAAGCGAGAGAGTGGCATGGACATACATACACTACCAAACGTAAAACAGATAGCTAGTGGGAAGCAGCCGCATAGCAGCGGGAGATCAGCTCGGTGCTTTGTGACCACCTAGAGGGGTGGGATAGGGAGGGTGGGAGGGAGGGAGAGGCAAGAGGGAAGAGATATGGGAACATATGCATATGTATAACTGATTCGGTTTGTTACAAAGCAGAAACTAACACACCATTGTAAAGCAATTATACTCCAGTAAAGATGTTAAATATAAAAAAAATCTTTAAAAGAATGATATTTGAAGAGCTAAGGGATACCAAGGAAGAGAGTTCTAGGAAGGAGAGGGTCATTTTGTCAGAAGCAGCAAGGACGGGGAGTATAAAGAAAATCTGTCTGGATTTAAGGTTCCTTATTTGTTTTACGAGGATTGTAAAAAAAAAAGAAAAAATTAGCTTAAAACGGTTGACTGGGAAGGGGATCATTTAGCACAAATGTTAGTTTCTTAAGATGGTAAGGTTTCAATTTATATTTTATATGCATTTTCCTCGTATTAGGGAAATGAGTAAACCAGCTCACTTCTTAGTTTGTTTCCTACTGGAATTTAGCAGTTCAGCTGAACTAATCTAAGTTTCTGAGCTTATGAACAGCTGCAACTTTGTATTTAAATTTCATGTGCTGTCTGTCCTCCTCAATGTTCCACTAACAATCCATCTTCAAGTCTGACAATTTCCGAAGCGTACTGACCACCCACAGAGAGTATGCCTTCAAAAGGGAAAGCCCTTTAAGACCTGTGTTGAGTGAAGCAAAAATGCTTAGACTGTGGTCAATACTATTAGAACTGAACTGGGATAAGGGTACAGTGATTCGGAAGAATTCGTTCCATTATTTTTACTGATGCTCCATCCAGGAAAACAACAGAGTGGAGAGATTTGTGATGGTCGTTGGATACTCTGCTCTGTAGTCGAGCATCCTCACTATAGAATTTCACTAAAAGTGCAGTTAAACACTGCACGTAGAGCTGAAGACTGCACCAACTCTTCAGACACTGAAGATTTTCCAGATAAATGGTTCGGCTTCCTTTAAGTAAGAATAATGGGCAGGTCTATATTCTACTTGGTTTATCATAGAGACTTCTGAAAAGAATTGATTTTTTTCTAATAATAGAGTAGGACATGGGTTAGTCCTACACATTAGAATGGCTGGACTTTAATAATCTTAAATTCAAAACTGCAAAAAAAAAAAAACCCCACAGTGAATACTGACATTTAGCAGCTTCTCAATATCAACATAAATCCTATATATAAGAGACTGAGATTGCAACTGATGTTTTTCTTCTTATTCCCACCGAACAGTTTTGTATTTAAGTGGTCTTTCTTTTTTCTTTGAAAGATCTGATTCCCATCCATATATATTGCTAAATCAGGGGAGTGTGCCTTTAAATTAAGTCTGCTCCTGAAGTGACCCATATCTGGCCATTGGGTAACCTGTATCAGGTAGTACCACATGTTCACAATCAACCCCAGCATGCACCCTTTGGGCTGATAACTAAAATGTGACAATTCTGATAATTAAACCACCTAAAGCCAGCAGCTGATGTCTTGCATGAATTCAAAACAGCATAAGGTGACACTCGGCACACTATCCAATTACCAGCGACACGGTTATATACACTCTCAAGCATGTGGTGCGGCTTTCCTCAGTTACGCTAAACCTGCTGTCTGAGAAAAACTGTAATTTACACAAATAAAGGGGGTAGTGGATGGATTGTGGCCTGTTTAACAAAGAGTCCCTCTGAAGCGTCTCTTGATTAGCAAGGCTGAGCAGAGGCCAGAGGATGGCATTTTCCAATCAACCTAACATTCACTGAGAAATTATATTTTCCCTGTATCATTCATTAAGAGATAGTGGAGTGCAGATTTTTGATTTATATGGAAAATACCAATTAATTAAAATAATGAAGAAGAAAAATAAAAGCAAATTACTTTTATACTGGGGTATAGTTTTTTTTTTTTGAATCTTCTAAACTGTATTTGCAACTGACAAAAAAATCTGGAACTGACAAAAAATCTTCCTAGAGACAAGGCCCTCAGCAGAGGATGTCCCCACAATAAAATTTTACATCAACTGTACAGGACAAAATTAGCAATGAGTGATCTTTGGCACTAGAATGGGTAATTCCTTAGCTGTTCATACAATATCTAAACTGCACATCACATGACATTAAACTGCTGGTTAACAGTTAAATTTTACATTTAAATTATCTTAAGAAGTTGGAAGTCTTAGCTAAGTTTTTCAGTATCAATATGCTAATCGTATCGAACACTTATGCCTGAGGTAGAGACTTCCGTAAGACATTTATTGAAGAGAACACAATTGAGAGTACAATAAAGAAAAACACTTCCAATCTTGGAATCATATAGCCAAATGTCTTTGCTGGTTCAACAAGCCAACCCTGAAATGCAGAACTCTTACTTCTTTTATTTCTGTAGAGATTTTGCACAGGAGTAGGGCTTTCTTTTGTTTGGACTTCTGAATTTTGGAATATGCGGATTGCATCTTTTAAAAGTATGATTATTAACATGGAATGTGCATGAACCAAACTCACTTGACATCATTATTAAAAATAACAAAAACAACACAACTGCATTAGAGACAACAACAAATAAAATCTTTTAAACTCTCCATGATATGTGGCCAGAATGAGTGACAAATATGCAAGTCAACCTAATGATTCTAACCTTTGATGGTGACTGAATTACTACAGATTTTTGATATACAGGTGAGTTGAAATTTTATTTCCAAACTCTGTACTGTGCAGGGGCTTTATTATCTTCAGGTGGTAAGACCTTTTGTGAAATTACATGATTTTATCTAATTTTATCTTTATGTAAAAAGATAAAAGTAACCTAATATCTGGAAACTTCCCGTCAAAATGACCAGCAACTGTGTATCTCTGACTTCAGGTACCCTTCTTCATAGTTGGGAAAGACCTTTCCTTTATAAGAAGGCATCTCCCTGGCTTCCCTGGTGGCGCAGTGGTTGGGAGTCCGCCTGCCGATGCAGGGGACGCGGGTTCGTGCCCCGGGCCGGGAGGATCCCACGTGCCGCTGAGCCTGCACGTCCGGAGCCTGTGCTCCACAACGGGAGAGACCACGACGGTGAGAGGGCCACGTACCACAAAAAAAAAAAAAAATATATATATATAAATATAAAACATACTTGCCTTTTGCCAAAAATACAGCCTAAACTATAGGTATTATTTTTAGAAGCGTACTGTCTCTTCAGTGAGACAGAATAAGCCCTGGCCATTTATAAGCTTAATGGGTAAAGCACAGGTATGACTAAGAGGAAAAACATTAGGTCCATTCTTGTATACTGGGATATAATGTTAACATGTATATGCATAGATTCCATTAGCAGTAAAGGAAGTGAAGGATTTCAGCCCTCTTCCAAAATGCAACCAGAAAATATGACAATGGGGATCAGAGCTTCGAAGATTATAGTTTTATGTATCTTTGTTGTGCAAAAGCTGGTGCAGTCGAGAGGAACATCACTGGTTTTAGGATAAATTTCCAATTATTACCTATTCAATTCAATTGTTCACATCTGTTCCCTGCCATCACTACCACCACGATTGCATGCCAGCAAATGCCCCAAATGCATAGCACATGAAGACAATGAATTTGATTTGATTTGTCCTTTTCACACGCTGTCTATCTACATATCTGACAAGCCTGGGCTCTATCAGAGAACAAGGCTAAGAAATAACAACCTCAAGTTGAGCCTTAGCTGTTTAGGATTATTGCATGATTTTGATAGCTTGCCTTTTTGTCACATGTACCTATGTAGTGTATGTATCATAGGCATGAAATAGCTTAAAGTCAAATCTCTGAGGTCCTCCAATCAATGGAGGATGCTCGATAGTTTAAAAGAGAAAGCATGATTTGAATTCAAGATTTCTGTACCATTTGGTAGCTTATTCTAGGTAGTTCCCAATTTTAAAGCTGTGTCTGATCTTCAGAAAGTCAAGGGGTGTAAAATTGAGTGCACGCTGGAGTCCGAGGGGCTGATCAGAGAGTGGGTAGAACACAGACAAGAATCTGGGTATCAAGCCCTGGACTTGG
Source organism: Inia geoffrensis (assembly GCA_036417435.1). Classification (NCBI taxonomy): domain Eukaryota; kingdom Metazoa; phylum Chordata; class Mammalia; order Artiodactyla; family Iniidae; genus Inia; species Inia geoffrensis. Next base: position 35,938,374 of record CM070919.1, on the reverse strand, counting down.
AATTTTGTGGTCAAGTGCAGTGGAGGAAAGCAAATGTCCTTAGAAATACTTGAAGCAGTTGCAGGCATGATTTAAAGCAGGATCCAAGGAAAAATCCTTTCCAGTGCAGATTAGATAGAAGGGCAAGGACAAGCAGCAGAAAGAAGAAAAGTTAAGTGAAAAAAGAGGGCCGGTATAGAACTAGGACAGATATGTATCCACCTAGATTAAAGGATAGATTAAGGGTAATGACGAGAAACTGGAAATATTCATTAGAAACACCATGTGTTTTGTTGAGTACATCAGTATGCTTAGGTTAACAGCCTAGCAAGTCATATTTAGTTATTAATCCACCTTGTATATTTTAAGTTTTTTCCTGGCTGTAAAATGTCCCGTTTTTGTTCTGTTTGTTTGTTTGAAGTCACTTAGATACATGTAAAGACAGTTAAATTGGGTAGACCTGACCGTAACTGAAGCTTAGAGTCTGGCGTCCAGAATAGACAGTCTAGTTTCACAGCATCCATTGTGATTGAGTCTACTGGACTGGCACTTAGGATAAATAAGGTAAGCAGAAAGAAAAACTTTTTAAAGTGTACCGTATAAGGATGGACAAAATAAAACAGGAGAGTATTTAAAGTGTGTGCTGGGTTCTCGTGTGCCAGATCTCTTCAAGGTAGCTATTTTCTCTAGCTACCAGATTTTATTTATGTTGGCTCAGTGTAAAACTTTCTTCATGATAAAGGACATTCAAGCAGGTGTCAGGCACTAAGAATAATGTCAGATATTAATTACCCCATTTAGAAATATCACTGAATTAAAATTGAATTAAATTGAATTAAAACTGATCATTAACCAAAAGCTTATTAGTAAGGTGTAATATCAAAATTAAGCCAGTAACAATGTAAGATTTTTAAACCAGATTTCTTGATTACTCTGAAGATTTAATCTGAATATGAAATTAATGCATGTGAAATCTGATAAGATATCTAAGAGATTTTCCGGACCCATGGTAGCCTATAGCTAAATATTAAGTTAAGTACATGCCCATGATGGACTTGATGCGTATCATATATATTAGGCAGACATACAGATTACATATAAACTTTTAAGTATTAATATTGTAAATTAAAGAATCCAAGAAATATCCAAGAGTTTAAATAATTTAAATGCATTTAATTAATGCATTTTCATGCATTGGACTAGTATTTCTTTCAAAAGTTTCCTTCAGAATTAGAATACAGTTGTATTTAATTTACTATCTAGCTACCTCCAAAATTATTAGCAAACCATCATGAAGCGGAAGTTGCAGGAGGAAATACAGCAAGAGATTTCCCCAGCAGCTTCCTCTAGCTATTGAAGTGGAAGTTGCAGGAGGAAATACAGCAAGAGATTTCCCCAGCAGCTTCCTCTAGCTATTGAAGCGGAAGTTGCAGGAGGAAATACAGCAAGAGATTTCCCCAGCAGCTTCCTCTAGCTATTGAAGCGGAAGTTGCAGGAGGAAATACAGCAAGAGATTTCCCCAGCAGCTTCCTCTAGCTATTGAAGCGGAAGTTGCAGGAGGAAATACAGCAAGAGATTTCCCCAGCGGCTTCCTCTAGCTATTGAAGCGGAAGTTGCAGGAGGAAATACAGCAAGAGATTTCCCCAGCGGCTTCCTCTAGCTATTGAAGCGGAAGTTGCAGGAGGAAATACAGCAAGAGATTTCCCCAGCGGCTTCCTCTAGCTATTGACGCGGAAGTTGCAGGAGGAAATACAGCAAGAGATTTCCCCAGCGGCTTCCTCTAGCTATTGACGCGGAAGTTGCAGGAGGAAATACAGCAAGAGATTTCCCCAGCGGCTTCCTCTAGCTATTGACGCGGAAGTTGCAGGAGGAAATACAGCAAGAGATTTCCCCAGCGGCTTCCTCTAGCTATTGACGCGGAAGTTGCAGGAGGAAATACAGCAAGAGGTTTCCCCAGCGGCTTCCTCTAGCTATTGACGCGGAAGTTGCAGGAGGAAATACAGCAAGAGGTTTCCCCAGCAGCTTCCTCTAGCTATTGAAGCGGAAGTTGCAGGAGGAAATACAGCAAGAGGTTTCCCCAGCGGCTTCCTCTAGCTATTGAAGCGGAAGTTGCAGGAGGAAATACAGCAAGAGATTTCCCCAGCGGCTTCCTCTAGCTATTGAAGCGGAAGTTGCAGGAGGAAATACAGCAAGAGATTTCCCCAGCGGCTTCCTCTAGCTATTGAAGCGGAAGTTGCAGGAGGAAATACAGCAAGAGATTTCCCCAGCGGCTTCCTCTAGCTATTGAAGCGGAAGTTGCAGGAGGAAATACAGCAAGAGATTTCCCCAGCGGCTTCCTCTAGCTATTGAAGCGGAAGTTGCAGGAGGAAATACAGCAAGAGATTTCCCCAGCACCTTCCTCTAGCTATTGAAGCGGAAGTTGCAGGAGGAAATACAGCAAGAGATTTCCCCAGCAGCTTCCTCTAGCTATTGAAGCGTTCATGCAGAAGAAGACTTGGCTCAAAATGTGAAGAATTTCAAGCCCCTAATTTAGGACAATAACCTTATTTTCATTAAGTTTGTTCTTCAAATCTTTATCTCTAAGAAGGTCTCAGTGAAAACATGTATCGTGTCAGTGTGTTAGCATGCTATAACAAAAAAGTATACCCAAGAAGAAAAAGATTTCACAGGCAGTATTTAATTGTTGAATTTGGATTCAATGTGCATTTCAGAGCTTCAGCTTGGTTAAGACATTGTTCTTTGATATAAGCCTTGGTCCCTTATGCATTATTTTTACATGGTTCAAATAAAATGGAGGCATAGTTAGAGAACCGATCTTATTTTTTTCATGCCCAAGTTGAGGTTATACTGCTTAAATTCTAGTCAGTGGTTTAAAGATCTTGAACCTCCATGTTCTTTGTACTTTGCAGAGTTTCTTCTTAGACTGTAGGAATGAGACAGAAGCTTTCAATATCCAAAGCTAAGCACATATTCTTGGAGGGCAAGGAGCTATTCAGTTCAAGGGGAAACAAAGTACAACTTATAATATAATGCTTATAAATTATACAAAGGGCAACATAAAAACTATTTCATAATTGTATTGATCAAAGTGGAGTCCTAAGAGAGATGTCACATAAAACACCTTTGATACAAAGATCTAGAAAGTTTGGAATTTTAAAAATAAACAAAAATAGGATTCAAAATCTTTTCCATGAAAAACTACAGGGAGACTTGCTTGCAGAGGAACTTCCAAGTCTGTGATATTGTGATATAACAAGAAATATGGATTTGGTCTTGGTCCCCAGTTCCGGGGCACAGAGCTCCTAAACCCTTGTAATTTCCTGAGTGAAAGGGGTGAGATAAACATCTTTTGTGATTCATAATAAGCCCATTCAACCCTCTGTAAGTTTATGTTAATGAGATGACTGGTTGCTGAAAGCCCCTAGGTAGCTTCAGGAGGTGGGCTGGTGGCCAGAGGAACCAACTATGTGATTAAAGGGTTGGAACTTTCAGGCCCAACCCTTGACCTCTGGGGAGAGGATAGGGGCTGGAGACTGAGTGAACCACCAACAGCCAATGATTTTATCAATCACACCTACGTAATGGAACTTCCATAAAATCCCCTGAGCAATGAAGTCCAGAGAACTTCCAGGTTGGTGAAGACGTATCCACGTGCTGGGAGGGTGGTGCACCCTACACTCCATAGGAACCAAAGTTCCTGCACTTGGGACTCTCCTGGATCTCACCTGATATACGTCTTCAACTGGCTGTTCATTTGTATCCTTTATAATACCCTTTATAATAAACCAATAATAGTAAGTAAAGTGTTTCCCCAAGTTTTGCGAGTCATTATAGCAAATTATCGATTCTGAGGAGAGGGTCATGGGGAACCCTGATTTGTAGCCACCTCCAACAGAAGTGACTGACTACTTGTGGGCGGCATCTGAAGCCAGGGGAAGTCTTCCGGAACTGAGCCTTTAACCTGTGGGGCCTGTACTATAATTCTAGGTAGGTAGCATCGGAATTGAACTCAACTGGAGGACGCCCCATTGGTGTCTGCAGAGAACCGCAGAATCGTTTGGTGTGGAAAATACACACGTTTGGTGTCAGAAGTGCTGTGAGTAGAGAAACAGTATTTTCTTTGAAAGTCAACTTATGATAGATAAGGAATCAATATCAAATAAAAAACCTTGACATAAACAAAGTAATTGAGAAAATGACTTGGAAGTATTTACCAGATCAAACGATATTTTAGAATTGCTTGCTAGTATTTTGATAACTCAAAGAACAGGAAAAAACCCTTACGACTGAAAAGGTAAAATTATATTTTAAAAAAGAAAAGATACAATGAAGTTATTATTCAGCCATAAAAATAAATGAAATTCTAATATGTCCTACAACATAGTTGAACCTTGAAAAGTTTATAAGTTAAATAAGCCAGACACAGAAGAACAAGTATAACATGATTCCATTTATATGAGGGACACAGAATAGGGAATTCATAGAGACAGAAAGTAGAACACAGGTTAGTAGAGGGGAGAAGGGAAACGGGAAGTTACCGTTTAATGGGTACAGAGTTTCTGTTTGGGATGATGAAAAAATTCTGGAAATAGATAGTAGTGATGATTATACAATGTTGTGAATGTACTTACTGCCATTGCATTGTACACTTAAAAACGGTTAAAATGGTACGTTTTACATTATGGATATTTTACTATAATAAGAAAGAAATTTTAAAAAATTAAAAGAAAGGGAAAACAGTAATTATAGTCAGTAAATTTAACTTTGTTATTTCTATATTCAAGCCAGGAGACTTTGAACTAACTGGGCTAGCCCAGTAACTAGTTTGTTCTCTGGGAAGCAAAGTTCCGTATGATGTCCTGTTGGTAGATAAACCGTGAAAGATAATCAATTCATCTGGAATTCAGTGTAAATACTGAGAAGAGTTCCACAGGATTTTGTCAGGAGAACACAACCGTTTAATGTGTTTATCAGAATGTGTTATTTCCCCTGAGGGAGCAGCAAGCTTCCTCCTATCCATTAATGAGAACCTGATAACTGAACATGTTTCTATTTATTTCCTCTGGCTACCAGAAAGCTCAAACAAAATATGATGCTCAGCAACTAGACTCATCTTATAACTGGCATATTTATGTTCTCCTTGTCCCTGGCACTAGTCTTCTATCTCTATTTATAGTTTTATTATTTTGCTATAGGTTTGAAGAAAAATTGGACATTGTCTCAAATTCTTTGTAAAAATTACAATGTAAAAATAGCTTGATCAGTGGGATGGACTCCAATATTAGGAGTATGTTCATTAATATTCAGAACATGTCTAACATGGATGATTTGCATGAGCTGATGAGCCTTTCTTCCACTCAACTAAATACTCACACACACACGCATACACACATACACACGTTCTTTGTACAAAATTCTACCTCTGGAGAGCTACAATTGGGTTAGAGAAAAACAGGTTTTTCACCCACAATTTGCAATGTTCAATGAACTACACCTGCTATTAAACAAAAAGATTAGTTGCAAAAAAAAGGAAATATACAATAAGCACAATAGATTATAAATAGAAAATGAAACACAAAATGAGCCATAACCTTGGACAGGGTCAAAACCCCCAGGAATATGTATACATTTTTTTTAAAAGACCTCAGATCATAATTTAAAAATTGTTGATTAGCAAGTTGCAAGGTGGTTGATTTGACTTGGGTGGTTGTTTTGAAATCATTTTATACCGTTTCTCTGTTTCTCTTAGTCATACCTTTTGAGAGCCCGTTCATTTTGATGTTGTAAGTAATTACCTCTATGTGCATTTTCAACTTTCACCCACCTATTGGACCAATTTGGAAGAAAGTGCTGGACTAGGCAAGCAAATTGTTAAAGTATCTCTAAGTCCTTTCCAACAACAGAAATCTATAATAATCTATAAGAAAATTGTGGAAGTGGAGGAGAACTTAGAAATAATTTGTTCCGACCCTCTAATTTTACAAATGACATCTTTGATGCTAAGTGTCCAAGGTGACACAATTATCTAGGGGCAAAGTCAGGATTAGAATCTGGGTGTTTCCCAGCTGGGCTATGATGTTCTTGAGAATGGACACCATAGTTTATGAATCTTCAGACTCTAATTCCAGGAAGAGGGCCATAGGTGATACGTTGTGTACAGGTCCCAGTGTTCGGGATATTTCTCTGTTCTGGAATACTTAAATTGAAATTCCAACGCTGACAAAATAAAATCTCCCCCTTTCATTTCTCATTTAACATTTCTGCAGAAGCCCAAGAGTACACAAAGTGATGACGGACACACACAATGAAGGAGTTCCCAGGTCCCACGCAGAGGAATAATGAATCCATTTGCTGCTCATTTCGACTCTGTCCCTCCCTTAAAATTTATTATTAGAATTGAGCAGATACCCTCTACAAAGGGTTTTCCTCCTCAAGTAGGAGCCTGGAGAGCCAGGGTGTTGCAGCCTTAAGTCCGTGGGCAAACGGGGGGACCGCAGAAGTCCTTGTACTTCCAGAATTAACTCAAAATTACACGAGAGTATTCTCACCCTCAATTTTTGACTTTCTGTACTGTGCGCCTATTTCCCCCTCACTCAAAAGTCTACAGAATCGTAGAAGTTACATGAATGTGAGGAAACGTTGAAAAGACAATCATACTAACTGGAAAGAGCATCATCTAGAGCCTGTAGCTAAAAATTAGGCTAATTTGATGGTTCAGATGCCCAGCAAGGAGACGAATATATTAGTCGTTTAGTTTATATGTTACAGTTCCTGCAGTCACTTCATTTGGCTGCCGGAGTCAGAACACCCAGGCAGCCCAAAGGTGAACATCTGAGAGTAAGTTTTTGGCATTTTCTGGGCCATAGCTCTACAAGTCTCCAGGAGACACAGTTTTGCTCTATTTCATAGACTTGGCACCGTTTTAATATTTGCTACTAATGCTAATAAAAGTAAAGCAAGATAAGCTAAGGGGGTCAAAATTTAAGACCAAGTGGATATATTTCACGACCTAGAGTAATGCTTCATACATAGTAGGTGGTCAATAAATGTTACCCTCTCTTCCTGGCTTCCAATACCACTTTTCCCCGGAATAACGTATTTATCTTCTTTCTGAACTAATGTGTTTAAAGTTATTCTCTTTACACTCCCCTTTTCCTTAACTTTTCTCTGTTAAGTACTTCCACTAAGTTTCCTTCATCTTACTGGTGTCTGGTTCAGAAAACCAGGGAGAAGTAACATAACTGATTGAATCGTTAACGCCTGCCTCGATGATTGATTTTTTTAATTTCATATCCCAAAACTGTATTCTAAATTGTGCTACCCTTTTAAAGAGGTGGTCAGAAAATAAATCCTCCTGTGAATATGGAGCAGAAATAGGGCCAAATTATCCCCAAACAGGAAGAGTAGGGACGAAGACTTTGACATTTGGGATTTCCGCTAGAATCCTAGCTTCTAGTCCAAAAGGCAATTTTATCATATACTAGTTCAATGAGTTATTCTCATTACAGCCCAAATTAGCTTGGGTAAAAAAACAGAGTGATAAAATGAAATCAACAAAACATGACTCATATTTCAGGGACAGAAGTACTGACCTGACCCCATAAAATCCGAATGGCTTCATAATCCCATTTGGGCTGGTGCTGGAAGTTGGCCATAGTAGGTGAAGTATTCAGTGCTTTGTAGATTTTACTGAATTTGTCCAAAGATATAAAATATGTCATTTCCCAGGCAAACTGAAACTTCTTCCTGAGTTTATACAAATCTTTACGAAAGGAAGGGTACATTTTTGTTTTCCTAATCTGCTTTCAAAGTCTAGAAGCAGATCTCACGAAATAAATTTTTACTTAGCACCTACTAAGTAACAGGCATTGCTCTAGTTGCAGACGATTTCCCTGACATTCAATGACCCTGCATCACGGTTTTTCCTTCTGCTATCTTATTAAAAATTGGGTAGTAAAATTGGATACAGTAAGTTGTCACAGTTCATTTTTAAATACTCTTTCATGCCAGTCAGAATGATAAACTGTTACTGATGAAAGTATGATTACATTTTAATTCTCCAGTGTCTTCTGTTGTTTGTGTACACCTTTTCAGTAACAATTCTTAATATTTGCATAAAATTTGAAGTTTTAAATCATTTCAGTCTGTTAAGCTACCATCTATTTCTACGAAGCCAGGAACTTCATCTCCTATTTTACAAGTAAATAAGTCCGGGATCATCGATGTAGGTTATCCCTGGTTTTCAAACTTGCTAACTTCCTTTGTCGGATGGAAGGAGGAGAGGAAGGTGCCTTTGGCTGGTAGAGGTCAGGAATCAACAGGGGGCAGCGTTTAACGTTCCAATTATGAAGCGAATGAATAATATTATGAAGTCTCATGAAAATTATAATAAATTATTTCAGAGAAGAGGAAGGGCAATGCAAATGAAAATCCCATCATATTTATCCCCTCCCCATTGACTACAATGCAAGAGTTGAATTTGAAAAATTAACTTAGACACCCTAAAAAGCAGTTCACCTATTTTATTTTTAAAATCCAATCTGCACATGAAAAAACCCCATATTTTCTTCCATATTTTCTTTGCTTCCGTCTGCACATGAAGGCATGCTCACAGGTGCGGATATTTGACAGATCACTTTGGAATGTGCAATCAACTAAGCGCCACAAGCGAGTCTACTAGTTTTAAAAGAGGGATTAAAACTAAAAGGCCTTTTGCCTAAAATATCACAAGAATCTGGGGTTTCTGCACTGTGATCTCTGACAGCAAATGAATGAGATGAGCATAGAGGATATTTTAAAGAAGAAATAACATGTATCTAATTAACTATTGTTATCGCTGTACACTGAAGTTTAAAAATAATGTCTTCACGAATGGAAATGGTACTGCAGAAATTCAATGCATCCCCATGAGAATAGATGATGTGCTGTTTTGGTAACCTGGCACCTTGTTCTCTAAGCTGGCAGCAAATTCCCTTCACTGCTGTTCTACCTTCTTTTGATTGTACCTAATTTCTGTGAGACTGTCATGTTGCTGGGAGAGATGCAGAATTTACATTCCTCAAAACCAGTGAGGAGGGCCCCTGAAAACATCAAAAAAAATTTTTTTAACTTATCCTATTTATTTATTTTTGGCTGCGTTGGGTCTTCGTTGCTGCACATGGGTTTTCTCTAGTTGCAGCGAGCGGGGGCTACTCTTTGTTGCAGTGCGCAGGCTTCTCATTGTGGTGGCCTCTCATTGTGGAGCACGGGCTCTAGGTGCACAGGCTTCAGTAGTTGTGGCTCGCGGGCTCAGTAGTTGTGGCTCGCGGGCTCTAGAGCACAGGCTCAGTAGTTGTGGACACGGGCTTAGTTGCTCCGCGGCATGTGGGATCTTCCAGGACCAGGGCTTGAACCCATGTCCCCTGCATTGGCAGGCAGATTCTTAACCACTGCACCACCAGGGAAGCCCCCTGAAAACATTGTTAATGTGGTTGGAGGTAATCTCTTTCACTGAAAGTTCCTCTGAGATTTTTCTTTTCTTGTTCGCCTGTGATGTACCAAGACAGTGGTTCATTGTACACACTGTACCGAATACTGTTCTTTGAATTTAGGTCACTAGGCAGTGTGGGTCTCTATAGCCTGGCCCACATATTTCTGCACCTGTAACAGTGAAACAGTCAGTCTTGCTCTTGCATGCAGAGAGACGTTTAATGGGATAACATACGGGATAACATCACAAAGCTGCCCAGTACGGCTGCTTTCGTCTAACACAAAGTGAGGAGCTGATTCTTAACTGTGCAAAGGGAGTAGACCCTCCAGCAGGGTGACGGGAAAGGCAGCCTACAGACAACCGAGGCAACACTGGGGTGACTTAGAAGGCAGACCCGCAGGAAAAAGCACTCAGAAGAGATTCATAGATAGAGCTACTCCCTTGTTAAGAAATAAATAAGGACGTCAACATAAGATAAAATGTTAGAAGAAAAAAGCTTCCTCGGGACCATAACTGAAGTATACTCTCAGCATTTACAAATGTGGAAATAATCATCTGCAAATAATGCTAAGGATCTTAAATAAAACAGCATCCCAGAGCAGAAAGTTGTGCAGCACTGAGAAGACGATCTGCAAAATGGGTCAACACACAGATGTACGTTTTGACAAGACCAGACTATCCTTCAAGTATGGCTAAGAATTCTCTCCAATTGCTTAGTTTAGTTTTGTTCCTTTCCTCTTCTCCCCATCTCTCCTCTGCCGTCTCAGCTCCTTCCCTCTATTTTTCTATCAACCTAGCTATACAACCTGTTACCTGTATATATACCCGTGTATCTATCTATCTATCCATCTATCCAACCAATATAATGACACATACACTCTCATATAAGTTAACCACACAGCCAGAGATCCAACACTCTTATTCTAGGTTTAGTCATTCTCGATGAAATTTTTCATGATCATCATATAATTGGACAACTAGCATGGGTGGTGCCTAGAATATCAACCCAATAAGCAATATCCCTTATATAATGTCAGCCAGGCACATTTCGACTTACTAATGCCACAATCTGCACCACAGACATGAAAAATGTTTAGTAGGAATGACAGAAATGGCTATGTGCCTACTCTAGTCTCTGATACCTCCTTCCTCTCCATAGCAAAAGACAAAACAAAACAAAACGAAAACAAAACAAAACAAAAAACCAAATCCTTAACTTTAGTCTAGGCAGTCATGTAACCAACTGGACAACTGCATTTCCTAAACTGTTTGCAGTAGAGTTGCTTATTTGACTACCTTTTGGCCACTGACATATAAGCAAACTAAAGTATGGTGCTTCTGTGAAGGCTCCTTAAAGGAAGGGCTGGCATCCTTCTTTGTCCCTTCTACTCTCTGTAGGCCTGGAAGAGGGATGTGATGACTGGAGCTCCAGCAGCTCTCTTGGACCTGACTGAACACCACAGGGGTGGAATAGTGAAGGATGAGGAACAATCCTAATGACATCATGGAGCTGCCATAACCTGGGACTTGCTTTAAGTGAGAAAATAAATCCCTGTATGTATATGTCACAATTTTTTGCTAATCTCTTACTTGCAGATGAGCATAAACACTGACTGATAGATTAGGTAAAACACAATATGAAAAACTAAATAAAGTACTAATTAACACAAAGTGTCAGTACTTCTGTTTTTATCAATTAGTATGAAACCAAAGAAAGCTATAAAAGAGAAAATCATCTGTTCTAGTTGGTTGATATCATATTTTACCCATTTTTCATATCCAATGTAGGTTGCTAGGTTTAATTAAAAACATGTTGCCACTGAGGAAATCAAAGAACAAATCAAAAAATACCTAGAAACAAATGACAATGAAAACACGATGACCGAAAACCTATGGGATGCAGCAAAAGGAGTTCTAAGAGGAAGTTTGTAGCGATACGATCCTGCCTTAAGAAACAAGAAACATCTCAGATAAACAAGCTAAACTTACACCTAAAGCAATTAGAAAAAGAAGAACAAAAAAAACTAAAGTTAGCAGAAGGAAAGAAATCATAAAGATCAGATCAGAAATAAATGAAAAAGAAATGAAGGAAACAATGGCAAAGATCAAGAAAACCACAAGCTGGTTCTTGGAGAAGATAAACAAAATTGATAAACCATTAGCCAGACTCATCAAGAAAAAAAGGGAGAAGACTCAAATCAGTAGAATTAGAAATGAAAAAGGAGAAGTAACAACTGACACTGCAGAAATACAACGGATCATGAGAGATTACTACAAGCAACTCTATGCCAAAAAAATGGACAACCTGGAAGAAATGGACAAATTCTTAGAAAAGCACAACCTTCCGAGACTGAACCAGGAAGAAATAGAAAACATAAACAGAGCAATCACAAGCACTGAAATTGAAACTGTGATTAAAAATCTTCCAACAAACAAAAGCCCAGGACCAGATGGCTTCACAGGCGAATTCTATCAAACATTTAGAGAAGAGCTAACACCTATCCTTCTCAAACTCTTCCAAAACATAGCAGAGGGAGGAACACTCCCCAATTCCTTCTACGAGGCCACCATCACCTCGATACCAAAACCAGATAAGGATGTCACAAAGGAAGAAAACTACAGGCCAATATCACTGATGAACATACATGCAAAAATCCTCAAAAAAATGCTAGCAGACAGAATCCAACAGCACATTAAAAGGATCATACACCACGATCAAGTGGGGTTTATTCCAGTAACCCAAGGATTCTTCAATATACGCAAATCAATCAGTGTGATAAACCATCTTAACAAACTGAAGGAGAAAAACCATATGATCATCTCAATAGATGCAGAAAAAGCTTCTGACAAAATTCAACAGCCATTTATGATAAAAACTCTCCAGAAAGTAGGCGTAGAGGGAACTTACCTCAACATAATGAAGGCCGTATATGACAAACCCACAGCCAACATGGTTCTCAGTGGTGAAAAACTGAAAGCATTTCCTCTAAGATCAGGAACAAGACAAGGTTGCCCACTCGCACCACTCTTATTCAACATAGTTTTGGAAGTTTTAGCCACAGCAATCAGAGACAAAAAAGAAATAAAAGGAATCCAAATCGGAAAAGAAGAAGTAAAACTTTCACTGTTTGCAGATGACACGATACTATACATAGAGAATCCTAAAGATGCTACCAGAAAACTACTAGAGCTAATCAATGAATTCGGGAAAGTAGCAGGATACAAAATTAATGCACAGAAATCTCTGGCATTCCTATACATTAATGATGAAAAATCTGAAAGAGAAATTAAGGAAACGCTCCCATTTACCACTGCAACAAAAAGAATAAAATACCTGGGAATAAACCTACCTAAGGAGAAGAGAACCTGTATGAAGAAAACTATAGGCACTGATGAAAAAAATTAAAGATGATACAAACAGATGAAGAGATATACCATGTTCTTAGATTGGAAGAATCAACACCGTGAAAATGACTCTGCTACCCAAAGCAATCTACAGGTTCAATGCAATCCCTATCAAACTACCAATGGCATTTTTCACAGAACTAGAACAAAAAATTTCACAATTTGTATGGAAACACAAAAGACCCCAAAGAGCCAAAGCAATCTTGAGACAGAAAAACAGAGCTGGAGGAATCAGGTTCCTGGACTTCAAACTATACTACAAAGCTACAGTAATCAAGACAGTATGGTACTGGCACAAAAACAGAAATATGGATCAATGGAACAGGATAGAAAGTCCAGAAATAAACCCACACAAATATGGTCACCTTATCTCTGCTAAAGGAGGCAAGAATATACAATGGAGGAAAAATAGCCCCTTCAATAAGCTGTGCTGGGAAAACTGGACAGCTATGTGTAAAAGAATGAAATTAGAACATTTTTTAACAGCATACAAAAAATTAAACTCAAAATGGATTAAAGACCTAAATATAAGGCCAGACACTATAAAACTCATAGAGGAAAACATAGGCAGAGCACTCTATGACATACATCACAGCTAGATCCTTTCTGACGCACCTCCTAGAGAAATGGAAATAAAAACAAAAATAAACAAATGGGACCTAATGAAACTTAAAAGCTTTTGAACAGCAAAGGAAACCATAAGTAAGACAAAAAGACAACCCTCGGAATGGGAGAAAATATTTGCAAATGAAGCCACTGACAAAGGATTAATCTCCAAAATTTACAAGCAGCTCATGCAGCTCAATATCAAAAAAAAAAACAAAAAAACCCACTCCAAAAATGGGCCGAAGATCTAAATAGACATTTCTCCAAAGAAGATATACAGATTGCCAACAAACACATGAAAGGATGCTCAACATCATTAATCATTAGAGAAATGCAAATCAAAACTACAATGAGGTATCACCTCACACCAGTCAGAATGGCCATCATCAAAAGATCTATAAACAATAAATGCTGGAGAGGGTGTGGAGAAAAGGGAACCCTCTTGCACTGTTGGTGGGAATGTAAATTGATACAGCCACTATGGAGACCAGTATGGAGGTTCCTTAAAAAACTAAAACTTGAACTACCATATGACCCAGCAATCCTAGTACTGGGCATATACCCTGAGAAAACAATCATTCAAAAAGAGTCATGTACCACAGCGTTCATTGCAGCTCTGTTTACAATAGCCAGGATATGGAAGCAACCTAAGTGCCATATGAAGTCAGATGAATGGATGAAGAAGATGTGGCACATATATACAATCGAATATTACTCAGCCATAAGAAGTAACGAAATTGAGTCATTTGTAGTGAGGTGGATGGACTTGGAGTCTGTCATACAGAATGAAGGCAGTCAGAAAGAGAAAAACATATACCGTATGTTAACACTTATACATGGAATCTAAAAAAAAAAAATTGGTTCTGATGAACCTAGGGGCAGGACAGGAATAAAGACGCAGACGTAGAGAATGGACTTGAGGACATGGGGAGGGGGGAGGGTAAGCTGGGACGAGGTGAGAGAGTGGCATGGACATATATACACTACCAAATGTAAAATAGACAGCTAGTGGGAAGCAGCCGCCGCATAGCACAGGGAGATCAGCTCGTTGCTTTGTGACCACCTAGAGGGGTGGGATAAGGAGGGTGGGAGGGAGACAGAAGAGGGAGGAGATATTGGGATATATGTATATGTATAGCTGATTCACTTTGTTATAAAGCAGAAACTAACACACCATTGTAAAGCAATTACACTCCAATAAAGATGTTTAAAAAACAAATAAAGTTCATGAGACACTCATAAAGATCACAGAAAAAAAATATATTGCACTTAAATTTGTTAGTATTCAACAGTGTTTTCATCATGAATTACTGTCATGCATTACTTTCACTCCTTAACTCAAATCCCACTTCAGCCATCAAGTCGTAGAGAAATAATAAACAATTTTTGCTCTTTTAAATCCCTACAGCACTTAAGTCTACCACTCCTTTGGCAAGTTGTATTTTCATTTATTTAACTAGATTACAAACTCACGGAAGACAAGATCTTTGTATTTCACGCAGCTCACAGGCAAGTGATTTATACACAATGGGTTTTGAGTGTTTATTGTTATTTATGGTTCTTTATATAGCCAATATAAGATATGTTTTTCCACTAAACCCTAGAAAGGATAGTATTGTCACTAATAATGCAATTCTTTTTCTTTCTTTTACCACTTGCCTTCACAGTTCCAATTATTTCCAAAAGGAGAAATAGAAAGGTCTAAAGTACATGACCTTGTAAATCAAGGAGAACAAAATCTATGAATATCTGAAATCCTAAAACTTTTAAATGCCATTAATAAAGACATCAAAATTCTGTTTAAGATACTTTGCATCTCTAATGTTGTTAACAAAACATGCATTTCAAGCAGAAGTTTTAAGGGTTTTAAATCACAGATTTTCACAGCATTTCCTTCCGGCAGCTGATGAAAATTGGATAATATACAATCAGAACACTTTTTTTCTACACGTTTTAAATTGATTGAAAAACAGAAGCAGATTTAACATTCAGAAAAAACACATTTGCAACCATTATATAAAAGTGGTCTGTGACCTGATTTAGGAGATACTAGGTGTGGAAACTCAGAGCCGACAGCGCGTTCTTCGGGATGTTTTAAAGCAGAAGAAACGTACTACAGCACCCAAGCTGCTACTCTCCCAAAATAAGTAGCTCTGACTAACAGTTTGAAGCTTCTGTAAGGACCATCAGAAAAGAAAACCTTCCACTTAATGCAAGGTGTTCTCCATATTTCATTGTAGGTATAAGTCTGACATTAAATAGGTTATGAATAATTTTCAATATGAAAACAATAAATTGTTGAACAGGGGAGAGATGGAAAGACAACATATTTGCGTAAGATTTGAAAGTTCAATGCTTATTACCATCTTCAATATGATATACAACGGGGTGACTGAAAAACAACTTTGTCAGTTTGCATTATCTAGGTATATATTCAAAGAAAATAAATAATGAACAAGTGTATGGGACTGACATTATGTTCACTAAGCTACCAAGGCATTGACTACATGGCCAGAAATGCAGTCCAGAGAACATGATGCCCTTACATCAGGGGAGTCATACTGATGGCCACAGATACTGCAATTACTCTCAAATACTGTTTTCCTCAAGGAACTCACGCTTTTCCAAACGTAAGGAAATATAGGACACTTTTCTCTGCGCAAATGTCTTTTTCTGTAGGGTGTTTTTCGGAAGGTCACGATAGCTAAGACGTACATGACTGTAAGAGGAACTAAGAGAGCTTCAAGACCTAAGAACATGTCTTAACTCGTCCTCCCAATAGTACATCATTGCCTCTGTCCATTGTCACATTTGTGTCAAGCCAGGGCTCTGGCTGCAGAGTCCATGGGGTTAGTCCAACCAACCATGGCAAGTGAGAGCAATTTGCTGTCTCTTGACAATAAAAAATCTAGTAAAAGAGAAATCTGTGAGTAAACAGGATACATTTTTGCTATGTGAGAACTACCCTAATAAAAGTCTATTCTGTGTTACGCAGTTTATTTCTTAAATCACTCTTTGATCACATTTGAAACATTTCAAAGCACTAGCAAACGGAGAGGTTGCTTCTATGCAAACTTACATACTGGTAAAGAAAATGTTATTCCTGAAAAGAAATAATGATCTTAAATTTGGAAAAGGCAAAATGAATACTAAAAATGATTGTATAATGAAGATTACGTTGGATTATATAGGATTCTCCCACTTAAAATCATTATTATTAATATGTATAAAAATTTATTGCCAAAACTAGATTTTTTAAAAAATTTTTTAAATTGAAGTATAGCTGATTTACAATGTTGTGTAAAAACTACAATATTTTCGAAAGTGAAATGAGAAGCTATCAGTAATAGGCATTAACTGGCACTATGCTAGCAAAATCAGGAGACGTGTTCACTTTATTAGAGATTTTGGGGGATATTTTGTCTAGATTTGAAGATGATGGCGTGTCCTTTAACTCTACTGAAAACAGATTCACTGAAATTATTTTGTCTCTCATTAAACACTATGGCAAATCAGAAAATCTTCCACACGTGGCCATGATGGAATAACTGGCAATGGCCGTGCTCTCCCACAATAAGGAACAATAAAGCTGAACAGGATATTTGAGACAACTGGACATATATTTGATTTTCATACTGAAGGTGGAGGTGGGGTGCTAACGGCAACTAAGTAGAGGCCACAGGTGTTGCTAAACACGCTATGATGCACAGGGAAGCCACCTACAGCAAAGAATTACATGGCTTACAATATAAAAAGTGCTGAGCTTCCCTGGTGGTGCAGTGGTTGAGAGTCCGCCTGCCGATGCAGGGGACACGGGTTCGTGCCCCGGTCCGGGAAGATCCCACATGCCGCGGAGCGGCTGGGCCCGTGAGCCGTGGCCGCTGAGCCTGCGCGTCCGGAGCCTGTGCTCCGCAACAGGAGAGGCCCGCGTACCACAAAAAAAAAAAAAAAAAAAAGAAAAAATAAAAAAGTGCTAAGCTGAGAGATCTTGATATAAAAGAATAACAGTATGAATGATGGCCAACTTCCTATCAGAAACAATGGAGGCCAGAAGACAATTCAATGACACCTTCAAAGTGATGGGAAAAAACATATCAAGCCAGAATTCTGTGTCCAGTAAAAAAAATACCCTTTACGTAGATTAAAGATTTTCAGATAAATGAAAGCTGAGAAAATTTGTCACTAGCAAACCTGCACTGCCAGAAATGCTACAAAAATATCTTCAGGCTGAAGGGAAATGATACCAGATGGAAACTTGATCTGTGGGAAGGAATGAAGAACGTGGGAAACTGTAAGTATACAGAGATACATATAAACTTTCCCCCCTTTTCTTAGCGTTGTGGGTTGAGTTGTGTCCCCCAAAATCCATACACTGAAGTCCTAATCCCCAGTACGTGTGAATGTGACCTAGTTTGGAAATAGGATCTTTGCAGAGGTAGTCATGTTAACATGAGAGAATTAGGTGGATCCTAATTCAATATGCTCTATGTCCTTATAAAAAGGGGATATTTGGACACAGAGACATATATACAGGAAGAATGCTATATGAAGATTGGAGTTATGTGCCCAGAAGCCAAGGAACCATGAGAAGTTAGATGAGACAGGCCTAGACCAGAGAGCTCTCCTTAGCATCTACCACAGAGGGGGCATGGCTTGCTGACACCTTGATCTGGGACTTCTAGTCTCCAGAACTGTGAGACAATAAATTTCTGTGGTTTAAGCCACTCAGCAGGTGTTTTGTTATAGCAACACTAGCAAACTAATATACTTAGTTTTTTTTTTTTTTTCAAACAGCTGACTGTTTAAAGCAAAAACAATATCATATTGTAGTGTCTTAATGTGTGTAGAATTAAAATATATGATAAAAATAGCACAAGAATGAGGGAGCAAGTGTAATTGTACTGTTACAAAGTTTTGAAATATTATGGGAAGCATACTAAGTATACTATGATAAGATCGCCTCTTGTAACCATTTACATTAGGCACAACTAAAGACCCTGAATGGAAGAATTAAAATGTATATTGAAGAAAAAGATTAATCCCAAAACAAAGCAGGAAAGGGGAAATAGAGGAAAGCAAAACCAAACTCAATAAATCGCAAGGTTGCAGACTTCAACTGCAATAGGAATTCTATTAAACGCAATGAGCTAAAAACTCTGATTATAAGGCAGGCCAGACAAAATTGAAGAACTAAATACACACGGTCTCAAGAAATTCACCTTCATTATAAGATACAGGCATACGGAAAGCAAAAGATTAGAAAAGGATATACCATGGAAACAATAGGCCAAATTAGGTAATGTGGCTCTACTAACATCAGACAGAGCAGATATGAAGATAAGGAGTGTTAAAAGAGGGATCTTGCATAATGATAAAATAGTTATTTCATTAGGAACTTACATGAACCCTAACACAGGTATATGTGTCTGCACCTAATAACAGAGCTTCAAAAATGCATAAAGCAAATGTTATACAGAAGAAAGTGATACATCCACATTCATAAGTAGAGATTTTTAACACCTCGCAGTATTTTATAAAATTAGTAGATAAAAACTTGTTAGGATAAAGACAGTTTCAACCACATGATCAACCAAATTGAATAAATTAATAGTTATATAACACCACATCCAAAACTTTCATAGTATGAATTTCTTTCCAAAGCACCTGGAACATTCACCAAGATAGACCTTATGCTGATGCTGGGCTAGAAAAGAAAATGTCTCAATAAATTGCAAAAAATAGAAATCTCACAAAATATGTCTCTAATGACAGGAATTAAATTAGAAATCCACAAGAATAAGCGACCTAGAAAAATTCTCATGTATTTGGAATTAAAATAACATACCTCTGAATTATGCAATGTAAAAGAATAAATCATAATTGGAAACTAGAAAATATTTTCAAGTAAATGACAATGAAAATACAAATAAAAATGAGTGAAATGCAGCTAAAGCGGTGATTCAAGGGAAACTTGTAGCATTAAAAACACTTGGAAGAGAAAAACATCTTAAAGCTAATAATCTATGTTTCTGCCTTAAGTATCTGGAGAAAAAGGATCAAATTAAAACCAAAGTAAGAAGAAAAAAAGAGTAAAAATAAGAGCAAAAATGAAATTAAAAACAGACAACAAATAAAGAAAACTAACAAGTCAAAAGTTGGTACTTTGAAGAGACTAATAAAAGTAGTGGACCTCAGCAAAACTTATAAAAAAAAAAATCGAAAACACAAGTTGCCAGTATAAGGAATGACAGAGGGGATATGACCATAGTTCATGCAGAAACTTAAAGGATAACAAAGGAATATTATGAACATTTGTGGGAAAATGCTTGACAACTGAGATGAAATAAAAATGTTGAAAAACTCAATTCACCTAAATTAACATAAGAAAAAAAAAAAAGAAAAAATGTGAATAACTCTGTATCTTTTAAAGAATTGAATTTGTAATTAAAAACCTCCCAACCAAGAAGACTCCAAGCCAAGATGGAGTCTCTGGTGAATTCTATCAAAATTTTATAGATACATATATCTACATAGTTATTTAAGAAAAGAAAGGAGGAGGAAATAAATACTTTCCAGCTCATTTAAAGAGGCCAGCAATACCCTGATAATAAAAAACTGACAAAAATATTTCAAGAAAAGAACATCAGAGACCAGTGTTCCTCCAGAATATAGACTTAAATAAGTTTTATTAAGAAAATATTATCAAGTCAAATCTAGGATTACATAAAATGGCCATAAATTACAACCAAATGGGGATTTATCCCAGGAATGAAAGATGGCGCTTAAAAGATCAATTTAATCCACCAAATTATCAGAAAAGGAAGTAAGACCATATAATCATTTCAATCTGTGCAGGAAGGAAAACTTTTGACAAAATTCAATACCTATTCATTAATTTAAAAAAATTCAGAAAAACAAAAACAAACAAAAAAACATACCACTTAAAACCAGGAAAAGACAGAACTTCCTTAGTCTTAAAAGGCAACTACCAAAAGCCTAAAGTTAACATCAGACTTAATGACAAAACATTGAATACTTTTCTTCTGAGACCAGGAACAAAGCAAAATATCTGTCCCCACCACTTCTTTTCAACATTTGCCAGGTAGTCCAAGTTTGTACAATAGAAAAGAGAAAGACATAAAAGGAATAAAAATGGGGAAAGATGAAGTGAAATTCTATATACATAGACAAAATGACCATCTACATAAAAATCCAAAGGTACCTATGGGGAAAACAACTACTAGAAGTAGTAAGTACATCTGAATGATTGCAGGATACAAGGTCAATATATAAAAAAAATCCATGGTATTTCAACACATTGGCAGTGAACGATGAAATGGGAAATGGAAGATTTTAAATTCATTTTACAAGAGCATAAAAAATTTCGGAATAAGCTTAAAAGATGTGTGAAATCTCTACACTGAAAGGGGCAAGATATGAAAAAGGATCTAAATGAAAGGAGAGAGTTTCCATGTTCATGGATTGGAAGACACAAAATTGTTAAAATAGTCATTACCTGTCAAATTGAACTACAGGCTCAGCGCAATCTCAATCAAAATCCCAACAGGACTTTTTTTTGGTAGAAATTGACTAGTGAATTCTAAAATATATATGGAAATGTAAAGGATCTAAACTAGCTAAAGCAATCATGAAAAAGAACATAATTGGAGGTTTACATTATCTGATTTCAAGACTACCATGCTCCAGAGAGAGTGGTACTGGTATAGGGATAATCCAATAGATCAATGAAATAGAATAAATAGTTCAGAAATAGACATATTATTTGTGAGCAATTGATTTTCACTAATGTGCCAAAGCAAGTCAACTTGGAAAGAAATTATTTTTCAATAAGTTGTGGTAGAATAATTGCATAAAAATGTGATGAAAATGCATCTCAACCCTGACCTCAAACCACGTACAAAAATTAATTCAAGACCATCACAGACCGAAATACAAGAACAAAAACTATAAAAATTTTCAAACTTGTTATTGGCAAATATTTCTTAGAGAGGACACCAACAACATTAACCATAAATGAAAAATCATCCAGTTAGGGTTCATCAAAATAAAAACACCAGTTTATCAATAGACACAGTTAAGAAAATAAACAAGCCACAGACTAAATGAAAATATTCATAATCCGTAAAATCTGACAAAGGTCTTATATCCAAAATATATTTTAAAAGCTCCCACAAATCAGGCAAACACACCTAAAGGGCAAATGACTCACAGAGACACCTTCAAAAAACGGAGAAACGTGAACGCCTAAGAAGCACATGACAATATGCTCAAATCATTAATCATAAGGATAATGCCAAGTAAAGCCATAGCAAGGTCACAAGGAAAGCTAAAACCCAGAAGACTAATAACAACAAATGCTGGTGAAGATTTGGGCCAAATGGAACTCTCAAACATTTCTGGTGGGAGTGTGAAGTGGGGTGGAGACTCTGAAGCAGTGTTGATGTGTTTCAAGGTTAATTACTGTTACACTCAAGAACAGGATGTGACTCAGAAGCATTATACTGAATGAAAGAAGCCAGAAGCAAAAAAAAACCACATTGCATTTAATGAGCTACATTTACATGAAGTTCAAGGATAAGTAAGACTAATCACCATAATAGAAATAAGAACAGTGGTTGTCTATTGGGTGAGCCTGGAGGGGCTGGGTGATTAGGCACTGACACTCTTTATTATAGAAAAAAGGTCTTGTTTTTCACACTTACACATACTAATAACTGAATGGAATATACTCCAGGTAGCTATTTTGCAATTCCTAACATTTAAAGAAGGTGGAATGTTGTTGAATTGTATCATTTAATACCAATTTTGATCTTCCAACTCACTAAATGCTTTAAAACATACATATTCTTTAAGAAAAATAGAATTCCACTGAGTAGTTTTAAAAATAACTTGATTAGGAAACACTACTTTAAGTGTTTTTCTTATGTGCAAAATTCACACAATTAAAGATGGCTGAATGCAAGCTCAAGAACATGTTGGGGTGATGCAGCATATAGAGGACTACAGGTCTCTAAACTGGAGTGTATCGTAAACTTGAGGAGCAAAGTCAAGAAGTTTCTCTGGGTAACAGATGAATAACCAATAATTAACAAGATTATATAAACGATCACCCTGTGATTTGCAGATCATGAATCACACTAACTGGAAAGAGATGATTTGGAGGACAGAAATTATTTTTAAGAAAGGCACTAGTTGCCATAAAATGAAAATTAATAAACTAGGATGAGAAGTCATAACATTTAATAATAGCATAAAAGGAATTGGGCAGCAATGATTATTTTGGAAATTGAGGATAGATAGAAACTCTAATATCTTTCTTTCCAGGATCTTGATCAATAAGATACTATCTGAATCATTAAGTGAGCATATGAAGTGTCAGGGCTTAATTGTTATTTCTTGGGAAGATGCCTAAAACTTAACAGAGATTAGGAGGTTCTTAGTAAGGCCTTCTCTAGGACAGATAACTGGAAAGGCAGTTATCCGTCCTGAAATAAATAAATGTGATCCCATTTCTCATTTATTATGCTAAATACAACAAAGCTTTTAACAAACGTGTTATTAAGCCTTTAGCTGATCTAAGTGTACCTCTAGCTATTTTCTTGGTTCCTTTGAGAAACCATGCAAAATCTTCATCCTATGTTAATTACCTATTTAATCAGTCAATGCTAAAAGAAAATCTTTTGCTCTAATTATAAAAGACAGTTGCCGTAAACATTTGACATGATGAATACCTTTCCTGATCTTGGGCAGGCTATAATTTATTAGGCAGAAATATGAGAAAAAAATCCAAGTTCAGTGCTTAATCAGCAGTGACCCCCCAATTAAAACAGGTGATACCTGCTGGGCTTAAAAATAAAAGCAATACGACTCCAATTAGCTGTCAAATCATCTGGTAAAACAGCTGTTACATAAATAGAACATCACTTGGTTTTCCTGCTCACTTTTTCAAGTTTGTCTTTATATTTAAGTCATTTAAAAAGATAGTCCCTCCATTCACATAAAATTTGAAAGTAGGGGAAACTAGTTTGCAGTGTTGGAGGTCATGACTGTAATTGACATTGATGGGGGTGGAAAAGGGTGGTGGGGAGGGGTGTGACTGGAGGGGTCACAACGATTGGGGTGTCTACACGGGGGACTGGTAATACTCTTTCTTAACTGGGTCCCAGTTACATGGATGTGCCCACTCAATGAAAATTAATTGAGCACTGTGTACTTACAATTTGCACATTTTTTCTGAATGTTAAATTCAATAAAATGTACACAAAAATATAAATTCATTTCAGAAATATATAGAATCATCTCAGCATGGTGTTAAAATTGAAAAGATTCATGCTAATATCTATAAGAAGTAATCATTTTTTTTGAAAACTTTTCTCCATCCATTCCGTCTAATCTCCGAGAAAACATACCAGGATATGAAAAAAAAAATTATGAAATAGGGCTTGAAACACAATGGAGGCATAAATATTAGCTTTCTGATTACAACCAGATTTAAAAATTTACATGCTACTTACCAAAAAGCTGTCTCCTCCCTCAGTTTTGTGGCAGTTTATGCATTAGAGTTGTCAAGCAAAGGTACTGGTTGTGGGACAAGCCTGGAGAAACAGTACAAAATGGAAAAATTGCTTTACTATAAGGTATTCATTTTACTACAACTGTATGTATTCACTACACTATGATATATTTATCTACATAATTATAAAATGATAACATTCACTTAATCCTTTTATAACGAGCAATTGCTAAGTATCTTTTCATGTACCAGGTGATACAGGAGATTGGTAATGTGTGATGCGTAACATTTTCCTTAAGGAAATTAGGTAAATAAAACAGTACGATAAAAATCTCAAACTGGTGAGTACCACGAAAGAGTTGTAGATCAAATGTTACGGGAATCAGGAGGCAGGCTACTTCCAGCAAGGAAACTGGGTAAAGCTTTAAGGATGAGGGCGGACTTCGGGTTAAGACTGCAGAGTATGATTTCTTAAAGATGGTGGGCGGGAGCTGGAACAGTGAAGAATGGTTGGGGACGGCGATCCAGGTAAGTGGGGCAAGTGACCAAGGTACAGACTCAGCATCATGGAAAAGGGGAAGGAGCGAGCCGAATGCATTTCAGTTGCACTGGAGAACATTTTCGGAGAGTTTGCGGACTAGAAGTTGAGTCACTGGCGACATTCCCAGCACCATGCTAGACCCAGGGACTCAGCACTGAATGAGAACGACAGGAGCTCAGCCCGCACGAACCTCCCAGTTTCTCGGGACAAACCAGTACAAAGGGTTCTAATAATGTGCGATGAGGGGCAGAGGTTTCCTTGGGAATCCGTAGCAGGGGAGCCAGTCGGGTCCAACGGTCGAAGGCAAAAAGGTCTGAGTCTCCGAGTCATGGTCATTTGAAAGCAGTGAAGTCCGATGAGACTGCCAAGGGAGAGAGTGTAGGGAATGAAGAGGGAGGGCTAGGGTCAGCCTCGCACGTGTGGGAAAGGGAGAGGCAAGGGGGAAAGCAGTCAGAGAGGAGGAAAGAGGCTCAGAAGAGTCTGGGGAAAGCCAAGTACAAGTACGGAGCAGGCTGTGCTCGAGGGCGGAATGCTTTGAAATTCAGTCAGGGCTAAGAGAAAAGTGGGTACGTGTTTGTTGACTTGGTTAGGTGCACAGGTGATGACAAACAAATTTTGTAAAATGGTGGGGCTGACCTCATACATGCTCATATTCTGCCATTACACATGAACATCAGTGCTGAGTTTTACAGCCACCAGCATCTGTACTTGTGCCTGGACACAGACAGCTGTTAAGTATCCTGCAAGGCACCCTGCATGAGGGTGAGCTGAAGCCCAATGTGGTTGACTCTGAGAAACATACTTGCGCTACCAGAGCATGTTGCCTCTTCAGAGACAAGAATGCTAGTCTGCAGTTCTGCACACCCCTATTCGTAACCATGAGCACGACTCGGTTACCTCTGTCACTTTCATTACTCCCAGCGAGTATCATTGGCTCTTTATAATTAACGGCCACCATCAGATGGTGAGAGATGACACTGGCCATCTATGCTTCAAGATTTTACTGTTTGTAGTTGCTATAACCTTTGACAAATACCAATACATGTATTTTATTTTTTAATACATGTATTTTATTATTAATGATTGCATTAAAATTTTCAAATGTTATTTTTATTTAATCAAACACCATAATAAAGTATCATCAGTTAAGGGGCCTACCAATATCAAGATAACAACAATAGCTTTTAAAAATATTTTTTAGTTTTTTTATTTTTTAACATCTTTATTAGAGTATAATTGCTTTACAATGGCGTGTCACTTTCTGCTTTATAACAAAGCTAATCAGTTATACATATACATATGTCCTCATATGTCTTCCCTCTTGCATCTCTCTCCCTCCCACCCTCCCTATCCCACCCCTCTAGGTGGTCACAAAGCATGGAGCTGATCTCCCTGTGCTATGTGGCCGCTTCCCACTAGCTATTTTACGTTTGGTAGTGTATATATGTCCATGCCACTCTCTCACTTTGTCCCAGCTTACCCTTCCCCCTCCCCGTGTCCTCAAGTCCATTCTCTAGTAGGTCTGCATCTTTATTCCAGTCTTGCCCCTAGGTTCTTCCGACCATTTTCTTCTTTTTATTTTTTAGATTTCATATATATGTGTTAGCATACGGTATTTGTTTTCCCCTTTCTGACGTACTTCAGTCTGCATGACAGTCTCCAGGTCCATCCACCTCACTACAAATAACTCAGTTTCGCTCCTTTTTATGGCTGAGTAATATTCCATTGTATATATGTGCCACATCTTCTTTATCCATTTATCTGTTGATGGACACTTAGGTTGCTTCCATGTCCTGACTATTGTAAACAGAGCTGCAACGAACATTATGGTACATGACTCTTTTTGAGTTATGGTTTTCTCAGGGTATATGCCCAGTAGTGCGATTGCTGGTTCATATGGTAGTTCTATTTTTAGTTTTTTAAGGAACCACCATACTGTTCTCCATAGTGGCTGTATCAATTTACATTCCCACCAAAGCGCAAGAGGGTTCCCTTTTCGCCACACCCTCTCCAGCATTTATTGTTTGTAGATCTTTTGGTGATGGCCATTCTGACTTGTGTGAGATGATATCTCATTGTAGTTTTGATTCGCATTTCTCTAATGATTAATGATGTTGAGCATTCTTTTGTGTGTTTGTTGGCAATCTGTGTATCTTCCTTGGAAAAATGTCTATTTAGGTCTTCTGCCCATTTTTGGATCGGGTTGCTTGTTTTTTTGATATTGAGCTGCATGCGTTTGCTTGTATGTTTTGGATATTAATCCTTTGTCAGTTGCTTCACTTGCAAATATTTTCTCCCTCATTGAGAGGACCTCATTGAGGTCCTCATTGAGGATGATGTTGGCTGTGGGTTTGTCATATATGGCTTTTACTATGTTGAGGAAAGTTCCCTCTATGCCTACTTTCTGCAGGGTTTTTATCATAAATGGGTATTGAATTTTGTCAAAAGCTTTCTCTGCATCTATTGAGATGATCATATGGTTTTTATCCTTCAGTTTGTTAATGTGGTGTATCACATTGATTGACTGGCGTATATTGAGGAATCCTTGCATTCCTGGGATAAACCCCACTTGATCGTGGTGTATGATCCTTTTAATGTGCTGTTGGATTCTGTTTGCTAGTATTTTGTTGAGGATTTTTGCATGTATGTTCATCAGTGATATTGGCCTGTAGTTTTCTTTCTTTGTGACATCCTTGTCTGGTTTTGGTATCAGGGTGATGGTGGCCTCGTAGAATGAGCTTGTGAATGTTCCTCCCTCTGCTATATTCTGGAAGAGTTTGAGCAGCATAGGTGTTAGCTCTTCTCTAAATGTTTGATAGAATTCGCCTGTGAAGCCATCTGGTCCTGGGCTTTTGTTTGTTGGAAGATTTTTAATCACAATTTCAATTTCAGTGCTTGTGATTGGTCTGTTCATATTTTCTATTTCTTTCTGGTTCAGTCTCAGAAGGTTGTGCATTTCTAAGAAATTGTCCATTTCTTCCAGGTTGTCCATTTTATTGGCATAGTGTTGCTTGTAGTAGTCTCTTAGGATCCTTTGTATTTCTGCAGTGTCAGTTGTTACTTCTCCTTTTTCATTTCTAATTCTATTGATTTGAGTCTTCTCCCTTTTTCTCTTGGTAAGTCTGGCTAATGGTTTATCAATTTTGTTTATCTTCTCAAAGAACCAGCTTTTAGTTTTATTGGTCTGTGCTATTGTTTCCTTCTTTTTCATATTTTTAAAATTTGATCTTTCTGATTTCTTTCCTTCTGCTAACTTTGGGATTTTTTGTTCTTTCTCTAATTCCTTTAGGTGTAAGGTTAGGTTGTTTATTTGAGATGTTTCTTGTTTCTTGTGGTAGGATTGTATTGCTATAAACTTGCCTCTCAGAAGCGCTTTTGCTGCATCCCACAGGTTTTGGGTCGTCGTGTTTTCATTGTCATTTGGTTCTAGGTATTTTTTGATTTCCTCTTTAATTTCTTCAGTGATTTCTTGGTTATTAAGTAGTGTGTTGTTTAGCCTCCATGTGTTGGTACTACTTACAGATCTTTTCCTGTAATTGATATCTAGTCTCACGGCCTTGTGGTCGGAAAAGATACTTGATACGATTTCAATTTTCTTAAATTTACCGAGGCTTGATTTGTGATCCAAGACATGATCTATCCTGGAGAATGTTCCATGAGCACTTGAGAAGAATGTGTATTCTGCTGTTTTTGGATGGAATGTCCTATAAATATCAATTAAGTCCATGATGTTTAAAGTACCATTTAAAGCTTGTGTTTCCTTATTTATTTTCATTTTGGATGATCTGTCCATTGGTGAAAGTGGGGTGCTAAAGTCCCCTACTATGATTGTGTTACTGTTGATTTCCCCTTTCATGGTTGTTAGTATTTGCCTTATATATTGACGTGCTCCTATGTTGGGTGCGTAAATATTTACAATTGTTATACCTTCTTCCTGGATTAATCCTTTGATCATTACATAGTGTCCTTCTTCGTCTCTTGTAATAGTCTTTATTTTAAAGTCTACTTTGTCTGAGATGAGAGTTGCTACTCCAGCTTTTTTTTGATTTCCATTTGCATGGGATATCTTTTTCCCTCCCCTCACTTTCAGTCTGTATGTGTCCCTAGGCCTGGAGTGGGTCTCTTGTAGACAGCATATATACGGGTCTTATTTTTGTATCCATTCAGCCAGTCTATGTCTTTTGGTTGGAGCATTTAATCCATTTACATTTAAGGTAATTATCAATATGTATGTTCTTATTACCATTTTCTTAATTGTTTTGGGTTTATTATTGTAGGTCTTTTCCTTCTCTTGTGTTTCCTGCCTAGGAAGTTCCTTTAGCATTTGTTGTAGAGCTGGTTTGGTGGTGCTGAACTCTTTCAGCTTTTGCTTGTCTGTAAAGGTTTTAATTTCTCCATCAAATCTGAATGAGATCCTTGCTGGGTAGAGTAATCTTGGTTGTAGGTTTTTCTCCTTCATCACTTTAAATATGTCCTGCCACTCCCTCTGGCTTGCAGAGTTTCTGCTGAAAGATCAGCTGTTAACCTTATGGGGATTCCCTTGTGTGTTATTTGTTGCTTTTCCCTTGCTGCTTTTAATATTTGTTCTTTGTATTTAATTTTTGATAGTTTGATTAATATGTGTCTTGGGGTGTTTCTCCTTGGATTTATCCTGCATGGGACTCTCTGTGCTTCCTGGACTTGATTAACTATTTCCTTTCCCATATTCGGGAAGTTTTCAATGATAATCTCTTCAAATATTTTCTCAGTCCCGTTCTTTTTCTCTTCTTCTTCTGGGACCCCTATAATTTGAATGTTGGTGCATTTAATGTTGTCCCAGAGGTCTCTGAGACTGTCCTCAGTTCTTTTCATTCTTTTTTCTTTATTCTGCTCTGCAGTAGTTATTTCCACGATTTTATCTTCCAGGTCACTCATCCGTTCTTCTGCCTCAGTTATTCTGCTATGGATTCCTTTTAGAGAATTGCTAATTTCATTTATTGTGTTGTTCATCTCTGTTTGTTTGTTGTTTAGTTCTGCCAGGTCCTTGTTAAACGTTTCTTGTATTTTCTCCACTTTATTTCCAAGATTTTGGATCATCTTTACTATCATTCCTCTGAATTATTTTTCAGGTAGATTGCCTATTTCCTCTTCATTTGTTTGGTCTTGTGTGTTTTTACCTTGCTCCTTCATCTGGTGTGTATTTCTTTGTCTTCTCATTTTGCTTAACTTACTGTGTTTGGGGGTCTCCTTTTTGCAGGCTGCAAGTTCGTAGTTCCCATTGTTTTTCGTGTCTGTCCACAGTGGCTAAGGTTGGTTCAGTGGGTTATGTAGGCTTCCTGGTGGAGGGGACTGGTGCCTGTGTTCTGGTGGATGAGGCTGGATCTTGTCTTTCTTTTGGGCAGGACTACATCCCGTGGTGTGTTCTGGGGTGTCTGTGGCCTTATTATGATTTTAGGCAGCCTCTCTGCTAATGGGTGGGGTTGTGTTCCTGTCTTGCTAGTGCTTTGGCATAGGACATCCAGCACTGTACCTTGCTGGTCGTTCAGTGGAGCTGGGTATTAGTGTTGAGACAGAGATCTCTGGGAGAGCTCTTGCTGACTGATATTATGTGGGGCTGGGAGGTCTCTCATGGGCCAATGTCCTGAACTCGGCTCTCCCACCTCAGAGGCTCAGGCCTGTCACCTGGCCGGAGCACCAAGACCCTGTGAGCCACACGGCTCAGAAGAAAAGGGGAAAAAATAAGAGAGAAAGAAGAAAACATAAATAAAATAGAATAAAGCAAAGTTATTAAAATTAAAAAAATTATTTAAAAAAGAGTAATTAAAAAAAAAAAGACTGGAGCAACCAAACTAACAAATCCACCAATGATAACAAGCGCTAAAAACTAAACTAAGATAAACATATAAATCGGAAACTAGTCAGTTTCAGTACAGCAAACCCCAAGTCGGCAGTTGCTCCAAAATTTGCTTCCTCAGTTTGGGATGATTCGCTGTCTATTCAGGTATTCCACAGATGCAGGTACATCAAGTTGATTGTGGAGCTTTAATCCGCTGCTCCTGAGGCGGCTGGGAGGCATTTCCCTTTCTCTTCTTTGTTCGCACGGCTGCCGGGGCTCAGCTTTGGATTTGGCCCCGCCTCTGCGTGTAGGTCACCGGAGGGCGTCTGTTCCCGCTCAGACAGGACGGGGTTAAAGGAGCCGCTGGCCCGGGGGCTCTGGCGCACTCAGGCCGGGGGGGGGAGGGGCGCGGCGTGCGGGGCGGGGCTGCGGCGGCAGAGGCCGGCGTGACGTTGCACCAGCCTGAGGCGCGCCACACATTCTCCCCGGGGAGTTGTCCCTGGATCCCGGGACCCTGGCGGTGGCGGGCTGCACAGGCTCCCCGGAAGGAGGTGTGGACAGTGACCTGTGCTCGCACACAGGCTTCTTGGTGGCGGCAGCAGCAGCCTTAGCGTCTCCCGCCCGTCTCTGGGGTCGGCGCTTTTAGCCGCAGCTCCCGCCCGTCTCCGGAGCTCCTTTAAGCAGCGCTCTGAACCCCCTCTCCTCGCGCACCAGGAAACAAAGAGGGAAGGAAAAGTCTCTCGCCTCTTCGGCAGGTCCGGACTTTTCCCCGGACTCCCTCCCGGCCAGCCGTGGCGCACTAACCCCCTGCAGGCTGTGTTCACGCCGCCAGCCCCAGTCCTCTCCCTGCGCTCCGACCGAAGCCCGAGCCTCAGCTCGCAGCCCCCTCCCGCCCCTGCGTGTGAGCAGACAAGCCTGTCGGGCTGGTGAGTGCCGGTCGGCCCCGATCCTCTGTGCGGGAATCTCCCCGCTTTGCCCTCCGCACCCCTGTGGCTGCGCTCTCCTCCGCGGCCCCGAAGCTTCCCCCCTCGGCCACCCGCAGTCTCCGTCCGCGAAGGGGCTCCTAGTGTGTGGAAACCTTTTCTCCTTCACGGCTCCCTCCCAGTGGTGCAGGTCCCATCCCTATTCTTTTGTCTCTGTTTATTCTTTTTTATTTTGCCCTACCCAGGTACGTGGGGAGTTTCTAGCCTTTTGGGAGGTCTGAGGTCTTCTGCCAGCGTTCAGTAGGTGTTCTGTAGGAGCTGTTCCACGTGTAGATGTATTTCTGATGTATCTGTGGGGAGGAAGGTGATCTCCACGTCTTACTCTTCCGCCATCTTGAAGGTCTCTCCTTCACAATATCTTTTGATTGTAATTGCTTAGCCCTGATATAGTGATAATAGCTATTGTTCATTGCTTATAATGATATACCTTTAGAGAATATACTAATTACTTAAAAATTCACAGCACTTAATGTCACTGGTGAACTATGGTTCTCTTTTTTGAAATGCAGCCTTTCTATCTGAGGTATCCTGAATATTATGCAGTGAATCAGGACTCAACCTTCCTGGATGTCACAGGTTAGAATAAATCATTAAAAAATCATCTTTCCTAAAGTTATCAATTGTAAATGCATGGTTTCAGTGACTTCTCATTCTTTAAAAATTGTAGGATTTTATTAAGTGTAATGCTATGCCAACAAAACAACCCAAGGCAGCATCTATATGAGACAAATGTCTCAAGAGTAGAGAAGTTGGTTTGATTGTTTGGTCCATCCTGACTATGAATTAGACTGACACACAGCTGATCACCACATAGTTAATCACAGCATGTTAGAAACTTCTAGATTGACTGTGACTTGGGAGATTCAGCTATAGTTTTTCGTTAACAGCCTCAACTTCTTGAAAATTACAGAAGACATAAATAGCATGTTAATTTATGGAGAGTAATTACTTAAGGGTGCTACTGAGTTTAGCCATGCAATCAACATTATGGTTTCCAAGTGAATTAAAATAATCATTTACTCTTAACTTCACTCTTGGAAAAACTATTTTCGGCTTTCGGTAATTTGATACTTCTTGCAAATATTTAGAAAATAACTAGGATTTAGAGATTTAAAGAAAATGGATACAGTATACAACAGAGCAATTTATATTCTGTTCAGATTTAGAAACAGTGGTAACTGATCATCTAAAATGGCCTTACACTGATGAATTTCTATGTTAATAGATATATATTTCTCTACAATTCTGAGGTTTCTCCAGTCAAGTCTCCTTAGATATATATTTGGGAAGATTCTGATAAGAATCATAATACAAATGGAAGAAGAGTGAAGTGACCAGATTTCTAAAGCTCAACAAACCTAGGGACATGTATCATATCTGAAGATCAGAGTGTATGATGGAAATAGAGTGGAAAAAAGGGTTATTTCTGTCAGTGCTAAAAGAGCTTAGAGAGTCGCTGATTAAGGTCACTGCCAATTTTATCAATGAAGAAAGTGCTTTAGCAAGGCATACCATCCTCTGTGTAGGCATGTGGATGACCGTACTGTCAGGGTGTACACGATCAAACACAAAGAGCATTCAGGGTCAACCGGACTAGAATTTTTATCAGAAAGCCCGAAGTGTCTAAAATCCACACTGAAAAATGCATTTTATGTCTTGCTGCCCACTTGTCTTCTTCAGGACCACAATCATCATCAAAGATAACCACAAAAGAGAAGGAAGGAAGGAAAGAAAACATAACCAGTAACCACTTCCCATCTGTCCTTGGCTTCCCTGGAAAGACCGTCTAAATGGTTCAGGGCAAATCTTTCCTGGGAAGATTTATCAACAAAATAACAATTAACTACCTACAACAGCTAGTAAGATCTAAATCCCATGCTGCAAGCAGATAGACAAACAATAGGTCGTCAGTCAATGGCCAGGTCAGTCCATCTCATTGCTCAGGTGAAGTCGATACAAGCATTTTCTTACCTGTAAGCTCTACAAAAGGGTGAAAGATGTGTGTCAACAGACTCTTAGTTGAATAATGAAATTGAAAATTACAACGGGACAAAAAAATAGTGATTTCGCATTAGAACACACTTTACTTTGTACAGATGGTGTGACGTGTTCAGACAAGTAGATGTCATCAGAGCCCTAACTGAGTCATAGAATTGACTCGCTGCAGAGCAAGTGGGGAAAAATAAATGGAAGATGTTGCCCACTAATGTGACATTGATCATTCACAGTCTTGGGGAAAAGGAGGCTGTCCTCCGGAAAACACTGACCTAAGTGGCTAAGAGCCATTTCATCACAGAAAGCTCCACTTAAGGGATCTCTGAACATTGAGGATTCCCCATCTGGAATATTAGGACTCTAGGGTTTCAATTTTCAAACCTGTAAGGGCAGCTTACCCACCACCTCAAATCCTCCAGGATATGTCTTCATCCTACCTGATGTCCCCCCAGCCCCCAGTTTTATTTGACTCGATCCATATCTTGGCTGATTTGACCACTGACTACATGGCTGTTAACTAGTTCCCTGCTCCGGTTTGTGACTTAATAAGGGCCTGATCATAAGATATTTTTTTTGTGAGCTCAGACAGATCTCTGTGACTTACTGAGCTACAACTGTTCCTCTCACTTTTTCCTTTTTCTTTCTTTCTTTTTTAGATTTATTTATTTTTTTTTGGTAGCCTGGTGTTTTCAACTTTATAGTCATTAGCATCCAAAAGAACAAGGGTGAAAATGGAAAATGTAATTTCTATCTGGGAGCGGCCTCAGACCCTATGAGCTCATTAGCAGTGCGATGTGCTGGGCCCTACAGCTCAAAGCATGCCCTATGGACTACTGTGGAGCTTCAAAGTTCAGCCTGATGGACAGAAAACTCATCTTTGACTCTTACAGTTGAATAATATGCAATTTCTAGAGGTTAATGGATACGCACTAGTATTTGCTGAGTTGCTAGAAGGTGCTATTCATAAACTAATATTAGCATATGTCACCAGAATTAACTGAGGACTCTAAATCCGTATTCCACAA
Source organism: Inia geoffrensis (assembly GCA_036417435.1). NCBI lineage: Eukaryota > Metazoa > Chordata > Mammalia > Artiodactyla > Iniidae > Inia > Inia geoffrensis. The sequence goes on along the minus strand of CM070919.1, from coordinate 35,904,022 downwards.
GGACACGTGACCGCCACTCAGTGCTTGGGAGCTTTGCAGTACTCCTGCTATTCAGATTCACATGAAAATTGTTAGAATTCCTGAAATCAGGGGAAGGACACATGGTTATTATTGCTGTTTTGAATTGAACTTGGTTGCAGACAAATGTATATGAATGAATGTTTTTGTAACATTACTAGTAGATTTTATAATTATTCACCGTTTTGTTGTGTAATTGTTGTGTTGGCAACACTTTGTTATTTTGTTCTTCCCCAAACATTTTTTTAAATAAGTCATGGGGTCTTTTTCACCTGGAACGTAGAAATAGATTTGGATATATAAATCCTTAAGTGCACCACAATCAAATGGTTTGAGAACCACTGCCATTAAAGAATGGAAGTCAGGAAAGAAAACGCTTCATGAGTAGGGACCTAAAATAACAATTCTCGTCTGTGGCCAGGTACTTAGATGCCTGGATGCAGGAGAAAGGCTCTGGGGGCTGGGGGCTGGGGTGCTGGGTACCCAAGGAACAATGTCAAAGGCAGGCAGTCACTTGACAGTCTTTCTCAGGGTCAGCCTTGTTTGTATATCACAGAGAATCCAAATTTGTTTCAATTTTGCCTTCTTATCCAGGCGTCATGAGAACCATTTGCTTTTTTGCCCATAATTTGTTTTTGCCTAACATTACTAGACATTCATTTTCTACTCAGAATGTAAATTACGTTTCCTATTTGTCCTCAAACCAATGTAGCATTTCTTTTTGCTTTTTATGCATGATATTTACTGTGTCTTTGACATTTTTATTTGGTAGTCGGTATTAATAAATCTTCATGAAAGTAAGTCATTCTGATTTCGCTTAAAATGCATTGCTTAGGGTTCTTTGAAGAAGTATAAATGTTCAGCTAAAAAGAACCAAAGAAAGTGACACACACTGCCACAGAAGTGCTCTAATTCACCTGTGCATTGGTGAAATGAACATATGTAGCTGAAATGTTCATTCTTTTTCTGACCTCCTTCTCTCCAGGTTCAGGTTCCTAAACCATGAAACTAGGCTTAAAGTAGTATATTTGTAAAACAGTCATCTAGGTGAGAATATATACAAATCAGCCCAGAGATACAGTTGGACAATTTTTCTATAAAAATTTCAGAAACTTACTAACATTTTTCATATTTCTGAAACACATTATTCACATGAACATTCTTCCTAATGTCTAAGCTTAATTTCTTCTGTTTGTACCTGGACTGATTCCCACTGATAACTTCAATGGGAACTGAGACAGTCTTTACTTCTTATGGGATATGCTATTTTACAAACAAAATAAATCTATTTGATATTTCTTATGTTTTACTCCTCTGTACATGGAGATCTGTTGCTCCAAACTAGATACGGTTGTTCATTCATCAAAATCATCAAGTAACAATAATAAAAGAAACATGGTACAGTTTTATAGATAATATAATGAAGCAAAAATTAGTAAAAACACAACGTTCTTATTCCATTTTAATTGAGAAAACACGTTAAAAGCTAGCTATCCACTACAGTGCCCGGAACATTATAAGGCTTGAAAAACGTTCATTTTGCCATCTTTTTGACTGAGACAAATATATATATATGTATATATAAATTATGTATATATATTATATGTATACATATTATATATGTGTATATATACTTTAGATATATAATTTTTTTCTTGCAGGAAGGCATTTCTGTTTATAAAGTTGAAAAAGGTTTGGTTTGGGATGAGAAAAAGAAAACAGTGACATTGGTAAAAAGAGATGGAAAAGGGAAATTGAAAATATTTTTTAGTGCATCATCTGATAAATTGAAATGATTTACTGTAAGTTTAAATGTTTTACTGGACTTCATAAGAAATATATTGGTGTATGGCAAAATGGTATTCGTTTGTGGTCTTCTATGGTCTTAAGCTCTTTTACATGCAGTTATTTGTAGAAGTGTGCGTGCGTGTGTGTGCGCGTGTGCGCGCGTGTGTGCGTGCATGTGTGCGTGCGTGTGCCTCTGTGTGTGCCCGTGTGTGCGCACGCGTGTGTGTGCACGCGTGTCTGTGCGCACGTGTGCATATTGTGTGTGTGCGCACGCGCGTGTGTGCGCGCGTGTGCGTATTGTGTGTGCGCACGTGTGTGCGTGTCTGTGCATGTATGCGTGCATGTGTGTGCGTGTGTGTCTGTGTGTGCGTGTGTGTCTGTGTGTGTGCGTGTGTGTAAGGGAGTTTGTGCAACTAAAAGACTTGCCTTGCTCCTTTTAAAGCTGAATTTAATATCTACTTTCTAAGGATCTCTGTTAAAGGACTCTACTTTTAAACACCTTATCAAATAATGTCATTTTTTATGAAAAATGTCTCAGACATTAACACAACATGTAATAGTTTTCACCCCAAACAGAGTTAAATCAATATTGAAGAAGGGAGCAGGGATCAGAGGAGGGGGTCACAAATTCAATTTGTGGGCACGTGTTTCCTAGACAGTCAAAGCCAAGTATATAGAAACCACGTTGGCAAAATTGTACAAATCAGTCTTCTAGCTGACAATGAAATTCCTCTCTACTGATCAGATGTTACCAGAGAAACTCACAGAAAGGCTAATTTCTCAGTAAAGTCATTGCTTTATTTAACTAATAGGGGCAGGCAGGTGAAAAGAAAGAGAGGAGAAACAGAAGTAAAAGAAAAGAAAATGATTCATGGTACAAAGTATGTTCTTCCATTACCCTGTCCTTAAGCTAACCAAATAAAACTGTGATGTTAAATGCTATCAATAAATTTAATCACGTAGGTATATTTTAAAGACATTTTGACAAGTCATAGACTTAGGAAGTATTAGGGGTATGGAAAATAAAGATAGAAAAACCTGGATAAATAAGTAGTGACTAAAGCACTCAGCAAATTCCAGCTCCGCTTGGAATATTGTCCACATAATGAATATTTCAGGTGCATCTTGAGATCCTTATATTTTTCAAAGACAAGTGGGCAAGATGCATTTTACATCTGTTAAAGACTTCTGACTGGCATCTGTGTTGAAAGACTGCCTCAGGATTGAAAGGCAGAACGCTCCTCAAGAGCCATAGCTATGAAATATTTATTCCACCTTCTTTCATAGAGAAGAATGAGTTGACTCTGTGACACAAATCTCTACTAATAATACCAACAAAATTACACATCTTCTGTTAAATGATTATTCTTAGAAGGTGACCCAGGCCTCGTTTGTTGTAGTTGATCAGAGTAGAATAAATGCAAGCGTTGTTTTACAGTATTCTTGGGAAACATAATAATGTATTTTCAAGCATTAGAGCACAGGAGACCTAACGTCTGCTAAAAATTGTTTTAAGAAAGACCATGCTGGATGAATGTTTTTCTGGGATTGTTGTTTCTTTCTTTTTAATTTCAAAATTACATTTTTGTCGATATTAACCTCTGTTTGTGAGAATCTTTTCTATATAAAAATGCTGTAGTTATACCTTTGAGTATACTTTTTATTAAGCAAGGCAAGACTCGTGTCTCCAAATATTGCTTAAATCTCCAAAGCCAGCTGCATAAACAAACATGATTCGATCTGTAGCCCCAAAGTCTGCAAATGACCCCACAGGATGTGAAAAAACAAAACAAAACACAAAAAAATTATGATGCCTTCTAAGTGTTTCTTGGAGCCAATGATCAGTAGTTTTGTTTAAGTTCTGGGACCCCTGAGCCTCCATACAAATAACTTTGAAATATTACATTATGTGTGAAATTTTTACACACATGCACATTTATAATCAGCAAGCAGGCCCTCTGCCCTTCCCCACCTGATAACCATAGTGCCTACTTAGACATGGAAAAAATAAAAGATTCAGAACTCTAAAGCACATAATCTTAGTGCTGCTCAGAACCATGTGCATTCCTGAAATCCTCTATTACTGCAAATCTCTTCGTTGTATTTTCTATGGAATTGTCTGTTTCTCATTACCAAAGTCTAAAGAAATTTGATACAGTCATGTAACACTTGGTGGAGTGTTAGAGAAATGCATTCCAAAGTGTTCAGCTTATCTTTTCTTTCCAAAGAAGTAACTACTGCCTGACTTTCCTCCTCTAGAGAAGCCAATTGGGAGGGTGAAGAAAAAAGAATCAAACCAAAGTAAATTAAACAATGGCTCCATGTCTGAATCAATCACAGATATCAGCTTTTGAACCACGAATTGTAGTTAACAGGAGCTAGGGCAACGTTAACATGGAGAATTCTTAGTCTGTAAAGTCACCCTTTGCTTGTAGAATGGGTGCCACGCCATGCTTCGAACCAAGTTTGCTAGGGGCAAAACTGGAGGTCAGATTGCTAGTGGCCTCAGTAACCCGGGATATGAACACCTAGAGATGGTCTATGGTACATTTTATTGTTTAGCATGGCCAGAACTCGGGGACGACGTGTCATCCTCCCTCAAGAGTGAAGATGTTCGAGAAAAGAAAATCGGGGGGGAAAACTATAAATATGAGCCTTGAAGAAAGCGTGTCTTATTCCAACAGGTGTTTTTGTCTGCTCCTGTTAAGTCCGTTGGGTTATTCAGAGAGTACACAAATAGTGTTCAGACAACTCTCGATGCACACCTGATCAATTCAGATAGAATGCTGTTTTTGCAATTCGAGCTTTTAAAAAGCATTATGGTTAAAATACATGGCACAGGCATGCTGGGATAATTGGTTGTGAAAGTACATCGGTACCACTGAGCAGTCTTAAAATAGCAGGAAATGCAACTGAATACTGGAAAGGAAGTCACTGTTTCACTTTTTCAAATAAAACATATTGCACCTCTGAGTTCACAATGGGATATTTGCTGCTGAGAGCCTGTAATTAACTCATAATGATGAGAACCGCAGTAATAAACATTTCCTTAGCAAAACATTCACTTGTTTTCATTATTTCCTACCCTTTTGCTATTTCCCTGTCAGGTTTTAACTTAGCTTGTCACTATTAATCAAGAGGAGAATGGAGAAAAGTGCAAATACGTTTTCAAGAAGGGGAATACTCAGTTTAATGATATAGAAAGAACACTTCTGGATAAAAACTAGCACATCATCAGCGACTTCATCCGTCTAAGCAAAAATGAGGGGGGTTTATGACATATTAGTAAAGTTACTTTACTTTGAAAACCCAGAGCCGAGGAAACCAAAGTGCCGCGCAATAGCAGATCACCTGTAGCCTCTGCTTGTGGATTCACCTCCATGCCACCTTCCTGCTCACAGCTGTCAGATTCATCTTCCCAAATACCTTTTCATCATGTCATTCCTTTCTTCAAAATCCTTCAATAGCTGCTCAGTACCAACCGTACAGAGTCCACATTCCTTGGCCAGGCATCAAGCCCCCTCTACAATCTGGTTGCAATTTTCTCTTCTTGCTTCATTTCCCACTCTTCCCTTACAACGTAATGGCCCATGTGAATTCTCTGCCCCGGTCTACACAGCGCCTTTGAAAAGACTATCTGCTTTCTTCTTTTCCTGTTGTTTTCTCAAGCTGTTCGCCGCCTGGGGTTTTCCCTTCCTTCGTGCCTTGGCTCTACTCAGACGTATCCTGCAGCGCTGCTCTGGATCACAGCGTACACGGTCAGGTAAGGCTACCTGTTCCGCAAACGCACCCTGGCTCTGCGTGAGACTGTGAGCTCCATGCAAGCAGGTGTATACCTCACACTTCGTTGTCTCTCCTTTGCATCTCCCACCCTTTTCAGCACAGTATGGAGGCACTGCATAAATAGCTACTGATTGATAGAACAATTGTTACTACAATACACAAAGCATTAGCCCAGGATCCGATGTGTCTCACCTCATGTCATTTAGAAAGAGCCGGTTTATTTATTACCAGAAAACAAGAATGTTCCCGCTCCAACTCCAAACGTCTCTATAACCTTCCCCAAAGTGACGGTAAGGCAGAGAGGACGGCACCTAAATCTTCCAAAGTATTTGGGGTGACTTTGTGAAAGATCTGAATTTCACTTATGTTTTAAAACGTGCGGCAAAATTCAATAATTCTAACATACGTAAATAATGATAATAATTTAATTGCTTCAGATATATGCAAAAGTAGCTGAGCACACCATGCAGTCAGGATCACTGGGTCCGGAATTACCTGTTTGGCTGAAGAGACTCTGGTTACGGTTGCCTAACTGGGTTCATTGCTTCTTCTGTCCTGACACCAGTTTTTCTCCCACCAGACAAACCCGTATTTCCTCTAATGAAAATCAGATCAGGCCCCTCTTCCGCTTCAGCCCTGCCCACGGCTTCCCCATCACACCTGGATAAAATCCCACATCTCTCCATGGCTTCCGAGGTCTGCTGTCCAACTTCATCCTTCCCATGCCTCCCCCCAGCCCAGCCCCACCCCCTCCAGCTGCCCCGGCTTCCTTCTGCTCTGTCTTTGCATCTACTGTTTCTCTAGCACAAACACTCTGCCCTTGACCCGAGACTGGCAGGTTCCTTACAGCCCTTCTCAAACATGCGTCCTCAATAAGGCCTTTCTTGAGCTCACGTCTAAATTCAGTGGCTCCCCCTCCGTCACCATGTTTTCTATCACACCACCCCATGAAAAAAACAGCCTCTGCTGGTATCGGAAATAATCTTCTTTATTCAGTTGCTTACTTGCCTGTGTCTATCTCCTTCCACTGGAAGTAAATACCATTCAGCCAGGGATCCTGTCTGTTTTGATTACTGTTGTACTGTTGTCATCAGAAAACCGCTTGGTACAGAGCATGTGGTCAATAAATATCTGTCAAATGAATAAACTTGCCGAAAGTTGCAGAGCTAGCCCTGAAACCCCAGTCTGTCTGACCGACACGGCGCCGCCACTCTGTATAGTACTGACGGTGCCGCAAACACCCATGTCACCATCCTTGCTGCTGAGTGCTAGCCTGCTCCAGCAGACACACGGAAGAAGTCTTAGGTCCAAGATAAAGACACCAGGGAAAGTCAGTCCGTCTGCCTATCCAGGGAGAGCAGCCTGCCCAGACAATCTGACAAAACTGCCCCCCAGATCTCATCCTATGCAGGGAAAGGCATCACAGAAGAATCAGCTGGGGGGGCAACTGCAGCTCAGTGACGGGGTCGCTTATACATTTGTTAGAAACAACTCGGCATTTATGCCAGCGTGTAAGGCATGGAGAACGGATGGAATGGGTAGAAAGGGAAATAACCACGTGTGGTCCACCGAACTAACAACACGCACTCACTCGTTAGATGTTGAAGAGAGTCGGAGAGGCAACAATAATGTCATAAAACAGGTTGATTGGGAAGATGATAGAGCCATTGACAGAACTAGGACACTTAGAAAGAAAGAGGAGGTTTACAGATGAAGCCAGGGAGGATACTCAGCCATGTTTCAGATGTGTAGGTCTTGGCATATTGTTGGTGCTTATGAAAGGTTTGTCCAATGTCCTCGTTTCCCTTGGCAAATGCATAGTCTTTGGAAGGAAGGAGAAAATTGAGGTAGAAATAACTGTCAATTCCTTGAGGTCTGGGACAATGCCTCTACTCTCCCTCTCTCTCTTTCTCTCCTTCACTCTTCCTTCCATTATCCTCTCTTCCTCTCTTTTTCTTTCTTTCTCCATAGCAATTGATACACAACTATTTATACAGTAAACACTCCATAAATGCTAGTGACATAAAGATTCCGAAAGCAAAACTTAACTAGATTGCACATCTAAAGTACTATTCATGTTCCAAGGAGCTTTGTACAGCATGAAGAATGCTGAACCTCAGATCTAATACATCTGCCCACCTACACTTCTTGACTCTGTGATCTCAGGCAACTATGATTCACTTTCCTTACTTGAAAAACGAGGCTAAGCAAACCTCTGTAGGGTACTTGTGAGAATTACAAGAAAATAATGTACTTGGGGCATTTAGCAGCATGCTTGAACCATAACTGAGGCTTCATAAATGATAAATCATTAATATTATTTATTTTCAATTTTACCTGCTTTGTGTCGGGTTTTTGAGAATTGCTATGTAAGTCTAGAGAAGTATATGTCGCTCTTAAACTTGAACTAGTAATCTGATCTTTATCTGAAAACATCTCTTAAGTGTTGCATTACCTGTAATATTTTGGAAGTAAATCTACAAAGTTAAGGAGTAATATTACTACTACCAAACTTTATCTAAAACACAAAGAAAGCATAGGGTGTATGATAACACAATAAGTTAAACATTAAATTTTACTTCAACCTACTTCCATTGGTCAGTTTATGCAAATATTATTATTTTTTCTCTCCAAAAAGGAATACTGCATCAATGTTATCTTGCACAATAAAACTGAATTTAGTGCTCATATGTTTATTTTCTCTTCATATGGTGTATTTCTCTACATTAGCTATATACAACCAAAGTATATACCCAACAAATTATTTCATTTCTCTGGTAAAAATACAGAAATAGAAAAGGCAGCCTTTAAAAAAATCCAGCCTTAACCTACAGAATGGGAGAAAATATTTGCAAACGATGTGACCAACAAGGGCTTAATCTCCAAAACAAACAGCTCATACAACTCAACAACAACAAAAACCTCCCAATCAAAAAATGGGCAGAAGTACTAAACAGACATCTCTCCAAAGAAGACACACAGATGGCCAGCAGATGGTCAACATCACTAATTGTTAGAGAAATACAGATCAAATCTACAATGAGGTGTCACTGCACATTGGTCAGAATGGACATTATGAAAAAGTCTACAGATAATAATGCTGGAGAGGGTGTGGAGAAAAGGGAACCCTCCTACAGTGTTGGTGGGAATGTAAGTTGGTGCAGCCACTATGGAGAACAGTATGGAGGTTCCTCCAAAAGCTAAAAATAAGAGTTGCCATATGATTCAGCAATCCGACTCCTGGGCATATATCCAGACAAAACTATAATTCAAAATAATACATGCACCACTGTGTTCATAGCAGCACTCTTCACAATAGCCAAGACATGGAAACAACCGAAATGTCCATCAACAGATGAATGGATAAAGAAGACGTGGTATATATTATATATACAATGGAATACTACTCAGCCATAAAAAAAGAAATAATGCCATTTGCAGCAACATGGGTGGAACTAGAGATCATCATACTGAGGGAAGTAAGTCAGAAAGAGAAAGACAAATATCATATGATATCACTTATATGTGGAATCTAAAATATGACACAAACGTAAATGGTCTCACAGACACAGAGGACAGACTTGTGGTTGCCAAGGGAGAGACAGGAGGGGGAGGGATGGAGTGGGAGTTTGGGGTCAGCAGATGCTAATCCGTACAGAATGGGTAACAACAAGGCCCTACTGTAGAGCACAGGGAACTGTATTCAGTATCCTGTGATAAACCATAATGGAAAAGAATATAAGAAAAAGGAATGTTTATATAAGTGAATCACTTTGCTGTACAGCAGAAATTAATACACTGCAAATCAACTATACTTCAATAAAAATTTTTAAAAATCCAGTCTCGTCTATATTCAAATCAAATCTCCATTCTAGCTGAAGTACAGTCTATAGCCTATAACGTGAATCTGATAAAGCAGCCTTTTGGGGGCAAAGTTTTCCTTGTGTAAATTCATCATTAACTAGCATCGATACTGACCATCTTATCATCCTTCATGAATGATGACTAACCTAAAAATCAGAGAAATATTATCTAATAATACCACAGGGATTGATTCATTGGGCCTCACTGATTTAAAATTACTTAAAATGTTAAATGTATTGGAAAAAGAATAATGAAACACTACCGTCTCAGACAAAGACATGCAAATGATGCTTCCTGTTACACAGATTGTTTTAAAGATGTAAATGCCTATTATGTCATGATTCTGCAACAATTTATTTGCAATTTAACAGCATAGTAAAGTCAAACATTACCATTTATTGCCAATTGGAAAGGGGGAAAAAAATGCGAAACTGTGTCTAGGGAGGGATTCTGTAGTTTGGCACATTTGCTGGTTCTTAAATTACACTGCTTCCCTGAATGAGTTTGTCTATGAGTGTGTGGTCACCCAATGTTCTTCTGACTAATTTGGATTGCTTGAGGCCATGGAACCAGTGAGGGACTCCATTCATGAACAGCCCATGATGCATGACAAAGCTGTAATGCTCTGAAGAGGAAGTTAGCTGAGAAGAGCGGTACTATACCAGAGGGGGTTTGGATAAAAATTCCATCCAGGCTACAAATTGTAGACATTGATTTGAAATAAATTGTGACTGATGATCAGTCGATGACGATTTCCATAATCATTACGCTGTTAGTAATTTATCAAGGTAATGATATTTGTGTCCCCGATGTCACATTCATCCTGTACTGAGGGACTGAAGAACATGCTGTGATTTTTAAAAGCCCTTATTAAGAACCGACTGGTTGTGTCATACTTCCAGCCGTAATCAGTGGGATGGCTAAAAGTGAATAAAACATTGAAAAAAATCCTGCTAGGTTTGTAATAAAATTCTTTTGACAAAACCTTCTATAGCACGTAGGTGAAGGACTTATGCTTACAGCATTTTAATTAAATCTCTTTTATCAAGATTGTTCAGTGTCGTTTGCCAATATGCTTTGCAAAGAGATATTACGGCATACGCTGGGCAAAGAAATCTGCCAAAGAACCTCCGCTTAACCCTTCCTGACCATTTCCCCCTGGAACACTTGCATTCCCTTTCAGACTGCGATTATTTCTTCACGACCATGATTTTCAGCATATGTATAGTCAACAGGTATTCATATCCTGCCCTTACTCTTGTTAGACACAAAACTGATGAACAATATTCCCATCCCTAGTCAGAAAAAAAGCTAATGACATTAAACACTAAATGTCATAAGTATCTCTTCACCAAAAGTGAAAGTGAGCTGAGAAAGTCAACGACAGTGATATAATTAACAAAATTAACAAATGTGTTTTGAGATTTTGTCATTACAAAATGAATTACGATTATATTGCAAATGTTATAGGATCACTTGTATTCTCCTAGAACAAGCTTTAAATACATACAACCAAATACAGTTTCAAGAATTTCACGAAGAATTCTAGTTTGGCATCTTAAAAGTTTACGTTAAGATAAAGCAAAGTACTTTGATTAGAATCAGAAAATAGAGGGTTTCAGATATTTGTATTATGTAAATAAAACTATATTTGTTGTCTACAAACTTCCATTTTAAAAAAAAATAATCCTATCTTCACTAGTCTAAAATAATGACTACTGCTCAATGATCTCAACATGTGCTGTATTTGTATACTGCCTGGCCTGGGTTCCTGGCTTCATTACCTTATTATTTCTTTCTTTTTATTGTGGTAAAATATACCTAACATAAAATTTACTGTGTTGACCATTTTTAAGTGTATAGTTTAGTTGCATGCAGTGCATTTGCAATGTTCTTCAACCATCACCGCTATGCCCAGTTTCATTACTTTTAAGCTGTTTCTTATTTTCCGTCCTGTCACCTGTGAAATAGGGGTGATGATTACAGCAGCAACTTCATATTGTTTTTGTTGGAAAATAAATGAGGTGCTATGCGATTTGTAAAGCTTGCCTGGTGTACATGAAATGCTAAACCCTATACTCCATGCTTGAACTGTTTTCTTGTAATGTAGACATTAACTCTTTTAAGAGCAAAAAGACTTATTGGAACATCGCAATAGAATAACTTAGATTTATTTTCTGAAAAAATGCTACGTGTTACAAATACGTCCACAAATCTCTCTCTAGAACCTCGCCATAAAACCCCACGTAACAAACAAGAAGACCAGGTTTCGTTTTCTGATTGTACAAATGAGAAAAGTGAATCTCTGAAAGCTTAAGTCATTTACGCCAGGTCCCAGAGTCAAGGAGTGGAGTTAGAAACTAAACCTAGCACTTAGCACTTAGGAGGTGAGCAATTATAAATGTCTGTGAATAAATGGTTGAATTAAAATAAGTTAGAATTTTGACCTTAAGTTCTCCACTCCTTCTACCACATAACGTGGACTGCTTTGTCACCTGACTTATCTCCAGCCTTTATTCAACATTCCCGTTTGCTAAGAGCCCCTCTTATAAGGTCTGGAGGACTGACTGTGGGCTCTTGCTTCTTTTCTTTGAGGTTCACTATTTCTCTTGGTTCCATGGGAAAGGAGTGCCCTAGGTCATTAAAACTGTAGTTCTGAGTTCGGTAGTCTACTGGACAGAAAGACTAGTGGCCTTAGAGGTCGTTTTAAATCTTTGGCCCAGGCTTTCATCATGGACAGAGGGATACATCCCTCTGTATCCTCAGGGTATTGGATCCAGGACTCCTGCGGACACCAAACTCCGTGGGTGCTCAAGTCCCTTATAGAAAATGATGGAGTACTGCGGTTGGTTGAATCTCCCATGCTGAGTTCGCGGATATGCGGGCCAACTGTATGCAAAAGGTGTTCGTCAAGGTGTTCGTCAAGGGACACACTGTCTTGTGGCTTAAAAAGCCCCCTGATGGACACTATACGTCATGTATTGATACTTACGAGGCTCTAAGCAAGGTTTAGAATTTGGAGGATGATGAGAGTGGCAGTAACCTGCACTGCACACTGATGTTTTTCTGAATACATCTTGTTTAGCCAGATAAATATTTCTTTTCCTTAATATGGATTTGTTATTTTTGAAAATTATTGTTTGTCCTTGAGTGGTGTGTGTATGTGTGATTTAATTTTTCTTGTTAGAATACCAGGAAAAATGAGAGGGTGTATCTGTCCTCAGAGTGGAAGAGAGGACTTTTGAAATGACAAAACCTGTTCTAAAATGTTTTGTTATACTTGTTGTGCTAATCACCTGGGGCTAAGGAAGTCATCCATCCCATGGTGTCAAGGCATATTTCCAGATGGGATAACTTGGACTTTGGGACATGACCACTATGGCTGATTGTGTTCTATGGGTTGCACTGCTGGGTGTTGGGAGGGCGTAGGACATGAATGCTAACGTGAGTTAGACTCTCTGGATAGTAGGTGGGTTTTCCCTAATGGGAATTCGAATGTCATATTACGGTAGTTTGTAAAAGGGAGTACTTTTTGAGAGGAGAGTGGAACTAAGGGTGCCCTTGAGGTAGGGAGGGAAGCTCACACTTGGGTCTCACCTACATCTCTTTGAGGGGTCCAAGATCACCCCAGTGGTCCATGGATCACCTGCACCAGAATGACCTGGGATTGAAAATGCAGCTTGCCCTACTCCTAATACTGGTTTTAACTTTGGGTTCATCCTGTCTGTTCTCTCCTGCAGCAGCTAACAAGGCCATTTGAGATGAAACTGCTTTACTTCCAGTGGCAATGTAATTTGGAAACTAAATGATTTCGGGTGTGTGGAACGGAGTGAAAGAAAAAATTGAAAATAACAGGCAATATACTTAATATACTCAAAAATTATTTAAAAGAAAGGTAACCTGGGCTATTTTTAAACAGATTTTTTTAAAAAGCATTTTTTTAGGATAACGGAACATTTTCCAAGAAAAATATTTCACCTGCTGTATTTTGAATATTTTGATATTAAAATTTAAGATGTAGAACATATAATGCATTTCACAAAAGCAGCCGTAACCTACCTATTTAAAAAATTAAGGAGAATATATGTATTCATGCACATAATATGTAAAAAATGTAACAGTAACATGATTTACAGATTTGTAAGCATTATAATTTTTTAAAATTTGTTAATATAACAAGTGTTACTAAACTATAGAAACATGGATTTCTGTTAAACTTTGAAAACAAATTTTCAGAAATATAAGCTTCCTATGTAGCTTTTCAAACAAATGCCATTTAAAAATATTTTAAATGTCACTTGAAAAAAGTAAAAATCAAAATTTATTTCTAGACACATTTGATGCAAAAATGTATCAAGTTTCTATCAAAAACTTGTAAGATGATTTAGTCTGTGCTGTTAAAAAGTTTTCTCTTGTTAAGCCATATTGACTAACAAAGTACAGTTAAAGCTGTTAGAAACATATTTGTAATTTCTACTGAAACGAGAAAAGGGTTACTGAGAAGCAAGACAAAATGAGAATTAGGACTAAGAGCGGGGTGGAAAGAAGTAAAATAAAAATAAAGATGAAAAGAGGTCATACAGGCAGAAAAGCCACATTAACGCACTGGGGAAATGTGGGAAGGAGAAGTTGAGGTTCGGGGGTGTGATGAGAGAGAGAAAAAGGCAAGAAAGGAGAAAGGGGAGCGGAATTTGGGAATGCATATACTTCATTAACGAAGTGATAGAGGGAGACAGGGACAGGTAGTTTTAATTTCAATATGCAGACAAGCCAAAACCGGCAGCTATGCCTCGTCAATCTACCTTCCTCTTCAAGAGGAGTAACATTTATTTCAGTGTCCCTGCAAGTCATGGCAAAATTTACAGAGATTATCTTCGTGTCTTTCAACAGCTCATAATGGGTATTTCAGAATTTTCAAAGATAATTCCGAAGAATTCCGACAATGTCTGTGTAATGTCACACAAAAGGACCTGGGTAAACTTAACAGACATCAACTTGAAGGATGACACCATATTCCATTAGCTTGCTTTTGCTTTGACTTTTTAAGTGGCTTTTAAAAACATTTTTGAATTTTTAAACACATTAAAGAAACACTATAATGCTTTTTAGTGTGTATGTGAAGTACATCTTTTCCTGCAGCATAACTGAAATCTAATTAATCATTTTCTCTAGAGATATTTTTTTTTTAAAGACAACTATTGTGACAACAATAGAGAGACATGACTTTGCTCATCACCACTGAAAATGTTTCAGTTGGGCAACAATATAATTTTGTGAAAGCGTGTACACACTTTGACTGGTGACGTTCTCAAATTTTACAAAAGAAATTAACAGTCCAACTGAGATGCCTGCGAACTCTCGTCTTTCTCAAGATAGGCATTGTGTTTTCATCTTCTAAAACGAGAAACTGACTTATCAGCTCTTTCAATTATACAGGTTTCTTTTCCGTTCATGAATTAGGAGAATAATGTCCCACCTTTAGTTATGACTAATATTTAGTCAAATATTAACCTTTTTTTCTCATGATTGTCTTAATGCTAATTATCTAGAAGACCTCCCCTTACTGTAGCTGAAATGTGAATGCTTGGTCACACAGTTTTTGAGTGAACCGTACATTTTAGTGCCAAATGGTTATTTTCTGCTCATCCATCTGGAGCTCACACAAATAGATGTGTGGGTGTTCTATATCTTCAAATCAGTTGGCTATAGGGAATCTGTAGTTGTACTCTGGGAATTGTCTCATCAGCTCATACAGTCCCTAGCAGTGGCCCGTATTCTCTACTGACATTCTTGCCTCCAAGACCTTCAGGGCTCCCTGTGTTATTCAAGGTCTTGGAAGCCATGCTTTGCATATATATACATACATATATATGTACATATATGTATGTATGTATATATATATATATATACACACACACACACACACACAGGGTGTGTATATATATTAGCATATATCAGTATATCTAGCAAAAATACTTAGCTTGTTAATATATATGTTATATAATCAGGGTATCTATAAATATATATACATCTTATGTACATATTTATCTTCTACATATGTATAGGCATACTGTATTTTATTTCAACTGTCTTTATTATACTTCACAGGTACTGTGTTTTACACGAATTGAAGGTTTGTGGCAACCCTGCATCCAGCAAGTCTACTGACGCCATTTTTCCAACAGCATTTGCTCTGCGTGTCGCTGTGTTACATTTTGGTGATTCTCACAATATTTCAAACTTTTTCACTATTATTATATCGTTATGGTGACCTGTGATCTTTGAGGTTACTACTGCAAAAAGATTAAGACCCACTGAAGGCTCAGATGATGGTTAGCACTTTTCAGTGAAGTATTTTTAATTAAGGTATGTACATTGCTTGTTTTAGACATAATACGATTGCACACTTAATAGACTACAGTATAGTGTAAATATAACTTTTATATGCACTGGGAAACCAAAAAATTCATGTGACTCATTTTATGGGGGATATTTGCTTTATTGTGGTGGTCTGGAATTGAACCTGTAATATCTCTGAGGTCTGCCTGTAATATATTAATATATATGTCATAATCGACCCTAATGAATTAATTCAACCAATAAAGAGGGGGAAAGATAAGTAAATGCAAAGATTTTGGTAACTAAGTGGATTTAGCTTTTTCTTAACAAAAATGTGGGTCACATAATGCCCACAAGCAGGGTAGAGTTGGGGACAGATTGAAGAGAGACTAATGCAAATAATACCTACTTAAATTATCCCTTAACCTTTCGTTTGATTACGGTGCAATGTCTATTTTTGCTTAAAAGGAGATACTGAACTTCAATAACAAGGCAGGTTTACTTTTTTCCTAAATTTAACCAGGGATAATTGCCTTAATGCTAAAGGTTTAGGTATGTAAAGCTGGGAAATTACTAATTCGCTGTATTTTCTGTTATAATGCCTTCCATATGGATAGGATTTTCATATCTAAAATGTATCCATATGGAAATTCTGGAGCCATGAATTGTCTCCTGATGTAGACACCAAGCTTCCAGCTGCTGGTGCTCTGAAAGCAGCCCTGTCTCACCACAGGACAGCAAGGACACTGCAAACCCCACTGTGGCTGCACCTTGGGACGCAGGACCCAGGGGAGGGGAGGGCAGCTCCTATTGCTGCTGTGAACAAAACAATTTTCATTTTAGCTGTCATTTTGGTTCATATAGTGACGGTTCTTTAAAGGATTCATTCATTCATTGCATATCTGACCAGTTCTATATTTAAATGCATTTGTACACTATCATGTTGTTTGTTAATACGTGGTCCATTTCCATAAGGATCAGAGTCACCCGTGGTGGTTATTATAAACAGATTTCTGGGCTCCAAGCTCAGGACCAGAGAGAGGTTTCTCTCTCTGCGGTTTCTCCTCGTCATGTCTCCAGAGTCTAGTCTGAATCTAACACACAGTGGTCAGTCAATAAATATTTGTTCAGAGAATGAATGAATGAACACTAAAGAATGAGAAACGCTGCTCTGGAATAAAAAGAAAAAATTAACTGAAAAAGTGCCAAGTCCCGGCAAAATGGTCCTGCTGTTATTGGTGATCTTCAAAAAATTGGACCAAAATAATTTAAAGGAAATTCCTAATAAATCTTTAAGTTGAGTCAATGGGAAAATTAAATTTATTGTACAATAATCTGCCCTGGAGGCAGTCCTACAAAGATATCTGCTATTAAACAATCTAGAAGAAGTTTTCTCTGCAGCATTCCCTCAGAGAAGTTCAGATTGTTAGCCATATTCTATAATTTCCCAAAGCTAGATTCAAAAAAAAGTTGAGGGCATTTAAAAATTAAAAAATTTTTGGATATATGCTTTTAAAAAATTCTTTATAGAGAAACTCCAAGCAACTCAGGAATTTGGAACAATAAATAGTTCTGACATGTTAAAATTATCTATAGAAAACCACAGAGTCAGGGCAACAGTAAAAACAGGAAAGAGAAATTGAAAAGTAGTAAAAATAATATAGAAAAATGATGTTAAGTGCCCAAAAAGGAAAAACACGGTGAAAGAGAGTGTGCATGTAAGGTAGAGAGTTTACAAGGATTTTTCAGAAACGACAGGAAGCCTTTACTATAAACAGGAAGAGGCAGGCGCTGGAAGTTTGTAAACAAGGAAATGAAGAGAGGCACAATATGCCAGTAGGACAGACCAAGAGGCTCTGGCCACTCAGCCGTCCTTCCCTGAGCAAAGCAGGTTTGCCCTCTTTAGTGTGATTACAGATCAAGAACACGGAATGAAATCTGTAGGAATTAGGATGAATGTATCTCTGCAGTAAACTCAGGGAATGGCTTATCATTAATGTGGAGCTAATGAAATTTCTGGCTGACACAAGTCCTATTTTTAGGGATAGAGTATTAGTAAATGCATGAATCCAGGCAGGTCTTGCCCCGTTTGGTGCTGAGACCAAAGCGGGCACAGATTCTATAACTAGATCTATGTACCGACCCACGCGCTTGATAGAGAAGGACGGCAACGTAAGTGTGCTAGAAAGGGACGCTGCTCAAACACTTGAATCTCTGGTAAAACAGTGTTTTCATTTCTATATTAATTAATACCTATATATGTATATGTATATATAACAGGTAGTGTATGATCTATATTTCCTTCCCCATCCACTGACACTGTGGTCTAAAAAATATAGAAATTTATCTAGCAGATTTTACATTCCAACATTTAAAACAAGCACTAGAGTGACAAGCAAATATAAAGATATAAAAGTACAGTATATATGTTCTATGGCTTTCCTGGTTAATAGCAAAATTTGGACCAAATTGTCTCACTCTCATCACTAGCATTTCCTAATTCAAATGCAAATTATATTTTATTACTATATAACTTCAGTGAATACTTGTGTGAAAATATTTCAAAATTCTGCTACCAAAAAATAGTCCTAAGTTTTGAAAAGAAAAGGATAGGATAACTTTCTGAGAAAACAACTCTCAAAGCAAATTCAGGGTAGTAATGTGTTTAATTGATTTACTCCTTAATCATATACAAATTTACAAACCATGTAGAAGACTCATTGATCCCCAACATACTTAAGCATCACATTGCATGAGTCACAAATGATCTGAAATGTGCAAAATAATAGCACATCAGCCTAAATAACCTAATAAATTGCGAAGCTTAGCATGAAATGGAAAGTCACTAATGGAGCACCATGCAGTTTGTCTATGCTACAAGCAAAGACTCATACATAATGTAAGAGCACAAATGTTAGCAGCAGGCTCACAGAGGGCAGTTTAAATGTGTTTTTATGGACAGGCTGGATTGATCTGGGAAGTGGTTCCTGAGAAGATTCCGCTTTACCCCGAAGAGCATCTTGGGAGATGGTCATGATTTTCCGTCTACTTCTGCAACTCCTACTGTTTAGATAACCTGTATTCTTTACACCAAGTTTTATGAGTTGGAAAAGTAGAATTATTTTGAGGAGCTTATATGAAGTCACTAGTAACAATGGTCACTTGATCTGGGGTTTTCTTCTGTGGCATATTTCCATTTGGTATTCAAGTGCTAAGCACTATAATTTAAAAAAAAAATCACTTCCCTCATTCTACAGATAGCACCAAATGTAATGAAAGCTAAAAATATGCCTAAAAGATGAGACACAAGTTCTTAGTATACTGGAGCCCCATCCTGACAAGATTCAACATGATACAGACATTACTATATGACAGGGGCAATCTTGGACCCCATTCAAGGGAAATAGGTTATGAACATACTAGAAGGAACTTGTTAGGACTGTAACCCAACCATAAGTTCGTCCCCCAGGCATGGAGATGGACGATAACATTATTAAGTAAAGCTCAGGTGTTTTCTACTTTCACTTTAACCTTAGATTTAATATCACCTCTAGATTTAATTGGTATTTCAAAAGAGAATACAGTTTGAATTTGAACATTTAGTATCTAAAGGTGAGTGTAATGATGAGAGTTTGAAGGTGATATGAAGTTGTCAAAAGTCATAAAGCTGCTACTAATTTTAAGATAAAAATAAACTGTGCTACTGAAGGGAAAGCTTAGCTAATACAGCAGGGAATATCATAACGCGTTCATCTAACGTAGTCCCTGAAAGTGAGGAGAAGATTTTACTCAGAGGAACTTAGGGAAGATGGAATCTGTTTGTAACATAACACTCTGGGGATGTAGACTAAGTAAAATTAGAGTTTTGTCCTTCCCTCATTTCTATCCTCAATGGTTCATTTAAGAGCTTCCTTCTGAATTCTGATTCCATAGGCTCATTTAGAAACTGCAAGTGGTATTTTGTGTCCACCCATCATATTGTCTATGATACGTTAGTGATCAATAACATCAATATGAACACTTTTAATGTTAACATTTCCTCAAAAAAGAGAAGGTGAAGCATGCTTAACACCATGCCATGCAACCCACCTTGGAGATGTCTGGACTATAGGTGTATCATAAAGCAACTGTGATAGTGCTCAGGTGACCTCTTAATACCTTAAACTAATTGACCCAGCTATAAGATGCTCAGTCAGAGAACACCTGCTTCATGCATATGATTTGCTACTACTGAGCATTAAATAGTAAATGGATTAGCCAAAAGGGAGTTGCAGAGAAGTATTTATGATGTGGTGCAAACATTAAGTTTTAGAGATTGTTATTAAATTCAGATATGGGGAATTGGTTAGTTATGCAATTAAGTCACACTGATCAAAAAACTTGTTATAAAAATAAAGTGAGAATGGATTAAACAGACTGATGGAGAATTAGAGGCTTAGAATAAAATAGAAGTCAATGAAGTCAAAGTATAATATGACCACTGAAAGGGGGTAAAACTAGCTTGTTGCTGCCTTGATTTTTATGGATAGTAAAAAGAAAAATAATATTTAAAATTCATTCCCATTGTCTTTCTATTCTAGAAGATAACAGATGATCTTACGAAGCTTCTTAGCTATTATTTGATTATTTCTGTAATATTTAAATTATTACATTTGACCAGGCTTTTTATTTATTAACAGATTTTTATGAATGTTACCAGCAGAACATATTCTCTTAATGTTGCTTGTAATCAACAGTCTCCAACTCAGGAAAAAACATTATAAATAGAGATTAGTAAACATGTT
This sequence comes from Inia geoffrensis, assembly GCA_036417435.1. Lineage (NCBI taxonomy): Eukaryota > Metazoa > Chordata > Mammalia > Artiodactyla > Iniidae > Inia > Inia geoffrensis. The sequence goes on along the minus strand of CM070919.1, from coordinate 35,883,446 downwards.
TAGACATGAAAAATGAAGAAAAAATCCACATATGTCACTACATTTTAATGCATTGAAAGTCAAGGTTACTTTATCTATAACAATCCTCTTTGAGTTGATTTGGAACCTTAGATTTCAACAGTTAATCAACTCAGATAGTCTGCTACTAACATTCAAGGGGCCTTCTTTTCATAGATGTCAATTTTTTAATGTTTTCTATGGTGAGTGGCACATAAACTTAATTGATATATTAACAGAATTTTTTTGCTCTCTAAAGAAGTCCCCGAATCAGCTTTATGCTACATTTTCTGTATGTACAAAATAAATGGACAGAGAAAATGTCAGGAGTATATTACTATTGCTTTAAATAACACTTATGAACACTGTTTCACATGAAGTAGTACTAAAGAATATTTAAAGGACAAAAAATATAAAAGAATTGAAACACTAGAAAAATACTTTATAGTATGGGAAGCATGTAAGTGCTAGAAAAATAAATACATAAAACCAAATCTGTCTTTCTAAAACAAACTTTAGCATGTGATTCTCAAACTTTATGATATATATGGGAACAAAGAGCACTATTCATTTGAAAATGGAGAGTATATGCATCAATAGGGGGATTCCGATTCAGCATGTCTGCAGAGGAGCCTGGAAACATGTATTTTCAACTACCTTACCTAGATGCTCTGATTCAGCTGAACCTTGGACACACTTGGAGAAATGCAATTTTAAGATGTGAACGTATACAGTTTAAAAAGAGGTATGGCAAATTGCTAGCTCTTGAATTTTAACTTGTTTTTAAGGTACACAATATTCTTGCTCATTAGTAGCAAAAGCGTCTCCCTTTTTAAGACATAAGGTTTTAAATAGTAGAAAGTAATTATAGAGACAAAGATACTCAACTGAAAATACATAGACTTCAGCCCTTAGGTACACGTGTCTACATATCATAAGAAGAAACTACTCTAATTTTAGCTTTATTTAAAGGCATCTTTTCTGACCAAAACACTATGAGACTGGAAACCAATTAGAGGAAAAAAAAAAACTGTAAAAAACACAAATACATGGAGGCTAAACAGCGCACTACTAAATAACCAAGAAAACACTGAAGAAATCAAAGAAATAAAAAAAATACACAGAAACAAATGACAATGAAAACACAATGACCCAAAACCTATGGGATGCAGCAAAAGCTGTTCTAAGATGGACATTTATAGCAATTCAATCTCACTTCAAGAAACATGAAAAATCTCAAATAAACAATCTAACCTTACACCTAAAGCAACTAGAGAAAGAAGAACAAAGAAAAAACAAAGTCAGTAGAAGGAAAGAATTATAAAGATCAGAGCAGAAATAAATGAAATAGAAATGAAGAAAACAATAGCAAAGATCAGTAAAACTAGAAGTTGGTTCTTTGAGAAGATAAACAAAATTGACAAACCTTTAGCCAGATTCATCCAGAAAAAAAGAGAGAGGACCAAATCAATAAAATTAGAAATGAAAACAGAGAAATCACAGCTGACACTGCAGAAATACAAAGGATTGTAAGAGACTACTACAAACAACTATATGCCAGTAAAATGGACAACCATGAAGAAATGGACAAATTCTGAGAAAGGTACAATTTTCCAAGACTGAACCAGGAAGAATCAGAAAATATAAACAGACCTATCACAAGTAATGAAATTGAAACTGTAATTTAAAATGTTACAACAAACAAAAGTCCAGGACCAGATGGCTTCACCAGCGAATTCCATCAAACATTTAGAGAAGAGCTAACACCTATCCTGCTCAAACTCTTCCAAAATATAGCAGAGGGAGGAAAACTCCCAAACTCATTCTACGAGGCCACCATCACCCTGATACCAAAACCAGACAAAGATGTCACAATGAAAGAAAACTACAGGTCAATATCACTGATGAACATAGATGCAAAAATCCTCAACAAAGTACTGGCAAACAGAATCCAACAGCACATTAGAAGGATCATACACCATGATCAAGTGGGATTTATCCCAGGAATGCAAGGATTCTTCAAAAATACACAAATCAATCAATGTGATAAACCACATTAAGAAATTAAGGAATAAAAACCATATGGTGAAAGAAGAAGTAAACCTGTCACTGTTTGCAGATGACATGATGCTATACATAGAAAATCCTAAAGATGCTACCAGAAAGCTACTAGAACTAATCAATGAATTAGGTAAGGTTGCAGGATACAAAATTAATGCACAAAAATCTCTGGCATTCCTATATACTAACAACGAAAAATCAGAAGGAGAAATCAAGGGAACAATCCCATTTACCATCACAACAAAAAGAATATAATACCTAGGAATAAACTTACCTAAGGAGGCAAAAGACTTGTACTTAGAAAACTATAAAACACTGATGAAAGAAAATAAAGATGACATAAGCAGATGGAGAAATATACCATGTTCTTGGATTGGAAGAATTAATACTGTGAAAATGACTATACTACCCAAAGCAATCTACAGATTCAGTGAAATCCCTATCAAACTACCAATGGCATTCTTCACAGAATTAGAACAAAAAGTTTTTACAATTTGTATGGAAACACAAAAGACCACAAATAGCCGAAGCAATCTTGAGAAAGGAAAACAGAGCTGGAGGAATCAGGCTACCTGACTTCAAACTATACTACAAAGCTACAGTAATCAAGATAGTATAGTATTGGCACAAAAACAATGGTACAGGATAGAAAGCCCAGAGATAAACCCACACACTTATGGTCACCTAATCTATGAAAAGGGGGGCAAGGATATACAATGGAGAAAAGACAATCTCTTCAATAAGTGGTGCTGGGAAAACTGGACAGCTACATGTAAAAGAATGAAATTAGAACACTTCCTAACACCATACACAAAAATAAACTCCAAATGGGTTAAAGACCTAAATGTAAGACCAGACAATATAAACTCTTAGAGGAACACATAGGAAAAAGACTCTTTGACATGAACCACAGCAAGATCTTTTGTGACCCACCTCCTAGAGTAATGAAAATAAAAACAAAGATAAACAAATGGGACCTATAGAAACTTAAAACATTTTGCACAACAAAGGAAACCATAAACAAGATGAAAAGACAACCTTCAGAATGGGAGAAAATATTTGCAAATGAAGCAACAGACAAAGGATTAATCTCTAAAACATACAGACAGCTCATGGCGCTCAATATCAAAGAAACTAATTAAAATAGAAACCGAATGAACTAAATACCCATAACACTACAAAACATGGAAATTTTCTAAGACAACATTGATTCTTAGAAAATTGTAAAAGTAACAGAAATAGTAAACAAGCAAAGAAATAAATCTCTTTTTCAAATATAGTCATTCCAGAAAACACTCAGCCTAGGGATTGACTGAAGGTGAGAACCAGAAAAGTAACCAAAGCATTAAAGCATGCTTTTGCCTTGTGGAGTATATGCCTAAATCATAACCTTGAGACTTGTGCTTTTATAGTCTCCGGAGGCAGAAAAGTTCTAAGGCTAAGCCTCACCTAAAGTGTAGATTTTCACAGGAGATTGTCTCCCATGTATGAACCTGGACCTAAAGATCCATACCTTCAGCAGAAGAGGAAATAAAGAATAAGGCCCTGCCCAGGAGACTGCAAGAAATATTTTGTATATCATATCTTAGAACGAAGTAGGAATAGGGTTGGAAATCTATCCTGGTAATTCACAATTATAAGCCAGACCTCACCAATGTTTACAGCTTGAATATCCATAATTTATAATTTTGAGGCTGAATAAACAACTTCAAAATGAGAATTTAGTTTAGAATTGATCCAGACTAGTAGTGCTTCAATAGCAAATATAATCATTCTGGAGAAATCTAGCTTATTTCAATTTTCAGAGAATAACCACAGATTTTAAAAAAGTTCACAATCCAAAAAGTAAAAACAACAAAGAGACAAACAAAACATAAAAGGGAAACAAGACATCATAAGCAAGAGCCAGCAGAAGTAATAGATGATTCCAACATATCAAATGTTCAAATATTGGAATTATCAGTCTCAGAATATAAAATACGTGTGCTTAAAATGTCTCAAGGAGTCAAAAAGAAACCAATGAAGAAAATAACTCTTAACATTAAACATGCAATAACTGAAAACTTCAGTTGATGAGTTTAACAATAGTTTAGATATGATTGAAGAGAGAGTAGGTGACTTGGAAGATAGAACTGAAGAATTCATATGTATGTATATTTAAAAAATCCATCTCTGAGACACAAGGCAGTGAAAATATGAAAGAAACGTTTAGCGATGTTGAGGATAGAGAAGATCTAAAATACTTCTCATTGAAATTTTAGAAGAAGAGAGAGAAGGTGACTGAGGCCGTATTTGAAGAGACAATGGCTGAGAAATTTTCAAACCTATTGGAAAGACATCCATCCATTGATTCCAGAATTCCAATGAGTTACAAGATGGGTTAATAAGAAGAAATCTATATCTAGGCACGTAATAGTGAAATTGCAAGATACCAAAGACAAAGAGAAGATCTTAAATGTAGTGAGAGAGAAAAGACTAACTTCATTGAAGAGAGAGTTAGAAAAACCTGTGAATTTTTATCAGAAACAACAGAATAAAGAAGACAGTGATATACTATCTTTACTGTGCATTAAGGAAAAAGAAACCCAAAGTTTCTTAATCTAAAATTCTAGTTTTTTTAAAAAAATTGAGATGAAATGAAGATTTCTAAACAAAAACTGGGTTTGTTTACTACCTACATACCCTCTACTAATGTAATTTTAAAAGTGTGCATGTGTGTGTATACATAACACATATATAGAAAGAACAGTATGGAGGTTCCTTAAAAAACTAAAAACTAAAAATAGAACTACCATACCACCCAGCAATCCCACCACTGGGCATATACCCTGAGAAGACCATCATTCAGAAAGAGTCATGTACCACAGCCTTCAATGCAGCACTATTTACAATAGCCAGGACATGTAAGCAACCTAAGTGTCCATCGACAGATGAATGGACAGTGAAGATGTGGTGCACATATACAATGGAATATTACTCAGCCATACAAAGAAATGAAATTGACTTATCTGTAGTGAGGTGGATGGACCCAGAGTGTGTCATACAGAGTGAAGTAAGTCAGAAAGAGAAAAACAAATACTGTACGCTAACACATATACATGGAATCTAAAAAAAAAAAAAAAAAAAAAGGTTCTGAAGAACATAGGAGCAGGACAGGAATAAAGACGAGACGTAGAGAATGGACTCGAGGACATGGAGAAGGGAAAGGGTAAGCTGGGACGAAGTGAAAGAGTGGCATTGACACATATGCACTACCAAATGTAAAACAGATAGCTAGTGGGAAGCAGCCTCATAGAACGGGGAGATAAGCCCTGTGCTTTGTGACCACCTAGAGGGGTGGGATAGGGAGGGTGGGAGGGAGATGCAAGAGGGAGGGGATATGGGGATATATGTATACATACAGCTGATTCACTTTGTTATACAGCAGAAACTAACACAACAGTGTAAAGCAAATTATACTCCAATAAAGATGTTAAAAACACACACACACACATATAAAAATTACATATATGTATGCATGACTATGTATTCACACATATCTATGTATGTGTGTATATATTTACATACACACACATGCAAAGATAGGAAGAAAGAAATGCTAACAACTGGTAAATCTGGGAAGGATATATGGGAATTTTGGTATTATCCTTACTACAAATAAAAAGTTAATGAAAAACAAAACAAGTAAAATGATAATAGATCCCCCATATATTTAGAAATTGAGACATTTTCTAAATAACTCATGGGTCAAAGAAGAAATTATAATGGGAATTAGGAAAAATTAGAAATGAATAGAAACAAAATTACCAAATTTCATCACCAATGTATCCACACTTGTGGAATGCAATTGAAGAACACCTAAAGGGAAATTTATAGTCTTAAATGTTTACATTAGAACAGAAGAAAGACTAAGAACTAATGAATCAAACATACATTTTAAAGAAGTTAGAATAAGAACAACAAAACAAGTTAAGAGAAAAACACAAAGAAGTCAATAAAGAGCAAAAATAACAAAATTAAACAAAAATCAAGAGAGAATAAACTTCTCAATTTTTTCTTTGAAAAGACTAATAAAATTGACAAACTTCTGAGGATTTTTCAGGATTAAAAAAAAGGGATCATAAATAACATCAAATAAAAAAGTAAGAATGCTACAAATATTAGATACACATTAATATATTTTTGCCAATAAATTTGATAATTCATAAAATGAAAAATTCCTAAAATATAACTTATCAAGCTAGCCTGAGAACAAACAGAAAATCTTGATATTATTGTTAATCTTGTAAGAAATGTAATCTGTGGCTGAAGATCTTCTCACCCATAAAACTCGAGGCCAAGTCTTCTATATAAATTTCTTCTACTGCATATTCAAATAACAAGTCACACCTATATCCTATCCAAACTATTCTAGAATGTAGAAAAAAGGGAAAATTCTCAAACCCATTTATAAAGCAAACATATCCTTGATGCCAAAGCCTGAAAAATCGTATAATACCATTATCAATTTCATTCACGAATGCAGATGCAGAGGGATCCAGTAAGGTACAAAAATATAACTCTTATGACAGAGAGGAGCTGCTTTAGAAATGCAAGTGTAGCACAGGCTCCTAATATTCACTCATATCAGGTTCCCCACTTCTTTTGGGAACATGACAGAATTTCATTTCTCCACACCAGCCTAAGCAGTTCAGGGAAAACGGCTGTGGGAAGAAGAGACAAGAGCCACTTCTGGGTTAGAACATTTAATTGCCAGAGAAAGACCTTTTGATGCTCTGCTCCTGTGCGATAGTGATCATTAAAGCACTCATTAAGATGGTTCATCCATCAGCTCAGGTCCTGGAGTGACTAATATAAGTACAGGTTCCTTGCTGGACATGTAACAATTGTTGTTTTAACTGAGATTTGGAGGCATGCTTATTAACTCAGCACAGCCTAACCTACACTGACTGATACATCATGGTTGATTTAACATTAGAAAATCTACTAATGTAATTTGCCACATTCACAGATTAAGGAGAAAAATAAACTAAATAGATGTGAAAAAAAGCTGGTGATAAAATTAAATATCCATTCATGATAAAAACGCTTAAACACTTGAAATAGAAGTACTTTACAAAAGGACACTATCATACAAAATAGTGAAACACTGAAGATGTTCTTTTTAAGACCACTCTTTAAGGGTGGCTGTCAATACCCCTTCCATTCAACATTATTTTAGAAGCTGTAGACAGTACAATAAGACAGAAAAACTAGTTTAAAAATTGGAAACAAACAAAACTGTTCCTATTAGTAAATTATACGACAGTCTGTATAGCTTCCAATATAAAGATAAACTGTAAGGTTCTCAGAAAGTTAATTATTATATAAATTATTTGCATTTTTTATACTCCAGTAAACAGAACATAAATTTAAAATATGCCACTCACAGCAGCATCCCAAACCTCCTGTTCTTAAGAATACATATAACAAAATATGTGCAAGACTGTTACAGAAAAATTATAAAACTTCGTTGAAAGACATTGAAATTGTCCTAAATGAATGTAGAGATAGACCATATTTATGGATTAGTAAAATCAGTGTCTTAAAGATGTCGATTTTCCCTCCAACCTAACTGTGGATATAGTTTAAACTCCCTTTTCCCAAAGAAGAACATGTTTTCAAATTTTATAACTTGACAGACCAATTCTACAATGTATATGGAAGTGCAAAATTCCAAGAATAGCTAAAAGAACCGGGTGGGACCACTGGCTCTACCAGATATCATGACGATGGAATATTAAGCCAGTGTGATACTGGCATAAGTTGGCCAGTGGAACACAGTAATATCCAAGAATCAGAGCCATGTGTAGATGAGCAACTGATAAATGTCAAGGTGGTATTGGAAATCAATGAGACCAAGATGGACTTTTCAGTAAGTGATGCATGATAAGATATTCATATGGAAAAAGAAACTGGACTCATCCCTCAGACATGGCACAGACCAATTCCTGATTGCTGAAAGACCTAAATTCATGAATGCCATGTATTATTTTAAAAATTTAAATCCCTGTGGTGCATAATACCAGGCCTTGAACCAGAGGTAGAAGTGAGGAGTGACATGTGTGTGTAAAATTATAAATGGTTATTATTTCATTTTATATATAGACAATGTCAAGTCATCCAAAAAGATTTTGTCGACTAGAATTAGTATAACTACTCAGAGAATTTTTAAAGAGGAGGTGGGGTATGTATGTATGAAAACAGAGTGTAACAAACATGACTAGGAAAAGATTCTGGGGAGAAAAAGATGAATGAGAATCAATTTTGTCCTCAAGGAGTTCACAGTCCATCAGATAATATTCATGAGACTTAACTGGCTATTTTTGTCATCACTGCCTTCCTATATTCTCCATACTGTCAAAAGCTGTATAGAAAGAGCCCCCGAGACAGTCAAATGCAGTTACAAAGGTCAAAAAGACCAAGGATTTGGGATCACCTAGAATAGATCCCTGAAAAATAACTCCACACAGAACCCTTTTTGAAGAAAAAAAAAAAAAAAACGTATCCATTGTTTTGATTTTTTTTTTTTTTTTTTTTTTTTTTTTTTTTTTTTTTTGCGGTACGCGGGCCTCTCACCGCTGTGGCCTCTCCCGTTGCGGAGCACAGGCTCCGGACGTGCAGGTTCAGCGGCCACGGCTCACGGGCCCAGCCGCTCCGCAGCAGGTAGGGACCTTCCCGGACCGGGACACAAACCCGCGTCCCCTGCATCGGCAGGCGGACTCTCAACCACTGCGCCACCAGGGAAACCCAGGTTTTAAATTCTTAATCAGACACTTAACCAAGTGTAATTACTGGTTACTGAATAAGATAACTTGTAGTATTTATATCAATTACATACACATCCTTCTAATTCTTTTAATTATGTACCTTAATGGTCTTACTACTGATAACTAGAAAACAAGGTTTACTAAGCATGCAAGCCTCATCATGTTCTTCATTAAATAAGAGGTGTATTAGATCATTAGATCTGTCAAATTTCAGCTGAATATATAATATACTTTCGTGAATTACAGGAAAACATCTTTTAACGCACGTTAAGCAACCTGCAACTGATTACACTGGTCACCAATAGTGGTTGACTTTGCCCATCACTTACAGTAAGTCATCTCTCGTTGATCACTTGAGCTTCATTATTCATATAATTACTGTAATCATTATGACACTAATGACTGTTGAAGTCTAAATGTGTGAAATTAATTCATCAACAAGTGTAAATATGCATCCATGAAAGGACAGTATAGAAAATGGAAGATGAAACTTTGGTCCTCCGTTAAAACTGAGAAATTAGTACCTGGATTAGAACATCACTAGGGCATATACACGAGCAGTGAATATAACCACACTGCGACCGTGGTTAGATAAATTTAGCTACAATTAACCAGATAGGAATGAATGTGCAGACTACATATAACCCTTTTCTCGTGGACTAAATTGGAAAATCTAGCTCAGTTTCTTGAGTTCAAAATAAATTAATTCGTAAAGGTGACCTAATGGTTGACACATTTTAGAATTTGAGGGTGACCTGGTGGTGACAAGCCACCCCACTGATCACCAGTCCTTTTTCAACTGATCTTACTGGCTTGCTGGGTGCCCCCTTTTCCCTCCACAGTTCTGTGTCTGTCCCTCCTGAAGCAGAGTGCTCGGTCAAAAGGACACTTTTTTTTTAAAACGCTGAACAACTTTCTATGTTGATTTCTGTTTAGGTAAGTATCCAATTTCTAGTTTATCTGAACCTCCTAGAATTGAAGAAATGGCACTGGAAAATTAATAGTCAGAGTCAGAACATCCTCTGCTTTAGAGCTCTTATTTTAAAAAGCAATCTATTTCAAACCAACCTCCCAAAGCTGTCCCCAACAGGCTAGCTGGGGGACGGTGTGCGCCCTTTTTCTCTGACAAAAGAATAGAACCACCTGCCTGACACTTTAGTCCACCTCACAAAGAGATGCCTGAAACGCCTGACAGGATCACTCATAAGTTGGCTACGAGGCCAGCTATTCCCCCACCCCATGCCAAGGCTGAGGGCAGGAACTTGAGCTTGTCCTGGGGAGGGAGGCATCCCAGGTGCAGGTGCACGCCAGCTGGAGGCTGCTTGAAAGCCAGTTGGTGCCTAGGAGTCCAGATCCACACTTGCTGTGATTCTGAGCCTTTCTGCATCCCAACTCCCTCATGTGGTAAGCCCCCTGGAATACTGGTGATTAGGCCCATATTTAAAATGGTCAGTGACTGACAGGACAGGAAAACAGTGCATTTGAAATAGCAGCCCAACCCTTCTTTACAGATTGAGTCGAATGAGTTGGGCATTCCTCTTTAGTCTAAAACAGACAAACATGACACAGGAATATGTTACTGAAAATGCCATATGTCTGATTTGGAGAAGAAAAGGTTTGATTCAGTAAGAATTTGTTGAGCGACAACCAGGAGTGAGTCAGCAGGGGTGAATGCTGTGGGCAATAAAAATCCCCTTCCGTTCTTCCTTTGTTTGTTTTAGCAAATTTATTTTTTTCTTTTAGGTTTAGTTTTCTTTCTCCAGCCTGCATGAGTCTAAATGCAATTGGTCTGCAGACATCCAAAGCAGACTTAAAAAAAAAAAAAAAAAAGCTCCTGCACTTTAACATATGCTCCGAGTTGGAGTTGCCTTAATTAATGAGTTAACTTTTAAACCAAGATTTAATAAGTTCTCAACCAGGGGCCAGGTGCTATGTTAGGAGTCAGGGAGAGAAGGATGCCCTTTGCCCCTGAGAAGCAACAGCTTAGAGAAGAAGGAGGCATCTAACCAAGTCATTCCAATCTAATGTAATCCATGGATCAGTGCAAGTGGTTAAGAATGGCACCAAACGTGTCAAGGCGAGTAAGAAAGTTTCCAAAAGGAATAGAATGGTGTAAAAGAACAGTGGGGGGAGTGAAATGAAACGCATGGAGGTGTAAAAGCTGAGATGTCCTCTTCCAGCAGAACAATAATACGTGGAAACCTGAGTGAAAGCAGTAGCTGTGGGGATCAAAGAACTTAGCAGCTAGAATGGACAGGGCTAGAGATCAGTTGGCTCGAGGCATGAGGGGCAAAGGAACCAGGGAGACAACAGTAGTCAACTGATCACTTGCCTGTTGCCATTTTGCTGAACCAACTCGTTTTCTTATGCTTTATGCTTGTTAGAGTTAGGTTTTTATCACGAAGAAACCACACCCTTGCATGCTGTATTCTCATGAACACATGATGTCAGATTTGCTTTTTTTTTTCTTTGAAACAAAGACCACATTGTAAGCCTCCTATTTCACTGCTTCAGGTTGTTTACAGATGTATTTCATTGTTTCAGGTCCTTCACAGGTATATTTTTATCCACCGTGCACTCAGCACTCTAGCACCCACTACGGAGAACACACATGAAATAGAAAAGCCATGGTCTACTCTGAGTTCATAGTGTAGTTTGGAAGACAAGAAGCACACATATTATGCTCTCTCCACATTGCAAACAGCGTAGGACAGTTCATGGCTGTTCAGAGGGGGACAGGATGATTTTGGTGGGACTGGCCCTGGAATGCTGGGTAGAAGTCGGAAAGGTGAGACACCAGATGACATTTCCAGCTAAGAGAGGAAGAGGCACAAAGGCATCTGGTGTTTTTGAGGCAGTTAGCAGGTGGGCTTGTCTGAAGCAGTGTCTACCACTTTGGGGGGCACATCAGAAATAAGGGTGAGGGTTCTGAAAGCCAGGCAGAGAAGTTAAGGTACTGTGTATCAAGATAGTATAGAAAAGGTACACAAAGTCTTCCATAAATTTGCCAATCGTGTCCTGTTGTTTCTCCAAATTCCTCCACACCATGAAAGCCTGAGAGCAGGTGTGGGTCTTAGTCACCTTTGTTTATATCTATGCATTTATATACGTCACCCATGCTTCCAGTGTTGGTACAGAGCATGCCGGATTAGCCCTGGAACCCCTCTGAATTCTGAGTTTCTCGCTCCTAGTCAATAACTTCTCACCTGTGATATCACCTGAGTAGCCCCTATTTTACCCCTTGTGTAAGTGATTAAATATTGGCTGGCTTCAGGACAAGCAAGCCTCCTTGATAAGTTCAACCAGCACCACAGAATCTGTTCTCTGCAAAGCTTTGCTCTTCCTTCCCCAATGTCCTGTGATTGATGTGCTTGAAAGCAGGCTTTTATGACATTTCCCCATATTTTGAAAAATATGGAAATTAAGATCGGTGATCTTTGAAAATGACTGGGATATCTTATTTTATTTTTTTATAGTAGACACAGTATTCCTTTATGTCTAGTCTTCTATAGCTCAAAAATCGGCTTTCCTGCACATTAAACACATGTTAATCAAAATTACGGGTTAAAGCTTTAAGGGTCAAAGAATGGATGGCAACGATATTAAACAATGCACCATTTGGCTTTTCTAACTTCTGTAGCAGAAAATCAAAGTGGAGAAGTAAAAACTCTGACCATCAAAAATGCACTCACTAGATTGACACCTACAGATGACAAAATCACCTTGTAATTTCTGCAATCCTTTAACCTAAGTTGGAAAAAAGGTAAAGAATTTAATCATAATTTTTTAAAAAATTTGTGGAGAGCAAGGGATAAGAATGAGAGAATTAGCTTTAAGTCATATCTATTTTTAAACATGAAAAAGGATAAATGTTTATTACTTACTGTTTATCTTTATGTCATTTATATTTAATCAGAAAAACAAACATTTTCATAGATTATGGAAAATCAGTTTGTGGGAGGAGGAGGAGGAAGATTTTTAACATTATTTTTAAGAATAGTTTTTATTCCCTTTAGGCCAATGTCTAACGGAGAGTATATGTGTATGAGAAGTTATACGAAAATGTCCCCCAGAATTAGGGTATAAAGTTAGGGAACTATCATCCTGAAACTGAAATAGTAACAATTCCAATCAGTGAACTCTCCCATCTTAACATCTACAGGAGGAGCCTTCCCTGGGGAAACCTAGCGATAGGGTCATATTCCCCAGGAATCTTTCCAGAACTATGAAGTATTTAGAGGTTTGGGTCCATTTGGGAAGGTCACAGTTATTAAACATCTGTTATGTGTTTACTATATGCCAGGCACTGTGCAAGGCAATTTAGATAACATGATCTAATCCCATCCTCATCTCTTTACTCTGAGGTGGTGTTATTTTTCCTAATTTATAGATGAAAGAACTGAGGATGGAGGGAGTGAGGAACGAGATTTCAGGTGGATGCTGCTGTTCTTATAGAAAAGCATCTACCACGAGCAAACCCACCACCCAGGTGTAGACGCTTGGCGAGTTCATGTGGACAGAGTTCCTCGGAGACCAAGATTCTCCTCGACACCCCGTAGCACCCTCTGCTCGCACGTGTGAGATGCTGTCCCTGGTGCCTGAATTATCAGGGTGCTTTTCTCTTTCCCACGAGGTCCCTGAAGGACAGGACTGCGTCTTGGCCCCCGTGGGTCCTAGAAGCGCACGTCAAGACAAGAATTCAAGTTCAAGTGCTTTACACGGGAGGTGAAAGAACCATCGAAAGTAGGAAGAGCGTGTAACTGGCAAGACGGGCATTATCACACCAGCTGTCCCTATGAGTGACCGGAGCTTACTCACGCTGGGGAAACTCTGGGAGCTAACGTCTAACACACAAGTCAGAGTTATCTCCCCTCCCGTTGGGCATTGCCAGAGGGCTGCTCTCGTGCGGCAAGGAGTGCAGGTGCTGGCATTTGGAATCAGGAAGATAGAAAAAGACCAGTGTGCGCTCAAGTGGTGACAGTGAGGGATAGGGTGGGCCCGACAGCATTTGCTACAAAATCCTTCACGCTGAACACGGAGCTGATTGCACTGTAGGTGGGCAGTAAACACGTAATGGGGGAGACTGTCATTCTGATGTATCAATCAATAACTTGCTCATCTGGCTAGAGTGAGTCTCTCCTCCTAAACTCGATCAACTTTAAGCCAAATGACAAAACTGAGTTTCTAAACATTTAACGTTTAGGACCAAGCCCTAAACAGCTGTGATTTTACCTATGAACCGTCAGAATCCAACAGTTGGTATTCCCCTTGAACACACATTCAGCCCCATCAATATACCTCTTTTTATTCCTATCCATGTAGCAGTATCTATCAAACACAAAGTTTTAGACAAAAACATTATCATATTGTTTCACCTTCTGAGATACTATAAAATCTATTAAACAGGTCCATTGCAGGAGTTCTGGGAGTAGCTGAAAATGATCCGGTGTGGGATAGTGACAACTTCAGAGGCAGACGTAGAAATAATTCACCCCTTAAGGATCTAATTATAGTGAACAATCTAAAGTGAAATAAGAATTCACCATATGAATTCAAAAAAGCCTATTTAAGATAAGGGGTGTGTGTGTATGTGTGTGTGTGTGTGTGTGTGTGTGTGTGTGTGTGAGTCATGCTGTTATTTCACCTAAGAGTCTATGAGATGAATGAGGACGGAAAAGTGGGTCTCAGTCACCTCGGCTTGGGAGACAGATTGCACCCGCTGCACAGAGATCAGATGGCGTCACCACAAGCTGGCCCCTGAGAGACAGGGTGGTACCATGGAAGGATGATGGGATTTGGAAGGAACCTGACATCCCAGGTTCAGACCTTGTCATTTGCTGTTGTTGTTGTTGATTTTTGTTTTTGTGTTTTTTAGCATTTATAGCATGTATTCAGTTTTTTGCTATCCCATTACAACAATGAAGTTAATAAAATTGACATCTAATTACAACTAACAAGCATGGTCACACCTTGTTTTGTCCATCACTAAGTGTTGTAATCCAGGTAAGGAACATAAACTCCTTGAGCCCTAATTTTTGCATTGATCAAATAGGATAATAATGGCTACTTCCTTGGGATATCTTGAGGGTGCATGCAAATAGGGGGCTTTGTAAACTCTAAAGTGCTATTCAAATACCATTAGTATTGGAAGAAATAGGATGGATGCCATTGAATATCCTCCAGATACCAAAGGAAACCCAATGGGCTTTCCTGGTGCAGGAGCCTTTGGTCCGGACCATCCCGGAAGTCCCTCCACCGGAATGGGTAGACAGGACTGCAAACCTCGTGGTCATCAAAGGAGCACATCAAAAGCCAGATGACGGCAGGAGCAACTTCGCTTTCACTTTCTCCCTTGAAACCAAGGCCAGTTAACCAGGAGATTATAAACATTCAGTTAAGTGAGAGAAAATAGCTCTGTCCCTTTTCCTCCATGAAAACGGTTTAAGGCAGATACCTGAGTTCCTACCAATCAGTTTCCAAGCAAGCAGTACTCTTTCCCTCTGGAAGCTTAATTGGAGGCATCAAGATCACAGCTGATATCCTTTCCAGAGAAGTCAAAGGAAGAAGACCCATCGTTCTTCGAATGAGCTGCTTCTGATGACTGTTCCAAACACCAGCATCGCCCTTCCGTCTTCCCTGTGCTCGTACATGAGAGGAGCCAACGTGGAAACAGCCGGTCTGCTTTGCAATGACTCTCACATTTCCTCTCTCTGCAGAAGACCTTATGCCTCGTTAGGTCTTGTCCTGCTAATTGTTTTACGGGGTTGCTCTCATTTCCTGGTTGAGATCTCCCACCCCGGGGGCGAGTGGCCGGGCCACCGGAGTCCCTCCATTGGCTGCAGAGTCTGGCCTGGTGTAGGGCACACAGTCATCCTCTCCAAAGGGCTGATGATGGAAGTGATCTTCTGTGTGCGAACAGTGACTGTCAGCTAGGTGAGAGCTTTCGAAAGCACTGCCTGATCCGGATTACACCTTGTGGAGGAGGGCCCATCAACAAAGCCTTGGTTGTGTTGAGTGGACATTTTACAGGGAAAAAGTGCTGTGTCAGGGCTGCCCTGGCGGCGCAGTGGTTGAGAGTCCGCCTGCCAATGCAGGGAACACGGGTACGAGCCCTGGTCCGGGAAGATCCCACATGCCGCGGAGCAACTGGGCCCGTGAGCCACAACTGCTGAGCCTGCGCGTCTGGAGCCTGTGCTCTGAAACACGAGAGGCCGCAACAGCGAGAGGCCCGCGCACCGCGATGAAGAGTGGCCCCCGCTCGCCGCAACTAGAGAGAGCCCTCGCACAGAAACGAAGACCCAACACAGCCAAAAATAAATAAATAAATAAGCCTTCATTAAAAAAAAAAAAAAAAAGTGCTGTGTTCCAGTGCCAGGGAAGCTTCTGTGCGAATTACTTTTCAACCCCTCTGGGGGAACGGGGAGCCGGGCTGGCTTCTGGCTCTGCTGGGTGCTCCGAGCTGTTTGCAGAGGAGAAGGCAGCTGAATTTGAACTCTACACACTTTATTTCTCCTTTGCAAAACGTGAGTGCCCTGAATTACTACGGAGAGGAAGAGAAGAGCTGACAAAATACTGTGTTTCAAGAGTCACCACTACCGACTTGAAAAGTTATCTGGGTCTCCCCGGCTCCTAACACACCTGCCAGGTAGAACTAGTGATGGCTGAAGTGATACTCTGTTTGCAGTGACTGACTAGCCGCAACCAGTCTGGCAGGCTGATAAGAGCTGGGCCTTTTCCTTGGGCTTCCCCTACATGACCTTGCTTGTCTCGTCTAATTCTGGAAGGTAAGTGAGAGAGGCATTACTGCGATTCTTTCACACGGCTCGCCTGCCCAATGTTAGTTACTCAGCCAGGAAATGACAGACATGAGATCAGAGCCAGGTCTCCCGATTCCAGATTTTATGCCATTTCTACAACATCACACTTCCTTCCTGGGAGTAGAGAAGAGGACTGTCTAAGAGTGGCTGAAATCCCCCATTTTCCATGGGGGTGGACAAGGGAATGTGTGAATTTTATCTTTCTTTAGGGCAGTGGTTCTTAACCCTGGCTGCACATTAAAATCATCTGGGGGTTTAAACAATATCTTTTCTGGGACTTCACCCCAAGCCAATTAAATCCAAATCTCTTAGAGGGGACCTAGGCATCTGTATTTTTCAAAAGCTCCCTGGGTGATTCTAATGTGTAACTAGGGTTAAATTTCGCTGCCTTGGAGTAATAATCCACAAAACACTGATTGTATTTTTTCCACTTTTAAACCACTTTGGGAGTGTAGTAATGAAAAATCCTAATAGTAACCTGGCTGGTGGCCTCGGAAGACAGGCCCTGGCCTTTGTCCTTAGTAGAGATTCAGGTTTATGTAGAGACTGACAGGCAGATGAGACGGTAGAGAAACACGTCTACTGCCTGGAACTGCAACAGCAGAGCTTTGTAAGGTAAATAAATTACTTTCTGATCCTTTCACACATTTTAATTATGTTACCTTAATAGTTTTACTGCTGAAGACCAGAAAATTAACATTTCTAGTGCTATCAACACATAACCACTGATCTCCTTCATTAAATAACTAGTGGTTGGTTTTCCCCTGCTTATGTTTTCTTCAAATAGTTATGGATAACTTTATTCATTTCAAGGTTAATTTAGGAATTTTAGGAATTAGCTTTTGCATACATCCCAGTCGTTGAGGAATGTTATTTAGTTACTGCTTCATAGGAATAGGTATACGTAAGTGGAATGCTTTTATAGTTCTTTAAAAATTAATCTACTACTGACAAATCTGTGACGAGTATTTACATTAAAAATTCCTTTACAATACCTTGGGGTTTTTTTGTATGGAACTCTTTAAAATATGTATTCATTGGCAAGCTTACTTCTGTGCCAATCCTTGTGCTAGGTTTTGGGAATCACAGATATGCATATGCTATGGATCTTCCTTTATGAGACATGCTATGATACAGAGATCAAAAAGGAGGAGAGGGCTTCCCTGGTGGTGCAGTGGTTGAGAGTCCGCCTGCCGATGCAGGGGACGAGGGTTCGTGCCCCGGTCCGGGAAGATCCCACATGCCGCGGAGCGGCTGGGCCCGTGAGCCGTGGCCGCTGAACCTGCACATCCGGAGCCTGTGCTTTGCAACGGGAGAGGTCACAACAGTGAGAGGCCCGCGTAACGCAAAAAAAAAAAAAAAAAAAAAAAAAAAAGGAGGAGAGAAGATAGACTTCAAAGACCAATTGATTTTTTTTTTTTTTTTCTCAGTCTATGTAAAACATTTCTTAGTAAAAAATACTTTGGTCTTGAGTCTCCAAATCACCATATTCCTTGAGTTCTAATGCATATGTTTTCCATATTTCATGCAAAAAATAGGAAGTTCGTGATTCATTTGTTTTTTTTGTTTGCGGTACGCGGGCCCCTCACTGCTGGGGCCCCTCCCGCTGCGGAGCGCAGGCTCCGGACGCGCAGGCTCAGCGGCCACGGCTCACGGGCCCAGCCGCTCCGCGGCAGGTGGGATCTTCCCGGACCGGGGCACGAACCCATGTCCCCTGCATCGGCAGGCAGACTCTCAACCACCGCGCCACCAGGGAAGCCCTCCACATCCTTGTATATCAATTTGTATAACAATGAAATGGTGGATAGGTAGCTGATAGAGTTTTCACACAATACTTTGGAGGAAAAAATTTAGTATCAACTACCCTGAATCTTTTATTTTTTCCATGATAGTAGCTTCCCAGTGCTAGTAGAATAGAAACACCACAGATTCTTACGGTGATAACGCATAGCAACAACATGCTATTAAGGCCTTTGGAGTCGTTTCTGAGAACTGAATTAAAAATGTGACAGGTAGCCCATAACTTTCCAGAGCTATCAATTAAATGGACTCTACGTGTTCAGTGACTCAGTTCGTCCTCAAATGTCAGTCAGTGCCCAGTGGTCTTAATGCTTTCTAACCTAGTGGCCTGAAATAATTAATGTACCTCTCTTATCCATCTACTTCCTGTCGGAGCATGGCTAGGGCACCGAGCAGAAGAGAGTTCAGTGAGTTAGAGGATTGCTTTTCATTAATTTTAATTCTTTTTGCATTGTTACAGGTGCCATGAATATTAAATCTTGCCCCGATGAGCAACTCATGCTGTTATGATTTAGCCATTTTTCACTTTTCCCCTCATGACATATAGAAATGGAAAGCTAGGACATCTAAGTGTATATCCTTTTCGGGTTTTAGAACCAGACATTTGGGGTTGTTGTTTTACATTGTGCTACACTGTATCCAAAAAACGTTTGCTGAGAGAATCCTCTCAGCAATGTGTATATTGGGCTAATAGACTTGCGGCACTCTTAATAGATTATGTTATCAGAAAAAAATGTGAAAAGGTCCCAGACCCAAGTCCCTTTGTAAGACTAAGCAGTACACTCAGCACGAACTCTGTTTTTAAATGTCTTCATACATCTGTATCTTTTTAAGATGCAACAGTCTTCACAATGCTGTTGTTTCCCCCTGTACACATAAGCCATTTCTTCAAAAGTCTGATTAATTTGAACACAATCAAGGGCAGAAGGGATAGCTGTCGTTTAGTGAACCAAAGCCATCCACTGCCAACTGCAGTAAACTCTGAAGCTGTCATTGAGTCAAGCTGTGAGAGAGACTACGGCAATTACAAGCAATAGTTTCCTTCAGTGGTTTCATAATTTCTCTTTTTTTGGTTACATTTCCAGATTTCCAATAGTTATAGTAAGAACACTTTTGTACAGAAATCTTTTCCCCAGGGGTTACCCTCAACAACTTAGTGTATCGGTTTCTTCCCCATCATTGATTCAAGGATAGAAGCTCATCAGGGAAGAAACACTGTGATTACAAGATGTACATAAATTATTTAAAGGGGTTCAACCAATCAAAACAGCGATCTAAGTGACCGTTTTCCTCTTGATGTCCTTGTAACTCCTACTCAAAAAGCAAATCTCTGATTGATAGGATAGTTTTGAAGTTACTTCAAAAAGGCCATTCTTTTGGATGGGAGGACGGTGTCAATATGAATGGTTCACATACTTGAACAGTAACTCTTCTGTGACAAGTTTACAGAGAAGGACACCAAAATAACAAAAAACAGGGGAGTAAGGAAGCCGTCGGGAGACAGTGATAGAAAGCAAGGCAGGTAATTTAGGTCTGTCCTGGAAAGAAGACTCATGAATTTGATGCTTCCTACTTATTCCAGCCCTGGCTAAAAAAAGTAATCACTGTTGAATAATCTGTTACCCAAACACTCTCATTCAATAGACAGTTCACTCATACCTTCCAACGGAAACATTTAGCTCTCTGTCCCAGAGACAAAGTCGCCATCTTACTTGGCTTCAGACTTTGAAAATCACTTGTAAGAGACAAAACACTAACCCTTTCTCACCTGCCTCAGTTAATCCCTCCACTGCATTTTGAGATTTTGCTCTTTTTCTTTTTTCTATTTTCTTCGATGGTATGCCTTTTGCTTAGTCTTATATAGGAGTATATGTCAACTTTTTAATGAAAGCTAATAATTATAGAATAACTCATTTTAGATAGAATTCTGGAAAACATATTTTCTTGAATTATGTAGGAGAGCTAGTACTCCCCCTTTCACTTCCTAAGATTAAACTTGGAAAACCTACAACTTCCTAAGAGCTACCCCAGTTATCCTGCAAAATTGCCAAGAGCAGATGCCTTAAATTTAAAAGTGCATTACAAAAAAATTTTTTTCCCTTCTCCTCAAAGGACATTCTGCGAGTGTCATACATACTTCTCATACATTAAGCCACGTAGTCAAGACAGGAAGCTGGATCTCCTGACTTACATAACATCAGTGGAAAAGGGAAAAGATATATTAAACCACCATTCTGAACAATATGGAGAATGAATAGACTAGTTGGATACCTAAAGCTTTTATTTATGTCTTAGTAGTTTTTGTAAGAGCCCAATTCAACAAGTATACTGTGTTTTGAAATTACAAAAATGTAGGGATTACAAATATTAATGACAATATCTTCCTTTAAATAAATCCCTTCCCTTTAGAACACAGAGTGTAAAATCCTCCATTTTTTGGACTCTTACTTCAAATATTTCAGCCAAAAAAACCCAAAAAACAAACAACAAAAAAAGACCCAATCAATTATGCAGTCTCTGTTGCAGAGTGTGAGGATTTTTAAAGTATTACAAAAACCAAGAGGTAATAAACTCACTATTAAGGCATTTAGCTTGGCAAGTGATTTATCTCTTTTTCTTTATCTGCATAGGGTTTTTATTTCATTGTGTGAGCAAATTTTCACTGACAAGTCATTTTTGGAGAACAGCCAGAAATGGGGGTGGGAGGGAGGGAGAAAGATCTCCTAAGATATCAGAGACCTGGAAAAAAACCTAACGGAGTGACATTTGTGGTTTTTCAAAAATAATACACCTTCTCCAGTTTCCTGTTCATTTACCAAAGTAAAAGCTCTCTTGGTTTTCAGCTCTCATTATATAATGAGATGTACAGAAGAATTCTAACCAAAATAATTTTCTGTATGAAATGTATACAAAGAATTCTGACCAAAAACTTCGCTTCAGTGGTGAAAACATTATCTATTGTTGCCCTGTTCTTCCAGAGGTTCTCCCGATGACACTACTGCTGTGTAACTGAGTACGACGAGAACCAAAAAGGATCTGCAGGTCCGAGTAGAAACTCGGAAGGGCTAGCCACGTGTGAGTTACCATCATTATCCACTGGTGCCTGGACCAAATCTTCTGAGTAATTTACACATAGTAGGCCCTCAAGGGATGCACTTCGTTAAGTTGATTTCTTCTCGCAGTCTCTGTGAGTTACATTTATGGCCACATACACCTGCTACTCGATTTAAGCTCTTCACGTAGCAGCTGTACAAACACCGCTCATGCAGCAACCACTTCTGGGCAAATACAACAAGACTGCTGCAAACGGGTAAACTGTGCCACAAATGTATTTACTCATTCGATTTGTAAATATTTACTGCGTGTTCATTGGTACTGAGCGCTGTGCTAGGTGCTATGGCAGTTTAAGGACAAATTAAGACAGAGCTGTGT
The DNA here is from genome assembly GCA_036417435.1 of Inia geoffrensis. Classification (NCBI taxonomy): domain Eukaryota; kingdom Metazoa; phylum Chordata; class Mammalia; order Artiodactyla; family Iniidae; genus Inia; species Inia geoffrensis. The sequence goes on along the minus strand of CM070919.1, from coordinate 35,861,530 downwards.
CTTCAAGGAATCTAATTACAGACAAAGGATTAGAAGGTAGGATATAAAATGAAAACTGTGACAAGAAGCCAAAGGGAATTCAAAGGGAGAAGAGACGATTTCCTCCTAGGGGAATCTGGGAGGGCTCTAGGAGTAAAGCAGCATTTCAGCCAGGCCTGGAAGGATGAGAGGGGGAAGGGAATCCTTGGGTATTAGCTGGTTGAGATGTGCTGAGTAAAGACGCTGAAGGGAGAAAGCACAGAATCTGCTCAGAGAACACAAGGATGCCCAGCATGGCCCACATGTGAAATGAGACAGGGGACGTTCTTGGAGACAAGGCTCCACCCAGCGCCCTCAACACTGCCACCTCTAGGCGGAAGGAGTGGTTCTATCTGAACGTCCTTAGGGAATTCTCTATACGATTAACAGTACTGTCCATCCAGGAAAACGGAAACAAGGATGACAGAGCAATGGCTATTTATATTCCATTTTTCTTGAAAGTTTTAAAATATGTACTTATATCTGCCCGTCTTTGGAATTCAGGTCGTCTTGAATAAGGTAAAAAAAATTCGACAAGAGGGAAGAGTCAAAAAAAAAGGCAAAGATATAAAATATTTAAGGGAAAAACGTGATCCACTGAACCACATGTGCTGACACTGGCATTCAAGAAAAAGCTAAAGCAATATAAAAAGGCCCAAACCCCCTAGTTTCTATCCCTGGTACATAAGAATGGGATATTGTTTTGTAGAACAAGACCCCAAGGTCCCCATTAGAACATGAAAATATTTACAGCAGCGGGGTTTTCGCTATGGGATTGCATGCTTTTCTTGCAAATATTTAACTTATGCTTTTGTGAGTGATGGCACATGGTTTAAAGAACGCAGTAGGTCAAAGCTGATATTGAGGGGTAAATGCATTTTGTCCCAGACTACCGTTTTTAGAACATTTCCCGTTAAATGTGCCTATTACCACTACTCACTGTGACCGAGGAGCCTTTTTTTCTTAATACTTAGTCTAGTGTGAAAGTGTATGCTGAAATAAGAGTATCCCAAATTATTGGAGTTTTTTGCTTATTAATTTAAGAAGATTAAAATTTGTTTTTCCTGTTAGTAAAAAACTAAGTCGAATTGTTCTAGGACATAAATTACTTGACCAGTGGAGGCTATTCTATTGACAAAGCACAGTCAAGGGTAGTGATCGCAGAGTTGTGAGCTGTCCCCAGCCTTCTTCCCTACGTGGCCCACACTCCAGCCGGACAACATCCAAGCATCACACACCTGCATGGCCACACACCTGCTGGGCACCAACACAGGTAAAACCCATTTCAAGAAATGTGCTTTATATAAAAATTAATTTGCTGCAGAATTGCATTCCTTAATGGATATGTTTTTCACTATTGCTATTAGTAGAGGCTGGGAAATTTTTTAAAACACACAATATTACTTCAGATCCTGTTCTTGTTGATGAAAATTCCAAGAAGCATAGTTATTTCTAGATGGCATATGTGATGATCCAGGGGAAAAATACAAACACAATCTTAATAGAGTGTCAGTAAGATTACAGCGTATCTCTTCTCAATGTCTAGGGAAGTGCACTGGCAAACAACTGGCCCCCCTTTGCCTGGGTTTCTTTCTCCCTTTCCAGGGCTGAAATACATTGAGTAGGAAATGGGACTGCATTGTTTCACTGCAACTTCTAATCAACTTTTTTTAATTTATTCATGTGGCATTAATAGTTGGATGTCTTTCTGGATGGGACTGGACAGATGTGGAGTGGAAAGAACTTGAGAATGGACACATCCATCATTTAAAGGAGGTGGTCTGGACAGATCTGGAAGGTAGCTCCAGAAGGTGATACCGCAAGGTGGTATGCAACTGACATCAGGAGGAATCTCTTGGTAGGTAACAACGACAGGTAAGCCAGGTAGGGAGGTAGCTGGTGCTGGAGAGGTCCTTCAGTGGCTACCTCCATGGAAAGGTGGACTTCCAGAGGCAGGTGGATAGCAATAAAGGGAGGTTCTTTTAACAGGCAGCCGGGATCTAACCATGGACATGGAAGTTCAAGGGGCAAGACTCATGTATGAGTCAGGGTTCAACCAGAGAAAGAGAACCAGGGGGAGATATCTATTAGGAGCTGGACTGCAGGGAGCTGGCTTGTGTGATTGTGGGTGTTGGCTAAGCGAGTCTGAAATCTTAGGGCAGGTCATCAGGAAGGGAGATTCCAGGCACAAGCTGAAGATGCAGTGCCTGGGGAGAATTTCTTCTTCAGAAAAGCTTCACTCCGCTTTTAAGGCCTCGCAACTGACTGAATCAGGCCCACTCAGACTATCTAGGGTAATCTCCCTTGTTTCAAGCAGACGATTACGGACTTGAATGACATCTACCTAATGCCTTCACAGTAACGTCTAGATCAGCGTCTGGGTGAATAACTGGGGACTACAGCTTAGCCAGAGCTAATCATCACAACTCATGTCTGGAGAACTAACAAGGCTTTGGTGGGCTATCCCAGTCCTGGAGAAACAGCAAAACAAAGGTAAATTAGGAAATAATGTAGGACTTTGACTAAGGCCATTAAGTGAAGGATGAAGTTACTGGAGCTAGGAAATGAAGACATTAACTTGGTAGAAGAAAGCACCAAAACCAGATATCAAAACCAAGGAGACCAGCAACAAACCACTACAAAGCCGCTGGACTTCACAAATTCCCTGCCTCTAGGAAAGTTTGGTCCCCGAGTCTTCGTCTGTAGGTGTGGTTTACAAAGTACAGTCTGTGGGGACCGGGAGACCTTTAGAAGTGGGACAGTAGTTCTGAACAGGGGCAATCTTGTGTCACTTCTCCCCACAAGGGCCATCTGGAGATATGTTTGGTTGTCACAAATTGAGGGAGGTGGGTGCTATTGGCATTTAATAGACCAGGGATGCTGATGGAACTTTATACAGCGCACAGTATAGCCTCCACAGGAAAGAGTTACCCGGCCTCAAATGTCAAGGTTGAGAAACCCTAGAATGCAGTGATGAATATAGGTGGAATGTACTTGATATTCAGTGTAAATTAATCTGTGACTTTCACACTACTACTGACTATTTACAGAACTTACGCAGAAGAAGGAAGACAAAGAGAACAGCAGCAGCAGTAGCTCTACGTTCTCTCTGGAGGCAGCACGGCGTAGTGGGAAGAGCGTGAATGTAGAGGGAGAGTCCTAAGTTCAGAGCCAACCGTGACAAACACCTTTCATGTGCACTTTGAGTAATATGCGTAATCTCAATATACGTATCTATGAAATGAGAAGAATAGCTATCCCATGGGATTACTGAGAGGATTGGTGATGTCACCAGAAAAATGTTAGCTACATTTACCCCAAGAAAACATTTGGGCAGCTATGACAATAACCCAGTCAAGAGAGGGTAAGACTGTAAATTAAGCAATGATGCTACTAAGGTTTAGAAGGGATCTGACTTCAGAAACATTTCTTAACATCTACAAGATTCGTTGACCCAGTGGATGGGGAAGAAAGGAAAAGAGGATCCGTCCGAGGGTGACTCCCATGGATGGATGGTGTTACCATTAACAGAGATAGGAAAACCACAGAGAGGACCCAGCTGATGGGGGAAGAGAATGAATTCAGTTTCAGACACATGTAACGTCCTGGGTGCCTTCAGGACAGCTGGAAGGAGATACAGGGGGAATATTAGTGGTTTACAAGCCACTTTCACATGTGTTGTTCCATTTAAACTTTGATCTCATTTCATAGGCAAAACATTCTCTGACATAAATTGTACCAATGTTTTCTTAGGTCAGTCTCCCAAGGCCATAGAAAGAAAAAACAAAAACAAACAAATGGGACCTAATCGAACTTACAAGCTTTTGCACAGCAAAGGAAACCATAAGCAAAACGAAAAGACAACCTACAGAATGGGAGAAAAAATTTGCAAACATGCGACTGACAGGGGCTTCATTTGCAAAATATACAAACATCTCTTACAACTCAACAACCAAAATAGAAACAACCCAAGTGAAAATGGGCAGAAGACCCAAATAGACATTTCGCCAAAGAAAAAATGCAAATGGCCAATAGGCACATGAAAAGGTGCTCAACATTGCTGATTATTAGAGAAAGGCCAATCAAATCTACAATGAGGTGTCACCTCACACCAATTAGAATGGCCATCATTAAAAACTCTACAAATAACAAATGCTGGAGAGGCTGTGCAGAAAAGGGAACGCTCCTACACTGTTGGTGGGAATGTAAGTTGGTACAGACACTATGGAGAACAGTGTGAAGTTTCCTCAGAAACTAAAAACAGAACCACCATGTGATCCAGCAATCCCACTCCTGGGCCTATATCCAGACAAAACTCTCATCCACCCCTATGTTCACAGCAGCGCTATTCACAATAGCCAAGACGTGGAAACAACTTTATTGTCCATCGACAGATGAATGGATAAAGAAGACGTGGTACATATATACGATGGAATACTACTCAGCCATAAAAAAGAATGAAATAATGCCATTTGCAGCGACATGGATGCAACTAGGGATTATCAAGCTCAGTGAAGTAAGTCAGAAAGAGAAAGACAAGTACCATATGATATCACTTATATGTGGAACCTAGAATATGACACAAATGAACTTATCTACGAAACAGAAACAGAGTCACGGACATAGAGAACAGACTTGTGGTTGCCAAGGGGAAGAGGGTTGGAGGAAGGATGGAGTGCAAGGTTGGGGTCAGCAGATGTGAGCTTTTGTATGTAAAACGGAAAAACAACAAGGTCCTACTGGAGAGCACAGGGAACTATATTCGGTAATCGTTGATAAACCATAATGGAAAGAATATAAAAAAAAGAATGTATATATATGCATAACTGAATCACTTTGCCGAACAGCAGAAATTAACACAACATTGTAAGTCAACTATACTTCAATAAAATAAATTATGATAAACTTTGATCTCATAACAACCTGGTGAGAGGCAGGCTTTATAACCCATATTCCTTAGATGAGGAAACTGTGGCTCAGAGAGGCTAAGTGAATTACTCAAGAGCACAAAGACCATACAGGGTGGACGTCTGCCTTGACTCCAATTCTCAATAATAGGATTTTAAAAAGGAAAATGCCCGACACGGCAAGTGGCAAATGAGTGGAGGGAAAAGGGTTTGCTTTTGGTGGTTTGTTTGTGCAGGGTTTCATCTGCTGTTGGGAAAAGGTGGAGCTTTCAGGAGGGCTCTGAGGATGGGGCAGCTCTGACAAGTCAGGACACACAGCATGGATCGCTGAGGCCCCTGTGAGTGGAATTTTTTTATAGATCGTTAACCACACGAACTAAGGGGCTGAGAGAAACTTGAAACAAAAATATTAACAGGCACTGCCAATTCGAAAAAAACATTTGCAATGAAGACAAGTCATCTGTGAAATGATAATGCAAATCAATGGAAGGGTATGAATGAACAAATTTTGACTTACTCATAACTTTTTAGGAACACATTTACTGAGACACATTTTAATCTCGCAACATTGATGTTATTTCCTTCCAACAGCAGCTTTGCGCATGCCGTTCTGAGGAAGAGCTCTGAAAAGGCTGGGTCTTCAGAGGTTTGTTTTTCACAGTTGTCATGCTTCTCAAGACTTAATTTTGGCCGTGAGACACATATTCACAAGTGCACTAAAGAGACAAAGTTGGTTTTCAATTTAGATGTTCTAAATCTGAATTTCTGAGATTTTCATTTAAGCATTCCCCACTGTCTCTCTAGTTCTTGGGAGGAAAGCAGCCTTTGGTGTCTCAGGTGTGTGGTCAGAGGACCTCTCTGTACTGGATAGAAATGGATTTTGAAGACCTCAAGTCCATCTTCAAAGAAGAGCAGACTGTATTTCTAATAATCTTCTGTATTCTTCTAATATCTTCACTTTTCCAGTTGACTGCATTTTGGGGGGTCAGAGAAGTAATTTTCATTTTACTGGTATATCATTCATTTCCTCTATGCTTTCATATTACTGCCAGAGTGTACTTTACATTCCTTTAACATTATTTTAATACCATCCCTTCTGCATCCCTGGTTGTGCCTCTTTAACGTCTAACCTTCAACAGATGTGTTTTCTTCTTTCTCTTTTCTTGCTTTTCCCTAATCAGGCTCTTGCTCTATTTTATGGGTCTTTTCAAGATTTAATTATATTTTTTGTTCTTTTTGTTTCATTTCGCCAGCCCCAGTTTTTATCTTTATCAAAATTCTTTGAGGTTGTTTTTTCTTTGTACTTTGGTTCTTTCTGAATTTTTGTACTTTGCCTCTTTTTTAAAATTCCTCCTCCACTCTTCCTTCTTCTGTCCCTTTCTTCCTGCAGTCATTCCTGCATATGCCTCTTTCTTTCCTTTCCTTTTTTCTTTTCTTTTCTTTCCTTTAGTTTCGTTTCACTTCCTTTTCTTTTCTTCTTTTCCTCTGATTACAGATGTTACTAGGTCTCAAATGTTTCATATGGGAATAGGGCCAAGACTTTTTTGGGGGGTGGGGCATCTTTTATAAGTTGTCTTATAGTTCTAGTTATGACCAGAGAAAACTGCCTGTAAAATCTCAACTTTAAAAAATGTGTTAAAGGGCTTCCCTGGTGGTGCAGTGGCTGAGTCCGCCTGCCGACGAAGGGGACACGGGTTCGTGCCCCGGTCCGGGAAGATCCCACATGCCGCGGAGCGGCTGGGCCCGTGAGTCATGGCCGCTGAGCCTGCACGTCAGGAGCCTGTGCTCCTCGGCGGGAGAGGCCACAACAGTGAAAGGCCCGCGTACCGCAAAAAAAAAAAAAAAAAAAAAAGTCTGTGTATATCTATGTCATATTTCTCTCTTATATTGATTCCCTTTTCCTTTTTTGGAACACTGGCACTTTATCTTCTGGATGTCGGTTCCTAGTCTCTTGTCTTTTTCCTCATGTTTTCATGTGTGTATGTTGGGTCTGGCTTTAAGATAAAAACACTTTTCTTTAGGTCCTGCTAATTTAGATCTCAAGGCTGCCTTTCTTCTTGTCTTCAATCGACCTACTGGATTTTTAAGTCACAAAATTCACGTGTGTTTTATGTTTTGTGTTGTCATCAGTTTGTTTTATTGTTTTTGGTAATGCGCTTGATTCATAATTACTCGTATTATTCTTAAGTTGCCCAAGTTGTAATCTATCTTCTCCAAGAGCTCTGTTTTCCTGGATGCTTCGTGGTGGTCGGTTGTTTTCTTTGACTGCACGTATCTAACCCCCTCTAACATACAGGAGTATGTGACTATTTTTTAATTTGTCGGCTCAGTGAAGTTTAGCTCAATAGTGGCTGTCCTTCAAGAGATGGAAGGTGGGACATTTTCTATCACGGTGGGCTTGGAGCGGCCTCTATTCCCACACTGCTGTATTCCTATCTCCTTGCCTGGTGAGCGTGCAGTGGGCTCCTCCTTGGTTTGTTGGGATCGGGAAGACAATTGAACGTAATTTGTCTGCATTCACTCTGATCATATGGTGAGTCAAGCTCCTGTGCATCCCCAGACTGTGATCCATGCTCAAGGCACACTGACAGTGGTATCCAGCCTCTCATCTGATCTCTATGGAAAAAGACCCCAGCTCAGAGCCCCAAACCTTAAGGATACCCACGTGTCCACAAGCCCAGCATCTGCTGGACACAGGATAGACAGAGAAACTGGCACTCAGAATTGAGAGAAAGTGAAATGTTACTGCCTCCCAGAATCTCTTCTGCCTGACGCTTTTGAAAACATACACAAAAGTCGTCTCACAAAAAGAACCTTGGTTTGGGTTGGTCTCTCTAAATATAAATTACCAGCACAACCAAGTTTTACCATATAAGTCCTGAAGTAGCATTAGGCAGATGTAAATTATGACTTAAATTTTTTTCCTAGAGTTAAAAGCAGCAAATAAAAAATTATAAAATAATACCTTATTCGTGTTAGTTTTCTCATTCCTAGAACAATGACCCGATAGTCTCTATAAATATCCCAGGGTATTGGAAAAAAAAAAGGTTAGTGATTTTACCATTCTACAGTTTTTATGCTATCTCAAAGCTTAATAAAAGCCACCAGCTCTATGAAGAAATTTTTAGGACACTGTAATTTAGGCAGATTGGTTGGTCTGATTTGTGTCATTTCAACTTAGGTCTCTTAGCTCCTAATGGCTAGAATGAATAGGAAAGAAGAAACAAACAAAAAAATATGTTTACTCCAGCAAAAAGTACATAAAACATATTTTTTAAGGGAAGAGAAACCAACCGTCATCCAAAGGCAGTATTTGCCTTCAGCATTAAACCTTCACATGTAACCACCCTCAATCTAGTTTTCTGAAGACCTACAAGAAATTCACAGTCCAGATATTCAGGACAATAAAATAAAATCCACGCTATTTTGCAGGCCACCTTAACGCGTGACTCATTTTCTTGATGTTGAAAGTACTTTCATAATTCTTGAATAAGTTTATTCCAAAAGGACTTCTTGGCCAAAATGTTGGAACCAGCGTATCTAGAAAGATAGAACCTTAATTATCACTTCTGTGGGGCATAACTGAGAAAAACTATATGATGAATTTTTCAGTGCTGAGACACGTATAGAAACCAAAGGTAACAGTAAATGTGTGTGAAATATTCACAAGATCCATAAATAAGAATCGTTATAGAAGCAAAGGTATCCAACTCTTTGGGCAGAAAAATAGCCTGTCAAGAGGTTCTTTCAACTCTGAAGGCTGTTATCGTAAAATATTCTGTACTGCACATTCATATAGTTATAGGAAGGACATTTGGTTTGGCAACAAATAGCCTGAGTCAAAATAATTCAGCCTACTCCAAATTCCTTACTGCTGGCTGCATATCCCCATGTGCTTCTGCCAGCCTCCCCAAATCCAATCATCCAAATGTGGACACATTTTTTCTATCCTCTCCTTCCTCATAACTCATCCTTCCTCTAGCAGTCTCTCTAGTGATATTCCTATCTGGTCACTCAAGCTAGGAAAGTTGGAGATGCACCTCATCTTCCTGAGTTCCTTAATTCCAACCATACAGGACTACTTGCCTGTCTCTGAATATCCGAAATTCCTAGGTTTGCACATACCCTGGGTTGGTGCCCTTGAATCCCCTAATCAGAATCAATAATTCTGCCACCCCTGCTTCTTTGATGCTTAATTACATATTATATCACCTTATGTCTGTCTATGTACATATTTGTCTTATGGGTTCATAAGCTGTAGTGTCCAGGGGTTTCCTCTGAATGATCTTATGATTGTCAAGGTCTAAGAGCCAGCTCTTCTATGAATAACATAATAATCCACAAAAATATGTGTTGACTCTAAACCTCTTATAATGGCACAAACATAGTGTTTTTTTTATTTTTCTTTCTGAAACGCAGAATATTTGAATGAGAAGGCTAATTGTTCCGGATTTTTAAAATACAGGGGGAAGGTGACTTAGATTTATTCATTATTCCCAAAGTGCCAGATGTGCCAGAAACCTGCCGTGTTGTTGTTGCTGTTGGGTTTTTTTTGCAGTAGTCTTGCACAGCTTTCACTGTTATCCCCACTTCATAGCTGCAAATACTGAGGTTCAGAGGTTAACTTGCCAAAGGTCAAATAACTAGTAAGTAAAGAAAGTGATTTTGAACTCACTTAAATTTGATGCTAAAGAGCATTGCTTTTCTACCACACTCCACAATCACGCCTCCTGTGTTTGTCCCCTCGTATATGAATTATCCTATTTTTTTCCTCTCCCTGGGTGGGGGGGGGGGTAGGAGTCCCTGTGATTCACTGAACCTTTTCGTAATCCCCCTTTGTATTAGTTTCCTATTGCTGCTGTAACAAATTACCACTACTTTAGTGGCTAAAAACAACACAAATTTATTCTCTTACAGGTCTAAAGGTCAGACGTCCAAATGGAGCTCTAAGGGGCTAAAATCAAGGTGTCAGAAGGGCCGGTTCCTTCTGGAAGCTCAGGGGATACTCTGTTCCTTCCTCTTCTGGTTCCTGGAGGCTTCCTGCATCACTGCAGTCACTGCCTCTGTCATCACGCTCCCTTCCTGTCTTCGACTTTCTTGTTTCCCTCTTGGAAGAACGCTTGTGATTACATCGTGCCCATCCAGATAATCCAGGATAATCTCTTCATCTCTAGATTCTTAACTGAACCACATCTGCCAAGGTCCTTTTTCCATATAAGGTAACATTTACAGACTCCAGGGAATTAGAGTATGGACATCTTTGGGGGTCATTTTTCATTCTACCACACCTTTATAGTTGAAATACGTATTAGTAAACTAAGATCTTTCTTCAGTATAGCAGCACAGGAAGCTAACTGGTCAACCATGGGGTCGAACCCGGAATTTCCAACTCTGTAAGGCGCACAGTGTAACACAAAATTGAACTAACTGGCCACAAACAGAGATACTTGTTTAAACAGACACCTGAACCCTGGATAATTGTGAAATGTGAACCCAAGTACGACGGACTGTACAAAATTCAAAACCAACTTGATGCTACTCATGGCATATAAGTGGTCCAAAAAAGCCCCATAGCCATTATGCTTTAGAAAATAAAATGTAGTTATTTAATCCACCTTGCTGTGTAGTGGTGCTTTCTGAATTTAAATAGATGTCCTATGGTCGAAATTCCCCACATAAAAGCTCACCTTTCCTGTAAGTACATGTATTGTGTTTCTAACTTGGTCTCCGAGCCACATCTGAACGGTAAAATCGCTCTTTAACTTCTTTCCTTGTTATAGCTTCTTCAAGTGAACTAATCATCGGAGCCACTCCTGTCGTAGACTGGCAGTTAGACGACTCAAATGTCAAGATGTTTTTATCAGTCACATCAACAGTAACTTTCAGACTGAATAACTCTCTGCTTTATGTCAAATCTTTGGTGTGGATTATTTTTCCCTCCGTAAAACAGAAATTGCTCACATGGTCATGCAAACTCCCTTGTCAGTGTTCACCCATCTCATCTAGAATATCCTTCACCTGTTCGTGAAAAAAGATGATGGGACATATTATCCTGCTGCTGATGAATGATCATTAGCCTTGAGCAGCAAATACACACCCCTGTGTGCATCCAGCAGGCAATTGTTAAAAGAATTCCATTTTGTGGTTTGTGGAAAAAGAAGTGTTTTTGAGCCCATCTACGTGTGTTTTCAAATTTCATACCAATGTACATTCACTTCCTTCCCAGCTGTTCACTTGCTTGCCGGCATGTATCCCATTTCCACATGCAATTTCTTTACGAATTGAAGGGAGAAAGTAGGCAGGCATCTAGCTGTTTAGGAAAATAAGTTTATATATTTTGAATACGTGCCTTGCTGTGGAAGCAGGATAAAATGTATAGGTAGACATCTCAGAATACCAGTGGGGCATTTTTGTTAAAGACAGATTGTAAAGAGTAGTATTCTGCTCCATGCCTGCCAATCTGAGTTTCTATTACTCTTTTTTCTTTTTACTATTTAAATACAGCTCTGTTCCATAATCAGTAATATAATGACCTACCTAAAATGCCATATGTCATCAAGCTATTGGGCAGCGCAAACTTATCTAAGACTCATTATTTAGTGACAGCAGTTTATACTTGAATGAATAAACTTCATTATCTAGATGCTCAATTCCACGTGAATGAAGAGGCAGAGCCCATTGATTTTTGCTACGGTCCTTCGCGGCCATGTAGGTGGCAGTCCATCAGCTTACAATTTCAGTGGCCTGCTGCCGTCTAGAAATAAAAAATCATTATCTGGAAACCTCTCAAACCAACAGAAATGTAATCAATTTTTTATCTGTGGTTAGGCACTGGAAGTCAGTGGTGGATTTTCTGTCCTCAATGCTCTCATCCTCTTGTTAAAATATTTAGGGAGCTCCCATGGGAAATAACTATAGCTAGATGGCACCTGTTTACAGTAGGAAGTGAAAAATCGGCTCTTCGTATCCTGTTACTCACAAGCGCATCCTCGACTCATAGAGCCCCTTCCCCTGGGGGATTATGGGATACAGCTCCCCTCTGGTTCCTGAACACCATCCTCCTGCATTACTCAAGCCATAGGGACCTACGACTTCAATCGCGAATATTATTTGAATTTAAGATACGATTTTACATCGCACATCTTTTTTAACTCCCATTCTGGTGGAGGCCATACTAACTTGACATCAAGCTGTTCTGTGGATAGTGTTCTGTGGATGATTAGGAAAGAAAACAATTCTATACTGGAAAATATGATAGGAGTGCTCCCAGGACTGAACACATTTTAGGTAAGGAAATGTTACATTTGAGAAATTATTTCTTTTTCAGTTTGTTTACGCAGTCATCCCCATTTACTGAGGACATGTTATTGTTTAAAATAGTCCAAGTGAAAAATAAAATAAAATAAAATAGTCCAAGTGGTGTGAAGATGAAAGAGTGACCTTCTCTCCCGAGGAGGGGACTTCACAGTTTATCTAGTAAGGGGGGAGAGACACGATACAGATATAACTATAAGGCAGGGCAGAAAATCATAAATTGTCAGCAAGGAACTATCGGTTACCTGAGATGGGATAACTTCAGAGAAAGGAAGTGAATCAGAGAAGGCTTCGTAAAAGAGAGACGTTTGTGGTGAAATAAGTAAACGTGGAATAATTATTGACCGAGTCCCTACACGGTGTGTACGGCAGTGGTGGACAAGAGAGTCCAGCAGGGGAGAAAGAACTTGCATAAGACGTTACACTAAAGCTATGGTGTCTGTGAGGGAACACAGAGTTGGATGAGCACACAGAAACAGAGGCCCTAATGTAAGGATTCTCTAAGTATGTGGTATTTACGTTGGGTGTGGACAGAACCAGAGGTGGAAGAGGTTGGTAATGGAGGATGGGAGGAAAGGATGGGCAGAATGAAGGTCCATTTGGTCCCAAGACACATGGACAGGAACGACTGCCATGATCATCGGAAACCTGGCTCCCTGGGGCTTAGCTGAATCATGGGCGTCATGACCAGACGCAAGAATGTTCGGATCTGGAAAGCTGGACAGAACGGGGAAAGTCAACTCCTCATTACTGGTTACCAGCTACAGGCCAGGCCTTATATCAGGTTCTTGACATGCATTACCTCAGTTAATCTCCAATGGTTTTACTTTACAGATGAGGGAAATAAGGATTTAAAACGTTGAATGATTTCCCTAAAATTATACTGCAGGTATGTAACGGTTCCACTGGAAAAACTAGAAGTATCCGATTATAGAGTGGGTTATGGGAAGGAATCTGAATGTGGGTGGAGTCAGAAAAAAGAGATGTAAAGAGATTAGGGCTATTTTTTCCAAAGATGAAGAGCTGGATAGGTATAGAGTCAGGATTAGAAACTTCATCCAGATAATTTTACCTCGTCGTTAATGTCATCAGTGAAAACTGGAGAAAGAAAACCAGATGTGAAAGGATTTAAAAATGGGAACTTCTGACTCCCTATTGCTTGCGAATTAAGCACCAATTCCATCCATCTCCATAGCAGAGCTTCCCCGAGGGTCTGCTTTGAATGGATTACATATGCACAATGAGATATTTATCTTCTCAGCCGTCAGAGTGGAGGGAACTGCATGGATATTCTCCACACACACACACACACACACACACACACACGCACACGCACACGCACACGCACACGAAAAGTGTTTCTTTGTTTGCAAGGGTCAATTGAACCCCGAGAACACAGAACCTCTGAAGGGAACCTCAGACCCAGAGCCCGTCTGGGGATTGGGGGCGGGGGGTGGGGTGATTATCCCTGAGGACGTGGCCTTTCAGTTGTCCTTTGAATGAAGGCGGGGTGGGGGTGGGTGGGTGGGGGGACTGGGGGCCACGGGGAGGGCTACAGAGGAGCCTCCCGGGCCGGGGACGGTGAGTTCAGTAAAATCTGTGCCAAGAGGCTTCCGCTGCGGGAAGGGAAGGTGGACAGTGTGCTCTGCCCTTCAAGGGGACAGTACAGCGGTGCTGAGTGGAGGGTAGAGGGGGCGAGGTTGGGAGCGGAAGCTTTGTGTGAAGGAGGAGAGGATACAGGTCTTCACCTTAAGGTCAAGGGCAGGCCACTGAGTCCATGATGGTTTCTGTGGGGTGGGAGAACAGGGGTTGATACGATCAGACTTTGGTCCACAGATAACTGTGGAGAAAGTCGTAGCACAGGGAGACCTTGTAGGCGGCTACTGAAGGCCCATTTAGGCTACGTGCTGGCAGCAGAGCTGGAAGCATCTACTTTGGAAGGTCCACAAGAGGCTGGCTGGGGGAGTCTGGGAGCATAAGCGAAGGACAAAAATCTAGCCGATTTTTGGATTAAAGTCGGGCTTGGGGAGCGGCGAGAAAAACCTTCCCAGAGGCGTTGTCACCAGCTCCCCTGATGTAGCCTGACACCCGTTTTTGACTTTTCTCACCCCAAAGTGCAGTAAAAGTGGTCTTAATTTGTTGCGACCACACCCAACACTCTCCGTGTCTCTGCCTCTCCTGTATTTGTTTCAACCCCCCTGGAATTGCCTGTTGAAACAAATTGTATCTGCATTTACGACGTTACTCTGCAAGTCCCAGATCAAGTGTCACTTCTTCCACGAAATCTGACCTAATGTGAAGTAATTTCCCCCTTCCTCTGTTCATATGTCTACCTCAACTTTAATGAGTTTGGGACACTGGTCTATGAAATTTCTTTTGAATTTAGCAAAGTCTAATCAGCAATGCTGTGCTGAATTACTTAATCCAGGACTGATCGGTTATGTCGTCTGAGGTAAAAGCTGTCAAACACTACTTTAAGGCCATTATTTGGGGTAAATGGTAGCGTCTTTTGGGAAAGAGAGGGAGGCACGTGGGCAGAACTCCAGGAGGACACTCTTGCCCTTAGTCTAAACCTCACTTTCCAATACAAAGAAATACGTGAGGAAGGGAGAGAAGTGGGATGAATTTTTGGTTGAATTAGCATCTCTTGCTTTGTAATGTTTCTGATGTTTGTGGTAAACGTGATGGAGGGAGTTGGATTCTGATTGGCAGGGATTGTCTTGTCGACAGTTTGGCCTAGTAAGTTGGCATGGATTACACAGCTGGTATTGTTCAACAGTTAGAATCTGGTGCCAGAGCATACATCCACTGGTTTTGGTGATGGAAACTTGACAGTTTGGAATTCTTCCTAACACATACCCATAATGATGAAATAAGGACATATCATTCTTAATTCCTTGTATGCCAATGTTATCAAAGAACCTCTATTCTAATGATATGCTCATCCAAATGGTTGAAATGTAACACTGTCCGCTGTTAGATGAGAAAAGTAAAAGTAAAACCCCCTAAAATGGAATAAACTACCAGAAGGAATTAAAGTAATTTCTTTGACGTTGCTGTGTATTAAGCACACTTGCCTCTGTTAAAGGATAAACTGAAGCATATTACATTTTTAAGAGTTCATTTGAGCGCAAATAGATTCGAATAAGGCAGGTGCCAAATGGTAAGTGGTTAGGAGGGCTCCACCCACAGGAAATGGGGGGAAGACTTTTATAGAGAAGATTTGAAAGTAAAGCAAGGAAATTACTCGATTGGCTGTAGCTTAAGCATCTGCCCTATTTGGAAAAGATGAGGGGCTCCTTGTGATGAGCTGTCCTTGGGTTTTGAATTCTTAACCTTGAGGCATCTCAGGCTGAGGTTTGGGTTTGCTTATTAGGCTGCTGAGGTATTAGAGCCACCTCTGTCTAATGACCTCCTCACTTAATTAATTTAACACCATATGATTCTGCAATCCAACCCCTAATTCTGGAGAAAAGCCTAATTCAAAAAGATACATGCACCTCAATGTTCATTGCAGCACCATTTACAATAGCCAAGACGTGGAAGCAACCTAAGTGTCCATCGACAGGTGAACGGATAAAGGAGATGTGGTACGTATACACAAGGGAATATTACTCAGCCTTAAAAAGAATGAAATAATGCCATTTGCAGCAACATAGATGGGCCTAGAGATTATCATTCTAAGTGAAGAGTAAGCCAGACACAGACAAATATCATATGATATCACTTATATGTGGAATCCAAAAAAATGATACAAATGAACTTATGTACAAAACAGAAATAGACTCACAGACATAGAAAACAAACTTATGGTTACCAAAGGGGAAGAGGGGAGGGATAAATTAGAAATTTGGGATTAAAACATACACACTACTATATATCATTAGATAACCAACAAAAGCCTATTATATGGCACAGAGAACTATACTCAATATCTTGTAATAATCTGTAATGGAAGAGAATGTAAAAAAAGATACGTATACATATAACTGTACACCTGAAACTAACCCAACATTGTAAACCGACTACATTTCAAAAAATTTAAAAAAATAACACCTCCATGCTCCCTGCATAAAATGGAATTTGAGGCTCATAAATTATGTCTCTGTATCCTGGGGACCTTGGTGTTTTCTAAGAACAGAACTGTTGAGAGTTCAAATGATAAAAACGGATAGCTAAAACACTTGACTACTCACAAAGGTAGAAACAGATGATTAAATTTGAAAGATGAAAAAAAATCAACAAAATGTCCGTGCTTTACTGACAATGCAGAGACCCTGGGGGGGAAATGCATCAAGATGGAGTCTCAAAAAAATATCCACAGAGTTAAAGTAGTTTCCTGGTTTTAATCATGGAAAAGTTGAAATGTACCTTCAAACTCAAATCTAGTTATTCAAAAAGAAACCATTCCAACGTCTAATCTCAAGACCTCATTTTTTCCCTCTTCTCAGACTTTATTTCTTGGCTCCGAAAACTATGATCACGATAAGAAGTATTCTGTTACAAAGAGGCCTCTGCAGATACAACAGGTTTTATGGGCTAGAGGGGATTCCCGTGAGCGCAAAGTTATGGCAAAATCTTTATATCCTGTGAGGTTACATAATTCTCTCCGTAACGTCCTAGCTGCAGACGTTTATATAACTTGTCCAGTTTCAGCTTTGTCCCAGAGTTCATCTGGAAGGAACACAATGGCCATAATAGTACCCATTATAGCCGCTATTCTTCTCAATTGGAAAGGCACAGTGAAATCATGGGCATAAAGCTGCGCCTTGATTGGCTGTTAAATTGCGATCAATGAAAAGTGTTTGTGCTATAATTTTACAACCAACCAAGAACCAGCCATCCTAGTGGCAAGTCAGCATGTACAAACCATCAAAACTAAAGTGTCTCACTTGGATAACTGAACTGAATTTTCTTGAAGACAACAGGGTACAGTAGAAGGTACATTAAAAAAAAAAAAAAAAAAAAAAAAAAAAACCTGGGCATTTTCCTGCCTCCTGGTTAAAAAGAAGTAATATATGAACAAGGACAACATCCAAATAAGAAGGGTGACTTGTCTCTAAATTACAGCTGAGTTGCATCAAATTATAAAGGAAAACTAACATTCCTCTTTCCTTTCAATCTAATGGTAGGTGAAAATGACAAAGGGCCAGATAGTAAGTATTTTAGGCTTTATGGACCTTATATGGTCGCTGTTGCCTATTTCTCTTTTTTTTTACAACCTTTTAAAAATGTAAAAACCAGGCGTACAAAAACAGGCCATGGGCTGGCCTCCTGGCTTCAGTCTGCAGACCCCTGATTTATATGAATGCTTACAGTTGTGAATTTTAATAAAAGTCTCTCTGTGCTCCTGTACACCACCTTTCCCCATCCACCTGGAGCTGGGATCTGCAGGGATCACTAGTGTTTAGACCAACACTTGAGCACAGTAGCCAGAGCTATGTGTGCGAAGCATGGCTGGAAAATTAACAGAGGCAAGAGAGTTTTTCCTTTTGTGCACATCTGCAGACTTTCCTGGCTTTGCAGCATCTGTCTCTGTTTATCTCTGTCTCTCAGTCTTGTAAAGGGTCTTAGAGAAAACAGACAGAAAAAAGGATCTCTTCCCAAAAGCTCACAGAAAAGCTGAAGACACTCACTTCCAGACACCGCACATACACACACACACACACACTCTCTCTCTCTCTCTCTCCCTCTCTCTCTCTCTCTCTCTCTCTCTCTCTCTCTCTCTCTCTCACTATTTGATCCCTCCTCATGACTGCACGCCAAGCCAGCCTGTCTACTATGATAATTACCTTCTTGTCCAAGAAAGCATTATTGGAAGCTGTGCTTCATTGTAACCTTGAAATATCTCTTCTGCCCTCTGAGCTGCTTCCCAACTCACCATAACTAAATTACTTGGGTACCTTGCTGTTATTTTCCCTTTGGTAGCAGTTACATTGCAAGAGGCATCTTTGCAACGAATTGCCACATTCTGGAAATGCCATCTGGCATTTAACATTCAAGGAACACACTTACGTTCTACTCATAATGATAAGAGCGTTCATAGGTAACATTTATTGAGTACCTGCTACATGCGAGGCACTGTTCTAGGCGCTTGATATAACTCACTTAACCCTCACGGCAGCCCTAATAGCACCCCTAGGGTTCTACTACTGTTTCCTCTTGACAAGAAAAAGAAAATGAAGGACCACAGTTACCTGAATTGTTCCCTCTGTGCCATATTACAGGTAACTCACTCTAAGTTCAAAGAAATGTCGTGTTTCCCCCAAGTCCAAGCTATACTATGGTTGGGCTGGTGTTTTTGTATGATTGCTTCCAAAATGGTTTTGGCCATAAATTATTCAACTAGGGATCATGGTACAGGGTACATGGAATATACAGATAGCCTGGGTATATATCACTATATGGTCCTGCAAACAGGCAGCTCCCATCGGAATCTAGTCCATACAGGTATTATTGCTGTTTTTAATCACTTAGTTGCCAACAATGAAAAATACGCGTATCTCACAGGAAAATCTTACTCTCCGGCTCTTCTGGAAGTGTCAGATCTGGCAATCCCGAGCTTGCATTCTAGCAGAGCAATAATTGGCTCCGTCAACTGCCTTTATGCTGGGCAAGTGCTTTCCAGTTTGCCTGTCTCCACAGACCACTCCACTCAGTGGCCTTATCTGCCAGCTCCTGAGGGCTTTTGAATTTCCAGACTCCTAACAGACAGACGGCTTCTGATTAGTTCGCCCAAATAGAGGGCATCGAGTTGTGATTCTTCTGGAAAATCCACAGACCTAGTCAAAGCACGCCGTGGTAGAGACTTATATCCTAGTAGTAAAATTTAATAACCTCCCCAAGCTTTTCTTTGTACTCATCTGTTATCATCCCAGGCATTTACCAGCTAAGGAAGCATTTGGCAGTGTCTTAATGTGCTAAACTCCTTCCCTTCCTTTGCTGCTTTGAATAGCTGTGTCAGCTTTTTCACTGCTTACACGACTAAAGTAATATGTGTCTGTGGATATTTTCTGGTATATTTCATGAAAGTTTATAAAAATAATTGTCAGAAATGATCATGCTTTGATTAAATAAATATGCTATTGAGGAGTTGGGTACACAATTTAAATATGGCATGAATAATTTGTGAGCGTATCTGTCAACCTACTTCAATCGCTTTAAATTGTAGATACGTTCGTGGAAGCACCATCCTATTTTGCAAGCTTGACAGCAATAGCTGTTTCCTGAATGTATTCAACATTAGTTTCTATATTGTTTTATGCCAATCACATTTACTGCAAACTGCTTATTACTTTATTGCTGAAAATGGCAGCATGTATTTATTTAGCTTTTTATTTTAGAATCAGCAGGCTATCACTTGCTTTATTAATCAGATCCAACCTTGAGGATTATAGCCAGCGGTTTCAAGTTTATCTAATTGCTGCTGCTCTAAAACTGAGAAATCAGTAATGCAGTTATACGGTCTCCCTTGAGGAATTATTGTTCCTAAGGATGTTACATTAGCTACTAGGAAAAGAGAGGCTTCCAACATTTTATATATATATATATATATGTATATATATATAAAATGTGTATATATATATATATATAATATATATATAATATATTTTTTCTATTGAAAATAGTGCCTAAGTGGCTTTCTAAATCCTGTTTTAGGGGGTTATCGTGTAAAAAGAAAAAGCTGATCTTTCTGCATCCTACGTTTTTGTGATTCTTACAATTTAGAAAGATTTTCTTTTCTTGTATTTCCAGGGATCTCCCCAGCAGGCACTGTTACATTTGCTATAATATTAAAATTACATTTGTTAACTCACACACCATAGTTTTTATTAGCCCAGCAGAAAAGTCAATATTTCTACTTTGTTGCCTCCGGATTTATGCTAGTTTTGATGTATAATAACAGCCCAACAATGCAGCATAATATATACAAACCCAGACCTATAAAGAAGGGAAAAGAAAGTCAAAATAATAAAAACAAAAATGACTTGGGAACCAGAATGTGAAGCAAACTGAAACAACAGAGTTTTATCAGCCCGAACTGACTTTGGGAAAGGACTGCACCTCAAAACATTTAGAATTCAGAAGAGCAGGTGGGCGTTTGTGTCTTCTTTCCCTGTGCAACTCACAAGGGTCTTTTCCCAAACACCATGACACCATCCAGTCCTGGCGGAAGTCAAACAAGCTGCGCTCCAACTCAACTTCAGCTCTGACAGGACTCAAGTTGCTTCCCTTGGCCGTGTCTCAGTTTCCTCGTTTATAAAATGGGGGGGTTGATTAAGACTTTGCTCTCATACTATCCGCCCCCAAGTTCTAGAATTCTGATTCCTAAGAGCAAAAAAACAAAACTCTGCACAGACTCCCATTTTCATATATGCTTTAACATATTCTTTTCAAGAGAGGAAAACAAGCGGAAAAGAAAGAGAATAAATACAGCAGTAACAGAGAACAGTGAGAGTTACTGAACAATGGAGACTTGACTCTATTTCCCTTACTTTCCTTGTGAACCATAAAAGTCACCTAGAGGAAATACAGAGAGAACACTGGTTCTAAATTTAACCCCAAAGTCACAAAACATAGATAGGTTTATTGCCTCGTAGCTCTGCCTCTTGTCAACATATCATCAAGGCTACCCTATGGTTATGCCAGAGAGAAGCTCCCATGTTAGCAAATAATACACGGCAATAGCAGAGCGTTCACCTGCATCCTCAGACTTAACTAGTGAGACTTCATTAAAAATAAGTGGTCACTGCAAGGCCTACAGCCACGAGTTGAAAACACATATCCAGACACTGCAGATACAGGGTGTCTTCTTTCTGTCTCGTTCCTAGTTTCTTCTACAGAGTTTACTTGTGAATGCCTAGGCACTAAATACAAGGTTGCAACTTGTTGCATATACTATGATGGGGGAAACACGGGTGGTGAGTGCCGGGGTTGAACCTATATATACAGATGTGAATATGTTTTGCTCAAGGACCAAATTCATCACGCCAGTAGAGTCTAACATACTGAGTCAGAAATCACCAACAAGGGGAGGAGAAAGAAAGGAAGGAAGGGGAGGTGGGCGGGCTTGGAGGAAAGGGCAGGGAGACGCCGGCCTCAACAGCCGGGTCTGGAGAGCAGGACTCCTCTGTTCCCCTGGGGTGTCTTTTGTCCCCAGGCACTCAGCCCTTTTGTCTTTCCTGCAGTTCAACACTGTGAAAGGGACGTTGTGGTGACAATGGGGTCACCTCAGCAGCCAGTAAGCTCCATAGAATTCTTTTAGGATTGGGAGGAAAAGGGAGCAGTAAAAAAAAGAAGAAAAAAAGATAAAAACAGAATCCTACGAAGAACAGAGGGAACAGAGTTTGAGATCATAAAAGCCGTAACCCCAGGCACTACGTGGGCCCTGGGGGGGCGGGGAGGGACTGCGTCCAGCTCATGCAGGGAGACAGCTGCGAAGTGGCAGTGCCCCCAACTGTCCCCAGGATGGACCAGTGGCCCGTGGGACTCCTCCTTCCAACGTCTACCTAAAATAAACCAACCCCCCAACTAAAACAGCATGACTTCCCACCATGACTCACGGAGAATACAGGCGGCAGTTTCCATGTTTGCCCTTACATGATGCAAAAGTGCCTTAAGATTTAAAAGTGGATCCTCTCTCCGGGTTAGACTCAATGGAGGGGTGTTCTACAGTAATAAAGGATAAATACCTCAGCTGTGGCTGTCCCCTGACAGCCAACATCACCGCTCCAGAAAGCTCCCAAACCGCTCATTTTCTTGTTTTCAAATGTCCTTGCACCGTGCACCCAGGCTGCATCCTATTTGAACCCATTTCTTGCCCCTCCTAGTCAAGTAATTAGGTAATAATCCAGTTGATTTACTGCTACTTGTGTCACCATATACTTCTAACGCAGGAGTTCATCTCCTTTCCTCCAGCTCATCACAGTAGCGATCTGCGCTGTTCCCTCTGCCCAGAAGCTCTTCAGGCCCCATCTACACACGCTGAAATCCCGTACGAGTTTCAAGGGCCTCCTCAAATACTATCGCACCCAGTATTCCTGCTGAAGCCCCAGCAGAAAGTAACCATTCTCCCACTGACCTCTGCACGTTTTCCTGTGTCCCTTTCCTGCGGTGTTTCGCTCTTTCTACCTTGCGTTGTGGTATTTCTGAATGTGCCCTCTAGCGAGGAGGGGGCTTTTGTCTGATTCATGTGTTGTATCTCCTTTGCTTGGGTCCTGGACCCTGTGACTGTCTAATCCATTTCTGATGCGTTCAGAAAGGTATGACTTTCTAGGAAGCATAATTATAGAAATGATTGACTATAAGCAGCGTATGTGACAAGGAACTAACTACTGGTTTTTTTATTTGTTTGTTTTGCGGTACGCGGGCCTCTCACTGCTGTGGCCTCTCCCGTTGTGGAGCACAGGCTCCGGACGCGCAGGCCCAGCGGCCATGGCTCACGGCCCCAGCCGCTCCGCGGCACGTGGGATCCCCCCAGACCGGGGCACGAACCCGTGTCCCCTGCATCGGCAGGCGGACTCTCAACCACTGCGCCACCAGGGAAGCCCACTACTGTTTTTTTAATAGTAACATATTCCTACTACTCGATTCTTTATATTTTTAAATTTTTTCACGTATTTTATTTTTGGATGAGTTGGGACTTCGTTGCTGTGCGCGGGCTTTTTCTAGTTGTGGCGAGCGGGGGCTACTCTTCATTGTGGTGCGCGGGCTTCTCATTGCAGTGGCTTCTCTTGCTGCAGAGCATGGGCTCTAGGCGCGCGGGCTCAGTAGTCGTGGCTCGTGGGCTCCAGAGCGCAGGCTCAGTAGCTGTGGCGCACGGGCTTAGTTGCTCTGCTGCACGTGGGATCTCCCCGGACCAGGGCTCGAACCCGTGTCCCCTGCATTGGCAGGTGGATTCCTAACCACTGTGCCACCAGGGAAGTCCCTTGATTCTTTCTCTGTTACTGGCATCTGCATCTCTCTGTCACCCATGATGACAGTAGCCATTTCTGACGCCTCTTGCTTCTCTCATAGCCCATCTCCAGTCAATTGCCAAATACTCCCAATTGCACTTGATCCCCTTTCCTTCCCATATTCAGACCTCTGCTGTCTCTCATCCTGGTGTGACAAGGGCCTTCTGCTGGGTCTCCCAGCTTTCTATGCTTTGCTCGTCGGATTCTTCCACTGTGTAGGTACCAAAGCGATCTGTCTAAAACACACACCTCGCCCCTGTCATTTCCAGGTCATACTTTTCCATGTTTTCCCACCACCTGAAGGTATTTTCACATGGCATTTAATACCGGCTTCGACTGGCACCTTGTCTGTCTCTCCAGGTTCACCTCCAATTTCTACTCTTTTCCACGTGCCATGCTGTTTATGACCTTGACAACTTTCTCACACTTTCCCCTCTGTTCCGAATGCCTGACAACACACGGGCTGCACGTGGCTGCCTTCTATTCGCTCCTTAAGCGTCTTCTCTTCTACAAAGCTACCCCTGCACACGTTCTCTTCTCCACTCCTCAAGATTCTAGACTTCTGTAAGGTCCTCTCATAATGACCTCCCTGTATGTGTTGTCTCCATTTAACCCGTTTATTACAATTACCTGCTTCGAAGCCAGTCTCCGAGCTCTTTGAGGATACACTCATGCCTTTAAGACTGTGTGCAGTGCCTATTACATAATAAGTGCTCAGTACAGGCTTGCCCCCCTGGATGGTAATAGGATACTGTATGAATAGAAGCCATCTAAACAGTGGTGAGAAAACACGAGTTTCACCGTTTGGAGCCAACAAAAGCTAATAACCCGAACCTAACAAAGTTAACGAGCGGATTAAATTAGTCTGGGTCAAACCAGCCTCCCTGAGGCTATCGGAGCTCGAAGCATGTGTGGGAGTGGCAGGTAGACAGGGAGAGCAGAGACGGAAAAGGCAGATGGGGGCCAGCTTGTCCTTACCAAAGGACTTAAACGGGAAGGGACACGGTAGGTTGGCACTGTACTCAGACTGCTCTGGTAGCAGTTTGGAAGATGAATCTAAAGGGGAAAGAGGACTTCCCCGGTGGTCCAGCGGTTAAGACTCTGCGCTTCCAATGCAGGGGCCATGGGTTCGATCCCTGGTCAGGCAACTAAGATCCCGCATGCCACGTGGCCAAAAGAAAACTATATAAATAATATAAAATAAATAAAGGGGCAAGATTAAGGGCAGAAAGATCCATCGGGAGATGGAAGCAGCGTCAAGGTGAGCAACGGTGAACACCGTGATTAGAGGAGTGACGGTCCGGATGGGGTTGAGAGATATTTAGCAGTAAAAGTGATCATGGGGCTTCCCTGGTGGCTCAGTGGTTGAGAGTCCGCCTGCCGATGCAGGGGACGTGGGTTCGTGCCCCGGTCCGGGAAGATCCCACATGCCGCGGAGCGGCTGAGCCCGTGAGCCATGGCCGCTGAGCCTGCGCGTCCGGAGCCTGTGCTCCGCAGCGGGAGAGGCCACGGCAGTTAGAGGCCCGCGTACCGCAGGAAAAAAAAAAAAAAAAGATCATAATTCTGGACTGGAGAGATGCAGTATTTATTTATTTAGCTGTCTGTTTGTTTGTTTGTATATTGTTTGTCTTCTGACTTATCAGTTGAGGAAACATTAGTTTCTACCATTGACGTGACCAAGACTCATCAGCCACTTGGGGATGGCTCAGTAACTCAGTACGGGGCATCGACCCTCCCTCACCCCTGCCACCGCCCCTGCCCTCCTGGAGAGTTCAGATGCAACACATCACACAACTTCTCATTTGGGACAAAGTGAACATTGAAAGACAAGAAACCAACAGTGAGCATGCAAGTAATGACTCTCTGCCTACAGAAACTACCAGGATTACCAACTACACAAGGAATGACAGGTTATTGTTTTTTGTTTAGGCATTAACTTTAGAACAGTTTGCCAACCCCAAGTCCCTTGCAAACTGGCGATCGAATTTCTTCCGTGGATCCCTGCACGATGTACTTGAGATGTGGGGTGAGGATATAAGAAGTGTGGCCTGTGGAGAGCTGCTCTCAGGTACCGAGAACCACCACTTGCAAATCACTGCGCATGAGGTTAGGTTTCGGTTCCTAAATGGAACTTTCGTATATCCACTGCATTTTCTTTATCGTTTATTTTCCTAGTATCCTAAACAGACCTAGAACATTCTTCACAATAACACACCAGTAAAGAAGGGAAGTCCCACTTTGGCATTTATTTTGAGGGTAACTAAAAACCTTTGACTCACGGTGTGTCACATACAGGGCCAACGGGCTGTGGAATGAGGGTGTTGCTAAGTTTACTTTTGATGCCGCTTTTGCACTTCCATGAAAATAAATCAACAAGTTTTTGGATGTTGCCAGGTGTTATTGGTGCGGAAACACTAAAACAGTAGGAGGTATATAAAGTAACAGAAAAGGACTATGGGATCAGCCCTAATCATAATCGAAATAATGGGAAATACAATGAAACAAATGAACTGAAAACACAGAAGATCCTCAACAGTATTTCAATTGAAAGAGGCAAGTATTACATTTTCTAAAATGATGTGAGCTTTCCCTGACTCAGGTCCTAATGCAAGCACAGCATTTTCTCGTTGTATGTGTCGGAAAGTCAGCCCTTTTGAGAGTTAGAATAGCTTTCAAGACTCCTGATTTAAATTTCAAACTTTTGATCATAGCTGGGGAGCAAAGGTTTTCATATTGGAATTAGAAACTGAGTTGCTCAGCTCTATACCAAGTGATAATATTAAGCATTTTTTTGTATCCCCCGTGCAAGCCAAGTTCCCCACTGTGCCTTCAAAGCCACAGCGAATCAACCGTATTTGGATTTGCTTATCAGGAAGAGACATTTAGAAAGACAATGCACTTGTCCTGCAAGACTGAGAGGCCTGATGCTTTTAGATAGGCCTGTGGAGAGCTGCAAAATGGGCCCTAAAATCAGGCAGACACGGTCGCTTAACAAGCTTCAGTATGCTCTGTGCGCACCGCGCGCAAGGCTGTGGTGTCCTCCACAGGGCTGCTGATGGCAGCCATCGTAATTAGAGCCCATGAATCAAAAACACCAGGTGAAGATTTCGCCTCAGAAGAAAGAAAAGGCAGATGGAGGGAATTACCGTGCCCTTTGACTATTAAGGGCTTTCATGTAGCTGGATCGCTGGCCTGCCCTGGCTGCATGCGTGTCTGCAGGGCAGTTGACGGAAGCCTAGCCCTTCCTACAACCAAACTTCAAAGTGACAAAGGGAGCAGAAAATCTCTTCCTTGTCAATTCACTGGGAAAGCTCCGCCTTTCTGCCAACATCTGGTAAAACAGGTTAACGGTGTTGTCTTAAATTTATTTTTATTTTTTTTTTCTGGTGTGGGAAAGGACTTGGCGATCTTTTCACAAGAAGAAAACCTCTATAATCTTAAGAGACACGACCTTGAAAGAGATTTGCTGAACTTTAATATGACTGGATTTTTTCCAACCTGGATGGGCTCTTGACTTTAAAATCTGCCTAACAAAAGCTCTGCCAGGAAAGCTGTTATCATAAAGATGCTTCTCGATAGAGAGAACTGGGTTAATTGCAAGTTCTCCAGTAAAATAAAGGAGGGTTTTGAAAACAAGTACAAAATTAACAAAATGTACCACATTGCTCTTAGGGAAAAAAACTATGAGAGAGAAACATTTGAAATGGCAAAATGTCTAACATAAATAGATGTTATAAAACTGGTTGGAAGAGGCTATAAGAGATTTCAGATTATTCATAAACAATTGCTCATCTGACCTTTATGTGAATACAGAAACCCATTACAATCCAATTTTCAAACATAATTGTCTACTAAAATATACCATTTTTCCCCTATCAATTTACGTTGGCGGGATCTAGTTTAATAATACAATCTAGCCTTATTTATGTTTTTAAATCTTCTTTTCCACTGTATTGCTTTTGAGATTTAGTAAACATAATTCGCAATGAAGAGCTGAACAGTAAACTGTGAATTTGCTGGGAGGATTTCCTTTGGCACTACATGACTTCAATGGAAATTTAAGCTCAATTTTGGAACCAAAATAAAGCCTTCAAAATACACGAGAAGTTTTGTTTCCCTATTTATCAGTAGTGACAATGTTCTTCTAACAAAAGGTCCTCTTAAGGGTAGTCCCCTGACTTTCACAATTTTAAGAGAAAAATCACACTATAGTATTCTATCTATGACTTACATGATAACATCATTTAATGTAAAATTGTGTGAATGATTTCAGGTTGTTGTGAAAGCATGATTTTACATGTGAATGTGTTTAATATATGTAAGCCAAAATGCAGTAGGCAACACTGCCCAGAAACACTGTTACCATATAGACTAATAAAGATCTTTACTGAATCCATCTAAGAAATTGCAGAGGAAATTGCATTTCTGTCCACGTGTTCTAAGAGTGGCAGTCCCTGGAGGGCACATGCCTCAATGTGGCCCATTAAGTAAATGAATATTCTTGAGACTCCACAGAGCCGAGCAAAAACACAACGCTGCCCATTGCCTACTTTTATTTTAGTACTGGTCAGACTAGACATTTCTCTGTCTGATTTGAGCTTGATTTGGAAGCAATTAACTCTTTTATATTAGATATAATAAGGGTCTCTAATGCATGGACCACACTTGCCTGCATCAGCTGTTTAAGACTTAATTGAGTAAAATTGCATTCACACTCAATGGAGCTCCAAAAGATACCCAATTCCTATGGATCAATGGTGTTTCCTCTCTCATTTCTTAAAGTGTATCAGGCAGGCAGGCAAAGAGAGTTGGGGGTAAAACGTAGGCCAAAATTACTAACCACTCTTATTTTTATTTTACGTTCTTAAAGTATATTCAGTGATTTCTAAAAAAGCAAAGCAATTGATAATAGGAATCAGCATAGGTTCACCCAACATAATCATGGGGATCCTAATGGTAGAAACATGTCAGTTTAAAAAATCAAGGTATCTGGTGAAGCTTAGCAAACTCCTCTTGGTGACAACATGGAGGAAATGTAGTTGCCGGCAAAGAAACAGTGAAGGTGAATTCGGAGTCGTGCCAACGACCAAACTCCAAACGAGGCTTAGTGACTGTTCAGTGCATCCACTTACAGGGAGGAGCCCACAGCCAACTGATGTCCTCTGTCTTCAGCCCTTCCTGGTTGATGGTTTATCAAAAATTTGGTAGAAAACATAGCTGGTATATGCTTATTCAATATCGCTCAACCACAGAAACAACCGTCTATGGTAAGCAGGGGAAAACTGTTCCAGAAAACAATTTAACAAGAGTTTTTGCAGAGGAAAAATCAAAGGTTTAAGTAAATGTTACGTTTAACATAATCAGGGTGATGTGCTGCCACAGAAGCTCACGTGACCTTCACTGTCCTGACTGAAGCACAATGTCAGGAGCGAGGAAAGCCACGGTCCTACGTGGTGGAGCCAACCCTCTGCCCAGTCTCTTCCCACACTTGACAGGGCTTAGTCCAGAGGATGGAGGGACAGGTGGGGGCTTATGACCTCAGCTGAAGGACTTGTAGATTTTTAGCACATAGTAGGTGACTATAAACAAAGTCACAGGGATGCTTTGAGACTAAAATTAACAAGTTATAGTTAAGTGGAGGCAGATTTGGGTTTAACTGAGATAATTTTTTTTTTTTTTTTTTTTTGCGGTACGCGGGCCTCTCACTGTTGCGGCCTCTCCCGTTGCGGAGCACGGGCTCCGGACGCGCAGGCTCGGCGGCCATGGCTCACGGGCCCAGCCGCTCCGCGGCACGTGGGATCTTCCCGGACCAGGGCGCGAACCCGTGCCCCCTGCCTCGGCAGGCGGACTCTCAACCACTGCGCCACCAGGGAAGCCCTAACTGACAGAATTTTTTTAAGAATTAGAATTGTCCTAAACCCTCATGAACCACTGAGATTCACGCCAAGTAAAGAGAGGTTTGTTGACAATTTATTTGTTGAGGATACAGCAGAGGAGATTCAAGCTGGGCCTTGGCTAGGACACACCCCAAATGCCCCTTAAAATTGAACATTATAGTTATCATCCAGCGTCATGATTCTTCAAAGTACTTTGAAAAGTTAAAGAGGTAGCAGTTATAATCAAGATTTAAATGATAGAAATAAAATCTACTAGAAACCATTCACTAATATTAACACAAGACTTCACTTTACCAATGCAGAGACCATGCTTCATGGTCACAACTAAGTATAAATCACTAATTCATTCAGTCCTGGTGGGATGGAGAGATGAGCAATTCCAGGTTAAGAGATCTAATCTCAACAGTCTAAAACCCTGTGACCTAGAATAGGAGGTAGTTTCCATTTGTGAGGGTTCTCATACAGAACTTATGTAGGAGCAGGGTGGGCCAGATGGCCTTTAAGGTAGATTTCAACTCTCATTTCTATAAATTTATAAATAGGCCTGTCCTAAGTGATAGCTGAACTCTTGATATCCACTGTAGCAAATAACTAATAGGATTCTGGGACGTAGAAACAGGAGCATATTCTACAAAGCAACGACTTTCCCTGTACTGTTATTGGTTCTGTCCTTAAGAGTTCCATGATTGATTTGGAGCTCCACTAAGTAAAGTGAAGTACATAATTTTGAAGCTATCTGATGTTGAAGCGAAACAAGGAAATACTCCTTGGGCTAAGGAGTTTCTGAGGAAAGGCTAAGGAGCTGAGATTTCACCTGAAGAAGTGAAGTCCGGGGGAGTGCTTTACAACGATAATCGGGTACTCCTCGTAAATCATGTGGGTGCTGGGGAGCAGATGTTTTCTGTGTTGGATGAGAGCAGAACAAAAGGAAAGGATTTAGAGTAAAGTGGAAGCAATTTTTTTTTTTTGGATGCCTTGTGTCCCTGAGTGTCTTTGAGATAATGAAGTATGTTACCAGGGAACGTTCACTAATCTACTTATCGTAGGTTTTAAGAAAAATTGCGGGGCATTCTGTGCCAGATGTAAGTGCAGTGCTAGATGACCTCATGATATTCTCTACTGTGTTAATGTATAATAAGGTGAAAAAAAATGTGTATATAATACGGTGAAAATTCCAGATTACATCTGGAATCCAAAGTAGGTCCATCTTGAAAAATAACCAAGGTTCATGGTACACTGGCTACTGTTGCTCTCGTTTCATTTGGTTTTTCAAAAATATATTCTTCCGGACATTCGTTGGCTAATTCTAGTATCTGAGAAATAAGTTGCTCTCCTAAACGTCAGAACTGAGTATATTTTCACCGAGGTTGAAAACCCAGGAATTACAGTGATAAAATTCCTCAATGTATTTATACTGCATGACTTTGCTTCTGCATGAACTTACACACTAAGAACTTCTTAAAAATTACGTCATTCTCCTCCCATATTTAGGAAAGGAACTAGAGTGATATCACTTCTTTTTCTCCTATTAGCTCTTATGGTTTAACAAAGGTTTTCTGTTTTTAAAATTATCATTTAGTACAGTCATATCATAAATTACTTTCTTTGCATAATACCTGCAGCCCAGTAGGCATTATGCCATTTACTTAATTAATGTGATCTTAAACAAAACTCAGTGCCTATGTAAAAATGTCCACTACATTTGAATGTTGGGTATCCTTCCCTGTCTTAAAGAACACAGGGGAATTGTTTCAGAACAATGTTTTGGGCAGAACAGGTTTTGACTATAAGGCAAGTGAAGCATCTCTCCAAATTGAGAGAACAGTTTGGTAAGCAATTCTTCCTGCTGTGCACCAAAGTTTTGCCTTGCAAAATGGGATCCTTGAGAATGGCGGCTTGGGTGCGGCCAGGAACTTATTAGAAATGCAGAATCTCAGACCCACTGAAATAAAATCCACAGTTAAAAAGGACACCCGGTTGACTGGTTTGCACATTTAAGTTTTAAAAGCGTTACGATAAAAGATTCTTGGGAGCAGAAGAGAGTAGTTTCCCAGTCAAAGAAGAGCAGAGATGCAGTGTGCCTCTACTGGGCATCTCTGGGGAGGAGAAGGCAGGCTGTATTTACCCACGTGAGGCACTGATACCTTCCCATCATTGACACTGGTCCCCTCCAACAGTGACTCTCACGTGACAGCGTCTACTGTACTTAGGATACACCTTGACCAAGTTCGCTTGTCTTCACTTTCTGGGAATCACTGGCCTTGAGAATATAGTCCAAATTACATATGATGTATAACATTTAGTGATTAAATTTCCAGTTGCATCACCTATCACATTTTGACTATCTTCCTTTCGCCCATACACCCTCATTCTTACAAGATGACTCAGCATTTTCTGCATTTCTCATCGATGTGCCTGGCTCATGTCTCTTCTCACGGTGGAACCCCTTTCTTTCTCTCTGTTTCTGTAGAGATTCTTCACATCTTTGAAGCCACACGTTAAAGCTGATTTACCACCACAGAGCTCTTCCTAATGAGAACTGGTCGCAACCTACCAGGCATTCCCCTAACATACCGCTCTCTCCCTGCACAGCGTGTAAGAGCTGTGAAGGCCCAGGCACCTGGATGGAGCCCTTACTCCTTCCTTACTGGTTCTTGGACGTTGGCCAAGATTCTTAACTGGATCCTTAGTTTCATCGTCTGTTAAATAGCGATCACAATACTATCTTCTTCATAGGATTACCATGAAGATTAAAAGAAATCATGCTTATAAACTGTTGATACAGCGCTTGGGAAATAGTAAGTTCTTAATAGATAGTTTCTATTAATTGTAATAAGAAGAGTCTCAAAAGCCAATGCACTGACATACAGTCAGAGGGTGTTTCTGGGGATATGTGTGTGTATTTTCTATCACACTAGATTATACATTTCTTGAACGCAATGATGAGAACATACCCTTCTTTGTACTTCCTCATTCTTAAGATAGTTCTGGCAAGTGTTAGTCTTACCACAGTTAATTGCATCAAATCACAATCTGTTTTTCAATCATAATTAAGCCAATTTTTTTTTGTTTTTGAAAATATTATGAATAGTCACCACTCTCCGTAAATTATTTTTTAATTTATGTAACCTCTCAACTTTCTCGTCTACATAGGAATTTTTAAAACCTTTCCTCAAAAATCTTTTCTCTAAATAGCACAATCATGTATGTGAATCTTCCCTCCAAGGTCTTCCGAAACCCTCAAGTTGCATATCCAAGAATTAGATTTTATCTAATCTCACTCTCTTTGGGCGCTGCCACTAAGGGGTCCAATGTGTCTCATGGCTACTTAACGCGACTGCATTTTTGTTTCCCAAAATTGTACCATGTTGCTGACGCACAAATAGACGGCACGTTTTCCCTTAACTTTAGGCTCTATAAATTTAATAGATACTGGCTAGCTCAAGAATTATGAATAAACTCTTCCAGAAATGGGTATAGTAGATGACTAAATAAGAACTAGAAATGCACACCTCCTCCCATAAATTATGTGACTAATAGTAAATGTTGACTATATTTCATTGCCCAAAACCACTGATAATTGAAGTCTAATGAATTAGATATTAGAGGCCATACAGAAATGATTTGAGCCAATTCAACTATTTTTCTTTTTTTCTTTTTTTTTTTTTTTTTTTGCAGTACGCGGGCCTCTCACTGTTGTGGCTTCTCCCGTTGCGGAGCACAGGCTCCGGACGCGCAGGCTAAGCGGCCACGGCTCACGGGCCCAGCCGCTCCGCAGCACGAACCCGCATCCCCTGCATCGGCAGGCGGACTCTCAACCACTGCGCCACCGGGGAAGCCCCGGTATTTAACATTTTAATCCGTGGAAGAATTAATAGATTTTAGGCTCAGAAAATGTTTTAATAATAATTACAGATAATGTTCATTAAATGCTAAAGAGCCTAAATGTTTAGCCCTATGAGGGAGAAGCTATTACTATAATTTCCATTTTTCAGATGATAACACTGAGGTTTAGAGAGGTAAAGAAAGCGCCCATGGTTGCATACACAGTAAGTGGCTTAGCCAGGATACAACTGAGATGGCGTGAGTCTAAAGTCTAAATCTGAAATACAGTAATCTCCTTTGTATGGGAAAACTGAAACCCAAAGTATTTAATACCCAAGTTTATATAATTTGTTAGTGATGGACTAAGGCTTAAGTTAAGTCACGCGACTGCCAGCCCTGTGCTTTTTCCAGGAGACTCTTCCCAAGAGTTGAGTTAGATTGTTTGCATTATTGTCTTTTAAAGATAATCAGTGAAAAGCTGTGACTTAAATGAACTCCTTAAACTGGTGGCTACTCTATAAAATACAAACCATTATCAATTTCATAATGAAATCCATATATCAAAGCGCTTAGTTAAGTACCCCTTGTTAAAATAGGAAAAAAGCACTTGAAAAACATGAACTAAGTTATAATGAAGGTCATTTTCTTGAAAGCTTTCAAATATTCACAACAAAACAAAATTTCTAAGCTATGGTTTTAAAAAAGGAAGGAAATGGAAACAAAGTAAATGAGAGAGATGGCAAGATGGGTCTCGTCTATCTTCAGACATTGTATGTCTTCACGTTGTTCTTGTATTTTAATTGCCTATAAGATTGTGGAAACATCTATGCCCATAAATATTTTATGTCTCCCGCTATCACATCATAATAAATCATTTGATGTTTGTGTCTTTGATAGGAATGTTGCCAATGTAATAAAAGCATACTTATATCTTTCGGTTTGATGGAAAAAGGCATGGTATTTTGTAATATAAATTGCTAGTGATCTTCTAGTATAGTATAATGATAATGAGGTAAAAAACCTGAAAACTCGATGGGAAATATGACATTTAATTTATCTAGAGTTTTGATTCATCCAGAAAGTCTTCCTTACTGCTAAATAATACAATTTTGCCTTTAAAGCATTAGAAATATTCTTCTATTAAAACTTATGAATAAAGAGTCTGAATGTCTTAGACAGGATTGTCTTAACAAATAATTATTAAAATAAAATTGTGAAGCACAGTTTCTCATCCTCGGTACTACTGACGTTCTGGGCTGGAAAATTTATTGTTGTGAGGAGCTGTTTGTGAATTTTGGATTTTAGCGTCATCTCTGGTCTTTACTCACTAGAATCAGGACAACACCGAATACCACTCCCCCATTTGTGACAACAACAACAAAATGTCTCCAAGCATTGGGAGTATCCCCTGGGGCACAAAATTACCCCTTTTGGGAGCTACTACTTTAAAGTAATTGTACTTTATGTTCTTCCTCAAAAACTCTGATAAATGATCTTCAAATTGAATAGCTTTTGATATTCAAGACTGCATGTCAATAGAACAAAATTTAAATGATCTTTTCTGGTGTTTTCAGTTGAATAAACATTTGTCATCTGTATTTAGGCTGAAATTGTTATTCGTCAGTATGCATTAATTTACATTTATAATCTGTACACATACAGATTTTTAAGTCTAAGGATGCGTAATCATTCTCAAAGATGTCCTTCATATGCGATTATTTCTCTTAATCTCCTTAACTAGTTCAATATGATTTTCTCCTCATTTAAGTTAATAGACTCCATAAAAATGTCTTGAAAGTAAGCAGTTTTGGAAGTATCCAACAATCCTAATTCCCTTGAAAAGTGAACGCCTAGCCCAGTGTCTCTCA
Organism: Inia geoffrensis; assembly: GCA_036417435.1. Taxonomy (NCBI): domain Eukaryota; kingdom Metazoa; phylum Chordata; class Mammalia; order Artiodactyla; family Iniidae; genus Inia; species Inia geoffrensis. Next base: position 35,826,746 of record CM070919.1, on the reverse strand, counting down.
AAATTATAGTCCATGGATCCCCCCATGGACTATAATTAGTGACTTGTTTGTATAGTCCATGGATCCCCCCAACCCAGAATTTCCGGAGATGCTTGTTAATGTTATAGATCATTGGTCCCCTCCCCAGACCTACTGAGCGAATAGGATCTGCGGGATAGGATCCATTGTTCCACAGCTTAATAAGCCCCACTCAACAGTCATCTACAGAGGCCACAGAACTTCTGAAATTATTCATTCATTCTGAAATGTTATAACATATCTATTCTTTTCAGACCCAGTTTGATTCTAACTTATATATTGTAACCTCTTTATATTGACTGACAATAAATGCTCAAGATCTTTCTTGAAATTACCAAATTTTAAGACAGGTGTCCCTTACTAAGGCTGTTCCTTCGTCAGGTAACATCTGATCTACTAAAAGACCCCACTGATCTGCTTAAACCCACCAACAAATGATAACTTAGTTGTCTGTCTATGAAAATCTATGCAGTTGATTTACATTAAGCCAGTAATTACCCTTTATTTTAAAATAATCATTTGAAAATGTAAAGAAAAGAATGCAAAGATCCAACACCAGTGGTTTCTCTTTCCACGTCACTTTTCCAATTTTAAGGTATTTCAAATAATCACTCACCAAACTTGGCCTTGCTAACTATAATTTTGTGGTTTTATAAAAATATTTTAAAATACAGACTATTTTAATGCATGAGTGTTTCCATTCATCTGTCTAAGCAAAAGAACAAGACAACAATTACTGCCTTACACCCAAACCCAAGAACTTACAGGTGTCTCCGTGGAAGAGCAAGACCCTTTCATTTTTTTCTTATTCTAACTCAAATTTGTAACAATGTACTATTAAGGACCACATTACTTTGGAAAACTTCCAGGTATTGCCATAGTCCTTTTGCTAAGACTGGTGAAAATTATAAAAGGGAGACAATAAATTTTAATCTGGTAAGGACAGGCACAAAACTAAAGTAAAAAATACATATAAACCATACATGTCAGAATATACTATGCTTTGGACTTCCCTGGTGGCGCAGTGGTTAAGAATCCACCTGCCAATGCAGGGGACACAGGTTCGAGCCCTGGTGCGGGAAGATCCCACATGCCGCGGAGCAACTAAGCCCGTGCGCCACAACTACTGAGCCTGCGCTCTACAGCCCGCGAGTCACAACTACTGAGCCCACGTGCCACAACTACTGACGTCTATGTGCCTAGAGCCCGCGCTCCACAACGAGAGAAGCCACGGCAATGAGAAGCCCGCGCACCACAACAAAGAGTAGCCCCCGCTCGCTGCAACCAGAGAAAAGCCCGCGCACAGCAATGAAGACCCAATGCAGCCAAAAATAAATAAGTAGATAAATAAATTTTTAAAAAAAGAATATACAGTGCTTCAACACTATTTCCCCCCCATGTTTCCATACTCATTTTAGTCTTATTTCTACAATATGTTAAATATTCACCATCATTTGTTGTTGTTGTTGTCGACATTTCCTCAGTTACACCTTGATTATAGGAAACTGATCTTCTAGTAGATCAGTAAGGAAGGCTTTCTGAGTACAGTATTCTCCAAAGTCTTATACATTTAAGACTGTTTTTCTAGATCTTAATAATTGAAGATTTTTTTCTAGATATAAAATACTTTTTCTTTGAGTTACTTAAAAATGTTGCGCTTGAGAAATGTGGTGCTATCTGAATATTTGTTATTTGTATCCCTGTAAATAATTTGATCTTTGTTCCTGGAGGCTCTGAGAATTTTGTCTTTGTTTTTGTTTTTGTCTTCAAAGTCTAGAATGCTAGAATATATCTCTGGGTTGATTGTTTCATGGCAATTTCCCCAGGTATCTGGTGAGCCCTTTCAATATAGTAGGGTTCAGGTTTCTTTAATTTCCAGAAAAGTTTTAAATATTAGCTCTATTACACTGTTTTATTTTTCTCATTCAGGTCCTCCAATTACATGCATACTGGACATTTTTGCCTACCTTGCACTTCAGTCACTTTCTGAGTCTTTTCTGCCTCCTTATTTCAACCTCACTCTGTTGGTTTCTCTCCTGCCTTTTCCTTTCATGTCCTTTATTAGATTTTCATTTGAATATATTCTTCCTTAGGACCTAGTAAATTATTCCTTGTTTCTAGGATGGGTTTGCTTTTCTTTTCAATGTATTTCCTAAATTTAATCAACTTTCATTGCATTTTTTTACCATTTCTGGTATTAATTTTTGAATTTCTGATTGTACTTTTTAAAATATCCCTGAATTCTTGTTTGATGATCCTAAACGTAAATGGGAAAGCGGTGTTAATAATTCTCCTCTGCTTTGTGGTTATTTTCCATCAGCCAAAATGTTTTGAATCACATTAACTACTTTCTCCTGTAAGTAGCTTTGTATAAAGTTTCACCTTTTTTTTTTTTTTTGTATACCTAGGTATCTCACGGCAGGGTTCCTAGTTCAAGATCACCCTCTCTGTCAGCTTTGTGTTTGTTTGGATTATCTTTTAATGCATGTTTCTGAGGAACTGGTATTTCCCCTCTGACCACCTTCCTGGCTTCAATCCCATTCTTCTGAGGGGTCCTACATGTACTTTAATTTATCTCCTTGTCTCTCAGAAGAAAGATGTCTTCAAGCCTGCCACCTCTGCTCACTGTCAAGCATCTTCTCTACAACTGCTGCCGTGAACCACCAAGTTCCGGACCCGTGTTTACTATTTTGGCAACTAGTAATGGACTTTCTGGAGGGTGGTTTTGTCTGTGCTCTTTCTCTTTCCAGTGGAGTTTCTTCAGCTCTGTCTTCCCCATTCTCTGCATCCACCAGCTTGCAGCAACGGCAGGAGCTCTGTGAGAATCTGATGTTTCCTTCGGCCTGCCTCTCAGTAATGCAGGCGTGGGTAAACTATTGTTTTATTTGCTCTCCTTTATGTTTTTTCTGCAAGAGGATTTATGGATATCCAGACAGCTGGTCAATCCTTCAGTGGGTCAGTGTTTTATAATGAGGAAGTAGCACATCCCTGAGCCCAGGCATGCTGGTGCATCTGGTAGTCAAAATGAGGGGTCCCTGACACAGAGAGAAACTTACGGGAACCAGCTGATGCACTCTGGCCCTTTCCACCAGGACTATTTCCCAAACTACTTTCTGATATAAACTAGGCGGATCATGTTCTTATTTCAGAAGGAGAACTGCCCTTTAACAGTCTTCTTGTTCTCGTCTTCTTCCTGGGGATCCACTTTGATTCAGTTATCCACATAATTTAACATTTTATAAATCTCCAACCCAGATATGTGTGCTAAATGACCACAGTCCCTCTTCTGCTCTGGATCTTTAATTTATGGCAAATAATAACAGAGCCAACAGTATATATTTTTTTCTAAACCCTCTTCCTCTAAGACTGCAACTGTACTTCATTTTGGCAGAGATGTTTGGGGGTTTAATCCAAACATAATTTTATATCCTGTGCAACATGCGTGTATATCTATTGTGCCTCATGATGTATAGGAAAGCTTAACAGTATGATGATTTGACTTGAGAGTAGCTTAGCTTTTTTTCCCCCAAAAGCATTTGGGGAAAAAACAGTTTGCTTCTTCTTGAATCAACATTTGTTAAGTCACCTTAAATAACGTTATTCTATTGATATATGTAGCAACCTATTGAATTTTTCATTCATAGAGTCAGAGATTCATGGAAGGTTGCTCTGGTAATCATTAATATCAATGTGGTAATTTTCTCAGTGCTTATTTTGCTTTCTGATGAGCAAGAAATAAATGATTTTTATGAAGTAAGAAACAATCCTAACTTTTCATCATCATACTTAAAGGATTTCACATCACAGATCCTGCTTTCTATGTTTAAACGTGTCTACTTTACACATAATACACAATAAACGTTTCCCAAGAGATCAGCCCTCACGATCAAATAAAGAAAGATCTGTGCAGAGTGTTACACAACAAAATAAACATTTATCGAAAAAAAAGCATAACACTCAGGCACGTTTTTCTGAATCAAATAGCGCTGAATAAATTTAAAAGTTGCTAATTCTGTTTTCCCTTAAAAAGAATGACCTATTATGTAAATTTAAATTGGCAAATCCTTCTTAAGAGGCGTGATGATTCCGGATCATGTCCAAAGTCACATATTTCCACTCATTCTCTAATAATTCATAAAGAGTTTAGATAAACAAACATAAAATAACCTTCTGCTCATGGAATAGTTGCTGAAAAATAATTCTTACCATTATGTGGAGAAGGTAAATAAATTACAGTGGATTTACCAACCACATTACCCATCAGATGACCAGATAAAACACTGACGCTAAAATAATTACTCAAAGCTTAGACATTCTGAAATTAGTGGTCCTTTCTAGTTGTTCTGAAATGAAACCACTGAAAATTGCTATTGCTTACAATTCCATGATAAGCTATTCTGTGTCACAAAATTATATATTTTTAAAAGGAAGTAACACGCAAGTAAGTGGAAGCACATAAATCAAGGAAAAGTATTAAAAGGCCTTCAGAGATTACTCGTTTTACAGTGTTTGTCAACCATTAAGGAACAAACCTTTCTTTTCATGTACCTCCTTCTTAATGTATGTTTTATAATTATTAGGACCTTTTAAATTTGTTAGTATAACATGTAGTTTTTCTCTTCTGTAAAAAAAAAAAAAGACATGACAAATGAAACCTTAATTTGAATTTTCCACTTGAAAAATCTTTCTTTTAGAGGAGCAGAATGTTATAATATAACCTTGAGTCAAATCAGAATTGGTCCACTACATGTATACTGTTCTATAAGCAAAGGAAAAAGAATACTAACGATTATTCATTTATATTTTTCAGTGGGACAAATCAGCTCTAGGCGACAAATGCTGGCTTTATAGAAAGTCATAATCAAAATGATCTATAACAGTGCTGCCAGTGTGTATGTCAACGTACTCTCTGAGTTCACGCATGTTTCCACAAGTTAATAAGAGCCCAAATTAAGGTTCCCAAATTAAAAATTCCTAGAATAGACAATAACCTGGTTTTGCCAAATAATTTTGACTCTGGTTTTGAGTGAACTTGAGTCAGTGCTAAATGGGATGTTAATCATCTAGGAAGGGGTTGTCAACCTTTTTCTGTACAGAGAGCCAGACTGTAAATCTTTTAGGTTTGCAGAGCATATACACTGTCTGTTGTAACTACTCAACTCTGAAGGTGTAGCAAACAGAGCAGCCGCAGACCATGGGAGCAACAGATGCAGCTGCATTCCAGCACAACTTTAGGGACAATGAAATTTGAATTTTGTGTAATTTTCACGTCACAAATTCTATTTCTCTTGAGTTTTTTCAATCATATAAAAATGTATAAACAATTCTTAGCTCATGGGCTATGTAAAAACAGACAAGGGGCAGATGTGGCTGGGAGGTGGTAGTTTGCTGACTCCTTATCTAGGAAATTATACTAATTATTTTATGAGCATTTGATAAATATTATATTGATTATTATGGTGATGAAGGGGGAGATGATTAACATAATGATGGTGATAACGACTAAGAAAATAACTGGCGTGAACACTAGAATCAATCCAGTGCATTCACCATTTACAATACCAAGTTCAAACTTCTTGACTTCATGCGACAAGTCCTTTAATAGACTTTTCTTATTTTTTGTTATGGTACTTTGATTCTCCATAGAAGCCCACCTTTTCCTTAGAGAAAAGAGGACATTTACTATTTTCATGTCAAATAGAAACAGTCACCACCACTCATGGTCATCATCATCCATTCACTTGCCAAGATATTGCAACAGAAATTATTTTATGTCATATTTGTTCCACAAGTTTTCAATCATATCTTTTCCATCCGATGAATTCTTTTCCACTCAAAGTTGAATACCAATTGCTAATAAATATAATTAATCCCATTTTTATAAGCTACCACTGTCTCTAATATATAATAATTTTTTATATAATATATATATATGTATACGGTAAGGCAGCGCCATCTGTGACTATATCTGAAATTCCTGCTAGTAATAATGCCTTCCCTACTTCGATTCAAACGCAGCCAGAGAACTAAAAACTATCGAAGATTTTGGCACCATGTCCAGCCATGTCTGTTCTCCAGCTGCTTTCCTTTATCGGTAATTGATTCAGTTTGCAAAAGTCACTGGTAAAGGAAAAGTCTTGATGGTGGGGTGAAAATTCGGATCATTTTCGAGCAGCAGCCTGACCAGTTTTGATGCTGTGGAAAATGACAGCATCAAAAGGCTTTGTGTCCCTCCTTGTTCCTCACCTCAGAATTAGGGCAGCTGGAGTTCAGCTCACATTAAACTCTTAGCACTGTCATTAGTTGGATCTAAAATAAAGCTGACCTGCTTGCCTAAGGCAAAACAGTCATCCCAAATCAACATCCACTAGGATGGAGTCTGCAAACCATGGCAGATTTGACTCAGGCTGACTTCTCCTAATGGGGAGAACGATGCATTAAACATCAGTGCCCCAAGAAACAATCTGGACTATGGACAGGAGGAGAGGGGGAAAATCCACGTGGTGTTGAAATGAATACACGTACACTCTAGACCCTTTGCATCATTCATACATTCAACTATGCGTCTTGTGCTGTAATATGCAGAGTAGCGAAGGAGACAGTGTTTAGGGTCACAAAGTCTGGTTCCGCTACTAACCACCCATTAGACCAGAAGATATTTCACCTTTCACATCACTTCAGAATGACCTGGGAGGCATTTTCAAACTGGGCGCTCTCACAGAATCGTGAGAAAAACTTCATAGTGAACTCTGATACTAACGGGCGGGGCCTGTATGCCTCACGAGTGCTGGGAACCAAGAATTTCTTAGGAGAATTTATCATCCGACGATCCCAAGCAGACTAACAAAGTGGTCACTAGAACTTGTCTGTTAACAATGAAAAAAAAGATACTACTATGAAGGATCTTAATATCCTAGAAGTATTTTCTTGAATTGATATTTAATGTGATGGATGACATATTCCAAACGTCACAAATACACTGGACAGTTAAATTCATGGTTTAAATATAAACCCTCTGTGCTGGAGAATCTACTAGGCATTTTGAAATAGATGATCCCTAACCTTGCCCCAAACCTAGAAACCCAGCATACATACCCATGCTTAGGGATCCTTAACAGGAAGCAGCATGTAATTGAAAATATCTTAATAAATCATACATAGGCTGTGAGGATTTTCGCAGGCATGATTGTGAGTGAAAGAGATCAAAATCGATATGATATGGGTTTCGTATTAAAAAACAGCTTTTAGACATGACCTTAGGATTACATATGCATTTTCAGATATATAAATTTAGTGGAATGTGGTTGTGAGAAGAAGGCTGCTTTAAAATCAGGCTTCCAAATGATCATTTTTTTCCTAGTAATCCATTATTAATGATAAAGACTTCAGCAAATATATTTCTCCGTTTTATTTTCAGAGTAAACTGTGGCATACAAATTACCAGTGACTCTCCCATCATACGGGAAACAAGTGACCTAACAGCCCATGCGAGGCTGCACATTTGTTTATGCTGGACCTCATCCCTAAATGTCATGACTCCAACCTGCCATTTACTTTATATGGCAGTTACGAGAGACGATTCATCTCCCTGTATGAACACATTCTTTATTTTAGCCATCGATAACCATGACAATTATAATACACTGTGAGGCTGCTAACAATGAGGTTTTCTCCCTACTAGCTTAATATAATTGAGAGTAAAAACAAAAAGATCAATAAAACTGTGAACTCTTGCTTTGACTAAGCAACTGACAATACAGAGACGTTTAGAGGGATTTGGTTAAATTATGAACAACTAAATTAATTATAAATGATACTTTACAGAGCAGAATTACCTAAATATTCAGTGTGTGCATATTTATACATGTATGCTTATCTATCTATATACACACACACACACACACACACATATATATATATATATATATATATATATATATATATATATATATATATATATATATTTACATATAGGAATATAATGAAAGAAAGTATCATGGAAGAAAAAAATCAAAGAATGCATAATAATCCACTTGGGTCCAAACTTCTGGTAAAGAGGTAGTAAAATGTCAGACAAGACGTATGGTGGATAATCCCGGGCTAGCAAGTCGCAAGAAATAACCGCTCACTGGTCAAATGTGCCACGTGCTACTTATCACCAACCTTCTCGGTAGTGACTACGAAGCCCTACCTCCTCCCTTGAAGCTACAAAATGGCTTCTGGAATTGGACTGATTAAAATGTTTAGGCCTCACATCCCACTATCATAACCATAATGCATCCAACTTAGGAGAAATTAAACTACAGATAATATATACTTACAAAGGCACAGAATTAATTCTGTGTTAACGGTGGGGAATTGTCCAATTGCTGTCTATGAAATTCAACAGAGATTCACCTGAGTGACTAGATTAGTACAAATAAAGGGAATTAGGGAGAATATTTAGACATTTTATTAGCAATTTAAAAACAACAGAGTGCTGAGTGGAAAGTGTCATGTATTAAGATGAATAATTATGGCGTATTTAATTGCTAACTTAGTTTTAATCTTAGTTTGGGGATCCTTTTTTTGATCCAGGAATTAATTACAGTAGGTTTCTAAGTGTACAGGTAGAGAGTTTGGGGGGAAGAAGGGGAGATCTTTTGTTGGTGACTTCTGGTTTTGCTGAATAATGGTGAGAAAATATTGTCTGTAAACCCCTATGTTGTGGAGTTTGTTAAAGTCTGTCTTGACCAATTCATGAGTAGTTTTACATTTTTTTCATGGAATAAGAGAAAAACTTATTCTCTGTAGGCGGTATGATGTCTAAGAGTCTTAAGACCATAGGCCCTAGAGTCAGACCAGCTGGGTTAAGTCCTGCTCTGTTATTCTTTGCTATGTGGACTTAAACAAGTTACCTGTCCAACTGGTGCCTCAGTTTCCTCATCGGTAAAAGACTGTTACGAGGATTACATGAATTAACATGTCAAACCCTGGAACAGTACCTAGCACATAGAAAACATGCTATGATTGTTTATTAAATATCTGTCATTTTATCCATGTACTGTCCACACACACACACACACACACACACACACACCCCTGCTGACTGTACCGTTATTATACTCTGCACAGATCCTTACTTTTTTGCACACTCTACTTAATTACAACTCTTTCAGAATTTTACACATCAAGTCTCCATTATCATTTGGTTTTATCCAATTGTACTTCCGGGAGAGTTTGCATTATGCATTCCACAGCTATGTTGCTTGGTACAAAAATGTTTACAATTCTTCACCTTCTTGTGAACAGAAAATTTTCTACTTCCATAATACACCCTTTGTTCTGTTTCATGATTATAGCCCTGAATTCCACTTCAGATGATATTGATAAGGCGACTCCAACTTTCTCTGTTTTACATTTACCGGGCCCATCTTATGACTATGTTTTCAAACACTAAAAAAATTATTTTAGATGTGCTCTTTACAAGCAGTTGGACTCTGCCTTTCATCCCCAAATCCAAAAGTCTCTGGCTTTCTGTTGGGATACTAACAGTCACATTTATTATCACACAACTGATTTGATTCCATTCCTTCCTTGAATAAACTATTAACTAATATTACACATTACTTGGTTTTCTCTTGGTTTGCTGGGCTCATCAACTTTCTTTTAATTTATTTTGTATTCTCCACCTTCCTCCCCCAAGAAATGAAAATTCTACAAGGCAACTAAATATGCAGTGAATTTTAAATGGTTAAACTGTATTTCGAATATTTAAAAGCTGCTGGTAGAATATTTTATATGAAAGAATGAAAATTAAACAATTTTTGCAAGCTTTGAGTTTTTCTTTAACAATGGAGTCAGTATTGATTTTTAATGTGTTTCCTAAAATAGATATTTGGTAGAAAACATAGCTGGTGGTTTAAAATTTTACTTCTTTAAGAGTGGAATTCCAGAAAGGGGTATTTTTTTTTTTTTTCCACAAACCACTAAAAACAAGAGGAAACAGAGCCTTACGTCCTTAAATGCAATCTCTCTCTGAGACCAGAGCTAGGTGCTGGCTTTTAATGATTTTTTCTGACTAATGACATCAGACGAGGCCGGCTAGCTGTCAAATATTTACAAGCCTGCACTTAGCTTAAAGTTGGGCATACAAAAATTGTAGTGACCCTTTTATTTATTAATCTATTCTGTTCCGTAAGGTGCAATTATCCAGTAAACATACCGTTTGAACACAGCTTAAAAAGCTAATTAGCATCGGCCCTTTGGAAAACCTCACACATTTCGGTCCTTCCAGAGGCTCTAGGAGATTGCTGCTCTCTAAAAGTTCCCAGGCTGAGGAAATGGAAATCTTTCCAAAAATTCATAAATGACTCTGATCTGCATTCCCTCTTCACATTATCTGTAGACTGTGTGATTTTAAAATTAAATACATTTAAGAAGTTAGGTACATTAGTGGTTAGAGATCCTTGTTAAGCTAGGAAGGCTCCTGCCCCGGCCCCAAAGATGTACAGAAATTCTTAAAATGTCCTCACCCTGCTGGGCCCTCTGTTTTTTTAATCCAATATATGTCCCCCAAGGAGCTCATTGGGAGGTAAATGAATGGAACAGATTCTCACTAGGCGTTTTTATTCGAGTCCATCTATTGTCAGTTCTGGAGAACACTTGAGGAGTGAGCTGGGAACAGTAGCAAAAATGGTAGTGAGCTGTCAGCGGTACAGTTTGTCATTGTTTCACTGAGAAAAGGCACACTGTCCCAATAAACAGCATTTCTTCCTTTCCTATGTGTGGCTTAGGGCTGGAGAAGGGGAGATGTCACTGGTTGTAATTGTAGAACACATAAATAATAACAGTAGCTTGCAAATCATAGATCACAGCAAACAGAGGGAGTTGGCAGTGGTGAGGGCAAGAAAATAGACGCTTCCGGCACCAGCTAATTTCCTGCCCTTTTAAAAAATAAGTTCTCCTTCCTAACAGTAAACGTGCAGTGATTTGGTTTGCCTCTTCAGCTGCAGGTTAAGGAAGATGAAACTTCTAAATCACAGATCTTTTTTTTTCTTTTTTCTCAGACAAAATAGATTTTATTTTATTTTTTCCACATCTTTGTTGGAGTATGATTGCCTTACATTGTTATGTGAGCTTCTGCTGTATAACAAAGTGAATCAGCCATATGTATACATATATCCCAGGTACATAAGTATATGGAGGTGTTTTTTTCCTTCATGAGGTACCAAGGTGGAAACGGGGGTGGGATGAACTGGGAGATTGGGATTGACATATACATGCTACTGTATATCAAATAGATAACTAATAAGGACCTACTGTATAGCACAGGGAACTCTACCTTATATTCTGTAATGGCCTATATGGGAAAAGAATCTAAAAAAGAGTGGATATATGTATATGTATAACTTTGCTGTACAGCAGAAACTAACAACACTGTAAATCAACTGTTCTCCAATAAAAATTAATTTAAAAAATTCATAATCATTACTTTTACTAACTAGATGTAAGTGGTAAGCCTTCGGCTTACTCTTAACCATTCTTGTGCTGAGAGCGCCAGCTTGTAAAACACACATGTGGTCAGATCAGGTTTCGCAGAAAGAAAAATTGACGTTCGGATCCAAGAATTCCTAGTTTATATCACACCCGGACAATCTGACCTCATCAGAGGTTAAGACACCTAGCACCCTGCAAATTGCAGACTTGGATGACACCTTTTTCTGCTGGGCTCCTCCAAACATGAAAAATATGACAGGACGCAATGCTAAAACTTGAGCTTGTGTGATAGAGACCCTGTGGGCAACTTTCTAATCCCTCCAACCTATGAAAACTCAGCAGGAGAATTCCCAGAGGATGATAGTGGCTGAGAAACTCTCCCCACGTTATTACAATGTTGAAAGGTTTCTCATTTACTGCCAGTGAAAAGTGTCTATTGTGGCCTCTAATAAAAACCTGTGAAGCCACATGGGCGTAAAGTATTTTTTTTTTTCCAACTTTTCAAGAAACTAGTGACAATGGTAAGTTCACTGTTTCAGCTTTGGGTGTGAAGTATTTCACCCTATTTGTGATGGCAGGTCTACATCTGTGCTGTAACCTAGCCCTACAGCCAAGTAATCAGAACTGGATTTCACACATGGACAGCCTCTGTCCTTCTGGATGTCAGACGATTGCTCCAAACACGAAACGCGATGAACTCCATACACGCGGCTTACATGTTAGTCTGTGAGTATAAGCGTTCCACGTGGGTTATGCAAGCATTGGTTAGTGATCTTGCAAAGAAGGTAGGCTTCGGTCTGATATGGAAATTGACAACACCCAGAGCACAGGAAGAGTTGGCAGCCCTGAGCATGACAGTGGAAAGCCCCAGGAGGGGACCGTAACCCAGAGTCCACTGTGAAGACATCGTGGCCATCAGCATTTGAGTCGTCAGGCTGCAAACTCTGCTGGTTGCTTATCCCCAACATTTGCGTTTGTACAGCAGTTCTGACAGTTGCACTGCTCACAGCAAACTGCCACTGTCGTTTGTTCTGCTTCAGTGCCACTCGACTGTCACAGCCTGTCACGAGGCAAGAAAGCTCCGAACCTAACGCCAGCCGACAGGGTTTAATCATTCCTGTTACTCCTGTTGCCTGCAAGGCCACCTTGAAACACGCGGCATGCAACTCGACTCTTCCTACAGCACTTGTTTCATAGGCTTCCACTGTTTTGTTTTGTTTTTTAAAGAGAGTGATGAGCTATGTTCTTTTGATTTAAAAACATCAGAGAATTTTATGTATTTGCTAAAGAAATAATACCGAAATGTATCAATTAGGAACCAAACCCAAATGAAACTGCAGCTGGCTTTCCGTCACCCTCTTCAAAAGCTGTGGCGGCTTTGCTCCTTACTTATTCTGCTGGAAAGAAGAGAGGGAAGATGTCTTTTTGTTCCACCGGGAGAACTGGGCGGAAGAGAACTAGTTATTTATGTATTTATTTTGGATGTGGACCATTTTTATAGTCTTCATTGAATTTGTTACAATATTGCTTCTGCTGTAAGGTTTTGGTTTTTTGGCCCCGAGGCATGTGGGGTCTCAGCTCCCCGACCGGGGATCGAACGTGCACCCCCTGCGTGTGAAGGCTAAGTCCTAACCACCGAACTGCCAGGGAAGTCCCAAAAGAACGGATTATTTCTTTGACGAGAGAAAGCATACGGGGAAAGACATTAGCGACTTCTTTTTCCAGCCTCCCTTCATTTGGGAGAGCTTTATACCCATCGACTCACTTTTCCTAGGAGCTCCTTGCCTTGGTCGAGGGCCAACTCCTCTCGCACAGAGGCACTCACTGAGGTGTCGCTAGATATGTGGTGTGTCATCATGTATTTCTCAAGGAAGGTCTCAACTGCAGCGGATGGGGCGATAGACACCAGAGATGATCTGTATGCTTTTCGCTCATGCAAATAAGAGCCTGTCCTCAGGGGCAATATTCCTCCACCGCAAAGGAGAGAAATCCAGCCAGTCTCGTCAACACTCCTAGTACCAAACTCATCAAGACCCATCAAACCCGAATGGACCACGTGCTATCAGACACTGTAGTCTATCCTCACAATGGTCCCCAGAGGATCCTGGGGCAAGGGAGCAGCATCGCAAAGGATAAAGCGACAGAGTTTTAAGCGTTGATGTCACTCGGCCACACATGCCGAGTTAGGAGCATCCCTTTTGGAATACACGTTTGGGTTAAAAGTTGCTGGATTTTGGCCAAATACACTGATAATGAATATAAATACTTGGTCTGATTTCTGCATGGCCACTTCGACGTTTTCCGTTTAGATTCAAGCCGTCCAGCGCAGTGTGTGCGTTCAAATTCTTTCAATTGGCTGCAAAACTCCTTAGTATTCGATGAGATGATTGACTGATGACTAGGACAATCTGAGTTCATTTCCTAGAATCCTGTTATACTGGGAGAATCATTTCTTTATTTATACTTTATTGAGTAAAAATAAGGAAGGCTATAAAGAAGGAGAGAATCTTCAGGAAACTAATACTTTGAAAAACTTTACAAAGGTCACAATAAAGCTAAAGAGCTGAATATAGATAACTGAACTGTGAAGAACTAGGTATGAGATTACTAGGAACTAGTTTTTTTCTTCCTTTTAATTAACACCAGAATCAAAAGCCACGAACAAATCCTGGTGTCTGGGATGTGGGAAAGGCCAAGGACATCACTGCCCTAATTTACTGGCACATGAACAACAGAATTGTCCACACAACTGCCACTGAGCTGCACCTGAAATCTGAGGCAGGAGAAACTGGGGCGTGCTCACTGGCAGCCAGAAGACACCCAGGTTTGCACCTGAGAGCTGACTTTCTAAAATCTAACAAAACACACAACCTTGACAATGCCTGTGGAAAGGTAACAAAAAATCAAGGGTAGGGTAACCCCTTGGCTCATCTACATTAATATCTCAGTTTTCTGGGGGCTGCAGGTAAGATTAATCAAAGCTCTTGGCTAATCATGGGATAGAAATGTCAGCCATGGGTCGCTATGGGACAATTAGCGACTCCTTACAGCTGTCCGGTTTTGAAATGAAAATCACGACAGTGATCATGTCTGCCTGCCCCCCACGGTCCTGCGGAATCCGGTTCTCCCTGCCTTTGCAGCTTTACTCTAACCGTCTCCCAGTCGCAAGCCTCACATTCTACCCAGATGGGAGACTGGCTTAGTAATTATTAAACTTTTGATAAATTCCCATGGCCATTCCTTTGTTAAGGCCACTTCCTTTTGCAATGCCCTTCCCTTCTTTATCACTTGAAATGTTATTCATCTTTTGATGGTAGATTTCACAATCTTTCTTATCCATGAAATGTTTTCTCATTTCTCCACTCAAGTATGTTCTCTCTCTACTGAACTTTCTAAAGTTTGTTATTTGTACTTTTCTTACAAAACTGGGTTACTTTGCATGGGTCTTCTCTCTATTCTATTGATATTGCAGCAATTGGAGAGCAAGATTGTACGCTTTTATACGTGTGTGTGTGTGTGTGTGTGTGTGTGTGCATCTCTATACACACACACATGTGCAAATCACTGAGAATACAGAACCCAGTAAAGGCAAGTGGGAGGCATTCAGTAAATAATAACACATTGTCATCCCTTGTATTTTGTTAAAACTAGAACAGATAACTTCAACTTTGCTTGTGTCTAATATGCTCTTGTGATTGTTGGTCTGGTTACTAACTTGAAGATTCGTGATTAGTAAACTGATTTATAGCTGCAAAGATAGCTTCAACATCTGCCAACATAACTACGTCTATAAAAAATGTTTTACAAGGAATATGCTTGTCAATTTTATATGGTTGCTTCCTTTCCCCACATCGTTTCACTGCATAAATGAATCAAGCCTCATTAAACCCCCAAATTCCGTTAACTGAAGAGCATTCCCTGGTGTTGCCTGCTGGCCGAGGAGCCCCAGTCCAACATTTTGATGATCACGTACATAACACAGCGCCTCCCTGGTCCCTCGTGATGGTATGACATGCAAGGGCATCTCTAAACCTCTCTGCCATCTGCTTGTTCAAGGTCAAAAACAAAACTCCATGAAAATAATAACTAGTGCCTAAAACTTTTCTTTCTGGGGCCTGAAATTGTGGAATATGCCACTCATATGACCCACGGTATCACTTCAACGGTGCCTCTTTGCTGTCGATCGCACGGGAAGTCAGTCTGAGTCATCGACAGGCGGTCTTGCAGGTAAGAAAAATGGCTTCAGCCCAAGCACCAACCTGCACAAATATTTTTATATACTGAACTCAGGATAAATCCATCTTTTTTCTCATTTTTGTAAAACAACTGTGGGTATTATCCAAAAATAGCGGACTGTTAACCAGACAACTAGCCAGATCTATAACGTTCCATGTGGACTCTGGCTGTTGCGTCTCCATCTGTACAGCCTGCTGCCTGCCTGTTTTGAATTACGGAGAGCTGGGAGGGGAATCCAAGACAGAAGGATTCAATGGCAGAGGTTGCCTCTGCTCTCGCCTGCTTGGGGGAGATATTTTTCTCTTTTACGCTTTGATAGTGTGGCTGATTAGAGACGGTTCCAACCCCTCTCCTCACTTTCAAAGTATTTCTGTGTGAAGAACCCGTGACCTAGAGCTCGTGGAGGGCCCGCTGCACGTGCGGTTCACCTTCGGGTGTCCTAATGCTACTTGTACACAAGTGTTTCAGTTCTTTCTTGTCTTTTGTGTCTTACTTTCTTACGCTTCAAAACCTGGGGACTCTTATTTCCGTCAGACAAATAGTATAGCATTTAATAAGCATGGAAATGCACACACACACTTCCATGTCAGCTGTTAGTTTTCAGCTCTGGACTCAACCTCTGTCGTGTGAGTGGCAGCAGGTAAAGGCTTTAAACTCTTTCCAGCAGATGGAATAAGTCTTGTCAGTTGTTACCTTGCCACTGAGCTATTTTTCGTTTCTTATTTTTTTTCAGTACTCTTTTTTTTCTTGGTTATATATTACTTGCTATGATTTTTTAAAAAGATACAGCTTTTAAAAATATATTTTGGAAGCAAACAGAGAAATTTCTAGCAACTGTTGACTTTATTTTTTCTTAATTTTACTCCCTGTTCTGGGCTGTCTATGCAGCAGGGGTTTGAGAAAATAAAATTGGGGTGTGGTGCCCATCATTTTCACACCAAATAATAAAATGATACCACTGTGGTTTGAGATAATAAGTATCATTTTCTCTATTTCGGTCTTGATTGGTACCTACATTCCACTTTTAATCCAAATGTAGTAACAAGGAATTCAACAGCTTCTATGATGAATGACCTTGTCAGAAATGAGGACTCATGTCTGCTGAGCTGCTACAGTGGAGTGAATCATACTTGGGTACAGCCCGAGGTTGGGAATATCAAAACCAACTGCCTAAATATCAAAACCAACTGCCTAAATGAGGAATATGAGTCCAGGCTGCTGATTTTAAGTCAAAGACCTTAAAAATAGCAACTCTGGTGAAGAAAACTGAAACAAAAAGCAGGAAAAGGGTGTTAGGAATGAGATAGGAGTCAAGTTGATAGATTACAAAAAACACATAGATACACCTAAAGAGACAGGCTCATGCACGTGCAAAAATGTTATGACACTAGCTCTGGGTCTTCTTTTCTACCTGTGCTTCATTTACAGGTCAGCATTTTCTCCCCCAAAAGATCATGACAGAAGTACTACATCAAAACTCTCAACCCCACTCCAACACACAGACTGTTGGATCTAATGGAAGGAGACTAAACTTGGGTGAAGGTAAAAGCAGGTTCCTGCTCCACGGCTATGATCCTGGGGTCTTTCTGCAGAATTGACTGTTGGTCTTTGGTGTGATAAGCCCGGTGCTCATGACTGTTACTCCAGAGCTTACTCCTGCTGTTGCACTTTTGAGAATGTGTAATGGGTTCTGCAGCAGAAAGGAAGTTCATAACAAGGGCAGTGGAAGAAATTTAAG
This sequence comes from Inia geoffrensis, assembly GCA_036417435.1. Lineage (NCBI taxonomy): Eukaryota > Metazoa > Chordata > Mammalia > Artiodactyla > Iniidae > Inia > Inia geoffrensis. The sequence continues at coordinate 35,809,276 of CM070919.1, read as the reverse complement.
AGTCCTGGGTCACAGACTGGGAAATGACAGGGTTTTTTTTAGAAGAACTTTGTGATGATTAAATTCCGTTTTTAAAAAAATATTCTGACTCAAGTCCTGCAGGAGACAATATGATTCACTGAAAATAATTTTGCTTTCAAATCATGGTCTTGAGTTAGAAGACTGGACCCACCTCTTTCTTACTGAGGATCTCTATAAGCCTGCATTTCTTGATCTGGAAATTAGCGCTAATCCTGCAGTGTTATTATAAATATGGATAGAATGATGTTGAATCCCTAGCATTGATCTTCTCACAAAGCTAGTGCTAATAATTTTTCCTAATAAACATAAACCTATAAAAAGCAATCTTTTTGTTGTTGTTGTTGCGGCACGCGGGTCTCTCACCGCTGCGGGCTCTCCCGCTGCGGAGCACAGGCTCCGGACGCGCAGGCTCAGCGGCCATGGCTCACGGGCCCAGCCGCTCCGCGGCACGTGGGATCTTCCCGGACCGGGGCGCGAACCCGTGTCCCCTGCATCGGCAGGCGGACTCTCAACCACTGCGCCACCAGGGAAGCCCTAAAGAGCAATTTTTAATCTCCCTACTGAGAGATACGATCAGTTAACACTTAGGCGTGGTGTCTCTTTGAACAAGCTTGTAGACCCAAACAACAACCAACCAGTGAAATGATTATTTTCACAACTTATTACATTCTAAAATACCTTCAAGTAATTATGTCTCTGCAGAAGCAGACAGAGCTTAAATCAAGGATGTCTTAGTATAAAAATTAAAACAAAGAAACTGATAATCCTTTTCTAAGAATGCACTGGTGTTTTTCATTTAGCCTCATCACATCTGGACCCTTGTTCCAAGCTAATTGTATAATGTCACATCATGGTCCTCTAAGAATAATTCTACGAGTTTCTGTTACACTTTCTAAAAATTACCCATCGTGTGGGGTGTCCAAAACTGACACAACAAACCTTGGAGAAGAAGTTACAGACAGCTGTAGTCTCCCATACTAAGAATTTTGGAGTAAAATCCAATTGAGCTATAACTCCAGCAAAGGATCCATTGGAGCCACTGGGTAGAAAAGTCAATCCTACCTAATTCAACTGAACAGAAACAAGAAAAAAGTGCTAAAAATGGTTTTATTTAATTGTTGTGATAGAAGCCCATGGACCTAATACAAGGGATAGAATGGGTAAAACCATTAAGTACTAAAGATAAATTTTCTTTGGCTTTCGCTACCTTTTTCATCATTTAAGACCCATATTAGGCACCATATAAGACACGGTCCCTTCTCGCATAAAGAACTCATCATCCTCCCTTTTCTTTGGGCTCTTCTACCCGCTGACCATGAAATCTGTGTGTCTTCAGGCCACCTTCCAGGAGCTAAGGACCTGTCACAGTAACACCTAGCTCAAGTTTCAGGGCTGCAAACTTTCTCTTCTCATATCCATTAAAAGATTTCTTTTTTGTGTCTCATTTCCCCTCTGTTTTCTGTTACGGATGAAAGCAAATCCATAACCGAAATCTACTACCTTGGCAAACAGACAGGCTAATGGATTAATACCTGATAACTGGGTTCTGTGTCATTGACTTGGGAGAGATTTTATTTTAATAAGGGACTATTCAAGACCAAAACACTAACCTAGACGTGTAAATAATTAATGGTCTTATGATAAGACATTAAGAGGCGTATTTTGGGCAGGTGGGTGTTTCTAGAGGCCCTTTAAAAATACTTTATACTTGATCTATATATTAAGTTCTCTCTGGTTATCACGCTTCTAGAAAGAGGTCAAATTTGGTGATAAAATACATTAATTTTAAGGAGAACCTGAGACAAAACTAATGGTCTGAGGTTGAAATATATGACTTCTATCTTGCGATATTCACGAAAGAAGTCGAACTTGTCAGCACCACAGCCATCTTAAAAAGTATACAATATTGGCAACGAAAGCACAAAACTATAATAACTTTAAAAAGAAATCGTCTTTTGAAACACTGCTAGACAGAGTGCTCTGCAGATGAAAAGCAAGTAGACTTTCTCCTTATTACAATCACTTACTCTCCCTCAAACATTTCTCTTTTGAATGGGCAAAAATGAGTTTTCCTCTTTTAAAAAAAGCAGTATTTCAAACAATGTGTTTTCTTGTGATAAGAGATCGGTTTTAATGTCTTTACAAAAGAGGACTTTCAAAATGGTATGTTATGGGGGAAAGCGTTAGGATTACAAATCACACTGATTTTAAAAGGACCCAAAATTCTGTAAAACTGTTCCACCCTTTGCCAAGTTCTTTCAGGGAGCTGCATGTTTTTCTGGAAGGTTTGTGGTAGAGTTATTTGTTAGTTAGCATTGCTTTGTAAGGAAAAAATAAAGCCTAAAAGGACGCCTCTTAGGGAAGAGATATGGGAACATATGTATATGTATATGTATAACTGATTCACTTTGTTAGAAAGCAGAAAGTAACACACCATTGTAAAGCAATTATACTCCTGTAAAGATGTTAAAAAAAAAAAAAAAAAAAAGGAGCCCTCTTAAAATTTCTCAAAACTTAGCTCCAACCATTTCCCCCTAATCATAGGGGGGAAGTCAATGTATCATCTTCCTAGGAATCTCCTCTATATTAATACTGTTTAGAGAGTAATCCACTATGATGCCAACTTTGCTCTATTTTCCTGCTCTATTTTTCCCCCCAAATAAATGCTTTTCTTTAGCCTCTTGATCTTACAGTATTATAGTAGAGATCCTCTAACACAGAATTTAATAAATGTATTCAACCTACATTTCTCGTTTTGCAAAGTTATTTGAAAAATATTTTAGAATTATTCTCTAATGTTCTAGATTTAAATTACAGTGTAATAATTTATGAGCGGTGTACGCAATGACATCTGGCCCTTGGCCTCTTGTCTAACAATACAGTAGACAAGAATTATTACTCCATAATTCACACCCTGTCATGTCTTATTGCTTAATTAAAGCACAACCTTCCTCTACATGACAAGCAATTGGACTGTTAACATTATAGATGATTATCCAACCTAGCATATTTTATTTTTACAATGTACTCTTTTTATGAAATGAGGATGCTTACTTCAGGTACACCTACCTCTGAAAACATGAAAAACCTGTTTCTTTACTTACCTTCTGGCTCTTGCACAAATTGCCACTAACAAAAACATGGGCAAAGTATTAGATGTTACAAATTAGTAATTTAAATATTGAAATAACAGCCCAATATCTATCAAGCAAATTAATGAACGAGTTTGATGGCCTCTGAGTGTAACAGTTTCTTTTCTCTGTTCTTTTTTTTTTTTTTTGGCCGTGCTGCATGGCATGCGGGATCTTAGTTCTCCGACCAGCGATCGAACCCGTACCCCCTGCAGTGGAAGCGCAGAGCCCTAACCACTGGATTGCCAGGGAATTCCCTTTTCTTCGATTATTGATCAAGCAAACACTAGGGGTGATGCATATGTGCTTGTACTTGTAAAAGATATAAATGCGTAGGGTCTGTACAAGAAAACCTTAAAACTCTACTGAAGAACTCAGAAGAGAATAAGAAAATGACAAAGGCTAGTAATCATGTGAATAAGAATATTGTCTAGTGCAAAGGTATGGATTTTCCTCAAATCTATGAATCTGACAGAAATTCAATAAAAATTTAAAAGTCAACAGGGTTTTTTTTACCTTGATAAAGTGATACTAAAATGTTTAGGTCAAAGGATAAGTATTCAAAAATTGCTAGAAGAATACCTGGGGAGGAGCAATGAGCGTCATCTGGTGATGTCCTATGTCATAAAATAGATCCCAAATGGTACAATAATTAAAAGAGTTTGGTACTGGAGAAGATATGATAAGAAAGATCAATGCAAACCTGGAAATAAACACAAATGCATGTAGAAATTTGGATTATGACATTAGTATTTGAAACAAAAGGGACAGAAACATTTGGTTAACTATTTGAAGAAAAAATAAATAAATCTGGACCCCTATCTAATTCTTTACAGCAAATAAATCTCAAATGGGTCAAAATTTAAATACGAAAAATGGAACCATATAAATTCTAGAAGGTAAATTCATCTATAAACTGACAAGATTTTTTTACACAGGATGCAAAATCCAGAAGACAAAGAAGAGATTGAAAAAAATAGCCAAGAATAGTATAACTAAAATCGAAATGAAAATGAAAATCTCAGAGAAAACATATTTAATATGCTTGAAAAAATAATGTTCCTAATTTTAAAAATATTCCAATCAAACACAAGAAAGATGATTACAATAGAAAAATAGTCAAAAATTAGGAAAGCTATATTCTTTTTTAAAATTGAAGTAGTATTAGTTTATAACATTATCTAAGTTTCATGTATGCAATATTATATCAATGTCAATATACTGGTTGTGATATTGCACTGCAAATCTTGAAAGATGTTACCTTTGGGGGAAACCGTGCAAAAGGTATAGGGGATCTCTCAGCATTATTTTTATAACTGCACGTGAATCTACAGTGGTCTCAAAATTAAGTTAAATTTTATAAAGGACAAAAAAACTAGGAAAGACCATACATACGAAGAGAAAATTTCTAATACCCAAGAAACACATGAAAATAGAATCGTTTTTAGTCCAAAGGCAAATACAAAGAAATATGATAACTGATGTTGGTGAAGATGAGGACGGTAAGGAAAGTAGCTCCTCTCATCCACTGTTGACAGAACTAAAATGTGTCTAATCTTACTAGAAGGCGATTAAGATATATATATATATATATATATATATATATATATATATATATCTCCCGTAAGATGTTACAGAAAAACTTGAACGAACTTTTTAGCCAACCCTATATGATATATGCAAATTTTAAATAAATTCTCATGCCCTTTGACCCACTAATGCTAATTTACTCTGTGAATATAGCAGCGAAGATTTCTCAAATATAAGTATATACAGAGATATGTTATAGCATTGTTGCTAATAGTGAAAAATTGGAAATAACTAAAGAGTATATCAATGGAGAAACGTTCTGACTAACTGAATTTTGGCACGTTCGTGAGGGAGCAGCTGTTAAAAAGAGTGAGGCAGATATCTGTGAGTCAATATACATCAAAATTAAGGGGGAAAACAGCAATGTGCAAGACAATGGGTATATATATTTCTTTTGTATAAGTAAAAAATATTAGCCAATCAGTACTTTACTTTTGTGTAAGTAAAAAAATATTAGCCAATCATCCTATCTATCTCCGAGGTCAAAGGAGATAGATAGGATGGTGAAGAGGGGGGCAAGTAGGTCAGTGTGTAGGGATAGGCTTATGTGGCCTCCATCTTCTAAACCTTTTGGGCTTTGAGTAGGGATGGCTTGACCTCAGCTCCACCTGGCAGTCCCCCACCATGTCATCCCTTCTCTATGTGCTCTTCTCTACCCTGGTAGCACAGGCGCTGGGCAGTGAGCTTAGTGCCGGGGACTGTCCGGGCAGTGATGAGCACATCAGAGACCCACGAGCCTGTGAGTACTTCTCTGGACCGTTCCCTCCCTTGGCCTTGAGGATGGGAAGCCACCCAGACCCACCCCTGCTCTTACTTAGTGGCATCTAAATAAGTAGAGGCATAGGTATAATCAAGTAGACAAGGTAAGTGGATAAATAGCTGTACGTAGGGAATTAATAGTCAGATGGTACAACATTCCTAACCTTCCTTATTATTGCTTACAGACCGCTGTTCACTCCTCCGCTCAAATACCCCATCTTGGAAGAGCGCGTCACTAGGTTATATCACACTTTAAAGCTACCCCTTACCAATCTCCCCCAGGCCCTCTTCTGCATTCCTTGGAAATTTTTTACCCGAGTTCATTCTCACTCTTTCTAACATTACTCCTGTCAAATTCCAGGTGATTTGGATATCCACGTTGATCCTTGCAACAGCAAACCTAGCCTCTTAGACCTGAGCTCCAAAGTTCTTGTACTCTTTTTAACCTTTTTAACGTGGTCACAATATTGACTTTTGTTTTCATCACAAATGACTGAAATCTCCCCATAATCTCAATTTTAAGGACTCCATCCTTTAGCACCGACCCCCTCCTCATTCCAGCTCATTCCCTAAAGGTCTGGAACTCCTTCTGCAACGCTGCTTACAATCTTTTGATCCTAACGCCATTCCTCTGCCTCTCACCCCCTCACTTCGCACCCAGTTTACATTCCACAGCCTTATGCTGTAATCATCCCCTTGCGTACGCCGTCATCTCACTCACCCAGCTTGAGCTCCTTGATGTTCCCTTGGCAAAACTCCGACCACTGTGCCACCGACTCTGCCTGCTCTGTACCTGCACCCGCACAACTGAGTACGGTGAGCGAATATGGTGAATGAAAACCACGCAACCTTACGCATTGGTCTTATCCTGAATTCCTGACCACTGACCTCCATGGCACCTTCGTGTTTCTGGTTTCTCAGGTTATTTTCTCAGTCTACTCACGTTCCCTTCCATCACGATTTTATACGCTCTCCTCCACCTTCAAACCTCCACGATTCTCAGTGTCAGCTGATGCCCTTGCTTCTATTGCATTAAAACAAGCGGAGAAGCTAGAAGAGATCTTCCATAAGGTCCCTCCTCATCTGCCCACCTTTCTGTGTTTGCACTTGTTGATGCCAACTTCTCTTCGCCGGATCTCCCTCCACACTCGCCTGAAGCCTGATGCTCTCTCACCTACATACAAAGAACTCCAGTGGATCTTGCATCAGCAATTCCCCCCCCCCCATTGATTGAATTGCCCTTACCAAATAGAAAACATACTGTTATTGCTTTTATCTCAAAGGAGACAAAACTTTCTTCCCACTTCTAACTATAGATACCATCTAATATTTTTCTCTATTTATAGCAAGATTCCTTCAAAGAGTGATCTGTACAGATTACTTCTAATTTTTCCCTTCTCGTTCTCTTGAGCCCATGTCAATTAGATTTTCTCTCCCACCACACCACAACTGACCTAACATTGCGAATCCAATCCAATCTGAAGGTTCCTCGATATAAGGACAACATTTACAAATGGCTTCTACATGGTTTCCAGGAAACCACCCTTTTCCGGTCTCCCCCCTCTTCATTGGGTAAAAACCTCAGAATCCTGACTTCTCGACATTGGGGTGCTTGTGTCTAAGCCCTGGGTCCTCTTTTCTTCTCTACCCACAATGGCTCCTCTAGTGATTTCAGCCCGTTACGTGGCTTTAAGTACCATCTATATGCTGAGGATTCCTATCTCTAACCAAGACCTAAACTACGGACCGCGGCTGTAGTTGACCTCACATCTCAGACCCAATCCATCACAAATTCTGTCAGTACCAGCTTCAGAATATACTTGGAATGGAAAACCACATAGTGCCACTGCTTCCTCTACCTTCCTGGCTCCAGCCACCGGCATCTCTTGCCTGGATAATTACAACAGTCTTCTAACTACTGTCCCTGTTTCTGCCCTTTCTCCTACTTAGTCTAGTATCAACAGAGCAACCGGGGATGTCCTTTTAAAACATACATCAGGATCACCTTATCTCTCTGTTCAAAACCATCCCATATTCCACATCCCGAAAATACAAAATCTTTTAAAAGCTTCCCATGTTACATGGATCAGAAGCTAAAACCTGTTAGTGTCTCCAGCTCTGTGACTCTCCGATGCTCTTCTGCTCTCCTGCCCGTCCCAGCTCTCTCAGCTCCTTTGCACTACTTTCCTCCACCCGGGAGAGCTTTCCTCAAAGCCTTTGCACGTGCTATTTCTCCTGCCTGGAGCTCTTTCCCAACCATCCACTGGGTTCCTTCTCTCCTCCTTCAAGTCTTTGCTTAACTATCACTTTCTCAATAAGACCTTCAAGTCATCCTTGTTTTACTTTTTCCATACTATTACTTCTCTCTCCCTCTGCCACACACACACACACACACTCTCTCTCTCTCTCTCACACACTCACACACACACACACACACAGTCTTATTTATTCTGTTTATAGTCTGTTTCTCCCCACAAGAATGTTAGCCCCATGAAGCCCAGAATTTTTAAAAATTTGTTTTGCTTCCTGTTACACCCTGGCACCAAAAACAGTGCTTGATGTGTAAGAAACTCTGAATAGCTATTTGTTGAGTGAATGCATAAATGATAGGTAGATATTTAAAGGGATATGAATTTCTGTGGAAGAAAAATTACAACTAGCAATTATTTGAGGGGAAATAAGTTTTTAAATGTACTTTTTCCCCCTAATCATGTACATCATTAGTTTTTGTTATTTAAAATTTTAACAAAAATGATATTAGCATGGATATTAGAGGATGTTATAGGATATTGGTTGGGTTTTTCAACATGCTCCTGTTTTTTTTTTTTAAAAAACAAAAGGTAACAAATTTTATTAATAAATCTTCAAGATCTTTAAAATTGTTTTTAAAGTTACAAGAAATTAACCCAGAGATCAAACAGTAGAATAATGAATTGCCCAGCTAACTGAATAGTCCCACATCTAAAGAGTTATATAAATTCCAAATGAAGAAATAGTGTAAGAAACCTTTCAGGTGACTGAAGCAAGTGACTGAAGCAGTAAGTATATAAGTGATCTGTTTCAAAGACCAGAGAAACATTTACCGAGGATTTTGGGGCACTGCAATGGTAGAGGGTGACCAGCATGTCTTTTGCTATGTTCATTCGCCTACTGGCTAGTAACAGTATGCTTGTGATGAGATGGAGGCATTGGAATCTTGGATCTGATGGTCCATGTTCAGAAACAGAACAGAGTAAGAACTGATTTGATTAGCCTGAGTGATAGGCTATTATGTTAATGGCCCCACTCCAGGCAGCATGGCCCCGGACGTCTCAGTGCTGACTGGGCTGCGTCTCATAGTAACTTACGGCTTTCTGTCAGGCACCAGCACTTTGATTATCCAACGCGTATGAAGACAAAAGCTGATACAAATTCAGGTACCTTTGAGCAATCTGAACCCAAAGGTATGTTCCGCATAGTACGATGATGAAAGAATGTCGAGTTTTTGTTAACTGCATTAAAAATACGTGAATTCAAGTAGAATTTTCTGCCCATTTATGAACATATGGTTACTCTTTCTACTAATAGATATTTCTATGGGTATGAGACTAATGAAGCACGCGGTGATACTGCCTTTTCATCATTATTAAAGATATAGACTCTCAAGAGATATGAAGAGATTTAGGTCATCCCTTGCATAATTTCATACAAAGCCACTTCAACTACCAAACCTTGCTCAGTACATAATAGGTGATGAAGGAATGTGGTCTGAACACATAATAACAGAAAATCAGAATAAACACTTAGGATTTTTGAGGGTCATGTCTCGTGCTCCTTCCACCTAAATAATTTTTTTTAATAGATAATGCTCTATTACTTATATTTCCATGGCCTTGATACACTGTATTTGGGTCCTGCTAGCCACCCAATAATAAAAGGATCTAAGTAAAGAAGGTGTTCCATTTTTATTCCATTTCAGTCCTAGCGAGATAGTCTTGATGCTAAAAGCATTTTATATTTTTTACGAGATTATCAGCTCAAGATTTTCTGATCTCCCTCAATTTTTCTCCACTTCAGGTTTTCTCACAGATAATAATAAAGCCATTTTGATAGAAATGTAGCCATCTCATGATTTTCTTTTTAAGTGGAGCGTCATATTTTTCACAATTTGAAACAGCAGGCACAGCAAAGTGCACTGCAGTGGAAAGAGAAAAAGTGTGAGAGCAACACGTTCTCCTGAATTTTCAGGAATCCAAAGTCTTAAAAGAATTCTTTTTGATTTTTGCTGCTAGGACATGGTAGTTCCCTAAATACTTCTGAATCTAACCCTGTTTCCTTCTATCACTTTCTTCTCTATTTTGGCCAGTACTGATTTTTTGGAATGTTTCGGCTCTGTATTTTACTTATTACTTCTAAAACTTACTGCAGTGGTTCTATCGTTTGGTTTTTTTTTTTTTCCTTCTGTTCTCACTGTTTGCTTTTCCGCTTCTATTCATTTTGATGTGTAACCATTAGGCTTAAAAATTTCTCAATCTAGTTTTCTTTGTGGTCTTCATCCCTTTACTCTCACCTTTTAAAATTTTACAAAGTAAAACTCAAGCTCTATTTGTATTTTGTCTGAATAATACATATATTTTAATGATATATTTTAAGTAAATAATTTAATATCCCATATTATTCATAAATCCTGGACAAAAGTTGAAATACTGTGTTTTTCCATAATTTTTAAAAGAATTAAAAATCTGTGAATAAAACTTTCAGATATAAATGAAGACATCTAATATGGTGTAATCATCTTCAATTTTAGCAAATAACCCTGTGCTTGAATTTTATTTTAGACCATTAAACCACCTAGGTTATATCAAATGGTTTTTAGATTTTGTGAAAGTGAGAGCCTCAGAGTACCTCTAAATTTCTTTCAGAATGAAATAAACATAAAAGAAATATTTCAGTATGGTCCTTAGGTGTGTTTACAGTTAGGTACATTTCCGAAAACTAAACTCAAGGACTAGGATTGGATTGGATTTCAAACAATCCCTCCATAGCATATGTGCTGGTTGCTATGCAACACAATTTAATACCAACAAATAATGCCAAATGATTTTTGCATACTATAATTGGCTTGTAAGTTTTGCGGCTTGAAAATTGCGAAGAGGAGGTGGTTATTTAAATTTCAATGGCTATGTTAAAATGCTACTTTTTTAATTAAAAACAAAAAACAAAAAACAACTATAACACAAAACCTACATCTTAAAACTGAAGAAAAGACCTGACTTCTGCGATAATAAATGTGCAACAGTCTGGAAAGTTTGTCTTTCACTCTTTGGGAAAGCAAAGAACATATTTCAATAACTTTTTATGCTGGTCTACTCACCTAGCTTCTCTGATGAGTTGGCTGTAGGAAGCCTGTGTAGAGGCAGGGCTCAATTAGTGTAATTTATGTATCCTTGGATGTCAATCATTCCTGTTGAGAGGTGGGACTCGTAAGCTCTCAGTGCATTAATTAAGAGCTTATCTCAGCAGAGCCATCTTTCTACCTAAGGACCAAAAAGAAAGTTTTAATTAGATTTTTAAAAGCAAGTATGTCATCTGTGAAAGCAAGTATAGTTCTTTAGTTAGTCTGTGAGGCCACAACTGGATGAGAATATCGCAAACCATACAAAGGGCACCTGTTTTCAATCATCTGTGATGTTATAAGTAAGTGGGGAGCGCCAACCTCCAACACTGGCTTCAGTCCTTGGACCATCGCCTCCTGTAAATAACTGAGGTTTTGACTATGTTGTTTCATTGCCAACATAATTACTGGACCCTTGTCTAATTATTGATGCAGAGCTGACGCTGATCAAGTGCAATTACAACGTTGAGGACAGACAGTATTTTTCTCTGATGGCTGACTTTCTGTTCCAGGCTAGCTTCTGACTGAATATGCAGTGGGCAACACAATGCAAGTTCAGCAAAAGGGAGTGAGGGAACTTGCACAACACATCAGTTTCATTGGTTCAGTGATGGAGTGAGTGTGCTGTCGCTCGCTGGCTAACCTAAAAATACAGGGACTCAAGAGAGGTAAAAACTTAGCTAGGCTCATTGGTGTCAGCTGCTTGAGAGGCTGTTCTACTGGAATGGCTTGTGTGAGGCCATCAAACACACTCCTTAGGGCTCACTTGGGAAATAATAAATACATTATTGATTAAAATATTTATAAATTAAGGAAGGGAAACAAATTTTAAAAGCCAGTTCAGATTCTAGAAGGGAAATATATCTACTAATAGCTATTAACCCCTCCCCCTCCATAATTAAGGGGGGGGTCGGGATGCATGCTTAGGAGAACAAACACAAACGCGTCTGCCAATGTCAAGGAAAAAGCAAATAGTGAAAACAAAAGGAAGAAAAAATACTGAACAATAGAAACACTGCAATAAGTTGTAGAAATAACGAATAAAGGACCAAACCTAAACTTTCAGAAAAATCAGCACTGGAAACAGTTAGCAATGCAAAATTTCTCTTTTCGGAAAAGTTACAGGCAAGGGGGACATACAAACCCAAGCACGGTGAGCACAAAATAAACAACGTGGTGATTACAAGGGTGTTTCTGACAGCCGGACTAGCAGCATGGACAGATACTTCGGAGAGCAAGACGAGCTCTGTTCCAGGGTCCTCGTTGCTATGATATTTCATTTTGTTTTTCTAAGGGAAGGTGTCTAGGAAATCCAGTTACTGTATAGGCTATAAATTTACCCCCCAAGTAGCATACTTGACATGTACTGAATAACAGCCGCAAAGCTGACAAAAGAAACTATAGATTTTACAGGTCTATGGTTTGTGCAGTATGTTTCTAAATGACAGTGTACGATGGAAACATTACTATACAGACACTTTGTCAGAAGAATAAAGTTGGAAGATTGTAACCCATCATTTACGTTAACGTCCATAGAGATATTTTATAGTCCTTTCTCCACTCTTTCCCCTCACGTGTTTTCCCAGATATTTTGCCTCATGTATTGTACTGTATAATGGTTATTGCACAATGCATTCAGTAGTACTCCCCAGATACAATTTGGTAATTGTGCTGGTTACACCAATCGTGTGTGCCTGATAAATTTATGTAATACAAACATCCTGCCTTTGAATACCTTTTTTGTGCCCTTCAATGCGTCTTTTTATTTGCATTTAAGCCAGGGTATATTACAAGGTGCAATAACCTCTTGGGCATCCTATACTCAAGGATGTCTAAATGGTAATATTCAGACGTACAGTTTTATGTTTTACGATTGTGTGAAATTTGTTTGCCGCAGGAATCTCTTTGTTTTCCAAACAATGTTTAAATTATGTTCATGATAGACTGAGGGCAGAACATGGTGAAATGAACAGATATTTAGTGCAGTTGTTTTCAAAGGAGGAAGACATAATGATGTGCCTTTCCGTGGGTTGCCAGCTTTTTTTTTTTTCCCCTGGGACTCTGAACGCTGCTTCCGGTGACAGTGACCGGGGCCATTGCTATACATTCCCTGTCAGTTCCTATGGGCCGTGTTTCTCAATTAAGAACGTGACAGAAGGAATAGGCTTCAGAGCAGGCAGTAAATAGGGGGGCTCTTAGGCAGATCTACGAATTTTCTTACTGCTTAATCTGCAGCTGCAGAAGAACCTAACTTTAGGATTTGGGGTAAAAGTTAAGTCTTTTGCTGAATGAAAATTCCCTTGTTATTTTATACAACATTTTCTCAACTTAATGAGACCTTTTGAGTCAGCTAAAGTAGAATGCCAGCTGGAATTACAGCTGGAACAACGTATCCGATATATTATACCCTTTGCGATTTGCTCTGAAATTGATTGCAGTGTTGCCATGGCATCCCAAGGGAGAAACCCTGGGGTCTGTGTTTGGAGAATGGCAACTGGTGGGAGACCTGGGTTCATCTTCTGCCCTGCCTGTACTAGAGGAAATTGCATCATTTCTCAAAGATTCTGTTTATGATGCTACCAGATCCGTGCCTTAACCCAAGACTCTCATCTCCTCAGACAGTGGTCCTCTGTTACTAGCTACATGCTCCCATGATGACAGCTGTAGGGCAAGAAAGTCTATGACCTTGTTTCTTCTCCTAAGGTTTTGGTAAAAGCCTCCCCTAGTTCCTGGCAATCTGGCAGGGGTCACTGACGTTTATCAATTTGATGAACTGGGGGCTGATAAAAAACAGAAAAAAAAAGTGAGCACTTGTAGGGACATCTCAGAGGCTCCATCTGTTTCCATTTAAATTTTAATTTATTCACTATTTAAGGGTAGCATAGTTGGGGTTGGTATCATTGTTTCTTAAATGGCATTTGAGTGTACGTGCTCACATGAAGCTATGTGGCTCAGAAAATGAAGACTTAGAATGTACTTACTCACAGAATAGTTTTTACCAGATGGGCCAGTCAATTCTTTTGAACATCTAGCTACTGCTTTCAGTGAAATCAGTCAAACTAGCATATATTAATTTGCCACATTTTCTATACTCCTGGGACTTGTATCCAAAGGCAAAATATAATGAAGCTGTAGATAAGATGGCCCAGTTTTGTGTTGTCTTATTACTAGTGATTGAGTGGGAAAGAGTAGGACTTACTGTCTGACCTCCTCTACTCTTCTTGAGAAATTATATCAGGAGGAATAAAAATTCATTTTTTAAATGTATTGTGAGAGAAAAGAGAGACATTAAAATGGAACATTGGGTTCAAATACCCACGTATCATTAGCAGTATAACCTGGGACTTCCAGGAGCCTTGAAGTGATGAAAACACCAACTTTGAATCTATTTTATAATTGAGATTTGCAATTGTGAAATGATTATAGAGATTTTCATGTTTCTGTTGGTGAGATTTAATACAGAAAACTTTACATACTACTTCAATCTAGTTAATGCCAAAGAAAGACAAACCAGGTCTAGAGTCTCAGAATGTGTAGGTTTGGGGAACAAGGCAGAATTTTCTGCAAAGTCTACTTATTTAGGTAGGTTTTTTTCCCCCAAGCTGGGTGGGTTACCAGCCTTTGACCTTTGGCATTTTATTATTCAGTTTAATGCTGAAATGTTTTACTGTACCTGAGCCTAGAGGTTTTCCGCTTTAACATATTTATAAGACAATAATAAATAAATGAAGATTTAGTCCAGTACTGATGTCAGGATTGTAGTAAGTTTCATTTTTTTTTTTTTCAGATTTCCCAAGTTTTATTTATGTGTCTGTGTGCTAAGTAGTACACAGTTTCTTTTTTTGTTTTGTTTTGTTTTTGAAAAAACCCACTTTTCCCAATTCTGACTGAGGAAAAGTGATTAGTTTGTAGCTACTTTCTTGACATCTGAATTGTTTGGGGGAGAACAGTCCTCAAGTTTTATGGGCATTAGGTTATATAAGTGATGTCAAGTGCTATCTACTTGTACTGAATGTCTCAGTTACCAATTTTTTTTCTTCAAGTTTAACAATAATTGGGCGGAGGGGCAAAAATTAATGTACTTCACTGAGAACATGTTCTAATGTAATTTTTGAATTAAAGATCAATCTTTCATAATAAAAACTTTGGCAGTTAGTGAAACTACTCAAACGCTTTAGAGGTAAAGTATTGTGGTGAAAACAGTAGGGGAAATGCATATTTCTTTCTTTCTTTCTTTCTTTTTTGCGGTACGCGGGCCTCTCACTGCTGTGGCCTCTCCCGTTGTGGAGCACAGGCTGCGGACGCACAGGCTCAGCAGCCATGGCTCACGGGCCCAGCCGCTCCGCTGCATGTGGTATCTTCCCGGACCGGGGCACGAACCCGCGTCCCCTGCATCGGCAGGCGGACTCTCAACCACTGCGCCACCAGGGAAGCCCTCTTTATTTTTAAACAATGTTTTCTCGTTTACCCTGCTTTTTGTATTTTATGTAGATTCTATATGTGGGCATATTAGCATATGTTACCCAGACGTGTTAACTGCATCTTTATTAAGTCAACTGATTTTCTTTCAAAGAAGATTGAGAGTAGAGAACATTTTAATACTTAAAAAATATTCAGTACTTCCAAATAATCTTGTAAATGTCATGACATTTGGAGAGCTTCACTTTTATCAGGCCACTTCCTTAAAATTCCTGTAGAAACTATACATAGGATATTTTTAAGAGAGTTTTTGGTTATTCTATAGTTCATGTCTATTCTCTACCAATAATCAAGACTTATGTCTCCTATTCTCATATTCTCAATAACTCTAAGCAAAGGAGAAAAATAATGGACTTTTTTTCAGTCATCTAAAAACTCTTGAGACTTAGAATCACATTTAACCAGTTATACTTTCACATAAAATATGAATCACTTTGAAAATTGGTCTCCTTCAGGCAAAATCACCAAAACAAGTCTGTAATTGAATACAAATGCATACATATGTCTGTATATTTGCAGGGATATGTTTGATGCCAAGTAAAAGTCTTCAACTTCTTCCACTGTCAGTACTAAGACGTGTATGTATGTGGTTATGTGGGGTAGAAATGAGACGTGATTGATTCTTTCACACTTGTGTTTATTCAGTACATTGTTATTGAGTCCCCAGATAAGTGCCAAGCACTACGCTGTATTCTGGGGACAAAATGATGAGCAAAACAGATGAGGATGCTGCCTTCATTAAGTTTCCATTTATATATATATATATATATATATATATATATATATATATGTGTGTGTGTGTGTATATATATATATATATATATATATATAATAATGGTTACCTAATACCTCAGTACCTTTATCCATTAGTCTCTACATTTGTCTATTTTATGTACCATGCATCCTAACACTATTATCAATCCAGTGATTTTTCACTTTCCAAAAACACTTAGAAAAACATACTCTGTGTTGAAGTCTGATTCGCCACATATGATGATTGAAAAAGCAATTCTAAATGATTTCTGGGCATTCAGTATAAGGGAGAATTTTCAAAGATACGTTTATGGCTTAATAATTAAATTGGGGTGAATGTGCCTGCTGGGAACTTCTGCAATAATAAAACAGAATGGCAGGTTCCAAGCCACAAACAAAGAACTTTTTCTTTCAAAGATCTGAGTCACAGCATATTAGTATCTAATAGTTTTGCATTTTTAAATGCATAGTGCCAGAATTTCATGGTAAGGAGTCTTGAATAATTATTCAAGTTCAATCCAAAAGGTTCTGAGAAACAAAGAATGGGAAGCAAATACTCAACAACACAACTATCCCAGGAACTCTAAGTGACAGAAACAGTAAGATACGGTTGCTTTGAACTCAGTTCTGGAGCCTCCCGTTTCCCCACCCGTAAGATACTCAGACTCAGTCTTTTTCTGCCTTCTACACACTAATCTGCAGCTGGTAACCTCATCTCAAAATTCCAGGGGATGCCCACAAGAGGAAATGGCTGTCTGGGAACAGTATTGATGCTTGACCCACAGACCTCAAAGTGCTCAGGTTTTATCAAAAGCTAAAACAGGAGAGCATAAAAGAATGCACGAGTTAGCCACTTTTCCTGAGGTTCAGTGAATTCAGTCACCCTTTTCTCGAGAAAATGATCACAGAAAAATACTAGTCCACAGAGATAAGCAACAGCTGGGATGATAAAGATATGGCGACTTTCCGTTTCAAAGATACAGCCTAAATTGATTACAGAAGTTCTGGAAAATAACTTCTTTTTAAGGTAGCATTTTAACATACACAGATTTCAGAAGATTGGACTTAATTATACCTTGATATCTGTTTACATTTATCAACCTTCATCTATTTATCTATCCTCAGCCGTCAAAGAAAACTAACGTTCCACTGTCACTCCATGGTAGTAACTGGAAGAAACTGCTTAGATGCTGATTTTAATTCCAGAGGTCCGAGGTTGAAAACGCAAGTCCCAACCTTCATCTGCATTTTCAGGCCGTATAAAACCACAACACTTCAGAGAACTCTCAGAACAGTCAGGCTGTTCTGTGTCCATCGTCCTCCTTCATTTCCTCCTCGGTAAATGATGCATAAAGCAATGGTAGGTCTTTACTGACTTTTTAATTCTTCTAGTATACAAAAATTATCTCCTGGAAATAAACTGACGTCTAGTCTGCTAACGGTTGGAAATGTAATTTGGTGGTTCTTAAGGTGCTCCATGTGTCCTGTTTTACCTCTGAGCCAGTTCATCACTCCACTTATCTCCTTACTCTATCTCCACCTCACCTTCACCTCAAAACACATGCTTCCGTCTCACTGAGTCAGAGACTTAAGCTGTTATTTTGCCCCTTTCCTTGGTTTGCTATCCAATTTTCTATTAATTGGAACTAACTAACATATCAACAGTGCAAATACAAACGTTACATCAATCTCAAACGGAAACCTCTTTTTACCAGAAACACAGCTGATAACTGGGTAGCTATAACAACTGTACTAAGTACAGTCTACCTGATTTATGAATAGGGTATTCTCGGTAAGTGGATTTTCAAAATAATGGTGGCTTAGCCCTTTAAGAATCATTATGCTTTTATTTTTTTTAAATCTTTTTTGTTTGGGATCTTAGGGAAAAAATGAAGGCACCCCCACACTTCTGCAAATTAAGAAACTGTCACAGGAAATAAAATCAGAATAATCTGAATGAAGTGAATAGAGAGGTGCTTCAAGATGTAGAAGGAGGGAGACACGGTCCTTTCACGAAAGGGCTTCAGAATCCTCTATTGCTGTGCTCTTCCTGCTGGGGTCACTTCTAAGTTCTACAGTCATTCCTTGCCAAGGTCGGTTGGTGGGCTTCTCTCTTACCAAACACCTCATCTATTCTTCGGTCCCCACCCCCCACCACCCATGCAATCAATTCTCAGTTGGCACTGCTGTTGGGTCTCCATCCTCAGATTATAATTAAGCAGATTGGAAGACTCATTGGGGAAACCTGACAACTAATTTTGTGCCTGACAAGTAAAATATACGCAGAGAGTATTTTTTTTTTTCTTGGATTCACATTCTTTTTCCTTTCCCATGTAATTTTAGATTCCTTCTGCCTTTGAGGTTTTTATGTGAGTTAGAGATTGATATATAAATAATATACAGTCTGGCCACATGCCATTAATCTTACATGCTCCCTTAAGTTATAGAACTCACTCTGGTGCCCAGGGAGGTAAGACCATTGGAACAATCATTTTCTGTGTAAAGTTTATTCATAATAATGTTCATCTGTCTCTTTGTTGATGTACAGTACAGTGGACTGCAGTAGTTTTACTTTATTTTATATACATAGGCCCAGTAAAGAAAATTGAGCAGATAGTTCCTTTTAATCAGCTACCCTCAGAAAAGTATCTTGCATTTGAATAGGCCTTCAATAAATACTTATTGTATTGAACTTTGTAAGACATACTCATTTATTACAAATGTTTACTCACACATTAAAAGGAATCGTCATTGAAAGTAAAATTTAGCAGGGAATCCTTAAAATAGCATTCCTTATCTATTTCATAAAATAGTACAGAACTTTAAAAGTATTCTCTGTCCTGATATTTTGAACATATATCGTATGGGGTTCTTTTTTGCCGCTCTCACAGAATGGATACATTCTGAGTAAAGAATCAGCACTCTTAAGCTGTGATCCTGACATAGATCATTTGTACAAAAGTCATTTAAATAATCATAATGTATATAGAATTCGTGCTTTTGTCTGGGTGGTCTACAACTCATAGGCTAGGACGAGATTTTACAATCTTTATACTCTCTTCAGAAATGCCCATTTTGCACACTGAAAACTGCTGTCGAGGAGCAGTCAGATAAATACTATGAGGATGACAGATTTTATCTTGTTAAACACACAAACAGAGCATGAGTCACATTTTTACTTTGGTGCCTGAATATCTTCAGTCTTACACTAACTTAATTCGGGGAGCTGAGTTTGCCACATGTACAAGTTATACTAGAAGCCTCTTAAAAATGCACCATGTAATTACCGTATGTGGTCTTCTATATTCTAAATCTTATAAGGTTTAGATCATATTAAACTATAAAGGTATCAAAACTATTAAACAGTAAATTTTCTACAAACCCTGAGAAATTATCAAAACGAAGCGCCAAAAAATCTCTTGTGGCAGACTACTCCTTTCCCCTCCACTTCCTGCAAATCGATTTTCCCTTTCTCCTGGAGACCTGGCTATGTAGCCAGAAAATAATGTCCCAGACTCCCCTGGGGTAGTGTGGCCATGTATTTACATTCAGGCTAATGGAACGTGAGCCGTCATCTTCTCCTGGACCTTAACTTTTCCACTCTTGCCACTGGCTGGAAGACGAACATAGCAGTGACTCTGCTCAGACGACGGGGGTGAAAAATAACACCCTCCTGGGCTTCGAGAGCAACAGGATGGGGGATCTTGGCTCCCTGAAGGACCCAGCAGAGAAGAGGCACTCTGCCAGCCTAAACCAGCTACAGTGTCACATGGAAGAGAAATGCATCCTCTATCATTTAAGTCATGGTGTCTTGGAGTTCCTTTTGTAATTTAACCTGTACCCTAATATATCTGTTAATGACGTGGCCCCCAAAGTTTCTTCTATAACGTAGAGCAAATAAAAACAACCTGATGACATCTCGGACTCCTCTCAAGATGCTTTAGGAGCTTTCCTTTTTGAGAGTGATCATGTTAACAAGGGCAGCCCTTCTGCCCCATTCTTTCACTTTTCTCCACAGGAAGGACCAGAGGAGCGCTGAGCACCCATCGTGGCTTTTGCTCCCCAGGACGCACGGAAGCACGGTTAGGCTTGCCATTTGTCACTCTCCTTTCGCTGCTCAGAGAGTGTCTATGGCTCCTGACTCTCTGTTGAGGCGCAGACCAAATGCCACCCTCCAGAAATAATATTTTGACTTTTTCAACTAGAAATAAGTGGTCCTCTTTCTAAACACCCACACAATCGTATCAGTATGTGGAGACTCGCCAACATTTATTATCGTTGCAAGTATACTTTGTCCTCTGCTAAAATGTGAGCTTCCTCACTGAAGGATTTCTGATTTATTTTATAGAATTCACAGTGTTCTGCATGTACTTAGAGTAACATAAATATATGTTCATTGTAACAGTGGATGAGTAAATCCTCATTTATTAAATTATAAAACAGCCCTTATTATGCTTAAGGAGGTAATATAATAATGTATCTCGTCTGTAAAAAAACATTTTATACTAACCTAGAAGCCATACAAACTAATAGTAATAACAACAATAATCTTCTTTCTGCCATTCCATTTAGATACAACAAAATGACATAAATATCAGATGAGAATAGTAATATTCTTTTGAATCGAATGATACCATTGTTTTCAACTGTTTCTAGATAAAATTTTTAAAAGGCTAGAACATGACTCTACTACAAGCTCTAGCTACATTATATAGTTAATCACATAATTATCAGACAGATCTGATTTTGGTTGGAAAATCTATAAGCGGTTTTAAAAATCATGTCTGATATTTACTCAGTGGCTGTCTTATTTACTAGACTTTGTAAGATCAAATCATGTGTCACCTACCAAATTAAGGCACGATAGATTCTTGATCGATTCTGAAGTTAACATTAGGGCTAGCTGTCAAATCTGCGAGCTTTCAGTTGACACATTAGCTGAGTCCCAGTGTAATCAGAACATGGATATATATATTATATATTATATATATATATAATTATATATAATATATAATACAAATCATATACTTTATATATAATATGTATACAATTTAAAACATTTGTTCTTAATATTTAAAAGTTTGGAAGCCAGAAAAGGAAGTCTGAAATAGGCTTCGAAATGCACTAATAGATTTTATATTCTCAGTTCTCAAATACTCTTACTTGAACATAATCATAGATTACATTAAACCTGACTTAATTAATAAAATATGCTAACTATTTTCTCTCTCTAATATTCTAAATGCCACTTTCCACCCAAGCTAAAGAAACTCATGCTCTTAAATAGATTATGTGAATTAGACAGCATTTTATTATAAAATCATCAAATTATTTTTTCTCGACATTTTTTCTTATACTTGGGAGATTAGAAGAACTTGGAGTTGACATTCAGTAGCAATATTTCACGGCCGCGTGAATCTACGCACGTAACTTAACTTCTCTGAGCCACGGTTCTATGTCCCTGAAAATTTGGATCCTACATACTTACAGCGTTAGTATAAAGAGTAGATGTAAAATTGCACGTAAAACATCCATTACAGGACCTGGAACAGCAGACATTCATTACATACAAAATCCTCTGATACCTCTATGCGGTGGAAAAGAAAACTGATATTCTACTCATTTCACCTACCTAGCAAATTTATTTAGCATAGAGTGGATGGCTAAAAATGATGTACTTTAAATTTCTGAATGAGTAAATACATTCTATAATTTTTAAATAAAGTTTTATAATTTTGTAAAATATATTTATATTCAAATCATATGATATATAATTTGAATGAATAAACAATTTTATTTGGGAATGAGTAAATCTTAAAAGATTTCATTCTTCCTCTCATTCTCACATCATTATAATTTCTTTCTTGGTCCTCTCCTGTTAGAGTTTAAATGCTGTTAAGTATCTATGTGTTTTTGAGAGGCAAAGAAAAACAACTGCAACCCTTCCCTTGAGACTTGACGTTCAAGATATTAACTTTCTCCCTAGAAGTCTCAGCATTAAAATACTATTGTACTGGTATTAGAATCAAATGAATTGATGAATGAAACACAGGAGGTAGTCTTGAACTAGACCTTAGCCTTTAATAATCACAAGCTATCATAAGCCAAAGGGCAAAGAATTAAACACTTAAAAATGGTTTTAAAAAAAACTGGCTATTTGAGAAAGAAAAGGAAAAAAAAAAGACTACTGCTAGCTTCTTATTTTGCAATTTTAAATGGGTTAAAAAGTTAAAGGTAAAAAATCCAAGTGAAGAAACGAACCAGGTTTCAGGGAACGATGGCGATTGACATGTATATATTTAATACTTTTCCTTCCTGATATCCCCCAAAATGTCAGTAAAAACATATTTACGTAATAAACCTACAAAAATAGGAAGCCT
This sequence comes from Inia geoffrensis, assembly GCA_036417435.1. NCBI lineage: Eukaryota > Metazoa > Chordata > Mammalia > Artiodactyla > Iniidae > Inia > Inia geoffrensis. The sequence goes on along the minus strand of CM070919.1, from coordinate 35,786,789 downwards.
GAGAGGGGAGAGAATAGCAAAGGAATTTTGGAGGCTAAAAAGCAAAGGATAAGTGGTAACAGATTTAACAGACCTAGGGATGCTAAAACCTAAGGCGACAGTGCGAAAGGCTGGAAAGCGGTCCTAATTTGTCCTGCATTAGGGCCCCAGTCTGGAGATATACTCTCTGGAGAGTAAAACAGGATCTTTTAACTAGGGGACACCAGACACAGGAGAAGACAGAGTTACTATTCACCAAACAGGAATTAAGGATATATGTATATACTGAATGCTCAGACTACCTCTCTCGTCTGCATCCTTTTCTCCACTCCCTGAAAACTGGCAGTGTGGCCTTTACCCTCCAGACAGAATAATAACAGAGGAGTTTTCTGGGGATTCTGACCTGCCCAAGAAGCAACACCAAAATTACCTAATATCAAATAGCAAAAGAAAGCAGCCAGATCTCCCAAGTTCAAGCTCTCCCAGTCAAGTTCAGAGTCACACATGCTACCAAAATGAGTAGAATTTCCATCTAGTATTTTTGTCTCCAACTTTTAAATATGAAAAACCAGCCAAATATGACTAGAAGACTCTTTTATGCCAAGAGGCTTTTAGCATAAAAGATGGAGATCAAAACAAATAACCAAAAAACACAAAATCAAACAGTCACTGTGTAGGGAGAAGAAAGCTTTAAAATATCCTAATTTTCGGCTACTTCCCACTAGCTATCTATTTTACGTTTGGTAGTGTATATATGTCCATGCCACTCTCTCACGTTGTCACAGCTTACCCTTCCCCCTCCCCATAGCACAGGGAGATCAGCTCGGTGCTTTGTGACCACCTAGAGGGGTGGGATAGGGAGGGTGGGAGGGAGCGAGACGCAAGAGGGAAGAGATACGGGAACACATGTATATGTATAACTGATTCACTTTGTTATAAAGCAGAAACTAACACACCATTGTAAACCAATTATACTCCAATAAAGATGTTAAAAAAAAAATCCTAATTTTCTCATAGAGATTGAGAAGATATTTCATCCGTGAAACAAAAACAGGATGTTTTTTAAAATAAGGTACATTTAGAAAACAAAGAGATTTTGGAAATTAAAAACATGACTGTTGAAATGAAAAACTCAATAGAATACTGGGAAATAAATTTGAGATGATCTGGTATGGGAAATAAAATATTAAAGAACCAGCCAAGGAGGTACAATCCCTGGAAAAAAGAACAAGGAAAACAGACTAAAAGGAAAATCATTATTAAGTCAAAAATGGTGAAGGGCTTGAGATTTCACTCTCCTTGAAAGCTAGTAAGTTAGCCTGCCAGCGATTTAAAAATATATGTTGACAGAAGACACAATAGCCTTGCTTCAGGGATGCAAAGCACTTACTACTCACGGCAGAACAGCTGCTGGAACAGCGCCTTGCGCTGGGTCCCGATCCCCACAGGGTGACACAGTAAGGGCTGGATTTTACCTGTGTGTGCATCGTGGTGCACCGCTGAAAAGGGAGTCCTAAGTTTCAGAACTCTGACCCATCTACTCATATGCTCCCTTCCAGAAGGAGAGAGATGATGCGTTATCCTGGAATGTAAGCAAATACCTCTAGGAGGAAGTAGAAGGCTTTATCCTTACTATTCTGGTACATCTTTAGGGAAGCATGTCTCTAGATATCTCTAGAGGGATACACTATCTCTGTTTTCCAAGACTGTTTACTGATCAAAAGTGCCCTTTGCTTAAAATGTTCCGACTGTGCAGGACTAGGCTCTGAGGAATCACGGAGAATTGTCTTCCAACTATCACCAATAAAATAATTCAATAAAATTTCTAGGCCCACTTAGTCTTTAGCCCACTGAATGAATATAAACCTTTACCAGGGCATATTACGACGAAACTTCAGAACTCGGGGAGAAGCCAGAATTTCAACAAGGTTTTATTTCTGAGGGATAAAAATAGGTTATATACAAAGTCAGAATGTCTTTGGACTTCTTAACTGCAACATTGGAAACTAGAAGACATTGAGACGATGCCTTCAAAATTCTGAAGGAAAACTCTTTCCTAGTTAGACTTCTATACCCAGCTAAGTGAACTATCAACTGAGGGTGGAATCAAGACAATTTCAGATAGTCAATGTGAACAAAAATTTTACCTCCCCTGTTCCTTTCTGATTTAGCTTCTGGAGAACGTATTCTGCCAAAAGGAGAGAAAAGAATCAAGAAAACCAAGAAGTGGTTTCCAGGAAACAGAAAATTCCACACAGAAGAAAGCATCAGGAGTTCAAAGGAGAATAATGAATGGAGATTCTAGGAAGACCGCACCACACTAAACATAGTAGACGATCGGTCTGGATTACAGTGGTTTGAGAAATTTAGAAGACATTGTTGAGGGCTGACTTCCCCATCATGCCCAATATCACTCTATAATCTTTTAAATTTAGGACAAGGTGACTGGCTGAGTCTGTTCCAAACTATTATCTGTACTTTGTCTTGACCATTTGCTGGTGATATTTCTATTCTCCTCTCTATGTCCTTGCTTTTGGGTTAGTTGAATATACACATTATCCTAAGGCAGTATTCAGCTAAGATAAAATCCTGAGAGAGAAGGCTGGCCATAGTGAACTCAGAAGCAAAAAAATCAGACAAACTCCCTCACGTGATAGCATCCCCACCGTCCATCTAGCCTGGCTCACTGTAGTCCTTCTAAATGTCCTACGCATGTTGAGTCCTATGTTTATCAAGACTTAACATGGCTTTGCCCAACGACCTCTCCAGAGCGTGGTCTTGAATATTCTGTGGTGTTAAAAATGATCTTTTTATAAAGACATTTGTAAAATGTCTTTATAAAAATATACTATACCTTATAAAGACAACCTACGGACTGGAAGAAAATATTTGCAAATGACACTACAGACAAGGGGTTAATTGCCAAAATATACAAACAGCTCATACAGCTTAATATCAAAAAATTATATTTTTAGGAATATTTTAGAATAGAGGAAAAACTGTCATAATGAAATATAAAGAGTTTAAAAAAGGAGACAGAAGTGTACATGCTATCGCCACAATTTTGATTCTAAGAGCTTAAAACAGGCAATATTTATTGAGTGCTTCCTAGGTGCCATGCACTGATCTAGGCTTTTAGCACCACTGACCACCTCCTTCCTTTTGAAAACACTTGCTTCCTATGGATTCCATGACATCCTGATCTCCGGTTTTTCTATTCCTTCTGCGCATCCTCTGAACCTCTCCACGGTAGCCTGAAATTCTATGGCCCCAGAAGTGTATCGTTATCTTCTTTTCCATCTTGTTTTACAAACTCTTGAAGTCATGGACTGCATTCACTGCAAAGCTTCATTCGCTGTCTATTGTTAATTCCAAATATAAATATCCCATCAAATTGCCCCTCAGATCTCCAGGCTGATACTGATTAACCTTAATGACAATTCCACATGTATGGCCCATAGGCACTACTGATTCAACACATCTCAAACTTAATTCATTACTGAACAAAAAAAAAAAATCTAATTTTTTCCTACCGGATATTTTTCTAACTCAGTGATAGCCACACCATCTATTCAGAAGTCCAAACGAAGAGGCTGAAAGCTGCCTTGCACTTCTTACTTTTTCTTCTCCTCATCACACTCATTTTGCCACCAGGTCTGCTGATCCTACCTTCCTGATATCATTGCAATCACTCCTTTTTCTCCATCCCTATCTCGGCTGGACTTGCATCTTTCTTGACTGCATTACTGACCCAACCCTGCCCCTCCCCAGACCTTACTGTACCCATTCCATTTCTCTATGACTTCTCTATTATCCTTCTGTCATGTAACATTTGACCATGTCAGGTACCCATTCTTAAAATGAATCAAGGCATTTCTTAACCTTCAGGGTAAGGTCTAAACTTCATGCCATGGCATTCACAGTTCTTTTTCACAATGACCCTTCCTCTTTCCTCAACATCATCTTCTGCTAACCTTATATCCCAGCCTTAAAGAACTACATTTTACATATTCTCTTGCCTCTTTGCCTTTGTAGGTAATGCTCTACCCTCCTGGAATGACCTTTCTCACCCTCTGTATGTTTCTAATTGCTATTCATCTTGATGAATTCAAGGGTTACTTTATCAGTGAAACCTTCCCTGACTCTCCCGCATTACCCTAGTCTGGATGAGATACCTCTCCTCTGTGCTTCCCAAAGGCCCTGTTGTAACATCCCTCTCTTAGACCCTTATCAAACTCACTTCAAGGTAATCCCACCAGAAACTTTCTTTTAATGATATATTCCTCATTAGAAGTCCTATGGATGGATTTCCTTAGAATGAGTTTATGAGCCACACAAGAAAACTTCTCTTTGCGGTTCAGTTTTGTGTTTATTCTAAAGAAGTATTGCCCAGTGTGATCACCAAAATTACTGAACAGATTTGACACTGAATAACTTCTGGCTATTTCAAAAATTTCAAATATGCTTTCAAAGGACAACAGAGTATTCAAAAGACACTGCAAGGATTCTTGAATGGTTGTTTAAAAAAATCGGTCAAAGTACTCTAGAATTATAGTTTTAAATATACACAGGCTTTCCAATACATATTTTAATTTAAAAAATCATCAAATAAAAGTACAGTTTTAAATGAAAAAATTTAAGGAAATTTTAAATTTTAGAACACTAATACCTGTATAAACACTTTCAATCCGTGGATAGGGAAACAAAAACAGTACAAAAATGCAGCATGGGGCTTCCCTGGTGGCGCAGTGGCTGGGAGTCCGCCTGCCGGTGCAGGGGGACGCGGGTTCGTGCCCTGGTCCGGGAAGATCCCACATGCCGCGGGGCGGCTGGGCCCGTGAGCCATGGCTGCTGAGCCTGTGCATCCGGAGCCTGTGCTCCGCAACGGGAGAGGCCACAACAGTGAGAGGCCCGCGTACCGCAAAAAACAAACAAACAAAAAAATGCAGCATGCAACTTCACACACAATTAGAATACAGTATTTTTACACACACCAAAATAACCCCATTAAGGAATGCATGAAGTAAAAAATGATATCAAACAGGAATATCTTGGGAGAATGTGACAGCACAGGCTTAGGGTATTAATGGGAAGAATATAAAAATACTAACATGGAGGTATAATCCAAGGTATAATCCAAATATATAATGTTTTGTATGTTCATTCTTATTCTTATGTCAGAATTATTATGCCATGAAGCTATTATTTGCCACTGATAATTTCTCTCAATGAATAACGTTCTGTTTGAGAACAAGAGAAAAACGGTAATGAAATACTGACTTAGATGTATTTGTTGCTCAATACTTGAATATTTTAATCCAAGCTCTGTGACAAAAAATTTAAAGAGATATACTACTTAGCTTGATGAAGAGCTGTTTTTAGAAAGCATGTATCCAGCACATTAAAGTATCAAGGTTTTTAGAGAATGTGACACAGTGAAGGCATTACGTGAATATAAAATGAATGATACAATGCATGCAGTAGGCACTTAATATATTATTTGTGAAACTAAATACCAAATATGAATCAGGGAGGTGGCTTCAAATCAGCAAAGTGACCCAGAGTTACGTATATAGTCATTACTTTCATGAATTCAGATTTCATTTTAATGAGCATTGAGGCATCATCTGAGTTCTGAGCAAACTGAATTTATTATATAGACTGTTGCTTAAAATAGTGGGTTATCGTCTAACACTTGGAAATACTTAGTGTCCAGGACTTTTCAGTGTGACCTCGGGCTTTTTATTTGTTTTTGGTTTGGGCATTTTTTTTCTTACCAAGGTGAATTCTGTTGCCTGATACATTTATATCAGTTATATGAAAAAAAGGAGAAACTATGGTCGTGTCGTAAGTAGTCAAACCTTTACTGAACGCTTATCTGAGGGCTGCAGTTTCCTCCTGCTGACTATACAAAGGTCAAAAAATAAGACCCGGTCCTTGCTTTCAGGCGTGCTACGATCATTCCATTATAATTTAATGTAGCGAAAGGAGGATAAGCAATAGGGGAATCACAGATGAGAAGTCGGTCCAATTAAGCCTGGCAAGTCTGGAATAGCTGACCACCGTCTCACACGTGGACTTAAATATGCAATTTCCATTGAGGACAAACCCCAGGTAAGCTTGGATTCACTGTGCATTAAAATCCTGGCTTTATCGCTTACAGCCTGTGTGACCTTGGGCATACAGTAGATACTTATGAAATTACTCTAACCAACACCGTAGGAAGTAAAGGTGGCAGAATCAAGAGCTATAGGGGTTTGTGAATCAGTTATACATACACATACATCCACTCTTTTGGTATATTCTTTTCCCATATAGGCCATTACATATATAAAATATATATCTACTTTATATATAAAATAGATAATTAATAAGAACCTGCTGTACAGCACAGGGAACACTACCCAATACTCTGTAATGACCTATATGGGAAAAGAATCTAAAAGAAAAAAAAAAATCAGTGGATATATGTGTATGTATAACTGATTCACTTTGCTGTACACCTGAAACTAACACAACATTGTATATCAACTATACGCCAGTAAATTTTTTTTTAAATGATCACACACAGAAAAGCTATGGGGCTTTGGAAAGACTTGGTGGGTGACGTGAGACTCAAAATGAGCCTTGGGGGACATGTAAGAATTAGGTAGAGTGAGTTTGTGATAGGAAGAGGCCAGTTTGGGTGTGAGGAACGAGAAAGATTCAGAGGAGGAGATGTGCATATGGTGTGTGACCTAAGAGCAGACAGGTGCGGGGACTTCATGCCAGGAAGAACTAGATGGCAAATTCCAAGACCACAGACAATCTCTGAATATTTTTCAGAAAAGATTGAAACCGTGTGTTTCAAAGCTTCCATTATTCTCTCTTACATCCCTCACTAATTTCTTTCAAATATACACTCAGACGCACTTAATTGAATGTAATATTTTGCCAGCGTTTATGGTAATTACTTCTTTTCTTTCTCAAGGAACAACAAACTTTTTTGTAGAACTCAGAGCCCCAGTTTTCTCAGTTAGCAGTAAGTTATCTGATGTACTTTGCAATAAACCAGCGTCTGCGAGAGTTATTCTTCTTGTAGAACAAAAGAACACTCCTTAGACTTTTAAACGTACAATCTTGCACTATTCACATCTCGTACGGTGAGGGTATAGCAAGTAGTTAATTCATCTTATTCAAATCTATTATCTCTACTCCCTTCCTGCACAGTGTTTTCTAATTTTTTCTGCATAGAACTGAATTGGCTTTCATGCCACAGTTTAGAAAGAAGGGAGAGATGCACGTAGCCACATTCTAGACAGAGATACACCAGATGCAAACAATACCTCTCTGCAATGTTCACAAGAGATTTATCACAGGAAAAGGGGCCAGGAGAACGTGGACATTTCTGGGTTACTGTGCGATTCCCTCCTGCTATTCTCTAACCATCTCAGACAGGCTGACAGAAACTATTGTTATAACTTCTGCTGGTGTCGTATTTATTGGTAAGGCTGCCAGACCTCAGCAAAGGCAGGCACTATAATGCGCTCTTTCAATTTGCACACAGAAACTTTAAGAGTCTATTATCAGGTTTACCTACAATTCCTATCACCATTGCTGAAAAAATAGAAAATGGCACCAGCAGGCTGAAAATAGGAGAATGTCTGTTGTATGGAGAATAAAAGGAAACATTTTAAATTTCTACTGCGACATTTCACGTCCCATGACCACCTCCCGTAATTTTCTTTTTCACATGAAGAAGTTTGCCACGGGCAGGGTGATAAGGACCGAACTCTTGTTATAGGGTGACCTGTCAGTAACTGCGCATCCACATTCAACTGCTAGATCATTCACATGCTTCTGATGTGTGATTCGGCAAGGAGGCCAACGATGAAAGACTCATGCGAACGATCTTGCCTGCATGCATTTCTGTTTACTTAGAAGTCAGCAGGCAACTGCAAGCTTCAAATCTACACCTCCCTTAACACGTGATACGTGGTGAGGGATCAAAATCAAATCAAAGCTCTAAGACTTAGTATCAGGAGCAGCTAAAAGACTAGTGGGTCCTGTGCTTCTGTTTTGCCACCAACGGTGGCAAGAGTACGGCTGATAATCCCAATGGAAAGAACTATTACGAGAAACTGTTTGGGAGGTGCGTGTGTGCGTGCAGGCAGGGGTGAGGTGGAGAAAGGAGATTCCACATGTGTTATGTCATCTCCTGATGAAAAGTTCCTGTTTCTATCGCAGCTTTTGACATCTTTCTATTACTTTTTAATAAACCCTGGATATAAAAAACAAAACTAAGCCTATAGAATATCAATCAACCTTTATTGAGAAGTTACTGTGTTACTTCTAAGTACTATTAACTCTTTAATTCACACAAAGCCTTTTGACATAGATTCTATTTTTACCACCCATGTGTTCCGGATGATGAAACTGAGGCACATAGAGTTTTAAGGAAAGAGGCCAAGATCACATAGCTAGTAAGAGGTAGACCAGGGATTCAAACCCAGCAAGTGTGGTTTAAGTGTGACTGGACTTATGCTGACCAATGTTACAGCCACAGTCACTCAGGGCTGCTGAGGAATCAAAATAGGACTGATTGGAACTGAGATGCGTTGCATGTGTAAAATACACACAGAACTGCACTTAGGAAGAGAAGGAATGTGATAATATCTTGAGTGTTTCGCATCTCATTAAAAACTTTCATATTGACTACACGTTGAAATAATGTTTTGGGTATGTTGGGTTAAATAAAACATAATTAACTGAATTTCACATGTTTCATTTTACTTCTTTAATGCAGCTACCAGAAAATTCTAAAATTACACATGTGAATAACATGAGGAATAAGTATGATCTCATTATCTTCAGAGGCATTAATAAAAATCATCATCATTATAGGGACAACATCTCTATTAAACACTTACAAGCCAGGCATTGGGATAAGCCAATGTCATCAACAGTGTAGGTACCGCCCTCTAGGGGGCGTTCTGGAAATCTGTGGGTCCATTTTTTTGGTTGTCCCAATTTGGTGGGTGCTCCTGGCATCTAGCCAAAGGATGCAGGTGGTATAATAAATTTTGGGTCCGTCTTGCCCAATGAAGAATGCCACTGAAGAGTCTCAGATGAAACATTTCATAACTATCTCAGCCTAATTGACTCAGCCTAAAACCTTACATAAAAACATAAAATATTTGTTAATCAAGGAAAGATTACTTTGGTCAGAACTTTACACAAGGTGTTTTTACCATTTTAGCGAATTACATGACTGATATCGATGTTGCCCTTGTATTAGACTTGCAGGTTCAGCACACCTGTGTTTATACTATCACCTCTGCCATATTCAAGATGATGTAAGCACAAGCATCTTGCTTGCATATGGGCGGTACCTACACTATTGACGACATTGGCTTATCCCAATGCCTGGCTTGTAAGTGGTTAATAGAGATGTTATCCATACAATGATGATGATTTTTATTAATGCCCCCGAAGATAATAATAGGATCATATTTATTCCTCATGTTATTCACATGTGTAATTTTAGAATTTTCTGGTAGCTGCATTAAAGAAGTAAAATGAAACGTGAAATTCATTTAATTATGTTTTATTTAAAACCCAATATATCCAAAACATTATTTCAACATGTAATTGCTTCATATGTCATTTAGATTTGTCGTGCATGGTCATTTACATATCAAAAACATATTATTTTATTATAAATTCCTTTCTTTTGATTTTTTCTTTAAATTAGATTTTAAAAATTATATTCATTTAAAAATTATGCATGTAGTTAGCCTACATTAAGTACAAGTTATTTTTCAGAGAATAAATGGTGCATTATAATATATTAATTTTAAGAAAGTAGCTCTTGCTCCAGTAAGACTGAGAACTGATAGGCTAAGTTCTTTATATGATTAACTCATTTTATCTCCCCAAACGACAAACTTAGATGTGCACATTAGGGAACTAGTGGAATAAACTGTGGCACCTCCTCCCGGTGGAATACTGTGCAGCTATGAGGAGAAACAAAGTTCTTTTTATATCGCTGGAGTGATCTTCAGAATATCATCTTAAGTGGGAAGTTAAGTCAAGAATACTATACACAGCGCTTGTTCTCAAAGTGTGGTCTCTAGACCCGCAGCAGCGGTATCACCATCACCTGGGAACTCGTCAGACGTGCAGAAAATCGGGTGCTCTCCTAAACCTACTGAATCAGAAACTCTGGGGATGGGACTGGCAATCTGTGTTTTAACAAGCCCCCAGATGATGGGTTTGCCGGTGAATTTGAAAGCGATTGCTATGCAGCACGCTACTGCTTATGGTGGAAGGGAAGGGCATACGATGCAGACACATGCATATGTAATTGGACTATACATATATCTTTATGTTTGTTTGCATGTTTTTAAAAGACAGAAGATTAAACCATTAAATAAACAAGAGCTAATACAACTATATAAAATGGTTACCTGTGAATGAGGGAAGTCTGAGGCACGTGCAGAGCCACACTTCTGCGGATATACTTCAAGTTGTAGATTTGAATTTGGAATCATGTTACATACATATAAAATTTTTTAAAATACAAAATAAAACTAATGAACCTATGTATTAAGTTGATAGGTTAATAAAACAGAATATTTCTAGTGATTTTAAAGCAGGGTAGTCTGATGTTCTCTATTAGGATACAACTAAGTAGAACAAAAAAAACTACAAAGGTACCTTAAATTCTTTTCAGTAATAGTTTTGTTACCCATGATATTGCTATTCTCAAACTACTGTAATGTCGACATTACTACTGGATCAAGGAAATAAGTGATTATGTTAATGTCATTAGGAATTTAGAATTTCATTAAAAGAGAAAAAAATGTAAAATCAAACCATTTAGGGTAAAAGTGTAGTTCTAACTTTAAACTGGCATTACTGCTATGAACTATAATTTATGTCCTCTTGAGAAATTTTCTCAGTTTGGTCCACTAAAAGGGCAGGAAGCAAATGGCCAACCCACCAACAAGATGTATCCCTGGAACACAGCTGTGGTCTCAAAATACCATTCCTCCCTAAAAGAAACCTGAGTTCCCTGAGAAATAACTGAAGTCAGGCCTAGGGTAGGAAATGTACAAGGGAAGCCTAGCCATCCTGTCACACTAGCAGTTAAGGAACCTATTACAGATTAAGGTAATGTCCAAGGACTCAGCCAAACTGAAAAGGTTTCCACTGACCAAAGATGGGAAAGTTTGAACATTAATAAGTATAATAATGACAACAAATTAAAATATGTTAAATGTGTTTAAAATCCGTTAATTCACAATGATATCAAATAACGAAACACATAAAAACCTTCATTGATCATCTCTGAGGTTGCTAGAAAGTCAGCTAAAATATTTTGCAAACTGTAAAGGGAAAGAGACAAACTTGACCTGTCATTCCCGTACTAATTATATCTCAGGGTAACAAAATAATTGATGAGAGATATTTCTCTCTATAGAGCATTTAAGCTAATAAAGGAAGAAAGAATTGTAGAACTAGACTATCATCATTTGGCAAAACCTTCAGGAAATGATGAATTTAGACAATAATTGTCCTGGTAGCTACCTTAATAAAGAGAGATATAACCTGAGAGAATTACACATTTCCTACGAATTATTCTTGAAAAAAAAAGGAAATAAAAAAATTCAAACAAATTAAACTACTACCTTACATATTTTAAAGGAACATAAACAACTCTACAGAGTCCACCTCAATATTTTCACTACTCTTGTATATATGGAATTCTTTATAATAAAAAGATTTAAAAAAACTAAAGTGGATACCCATGAAAACTCTGAAAATTGATTTGTATATAAATTATAATGAATTAATTTGAGCAGATAAAAAATACATATGAAGAAAGATCATAAGGCTTGCTATCCTATTCCTCTTGGTATTCTCTCTAGGTCCTATCACTGTACTTAAGCTCACAGTAGGTTCTTAATAAATTATTACATAACAATTTTTCCGATTTTTTCCCAAGGCTACTGCTGCTTAAAATTATTAAATAGAATAACTATAGAACAGGCATGACAAAAATTATTGTTGACACTTAGCTTAATATAACTTTCATTGGTGCACAATTTTTTAAAAATGAGTATAACATAATGGTATTGTTCTGTAAAAACAATAATTTTGGTTTAGACTAGAAATCATATTTTCAAAAAAAATGTAATAAAGACTATTAAAAACATTTTGATACCCAAAACACTTAGTAAAATATTTTTTTCTTAAAAGCAGATGCATTTAACTCTACACTGAATGTCCTAAATAAGTATATCTTTAGAAAAACTTTAGAAAAATATGTTCTACTTATTCCATCTTTGCATGACGTTTCAAAAATAAGTAGTAAAAATCTATGAGAAAGAAATAATCTTTTGAGGCATTTTACTAAAGATGATTTTTAGCTTCCTTGGCCATATAAACTGTTTTCTTTATTATAAATAATAACCACATTAATTTTAAACAAGAAAAAGGTGGGTAACACCTATTACAAAATCTATTTTTATATCTCATTTTACAAAAGTCAATGTTAACTAAATTTCATTCTGTAGACTATAGAATGCATGCTCTTAGAAAAAAAGCATTTCATGGTCAAATGCATTTGGGTGATACCACATACTACATTATTTGTGCAAATTCAGAGTACAAACTCACATACAATAGTAAAGGCTCTGAGAAGTCTTCTAGTAGAAATATTCCCCACGAAATTTGTAACAATACATTCCCAAAGTTTACTTGATGATGGAACTCTCTTGTATAGTGTTTCAATGTTTTGTAGAACAAGCCTTGGAAATGCTGGCCTAAGTTCAGCTGCCGTTTTCTAAGCCATTTTTAATCACAGCATGCAGACCATATAGAGAAGATCTTTCCATACTGTCATTTTATACACAGGAAAACATACACACACACCAGAAATCAGTGAGCTATTGAAAATCAGAAGCAAATTATTGTTGGGTTTCAGGAAAAGAAATGATGCCCTTTGATTCACAGACTGGTATGAATAATTTTCCAGTTTTAAAAACTCAACTCTATTTTTACTATTTCAAAATGTCAATGAAAATGGCTATAAAAGTTAACATAGCTAATTTTTACTATGATAGAATTGCATACCTTATAACTTGGAATAATTACTTTTACTATAGTAAAATTATTTCCCTGAAAAATAGAATAGAAATTCAGTGACAGTGTCTAATTTTGTCTTTTTTTTTTTTTTTTTGGGGGTGGGGGTGCGGTACGCAGGCCTTTCACTGCTGTGGCCTCTCCCGTTGCGGAGCACAGGCTCCGGACGCGCAGGCTCAGCGGCCATGGCTCACGGGCCCAGCCGCTCCGCGGCATGTGGGATCTTCCCGGACCGGGGGCACGAACCCGTGTCCCCTGCATCGGCAGGCGGACTCTCAACCACTGCGCCACCAGGGAAGCATATTCCATTGTTTAACTCATTTAAAAACTCAACAATAAAATAACTTTCTATGAAAATATTAAATGGAGCCCAAACAATCCAAAACTTAAAAAATCAGACACATCAGGAAATCCTGGGGTATGACTTGATAAGGCCACTTATGTGGAAGCTGTTGTTCTCTGCTCTTGTGGAGGCTATCAATGGGACAAGGCCCTCAGTCAGACCCCAGGAAGGTACAGGTGGCTTTCTCCCTGCGGTTGCCTTTGGAAACTTAACTTGCAAGCTAAACTATAGTGCTTTACCTAGCCACCTCTGAGGTTAAAGGAGAGAATGCAATGTGATACTGGAAACACACACATGTAAGGAGAGTGGACGACCTTGAAGTATATACAGAGACCAGAACAGAATGGAAGCAAACAAAGAAAATCGTATTATGTAAAGACTTCGAAAGCCTTTCATTTCAGGCTACAGCATCTTAACAGGCAATACTTAAGTCTTTTTCAAAAACTCTAGAGCCCCTTTGGAGCCAAAAGGGAATAAACAGAAAAGAATCAGGGGGAAAAAAATGCTGGAGAGAGACACTCTTGTTTTTTCTGCCTCCTTAACCCCAGCCAATTTATGTGTCTTGTCTATATTATGTTTTCCAGAAAGTAGTTCAATAGTACAAAACTGCTATCAAAGGATGTGCAGAAAGACTCTTGTGGCACCTTGTTCTGAGAGAATTAACACAGGCTGTGAAGTTGAAGTAGGGTTCTAGTGCCTGCTCTACCTTGTATGATCAAAGAGATTAGGCAAATTTTGGTCAGCCTCGTGTTTTTTCAACTAGAATATGGTAGTCATAGTTTCAAGATTTACCTGTGGATGTATTTTTTAGAAGTGCTATAGAACTGTTGCTGTTCACATTGAGTTCATCATCTCTAAGAACTATAATAGAAGTTAATATTTATCTTTTCATAGATTTTTTTAAACACTTTATGAAGTTTCTTAAAGTGTGTTTATCACTCCTCACAGGATATAAACATATTTTATTTGTCTTTGTTCTACCTTTTTAAAACGTAGGTGATTCTCAATAAATATTCATTGAAAATGAAAGATAAATAAAAACAGTGTTATGGATAGGAGGTGACATCATCAAGATGGGGACATAGGCTGTTCCCAGGAAGACCTCACAATACCAGCTAACAACTATCCATAGACAAGACAACGTTGGGGGAACCCCAGAACCTATGGGGGCGGTGGCAGGGAAGCTGAAGCCCCCCCTTGGACCAGAGAGACAGAGCAGGGCGCGTGAGAAGGGTAAGAAAAAGCGCTGCGCTCTGACTGCACTGCCGTTCCTGGGGCCGGCACACTTCCACAGCCTGAGCGCCTCCCTGGGCTTAAGGTTCCTGCAGGGTCAAAAGAGAGCCCCAGGTTGACATCCAGCTCCCCCAGTGTCGCAGGATGCGTCCTGGAAGACCCACTAGGATCTGGCCTCATGGGAGTCACTGGGGGAATCTGAGACTCAGCGACAGGGGATGAGAGAGAGATGGAGAAGAGAGCAAAGCTTAGAGCACCCAGCACTCAGATCTTGGTGAACCGCATTTCTTCTCACGGCAGTGCCCCAGCAGAGGTCCCGGCCAGTGGCTCTGCCCACCTGCAGAGCTGAGCAAGTGGCCCTGTCTGGCCAGGGAGCTCCACGGGGAGGGGAGCAGTCCTGCTTGATTTGGGTCCCCAGTCAGTGGGCCATACTGGCCTGCGGATCCTGATCTACCACACTGCCTAGACAGGGAAGCAAATTTGTAGCCCCTCCAGTTGTGTGCATTCAGGAAGCCTGGCCAGAGAACTTGGGCAGCCGTGGAGCCTATTCTACAGCCCCACTCAGGCAGGGAGCCAGGCGAGCAGGCCCATCCAACAGTTCAGCGTTGCCCCTGGCCCTGTATAACCGGGCGGCCTCAGCGTCCAGCCAGAAGCAGAGCCCAGCCCATGGCCTTGCACAATTGCTTTTCTTTTTTTTTTTTTTTTGCATTACACCATATTTATCATTATGAGAAAGGTAAACTAAGATACCTGTATCACTTTGGTATAATAAACAACAATCACACTGTACTTATCATATTGGTTTCCTAAGAGAGGGAAACATAAAACAATTAAACATGGGATTAGAGAGTACCAAGGGCCTTAAAAATCTAGAAAAGGAATTAGAATTAAGGGTCTCTGAGAATGTTTCTTTCTTTGATCTTCCTTTTGACTGTGAATTGATGGGAAGTTTGGAGGTGAGTGAAGTGAATTGATGGGAAGTTTGGGGGTGAGTGAAGTGAATTGATGGGAAGTTTGGGGGTGAGTGAAGTGAACTGACGGGAAGTTTGGGGGTGAGTGAAGTGAATTCATGGGAAGTTTGGGGTGAGTCAATTGATGGAAAGTTTCGGGGTGAGTGAAGTGAATTGATGGGAAGTTTGGGGTGAGTGAAGTGAATTGCTGGGAAATTTGGGGGTGAGTGAAGTGAATTGATGGGGAGTTTGGGGTGAGTGAAGTGAATTGATGGGAAGTTTGGGGTGAGTGAAGTGAATTGACGGGAAGTTTGGGGGTGAGTGAAGTGAATTGACGGGAAGTTTGGGGGTGAGTGAAGTGAATTGATGGGAAGTTTAGGGTGAATGAAGTGAATTGATGGAAAGTTTGGGGTGAGTGAAGTGAATTGATGGGAAGTTTAGGGTGAATGAAGTGAATTGATGGAAAGTTTGGGGTGAGTGAAGTGAATTGATGGGAAGTTTGGGGTGAGTGAAGTGAATTGATGGGAAGTTTGGGGGTGAGTGAAGCAGGAATGAATTATATTCTCCTTTGACTTGTTAAAACAAGATAAAGATGGATAACCTACCTTGTGATTATTTGTTCTGTGATTATACCCCAATCACTGTGCCAAAGCCAAAATACTTGTGATTGCTACAAACACCTACGTATGGCTTCTCACGTGCCAGGGTCTGTCGTTCCTAAGCCCTGGACATTATTCCTTCATTCGTGTAATCTTCATACAGTGCAGTGAGACAGGTACCACCACCATCTGCCCCATACAGCTAGTCAACAAAGGCAGAGAGGAAAGGAAGTTACCAGAGGTCACCAGCCAACAGGCCGCCAAAGCGGGATGTAAACCTGTGCAAAATGGCACCAGAGTTTGTGCCCGCAACCATGACACTGCAATGCCTTCCAAAGAAACACTGAATTTAATGAGGACGAGAATGGGGGGCAGGGGGCTTGCCAAGTTAGATTTCCTTTAACTTACACGACTTGTCAATCACCAGGTAGGGGTCTTACATTATTTCCTTTATTGCTGATGTTGAATTTTGATTTGAGCGTGGCGAGCTCTGTTTATTAATTTTTAGAAAAATGGCACGTCGAATTGTATTGTTTCTGTTGGGTTCAGATTCAGAGGCAGCAAGAACTGAGGCAGATCTCAATTCTCCTCGAACAGCTGAGGCTACGAGTAACATCCTTGGCTCACGTGGGTTCTGACTCAAATACACTATAATTTTATTTTATTTTTATTTTTTTTAACGTCTTTATTGGGGTATAATTGCTCTACAACGGTGTGTCAGTTTCTACTTTATAACAAAGTGGATCAGTTACACATATACACATATGATTCTATATACTGTGGCTGCCACAAATGTACTTAGTGAACTTAAATTAGCACATGATTTATTGCCCTAATAATGGGATGTTAATACTGCTCCCCTTCTAAGAAATTCTAATTATTTTTAATGCTTTCAACCACGTTTATGTTAGTTCTTGTGCACATGTAGCAAGCTGGACGGCCCAGCCCACTAGCCCACAGCAGCACTTGCTCAGGTAGAATAGTTAAGCCGTAGGATCTGAGCGTGTCGTGATTTCAACCCTGGGTAATTTTTCTAATGTTGATAAGATAGTCTATACTGTTCTGTACCACCCCAGCTTTACACAATTCTCAGTATATGGAATCTTCAGACACTAAATAAAATTGGAGCAGTTCTGATGTTCAAATCCCTAACAATTTACACAATGAAAACAATCCACTTTTTGTGCCAATGATTTTGACAAGTTTAAGCCTGACTCCTATTCTTCTGAGACTTTTTATAAGCTTGATTGTCCATTTCTCTTCAGTTGGGGCTGAGGTATCTCCATCTTGACACAGTAATTTACTTTATGATACACAAAGTGGTCCTCATTGTTTATGGATTTTGCATTTGTGATCACCCCCTTGCTAAAATGTATTTGTAAGCCTAGCGCTGAAGTACCATCTAGTGTTCCTAAGCACAAGGATGTAATATTCTTTACAGAGAAAACATGTGTTAGACAATCTTCATTCAGGCATATGAGTTAAGTGCTCTTGTGTGAGTTGAATGTCAATGAATCAACAATATACATTAAGAGGGGTGTTTAAAACACACACACACACACACACACACACACACATGCACACAAACATAAAAGAAGGTTATGTACTGATCAATTGATGAAAATACTGTGACCAGAGGCTTGCAGGAATCTAACCCTATTTTTCCCCTAGGAGCAATGGTTCAGTATTCATTAATTCAGTGCTCCTGGAGATGTTATAGAACGTAACTACTGTGAACAGTGAGAACTGACTGTCTTTACTTAAGTTTAGTAAACAATACACCTTTTATTTAAAAGTACCTTTTGCTCTGATTGTCAGTTTAGATGTTGTCCCTTCCTTGACATCTCATATTGCCCTTCAGCTGTAACCACATTTCTTTGATCCTCTTAACAGGAAAACATTTATGTGACCCAATCCAGCGTTCAGGTCTCAGCCTACATCTTACATGACTCGCAGCAGCATTTGTGAAATTTACCACTCTCTCCTTGGAAATGTGATCTGACTTCCTGGAAAGCACACACCTGGTTTTCTTTACACGTTACTGTGGCTCCTTCATCTCATGCTCTTTTGTTTGCTTCCTCTAGCTCATCTTGACCTCTAAGTATTAGTACCCCAGAACTCAGCTCTCAAACCTCTTCTCTGATTTCTCTCCAGGTCCTTATTTGACACCATGGCATTAAGTACTCTCTACATGCTGTTTGTTGCCTCCCTAATTTCTGTTGTCAGCATCAGTGTGTTACCTGAGCTTGACAACCAAATATCCAATTGCCCCCTGCCTCCAAAAATGGGATATTTAACATATATTTCAAACTTAATATGTCCAGCATAAACTACCGATTCTTCCTTCCCCACCCTAAACATACTTCTTCTTTGAAGTCTACATCTCAGTAAATATCCATTCTTGATTCTCCCCTTTCACCAAAATATACTCCCAATCCATCAAAAACTCTATTCAGCTCTATTTTTTTTTTTTTAATCAACAACAGCCAAGACATGGAAGCAAACTCACTGTCCACTGACAGATGAATGGATAAAGAAGATGTGGTACATATATACAATGGGATATTACTCAGCCATAAAAAAGGAATGAAATAATGCCACCTGCAGCCACATCAATGGACCTAGAGATGATCATTCTAACTGAAGTAAGTCAGACAGAGAAAGACAAATATCACATGATATCACTTACATGGGGGATTAAAAAAAAACGATACAAATGAACTTATTTACAAAACAAAAATAGACTCACAGACTTAGAAAACAAATTTATGGTTACCAAAGGGGAAAGAGGAGGGGAGGATATATCAGGTGTTTGGGATTGACAGATAGACACTACTATATACAAAATAAACAACAAGGTCCTACTGTAGAGCACAGGGAACTATATTCAATATCTTATAATAACCAATAATGGAAAAGAATCTGAAAACGAAGATATATATATGTGTATGTGTGTGTGTGTATATATATATGTGAATCACTTTGCTGTACACCTTAAACTAACACAACATTGTAAATCAACTATACTTCAATTAAAAAAAAAAATAGTCCTGAATTTAATAGTCCTTTCTCTCTGCCCACTGCTAACACCTGAATTCCCAACTGGTATCCTGCTTCCAGGACTTCCCCCCTACAATCCACCTCCACACGGCAGCAGACCGTATCCCTCCATGCTCAAGCGCTAAGTGATCTGACCTCTGGCTGCCCCTCTGACCTCAATTTCTTGCTTCCGTCATGTTGGCGTTCTTGCTGACCATTCACACCTCAGGGCCTTTGCACTTGCTGCTGTGTTCCTCAGCATGGAACTCTCTTCCCCTAGTGAGTTCAAATATGAAAATTTTAGAGGCTTCCCCAACAGTAATCTCTATAATGCTCTCGTCCTGCCCCACCTCTCCATCCTCTTGCGCTGAATTACTCTTCTTCATAGCGTTTGCTGCTGTGTCCTTATGTATATCTGTCCCTCGTTTCGTCCAACCAGAATATATAGTTTTTGAAGTCAAGAATTTCACTGAAATTAACAATATATTTCCAGTACCTAGAACATTATTTGGCACACAGTAGGCATCCAAATATTGAATGAAGAAAGAAAACTAAGAAATTTGAATAATTTGACTTGACGAACATACGGCATTTTCTATAAATATTACTGAAAACACATCTTCCCTTTAGCACAGTTTTATACATACGACCCACTCCTCTCACTCACACATGACTTTTGTATTATTAGGAACTTAGTGTTGTTGGATTTTTTTTTTTTATAGATTCCATTTACCCCAATTGACTCTTTGTTTTCTAATTGATAGTCAAATTGCATCAGTTGTGGAAGTTTCTTTACGCTGGGCTCTTTCTACATTGTGGCTTATCCCAGATACTTTGCAAAGTGTTCTTGCTTTTTTGACAACACAAGGTGTTCTCGGTCTAACTTGATGTTACTGTTTGCAAATGTGGAAGCAGCTATTTTCCAAGAACCGTGATTCCTTTAAGGTAATGGTTCTCAAGCATGTGAACACAACTAAATCATCTGGGGAGTTTCAAAAAATCTCCGTGCTCAGGCTGCACCACAGACCGAACAAATCAGAGTCTTGGCGGGGGGCGGAGCGGGGGGATCCGGTTGTCAGTACTTTTTACAGGTGTAGCCAAAATTGAGAACAATATTGGAGACCCAAATAAGGCGGCCAATTAGAACACATGAGATTTTTCAGAAGAGTATTCTTTAAGGACAGATGACACAAGGAGCTCTAGAAACAGAAAAATAAAAAATAAAACAAACAAAAACCAAGACAATTATTAAACAGAAAGCAACCCTTTCTTTCCCTGAATGTTGAATTCAGGTTCATGCTTTCAACATAACTTATTTGACTAAGTTCTCTCTTATCTTGTTCTGATAGAAAACTTAAAATTTATGTGCATGTCCAAAGGTACCAGCTTTTCTTATCTGACATATGCAGCACCATACTATATATTGTCATAGCAAATGATGTCTGTAAATTACAATATTATTTAAATAACTGAAAACATTCCATTTTCTTTAACACAATTGTATCTTACCGGGGTATATTAGAAACATATCCACAATTCACGATTCATTTTACCATTTCATTTAGGGCTTAAGAACAAATGAGATATGCTATAATTACGCAAGAATATTTAGGCAAAAATTCATGAGGATTTACTACATGGAATATAATGAATGCCTTGTTTAATTCTTGACCAGATGTCTTAGAAATAGTTTAACAGTATACACAGGCCCTACTGTCACTTTTTCACTCACTCTAATACACTTTCAAGAATGAGAAGAAAAGTAAAATCACGCTTAACGTGTTGAGAATTTTAAATAGTTCTGAAGACACCAATGGGAGCATGTCTTTCTAATGAATCATTTGTCACAGACAAAAAAGACTAAGAACTATTATGTATTTGCCCACTTCTGCCCTATCCCATAAATTTTTCTATAATTTATCTTTTCATTATTTATTTATGAACCAACTATTAGATCTATTAAAATCCACGAGACACTGGGCCAAATTCTGTATGCTCACTTTGAGTTTGTACTTAATATTCAGACTGATAAATCCTAGTAACAATGGCTGAGAGATGGATTCAAAACAGGTAAATCGCGTAGAGCCTGTAATTGTCTCGAATGCTAATTGGGGTCATCTGGTCCAGATATTTTTTAGGCTTTTTTGGTTACTGACACCTTTGATAATCATGGGGGCGTTTATGGACTTTCTCTCTAGAAAAATGAAGAATGCTTGGATGACCACACGCAGTTTTCATACCACTCTTGCACGTTTAGCTATGTACTTCTCAAAAGCCCATTTTACAGATAAGAAAAGCAAAATCAATCAAGTGACAGTGACTTAACCGAGAACTGTCAATTCAGTATGCTAGTGTTTCATTTATTACTAGTTTCAGACTAGTCTCCAAAGATGGTGTATTTCTGCTTTATTAACACGTTGAGCTCCCGTTTGTCCTTGAAACACCAGATTCTTTTCAATCTAGAATGAAAAACGGGTTCAGCAGAAAATAACTCTTCAAACATAATAAAACAGAAACTACAAAGTGCTTGTGGGTTTACTAGAGTGCATCTATTTTGTTTTGTTTTTAAATTTCACACCATGTTGTTGCTTCTTCTAGTAATTTGATTTTAGGTCAAACAAAGCTGTCAGCCAGAAAGGTAGAAAATGCAGGTCTCCTTTTCCTGTACCCTAAGCGCCTACCATTTGGCTACAAAGCACTTTCCAGTGTATCTCCTGGAGCATATAATGACAGGGCCTGCAATCTACCACTTCAATCAGATTCTCACTTGTGGAAGATCACGAGGTAAAACCCACTGAACACCCTTATCTGGAAACTTCCAGGATGAGGGAGATGCAACCTCACTGCTAGCCGAGACCACTGGTATTTGGACTCCGGAGATCAGTCACCAGATGTAATGGCCACAAATGAAAGAACAGCCTAATAGTTATCAGAACACCTAAGGCGACCTCAAGGGGGAGAAAATCAGTCAGGAACCTGGACTAACTCATTTCTCCCTCTATTACTTCTTACAATTCAAGTCTCACCTATGATGTTGCCAGACCTTAGACACTAAAATGGAGATGCTTCCCTGTTTCTCATAGGGCAATAAGCTTAACCAATGTAGGATCATTTCTAGATTTAATATAGATAATGTTATATTATCTATATAATATAGATAATGTTTAATATAGATAACGTTATTAAAATATCAATTTTAATATTCATTCTATATCAATGCAGAATACTTATCTAAGTAATACCACCCATTAATGAGACAAAATACTAACCTCGTGACTGTGTACTTCGTACATCTATCTAATTGATAACTTTGTGGTGTTCGACTTCAATTTTTCTGAGAAGAGGAACAGTTCTGTGCCACTTTAGTCACACCCAGTCCACAGAACCCTTCAGGAAGATGACTATTATGGGCCGAATTGTGCCTTCTCTCAATTCATAATTGAAATCCTAACACCCAGTACTTCAGAATGTAGCCGTATTTGGAGATAGCATCATTATAGACGTAATTAAGATAAAATGAGGTCATTGGGTGGGCTGTAACACAATATTACTAGTGCCCTTTATACAAAGAGGAAGTTTGGATACAGACATGAACAGAGGGAAGACGATGTGAAGACACAACGAGAAGACGGCCATCTACAAGCCAAGGAAAGAGACCTGGAATAGAAAGTTCCCTCACAGCCCTAAGAGGGAGCCAACCCTGTCAAACAGCCTGATCTTGGACGTCTAGCCTCCAGAACGGTGAGAAAATATATTTCTGTTGTTTAAGCCACTCAGTCTGCAGTTGCTACAGCAACCCTAGCAAACGAACACAATGACTTGACAGTACATTAAACAAAACCAGTAAAGGATAGTGTGGGGTTAGGATCCCAGGGTGGCTCTAGTCTGTAAATGGGGTCCATGCCAATCAACCTACCTTGTTTCTTCATGGGTGAGATGGGGTAATATGCCTGTTAAATAGGCATGTATAAGCTTAAGTTAAAAAAAGAGAGAAAACCAAATCTCAGCAAGCTTACTATTTAATGACACTGTTTTGTTTTGTTTTGTTTTTTTTCTCATCAAGCAAAGTGAATGTCAGTGATGAAAAAGCAATAAACCATTTTTCATCAGTGAAAATGATGGTCCAGACACAGCAGTGAGTAGGAATTTCAATAAGATCTGTCCTGAGATACAGACTTCCAAGATCTGTCTTTGGAGCGCTCTGCAGTGCAAGCCGTGTGTCAAAAAGAGAACACAGAGAAGACAATGCAGGTTTTCCAATAAATTGGAATTCTCCAAAGACTTGTATGTAATATTTGAATGTGTTGATTCACTTATTCAGTAAACTTTTATTAAATGCTAACCGCTTCCCTGGTTAGGGGTGAAATTTCAGTCTTGTAGCTTTCATTGCGGACTGTACTTTTATTGTAGTCCTTGTAACAACTGCAATGTAATCATTACGCCAGTGTTAATTTACGTAATGAAAAATCTTCCACCCACCCACTCCACCTCCAATCAGGACAGAGATGGGGTCTCTCTTTTATCCCTTCACCTAGCATAGCACACTGTTCAAAATCCCTTCACCTAGCATGGCACACTGTTGAAACATACAGAAAGAAATGAGATCAGTCCCTGAGTAAACATGATAGGGTGAGAAACGTTAAAAAAACATGGCCAAAAGGGGGAGAACTGCTGTATGGGTCTATCCGTTTGAAACTGGATTTCAGTGCCAGTTTGTAGGTTCACATGCCTACCAGAAGGAAAAAAATGACTTGTATCTCAACAACATTGTACCTCAAGATGATTCACTGGGGGTTACAGTGAGGATATAGGAAGAAGGAAGAAAAAATTGATGACCTACTTGTGAGGGATAAAATATATTAACATGAGAATTAACAACTTCTCCCTTTCCCCCAACTGGCTAAAGAGAATTCTGTTCTTCTCTTGAGCTCTCACCCATCCTCGACTACTGACAGCGTTCCTCCTGCTGTCAGGAAGCAGCCTGGACTTTGCAAGGCAGGACCAGGAACAGGGAACGAAAGGTGGACTGGAGCCTGGGGCTGAGGTTTCTCTGCATGGACCAGGGGTCGATAAGGGGAGTGAGTGGGAGGGTAATGGGACAGTGAATGGGAGAATATAAAAGGGTTTACTTAAAGGGGTGGCCTTGGTGACAACTTCACAGCTTCATACCACCAGGGAAGGATCTGAAATATTTTGATGTTATTTTGCGTTTTGAATTCAGTTCTTTATAGTGTTGAATGACCCCATTCATTGACCTCACTGAAGATGCTGGTACTGCCAGAGACCGAAGAGGGTGCTGCCTTTTTTGGGGGGCATGCCTCGTGGCTTGTGGGATATTATTTCCCCGACCAGGGATTGAACCCTGGCCCTCAGCAGTGAATTAGGTTACGGAGTCCTAACCCCTGGACCACCAGCGAATTCCCCTATCTCGCTGTCTTTACGTGTCATTCCAACACGGGACAGATATGCCTGGGCCAAGGCTTCATGCTTCTGACGTATTTCATACCCAACGTGTCACCGAATCACTGGCTCCTTTTTCAAGGGTGAAATGCAATTTAATAAGGTTGAAGAAAACATTATGCGAGGAAGGGGAAAAAAAACCTCCCCAAAGAACCTCTATCCATTAAAGAGGAAGGAAGATAAGTTCTGGATGCCAAGAGGAAAAGGAAGATTAGCTTAGCTAGGCAGACAGTCACTTCACCCACCTGCTCCACACAGGAAACGTGAAGTTAGCCAACTCAGCTTTTATAAAGAGGAACACCTCCACGATAGCCTCTACACTGTGCCGTACAGGGTAAGGAGCACACAGGGCGACCCTGGTAGGGTTTCTTAGTCTGAAGGAGAAAAGTCATAGTGGGGATAAAAGAACAGTTTCAGTGCATCAACATCACACTTGCTAAGGACAAAGTCTACCATCCGGTTACCAGGTCGCATCTACTTCCCCTCTTAGATCTGCACGCATCCATTTATGTTAAACTGTGCAATCTTACTTTATGCGTATTAGGAATAATATTTTACACTGTAAGAGGGCAAACGTGAGGGTAAATTATTCACATCCCCAGGCACTTAGCAGAGAACAGAAAGCGCTCTATCAGCAGACACGTACCGCCTACGATATGCACGACGACCGCATCTCGGGTCAGCAGAGACCTGGCTGGCTGGCTTTGCTTTGCACGCAGCTCCAGTGCTCTCAGTGCGATCCTAGTCAAGACACTGAAGCCCTCTCTGCATCTTCATTTCCTGCCTGTAAATGATGATGAGTACCTCCTACGTCATATACTGTCGCAAGGATTAAGTAAGCTAATATGTACAGGGTGCTTAGAATGTAGTTAGCACTGAAGAACTGCTAGGAACATTTTTTTTTTCCTGATTAGATGGGATGGTTCATACTTACAATCACACAAAGTGTTAAGTTTCCTTAGACGCTGAACACTCTGTAATAACCAATGTCTAAAAACTAAATATGATAAAGATTAATGACCACAGAAGTTACCATAATAAACACTGTGAGTACATGATGAAATTGAGATCCATAAAAATGGAAGACTACCTCTGCTTATGCAATGGGGAATCCAATTCATTTTAGCAGTGAGCATACTGTGATTTTATACATTCATATTATGCGTTATTATTGGTTGAATTTTGTTTTACTTCAGTATGCTTTGGGAGGACACTTTCTCAGAATCAACAAACTATTTGCAAAGTAGATTTTATATAAGTAAATAACTCACCTTTTTATAAATAAGAAATCTGTATATATCTGATCAAATTACTTTTCCTATTCTACCAAAATGTGATTTTTTTCACCCTCTGCTGAATATCATGGTTTTGTTTGACAAGCATATTATCCACGGAAAAAATTTTGAAGAGTTGGATTTCATAATCGGTCTTCCTTTACGTTTCTTTTTAAGAAAAGTACTCTTTTCAATTTTAATACATTTTCTCCTAGAAATCCTCTTTCTTATTAGTGTATATTGTCAATGTTGAGTTCTTCAATTTTGCATCTTAATATCAAATAAAGCCGTCATGCATATTAGAAGTGATGGGGAATTTCAGTGACTAAAAGAGAGAAAACAGAATGAACCACAGTGAGGAAGAGCCTGAAAACACTGACAGTAGTTTGGGGTCACGGCTCCTGCTATGTCCGTCTTCATAGCTGACTCTGTCTTCTCTTTGCCATCACAGTGTATTGACAGGGTTGAGCTAATAACACCGTTGTGTAGGGATAGAAATGCTTCACTACTTACTTGCTTCGTTACGTGCCTGACAACATTTCCATAGCATCCATTTGCGGTATGCTGCACACATGTGTTCCGTGCTCAGGACCACGGATCTGAGCAGACAGCACAGAACTAGGCTGCTTCCTGTAATGAACCCACTGATAGGAGAACCACTCGTCTGGCGCCAAACCTACCAGCACCTTCAAAAGTCCTATCAATCACTTTGGAGGGGGTTAAATATTGGGAAGCCCCGGTACGAAAAAAACAAAAAGTTTTCTTGCTCGTTGTGCATAACTGTAACCCATTTCTTAAAGCAAGCTGGAAATCTACATTGATTTAAATAAATCCTTAGCTTCGAAATTATGTGCAGCCGTTCAGACTCAATGAAATATTTATTCAAAATCAACAAGCTGCCCTCTAGGAGTCTTTCACCATAAAGGCAAACATTTTATTTAGCACACTTGATTCTCACCTATGGCAATCTTGCAGCCTTCTAACATTAGGGAAACTGACTTATTTCAGATCAGGCGATTCAAATAGAATGTAACCTTGCCATACAGGTAAAAGCACCTGCCCTTGGCTATTACTTAGCCTGACCACAGGGCTTTCTGGAAACAGCAAAAGCTTTGTAAGTGTCAGCTCATGGCTAAATCAATGTTTATGCATGATGTATCTCTGAATAGCAAACACTTGCTTGCCTGCAAGCTAAACAATGTTTTTGTCTGTTTGCCTATTTCTGGTTCTTTAACCACTGCATGGAGTGTTGCAAATCGCATTGACTAACAATTATTTGCTGGTAGTTCATGAAAAGGAAAGTGGTGTGATTAATGAAAAGTGACACACAGCGATTACTTTGTCGTGCCAGTCTCCTTGGCAAAAGAGCGCCTCTGCTGAACCCAAGTCTGACCTCCTTTACCTTTAACAAGGTCAAGGGGCGGGAAGATTAGTCCCTACAAAGGCTCCAGAATGACTTAACCAGGCTGCATTCCCTAGTGAACCGCACAGAGCCAATTAAATAGAATGACTCCGCTTTGACCTCGGTCACCAAGATGGAATTAAAAACACAAGATGACATGTTTTCTCCTGAAGTACGTAAAGTAGAAAAATCAGACATTTGACACGGCATTATTCCCTATTCAAAAAATAAAAGTAAACAAGTTTAAAGTCAAAGTTTGTCCAAACTGACCGGGAGATGCGCTCTATGTTCTCCTTTTCTGATTCAAATCAAAACTGTTGCTCTACCGCATTCCACCGAGGGACGCAATGATACGTTTCCCTGTTGTTCCTGTGTGGCCCTGCAGAGTGACAAGCTGACGAAATGACAGTGACCGCTACTGTAACAGGAACTTTACCTTTTAAAATATATTTCTCGTGACCAAAAATAGTTTTTTTTGTTTTTTTTGTTTTTTAATAGCAAAGTAGTATAAATAGGCCACAAAGAGTGGCGGTTGGGGGGGAAGATGATAATCTTTGACAAGATTAAATATTTCATCAAGATTTCTAAGCTTCTCCTCAGGTGCTCAATTTAAACTGGTAAACACATGAGAACAAGTCAGTAGCAATGGAGTGAGACACAAAACGGAGTGGGTTGTGTAAGAAAAAAATGCCAAAGTCATGCTTAATGAGATCACATAGCAAAATATATTTTCTCCTCCCCTCGTATCCCACCAATTTTAGCAGATTGATTCTCTTTTTTTTTTGCATCAGTAATATTTACAACTTGAGGCAATTGCTTCTTCTTAACTTCATTAAAATTCAGAAATAAACATATGTCCGAGATGCAAAAAATTATACATCTTCCTACCACTAACTTCTATTAGGAATGCTTTCTTGCAGAACAAAAAAACTGACTCTGAAACAAAATAAAAATCAAACTTAGAAATGCTGACATTCACTTCAAGAAGGCAATTTTCATGACTTTTCCCGCATGCAATCTGCACAATCTAGCCACATTGTTCTCTGCGGTCAATGCCTACTTTATTGGAAATCGTCACTGATTCTGAATGTGAATGACGGAACAGTCACGATGGAGGGGCACTTTTAAACTTCGCAGGAGAATTTTTGTTTTGGAGGAGAAGTCTACAGGAAGATTAAAACAAAACAAATCGGTATCCTTCATCAAGATACTACACTCATTTGCCAATGATTTTTGTTAAAAGAATAAAAATCGTCTTCAGAAAATTCAGTGGTTAATCCTCCTCTGAATTTCAGTGCAAGTTAGTTAAGCAGCCATTCGTTAATCGTGGAGGTTAAGCTAGCAGGTGCTCACTGTCTCACAGGGCACCTCCAATTTGCTTCCTGCAATTATTCGACTTCAAGTGGTTACTATAAAGATTCGCTTTTTTCCAAAACAAAACAAAAGTTTGTGTATGTGAGGCGATAGTTAGGTATATTTCTAATTGCAAACCTTACAATGAAACTGCATAAATCAATATACTGAGAGTCCTTGGCCTAAGTTCCCTTCTTAATTTAAAGGAAATTATATTTGGTACCTATCTCAACTGTGAAAAAGTCCTCAGCTAACTACTTTCTGTAAGTTGTATAATGAAGATTAATAAGAAATAACTAACCAATATGTCTATAAAATGTAACATCTGCAGCAGTTAAAAGGAATGAATACTGAGAGGAAAATGCCAAAAACTGCTAAGAAGCAAATTGTGTGTGATACTCAAAATGCTTAATAAACGTTCATGTGTGGGAAAAATAATAATGAAGCATTACTACTACAGCTATACTGTTTTCTAACACTTGTCTACAGGCCTGAATCTTGATGGAGACTGAGGTGGGCACACAGACTCAGCCCCTAACATGACCATAAACGGACATTTGAAGTTTTATCTCAACCGTGTTCTCTTTGCTCTTCTACTTGAAGGTAAATGTATTTTTCCATCACTCGGTCTGCAGCAAAACAGTTTCACCTAAACGCTTTCTAAACAAAACAAGTTAAATAAAAGTAATTTTTATTTAGACCCTTTAAACACATTGGTGTCAGCACCTCCTGTTAGGAGGGACATAAAACAGCAGACCTTTATTCCTGAGGGCTTTAAAAAGAAGGGACAATTGTGCACGGAATGAATAATTGAAAATCACTTTTCTAACGATATTAAAATGTATAGATAACTTCTAGGTTTGGAAGACACCTTCGAGATCATCGTGATTATACTGGAATGCAAACTGAGGTCCAAAGAAGACAGGTATCTTGCCAAGATCTTACTGCTTAGTCTTCGGCAGATCTGAGATCAAAATCTTGATCTGCTATGACCATGTTATATTTTCTCTCTGTTCCACACTGCCTTTCAGTGTGTAATCCTAAAACCAAAAATACATTTTTATTAAGGTCATGGGATTGCTGAATAAGATGGCTACTATTCTGGAGTATAGTTCCAGATTTGGAATGTGTCAGAGTGATTTTTTTTCTAAAATAAAGCTTCCAAATGCAAGGCTTAGACAAAGTGAGAGAGTGGCATGGACATACATACACTACCAAACATAAAATAGACAGCTAGTGGGAAGCAGCCACATAGCAGAGGGAGATGAGCTCGGTGCTTTGTGACCACCTAGAGGGGTGGGATAGGGAGGGTGGGAGGGAGGGAGACGCAAGGGGGAGGACATATGGGAACATATGTATATGTATAACTGATTTACTTTGTTATAAAGCAGAAACTAACACACCATTGTAAAGCAATTACACTCCAATAAAGATGTAAAAAAAAAAAAAAAACTCCTAAAAAAAAGTAAAATTTGGATGTAGAATTAAAAAAAAAAAAGGCAAGGCTTACGTGTAAAAAAGTTCTTTGGCATTAAAGTAAATAACTAGAAATATTTTAAAGTTCTGAAACAGACCCTGGAGAACAGCAAGGATCTCTGGAATCAGATTTCAACGGTCCTTGGCTGGTTTTTGGCCTTGGGCACCGTATTTATGTCTTTGAACATTAGCGTCCTCGTTCGCAAAGGAAGATGTACTAAGTTCTATCTTTAGAGTCTTTTTGCTCTTTCTTTCTTTTTAAGATTAGGATAAGAAACGTACCTGACACAGTGCCTTACAGAGTAAGCATTCAACAGAGGTCAGTTTCTTCCTTTTTACTCTTAGAAATTAATAATAAAGAGAAAATAATCTGCTGGGAAATCTGATTATGCTGCACAGATCACTTAATCGTGTTTAGTAACACAAGTGAAGGGAGACTTGCACTGTAATGTAACATTATAAAACCAGGAAACGGAAGAAATGACTTGGGCGTGATGGCTCTCAGAGCTTTGAAGGAAAAGACCTTAAACTTGGCTTCAGTCGCCTGGCTACGGCAGGGAGACCTGTGCCCTCCTTCTAGACTCTCCCTGGTCCCCATGGCGTGGCGAGAATTCTTGCTAGAGTCCGTCCACCGCAGAACAAAGACCAGACCTGCCCTGGGTCGAGGCAGTTTTATTTGAAGATTCTTGAGGCCATGGTTCTGCTTTTGAAAAGGCTCGGTAACAGGAGACAGATAATTATTAGGAATCCAGGGTTCCTCATCAGTGCGGGAGGCGAGACACCGAGAGAGGAGGTAGTTGATCCCAGAACACTTGTGACAGAGAGAAAAAAATAAAATAAGAAGATGATCTCTGGCTTCTGACACTGCCCTTGTCCTTCCTTCGTTTCAGGTGCTGCCCCCTCGTTCCCTGGCATCCCGAGGACTCGGTGGTCTGACCCGCACCCTCCTCTCTGTACCTTGATAGGGTCAGAGGGCAGATATGCAAAGAGCCCTGAGCGCTGGTGTCAGAAGGTTTGAGTTCAATCTCTGCGCCTGTAACTCACTAGCTGTCGCCCCAGAGACTTAAGCTCTTGAGCCCCAGTCCCTTCATCCATAGAATGAATCTCACAAGTCGGTCTGTTAACCACATACTGTGTCCGGTATCATATGCCAGGCTCCGGGCTAGGCACTGAGAATCTAGAAATGCATCACACTTGGCCACTTACTTGAAAAGTCTTCCTAACTAGATTTGCCTTAGGAACACACAGAAAGAGACAAATAAAAGTACCCCCCCGGAGCTATGGTGAAATATAATGTTATATATATAAATCTATGGAGTTGTTAGAGAGGATTCCATGTTTCACATTATAATTATTATTGGAGAGATTAGAGGACATTCCTGTACATTGTTCATGTGGGCAGTGTATTACTGTGGGCTTCAGGAAACAACTTCCCTTTGTTTAATACAATGGTGAATAAATGTCAGGTAATAAAGGAAGTACTGATGACGGAGAAGTTGGGAGAGGCAGCAAGGCAGCAGCAGAAAGACGTGTTGCTTCTCTCTGCTGTGTGCTCTAATCTAACAGTGATGTGCTTTATCACTGTGAGATTTCTATTATACATGCTGTAAAACTCGGACTCTGTCAGCTAAAATGTCTCATTCTATTAGTTCTTAACGTACACGGATACCTGTAATGGAATTCCACCAGTCTTATGACTCACCACATGGCATTGTCATGAAATGCCAAAATAACAGTCTTGGAAAATGCAAATACATGTCCAGCTTTCGGGAGCTCATTTACTTTCAATTATTATTCTCAGTAAAATTTTCAGAATGGTAAAAATATATTCAGACTTGCAGTTAAGTGCTGTTTTAACCCCCTACATTAAAAAAAAATTTAAAAGGGCACTTCTTCTAGAAAGTGCTTAGCTTATAAAAAGAACACAATCAGTATTACTGACTATTCCACGTCATAGACTGTCCGTTTTCTTGAGCCAGTTGGCAAATGGCTGTGCCCAAGTCTCCATCACACAGTAATATAGCAGTCTTCAATTTTTTTTTTCACTTTTAATCTACAAAGTCACATACTCTGCTTCATGAAGTACTTTGATAACATAAAAGGATTTTTGCCCATATTCTGGCTCAGAAGCTCTCCCTGCTCAAGAGAAGATGGGAACAAGCAAATTCACAGGAAGCTCCGTCTTCGGCACCACTGTGGGTACGGCAGAGGACATGGCAGTGGGAGGGAAAGAAAGCGAAGTTGACTAATCAACCAAAATTTCAGGATTTCATTGTATCGCTTGCTCTTCTGTGAAATCCCAAAATATTAGAAACACTTTGTTTAAATATACAATAACTAATAAAACCGCAGTTGAGCGCTACATTTAATTGATTTGGGGACTGCCCCAAACTCTACTCAAGGTTCCAAACTGAGCTACTGGAGCTTAAAAATGAGGACTCCTGAAGATTCCTTTTATTATCCTTAGAACAAAAACTTAGTCCGTGCTCTGCTTTTTTTCCAAAGTCTAAGTCAGGAGACCACTTAACTGTACTCTTCCTAGCGGCCACAATTCTCATTCATGTATGATCAGAATGCATCAGGCCCTCTGGGCCATCCCCACCACGTGTCTTAAGGACTAGAGTGTAGGTGGTAATTAACACACACAAGAAATAAAAATTACAGATGATGGACCTGATTAGAAACAAATAAACCTAAGAGGTCACCTCTGAAGCCTGTGAAGTCTCTAAGACAAGTCATAGGGAAATGAACATTTTGGTTTGTAACCCAACAAACACAACATTGTAAATTTCCCATGGGATATTTAGAATAAGTTCACCCTTAACTACAGTGTACTTCTTTACAGTCAGTTGAAATAGGTGTAAAGGATGAATATCGCATGACGCCAAATGTAAGAACTGGTTGTTTGGAACCGAAAGGTTTGGTGCGTCTGATCTGCTACAAGTTGTCTAGGTAGCAACGCTGCACGACGGAGGCTGGGAACAAGGGCAGTCATGCTCTTTGGCTATGCTCGCTGTGTCCTTCTCTCCCAAGGCCCTCAGAGGATTCCCTAAATACCTGGAGCCCTCCTCTGCGGTGCCTCTTCTCGAATTAAACTCCTCAAGTAGTTGTCATGTCCTACCCTCCCCCAGGTCTACGGCAAAGGTAGCATCTCTTGGTACAGCTAATCTCAGTGAGCTGTTGGGAGGTGGTATCTTATCTTGGGGGGTTAATAAGATTATTAAGAGAGAGACAAATTGCTAATGGTAGAATTTCAATGGCAGCGAAGACCCCCCTGAGGCCCCTCACACCATGCTATACATGCTTTCCTCCTTGTTCTAGCCATAGATCCTGACCTGCCTAGTTTCTTTGGTGTTACCTTAATAGTATGATATTAATATTTCACATCTAAATTAACAGTGTTAATGGACCCCCCACTTTCCCAACTGTTGTAATACCAAACTAAATGCATGGATTACATGCCATAAGATCAATAATGTAAAATCCATTTGCTCGTGGCCTCCGTCAGGGAGGGAATAAGTGATGAACCTTCTGTTTTAAAGTAAAATGCATCTTAGTAGAGCTCTGATTTGGTAAATTTGACTTTGAAAATTAGACTACAACCTAAAACCCTAAAAATGACACAGCGTGGCATTTCACAGTGATTGTGAATCCTCTGATACCTCATACGTTAGCCTCTTACACTCAGATGATAGAGTGGAAGGCAACACGGTGAAAATTAATTGTATATGCCCAATGCTTATTCAACAGTGGCTCCTTTGTAGAATGCCTGAAGATCTTTACTGAGGAAAATTTGCCAAGTTGATTATAAATGTGATATCTTAGCTCTTAATACATTTTACAATTTGCCCATAATGGTTCCAAGGGAACTTGGAAGCCATAGTAAATCATAAAATTCATTTTGCTTTGCATCAATTCATCCGTCCACGCTCTAACTAATCACCTCATTTCAAAATTCAATAAACCTAAATACCTGGATTTATGATGCTTTGTCAGAATTAGCAAGGGAATATCAACAATGTGGAATTAGAAGTCGATTGCAACTTAAAGACAAGCACCTAGTTGAAAACAATTAAAAAGACTCGGCAGCAATAATTACATCCACGGTGTTAGCAAATAAAATAAATTAAAACTGATTTAATTTCTGCTCTGGGAGATGGGGGGAAGCACAGAAAAACCTTAATTTAGTCAGTTAAAACACTGAAGTCATTTGAAGCAAAACTTTAAAGTGACTGTGAATTGGGCTTGTAGTATTAACAGTTCTTAATTGCAAAGGAAGTGCACACACAGGTGTATTTTTAAGGATGTATTGGTTGGTCACATTGTACAAGGCTCACAGTACTTCTTGAGACTTATCTGCCTTACAGGAATTTTGATGGTGAACACCTTATTAGAGGTGTATTCATATAAACCCACTTCCTGTACTATTACAATATACAGGATAAGAAAACAAAACAACATCTTCTAGTCTAAGCAAATTAAAGCACAATCCATGTAAACGGGTCCCCTTTGCTAAAACAGCATTTTTTTTTTTTTTTTTTTTTTTTTTTTTGCGGTACGCGGGCCTCACTGCCACGGCCCCTCCCGTTGCGGAGCTCAGGCTCCGGACGCGCGGGCTCAGCGGCCATGGCTCACGGGCCCAGCCGCTCCGCGGCATGTGGGATTCTCCCGGACCGGGGCACGAACCCACGTCCCCGGCATTGGCAGGCGGACTCCCAACCACTGCGCTACCAGGAAAGCCCTAAAACTGCATTTTTATACACACTTTTAAAAGATGTTATTCACCTTCTATATGAAACACTATCTTCTGATTTATAGTTCTGTTAGAGAAAAATGTCTGTAATGCTGATAGGAAATGTATGGTCTTGTGTGTGGTGTGTATGCACATGTGCACGCACGCACACGCACACACACACACAGCTCATATTCATTACTTTGAGTTGCGGAGCCAGAGAGAAAAAGTACAATTATCTTTGATTTCCAGTTCAAAAATAAAATCTGGAGACATCAGTTAAGCAGCTGTTCATATTCATCGTCTCTCAGTGTATATTTAAATTAAAATAATTTCTCTAATAACAAAAGTGAATGCCTTCATTTTATTTTTAATGTTTTCTTAATAAATTTTTCTTGCAAGCCTAAAATGATATAAAGAAAAATAACATGTATGAAGATGCACAGCACATTTAGTAAAGACAAAGCAAAAAAAATAGTTATATATTTTCTGTAAAAAGACTTAAGAAGGTATCTTATTGTTAGTCACAAAAGGTCTATATGGTTCTGTTGCCCCTTTAATTAAATTCTTAGAAGTAATCAGATGCAAAATGACAAATGGCAAGAAAAGCACATACCACTGCTGAATAATTTTATCATTTATACCTATAACTGTCAATCCACGAAGGACTATTTTTTATATGTCACCTAAATCATGAGAGCTGGTACCTTTTTCTGTGATTCACGTTAGCCCTGCTCCATGATTTACTGCTAAATTATTTCCCTGCTCTTTCAGGAAATTTTTTTATCTCCTTTCTGCGATTAATCTCCCTGGTTTGAATGAGCAAAGCTTTTTAGATGAGTGAGTGTCACAATTTCGTAGAGTATAAATTTTTTCAGCATGATTTTTTATACATGTTTTTTCTTAATGTGCTCAGAAAAGACAATTATTTATTTAAAGGCTTGTATTTCCATTAGAAAAAAATCCTTGCCTACCTCAGTTACATGTTCCAGACTTTTCTCCCAGAAACAAATGGCCTTTGCTTCAACAAGACGTGGTGACAATGGTTATTGGCAGTGATATCACACACTCACGGAGCTTTTCTAGGAAGTAGATGGCCCTGGTTTGAGTGATTTAAGACCACAGAACATCTTGATATCTACTTTCCTTGTGTGTGTGAGTAGTAAATAATCGTGTGTGTGTTTGTGTGTATGTATGAGCTTTCCTGCGGGTTCTTAAATGCTAACAGACCTGCCCTGTCTGTGAATAACTAACACATTAGTCCTTGAATTTTAGTCCTTTGAACAGGGAAAGCAGATGTTTCAAACTGCCTTAATGAGCCCCATCAACTAGACTCCAGTGCCATATTGGATGCCCGGGAATCACATTCTATTTCGGATGGACACATCCAATATGCACATGGCAAAAATCTTTCTGAAGGCAACTGAAACTGCTCCCTTCCCACCCACCTTCTACATACATCTTTTCTCCCTTCTTTTATGACAAATTTTACCCCAGCTTTTCACATTTATATACCTAGTGCTTATGTTCACTATATAAGTAGTCAAGTTGCCTTTGTGCTGCAGTATACCTAACCTACCTAAGAAAAGCACATTTAGCCAACTTTGTGTGTGTGTGTGTGTGTGTGTGTGTGTGTGTATTTGGTAGTTTAGTCCATCTAACCTTTACCATGAAAGCTGTTTACGCATTATAGTGTAAGTTTTATCCACCTTCTCTTCCTTTGCCCTCTCTGAAAGGGGCATGACCTCAAGGAACTCAATTCTTAAATACAGTAGAGGAAGATCTACTGGCCTTAGTTTTCCCGAAAACTGGATTATCCGCCGCTGAGTAATCCGAGTTTGACCAGTGTCTACCTGCAACTCCTGGCCCTACTTCACCATAAATACTGTCAAGAGAACCCTGGCCACAGGGAAAGCACCCAGGCACTGAGCCCAGGCTCAATAAACCTTCATTCTTTTCCCTTTCTTTTCTTGTGCCTTTTGACCTGAGCGT
The DNA here is from genome assembly GCA_036417435.1 of Inia geoffrensis. NCBI lineage: Eukaryota > Metazoa > Chordata > Mammalia > Artiodactyla > Iniidae > Inia > Inia geoffrensis. The sequence continues at coordinate 35,749,829 of CM070919.1, read as the reverse complement.
CCAGCAGGGAAATAATCTTCCATGCACGGCTTCTCCAAGTTGGATAAAAAATCCAGTTGCGTTTCATACTTCTGCTATTTTTCAATCCATCCATCCATCCACCTATCCATCAATAAATATCAAGTTTAGTTAGAAAAAAATCAAGCACTGTCAGAAATCAGATTTTTGAAAAAAGAGCCACGTGCTCTAATTTTCAGATGACATTTCCTCGAAACGTATGGTGTCTGTACAAAACTAGATGAGATACCTTTCCTAAGATTCTTTACCAAACATTATTGAAAAGTGGAATTCTAAAAATAGGCGCAGGCCACCCATGCAGAGAATAATGCACGTGGGCATTATTCCTGCACTCTTCATGTGTGCACGTCTTCATTCGTTCCCGCCTCGGCCAGGCATCCTATTCCACACACTGGGCTATACATGTGGATTTAAAGATAAATAAAATCTGTGTGTGCCAAGTAGAGGGGAAGAGAAAGCAGCAAAGTGAATGGTGAAGAGAGAATTTGATATATCTTCATTTCGAGGCAAAGAGTTAAGCCAGAGACTACGGGTAACCAGGGTGAAGAGGCAATCCTGTGAAAGGGAGAAGTGAACCGGCAACGGAAACGATAATCTGGCATTTTTCAGAAACTTTGTCGTCTTGTATCGTCTGCTCGCTAGTTGAAGACATGCACTTAAACCCATTGCATTTTATCCCATCTGTGCTACACTTACGAACATATACACATGCTCTGTCACAGGCCCCCTTTTCAGGAAAAAAGAACTCTTTTCCATTGTCCATTTTACAACAGGAAACGTTGAAGTCAGATGCTCAGTGGGCCACAGTGGCATTTATGGGTCAAGATGCACATTCAAATGCAAGTTGATTTTCACAGTAGGGGACATGAGACACAATAACACCGACCTGCAAAACCCTAAGGGCCAAACCTGAACAAGATCAAAAAAATTTTTTTAACCACAGCCTATAGCACATGAATTGGTTTCTGTTTAGAGTAAAACGTAACTTTGTTGAGTTTGAAGGCACGACTTGCACCCTAACCATTGATTTCTCATTTTCCCCCAGGTAATTATTATCTATGTAAAAAAAAAAAAAAAAATCACACATTTCCTTTGTGAAATAAGTACAACTGAGATGGAAATTTTAAGAAAGGTTTAGAATTAGTGAGGAAACTTCGTGAACAGGTTTACAGTAACGTTTGACTTTGGGTTAATGAGTACCTTTACTCTGGTTATAAGACTATGACAATTTTGCAAGATTCTTATGAGGGTGGTAACTGTGATGATTACAATAGCCCCTCTGTGCTAGTGAATTTGTCAAGAATTTACGGGGTGCATTCATAATTTCTGAAGAACAGAGTATGCGCAGAAGACAATTGTATTGCTGGATTTTCTGAGCGTGAGTTAATCTATGTAAATTACTCACAACAGCCTCAGGACAGCACAGAGTAAGCATTCAGTGGCTGTTTGCTAGTATTATTAATCATTCACAGAATATGTTCAATGTTTCTGTCACTGATTGAAAGGCTTTAATATTCACAGTATTACAAAAGTGTCCATTTAATTGGAATATACAGGGTCTGCATTTAGTTGGGTCTTAGAACAGCTTAATTGCAAACACTTTCTTTGGAAGAGCCTCAGCTGACTGGCTGTCAGTGTTAACTCAGGAATTTAAGAGAAGAAAGCCCCAGCTCCATCCTATAAAGGTGATGGCTTCACGGGACTTTCTAACATGAAATCACTGAGTTTGAGATGTCTCAGCACTGCTCTGAGCAAGATATGTATCCTGAACTTTGCCCAGACTGGCAGTGTCTACAATGGCCTCCATAACAAGTGGCCAAAACACATCACCTGTGTCCAGAGATGGCTGACTATCTCATGGCATGGACAAACAGCTGAAAACGAGCCTTCAGAGGCATTCTGCAGTAGTATCTTGAAAATATTTTGGAAAATTATAGATAAGCCAGCTTTTAGAAAGAATATGCAGTTGTGAAGGGGTGAACAAAGGAAAATGACTACTTTTCGTTTCTATAAAAGTTTGTGTTATATTCACGGCAAAGCTAATTTTGATGAAATTGAAATCACTACATACCCCACAGGTGAGTCATTAGAGTGTGGGATTAAATAGTTTCATTACAATGAAAAAAAAAAGGAACAAAACCACTAAATAAGAGTCATTTTCAGTAACTGCTGCCTAATGTCTTTCTACTAACACGTGTAATGGTCAGCCTTATTTAAATTGGTTTCTTCTTCCATTGTGTGACTATTAAGTTGTTTAATAAAATTATATTTTGCAGGTCTATAAAATCACTAATTTGGCGTGGCCGGGCATATTCCTAAAAGTCATTCTACATTTAAACTCTGTGCTTCTCTCTTTTAATAAGACCCAGAGTCACAGCACGCAAGTGCTTAGATAGTAAAGCAGAGATCACTTTTTAATAGAAAACAAAGATTCATTTAATTATGAACAGGGTAAAAAGAAAAACAGAGTCTAAAAGGGAGGAAGGGAAAAGAAATCTAGTTTGTTCTAGATGAGAAAGCATTTTCAGAAAAGTATACAGTGGGCTATACTTGACCAAAGAATACAGAAACTAACATCTGAAGTCTGTGTTTTTTTTTACTTTGTAAAAATGACAGCAGTTTTTCAAATGAAAAGAGGACTTACTGAATGATTCCTATGAAAGATAACAAATGAATCAAATGAACACTATTACTTAAAATATGTAGTTGCATCAATTTTCCAAAATCATCTTTTTCTTTCTCTACATATAGACATTGCATCCCCTGCGAAACTTTAAGACCAGGAACCATGTCTTACTTATCTGTGAATTTCCATAGCATCTAGTAGAGAGCTTTTTATATAATTGTGCTCAATATATGTTTACTGAAGAAGGAAAGAAGGCTATGGGAGAACTTTTGTCCTTTAAATTGTGTCAAAAACAGACAGCCTGAAATATAAATTGCTATCCGAGGAAAAAGCTATTTGAGTTTTTCTCACTGAGGGAACAGAGAAAAATATTTCTGACTCAACGACAGGTAGCTAACACTACTTAAACACAAGTTAAAAAGATTTCTAAAGTATCCTTCTGACATGAGGAATTATCTGAAGAAAAATGTTCGGCTAAGAAGTTGAGAGGGACCCTAAAGCATTTAATGGAAAAATCTTCTTCTGTTATTTATGCTGTCGGGGGTGGGGGGAGGGGGGAGCACGTGTTGGTGTCTGAATCATGTACTATCTGCCAACTGCTGACTCTGCACTGGAGCTGGTACAGTAGCTGTTTATTGCGCTTCGTCTACAAAGATGAGTAAAACTAGTTTGCCAGAACCCAGCAAAGGGCATGGTGACTCAGAAAAATATGCATACTGATTCAACTGGCTTGATTTTCATTAGTCAGCCTGCATTGTTTCCCATACAAAGACACTCTCTATAGCTAAAATGTCAGAAAAATACAGACAAGTAGCACTAATACCCTGAGAACGGTATTTTCAAAGTTACAGTGAAACTTGTTTCCTAGTGACAGCCACTCCTGGATGAGAAAATGTGCAGGGATTCCACTGAGTGACATCGGCCATCTCTGAAAAACATCTATACGTTTTAGGAAACAACTCAACTTATCATTAATTACATGCTACCTTCCTGGCAAGAGAGGTCACATGATCACCTTTGCAATGTCAGAAACTCATTCATGAGCTGGGTGCGGGCAGGGTGAGAATTCATCCCTTGACATTATTTGGAATTTTAAATATTATTCCATTTGGATTAGTCTTGTATTTTTGGAGATAAACTTCTCACCGGAGGCTCAACTCGACCATGAATGTGAAAGCTCCTCACCCGCTTGTGGAAGATGTCATTTCTAAAATATGTCTGAGAAATCTTTTAAAATGATCACTTGTCTGGAATAATTGAAAACGGATTTAATCAAACATTAAAAATGCAATGAGGTTATTGAAATAATACCAACACTTTGTAATTTACGGTAACACCGACTAACATACAAAGGCATCGCATTGAATAAATTGGGAGGATACACTGTGTTCTTGTGGACATGATTTCTAGTTGTGAATATCTGAAACCTTAAGTGTCACTTAAAACTTTTTCTCTAGAAATATAAAATTAATGAGATATTATTATGTAATGTTGGACCCAGATGACCAAAACATCTTGTTTAAACAGATAAAAATCCTCAGATGAGGAATAGTGAATTCTACCATACATCTACAACTGGAAAAAATGATTTTAGTCACGTTCCTTACAACTTAATTGTCTCCTGGCATCTTTTTAGATGACTATGTTAGAAAAACAAGCATTCATTTATATCCTTAATTTCCAAAAATGGGACAGGTATTACATGCACCACTTCTTCTCTTTCTCGGTCTTAACCTTAAGACATCTCTGAAAGCGGTTCTTACAAAGTATCGGCTCCCCGTCAGTGAGGTCACTCACAATACAAAGTAGCTCTTAATGCGCAGTGTGTTTGTTAATGCATTTAGGGATTGCCTAAGAAATCCAATGCTTCGCTGACATTGTCACATTTGTTTCCTTTAGCAACACATTCCTCACATTTTCACACAAATAGATTCATGTAAATGAGTAAGATGTGAAAACATCAGATTGAAAGTCATCAGATTTCTTGTACGGCTGAGTCACTTTGCACCTGAGACCATCACAACATTGTTAAGTGGCTGTACTCCAATATAAAATGAAAAGTTAAGATAAACAAGAGTCACAGGACTTCTTTGCTTTATACATGTAGAAGGATGAGGGATGGGACAGTAGGAAGGCAGCAAGAAGGAAGAGTTTCTCCAAATTGCTTTAAAAATACTGAACTTTCACACCGAACTTCTTTTTCTGTACCACGTTTGGTAAAAAGGTTGGGCTCTGGCTCGGCGCCTGGCTTCACCTCCTGCCATCCCCGCTTCCCCTCCGACGTGCACCCTTGCATAGGAAGTGGGGGGAGGGGTGAGAGGAGTGGAACGCAGGACAGACGTAAAGAAAAGCCTAGAAGTACAAACCCGCGCGGAGCATTCCAGGAACGCCAAGCAAAGCAGCCTTAGACGTTTAAGCCAGAAACTGCCTGGAGTTTTCCCGGGTTATTTTTCCCTCCTATAATAATAACTAATATTTGCTAAATGCTTCACTGTGCTAGGCATGCATACGGTCATTTCTTTATGGGTTTAACCCCTTTGATTTTCACAAAAGCCTCAGGAAGAGGGCGTTCATGTCAACTGCAGCTTAAACAGAAGGGAAGACCCGCTCAGGGTGTGGGTGCTCCAAGACCAGAAGGACTACAGAGGGCCCACCCCGTTCATGACGTCCACATCACAGTACCTGGCCCAGCCAGCACGGACTCGGTCGTCAAGGAGGCTCTGCTTCCACTGCTGCTGCCACAGGGCCCGGCCGGCATCACGTCTCCCAGACCACTGCCTTGGACGCCTATCTAAATACTTCACCTGACCACAGCTCGTCTGTGGCTCAGTGGCCGCACCTGTTGCCTGTTTTCTAGGGCAGAAGGGCTCCACCGGGGGCCCGAGGAGAGGCAGCCCCAGCGCCACCTGGATAGCGGTAAAAAACATAAATTCTTGGCCCCAACCCCAGACCTTCAGAAGAATAAGAAAATCTGGGAGTGGACCCAGCAATCTGCATTTTAGCAAGCCTTCCAGATGATTCTAGTACAGGCGAAAGTTTGGCAGTCACGGAGCCCCTGGCGTAGAGTGAAATGTAAGGTCTTAAGCAAGACGCTTGAAACTCATTATGACCTAGGAGTCTGTTTGAAACAGAGGTTAGAAGTGCTTGATTTGCACCTTTGCTCCACCAACGGCTCTGACCCTGATGAGTCACACCTGACATCCCGTTTTCTTAACTGTAAAATGGATATGAGTCATTTCACAGATTTTAGGGGAAGATGAACTAATCACATTTCTATGCCTCCTATATATACATATATATAATCAGTGCCCAATACGTATTAGGGATCATTATGATTATTAATCCTCCAAACTTATTTCCTGTTACTCCTTACATCCAGCTTTATTTTTTATTTTACTTATTTATACAGCAGGTTCTTATTAGTTAGCTATTTTATACATATTAGTGTATATACGTCAATCCCAATCTCCCAGTTCATCCCACCACCACCCCCGCCACTTTCCCCCCTTGTTGTCCAGACGTTTGTTCTCTACATCTGTGTCTCTATTTCTGCCCTGCAAACCGGTTCATCTGTAAAAATTTTCTAGATTCCACATATATGCGTTCATATACAATATTTGTTTTCCTCTTTCTGACTTACTTCACTCTGTATGACACTCTCTAGGTCCATCCACGTCTCTACAAATGACCCAATTTCATTCCTTTTTATGGCTAAGTAACATTGCATTGTATATATGTACCACATCTTCTTTATCTATTTGTCTGTCAATGGGCATTTAGGTTGCTTCCGTGTCCTAGCTATTGTAAATAGTGCTGCAATGAACATTGCAGTGCATGTGTCTTTTTGAATTATGGTTTCCTCTGAGTATATGCCCAGTAGTGGGATTGCTGGGTCATATGGTAGTTCTGCTTTTAGTTTTTTAAGGAACCTCCATACTGTTCTCCATAGTGACTGTATCAATTTACATTCCCACCAACAGTGCAAGAGGGTTCCCTTTTCTCCACACCGTCTCCAGCATTTGATGTTTGTAGATTTTCTGATGATGCCCATTCTAACTGGTGTGAGGTGATACCTCATTGTAATTTTGATTTGCATTTCTCTAATAATTAGTGGTGTTGAGCATCTTTTCATGTGCCTTTTGGCCATCTGTATGTCTTCTTTGGAGAAATGTCTATTCAGGTCTTCTGCCCATTTTTTCTTTGGGTTGTTTGTTTTTTTAATATTGAGCTGCATGAGCTGTTTATATATTTTGGAGATTAATCCTTTGCACGTTGATTCGTTTGCAAATATTTTCTCTCATTCTGAGGGCTGTCTTTTTGTCTTGTTTATAGTTTCCTTTGCTGTGAAAAAGCTTTTAAGTTTCATTAGGTCCCAGTTGTTTATTATTGTTTTTATTTCCATTACTCTAGGAGGTGGATCAAAAAAGATCTTGCTGTGATTTATGTCAAAGAGTGTTCTTCCTACGTTTTCCTCTAAGAGTTCTATAGTGTCTGGTCTTACATTTAGGTCTTTAATCCATTTTGAGTTTATTTTGGTGTATGGTGTTAGGGAGTGTTCTAATTTCATTCTTTTACATGTAGCTGTCCAGTTTTCCCAGCACCACTTATTGAAAAGACTGTCTTTTCTGCATTGTATATCCTTGGCTCCTTTGTCATAGAGAAGTTGACCACAGGTGTGTGGGTTTATCTCTGGGCTTTCTATCCTGTTCCATTGATCTATATTTCTGTTCTTCAGCCAGTACCATATTGTCTTGATGACTGTAGCTTTGTAGTACAGTCTGAAGTCAGAGAGTCTGATTCCTCTAGCTCCGTTTTTTTCCTTCAAGATTGCTTTGGCTATTCGGGATCTTTTGTGTCTCCGTACAACGTTCAACATTTTTTGTTCTAGTCCTATAAAAAAATGCCATTGGTAATTTGATAAGGATTGCATTGAATCTGTAGACTGCTTTGGGTAGTATAGTCATCTTCACAATATTGATTCTTCCAGTCCAAGAACAGGGTATATCTCTCCATCTGTTTGTATCATCTTTATTTTCTTTCATCAGTGTCTTATAGTTTTCTGCATACGGGTCTTTTGTCTCCCTAGGTAGTTTATTCCTAGGTATTTTATTCTTTTTGTTGCAGTGCTAAATGGGAGGGTTTCCTTAATTTCTCTCTCAGATTTTTCATCATTAGTGTATAGGAATGCAAGAGATTTCTGTGCATTAATTTTGTATCCTGCTACATTACCAAATTCATTGATTAGCTCTAGTAGTTTTCTGGTGGCATCTTTAGGATTCTCTATGTATAGCATCATGTCATCTGCAAACAGTGACAGTTTTACTTCTTCTTTTCGAATTTGGATTCCTTTTATTTCTTTTTCTTCTCTGATTGCCATGGTTAGGACTTCCAAAACTATGTTGAATAATAGCGGTGAGGGTGGACATCCTTGTCTTGTTCCTGATCTTAGAGCAAGTGCTTTCAGTTTTTCACCGCTGAGAATGATGTTTGCTGTGGGTTTGTCACATATGGCCTTTATTATGTTGAGGTAGGTTCCCTCTATGCCCAATTTCTGGAGAGCTTTTGTCATAAATGGGTGTGAATTTTCTCAAAAGCTTTTTCTGCATCTATTGAGATGATCACGTGGTTCTTATCCTTCAGTTTGTTGATATGGTGCATCACACTGATTGATTTGTGTATATTGAAGAATCCTTGCATCACTGGGATAAATCCCACTTGATCATGGTGTATGATCCTTTTAATGTGTTGTTGGATTCTGTTTGCTAGTACTTTGTTGAGGGTTTTTGCAACTATATTCATCAGAGATATTGGTCTGTAATTTTCTTTTTTTGTAGTAACTCTGTCTCGTTTTGGTATTAGGGTGATGGTGACCTTGTAGAATGAGTTTGGGAGTGTCCCTTCCTCTGCAATTTTTTGGAAGAGTTTGAGAAGGATGGGTGTTAGCTCTTCTCTAAATGTTTGATAGAATTCACCTGTGAAGCCCTCTGGTCCTGGACTTTTTTTGTTGGAAGATTCTTAATCACATTTTCAATTTCATTACTTGTGATTGGTCTGTTCATGTTTTCTATTTCTTCCTGAGTCAATCTTGAAAGATTATACTTTTCTAATAATTTGTCCATTTCTTCCAGGTTGTCCATTTTATTGGCATAGAGTTGCTTGTAGTAGTCTCTTAGGATGCTTTGTATTTCTGAAGTGTCTGTTGCAACTTCTTTTTCGTCTCTAATTTTATCGATTTGAGTCCTCTCCCTCTTTTTCTTGATGAGTCTGGCTAATGGTTTATCAATTTTGTTTATCTTCTCAAAGAACCAGCTTTTAGGTTTATTGATCTTTGCTATTGCTTTCTTTGCTTCTCTGTCATTTATTTCTGCTCTGATCTTTATGATTTCTTTCCTTCTGCTAACTTTGGGTTTTGTTTGTTCTTCTTTCTGTAGTTCCTTCAGGTGTAAGGTTAGATTATTTATTTGAGATGTTTCTTGTTTCTTGAGGTAGACTTGTATAGCTATAAACTTCCCTCTTAGAACTGCTTTTGCTGCATCCCATAGGTTTTGGATTGTCGTGTCTTCATTGTCATTTGTCTCTAGGTATTTCTTGATTTCCTCTTTGATTTCTTCAGTGATCTCTTGGTTATTTAGTAATGTAGTGTTTAGCCTCCATGTGTTTGTATTTTTTACATTTTTTCCCCTATAATTCATTTCTAATCTCATGGTGTTGTGGTCAGAAAAGATGCTTGATATCATTTCAATTTTCTTAAATTTACTGAGGCTTGATCTGTGACCCAAGATGGGATCTATCCTGGAGAATGTTCCGTGCACACTTGAAAAGAAAGTGTAACCTGCTATTTTTGGATGGAATGTCCCCTAAATATCAGTTAAGTCTATCTGGTCTATTGTGTCATTTAAAGCTTGTGTTTCCTTATTAATTTTCTGTTTGGATGATCTGTCCATTGGTGTAAGTGAGGTGTTAAAGTCCCCCATTATTATTGTGTTACTATCAATTTTCTCTTTTACAGCTGTTAGCATTTGCCTTATGCATTGAGGTGATCCTGTGTTGGGTGCATATATATTTATAATTGTTATATCTTCTTCTTGGATTGATCCCTTGATCATTATGTAGTGTCCTTCCTTGTCTCTTGTAACATTCTTATTTTAAAGTCTATTTTACCTGATATGAGTATTGCTACTCCAGCTTTCTTTGGATTTCCATTTGCATGGAATATGCAAAGGGAATATTTCCATCCCCTCACTTTCAGTCTGTATGTGTCCCTAGGTCTGAAGTGGGTCTCTTGTAGACAGCATATATATGTGTCCTGTTTTTGTACCCATTCAGCAAGCCTGTGTCTTTTGGCTGGAGCATTTAATCCATTCAAGTTTAAGGTAATTATCGATATGTATGTTCCTATGGCCATTTTCTTCATTGTTTTGGGTTTGTTTTTGTAGGTCCTTTTCTTCTCTTGTGTTTCCCACTTAGACAAGTTCCTTTAGCATTTGTTGTAGAGCTGGTTTGGTGGTGCTGAATTCTCTTAGCTTTGGCTTGTCTGTAAAGCTTTTGATTTCTCCATCGAATCTGAATGAGACCCTTGCCGGGTAATCTTGGTTATAGGTTCTTCCCTTTCATCACTTTAAATATATTGCGCCACTCCCTTCTGGCTTGTAGAGTTTCTGCTGAGAAATCAGCTGTTAACCTTATGGGAGTTCCCTTGTATGTTATTTGTCATTTTTCCCTTGCTGCTTTCAATAATTTTTCTTTGTCTTTAATTTTTGCCAATTTGATTACTATGTGTCTCAGTGTGTTTCTCCTTGGGTTTACCCTGTATGGGACTCGCTGTGCTTCCAGGACTTGGGTGGCTATTTCCTCTCCCATGTTAGGGAAGTTTTCGACTATAATCTCTTCAAATATTTTCTCAGGTCCGTTCTCTCTCTCTTCTCCTTCTGGGACCCCTATAATGCAAATGTTGTTGCGTTTCATGTTGTCCCAGAGGTCTCTTAGGCTGTCTTCGTTTCTTTTCGTTCTTTTTTCTTTATTCTGTTCCACGGCAGTGAATTCCACCATTCTGTCTTCCAGGTCACTTATCCGTTCTTCTGCCTCAGTTATTCTGCTATTGATTCCTTCTAGTGTAGTTTTCATTTCAGTTACTGTATTGTTCATCTCTGTTTGTTCTTTAATTCTTCTAGGTCTTTGTTAAACATTTCTTGCATCTTCTCGATCTTTGCCTCCATTCTTTTTCCAAGGTCCTGGATCATCTTCACTATCATTATTCTGAATTCTTTTTCTGGAAGGTTGCCTATCTCCACTTCACTTAGTTGTATTTCTGGGGTTTTATCTTGTTCCTTCATCTGGTACACACTCCTCTGCCTTTTCATCTTGTCTATCTTTCTGTGAATGTGTTTTCTGTTTCACAGGCTGCAGGACTGTAGTTCTTCTTGCTTCTGCTGTCTTTCCTCTGGTGGATGAGGCTATCTAAGAGGCTTGTGCAAGCTTCCTGATGGGAGGGACTGGTGGTGGGTAGAGCTGACTGTTGCTCTGGTGGGCAGAGCTCAGTAAAACTTTAATCTGTTTGACTGCTGACGGGTGGGGCTCGGTTCCCTCCCTGCTGGTTGTTTGGCCTGAGGCACCCCTACACTGGAGCCTACCTGGGCTCTTTGGTGGGCCTAATGGCCTCCAACACTATCAGGTAGGTCTGGTTCAGTATCCTATGGGGTCACTGCTCCTTCCCCCTGGGTCCTGATGTGCACACTACTTTGTGTGTGCCCTGCAACAGTGGAGTCTCTGTTTCCCCCAGTCCTGTTAAAGTCCTGCAATCAAATCCTGCTAGCCTTCCAAGTCTGATTCTCTGGGAATTCCTCCTCCCATTGCTGGACCCCCAGTTTGGGAAGCCTGACGTGGGGCTCAGAACCTTCACTCCAGTGGGTGGACTTCTGTGGTATAAGTGTTCTCCCTTTTGTGAGTCACCCACCCAGTGGTTATGGGATTTAATTTTACTGTGATTGTGCCCTTCCTACCATCTCATTGCGGCTTCTCCTTTGTCTTTGGATGTGGGGTATCTTTTTTTGGTGAGTTCCAGTGTCTTCCTGTTGATGATTGTTCAGCAGTTAGTTGTGATTCCAGTGCTCTCGCAAGAGGGAGTGAGGGCATGTCCTTCTACTCCTCCATCTTGAACCAATCTCCCCAACTTTAAATTTATTCTAAAATAAATTCCAATTCCTTATATTGCCCCCAGCATACTACATTTTGCATTCCTGTCTCTGGGCTTAGACTTCTTTATCTGGAGTACTCACCCTTCTTTCACTAACCTTGTCTCTGCCACCAGAAAAATTTCTATTCATCATTCCAAATCAAGCTGAGATATAACCTCTTCTATGGAAACTTCCAGGCCTTCTCTTTCTCTCCATAGTTTTAATCAATCACTTCCTTCTTTGTGCTACCTTCCAACCCTCTTACTTCTATCGTTATGCTCCTAATGTTATAATTTATTTGTTCCATATCTGCATCCAACTAGATGGTGAGCTCTTACTGGGTTGTCTATCTTTTTCATCCCTGTCTCTGTCCCATCTAACCCTACCTAGTAGATACTTGGTAGAATTTTTTTAAAAGTCGACTGCATTTTCTAAGACCTTAATAACAGTAATTGTTTACAGATGGGTGGAAACCTATTTACAGGTTTCTTCTGAAGGTCACTCCCCCAATGAACCGTGTCCTGTCCTAGCTTCTGCTTCCAGGGAGCCCTGCCTCAGAGAACCCCATTTTCCTGGCTAAGGAGCTGACACTCAGGAGAGTGCTGCCAGGGGCCACACAAAAGGTGGAGAGAAATCCTGGACACAGGAGGGAGAGGATCTCAGCCCAGATTGGACAGAGCCTCTGTGCAGCCCCATCCTGACCATGTGGCCTTGGGAGGGCCACTTAAGCTCTCTGAACCTTGCTTGATCCATCTACAAAAAGGGGGAAAATGACTATATCTGTCCTGTCTACCTAAAGAGTAATATGAGGTCAAGTAAAATAATAATGACAAAAACATAACAAAGTATAAAGCCTTAAAAATATAAGGGGCCTATTTTGTTCTGTAAAAAGCAGAGCTTTCCTCCCATGTTCTGTTCTAGGAGTCTCTGTAAGTCACCCTTGAGATCCCAGGATCCCCCACTGCCTTCCCAGCTGGGAGTCGTCAGGAGCAGCATGCTGCTCAGCCCCAATTCAATGAGTCCTTGCTGTTTACCCACCTTAGCTCAGGATTTCACCATGTTTCACTGGTCTCTGTGCTCGTTCTGCCTCTTCCACACACTCCAAGTGAAGTGCTGTACATTTTCTTTCTTATTTAATTTCATTCTACTTATTTCTGACCACTCTTCCAATCTACCAAGGTCATTTAAACATCACATTGTATTACATGTGGTACAAGTCAATCTTATGTATGAGCGTATACACATATGTTTATATGTTTTTTCTCTTCCCACCTTGGCCACGTTGTTTTGAGTCAGACCCCAAAGCAGGTCCAATTGCTTTATTTTAAAGAACAGAGGTCATGGCCAAGGTTCACATAAAATGTCAGTGTCCACATGTAAAAAGGTCACGGGATCAACTGTTTTAACAATCAACGAGTCAATCTGATGAAACTACTTTTTCTCATTTTTCACTGAATTGACTGGTAAGCCACCCACACATGCAGATTTAAAGTGAAAAAGTCTTGGGAAAAACCCCCGCTGTCACTGAACAGAAAAACTCCACAAGAAAAGGGATATTCAAAGTAAAGGTCCTAGCTGGTTTAATGAGGTTTCTAGCTCAATGATATAAACAGCCTCTGTGGCTGTGACCGAATACTCACAAGGACTTCTTGTTGGACTATTTACTGAATTCTCTTTTTGTTAATTCTTGCAGTGGGTTTGAATTTTATTATGTTCCATGTTAGGGCTTTCAGTACTGGTCATATTTACATGGATGATCATTCACATCTACTAGGTTTCAAGAACCCAGCAATATTGTTACAGTATATTGTTCTTAAATTCAGCCAAAATGATGGTTGATCCTTTATCAATGACACGTCGTGTAAATAGCATCAAGGCTTTGTTTCGGATGAGGTTATCGGAGTTAGAGTATGATGCGTTGGAGTTTCCTTTGAGTCACATCTCACATGTGCAAATAATTTTGGAAACACTGATTAACATAGGGGGTAGCGTTTCATTACGTGATTGCCATATTTTAAATGAATCCTTTAAGACACTTACCAATATTTAGAAAATTTACCTGCTTTACACTGTGGTTTATCTCTACTGGAAAAATAGCTGTGTCTGCCTAAAGCCAACTTGTGTATTTGTATTTCTTTCCCAGAGAAATAGAAAGTATTTACTTGATATATAGTCATGAGTTAGTAAGTCCTTGAATCATTATCACCCTGAAGTTGAAGTAATATTTTTGGTAATGTGAAGAAAGGTTTTAGACCAGGCAGAGTAAGCACTGGCTAACTTTATTGTAAATTTACTTATACCGAAAGGATATTGTGTCTAGGCAATAAAGAAAAATACTTTCTAGTTATGGATAGTGAAAACAGTATTCATACAATAATGGCCAACTGGAACCCTAAGGCTTTTCAGAATCGAGCAATTTTAGTGGTAAATGCCTTTAGGACAAGGGGGAAAAAGTCTCTTCTGTTCTTTGAACTTGCCTCTGACCACCGAAATGGTTTCTTTCAGAGAGAAGAAAATATCAAGGTCCAGTTAAATGTTAGCAATTTCTACTTTTTTTTAACTGAAATGCAATAATCTCTTCATTTATTTCCAATCGAGCTACGTCTCAATCTTGGCATATTATGGGATTTGACTTGCAAAGAATTTGTCAAATGGATTTGTGTCTCATCAACTGTGTTCTGTCTGGCTTGCAAATTTGGCACGTGGACTGTTTCCATTTCCCAAGAATACGCTTATCTTGGGCATAGTCTATGCTAGTTCTCCTATAAACTAAAAGAATGTATTAATATACTTACAATAACATTTAGTATACCTCCCCTATACAATTTCCCACGAGAAATAAAATAAAAAGAACAGAAAGATAACAGCCAGTGTATCTTCTAGTTCCCATTTTAGCTTTTAAGATGCCCTGATTTTTTTAGACCTTCTACACATGATTCAGTATTTCTCTTCATGGACAATTTACATAACTGTTTGAATAATTAAGGTAGAAACCCCTTTCTGGGAAACATAAAATCAATGGGAAATTTTGAATGTTGGGATTAAGGATGCATCTGTGAAACTTGCAATTTACATTGACTTGAGTAACAGCAATATCTTCTATCTGTCTAGCACTTTACAGCTTACAGAGCACCTTGGTTCCTCATGACAACACAACACTTTGTAGTGAGAGAAAACTAGAATAACTTATGATATCTTTCAAATCTAGAATTATTCTGTTTTTATGACTCCCTGACTGGTTATTTGAACTATACAGTAGAAAACATCATTTTAAGACCTCAAAGATAGACACAAGACAGAGAAAGAGACAATTTGATTAAAAGCACACAAACAAAAATATACAACAATTTTATAGGGTTTTAGGTGGCAATAATACTTGGTTCTATCTTTTTTTGTCATCATTTCAAAAGCTTTGTAATTGTTCATTATAAAAAGAGTTCTCATCAAAAATATCCTGATGAGTTGTCAATGGATGACTTCTGGTCAAATTCACAAACTGAATAGTAGTTATTAGTAATTCATGTGCCATCTGAATTATCTTCAATGCTCTTTCAAAACAGAAGTCACTACAAGCCTTTGAATACTTGAGGCCACACATGTGTTTTATTTTGGAAAACATTGTCATGGGCAAACCATCAAATACCACAGATCTCTTGTAGCTAAGGGCTGTGACCAACATGGGTCTACCAGGTTGCTTTGGCAAGCACATCCTTAATCAAGATTTTCTTCTGTCTGTTAACTGTAGTTTAACTGGTTTGTTTGAACATATTTACAGAGCCCATTAAATTTCAGCTGAGAAAATACTGATGACACATTTAAAGTGATTAAAAGTATCATTTTTTTAGAAAGATGAGTAAAATATTGGATATTCTTTGGGACAATTTTTATAAAAACATAGCAGAAAATACCACAGGGATTATTGTATTGACAGTATCTATTATTTATAGCCTACATATTAATACTTTAGAGACAGTGTGTATGTATGTGTATGGTAAAGTAATTAGTTTACAGATCTACGAGTTCAAATATATTTCTGGAGGATATTAGCTCAGAAATAAGATTTTAGGAGGAAACGGGTTTAATTTCACAGATATAGAACAGAATGTTTAAATTTATGATATAGTGTGGCAGTAAGCTGTAGGTAGGTGTAGCTGAGAGCTACTCCTGGCACTTTTCACAGAGATAGGTGGTTACAACGAGATACAATTTTGAAAAGGAAATTGATTAGACACAATCATGATATACATGAGCAATTTGCCAGGTAAAAACTCTGTCTTCTGAGTCAAGCCAGCTGGGAGATTCAGACAATGATTTGTGTATCAAGTCTCTTCCCGCCTGAACCCTACTTTAAACCAGCTACATAAATAATGCAGAAGTGAATGTTTAAATTATCTAGACAACCTCCCACTTTATTTTAAACATAGAGACTTAGTCTATGTATTATTTATACTACTATAACGTATACGCTGTTTAGTATAATTCAGTCCCAATAATATATTTGATCAAATGTTTTAATTTGTCACGCTCTATAAATATATGCCAGTTTTAAAGTGAATTAAATCAGTATCTTATATATATTTCTTCAGGAGTAAGGTGAGTTGTTTGCAGAATGATTTAGCCCAGATAAAAACAGCTTGAAAAACTATCAGTTTAATTGAATCTCCATCCAGCACAGTGAATCAAATCATGGAAGTATTCCAAATGCTGTAAAAGATATATGTGCTCCTTTGCATTCATCTTATTTTGGAAATTTGCTTGTTTTAAGGAACTTTATGTAAGAGTGAACATAAATTTTGTTTTAAACTGATTGTGTTAAGCAGATGGTTTATAATTTACTACTGAGAAGTATTCGGACACAAAAGAGATTATTTGTATTCTCTTTGGATTGCTCTTATTTACAACTTTTATTGGTAGAGTGCTAATCCAAAATTGTGCTTTCTCTTTTTTGTTCTATTTAAAAACTTCCTGGGAAGTTTTCCATTCAAATAGCATAAGAGAGATGGTATAGATAGATACAGACATAAGTACTATGAAGAAAAATTAAGCAGATAGATTCTTTAGTACAAGTATGTGTGTAACACTTTAACAAAGAATTTTTACAAGCAACATTTTTCTTAATGTATTATTAAATGACTAGTAAATGATACCTTTTTTTTGAAACTTGAATCATGTATTTTGTTTTAGGACAAAAGTCACTTTGCAAAGTGAGTTCTACCTGTGTTCAGTGACTATGTGCCTGTCAGTGAGTTTGGCACTAGAGTTTCAGTAGAGAACAAAGCAGAATTACTCTCTCCCTCTCAGGAGTAAAGGGGGACAGACACAAAAAGGCCTCCTTTAGGGTCTCAATGTACAGCAAATTCTTTTCTGCCTGGAGGTAGTCTCAGTACTCTTCCCTCTGCCACAAATGCTTTTTCCCTTTAATACTCAGCCCCCTCCTTGGTCCCGCGTATTTTTCCATTTCAGCATTAAAACTACTTTCTCAGAAAAGTCTTTCCTGATTCCCTAAATCCCTCCTTCCCTTTCACTAAACTCTTTTCTTCAAAACAGTTATTACAATTCAAATTTTGCATACATTATTGTGGTATATTTGTGTATTTTCTGTCTTTCTTGTTAGATTATTAGGGCATAGAACTGTCAGAGCATAGAATTTGTCTATTTTGCCCACCAATGTTTACTATCAGCTTCCAGTGTATCTAGCACCTAGTAGATGCTCAATAAACATTTGGCAATTGAGTGCACAAAATAATCCCTAAAAGAATATACCTATATGACTGAGATAAATTCTCTCAAAGAGATATCATGCTCTAAGGCCATATGAAAGGGGAAGTTGACCTAGGGGATGAGAGAATGTTGTCCAAAGGGGATTGGGAGAGTGGAGGAACACAGAAGAATCCACTTGAAATCTCTTATGTGGGAAGAAGTACAGCTTATTGAAGGAACTGATATAAGAATAATGAGTCTGGAAGTTAGAAAAAAGAGGAGGTTAGGAATGAGAAATGAGGCTCCAGGGCTAGACGGGGCCCAGATCAGAAAAAGCCTCGTTGATCATTTCAGGGTCTTCTTTATTCAAAGAAAAATGAAAAGGCTTTCAAATGATTTTAAGCAGGGGAGAATCACAACCCTGTCTGAACGTCTAAGGAAGCATTCCAACTACAGAATGGAAACCGATAATTGGGGAAAGCATGAATGGAAGAATGCAGGACAATTAGGAAGCTACGTTGTCATTTAGGTAAGGGAAAGGGGTACCTTTGACTGTGAGAGGCAATGGACAATGGTGACAAGGAGATACATTTAAAGACAAGAGGACCTGTTAACAGACTGGGTCATGTGAAGTGAGGGAGGAAACATTTCAAAGAAATGTCTCTCTTTTGCACAGTTGGGTGATGACTACACCATCCCCTGGCAGTTAATTCTGGAAGAGGATTAGGTTTGGAGAAGACCAACTCTTAAGAGTATGGCTGAAACACGGTAAGTTTTAGATGCGTATGAAGATATCCAAATAGAGATGGCAAATAGGGAGTTGTACACGAGTCAGAAAGTTAGAGGTCAGAACTGGAGATGAAGTTTGTGAATCATGGACATTAGGGGGTAAGAGAAGCAATGGACACATATGGGTTCTCTTAGGAAGGGAATAGGAGGTAAGAAGGGCAGAATGTGAAGACCAGGCTGTGAGGAGCTGCCGAGAGCGAAGGGTCAAGCTGAGATCAAGGAGCCCGTGAGAGAGACCGAAGGGGCAGCCCGGGGCAAAAACCAAGGTAAAAAATTATTTCAGGAAGAAAGGAGTGGTCATTAAGATTCGTCATATGTAATGGATGTTAAACCGTGGCTCCCAGATGTAATGGTCTGGAAGGAAGGCAGCCGTCACTTTAGGGAGAGCTATCATGGGGGACTATTTTGGACGTACGTAAAGTACGTTGAGGAGTGTGTGGCTTCCTTATTTGTGACTAGTATGATATACTTCATACATGTAACCCCATTTAAAAATGTGTTTTAATTTTAACATATTTGTGACCTTTAATGTTGATGCAAGCTCTGGCTTACGCTTAGAAAGAGAGCCATTACATTTTTGTGATGAAAGAGATGATCCGCTGAGATCCATTACAATCCAAACCTTATTTTATAGATGAGGAAAACAAGATTAAGAAAGAGTCTGGGTACTTTTCCAAGCTTGCAGTCATCCATAGACTTTGCAACAGCGCCCTGGCTTCCTAACTTCTAGTCATTTTCCCCCGTTCCTGCCGGTTATCTCCCACGTTATATATTGTTTGTGAATTTGCCTGTTTCTAGATCCAATGCCAGCTGTCATCTAGGCCAGTGCACATTTCACTGCAATATGCTTTCATTCAGATTGTAAGTCCAATTTATAACATATTTTGAGGCTCAAAACTACGCTGAAACGCTGGTGCCTGTCAAGGAAGCCATAGAAAAAGAAAATCCCCCCTCTCCCCAAGCCTCACATAACACTTTAAAAGAGCTCATTCGTAACGGTTCTATTGGAAAATATACTGAAAATGGGTCAGTGGGTGAGGAAGAAACTTGATTTATGATGGAACATTTTTCTTTCGTTTACGCTCTCTCTTCTAGGATATATTTCTGCATAAGACAGCTCCATATTTTCCTAAGGGATTTTATTATCAAACCTACCAATTTAACCCAGTTCAAACTGGAGTAGCTAATATGGAATCTGAAATTATCGAATTAGAGAAGTCCAAACTATATTTTTCCACCAACTCTACCTTTGTTTCTCACGCCACACAGAAGTATCCTCAGAGGAAAATATTTACGCCTTACAATGCAACTGTAAAGCAATGATAACAATTTTCATATGAAAATCAAGCTTGCCACTCTATGGCCACACATTAGAGAAATACTATCATGATGGAGAAGATTTCTGCAGTGCCCATCATAGTACCTGACACAGTGAGCCCTTAACACACATCTGTTAAAAAGAGAATAAAATGAGTTGCCACACTGAAAATTCTATACATACTTGAATTCCATCTTGACTTACATCTAATCAGTGTTTACAGTTTGTGACAGATAGGACTAATCCTAATAAAAGTTTGTAAATCAGAGACATGAAACAGATTTTAAGTATATCGCTAAGTTCTGAAACAATAGAGAAGGCCATATAAAATATTCATGTTTATTACTACCTAGAAGCCACAATCCTTCCAATATAACTCATTTTCCAAACTGCAAAGAAACGGTTCATACTATAAAATATGAATGATTACTTTAAAAAAAGGCTCTGTCTTGCACATAAAGCACAAGTTTCATATCTTATGTTTTCAAAAGGGCGTTCTATCTGCTCTTTGATTCGATAACATTTCTGGGAAATAACTTCGATTCAAATAAACCTAGATTCAGGTGACACGTGTATCAGGACAGACAGACCCAGTCTTGCTTTTTTAGCTGGTAGCCCACATGAGACTTCTTCAAGGACCATAAGTCACCATCAACAAGTAGCTTTTTTTTTTTTTTTTTTGCGGTACGCGGGCCTCTCACTGTTGTGGCCTCTCCCGTTGCGGAGCACAGGCTCCGGACGCGCAGGCTCAGCGGCCACGGCTCACGGGCCCAGCCGGACCGGGGCACGAACCCGCGTCCCCTGCATCGGCAGGCGGCCTCGCAACCAGTGCGCCACCAGGGGAGCCCAACAAATATCTTTTATTCATGTACCTTTTGTGTCTACAACGCTGAACTCGGTGTTGGAGTGACTTATGGGTCAGTGTTAAAGACAAAGAATCTGCTCCTAATTCAGCTTTTGAGTGAAAACACGTGATGGTAATCTGGGGAAATCTGATGACTGTGCAATACATGTAAAGAGCCCCCTACTGTAAATTTCAATATGA
Organism: Inia geoffrensis; assembly: GCA_036417435.1. NCBI lineage: Eukaryota > Metazoa > Chordata > Mammalia > Artiodactyla > Iniidae > Inia > Inia geoffrensis. Next base: position 35,729,160 of record CM070919.1, on the reverse strand, counting down.
TTTCTGGTAATCATATATTAACAAAAGCATGAAATTTGGGAAACACAGAGTGCTCTTCTAAACGTGGTTCAGAACACAAAGAGAGTATATGCATATTGACCTGCTGATCACCATACTGTTTACTCAGAACCACTCTGGTCCTAGAAATTCATCAGTGGCCTCAACTGTCCCCTTTTCCAAATCAGCATTTCTGATTCGTTCTGGGGAACACTTACGAGAAGCCCTGTGGGGGAAAAGTTACATATCAGGTAAGTTTATAAAATTCTGAACTACTTTCTTGGAATTGCACAATGCCTCGAGGCTCAAGAAAGCTTCTGAGAAATCCTATACGAAAGGAACCTGCTTGACTTTGTCTAACTCAGCATTTCCCAAACTTAATTAAACAGGGGACAGGTTTTTTTCATAGACCATTTACTAACATCCCAATAAACTCTAGTTTGGAAAACCTCAGCTAGATACTTCGATGGGATGGTAACTGTGGTTGTGCAATCTCAATGTTGTGCTGGGTAGAAACTGCGCAGTACCCCAGTTGTAGTTGTTGGTTTACAAGAACGTAAGCACAGTCATATGTAATGTGTGGCATGCACACACATACACTCTCACACACACACACACGCTCACACACACTCTCTCACATGCTCACACACACGCACACACACACACACACTTCTGTCTTTTCCAAGGTCGCCGCCACCCCTTGGTGAAAATGTCCTGTGGGAAGCAGTGGCACCCAGGAGACCTTGAATTAAGAATGAACTTAATTTACAACAACTACACATGTTGGGAAACAGTAACACGAAGTAACAATACGTATATTTTCTTCTTCTTCTTAGTTTTTCCATTTAAAAGGAATTGTTAGTAGTAAACTATGTCTTTGAAAGCAGTCCTCTGGACGTCCTTATTTTAAAATGAGACCATTGGTAGCTCTCTGTGGGCGCTGACATCTTAGTAACTACTCTGTTCCTCTCCCTCTGAGTACTATGATATGTACACTGCAGATGTTCAATACATGATTACTACACTGATGAATTTGTATAAAATTTCCACCATAATTCTCGTCAACAACCATTAATATGTATTGAACTGCTTGTTTTTACATGGTATTTTACTCCATATGTGAACAGACTTTATTTTCTAGAGCAGTTTTTTAGGTTCACAGCGAAATGGAGCAGCAGGTACAATATTTCCCATATAGCCCCTGCCCTACACGTGCACAGCCTCCTCCATTACCAATATCCTCCACCAAAGTGGTACGTTTCTTACAATCCATGAACCGACAGAGACATCCTTATTGCCCAAAGTCCATAGTTCACATTAGGGTTCACTCTTCGTGTTGTATTTACATTCCATGGGTTTGGACAAATGGCATATATCCACCACTACAGTATCATACAGAGTAGTTTTAACACTGTTGTAGAAATCCTCTGTGCTCTGCCTATTTATCCTTTCCTCCCCGCTAGCCTCTGACAACCACTGATCATTTTATCATGTCTCCACGGTTTTGCGTTTTTCAGTGTCACGTCATTGGAATCCTACAGCACATAGCATTTTTAGATTGGCTTCCTGAAGTTAGTAATATGTATTCAACTGTCCTCTATGTCTTTTCATGGCTTGATAGCTCATTTCTTTTTAGCCCTGAATAAAAATCCATTGTCTGGATGGACCACAGTTGATTTATCCATTCACCCATTGAAGGGCATCTCAGTTGCTTAAGTGTTGGCAATTACGAATAAAGCTGCTATAAATATCTGTGTCCATGTTTTTGTGTAGACATAAGTTTCAACTTCTTTGGGTAAATACTAAGGAGCCAACTGCTGGAGGGCACGCTAAGAGTATGTTCAGTTTTGTGAGACACTGCCCAAATCCTCCAAAGTGGCTGCGCCATCTTGCACTCCCACCAACAATGAATGAGCGTTCCTGTTGCTCCACACACTTATCAGCATTTGGTGTTGTCAGTGTTCCGAATGTTGGCCATTCTAATAGGCGTGCAGTGGTATATCATTGTTTCGATTCGTGTTTCCCCGCTGACGTGGGATGTGGAACAGGTATGTGGGTTTTTAAATCAAAAGCAGGCCTCGTATAAAGCAGGTGAAGCAGTTATTTTGGCTCAGATACAGCTAAACAGGAAAACAAGTCAATAGACTGAGAAACTACAGAAACATCTACAGCACATGGAAAAATCCACATTCCCTGTTGAGACACGTTTGGGGTATACTGAAAACAGATTTGGTCTTTTACAAGGAGGTAAGAGGAACACAGCTTAAGGAGGGCATTTCATGAGCCTGTAAATACGCCAGGTTTCTGTAAGGTCCATGGTGGCACTTACTGTGTACTAACTAAGACGGTGCCCTGGATTCTAGTCCTTGTTTTCCTACTTCAGGACACTTCCTTGAGTGGTGAGGTCCTCCTCTGGGATCTGGAAACCGTATCATCTGCCTCTTTGTTTTACTACATTGCTCAAAACAAACTGACACGGCTACTTTAGGTCAACAGAGGCAGCTACAGAAAGAGCAGCCTTCAGAGCGGAGAGAGGGAGCCAGGCCACCCATTAGCCCCATGGCGAGGATGAAGTATTCAACTCTTTGAGCCACAGTTTCTACTTCTATAAAATGAGGCTCACACCCACGATGTAATTTATTTAGAGGACTGATTATACTATATTCAAAGTATATGCAGCAAAGTTCCTGGCACATAAAAGAGGAAATTATTACTAGGACCTATAATGCAAGTGAAAGCGCTCTCATAAATGGTTATGGAAATAAAATATCATTCGCAATAATCTTTATGACAACACATCATACTAACTGCTAGAATGTTCTCCCCTTGAATTTGAGTAGACCTTTATATAGTAGGACAGGAGAGAAGAAAGTTGCACTTGGATCCAATTTGTTGCCTATTAGTCATGTGATCTTGGTTAATTTCACTAAGCACAGTTTCCTTGGATAATAAAGGAAGTTAGTATCACTTCACTCACAGAAGTGCTTGCAGGTTTAAATGAGGTAATATTTGAAAAATCCTTAGCATAGTGCTTGGCGGGCAGAAGGTACTCAAGAAATGTTAATTTTCTTCATTTCTGTCTCAGAAACGAGTGTTAGCACCATACACAGATGTAACAAATAAAGCAAATCTTGCATTTTTAGAGTGTCTAACATGTATTCAAACTCACTTAAAAAATCACAGTGGATTCTGTATTACTCTCTACTTCACAGGAAAAGAAAGTAAGGTTTGGAGAGATTAAGATACATGCTCAAGGGAAGGGGCCTGGAACCTCGTGCGGTGGTTTTATCATAGTACGATGTCCTCTGGACAGACTCCCACAGCGTTCTTATTACAGCAGAAGTGCATATAACGTTTGCAGTATATCCTGCATATGCAAACATGATTACTGACTCTCTAGAGGGGGCAAATATTCCAAGGTACTATCAGAAGGATGTATTTTGGGATTCTGAAACTTAAGGAGTTCCGAGGGATATCATTTTATCAGGAAAAACAAAAGAGGGAAAAATGCCTGTTCCATCTTCAGGTACGATTCTTTACACGTGCCAGAGATATGTCAGAACTGCTTCGACTGTCCCTGCCCCAGAAACCAGAGCACATCCGAAGGAGTCCAACTAATGTATGATCAACGCATGGATGAGGACTACCAGGTACCAGGCCTTTTGTTCATTACAGGGAATGGAAAGATAGAAAAGTTGTCTTCCTATGAATAAACAGCTCGCTGGGAAAAAGAGACAAGCAGTTACTAAACTGCTGTGTAGTGGAAGCATGCGTCTTGGGTTAAAGGGCAGAGCAAGAAATATAATAGTTGAGCAACAGGCACGAAAGTGCTCTGCATAGTTCTCCACATCTCGTTCCTCTGTTGACTCTGTGAGGCAGGTATTGTTGTTCAGATGTGGAAACAGAAAGTCAGGACGGTGAAAAAACTGGCCCCAAATCATAAACAAATAAGAGGTTAAACCAGGAGCTATGGAGGTCTGGTCGCTTCCAGGATCACACTGTACTGCACGGCGATCTGGATGACCTGAAACCCGGGTGTGGTTTCTCCACTATTCCGTGCTGGTAAATATAGCTTGGGTATGGCAGCCCCTGAGAGTAAACAGAATGGCATTCTCGTATTCCTTGATACGTACTTAATATACAGGTCCATTTATTCATGACAAACTTCAGTAATAACCACCCTCACATTTCTAATGGAAGGCAGGCAGGTTGATTATAGTTTTTGGAAAATACAAAATAACCTGTTAAGAAGCCTAATTTACTCCACCTAAAATTAGGCAGCTCTTAGGCATCTTCATCACTTTCTAATTTGAACAATTTACTTTCATGGAGGACATTACCTACTCATGCTGGTAGATCGTTTTCTATAAATTATGTACAACGCAAGCAGCAGTGTATAATACCGCTACTTAAATAAATATGTATTATTTATAGTGTCACAGGTGAAGTATTGAAGGAAATGATATAATTTGCCAAGAATCCTATTTTGAAAATAACTTGTCCAGAATGCTGAACTTGTGCAATGCTGGCTTTTGTCTGCTGTTTAGATTTTTTTGTAACAAATGTGTGTTATAATAAAATATTTCAAATAAACACTGCATTATTAATGTACCTTGTGCTTGCCCTACGGCAGCAAAGGCATAAATGATTCATTTAAATCCAGGGCTCTTCCTGCAACACACAGTCAGTACTTCTGAGTTCTATATGTGAAGATTGTACCTTTACTGTTTCCATTTCGACATGAATGTCACATGCTAATGTGGTACCTACAGTATTTCATGCTCTACAACCAAGTATAAATCTTTTTCCTCTTACTTCCATGCCAGGGATCTGTGGCAAAACTAATATGACTATTTGGTATGGCCAGTATTTTCAAAAGAAAACATATACAGGTGAATTTCTTCTCTAGTTCTATCCGATTTCTTGTCTTTTCTTTTATTCTCCATCTTTCACTGGGTTCAAACAATCTATTTGAAATGGCGACAAAATGCATGGGTCTTAAATCGTGTTATAGATCATTTCAAGGCCAAGAGAGTTAATATAGCAGCATCACTTCGTGCTTTGGGACATTAATAATCCAGAATTACCAGAGAAGGAAACACGGTAACAAACTGGTTACTCCCGGCAATTACTTTTTACCACAATGGGACCAAGGGACAGAACACTTTTACCTTCCCATTTTTCATATTCATATACATTACATTATGTAGTTTCCATTAAATATTACCTAGTGGTTAATTAAACATTATGAAATGGTATTCACTCCAAAGTATTAATCAATACTTGCAATTCATTCACCTTGAGTGTAGAGATCAATTTCTAGAAGTAGTTTATACGCTGTTGATCTACACTTTTCGTATCTAAAATTGGAAATGGTCAACTGCCTTTTAACACAATAATCATAAAATGATTCTTTTTTTTTTTTTTTTTTAATTTATTTCTTATTTATTTTTGGCTGTGTTGGGTCTTCGTTTCTGTGCGAGGGCTTTCTCCAGTTGCGGCGAGCGGGGGCCACTCTTCATCGGGGGTCACTCTTCATCACGGTGCGCGGGCCTCTCACTGTCACGGCCTCTCTTGTTGCGGAGCACAGGCTCCAGACGCGCAGGCTCAGCAGTTGTGGCTCACGGGCCTAGGTGCTCCGCGGCATGTGGGATCTTCCCAGACCAGGGCTTGAACCCGTGTCCCCTGCACTAGCAGGCAGATTCTCAACCACTGCGCCACCAGGGAAACCCCATAAAATGATTCTTATTAATAGCTTTCTAATAAAGCCATCTTTTACATTCCGTCTATGCAAAATTTTCAACTTGTTGCTGCTGTGTTGAAATACCCCAGCAGGCAGACACAGACTCAAGTTCTCTCAAGAGGGCCTATCAAACAAGCATTTCAACACAGTTCATAACGTTCTTGAACAGAGTGGGCTTTATCTGTGGCCTCCAAAGTCAGGGTTAGATGAAGCCATTGAACAGGCATCCAGGTGTGCCAGGCACTGGACAGGGAATTCTCCAGGTTCGCAAATCAGAAAGGGAGCAGAAACAATTAGTCTTCTTAGAGGACTCCCCCATGTGCTGATACGCTGGGGGTTGTCTGGCTGGCTTAAGCGATTCACAAGCCTGAATTGGGAGACACTGGGAAAACGTGGAGGAGAGAAGAGCAGATGAGAGAGACCTGGGGAAAATGGATAAGGAAAGTCTATTTACTGAAAATCCTAACCCCACTTCTTTATGACCCCTGATACGGCTTTATTCAAAACTTACCCCTTAAATGGCGTAAGATTTAGGGACTTTAAAAAAAAAAAAAATCTCCTTAAAAATCAAGGAATTTAGAATAGTGCTGGTCTCTGAAGAGCCTTGGTACAACTCCCAAGAAATCACTAAGTAGTGTAAGGCCTTGAATAACTCACTTAACGTCTCTGGAAATCCCTTCATCAAATAAATGTGGATGATGATTGTATTATCTCTTAGGGTTGCAGAAAGATTAAATGCATTAGTATGTAAAGAGGTCAGAGCCATGTCCAGCATTCGATGAATCTTGGATACATCTTAGCTATTACTACTATGAAACATTCTTAGCAGTTTGGGGAATTTGAACCTTTGTTGCCTAAATGGTGCTACATTTTAACTGGCAAAATGTTTCTCAGGTAGCCTTTTCATTCCTGACAATGCTGTGAATTGAGAGGGAGCCACAGTTACTCATTTCTGTGCTATTATTGGTGGCATTTTAAAGCAGAGGGCTTCACCAGACAAGAGGGAATGCGTTTCTCCCCTCTCCCTTCTCTCCTCCCTCCCTCTCTCCCTCCTTCCTTCCATTTCTATCTATATCTACCCTATGCTTATGTTCTCAAGGACCTCGCTGTCAAGGAGAAGAGACAAAATGAAAAAACATCAAAGCTAGTAAAGTGCGAGTCAGGTTCAACTTTTTGATCTTACAGGAGTTGAAGTCCTTGAGTGAGAGTCAGATATTTAGAGGGCGAGAGGGGCATTCCACTCCGGGGAGAAGGAAGGGCAAGAGCAATGGCAGAGAGTAGGAATCTTTGTGGGTTGAACTGTGGGCTCCCCAAAATCCACATGCTGTATTTCTAACCCCCAGCGCCTCAGAATGTAACCTGACATGTAAATAGGGTTGTTGCAGATATAATTAGTTCAGATGAGGTCATACTGGTGTAGGGCGAGCCCTTAATCCAACATGACTGGTGTGCTTATACAAAGGGGAAATCTGGACACAGACACATTGCCATGGGAAGACTGGAATTGTGCCACCACAGGCCAAGGAAGGACCGAAAGCTAGAGGAGAGCCTGGAACAGATCTTCCCGTCGTCCTTCAGTGGGGGCTTGACCCTGCTGGCACCTTGATTGTGAACTTCTGCCCTACAGAACTGTGAAATGATGCATTTCTGTTGGTTAACCCACTCAGTTTGTGATGCTTTGCTATGGCAGCTCTAGCAACTACTACTGCAATAAAGATGGAGCTTGTAGAGGATTGATCTGGTTTCAGATTAGTGGAACCAGTGGAGGGTAAGCCCAGATAGGGTAGAAATAACTGCAGATATGAAAGTCAGGCAGAGAAATGTGGGGGGGGGGGTGTCAGATGTATATGTACGTGCATATATTATACACATATATACATATATATAATACATACTTGTAATTAATATTAATTTCATGAAGAATATGAATAGTATTAATATTTTAATTCTATCCAACACATATCTGAGCATCTACTATATGCCAGACACTGCTGTAGACCCTTGGGATACATTGGGTCCAAAACAAAAGTATGAGACATATAAAAATTCCTGTCTTTGTGGCACTTATGTTCTAGTGGACACACACACACACACACAAACACACATACTTCTCAGCAGAAATATTTCTTCATATGAAATATCACATGGAATATATCAAACTATATACAAATATATAAGAAATATAAGACCAACAAAAGTAAATTGCTGTGGTAGAAGAGGTAAGTGGTGAGTGCGGACAGAGGAGTGGTTACTATTTAACCTGCCTGTCTCACACCGCGGTGCCCCAGGGACAGGTCCTCAGCCTCTTTCTGAATTTACAGAACTTCCTCTGAAGGGGACGGTTTGTGAGCCTTTGTCATAAACCAGTGACAGTGGTCAGAGATTGTGGAACAGAGGAGTGACATGATGAAAAGATATGTTAGAAGAATCGTTTGGTGGTGATACATAGGATGGAATAGGATGAAAAGAGATTAAGGAAAGAACAAAACTGAGAGGCTGAAAGTCGCAATGAATGGGTGCATACAAGAGCAGTGATGTCCAATGAGGGGCCTTTGGGGACCGTATTTCATGGAGAAGAATATGGGATCTAGGAAGGAACAAACTTCCAAGAATTTATCCTACAGATAGAGTCCTGTGCAAAGATGCACGTGCAGGAACATACATTTCAGCACTCTTTGTACTAATAAAAACTTTAGCATTTATCAAAATATGATGGTATGGCTACCTCTGTAGAGGGGGATATTATGCAGTCATAAGAAAGAATGAGGTAGACCTTTATGCGCTGAAAGGGAAAGTCTCTATATTGTCTCATGAAATGAGACTAGTGTGGGAGCTGTGGATGTCCTGGGGGCAAAGAGAGGGGAGCAGGTCTACCCTGGGCGCCGGCAATAAGGGGACACATTTCCTGTCCAGTATTTTAAAATGGTACGAAACTGACTATATCTGGTAGGCTCTTTATTATCACTGTGCACTAGCATCTCCCAAATGTCAGTGATAAAATAGTTCTCCGTGAAAAATATTTTATTGGTCTAAGTTTGAAACAATTGCGGCAGTTACAGTATATATGGGAACTTCAAATTAGTACATTTTTATAACTTACCGCTTAATAAGCCTTGTGTTCGATCTAGAAATTAATTCAGAGAACTGCCATTTAGAGAGTTGGTCCCTGACTCAGCCACACATGTTCATTCTGAGAGTAAAACCTCAAGTTCTGTTTCTTAGTCTTTTCAGTCACTGTGCTATCATTGTTAACTTTGAATCTACTCTTTAACTGTAGGAAGTAGGGGCATAAACTGCTTTCGAAGCAAGCTTGAAAAATTCTGAACTATTATGAAGGTTGGAAGTTCTTACAAAAATGTAATAGAAATTTATAATGAATTTTCTGGTGAATATATTTTAGGGGAAAAATTTTGAGTGCATACATATTTAAAAGCTGCTAAAATCTATCCTAAAGAGAAAAAAGACATCGAAAATATATAATTGCTAGACCTTCTTTGTGAAATGCGATTTTATAAATATCTGTCAGACTTTTCCTTATGTTTAAGACTTTCCTTAATTTGTGTAGGTATTGCCTTACGTGAAGGAAATGTTTCAAGATTAAAACTAATAAAAAGCTAACAAAAACGTACATGGAGCTTACTAAACATTTTCACATCTTGTATTTCTTTCTTGAACATTATTATTATTTTTTAAATTTTATGATGTTGCCAAAAATAAAGGAGAGCATTTAAAAATTATAGCCAGCATCAAATGTGCTAGTTTTCCATGTCTCTGTGCACAACAATGTGTGTGTATATATATAGTTCCACCCATTCACAAATATCATGTAATATACACATTCATATTATCTATATAAATGCACACATAATGTTTGTATTAGTACTTGAATATGTATAGAGCATTTTGGAAGGATGCACTAGAATGTTTCTCTTAGGAAAGGGGATTCGGAGAAGAAACCACTTATTTCTTGTTTTATATCTTCTGTTCTTTTCCCACAATGTTTATACGCTATCTTGGTAGTACTTTAAAAACTAGTTTCATTTTTCAAGAGAAAATGACCTAAGATTTAACACCTTTAATATTCCAGCTACTTGGTTCAGAAGTTTACAAAAGAGAAGATGTTGTAGTGCCTAAGAGTGTAGGTTCTGGACTGTCTCCAGCTGAGTTTGGAACCTGACTTGGCCACTGGAATGTGAGTTCGGGCTGCTGCCTCACCCATCTGAACCTCACTTTCTACTTCAGTGAAATAGGAATGAGAGTAGCACCAATATGGGAACGTAAGTCTGTGCAGCCACTATGGAAAACAGTACGGGGGTTCCTCAAAAAACTAAAAATAGAACTGCCACATAATCCAGCAATCCCACTCCTAGGCATATATCCGGACAAAGCAATAACTCAAAAAGATACATGCACCCCTATGTTCATAGCAGCACTTTTTCACAATAGCCAAGACATGGAAACAACCTAAATATCCATCAACAGATGAATGGATAAAGAATATGTGGTATACACACACACACACACATATACAATAGAATACTACTCAGCCATAAGAAAGAATGAAATAATGCCATGTGCAGAAACATGGATGGACTTACAGCTTATCATACTAAGTGAAGTAAATTAGAAAGACAAGTACCATATGATATCACTTATATGTGGAATCTAAAATATGACACCAATAACCTATCTATGAAACAGAAACAGACTCACAGATGTAGAGAACAGACTTGTGGTTGCCAAGGGGGAGCGGGGGCGGAGGAGGGATAGATTGGGGGTCTGAGGTTAGCAGATGTAAACTATTATATATAGAATGGATAAACAGCAAGGTCCTATTGTATAGCACAGTGATCTATAGTCAATATCCTGTGATAAACCATAATGGAAAAGAATTTTAAAAAGAATATATATATGTGTGTATTACTGCATCACTTTGCTGTACAGCAGAAATTAACACAACATTGTCAATCAACTATAACTCGATTAAAATAAAAGAATAATGTCAATAAAATTGACAGGAGTGTCAAATGAGTTAATCACTGTCACATGCTTGGAACAGTACTGGCGCTCTTAATGTTACCTACTAGTAAGATTATTATCTCACCTACAAAAAGAAAAAAATAATAATAACTAAGTTCCCTGGGAAAACATAAGAATTACAGGAGTTGACAAACAGCACAGAGGGCAAACAGCATTCATCACCTACAGGATTCTTCCTATTTCTCTAGCACAAGTGCGAGGGCTGAGAGCAAAAGTGGAGAAGGTAAAGGTGCAGGCAGCATGGTGACAGGAAGAGCCCCAGACAGGGGGCACCATCGACAGGACAGGCAGCTAAGTCTTGCAAGGAGGCTGGGAATGAGGGGGATGCACTGTAGTTCAGATCTTTGGCAGTTGAAGCACGGTCCCGACAGGGTGTGGCCAAGTGCGGAAGTTGAGTAGTGAACTTGAAGGTCTGTAGACACATCATTTGTGATGCTAATGGTAACAGCTAATAAGATGTATTAGGTTATCACTGTAAGTACTTTTAATACATTTATTCATTTAAGCCTCACAACAAGAGTCTTCTATATTAGGTACTATTATTAGCTCTATTAAAAGATGAGGAAACCGAGTTACTGAAAAGGTAGGAAACTTGCCCAGATGGTCCAGTTTCACAGATCACTCTCTTTAACCACGACACTAAATCATCTCTCTGAGTAGTAACAAAGAATTACGTCTTCAAAGAGTCTAAAATGCCATCTACCTGACAACTGAAGTCATCAAGGATAATGGTGGAAGAAAATGATAAAAAGAAAACACCGGAATCCTCTGGAAAGATGAAAATAGCTGCTAGGGGAATCAGAAGACGGCAGCATTGATAACTGAAACGGGATCGCAAGGGAATCAACACCGGAAGCTGAGGTAGGCCTGTCAGTCAACGGCTGGGAAAGCGGTAAATAATGAGGGCCAGGGGAGAGGAGACTCTCCCTCAAATGTCTCCTTGCGTCCCTCTTCCCCTGCCCCCCACGGTGGAGGCTAGAGTCAGAACTCACTCTGCAAATATATTCCCTTAATTTTAAGGGCGTTCTCCCCATCGTTGCTTGGTGAAATCGTACAGCACTTCAAGGCTAAGAGAAGACATTATGTTTCCTAAAATTTTTCCCACTTCTCCCATTTGGAATTTGTTTTTCCCAACTTTGGGTTCCTCAAACTCTATGTTATAATATTTTGCCCCTAAAACTGTAAGCCCATTGATGAGAACGGACATAAGGGACATGAGGAGTCCAGCAGGGTCAAGGATGGAGAAGTGGAGAAAAGGGAGGAGAAACTGATTTGGAAAACAAGACTGTATAATCTTCAATGACTGACGGTATAATTTTGATGAACTTTTAATATCTTTACATTAGAATGCACAACTGCCCAGATCCGTGTACGTTTGGAGAAATTCAAGCGGTTGCTGCTGTGTTAAGGGAGTACACCGAACCCAGGACAGAGCGAACCTCTGTCTACCAACCAATGGCCCATGGAGACAGCATAACTAGGAACAAAACCAAAGGACCCAAGGGCACTTCAGGGGCTGGGAAGTGAAGGCTTCCTTATGGAATATTGTCCAACTCCCTGGAAAATGTCCATGAAGCAGAACACTCGTTTGACCATCAATAACCAGCAATAAGTTTTTTCAGATCCAGTTGAAAAAAATTTTTTCATAATTTTACTAGGTAGAAATTGGTCCCGTATAACGTAAAAATGGAAAACGAGAAAACAAACTGTCCAGAAGCCCTGCCGGCCAGATTCTCAGTAGTATGCGGGTTCTAGGCTCAGGATAGAGTTGATCTTCAAGACTACTGTAGTTTTTAATCTTTACCTTTTATCTTGAATTGGTCTATTTACTACCAAGACTGTTTGGCAGCCACTGGAGCATTTTCTCCTCTTTTTCTACCCTATCTGTGTTAACAGAAAATAGGAGAGGGTAAAAGAGTAATTCTAAAGGGGCAAAAAGGTCTCAGAATAAACTGGGCAGAATCAATGTGTAAAACCCTTCAAGGAGAAAAATATAAAAGCACTTGCTTGTTTATTGTTCTGTGACGTAACTTCAGCCCTTTCATTATGTGGCTGACATGAGACACATATGGTCCAATTGTTTTGTGTCTCCATAATAATAGTAAAATTATTCAGTGGAAAGCATACATTACAATAGTGACACGATGCCCTAATGAGAGAGTGGAGTCTTGGGTCTATGCCCAGGCCAAGGTCAGGAGGAAAGTCCCACGCTTAGATTCCTGGGATGTCAATATCCAAGAGAGGAGAGACAAGGGATGTTGGTTCAAAAGTTGTACAGAGAAGTAACAAGATAGTACAATGACCGCAGAACACATACTGTGCTGATTAAAATAATGACACAATCCACAGAAACAAACTACATACATTAAAGTACGAAGGCCCATAGATTTTTGCAGGTTTTCAAAAAATCAAATGAGAATAACTGTCGTTTTAGCCCATCATGCAAACTCAGCATTGCATATAAATACTGGAAAAAAAGGACTTTAGTTAGTTTTGCTTCTCTACCTAAAGTAAACTAATTCAGCACACATAACCCACTTTATTTGAATTTTGAAATAAATATATTATTCTATCAAGAATAAATTTAAGCTAAAAAACATAGCAAAGGAAGAACTGCAATTTTGTGACAGCCTTTGTGTTTCTGGCTACTATCAGAACGCCTAGAAAACTTTCGCGGAATGTCTCTTTACAAAGAAGTGATGTAACTATGTAAACAGTTTGAAACAATTAGAGTCTGTTATCTCAAACATTATCAATTTGATAAGGCCAAGTCCAAGAATGGAAAAATAGAATGAGTGTTTTTACAAATTGCCACTCCTTATGTGACGGCCAAATGTATACCTTTTGGACTTTGAAAAAGACCCTTTAGGGAGAAGAAAATGGCAGAAGAAAGAGGGGAAAATCTACTTAATGTTTTATGGACTCTTATTAAAAGAAAGTCTCTCCTTTTATTAACTGTGGGGAAAAAAAAAAAGCCTCCATTAATATAGAAACTACAGCTACCAACTGGAGGAGACTGTGATAACTGCGCCTCCCAAGATAACAATATAGGCATAACAGTAATCGGTTTTCTGAATTTTAATGATAGTTTTCAAACAGGGCTCGTGATTCAGTAGGGGCCAGTAAAACTTTACACTGTCTGTTTAAGAATGTCTTTCTCTTTTGGTGCACATTGTTGATCAGAGCGTTGCTCTAGATATTAGTCCAAAGACTCTGAATCACGCTGAAGTTTTAGCTAAGCAGCCTTTAAGAACCAAGGGGAAAAGGGAGTCCTGTGATGAAATTAAAATGAGATTTTTTTTTGGTCAGGTTTCGTCGTCTTAAATAATTTCTCAACTTAGCACAGGAAGATTACGTGAAAAGACAATTTTCCAAATACGGTCATCCCGACAGCTTGCTTTTCTGAGAGCTACTTGGATCATGAAATAAGAAGAACAAATTGTGGATTTTATTTTTACTCATTCTAAATCGCTAGCCTATGAGAATGTGCTGATTTTAAAGTGTAAAGTAAGATCAAGGAATAAATGGTCACCATGAATATTAAAATTAATTTTTAGGTCATTAAGTATTTTCATCACTATGCAACTGATTGAGCATTTTGCTTGTAAAATTTTAAAATTATTCATCTTCAAACAGTTTGAAATATTTACCATGTATATACGTAAGTTTGGGGTCCATATGTAATTTCTTATTTCTAATGAGCAGACAGTACATCTGTGGTGCTTTCAGAAGCCGGTTGCCCTCTGACTTAATGAAAAAAGAAATCATTTGTGTCAGTGTTTGAATGCAAAGTAAGATGAAGCAGGAATAAAATTTAATCCTCAGAAATACAGACTTTTAATATATTCGACATCATAAAAATATGCTGAATATTAGCTCTTATATTAGTTGCTATAAATTAATCCATCTATAATGCCTCAACAGGTATCAAACATATTGAATGAGGGATATTTCCTATAATATAAGAGGCATCGGGGCAGATGTGCTTTGTACCGAACGATTTCATATTTCAATGTGACAAAACAGATGAGCCACATAAAGCCTCATTTCAGTTGCAAATTGCAAAAGCTGGAATAAGTTCCAGAATGGTAAACAATTAGCTGCTTTATTTTCTTTTTAATAAGACTAAATTACCAGATAATATCTACTGGCATCAACTTGGCTAATAAAAATCTGTTTAATACGATTTGCCATTTTTCCAATTGCTATCATGATCAGCTTTGCATTTTGATTATCTCTAAACTTTGCCTCAGTTTTCTCATAGAAAAGCTCTCAGTGGTAATTGCTTTAACATTTATTCCAGGTCAAGTGGTTAAGTATGAATAATGATCTGTCAAACATGTACAGTAACGCCGTCAATAGAGCAATTACCATTTAGCTGGAGAGTATTATGGCAAAAGAGCACATTAACCGGGCACAATAAACAGAACAACAGAGGAAAAGGGGCAAAGGGACTGACTGTTTGCAAAACCTGTATGTGTTGTATGTGTTCCTGACAGATATTAATTGTCTTTCAAGACCAATTAACCATACCTTCACAATGGTCTTCCCCATCTAGAACGAATTAGGAGTTTTTCATTACTGGTAAAAGGAAAACAAGTGTTTATACAGCTTACATTTAATATTCCCCAAAAGGTTGTCTCGCTCTACGTTCTTGCCATGGTGGTTATTTCTGCAGCTCCTCTTTTCTCCTAGGACGGCCCACCACAGGGCGCTATTAGGTGTCTCTGGTAGTGAATCACCGATTAAATTCACGTTAATGGGAGGTGACAACTCCTGCTTTTGTTGTCAAGATTACTACAAAGGCCCATTTTTTCAGAGTGTCTTTCTGTAGGAGAAGCAATGAATAAGGCTGTAACTCAATATGGACACAGCACTACTTGGGGGGAAAACGGTGATAAAAAGGAAATATGATGTTTACCCAGTCGACACACAGCATCGTTTAGTTGCTACTCCCTTAATATCTGGGGCTAAGGGGAAACCTTGTAACCAATATTCAAGAGCAGATGAAAAATGGCTCTTTGCTTAGAGGTAATTCTGTAGGTAGTAACTCTGCAGCTAGCTAAACACTTCAGCGCCCTTACTGAAAAGCTTGCATGGAATTTGGCAACAGGCTGCTGTCGGATTTACCTTACACTTCCACTGACTGATGTTTAGTTAGAAGAAATACGCTCAGATTTTAGTTTTAAGGGAAATGCACTCAGAAAAGTGGCCATAGGTTACCAAAAACCGTTTATGTTTAAACACTCACTCAGGAAATGATTCTTTGAGTTTACTCTGTATAGAATGATGGGTATGGGTCCACACTTGGGGGTCACATAGATTTGGGATTTAGCCTCTCAGTTTTCTGATCTGCAGGGTGGGGTAAATACATAGCTTACTTGCTATACGGCCACAATGACGTAGTGAATGGGATGTGTCAGGCAGAGTGCCAGGCACCTGGTACACGTGTCATACACATCCTCTCGTTCATCGTGCTATGGATGTTAGAGGGTCAATATAATGACACTCTGCCTTCGGAGAGCTTCAGCTAGGGTTTGTACGCAGCAAGTAGAGTAATGCACCATATGGGGTGACCGCCACTAGCGGTGGTGGGCATGGGACACACAGATGTGCTAGGGGATTCCAGCAAAACTTTCTCTCCTGGTTGACAGGCTAAGAGAAGGTCGAGGTTGCCCCGGTACACTGGAGCTACGGCTCACCCTCTGTGCTTCCTCCAATTCTCAAACGTTTTAAGGTTTATCCTCCAGTTTTCACCACTTTACCACTTGCTCACCGGCTCCACCCATTTCCTGAAGTATTTCTCAACATGGGATTTCTGATTTTAATAGACAGTATGAGAGGAAGCGACTCCATGATCAAACAAAGTAGGAAGACACCAGGTTAAACAATGTTCGTCTTGTTTTTCTACTGAAAATGTCATGTATTTCTTAAACTAGTTTGCGTTCTAAATTCTCAGGGAAGGGAAGGGGTTGGCATGTGGTTTTCCCCACACTCACTTGACGATGGAACGGTTTTTTCCTGGTGTGCCTAGTGCCATGAAGAGCATGCCTAAGGCGACATGGGTCTTCTAAACAGCTCTCATCACGGCCACAAAAATCTCTTCAGAGCCAAGTCCAACGACTGCTTCCCCCTCTTTGTTTTTTGTTTGTTTGTTTGTTTTGTACTAAAAGCACAGGCTGTGGAGCTGGCCTCCCCGCACTGAATCCCGTGCACTGTGGGAGGGAGCTTGGGCGACCCAGTCTCCTGATGAGTCAGGTTCCTCCACTCACAAAACACAGGCTGTAAGAGAACATTCCTTCACTGTGTTGTTATAAGGTAATTCCTGTGAAGAACGTAGAACAACGCCTGGCACGTGCTAAACTCTAAATACACTTCAGTTCTTGTCGGCTTCATCTCCTCCTTCCTTCTTGAAGCTCTCTCCTTCCTCGGCTTCTCTGAGATATTCCTCTCTTGGCATCACTCCTGGTCAGTTTTCCACGACCTCGTTCCCCCGCCCCGCCTGCCCCCCTTCCACGTTCAGGCCACAGTTCCACTCCTTCACTTATTACGTTTTCCCTGGAGGTACAACGACGCAGAAAGCATCAACTGTCAGCTTTTCCTGGTGGTCTCCCAAACATCCACCCTCACCTCGCACTCTATATTGAAAATCGCTTGATGGATCTTTCTGAAACTGAACTCAGAGCCTCCCCACTGCCCTGCCGGGCCCATCTACACCCCATCTTCTCCCGTGCCCTGAATGAGGGTGATGATGCCCCTGTCCATTCAGTATTCAGTTTTCCACCCAGAAACATGGGAATCATCCCTGACCCCTCCCTTTCTCCAGCCGCTCCACATAACTGACCAACAGCCGAGTCACTCTATATGTCCACTCTTCTCCATCCAATCTGCACCGCCTTCGTCCTAACCAGTCTCCCTGCCTCCTGTCTGCTAAGATCAAATCCTTCAATTATAGTTCTCTCTAGAAATCTCTTCAGGCTACACTCTGGCTTAAATCCATCCAGTTCCTGTAGGATATGGTTTAAACTCCTTTACTGTTGTTGCCAAGATCCTTGGTTGGCTGGCTTCTGCTGTAGGCGGCTGTGCTCTTCTCTAGATCCTGCCCTTTCCACGGTGTGGGATATTACCTGGGCACGGAACTATATTCCCTAGCATCCCTGCGGTGAGGTTCTTGTCAATGGGCCGACAGAAGTGATGTGTTCTACTTCCAAGGTTTGTCATTAAAATGACTGGGTCTGGGATCACTGGTCCACTTCCTGCATGTTTCTGGCAGGAGGTGACAACAACTGAATCATCTGCTTGAACCCAGAGAGGAAACTGCCACGTCAAGGAGGACAGAAGCTCCTCACGTGCACGATCACCTCCGGTCAGTCACCTCCGGATCATTACACTAGAAAGAAAGAAGCGCCTATCATCTTGAAATACTTTGTTTTGTTGTCTTTTTATTATTGAAGAGTGGACACTACCCTAACTAACCTGTCCTCTAAGAGCTGCTGCCTCATTCCTTCGCTTCAGCTCGAATAAACCGCTTTCCGTTCCGCAAAGGTACCGCGAACTTTATCCCTACTGGACTTCGCACACATCGTTTCTTCTTCTCGGCACCTATTTCCTCTTTTCCGTCTCCTTTTACTTAAAACTCTAGTATATCCTTTAGGTCTTAATGGAATAACACTTCCTCTGGCAAGTCCTCAAGGACTGTCCTCCTGCAGCCCAGTCTACGACCCGGACAGCCGCCATGCAATCCCAAGGCACCTGCACTTCACCAGGCATGGCAGGGACCCGCCATGATTTCAATCATTGGTTCAATTATCTCCGGTGTTGGGTTCTGGGCTTCACGAACACAGGAACCCACTGTCGTCCTTACCGGTTCCCCTCACAGCTTTGCATGATGTCTGGCACATAATAGGTCCTCCATACATCTTTGTTGCATCCAACTCACTTCAAACTCAGCAGGACCAAAACCAACTAAGTGATCATCTCTCCTGAGCCCCTGGCCATTTTCTTGACTGTGATTTATGTCGTAGTTAATGACAGTTCCCACCCTTTCGATGCCCCAAATAGGAAATATAACGTATCACCCTTATTCCTCCCTTTTCCTCACTTCTCACTCTAACTGGACACCAAGTTAATTTTAAGGTACCTCTGCAATGCCTCCTAAATAATCTTGGTGTTGGATCCCACTGTCACCTTTCTTCCCTTACCTGGATGAGTCCAGTACTTGTTTCCCATCAGCTGCCCCCAAGCCTGCTCTCCCTGTGTCCAGCACTTCCTTCCGGAATGAATGCAGCTGATTTCATTCGTATCCTTAAAAATCTCTGACTACCCTCTCTTGCAAACACCTGAGAATGGCAAGCCGGCTAACTGTCTGTCTATCTTTAAACCTGGTTTCACCTTATATGTCTGTATTCACCCTTTCCCTGATCCTGATCTAGGGCAGTGATGGTCTCACTTTGAGTTGAAGTTAAAAACAAAGATGCTGAAGTTTCAATCACTCAACGTCGGGGGATCACAGCCAGCCTAGGCATCTGCATTTGTAACAAACACCAGTGTGTGATCTGAGGACCACTGAGAAACACTGGCTTGGCTAAAGTGAACTTCTTCATGTAGCCCAGATAAATATATCACACCATCTCACACCCGTGGGCACACATCATTATCCTTTCCTGAAAATACTCTTCTTCCAATCAAGCTCAAATGTCTCAAAACTACGGAGTTTTACTTATTCCATCAGAGTTGTTACTGAGGCCAGATCCCTGAAGCCTGAAATGTCTGGGTCAAGAGTCTGGATGTGGGAGCCAGTTCCCTGACCAGGGATCGAACCCGGGCCCCCTGTGTTGGGCGCGTGGAGTGTTAAACACTGCGCCACCAGGAAAGTCCCTGTCTTTCTTTTGTTGATGCCACCAAAATCCCAACCAGTCAGGCTGGGAAACAGAAAGGCATCCTTTACTCCTATTTATAATCTCTCTTACTTTCTCCCTGCCACCCTCTTTTCTGTGCTTAAACACTTGGCATTTTGGAGTAACTTCCATAATTGTTCCTTAATACTTTCATGAAGAGGGGGCCAAGTAAAAGTCTCTGAAATCTCCCTGCAACCAAGATAAAATTTTTAAAAATATATAAATAAAAATAATGTTGCAAACCAGTGTGTGTATGTGCGTGTGTGTGTTTTCAGAGTTGGGAGATTTACGATATGTTTCTAAGCCAAGGGGACAGGACCAACACCATGGACATCACTGGACACATGGAAGACGTATGAGAGAGAAGAGGTAACTCATAAAACAATGCTAGATGGTGGTGGTCCAACATGGGAGCCATGCTGTTCGGGTAATATGGAACATCTTCTATATGGCCAAGCACTGTGCTAAGAAATGGGGATGAAAATATAAAGAAGATGCAGGGAAATTTTGAGGTGGGAATGACGAAAGATGGCATCAGTCATATCACTTGGCCTTTGTCTTAAAAAGTAGGAGACAAGTTGTTGTTTGTAAAGAGAGTATAGGGGTTGAGGAAGAGAGTATGGGGATGAAAGGAGTCAAAATGTTTCGAGCAGCCTCTGTATATCTTAGTGTGGGGCCCACTGACGTCTGCAAAGAGCAACACGCTTATTGGTCCAATAATGATGACTCTGGAAAACTTTCCCTTTGAAGAAATGTCAGAATGAATTATGGGCTTCCTTCAACCATGTCCCATAGAAGAGACCACAGAAACCTGAGGTTTTGTTTGTTTGGTTTTTTCCCCAAAGGGTTTGCAGTTTTTGCCAAAAGAGAAATAAAAATGGGAGCGAAAGAAGAGAAACAATTTGACTCTCTGCCAACAGGAAAACCACATGTGTGCTAAATAATGGTTTTATATTATATGATGTAAACTATGTGACGAACAAGTATTATACTCATCTTAACAAGGAAAATTGAAAGCTAATCCCTATATAATATAAGTTACCAAAAGATTTGAAATAAAAATTTTCGTCAAATGACCTGCTTTCTTTTGCACAATAATCTTTTTTTTTTTTTTTGTCAATTAAAGTGCAATATAGGCAAATCAGTCTGATTTGAATGGAAGTTTTATTTGAAATAGATACTAGGATTATACTGGAATCTGCTACTGAAGAACAAGTCCAGGTAACACATTAGACACAACACTAACGTAATCACATTATTTCTGAAAATTCTAAAAGATCAAAGTTCCTTGGTGTCAGCTGTGATGTCAGTTTATCCTTTCCGTCTACTCAGGAAACTAAAAGAGTTCTCCATGTCTAGTATGAGTTACAAAAATGCTGACATCAGGTTAGAGTTATACACTGATGCTTTTTATTACATTGGCTTATGATTTAAAATGCTGTCCTTATTTAGGTTAGTTTTGGAAAGCAATTCACACATTATTTCTATTTGAAGTTCTGATATCCATATTATTTTATAATCTTTAAATGAATACCATCGATAGAAATGGCAAATTTTAGGCTGTACTCGGTAACCACAGATTAATATTTTCTTTCTCTTTGATCTTTTTTATTCCCCAAGTTTCAGTAACCTCTTCAGCATTACAGACAAGAAGACACACATCATCCTCATTGAAAGGCCGGAAGAAATCCCCCCATGTGCTAAGAAACTGCAAGTGGGAACAAAGAATTGAACAGTGGCTCTTACATAGTTATTTATGAGACAATACATTGCCCTATTGTATGCTTGCAAAATAGGGCTTAATTAAAATACAAATCAAAGTAAAGATAAGAATAGCACTGTTGTTTCTCTTTCCAAATACTATATGAAATTTTGATTTAAAAATAGGAATTTGACATTTGCCCCTTGAACACCATTAAACGTGCTCATCATTCTCTCCAAAATTTGCCTCAGCTCTCCTTCTCTTGATGTATCTATTATAGAAAGTTCTAGATTTCGGCTGTTCAGTTAATGGTATTAAATGACATCCAGGGTTTGCCAGCTTTCCTTAGTCACTATATATTTTCCTATACACGTTAAGCCAGAAGGATCTATCACAACTACTACTAATTGGGAGCTGTAGTATCACAGGTGATAAAGACACAATGTGATTGCAGCCATGACAACTGAGATAGGAAGAAAGAAAATGGATGCTGAAGACCCAGATTTCACATGATAAGCTTGAGGGTAAAGACTGTTCCAAAGTAGAAGTTTCTAGGCAAGCTGAAAAGGATTAACAATCCCTACATCACTCCTGTGTAATAACAGATGGCGGCGAACATGGTTTGAGTCAGTGCTCTGGTTTCCTAACATGCTTTCTTACGCTTTCTTCTTTGAGTTCTGAACACCACATCTGCCGCAGATCCCTAAGAGGGTCTAATGGGTGAAATTACAAAGGAAGATTTCTTAACTCATGCAGGCCTCAGATTTAACTTTTAGTAAATCTGTTTTAGGAAATGCGGCATCCCAGGAATTTAAAAGAGTAATATGCCCTTTTGAGGCTATCATGCATAATCTTTGAGTGACAGGTATTCCTTTCCTGCTATCAAACCTGCTCAGGTTTTTATAATCAGAAGCCCGCATGCTCTGAAAAAGTCTGACTTGTTTAATGAGTGACTTTCCCCAAAGTTTGTCTCTGCTGTCAAGATCCCTCACCCATGATAATCACTCCCACCAGAACTCCATCAATTTCAGCTATTATTTCCTCCCAGATACAACTTTTTAAGGACCCAAAACCCACTGCACATCTAAGTTGATTGAGATGACACATTATCTCTGTACCACAAGAGCTCTACTTACCAGGGACCGTAGACAATGATATTATTATAAAATATCACCCATTTTCTGTGCTGTCAAACATTATCCCCAGGGGATCAAAAATGAATGAAATGTACCAACCGGCACTGAAATACAGTTTTCATGTTTAACCAAACTTGTGCTAGTATAAACCAAACACAGTACTCTTGGATCTTTTTTCCCCCTTTTTAACACCTCAAAACATATCCAGCCCTGCCAACTGGCGCACTATGAACTGTTGCTCAGCAGTTCCCTAAAGATATGTTTGGCTTCTTTTTTGCCAAGGGTCCATACAATATGAATACTGATACAAACTTGTCAACCGAAAAGGCCACATGCTATGTGCCACTGCCTGTCTGGACCAACACAGAAATAACCATTTAGAAGTAACTCACAGAAAACAAAAAGACACCCCCATCAAATGTGACTTACTGCCTTTTGCCACCTGATCCCATTTATATTCCTCATGCCGTTATCGACGGACACGTCAGGGAGAGTGGCTGTAGGCTTGCCATTAGTCACTGTAATCACCAACCCCGATAACTGGCAGGAAAGAGGCTCATCTCTGCCAATAGGGAGCCAGCGAAAACTGTTTTCACGCAGCGGTTAACCATTTATTCAAATACTCAGCCTGATGCATTTTCAAAGATTGAAGAATTCCTCCTCTGCTAGAAATGGAGGTGGAGACGGGTAAAAATGATACTTAAACGCAAAGGCCTCGGATTGCTTGCTCGCAGTAACCGTCAGAATCCTAGCCAAAAAAAAGGTTGAAAAGTTTCAATGCACCGGATACGGAAGAAAGGTTGACAGATGACTGATTAAGCGTTTTAAGGGATGTTGCTACAGTTTCCCAGGTATTTGGAATCACTGTATCTCACTAGTAATGCCCTCAGCTGGCCCACGTTTATGTGCGAGCTCCTCCAAAGCGTGCGATGCTGCAGTGTCTGGATTTATATTGATGCGTGATTCTCACTCAGGCATCTTTGCTGATAACACACCCAGCTGTTATGCAGAATGGCCACCACTCACTCCTATTACTGTTAGAAGGACAGAGGTTTAGAAATAGTTCCCTTAGGTGGACATTGCAGAATTAATAGCCCAATGTGTCCAGTCAGAGAGAAAGAGAGCTAAGGAAAGCATGTCCAGTTTCTTTAGCTCCGCCCATGGTAAATGGGAGGAATCCCTTTGTAAATTGGAACAAGAGAGCCCCAAATGCAAAATGAAATTAGGGGGCTTGCCGGAGGCAACTGCCATGAGAATTTTTTTTTTTTTTTTTTTTTTTTTTTTTTTTTTTTGCAGTACACAGGCCTCTCACTGTTGTGGCCTCTTCCGTTGCAGAGCGCAGGCTCAGTGGCCCTGGCTCACGCGCGGCATATGGGATCTTCCTGGACCGGGGCAAGAACCCGTGTCCCCTGCATCGGCAGGCGGACTCTCAACCACTGCGCCACCAGGGAAGCCCTGCCATGAGAATTTTAGTGGCGAGTTTCAATTGTACAAAAGCCACTCGGGGGGAATTCGTTTGTTTGGTTTTGTGTGTTTGTTTGCTTTCTGGCAACCACTTTGTATTCGGTTTGTCAGTCAAAGGATTTTGCTAAGGTGGTAGCCAGCCTTGGAGGAGGGCTGGTGACCCAGCAGGTGATCTTACCCCAGGGCAGGGGAAACCCTTTCTAGGAAACCCTATGAACGTCCTCTACAATCTGTGCGAACTTTGTAGCAGTGGTGGGATTACAGCCATGTCTCCATTCCAGTTGAGCAGCCCTCTGGTGAACTGGAGACTTGTAAAACCTAAAAGAGCGGCGTCCAGACAATCGTAATCACCACACCAGAACAGACCAATGAGGCTGGGAGTCTGGTACCTTCTCTCCAACACAGCCAATGCCGCACGCTCCCAAAGACGTAAAACCCCCCGTAATAGACCTAACTGCGCATCACGGGACCACCGGGGGCCGTTCCCATTCCTCTCAGTCCCCAGCTGGTGATCAGCAGTGTGTGTGCCCTGAAGCAATGGCACTGAGCATCTTGTAGGCTTATCCTCGACAATAAACTGCCCGGCTGTTCTTACTCGTGGCAATGCAGAATCCCTTTGGCAAACCTCCCCCCAAAGTTTGAATCCAGTGGAAACCCAATAAGCCCCTCCGTGGAATTGCGGACTATGCGTTGAGAATCTGTTTCCCTTTCTCCCCTTAGATTTGCTGCTGTCTGGTTTCTCCGACTGCCTGGCTGGTTTCTTTGCTACTGAGAAAAGAGAATCAGCGCGTTTTCCTAACATCATTCCTTATTCCCCACAGCACATCCGCCACCGTGGCCTCTTGCTTGCCCCCATTTCTATATTCATGGATTTGATTTTTCTTCTTGCAGGAGTTTCTCCCCACTCCCGGCTCTTGCAAATCTCATGACACATTTCTGGAATGTTGTGTTGTTATTTTCTCTTGCTGCTGTTTCATTTGTGAAACGAGGGACAAAAGTACACATAGACTCAAAGTGTGAGCACACAACAGACTCAGAAAACTGCACATGTGACTATTAGGCATATTGTGCCATTTTGGTGTCCTTAAATAATATGGTCTAATATTAATTTACATATTGTGTATACACACTTTTTTCTTCTACTGCTGCTACACACACATGAAATAGATATTCTTAGGTCCCAAAACTGATACCTCTGTCTTTGTCTCGAGAGGTTCAGAGATAATTTGGAATTGATCATGGATAAAGGATTGTTAATGTTCCATCACACAAAATACACGTATGTGTGTACGTACATTTATTCATTGTGTGTGTTGCCTGGCACTTGTCTGTACCAAATTTAATTTACCTGCCAAGTTGACACTTGGTCTTACGTTGTCATTTCATGTTGTTCGGAGACCTTCATCGTCGTTTTCTCTTCCTAACTTACCCTAAAAATGTATCTTCAGCAAATATCAATACTTCACGTTTCCCTTGTCTTCTGAGTCATCAATACAGGCAATGTATATACTACACTTAGTCTACATTCTTTGGTCATTTCATACTTGATTTTTCCTTGGTGAAAACTTGCCGTTTAAAGTAATGAGGCTTTTTTTTTTCTCCCCGTCCGTTTCATCCACAACAGAATTTCTGATTGTGCTCTGCCGCTATAGCTCCTAGAAAGTTTGCCAAGTGTCATACGAACCGTCATTCTGCTCAGTAGGTACTCGGGAGAGGTAATTGGATGTAGGGCAAAGGACATGAGCTCGTCAGGGAGGAATCCCAGCTGCTGGTCTTGAGCTAGTCACTCTGAGACTCCAATTCCCTCATCTATGAAATAGAGAGGATGCCCTTCCTCTCAGGGTCTTTAGGAGAATGAATGGGACAACAGTTGATGTTCAACAAGTATGAATCCTCTGCCCTTCGTAGATCTGGGCCTGAGGAAAACCAACAACAGTGAGGCAAGGAAGAATGCTCTTTCCTCCTGATTCTAGAAGTCACTTTGACGGTTTCCACCTCCCCCTTTTCACATAACACAGTTAAACGGTCTTCCTTCCATCTCACCATCTGCCCCCTCAGATCACCATGCCCTGGGAGGCAGCAATTGTCTCTAGATCCCTGTAACACGTGGCCCAGACAACACCGTATTTCATCCTTAAGATAAAATGTCCTTGTTCTCCATGCAGGATGCAAGAAGGAAGTGTCAGTAATGGCAGAAATGAGATGTAAGGAAAAGAAACAGAGGGCAGGCAGGGGCAAACTTCCACAGTCGTTCACGTGTCTTCTAATGTCTGTGTGCATGACTCACAACAATGGCAATAACACATCAGTGACACCAAATACCTTTCAATGTCACCTTTGTGTCAGGCCACACCACACTGTACGCTAGACTTGACACGCACCGGCCTATTTAATTCACAACGAAGTGTGCCCATTGGGTATCTACACCTGTGGGGGTTGGGAGTCTTTTGACTGTGTGCATGGAAGTTGATGCTATGAGAGATAACAAGGGTGGTGAAAAGGCGAATTTTCTAGACCTAATGACAATTTTGTAGCCCAAGTGGTATTTATGAACTATGTGCAAGGCTATAGGGGAAATCATGTTAATTGTAAAGACATTTTTCTTAGCATCAATATGAAACCCACAGATGTATAATTTCTGAGATCACCTCTAGTCCTATTAAAAAGATGGGTATCACCTTGGCAGTCTTCCAGTCTTCTAGTTGAGCAGCTGTTTTAAATGATAAATTACATATTTTTGTTAGTAGCACAGCCACTTCATTCTATAGTTCCTTCATATTGCTTGGATGAGTTCCACCTAGCTGATGATTTATTACAATTGCAATTTTTTTTTTTTGAGCTGCTCCATCACTCCTCCACCCTTTACACGTTTAAGCATTTCACCTTCAAAAACAGTAAAGGATAAACCCAAGCTCAGCAATCATTTTAAAAGTAAATGGGAAACTGGACTACTGTCCTACCAGAAGGGTAGGCTGACCCAGGACCAAAGGTCCCCCAACAGCAAACGCCTGAGAGGGTGGCACGTGGGGCTCCCAGACCAGCTTCCCCGACCCTGAGCCCACAGACCACCTGCGCAAGGTCTCGCAGCGTGGACCACACTCCTGGAATCCTGGGCAAAATGCTAAGAGCTGCTGATGAGGTGAGGCTGGGTCAAGGCGGGAGAATCAGACCGCAAATCACAATCACGCAAAGAGGTTTTCCAAAAGCTTCTCAAGTTCTCTTCCTCCTGAAAATTCTAGACTCAAGAAGTATTTTTCACCCTAGAAAACTGTGATCCTCTGTGAGTGCTCAACTTTGAGCAGATCCCTGGTGATCTTGACCTTATTAACCACTTCTAGGAGAACAGTTCATTCTGCAAAATTGTCCTACTCTAGGGAGGTGCCTAGACTATGAATTACTTGAGAGACTGTTTTGTTTTGTTTTTTTTCCCGTAACATATATTGTCTGTGGGGCAACATCCGTTAAGACTTGAGTCTCCCCAGCCTTTTTCTTCTCTCCCGATCTTTCTACAAAGGGGACATTTTACTTGTCTGTTCAAAGACTCCTCTCAGTGGTCCTCTAAGTAGGTATCTCCTTTCCTTTTAGCCACATTCCAGGGCTTGAAACATCAGAGAGCAGGTAGGCAGAGGCTGGGCGAGAAGGAGGCTTTCTTGCTGAGTCACATGGCCACAGGTTGGCCGTCCTCCATCGAACGCCGTCGCTCTGTTCTCTTCGCCCTTTCCCCCAGCTGCGTTTCTCGCTGGATGTTTTTCACCAGTTTTTCCCCTTGCACCTTCTCATTATTTCCAGCTCCAGAATGCTTCCTCCACCCTTACCGCGGTTCCGGGACTTTAGCACGCATTCAAGTCGCCTGGAGAGCTTGTTAACATGTAGATTGTTGGGTTCCATCCCCACAGTTTCCGACTAAGCAGATCTGGAGGAGGGACTGAGAATTTGCATTTCTAACAAGTTCCCAGGTGATACTGATGCTCTTGGGCTAAGGACCTCCCAAGAAGCAGGGACACCTTATTGGTGTCTCTTAACCCTGCCCACCTGTTCTCTCTTCTGCCCACTCTCTTCTGCTACCACTTTTGATGTGTTCCGTCTGTGCGCTGCCAGGGCCTGACTGACACAGTCAGATACCTTTCCCCAGTTACTATGGGAAAAAATGTACCCACTGCAACATAAAACAAATGGCAAAGAGACAGAGCATTGTAAACCACACAACCCACCGTACTCATACAACCCATTATGACACACTCAGTGGCTGTACCACCTTAAGCCTCACTGGCAGGAATTTTGTCCATCACGGTGGCTCACATTGACCGAGAGGCAGGACCAAAAGCCGGAGTGGGTAGCATCACAATAGTCAAGGGAAGGGTAGCACTCCGGGCATGGGAAAAATATGAACAGGACATTGCCATGGGATGATGATGACACCATGCCATGGAGGATGGAGGGAAATCTGGTTTGCTGCTCTTGAATGGTCGCCATCAGACTGGCCATTTGTATAACTAACTTGGGCTCCACGAGCCCAATTTACCCTTATTAAAAAATTCTCCATGAATAAATCAAACACCTCTCAATGCAATATGTTCCGGTGATGTTTACCATTTGTTTTGGACTATTATGCATGGTTCCCCTCTTGCTGGGCCTACTTGCTTTTTCTGTGCATCACTTTCCATTGCTTATTGCTCCCAATATCTAGGAATCCAAAAGAATTTTCAACTATGTCAGGTTTATGGACTGCTACAAAGACATGTGATGACGGGAAAATACTTGAAACATTTTCAAGCAACCAGAAAAATGCAAAACAAAATAAATCCTAAACGACTCTTTGATTTAACGATTTGGACAGCTAGATCGTATGTGAATCTAACAGGTACAGTGTGATTACAGTAAGTCCTGCAGTTTTATGCAAGAACAGAATCTTTCCCAATGACCTTTGGGCAACTACGAAATGTCAGTGACGAATACCTAGATGTTAATTCGGAAGGTGATTGCCCTCCTTTCCTGTAGGAGACCAAAATATGCAGGTGCATCTCTGCTGATATCAAGGCACTCTGGAATATATATCTTTGCATTTTTTAATACCTGGTGATTTTCAGTAAAGCAACATAGAAAAGTATACCACCTCAAACTATGAGGATAATTACAATTGATTTATCAATATGATGTTTTGCACAAAAGTTTTCATTTTTAACCACCGGGAAAATGGAACATAAGAGCAGAGATGAGCAAATCTCCTTATTCTCAGGCTGAATTTTTAAGGTTCTAAAACAGCGAAAAGACGCAAATAGACAAACGATCTTTGAACTTCAGGATATCAACCTCTGACTTGAATTTGTTCTGCAAATGGAATATGGTAGAGAGATGACAGCAGGAACACGGAAAAGATGACATTAATGATTTTTATAATCCTAAAGGAAATACTTAGTGATCCCCAAACACTGGGAGACATTAAGTATTCTGTATAACTGCATCTTCCAAACATTAACGGCCTTCTTTGTATGTACTTGTTGAAGAACAAATGAGTCCCGGAACTTATGCTGAAGAAAATCTAATCTGATGCCTATTTATTCAGATATTCCGACTCATTCAACCACTGTCTGTTGTATGTCTCTCAGTCGAGGCACTCTGCCAGGCGGCATGGGACGAGTGGATTCTCTGACAAACAAACAGCCCAACTAGTATGATACTCACATCCTAGATTTGAGTAAACCAGGTTTTTACAAGTTACATAATAATAAAACTCAGTGACAAGATAAAGGGAACAGGATAAAGCCAACAAGCTCCTTAGACTGTCTTTCACCTAATTTCTACCTTTGCTGCTAAAAATGCCTGCTTGTGGTCCAAACCCCTCACACCGATCCAACTACAGCTAGAGCAGGCAAAGGAGACTGACAAGGAACAGCCCGAGAGATGGGACAGAAACCATGGAGCAAGGTATCCTGGAAAGTGAGGGAGGAAGCCTTTTAAGGAGAAGGGGTTGGTCAGGCTGGAGGTCAAGTAAGGACTGAGGACTGAGCGTCCAAAATCGGATTTAGGTCCTTCGTGTCTAACAAAAGCATTCGCGACTGGAATGATGGAGGTGAGGTCTCCATGTGAGTGAGTTCAAGAGGGAACAGAAGAGCTGGAAAAAAGTAAGTACTGACAGTTCTTTCTAGAGGGTTTTGCTTTCAGAGAAATGAGGGAATAGGGGCAGAAGGTGGTGGAAGAAAGAGTGGCCAGTCGATGTGCTGATGCTAAGAGAAAGAAGGGCGTATTCACGACACAGGAGAGACGAGAGCATCAGTGGAGCGCTGCCCTTGGGTGGGGAGATGAGACTTTGAACAGTGGTGCAGGGGTGGCCTTGTGATGGGAGAGCCAGGTGACAGGCAAGTCGTGTACAGGTATGGACAGGCAAGTATCAGCAGATGCCGTGGTGGGAGCTGGTGGGAATTCTCTTCTGGCCGTGTCACAAGTGGCCACACCTCACCAAGCTCTCTGTCCCTGGACCCTCTTCCTCCTTCTCTCCCTCTGCTCCTTTCTCTTCTCTTTTCTCTTCTGGCCTCTCTACACACTTTTTCTTTTCTGATAATTTTACCCACATCCGTTGCTTCAACTACCGCCTCTATGGAGGAGACTCCCAAGTTTGATCCTCGTTTCTGAATTCTCTCCTCTGCTCCAATGCAGACACCTCCTACTTCAAAGTCACATCTCAAAATAAATGTCATGGTATCTGACTCCCCTGTGCTTCTCACCCCTGCCTGCCCCATGATCACTCACACACACACACACACACACACACACACACACACACGCACATGCACACGCACACACTCACACACACACACGTTCCTTCTTCTGCCTTCCCTTTTCTGAAACTGAGCTCACTAACTTCAGAACCAGTATTTGTAAGTGAAATCGCCCACCCCAAAGTAGGGGAATAAATATAAACAAAACTGGTAAAAACATGGATGATTTTTAAAGTCGTGATGCATATGTACAGGTTCATTATGGCAGTTTCTCTGCATTAATAGATGCATGAAATTTCTGTACTGAAGTTAGAGCAAACAAGCTCAGAACTATTCTGTCCCTACCATCCAATGAGATCCTGAGTCCTGTAAATCCCTCCTGCACAACTGTTTTCTCCTATGTGTCTTGCTGTCCAGGGAGTTCAGTTGAATTGGGGTTGTCAGGGTTTTTTTTTTTTTTTTAAGTCAAAGATGGTTATTGAACTGAGGATTTGATACCTAATTCCTTGAATGTGAGCAGTGGATGTATCACCCAGGAATGATGGAAAGTGGTGGGAAAAAAATACCTGGAAGAGATCAGAGATGAAGAGACTCTAAGTGTAACTCCCATTTACCGTTGGTATTTCTGTGCCTGAAGAAACCACTTCATCTCTTTATACTTTACTTACTTGTTGGAAAATAGGAAAGGAGGTGGTTGAACAAATTAGTATGAACTTGAGTCCTGTAGTCTGAATCTAGCCGAAGCTATTTCCCATAGCTATCTTTTTATTAGTTGGCAACATTAAAAAGTGTGAAACTTTTACAAGAACATTTGGATTTCTAGCGCCTTTTTAATCCTAACATCCAACATCCGGCAATGCTGTGCCGTGTTCCCACGTGGTGTAGACCAGAGGCATCCTCAGCATGGGTGTATACTTTCCATGGTTCCTTAGCTTTCACCTGTCCCAATGCATGGCAACTTTTTGTTTGGGACTCCTGTCTGCCTCATGATCTCTAAGACTGTTTCTTAGATTGAAATCTGAACAAATGACTTTGGCCAGAATGCTACAGATATCAGGAAACTCGAACACTTGTGTGTCTTTGCAGGCCCTATCCTAGCCCTCAGCAAACTCTTCCATGCATTTTTTTCCTCGGCTGTTGAAAGGAAGACGCCGGTGCCCACATCTAGTTAGGCCAAGCTCAGAACAGTACAGACCACGCCAAGGGGTGTCCCTACTAACCCCACAGTGGAAATCACCTCACCTGGCAAATTTACGTCGCCTACACAACACAAGATGATTGAAGACAGAACCAAGACTGGAACCGGGCACTTCTGAGCTCCAATTCCCTGGTCCTTCAACTGGACACACTCCTTTATAGCTCCCGGCATCTAACCAGTGTCTCTGTCTTTGTAATTCTCTACATACCCTTCTGCTCATTTCTACCGGCACTCGAAATCTGTACTCTTTCATTTGTTTGTTGTTTACCTGCTCATTGTTTGTCTTCTTGTGAGGCTGGGGACCTTGTCTGCCTGGTTCTTTTATGTAAGTCCAGTGTTTAGCACAGACCCTAGAACATAGTAAGTGTCCAACAATATGCATTGTTCTATTTTTTTCTGTCTCTCTCTCTCTCTCTCTCTCTCTCTGTGTGTGTGTGTGTGTGTGTGTGTGTGTGTGTGTATCTCTGTGTGATTACATGCATATGAATGTGTGATTTTTATATTTATACTCTCTACAGATTTATATATATATTCACATATATACACACACATATAGAATAAATATATAATCACACACACACACATATATATACCTATTAATACATACATACACACGTATGTCTGTGTGTGGTTATTCTGCATATACTTATCTACATGTTGTCAGGGAGGAGAGAGCACATAACGAGATTTAATCCCAATTCCCACCGATGGTCCTGTCTGTTTTTTCCTGACTGTGACCTTTCTCTTATGATTGTCTCTCTGAGGATGCCCTGACTCCATCCAGACGCCTGTGTTATTACAGTGCTTTGCAATAGTTTTTTGAAAGCTCTTGAGTCCATCCTTTACAGGAAATCCTGCAAAGAAGACTAATATATAAAACAGCTAAGAGAGAATTGCTGTTCCAGCTTAAAGGCAGAAGCAGGGGGTCAGCCTGGGTCCAGTCTGCCTCCACCCCCTCCAGGCCTGCAGCTCCCAGAACCTTCCAAGTGTGGGTGCCCCCACTGCTGATGAGGAGGAGACCACTGGTCCCCTAAGGCTGTCTCAGCCGAAGAGCATGGAATCATTTATTTCCACCTCAATACCAGTATGTACTGAGCTATCCTCTCCCATTCAACTTGGCCATTTGACGCAAATGAGTCCTGTTGTCCCTCATGAAGACTGATTCATTTTTCAACCCCACGTTTAGATATAACTAGTAAATCTGTGTTCATTTTCACTATGGAGTAAACATATACCAGATAGTTATATCCATAACGAGCTGAACTCGTACTGAGGCGCAATATTAATTATGTAACAATTGCAATAAAACATTTAGGTCCGAGACATTCATTTTTCAACTTTCTCCTTTGCTCTGCCCACATACATCCCTTCTGCTGATGCAGAGAAAACTCTGACGATAAATCCCATCAGAATTAATGTGACTTTTACTCTTGGTACCTCTCTTGGGCACAAATAAGAAATAAACAACCTTATTTTTCGAGCTGGCTCTCACAATATTTATATGTCTGTTAGCTTACATATCTTTTTCTCTTTTCCATCTTATGAAATCCGATAGAAGGTGAAAACAGGGTGATAGATAATAGAATATATTTCTCACAAAAGGGTGCAGGGAATATATTGATTTGAAAGGAATACATGTCATTTATTAATTGAAACTCTAACGGAAAATACTCTGGACGCTCAGATTTTATGCTGAACAAAAAATTGTAAACAGCTATGACGGGGTTGTTTGATGAAAATCAGAGAAGATTAGTAACGAGATTCATTAAAGAAATGGCTGTATTAATTTAAAGTGATTGAAATTTTGATGTAAATTATGGATCATCTATCAGAGATGAGCGGAGGCTTTTAGCACGTTAGTCATAAGGAGTAATAGAGGGCTATCTTATTTTCTACAAGAGGGACTTAAAATATGTGTATCTTGAGTTTCCTCACAACAGTAAGATCAATCACTCGAGGCATATGGTACTAGTGACATAAAATACATAGGAAAACAGATAACATATGGGCTGCATTTGCAAGGTATGCTTGTTGGAAAAAAAAAAAAGTATTTCATATCTTTCCCCTCAATTATAAATGGCTATAAAGGAAATAAGGACTCTTGCAAAAAAATGGATTAAAAAAAAAAAGAATCAAACAGACATGTATATTGAAAATGGTCCCTTTGGAGAGACCATGTTTTTTTCAAAGGGACTGAAGCAACAAGGCCACATTTGTTACTTCAATATTTCTTACCCAAGGTGAACTTTCACAGAGCAAATGGCAAATGCTTACAGCCACAAAAGGCCAACAAGAATAAAAGGGAAATTTACAGTTGGCAAAGGCAAATATGTAAATAAGGTTTATTGCTCCTCCAAACATCAGGCTTTCTAAACTGCGACAAGATAGAATACCTGTTAACGCAATGTGATCATCGCCAAATGCTACCTACCATGGACGTGTTAGACTGAGGCTATCGATGTGGCTGAACTAGAAAAGGAAGTGCCGTTTTTTCCCTTAAGGGCAAATCATAAATATGGAAGAAAGTAAAAAAGAAGATATTCCTCACTTTCCCTGGGAAAATGGCAGCGCGACCTTAAATATAAACTAGCACGTTGCTTAAAAGAATTGATACAGAACACGGGCTCGGTGCCCTGTAGAGACCTGTATGAGCCAACTTAGTCCCCCAAAGTGGATGATGGGATGGCTGTGGAACCTGCCTGTGGGTCGGAACAGTTTACTGAACCAAATTTATGGTCCATATGTTAAAGCACCCACGGTGTAAACTTCCAAGACCCATTCCAGAGCATCTGCAAGAAAATGGAGATATTAGTAGCGCCTTCAGATACTGGTCCTGAGTCCATAGAATCCCCTTCTCATCCCCCCAAATCTCCAAACAGTTGTAAGCTCAGACCCTGAACCAAATCAGATGGAGAAACATATTTGGATTAGCCCTGGGCTCTATGATGATTCCATAATTATTATTTAGAGTTTAGGCTCATCCAGTTTATCCCCTGCTTTTCTTCAGATACTATGTTCTTGAATTTTTTTTAATATCCATCAGTAAATCAACAAAATTTGCTGCGAGCCCATGATCACGAGTTCGCTGATGAGGGGATTCATAGAGGAATAACTGCCCCGTCTTTGTCCTCAACAGCCACACGAGATTAATCACCATACAGCGTAAAGGGATTGAGTTCACTTTGAGGTCCCCTCGGGAAGACGAGCTGGGCTAGCTCTTGATGGGCAACGAAGTCTCAGACAGGAATCTCAGGGCACTTTTTGCCGTGGACGGAACCCTCAGCTGAAGTTGTTATCTAGCGCCCTAGTTATCTTTCGTCAGGGAAAGAGAACAAACCAAAGGTGACAGTTATTCTCAGCACTTGTAGGAATGTTACTGAAGATTTATTTTATTGAAGTTGTTTGGTTCAGTTTAAGATTCCCATCCCCAAATACAGCCCACTGTGTCACTCTGCAGTCATAGCCTGAATTGCCTCCTTTTAAATGGAGGTGACCTCAGTGAGGCACCCTTCAGGAAATGAGGGAGTTCAAGTCCAAGAAGGAGACAACCCAAGGATGTTATACGACACAAGATAAGTATCAGTTACAGTAGAGATCACGCATGATTTATACTGGGGCACAATCTCATATGCCATGGAGAAAGTCAATCAAAAATCATGATACCCATGTATAATTTTAAGGAAGATGCTGACTTTCCATTGTGATATAGATCTCACCCCATTCCCTCATATTTCCGTACACCCAAATCAGAGTATTGAAAAGTATTTTACCTAATATGTTCAAAGATCATTTGGATGCTTCAGGAAATTATTGTAGAATGCAACAGTCTATATTTATGATGCAAAATATACCCAGACCTCACAGCCAGTAAGTGGTGGCAACCTGAATTTGTGTAATAGCGAGAAGTTTCATTTATTCTATGAAATTCTGTTCTTTGTACTCTGTTTTAGAATTTGCTTTTCTCCTCAACTCCTACCTGATCATACAGGCAGGCTCTTAAAAAGTTACAAAGCTTATATGGGAGAACAGTGAATGCTACACTTTTTTGATACTGCATCTGTGGTAGGTAGAATTTGGAAATGGACACCAAGATTCCTGCCCCCTGGTGTCCTGATCCTGTAAAATTCCATTCCTGGGACTGGGTGAGAGTGTGACTATAATGATTGGATTACATTATATAGCAAAGGTGAAGGGATTTTTCAGATGTGATTAGGATATCAGTGTAGGTGAGTTTGAATTAAAGAAAATTGAGACTGTCCTGGGTGGGCCAGGACTAATCAGGTGAGTCTTCAAAAGGAACTGGGCCCTTCCTGAAGGAGGAGATTGTGCATAGGAGGAAGCCTAGCGGGGAGCTCAGTAAACATCTGAGATCAAACTCCGGGAGCTGAAAATGGGCTCAGGCCATCAGCCAGGTGGGCAAAGGACTGGAGTCTTCCAGTCACAAGGACATGGACCCTGGCAACAACCTGAGGGGGCTTTGGGAGTGGATCTGTCCTGAGTTAAGACTCTAGCTGAGGACACAGCAGGCCCACTCCTTGGTTTCAGGCCACTGAGGCCCTAATCAGACAATCCACCTACCCTGGGCCTGGACTTCTGACATATAGAAATGTGAGCTGATAAACAGATACTGCTTTAAGCTGTTATGTTTGTGCAATTTTTTTTAATGCAACAAGAGAAAATTAATACGGTACCCCATCAATAAAAAACTGTTAGCACACATTTCTGTTAGTATTTAGAGGACATTACTATCCACCTCAATATCACATATTAAAAGGCCTTATTTTCTTATATTTCCAGTAAAATGCTATGAATAATAGTTCTAATATTTACTTCTGCATCTCAGTGTATTAAGCACCCCTGGGGTGAAGACACCCCAATCTGCAAACTTTTTACTATTCTTAGAAGATAAGGAAATGGGTCTCCCTTTAGGAAATTCCTTGCTTAACCCTTCCCTTAACTGCCCGGTAAGGTCACATTCTCCTCGTTCTTTCCGTGGGGAGTCATCTTGACACCACCTCTCGCTCTCGCCCCACATTTACTTTGTCAGGAAGTCCTATCAGTTCCTTCGGTTGTGTGGACCAGGCACCAGCATCTCTCCCTCGGACTCTGGACCACAGCCTTGCTCTGCTTCCATCTTGCCCTGGTCAAGCCTGGTTTTTGCACAACGCTTACAATAACCTTTAAACGCACAGCTGCCTATGTCTCTTTCTAGTTCAACGCTTTTCTGCAGGAAGTCTCAGGGTAAAATCCGGAGCCTGTTTGAAAGGTCCTTACATCCACCTTTTGCAGTTCTCAGCTTCTGTGGCTCCTCCTGGCTACACGTGCCCCGGCCACAGCGGCTTTCTCCAGTTCTGGGCCGGGGCGGCACTGCTTCCTGAGAACCTTCAGGCCTGCCGGCCCCTGACCGCTGCCCCCTGCTTCCGACCCTGTGCCTGGCTCCAACCCCCTCACCCTTCTTCCAGTTCCTGCTTTTCCGTCACTTCCCCAGAAGACACCTCAGACGCTCACCCCCCAAACACTGAGGTGTCCATGCCGGTGCCTCTCTCATTCTCATTCACTGTGGTTCTTTCTTCACGCATTCTGTTTTATTCAGAGAACTTTCTATAACTCATCACC
This sequence comes from Inia geoffrensis, assembly GCA_036417435.1. Lineage (NCBI taxonomy): Eukaryota > Metazoa > Chordata > Mammalia > Artiodactyla > Iniidae > Inia > Inia geoffrensis. Next base: position 35,691,651 of record CM070919.1, on the reverse strand, counting down.
ACATACTTCTTTTCACTGGTTACGTATCCAATGGATGAGGAGCTCAGAGGACAGAGGCTCCTCTGTCTGGTTCAACCCCTGTAGTACTAGCGCCCAGGAGGCTCCCAGGCACGGAATGAATTTTCAACCAATACTTGCCAAGTGAATAAGGGAAGCTCTTTTATTAATTAATTGGTTACTAATTCAATATGTGATAACTGCGGTTTCCACAGCTGAAAAGAAAGTCACATAAAAGGGTTAAGTTTACCCAGTTATGGCTGAACCAGGTGTGATGAGAAGACTGAATGAGGCTAGTCGGCAAAGATGTGCAAAGACTGCTTTGGCTTCCTGTTTCTCTGTCATGCGAAATCACAGAAAAACTGATGAGTTTGTTTTTCACATCTCTGCAGCTCATGTAGACATTAGAAAATAAATGTCCATCTTAAAAATCCTTGAAATAGATGACATCGGGCACTTCATTGGTGTTGAGGATCTTATTCACACTCTACAAGATTTCGAGGTGCTTTTACCATAGGAAATAAATACAATCTCATTACAGAAGGAGAACAGAATCAGAAATGGCAAAGGGCAAATTACTCAGGTGCTAGCAAAGAAGGCAGATAGCACTGCTGTGACAGAGCGGCGCTCAGGATGGCAGGATGTACAGAAACAGTCAAGTGAAAAGCCCCTCACTTCCCACAAATGGAGACTGCATTTCTTCAGTTATTTTCCAAGCTGCAGTCCATTTGTAACAGAAACAAACCTGTCAAGAAATCCCTGGAAAACCATGGTATCCTCTCTGATATGGCTGAATGTACATTCTTTTTTTTTTTTTTTTTTATTCATTTATTTACTTTTAGCTGCACTGGGTCCTCGTTGCTACACGTGGGTTTTCTCTAGTTGCGGCGAGCAGGGGCTACTCTTCGTTGCGGTGGGTGGGTTTCTCATTGCAGTGGCTTCTCTCGTTGCGGAGCATGGGCTCTAGGCGCGTGGGCTTCAGTAGCTGTGGCTCGCGGGCTCTAGAGCTCAGGCTCAGTAGCTGTGGCTCACGGGCTCTAGAGCGCAGGCCCAGTAGTTGTGGCTCGCAGGCTCAGTAGTTGTGGCTCGCAGGCTCTAGAGCACAGACTCAGTAGTTGTGGCGCACGGGCTTAGTTGCACGTGGGATCTTTCCAGACCAGGGCTGGAACCTGTGTCCCCTGCACCGGCAGGTGGGTTCTTAACCACTATGCCACCAGGGAAGCCCCAGAATGTACATTCTTGGGACAGTCCATACAGCCACTGGCCACGCCCATGCTCTGCAGCGTGCAGACTGCTTGCAAAGTTGGCGGCAACAACGCCTCCACTCCTGTGGCTCATACGCTCCTTTTTACCACACGGCCTGCTGCTCCTGCCAGCAAGCGTCTATCTCCCCGGCCTCACCCCCAAAGGGGCTGGCCCTGTAATGTTGCCTGGTGGACAGAATGCAGGGAAAGTGATGTCCTCGTAGGACTTCTTACCTTTTCCTCAAGAAGGCTTTTGGCTTTCACTCTCGCCCTCTGGTTGCTCTGAGGTGACCATATAAGGAGCCCTGGACTAGACTCCTTGAGTAAGAAAAGATGCTGGAGAAAGAGGTGCAGCCATCAGCCAAGATCGTCGCCAGAAAAATGAGCGAGGCTGTCTTGGACCTTCCAGATGTTGCTGCTGCCATGTGACTGAATGAGACCAACAGACGAATCACTGGCTGAGCCTGTGACCCAAACTGCAGCATCGTGAGCAAGTCAGTGGTGCTGTTTATGATTACCCAGTTTTGAGATGGTTTATTTTGCAATAATAAAGGCACCTGTGAACATCCGCTGATGCTACCCTGACTCGGAAACTTTGCACGGTGAATGCGGCATTCCTCTTCATTTCACAGAATCACTTTATACGGTGTCCTTTGCTTCTTTCATAATGCAAATCTTGGATATATTAAATGTCTTCTGGCCCAAGCAGAGAAAATGAGCTCACAGACAAAGCACGTGGAATGAGAAAAGCCCAGTCACGAGGCTGTTCTCTAATTCTTTCCAGTTCTTTCTCTTTCAGGACATGGTAAAACATCCCTCCCCGACTTCTACAAAGTTAGGTGTGGCCACGGGACTTGACTTCGGCCGTCGAAATTTGAGTGAAAGCCTGCAGAGCCCTTGCGTGGTTAGACCACATCACCACTCTCTGCACACAGCACAGTGAGTGGCCGTGCTCTAGACAGCGGCTGTTCCATCAGCCTGAATTCTGTAGCGAGGATAAGTCGAGCAGAGTCTCTCGCTGATGATAGGAGAGGAAACGTAAGCAGGGAGTTGGAGACGTATCAGTGCAGAGTAAAGTCACCCATCCTGCCAGATTATACACGCTCACGCAGAAGATCTGAGGCTAGTTATGTGGTGATATTTACTTTGCTAAAAGTGTTGCCCACCTCGCCCCCTAAGAGAGTCGCTTGGAATACCTAAGAGGCAAATCCATTCCTCTTTGAATGCTTATTCTCGAAAAGGAACAAGGGCAATGCCTTTGTTGAAAAGAATAAAAGAGCAACACTGAATTACAAGTATTTCATCAGTATGTCCTACAAAATATTGTATAAATATTGACTGTAGACATTTCTCTATGCATCACATTTCACTTTTCAGCTAACTTTATATCTCAAATATAAAATTGCTTAACATCGAAAGGAAGACTTCTGTATCCTGGGGTGTCATCAAAATTGCTGCTTATACATGAAATCTTCTTGCTGGTAACTTCGTATTTTAATCTCCGAGGGATGTACCAAATAACTGTTTACAAAGCATAAGCAAGCCCATAGCACTGAATAATGTTTGCAATGGCTCCTATACAGGAAAGTTGGTGACTTTTAACTATGATTGTACAGATTGTTAAGAATTATTTTCACATCAGGTGTCTTAATGAAGAGGTTGAGTTTCATGAGTCATTACCCTGACGGGCCCTGTGAACCATAGCATGTTTTAGAAATTGATAACAGAATAGTTTTCTCAAACAGGAAAAAGGATAAATACTTGGTTTTCACATAGGCAAAAAGTTAGTCTAACCCTCGTCCTTGCTCCTTTAGCTTTCGGACGTCCTCCAATCAGAGAACTGCTTACACTGTTCCATGAAATAAATCTGTTCCTCCATTTGGGTGTAGGACCTTTCCAGGGTATAAACAGAACCTTTAGGCTGCTAAGAGCTTTATATGTAATAACTCACAATCTCATCGTGAACCTGAGGTAGGTATTATTACTTTCCACATCTTACCATTGAAGCACAGAGAGGTTAAGTAACTTGTATAACGTCACACAGCTTATACAGAGCAGAACTCATATTCAAAACCAAATCTGGTAGAATCCAGAGCCTGGACTTTTCATTAACCTGGTATGATTTAAGTGGCATCAAAAAAGGTTTCTTTTCATCCCGGCATATATCCACGGTGATTTATGTACCACAGTGCCTAAAATATGACTCTTAGAAATAAATTCACTAGGGTTTATCATTCTTCTTTCTATAATGTCTTTTTAAAGAATGTAATGCTGTTGGAAGAAGTAACATGTTGAGTTACTTACGTGTAGAAAATTATTAAAATTATTAAGATGTACTAAGTTATGGATTAATTCTGCGAGACTTAGAGGCAGAATGCGGTCACAAGTCACCTAAAAGGCAGGGAGTCGACAAAGATGGGAAATTTCCAGAGAATGGGAGTGAGGGAGGGTGAGCCCAAAGACAAACCTAATTTATATGAGCATTTTCTCAGAGCTTGTTCTGTATTTAAAGAAAACACCTCCTCCCATATCCTGCAAAGGCCATGTTATCTATAGTATTTATTATAAATAGAAGGATTCAAGGAACAGCTTCTGAGGCTTATTTGATTGACTGACTGATTGCTAATGTTTTATTTGGCAAGTGCAACCCAAGGGCGGCAAAAGTGAGGGTAAGAGAAATGAGGCAGGAAGCAGGGGAATTGTGCATGCGTAGTGATGCATGCCCCGCCGGCCACGACTTCACAGCCAGTCTCTGCATAGCCACTTGAGCACACGGGCATCCCTGGACGGGCTAACGCGAAGAAACCGCCATCTTGGAAGAGCCCATTGGAGGCAAGAACGGAGAGACAATTAATCCCAGGTCTGACGTTGATCAGAGTTCAGCTCAGAGAAGATATAATTCCCAGCACGTGATCCTTTTAATCTGGCTAACTGCAGTGCTGTTTATATTTTACTGTGAATTAACGTCTTCGCATGCTGGATGAATTAACTGAGAAGGTATCACGTGTTCGACTGGAAATGTCAGACAGAGGGGAGAACCCACTTGGTTTTCAGGGCTGCCTTACAGCTGCTTGAGCTTTGTAACCATGACCCATAGACCCTCTTACCTCTGACTCTTTAGTTTAGTGCAAACTTAGGAGTTGGTGGAATGTACAGCTCCTTGCTTGGGCAATGAGAGTTCATTTTACAGTTGTTGGATTGATTCCATTCTTGACTTTGTGAGTCTATCTTTAATATCCAGTTATAAATGATATGATCCTGACTTTTGAGAATGTTGGAGAAATGAGACAACACCCACAATATATTAAATGCTTTTTTTTTGTGAGACCCTGGACAGAAATTGTAGCACGAGTTATAGACCTTGAGAGGCTCTCGGCGTCAGGAGGCTATTCATGAAAGCACACTGCTTTCAATAGTAGGTATCTGAGGAGGTGAGATCGAGGGTAATTAAAGTTAATTGATATGTTATTGTTCTCTGTGTCGTAGCATTAAAATATAGAGAAAAAAATGAGTGTTAACTTGTCAAATTGCTCTTCGATGTAACAAAACAGAAAAAAAAAAAAAGACATAATAGCCATGAAGAAGGTATTCATGAATATTTTCCTGGACACTGACTTTAGTCTCCTCCCCAAACAGTAAGGTGAGGCATAAAGAAAATCGTTCGTTCATTTAATATGCACTTTGAAGGATGCAAATTTACCTGAAATGGTGCTTTCTGATTATGAAAGAAGTCACTGAATTAAAAAGACGTGTGAGTCATTTTATCTACATTAAGTTTTGACCAAAGATCCTTAACTATCATACAGTTTGACCTCTTTGATTATTGTAAACTGGGTTCATTTCTTCCTTCTCTCCTCTTTCTTCTCCCTCCTCAACAGGCACACACAGAAATAAAATCTAGTTGAAGGTTTGTCTATGCCAAAAGAATAAACTAACCTCAGAAGACAAGAGGATAGTTGAATTCTATTGATTCTATAGGTAACATACCCATCCGTAAGTTACTAAGACATCCTCAAATATTTTCTGCCTTCCTGTAAATGGTAATATAAAAATTTCCATTTGTGAAATCAATAAAATAATTAGGATAACAATGACAGCTAACATTTCCTGAAATATATGTGTCCCAGGCACACATTACTTATCGTTAATTCTTACAAGTTTCTGAGTTAGGCGCTATCATTATTCCTACTTAAATAAAGAAATTGACCCCTAGATGCTATAAACTGTTTCCTTTCTCCTCATGTAGGCATAACCTGTTTGATATAAGGAATCTATTCCTGAAAAACAAATCTTCTGCATGGAAACATTGAGCCTCTTTCCGTCTATTTTAAATGGTAAAAATTATGATGCGTTACATGTCAAGCCAAAACCTTGATTCAGGTTCCTAAAAGGTAACGAAAACAAGTAAAACACATACTGGTAAGAAACAACTGGTTTAGGATATCAAAGTCCTAAAGCTTTATTTCTTGAGAGACACAATGAATGTAGCTGTTGACAGTGATTTAGAATGAGCAGAATGGCTATTAGTGCCAGCAACCTCCAAGGTGGGCATGCCCCAGGCTGGCAGGCCTCTCCCTTTCCAAAGGACTCTGGCCGTCTACCAATTGTATTTGTCAGGCAGCTTGAGGTTGACATGCACACGGATTTGTTTAAAATGAGTATTGAGTTTTGAGACCCTGAATATAAACGTTTTTTTTGTAAAAATTAGCCATAGATTATTTTGGTCAGAATTACCTCTAGAAACAAGAAATACAAAGAGATAACACGAGGTAACTGAAGGGTTTATAAAAGGACTGTTCATCAAGGTACGAGCGAGACTAAGAGAAACCATCCGTAGGCCTGAAAACTTGTGTTTAAGTTGACACCTAGGGAAAGTAAGAAAGCAGCCACAGTATAAAAGAGATCACCCAGAGGAAGCTGTAGCCTTAGCAGAGGGACAGGGCCGTCCCATAGCTCACCTGGGAGATGCCTGGGGAATAATTATCCTAACCCAACTCTCCTTCGTCCCTCTGACCTTTGGCTGGTTCCCTGTTGGCCAAGCCCCAATGGAAGCCAGAGATCAAAAGAGCCTGCTGACGGAGTCCATAAAAGTCAGCTTTCCAGGGCACCAAGTAGGGTGTAGGAAGGTGGAGAGTGGATCTGAGGGGGGCAAACTGGAAATATCCATCACAACAAGTATTGAATAGTTGTGTTTTGCTTTGAATTCTCTGGTTTGACTCTCTTTGTTGAGCTGCTATCCATAAGCGGTATAAATTCTCTTGTCCTTTCCCCATCTTCCAGAAACAAAACATTGAAGTGAAAACCTCGTCCGACCCAAAACTTCTAACCAATTTCTTATTGCAGAGATCCTTCAAGTAAAACCTGCATCCACAAACACTAGTCAGACCAATGAACAACATATTACATGCTCCAGACAAGACAACTCCAAGAGAAAGACGTTTTAGGTCTTCCCTTTGCAATGAAAATATTTGTAGGATGAGTTCTGTCTATAGAATGTTATTCAGTTCAAATCCCCTGAATTTTCTAAATTGGCTTAGAAGCCTTCGGAATTTCAAAACTACAATTGCCTCCAAAATCTTTGGGCAAAAATAGACTGCTACTGTGACACAGCAGATGCAGACATCAGCAACTTGTAGGAAGTTCAAACTGACACCGCCTGAGGCCTAAGTCACCCTCTGGTCAACAGCTGATGGGCTAACAGCCCCCAACACCCTTTCTGCGCAGCAATCACACCGAGGGGTGGTTATATCTGCTGGTAAGTTCCATCTCCGTGGAACTCCTTCAGTCTGGGACACTTTCTGCTGCCTTACCTGAACGAGGTGTTCTGAGAGGACACAGCTAACTGCTTTGCTGGCTGTGTGAATCTGCGGAAGACCCACGATACGACCGAAAGAGGCGTATGTTGATACACTGCAAGCTCTGTATTGTTGTACTTCGTTTTCAGGGGTGACACCACGGAGGGCGACTGTGCTGTGGCTGTGTCGGGAAGCTGGCAACTCTGACGCAGGACTTCGGGTGCACTCGTAAGGGCTGCCCTTCAGTACGTGGCCACTGCCACTGTTTACAGAACCACGGAACTCTCCCCCAGTCCACCAGGTGGGCTATCACTTGCTGTTGTGCATGTTTCTACAGGAATCCTTTTCAATGGCGATACTGGCTTTACTAACGGAAGTTTGCACAGTATCTGGTTTACTCCTGACGGTTCCACAGGCCCACAGAGAAGCTTCAGGGTATACAGAGAGATTCCTCTTTAGAGTATTTGCTACGATGGTCATTGGTGTTCCCTATTTTTCAGCACTGTTCACTAGCTCATTGACAATCGTGTCACTCCCAGCTTAAAGCTTCCAAAGCTTTCCTACTGGAAAAAGAATAAATCGCCAACTCATAACCATGGCAGACAAAGTCCATGCCTGTGTCTCTGACAGCTCTGACTCCGTCTGCCCTCCAGCCATAGATCTTTTTCTCTTTGGCCCTTGGTGCTGACGTTTGTACTGCAGGAAACCTTCCCCGGACTCCTCCTCAACGGCCCTGCCCCTGCTGCAGTGCTACCACATCGGAGCTAAGCTAGAATAATTCCCTGCTCCATCCCAGTCATTTCTATTACACTTCCCTATATAGTTGCTTCATAACACTGACTAAAATTAAAATAAACGTAAAACATTTTGATGTGTTAATGACTACCATTTCTGTTCCCTATAGAATCCCCAGTTCCTACAAGAATTCTCAACAGATAGTAAGTGCTGAATAAATATTTGTTGTATGACTTTCTTTAAATCTAAATTCCACCGGACCATCCATGATCTGTCAATCAGTTTCCAATCATTATTTGAACAATTTTCTGAAGACGAGCGTGCTGGTGTGTGATGGTGGGTACATGGGTAGTGGGATGATGGGAATACAGAAGAAATGAAAGCTACACGTCCTTGTTTGCAGAAAGGAGGGCGAGGCTACCACTTTCTCAGGTTTGAGAAACGTTAGCATATGGAAAATACTGCTTCCCCCTGAAGCATGTGTATGTATTCATTTTAATATAAATTCGCCTCATAGTAGGAATTACTTAAGGGGTTAAAGCAAATTGGAAAATAATTATTACTGCTGTTATTTCTTATTCATGTTGTTATTTACATTTAAGTGCCAAAGGAAGACGGAAAAACGAGTCCTCACTCTCTTATTCTCAGCCCAAATCAAGAAAACCTGCTCTAATCACCACGAAACCAACACAGAAAATAGGACTCTTAGTTACCATTGGTTATTAAAAAAACGACTTAGAATTCTCCTGCCTCAATTTTCTCAAACTTCCTTCTTTGTGTGGGTAATAAAATGACTTTCTCAAAGTTAGATCCATTACTCCTTAGAAGACAGTAAAATGTCTCATCTGTAGGCAGATTTCTCAAAGGTTTCACATCATGTCTTTCTCACTGCCACGATCACTATGAATACAATCAACTAATGTATTCTGTTAATGAGGCACCCTCTGACCTCACAGAATTAATGCTACATTTTAAACTAGGGGAAAAAATTCTCTAGGTCTTAGTGGGAGCACGGCTGGTATATAAGCCCTTAAAATGCATTCTGAGCTGCTGGAAGTTACTTATATTGGATGTTTGATGTACCCATTCTGTTTTGCTTTCCTCTGAAACAATTCATTTGCCTCCTAAATGGAATCACAAAAATACTTAATAAAAATGGTAATACATCCAAGGGCACACGGTTATAGCCGAAGGATTGATGTAGAGAAAATTCTAGCAAGTGAAGGTGGAGGTGGTACGTGGAGGCTGAAGAAGGCTTTGGGATATTCATTAAGTGACAGCGGGCTTCATGACATTTTTCTTTTGAAAGATAGTACGTTGTGGTCAGGATTCTTTTTGTAAATTTTATCTGTGGGTTAGTGTGCCGTTCTCTGGAGGATGTTTCACAGCCAGTCACAAATGACAGTTTGGCAGAGAACTGCTCTGTGGAAAATTAGACTGCAGAACAGTTTGGAAGGCATCAACTCCCACATCCCACTTCTAGTAAGTCTTAAGGCCATAAGCATCACAGATGAACCTCTCTGATCATAAAGAAGTGATTTAAAGAAGATGAGTAGAAATTTCCACAAACGACTGTAAACCTGGGAACCTAAAATTCAGCAGCAAGCTTTGGATTCCATGTCCGCTTCCCCTTGCCCTGCATCTCCGAAGATAAACAAAAGTCCGATGGCGAGAAAATCAGCAAGTTAGTTTCTAAAACTGCATTTCTCACTGTCAGAATGGCCCTCATCAAAAAAATCTACAAACAATAAATGCTGGAGAGGGTGTGGAGAAAGGGAACCCTCTTGCACTGTTGGTGGGAATGTAAATTGATACAGCCACTATGGAGAACGGTACGGAGGTTCCTTAAAAGACTGAAAATAGGGCTTCCCTGGTGGCGCAGTGGTTGAGAGTCCGCCTGCCGATGCAGGGGACACGGGTTTGTGCCCCGGTCCGGGAGGATCCCACATGCCGCGGAGCGGCCGGGCCCGTGAGCCATGGCCGCTGAGCCTGCACGTCCGGAGCCTGTGCTCCGCAACGGGAGAGGCCACAGCAGTGAGAGGCCCGTGTACCACAAAAAAAAAAAAAAAAACTGAAAATAGAACTACCATGTGACCCAGAAATCCCACTATCCCACTACTGGGCATATACCCTGGGAAAACCATAATTCAAAAACACACATGCACCCCAATGTTCACTGCAGCACTATTTACAATAGCCAGGACAGGGAATCAACCTAAATGTCCATCAGCAGAGGAATGGATAAAGAAGATGTGGTACATATATACAATGGAATATTACTCAGCCATAAAAAGGAACGAAATTGGGTCATTTGTAGAGACGTGGATGGACCTAGAGAGTGTCAAACAGAGTGAAGTAAGTCAGAAAGAGAAAAGCAAAATATTGTATATTAATGCATATATGTGGAATCTAGAAAAATGGTACAGATGAACTTGTTTGCAAGAAAGAAATGGAGATACAAATGTAGAGAACAAACGTATGGACACCAAGGGGGGAAAGCCAGGGATGGTGGGATGAACTGGGAGATTGGGATTGACATGGTATACACTGATATGTATAAAATAACTAATAAGAACATGCTGTATAAAAAGTAAAATAAAATAAAATTCAAAAAGAAAAGAGAAATTTTAAAGACTTCAAAGCGTTTATGAGGATTATATCTATCAATATTTATACTGGAGATACAAAGTGAGAAATTGAAAACTATGTATTTATGGAATCATTTAAAATAACAGTAATAAACCTATTATATGTTAACAAAAAGAACACATGTATTAATAAGAAGTAACTATTTTCCAAACTAAAACTACAGTGAGAAGAGTGGCATCATATTCTACATTGTTGCAAATCTCCACCATCTATAGCTTAACAGAAAACAGCTGGAGTCTCCTACCTGCTTCCACATTCAATTTGTTGCAAAATTCCATGCCATGTGACTCCTGAACACTCTTAGACCACTCATGAGAGAATCAGAGTTGAAAAAGTCAAATAACACCTCAGCATCATTATGAAAATAATTCAGCCTAATTGACCTGTGGAAAGGATCCTGAGAACGCTCCCAGAGTTCCCCCTGCTGTCCATGACCACAGTTTCAGGACAGGTGGATTATATTAATGGGCCAACATGATTCTGAGCTCTTCATTATCATTCAACATAACAACCCTGCGAAGGACACATCATTATCTTTATCCCTATTTTATAGGTGGGGAAACTGAGGCCGAGAGAGACTAAATAAAGTCAGTGGCAGAGCTGAACTTACACCCAGCAGCCAAATTCTAGCACCCTAGACCTTGACCCCGATGCTATACAGCCTGCAGGTTTAGAAAGCTGGGGGCAGGGGTATTCCCAGGACACTGGGAGTAAGAGTTTAGGCAACTAGCAAGGGCTTGCCAAAGGACTGAACTGGGACTGAACTGAACTGCCAGAGACACCTTACCCCCTCCAGATTCCCCCAGCCTGTGGCTCTGGGCTCCCACTGGACCTGCTTTGCTAGTGTGGCTTCAGTTCCAGGTGAAGGAGTCCTTCAGCAGAAGGCGTGGCACGAAAACTTGCAGGTGCAAAATCTGGGAACAAGGAGAGGGAGAGGTCCCTCCTTTATGTGTCACCTGGCCTGGAGGCAGGAATGTTTTCCACGTTTAATGTCTCTCTTCTCAACATTGATCCTTCTTAGAGAAGAAAAGCCTCGCAGCAGCCCGACCACCATGCACTCACACGTGAGTTCTTTCAGGGTTTTTCAAGCTATGAAACAGCACAATGAAAATTAGAATAACTATAGCTTTACAAAAGTAAACTCTCACAAACTTTTGAAAGTTGATGTGTAGTGAGACTTAAGATCTATTAAAAATTAATAAAAATAGACGGCTGTCATATTTTTAGACAAATATTTTCTTGATGTTGACAAAATACCATTTAACATCTCTGAAATGGGTGTCTCACAGCATCGTGTCTTTTTTATTCAACCAAGCATTGTGTCTCTCATCACACAATATTGTAGAACACTTCATCTTTAGGTTATCTAGGCCTAAAATGAAGTCATATTATGTCTTTCCCTTATGGAAAAATCAACTAGTATGTTAGGCCTTTGGGCAAGGTCTTGCTACCCAGTATTTTAACAGACTTCTTACTCTATCAAATAAAAAGAGAAAAAGAAAAAGAAAACACACACACAAACACACCTTCTTAAAGTCTGGAAAAACACATTGAGGTACAGCCTGGCCATTGGTGATAAAGACCCCACTGGCACAGAAGAAGTTAAATACTGTCTCATCTCTCCTCTGCGCTCTCTCACATCTTAACCAAAGAATCATTTCCATCTCCAAGCTGTTTCTAATTAGGCGTTAATGACCTCAGAGTTGTGTGAGTTACCATGTTCTGTACGTCATTTGATTTCCCGCTCAGGCCTGGGCTAAAACAATACCAAGAGGACTGAAATGAAGATAAAATGCACCTCTATGGTCCCAAAGGTTATTGGATCAGAGATCTATAAATACAGAGAAGTCCAGAGGGAAAGATTATTATTAACACTAGTTCCATGACCTATGCTAACCCAGAAATGAAAGTAATTATAGTGCTTTCATGTGCGGGACAAGGGGTCCTCAGACTTGGAAATCATGAATGAAACGAGGACCCAGAGTGTGCCACTGATGCTTCGGAGGCTGGAAGTTTGGGGACCAATGGCCCCTGTGTACAGAAGGGATGACACACAGCCCCCGGGAAGTGTCAGAAAGAAAACGGTTTTTTCCTGAAGTAAAGCAGCAGCACTTATTAACCTGCAAAACAAGAACTAAGTAAATGGGAAAATAATCGAATAAGAGAAAAAAAAAGGTGTATTATATATATATGGTGCCTGATAGCAAAATGCCACACTACCTGAGAGGTTTCCAGAATGATGTTATGCAGACCTTACAGTGAATTCCAAAGGACCGAATGTGTCTTCTAATCAGTGAATTAAATGATTATATGCATATATGCCTGTGCTCTCTAAACCCCAGCTTCCTATCTGTGAATGAATGAGGTTGAAGTAAATATTTAGTCTCCAGTAATCCTTGGTACAACGTTTTATTTATTTATATTTTTTAAATTGCACACATTATGACTATAACTGGCAGTGCCTCTTACTAAGGACTCATTCAGTTGTTTAAAAAACAAAAAAAAATTCTCAACAGATTTTAGCCAGGGATTCAGAGGAAAAAGTTACCAACCAAAACCTCAAATGTTATAAAACAAGATGAATCATCTTGAAGTGCTGTTAAATACATAAACCTTGAACAGTCTCAAAACTATGCCTGAAAATAGAGTGACCTGGGTATCATTTAAAGAGGAGAAATGGGAAAAAAAAAAAAAAAAAAAAGAGGAGGTGGAAATAAAAGCAATACGCCATTACAGCATATTGACTGAGCTGGTAAAGTCACCACGATTAACATGAAGTAATTCACTTTGAACTAACTCTAGCTGACTTGGCTAACGTGCCTGAGGACTGTCTGTGGCCAGCCAGAGGAAGCCTTTTGTGCCTCAGTTAGTAATAAAGCTTGGAAATCCCTACTCTTTCAAAGATGAACACAGATACCAGAGGAAACGAGAAATGCCTGGGCTCTTGTATTATACTTTCAGCCTGCAAGTCGTCTAGCTGTGCTGCTTCGACACGGGTGAGGTTTTTATACGGGGAACACTTTAAACCTCGTAAAGCCTTCTGCACATAAAAACTCCATCAGTCACCCAATTAACATGGCAAAATACATTGTTCAAGATGTGTCCAAAGTAGAAGAGAAAATTGCATCAGTGCTGAAAAAGGTAACTGATTCATGAAACCTACAAGATTGGCTAAGATTTCTATTATTAACCAAATGCAAGATCAGTCGTTCTCTGGTCTTTTCAGGTGGGCTGTCCACGTGTCTGTATATCCCATTTCATTCTGTTTTGTGGAAAAGCCAAACAATCTGTTAGGAGCAGATGTTTTGCAATCTTTGGGCGGCAGAACAGCGGTGCGATTAAGAAGCCGTTCTGAGTCCTGTACTTCTGATAAACGCGGAACTTCCATTTCAGGAGGGCCGCTTGACGGCTGCATACCTGAGTACCTACAGTGTATTACCCACCCCGAAAACAAAACAAAGCAAAATCTGCTAAACACCCTGCTTTCCCTTCCCCAGCACTTACTTATGAGGCAATTTTACAACGTATTTTTACAGGTTAGTCAGTGTCACATCACTCACTTCTACAGTTTTAGATGCAGAAATGAATTTTGTCTCCCTGTTCTTCAGTGGGATAAATGCCTCCTTTTTGATGCTTTGATGCCACTGTGTAAAAGACAGCGAAGTGAGGTACATAAAGCTAGGTTAAAAAGCTTCATATGGGCTTCCCTGGTGGCGCAGCGGTTGAGAGTCCGCCTGCCGACGCAGGGGACGCGGGTTCGTGCCCCGGTCCGGGAAGATCCCACGTGCCGCGGAGCGGCTGGGCCCGTGAGCCATGGCCGCTGAGCCTGCGCGTCCGGAGCCTGTGCTCCGCAACGGGAGAGGCCACAGCAGTGACAGGCCCGCGTAACGCAAAAAAAAAAAAAAAAAAAAAAGCTTCATATAGCTATACTAGGTTGAAAAAGCTCTGGATTAAAAATCAGTCACGCATGCAAAAAATGTAATAAATGAATGAAAATGTATGTTATGGGGCATTGCTGCTTTAATAGCACCTTTGTGCTATGGAATCCAAATAGGCAACAGCCATCTTATCCACGCCTCACAAATGAAATAACATTAGGTTTCTAGGCACCTAATGGCACACAGCACAGAATGAGGCTCCTGCCCACGGATTGATTTCATGCAAACACCGAGGGCATGCAGGGACAACTTAACAGTCCGAGGTAGGACTCCATTTAAAGCTGCTGCAACACTGATGCTGTAGTTCATCTCCATTTTTCAAATAGAGGTTTTCTTTTTCACTTCATTTAAAGTCTTCAACCAGCTCCATCCTTCTAGTAAATTGCAAACTCCGTAATATATCTTCTATTATGCCACTTGTTACCTTACTAAGACAGGAAATTAAAGCAATAAAACGCTTTCAAAATGGTAGGGCACACAGGCACTCATTTTTCTTATGTCCCATGTTATTCTTCAAAAGACCTTTTATGATACTAATATTAAATTCTTTGAAGTCTGAAGAATCTGTTGAAAGTGTTGAATTTCTAAGATATAGAGCCCAAACACTGCCTCTACTCATGCATTTATTAAAACAGAATATGTGGTTGAACATTTTAAAGCACAACATACGGTAAGGTTAAATAATATATGACCAGATACATTTCAAGTCCACATTAGAGAGCCCATTGTGTGGAAATTTGATTGAAGGCTCAAGAAAATCTATTTTGCTTTTTCTCACCTGGTGTGACCAAATGCACAACATATGTGGTCATTCCTATAAAAGGCTGGTAACTGCAAAACGAAGTGCTGAGAACCAAATACCGTGATGGCCACTTATGCAGCAGGTTCATATAAAAGAAACTGAATCAGGCTTATGACACTGTTCATTCTTTATTAGCCTGCTGGAAAAAGGTCAGACAACTCTTCTTTTAATGCTAAGAGTACTATGTGAAAATGGCTAAAAGAGAAATGTAAAAAACTGCAATGCATCCTAGGCAGTATATTAGGTAATTGTATTCAACAGCTTAGAGAGATGTGGGAAAAAGCCCTCTGCATTGACTACTGTGGAAAAAAAAATCGTCTTATTTTCGTTTTAGCAATATTCATTTCCATCCAACCTTATGGAAAAAGAAGTAGAAAAAAAAAACGGATAAAAGGAAAACCACTGAAAGTGAAAATTGAGGAGATGTGAGAGCTCATAAAACAGGTCTCTTCCCTCATTCACACCCACCTTTCAGGCTCTCCTCCCTCCTTTCTTCCTTCCTCCCTTCTTTTTGCAAAGGTTTGCTAAAAAAGCAGGCTGAAGGATGACGAACAAACATTCTTTCCCTCAAGACTACACAAAACTCCAACTTCCCATTAGGTGAAACTGCAATGTTGCCTCAGCTGTGCAGGAATTTTTCTCTTCTTTGGAAACCCCCAAAACAGTTGATCTCTTTCTCAATGTCATTTGAAACAACAGCTATTTAGCAGGTGTGAATGTTCCAATTAAATAGCAAGTGCTTTCTGGAGGTGGATCTAAGAGCCTTTGCAGGGTCAGGCTCCAACCCCATCCACTGCCTCTCCTCGCGCAGCTGATTAGGGTCCCGCACTTTAAAATTAGAAAATGAAGCCCTTGAACTTCTCATCACCACTACAGGCATACTTGCTAACATTAAAGGATCTTCCCTGCACCAAAGGGAAGTCAAATTGGCCTGCCTGCTGATAATTTACTCCAGCCCTTTACCAATTCCTCTCCCTGTCGCAGAAATATCTTTTTGATATTTTTTGAAACACTGTGCTAAATTCCCAGTGATAAAATTAGCTGGTCCAATCTGAGGCGTTAGTCCTCAATAACTCATGTTTCCCTTCTCATCTGCCACCATTCCTCTCTGCTGGAATTCCAAAGCAATCAACTACCTGAGGATACTTTTCCCCAGAGACCTTTTTTAGCACACAATATCAATGAACACAAAAGCAATTTTGGACCCCCTCCAATACCCAGCACTACCATCTGGTCTCCCTGCAACCTCATGGAGGGGGGCAGATTTCAATTTGTCAAAACAATGTAAATTCCCCAAATTATTTTCAAATTATGTGTGTTTAATGTCGTGCCCATTCATCTCTTAAAAGGTGTTTTGCAAATTCTTCTAAATTGATTCTCCAGCTTTCAGGCTTGCTCTCTCTCTCAGGCAAGAAGAAATTAGGGTTATAAAGGTTGAAGTTTAACTCAAAAGAAATAAGAGTTTGTAAAATCTAAATAGCTTACTAACCCAGGGCAATAAGAAATTATTAGATGCGTTCACACTCTACAAGCCCACTTGCCAATCTCCCCGTGATGACTGGGGATATGACTTTTAGGCAACAAAACGTGACAGTATCTGAGAGATGCCAAGAAGGCTCTCGCATCAGAGGAAACTGTTCCAAATGTCGCCGTTCTTCACTTTCCCTTTAAGGCTTTGCAAATTCCTGCTAGAATATAAGCAATTAATTTGAAAGTATTAATAAATGAAGTCATTTTTAAACTCATTTTAATCGGTTTGGCAGATGAGTTTGGCTGTTAACTTGAAAAGTTCTGATGTGAAGACAAGTGGCAGGCAATCTCTTATCTTTTTTTTGGCTGCGTTGGGTCTTCGTTGCTGAGGGCGGGCTCTCTCTAGTTCCGGCGAGCGGGGGCTACTCTTTGCTGCGGTGCGCGGGCTTCTCATTGCCGTGGCTTCTCTTGTTGCGGAGCAAGGGCTCTAGGCGCGCGGACTTCAGTAGTTGTGGCCCGCCGGCTCTAGAGCACAGGCTCAGTAGTTGTGGCGCACGGGCTTAGTTGTTCCGCGGCATGTGGGATCTTCCCGGGCCAGGGCTCGAACCTGTGTCCCCTGCATCGGCAGGAGGATATAACCACCGAGCCACCAGGGAAGCCCCAGTGGCAGGCAATCTCTAGATCAATGCTAGCCAACACAGTAGCCATTGGCCACCTGTGGCTATTTAATTTTAAATGTGAACTAGTTAAAACCAAATACACTTTTAGAAACTCAGCTCCTCAGTCATCCTAGCCACATTTTAAGTGCTCAGTAACCATATGTGACTGGTGACTGCCCTGCTGGACAACACACAATAAGACACCCCCATCACTGAAGCCGGTGCTACTGGACCACACTGATGTCTAAGAACATGGGATGTGCCACATGAAGGGTAGCCGGCAGTATGCACACAATTATTCTTGATGTAAAAGATGGAAAATGGCCCCCAAAGCAGGCAGGACGTGTGCATAAAAACAAATTGCAGAGTACTGAGTAGGGTTCCCTGTGCTATACAGTAGGTCCTTATTATCTATTTTATATATGGTAGTGTGTGTGTCAATCCCAATGTCCCAATTTATCCCTCCCCACCTTAACCCCCTGGTAACCGTAAGTTTATTTTTTACATCTGTGACTCTTTGTTTTCGTAGATAAGTTCACTTGTACCCTATTTTTTAGAGTCCACATATAAGCGATATCCTGTTTTCCTCTATATGGAAAAGAATCTGAAAAAGAGTGGATACATGTACATGTATAACAGAGTCACTTTGCTGTACACCTGAAACTAACACAGCATTGTAAATCAACTCTACTCCAATAAAAATTAAAAACTAACAAACAACAAACAAATTGCAACTTGTCTGACTTTTGCTGAGACTGAAAGAGAGCAGGACCAAACTATGGTCCTTCCTCCCAGTCCCATGTCTCCGCTTGCCTTTTGTCTGTAGAAAAACTTTAGCCAAAGAATACGTTTACTCAGAGAAGTGAGAAAATGCAGGAACAAAGGAAAACAGTCCAACAAACTAAATAATAATAGTTTAGTCATTCAGCAAAGTCAAGGAACTTTAGGTCCTCCTCAAGGGCTACAGATCATATTCTGAGCCGCGCCCTGTGAGCTGTCTTGTAGATACTAAACCCCACCAGGTGGTAGGAGTTAACTACGTGATGACCAGGCTGCAGCCATGACATAAGCTGCCACAATTCCGAGAACTGGCCTCAAGGAGATAGGAACAAACCGACCCAGGAACTGAAGACTAACTGTACTTGAAACAATCAAGACGATGCTGGTCAGACCAGCCAGTGTAGGACCAATTTCAAGATGACAGTCAGAGCTGACTGTGCTGTTTCTGCAGGTAGCCCCCTCCCTCCGCCTGTAAAAGCTGTTGCCCCGATTGTCGGGGTGGGAGTCGGTCTTTGGACAGGAGTCCGCCGCCCCCCCTCCCTGTTGCCAGCACCTGAAATAAATCAAACTTTCCTTTCCACCAACCTTGCCTTTTTATTGGCTTTTGAGCAGCAAGCAGGCGGATCCCCACTTTCGGTAACAAGAGGGGGCCCTTTCCATTAGCGTGAAGCGTACTTGAAAGATGAGGACATCTCGGTGTGCTTGGTTGTACAGAACTGAACACATTCATCTCATTTGTGCATGTGCTTCTGGCTAATGACTCCTGCCTCCGCTGACTGCAATAATCATCCTGCCACTCTGCTCGGCCAGGTGCTCTAAGTGGAGCTGATCCTAACCCTGGCTCTGGGAAAAGACCCTGGGCTGGCCGGCTCTTGCAACTCTCTAGTTAGAGAGATAAACGAAAACTGTTCAGCCCCTGAAGCCGAGCCGATCGCATCCCACTAGAGATGCTTCTGGCCCCCTGCCTGAGTGACTAGGAGGGAAAGCGCCGTCCCCTCTGGCTGGAGGTGCTCAGAAGGCGATGCCCCAGACTGGCAACCATCTTACTCCATAAGAGGAGGCGAGCCCCTGACTGATGGCTACGGAGAGGACAGCAGAGGCAGAGGAGGTAAGAGACCTGGTCCTGGGGACTGCATGTCAGGCGCTGGGTCCATTCATGCTCAAAGCCAGTTTTCCCCGGACTAGTACAATTCTCTCCATTTCCCCATGGAACACAAACTTCTCTCGCATCAGTGGGTATATGTCCACACACACAGACGGGCACACGGCTTATAACAGACCTTCAAGTTGTATGGAATAGATTAAAGAGCATTCCTGGCAGACAGAAGAATGTCTGCAAAGGTCCGAGGGCGGGAAAGAGCCTGACAAATGGAAGGAATGAAAGCAGGGCAGCGTGGCGGCAGAGTCACAAGCTAGGCTGGTTGAGTGGCACAGCAAGAGGAAGAGATGCGGTGTGGAGATGGGGGCTCATTTCACAAACAGTGAGGACAACATGGGATGACTCTGTTCAATGAGTGACAACCCTCTGGCTGCTCCGGTGCATAGAAGAGAAACCAGGCCAGACACATAGTGTCAGTTAGGAAAGTCAGGTGGGAGACTGTGCTGGACTGGACCAGGATGCTGGTAGGAGCATGGAGAAAAGCGGGTGGAGGTGGGATGCAGTTTGAGGAGAGAATCGAAAGGACTCGAAATCAAGAGTTTTGGCTGGCGCACCTGGGTGGGTGGTGACAGCGTTTACCAGGACGAGGGACCGAGGAAGGAAGAGGGTAGAACTCACAGTGGTACCCTGTCATTTGATGAAAAGGATAACGTGGACTTGCCCAATTAAATCCAAACTTACAAATGAATTCTCCACTCTCAGAACTGGAAATTGCCCTGAGGAAACAATGAGTCAAAAATTCAACTTAGGCTTAAATCCCACAGGCCCAATACTATCAAAAGATTTTAACTGCTAACTTGTTTTTGGACAATTAGGGTACCGCTTATTAGATTATAATAATGTTCCAAAAATACCATTTCCAAGATGAGAGTTTGATGCTATTCTAGTACTTTTCTAGTCCTCTTGCTTTATATTCTTTCTCTGGTGCTTAAGAAGATGACTGGACTGTACCGTAACTGTCTCTATTGTACTGGTGTACGTGTTTTCTTATTTATTCATTTGTGTATTCCTTTGCTTACCGTATGACCTAGTAGGTTCATAATAGGTTCATTGTACACTAGTCCTGTATTTATTATCTCAAGTGATCCAAGCCACCTGGCGAGTCCAAAATTACATGACTGTATTATACCACAGCAATACGAGCCATCACTTAATAGACACTTTGTACGGTAACATGTATTAAATCAACCTCCATGACAACAATACGAGGTAGTCTCATTGCTCCATTTTACAGATGAAGAACTGAGACGCAGAGAGGTAAAGTAACTTCCCAAGGACACAGAGAGCTGAAACGTGCCCCAGACTGTTTGTATCCAGAAGCCACAGTTGGATTCTGTGCTACCTCCTGGGTCGTGCAACGAGATTCAGTTCACACCCCTGGAGCCAGTACCTTGACTCAAATGCAGGGAAATGAAATGCTCTGCATAAATCATCCTTACCTTTCTTTTTGAAAAAAAATATTATCATAGCAGAATTTCAAATCCTACGATAAAATCATAATATGCCATAGACTACGATACATTGATTAGAAAATTCTTAAAGAAAAATTTCCTGTGAACAACTTTGGCCGGGCTCAGGGTAGGGGTGCAAGGCGTTCTGTCATTTCATGCTACGTTTAGCCTGGGGGTAGGGCAGCTGAGAAGGCAGTGGCACTGGTTAGAATGCCTACACGCTGCTGGGGCACTCAGGAGCGGGGTAACTCTTTGGACTTGGCGCTGTACGTGGTCTCCAAGAAAATCCCAGGTGAGGCTCAAAGCAGGAAAAGTATTATGTGATCTGAGAGGGCAGGAAGTACTGAGGTGGCAACCTGAGGAACAGGAAGGAGATCATTTATATTTTGAAGGGTACCATAATGCTTCCTAATTCTTTTCTCTCTCTACAGTGAAAATTCTGATAAAGCATCTTTCTGAATTCTTGTTTAACAGAGGAGTCAGTGTATTTGATGAAAAGAGCATTCCCATATCTAAGTGGACCTTCCCAGTTTTTAATGGAGACTTTTATTTTATTGCAGCCCTGATAGGTCCAGGCCACTCGAAGCTTTAACCACAACAGAAATTTCTTTAGGCAAGTGGAAGTCATCTTTATTTCTAGTCTTTTTTTTTTTTTTTTTTTTTTTTGCGGTATGCAGGCCTCTCACTGCTGTGGCCTCTCCCGTTGCCGAGCACAGGCTCCGGACACGCAGGCCCAGCGGCCACGGCTCACGGGCCCAGCCGCTCCGCGGCATGTGGGATCCTCCCAGACCGGGGCACGAACCCGCGTCCCCTGCATCGGCAGGCGGACTCTCAACCACTGTGCCACCAGGGAAGCCCTCTAGTCTTTTTTTAAAAAATTCTTTTTATGCAATTTATTAGTGATGGCAGATTCTCTTCTGAAGCTACTACTGAAAGAACATTTTCTCCATGATTTTATTTCCAAGGGGTTTTGAGATTTTGGAGGGCAAGGATTACATCTTTATGCTCCTTTATACTCATCAAAGCAGCTTCTAGCATTCCTTGTGTGCAGCAGGTGCTCGCCGGATGGAAGACAGCAGGATTTCTGTGATATTTCATGTCATTCTTATGGAAACTTTAGAGGAAACACTGAGGGACAAATTCTCCCTGGAAGGAAAGTTTGTTTCCTTCCTGAACCTAAATATTTCACAGGCTTTTGAGGCAGCGGAATCTTCTGATGGTTATTGTTGACTTTCTTCTTCTTCTTACGTAAGTGTTGACTTCTTTGGTGCCAGCAAACCAGTCCTAATGGAAGTGGCTGATAATAACAACACAAAGCATTTAAATAATACTTTAAGATCTACAATTCTGGACTTCCCTGGCGGTCCCGTGGTTAAGGCTCCATGCTTCCAGTGCAGGGGACATGGGTTTGATCCCTGGTCCAGGAACTAGGATCCCACGTGCCATGCGGCACAGCCAAAAAAAAAAAAAAAAAAAAATGTCCTATCCATCCCTTCACTTCCATGGACCCTCCCACAATATAATTATCAAGGTATTAGGATCTTCGACTGGAATTTTCTTCCCTTAAGTATCACACCACAATAGATACAAGATCAGCTGATTGTCTCAACTGCATTTCAAAAAGTGTTTCTTGCTTCGTATAGAGTCAGTAAATGAATATGGCAGTAATTTCAACCACTGTGGCATTTTGTCATTAAGAGCCTCTTCATGTCCTAGGAGTTTCATGTTGAGTCATCCCGATAGCCTGCTTACATCCCTAATAAACACTGAGAGAGGAGCAGGAAATAGCCATTTCAGCAGGTGGCACCTCACATACTTGCAGTTTCTGTCCCTCCTTTAGGCAACATAGTTGAAGGCTGCATGATGATTGAGGAAACACTGATTGGTCCTATTGTGTGTTTGTTACTCTTTTTTTATGTCGAATTTTAGTATGCAGAAGATACCGTGGGGGATCAAAACCAGATATGTGATACATGCACCAAGCTCAAATATAACAATGCCCCGTGGTCAGAGAATTTTTTCTTCCGGCTGGCTTGGGGTGAGAGCAAGCTCTTATGGCGGTGGCCGTGTATCGGAAGTTGCCTAGAGATGTTGAAATTTAGTCCCTAAAACTGAAACTCCTTGCCTCCTCCACCTCTTTTTTGCTTTTTTAAACTCTGGGAGGAACATTTCTTGAGAATGGATGACTTGCCTAGCCTCACACAAGACGGATTTGGGCAGATACTAAGGATATTTCAATTGCCGATGATGGAGAATTTTCATTTCAAGTCTAGACTTCATGTAAAACTTGTCACTAATGACAAAAATAATCTTGGCAGAAATCTCGTACAAATGATGATGTGCAGTACCTACTAGTAACTACAATGAAGGAAAAACTCTTCAAAAGCAGTCACCTCAGTAGGTCTCAGAAAAATGGAAATCAAGGCAAAAATAAAATGCCATTTACCTCCGTTTGACCGGCAAAATTACTCAGTGAGGAATACTCCTTAATGAGAGAAGGGATGGGGATTGACAGAACTCCTTTCTATGGCTCTGGGAGTATAAATTGGTAGATCCACTTTGCAAACTACTTTATCTTATAAAGTTGAGCATTTATATTTCTTCCTACCCACCAATTCCATTTTAAATATATTGCTTAATTTTAGTTGTTTCTCACCTTATAAAAAGGGTATTATAGTGGATTGTATTGCGGCACCCAAAAGATAGGTCCACCAGGAGCCTAAAATATGTAACCTTATTTGGGAAAAGGGTCTTTGTAGATGTAATTAAGACTCTAAGGATGAGATCATCCTGGATTAGGGTGTGCCCTCCATCCAAGGACAAGTGTCCTTTTAAGACAAGAGAAGTCACACAGAGGAGAAGGGAATGTGAGGACGAGGCACTTGGAAGGATGTGTCTACAAGCCAAGAAACGCCAATCATTATGGACTGAGTTGTGTTCCCCCAACACGTCAGAATGTGGGTGTATTTGGAAAATGCGCCTTTAGAGAGGTAATTACGTTAAAATGAGGCCTTTAGGATGGGCCTTAATCCAATCTAACTGGTGTCCTTATAAGAAGAGGGGATTAGAACATAGAAAGACATGAGGCGGAGATTAAGAAAGATGGCGGAAGAGTAAGACGCGGAGATCACCTTCCTCCCCACAGATACACCAGAAATACATCTACACGTGGAACAACTCTTACAGAACACCTACTGAAGGCTGGCAAAAGACCTCAGACCTCCTAAAAGGCAAGAAACTCCCCACGTACCTGGGTAGGGCAAAAGAAAAAAAGAAAAAACAGAGACAAAAGAATAGGGACGGGACCTGCACCAGTGGGAGGGAGCTGTGAAGGAGCAAAAGTCTCCACACACTAGGAAGCCCCTTCACGGGCAGAGACTGCGGGAAGCGGAGGAGGGAGCTTCGGAGCCGCAGAGGAGAGCACAGCAACAGGGGTGCGGAGGGGAAAGCGGAGAGACTCCCGCATAGAGGATCGGTGCCGACCGGCACTCACCAGCCCGAGAGGCTTGTCGGCTCACCCGCCGGGGCGGGCGGGGCTGCGAGCTAAAGCTCGGGTTTCGGTTTCAGACGGAGCGCAGGGAAAGGACTGGGGTTGGCGGCTTGAACATAGCCTGAAGGGGGTAGTGCACCACGGTTGGCCGGGAGGGAGTCCGGGGAAAAGTCTGCACCTGCCAAAGAGGCAAGAGACTTTTAACACACGGCGGGCCTCAGGCTGGTGCAGCGTCACGCCGGCCTCTGCCCCCGCAGGCCCGCCCCGCACGCCGTGCCCCTCTCTCCCCTCGGCCTGTGTGCGCCAAAGCCCCCGAATCAGAGGCTCCTTTAACCCTGTCCTGTCTGAGTGAAAAACAGACGCCCTCCAGCGACCTACACGCAGAGGCGGGGCCAAATCCAAAGCTGAGCCCCTGGGAGCTGTGAGAACAAAGAAGTGAAAGGGAAATCTCTCCCAGCAGCCTCAGAAGCCGCGGATTAAAGCTCCACAATCAGCTTGATGTACCCTGCTTCTGTGGAATACATGAATAGACAGTGACTCATCCCAAATTGAGGTGGTGGACTTCATATGCAAGATTTATGATTTTTTCCCCTTTTTCCTCTTTTTGTGAAAGTGTATGTGTACGCTTCTCTTTGAGATCTTGTCTGTATAGCTTTGTTTCCACCATTTGTCCTAGGGTTCTATCCGTCCATTGTTTTTTTTTTCCTTTTTTTTCTTAATAATTAATTTTAATAATTCTATTATACTTTACCTTCCCTCTTTCTTTCTTTCCTTCCCCCCTTTATACAACGAATCATCCCAATTAGAGGAGGTGGTCTTTGAAAGAAAGATTTATGATTTTTTCCCCTTTACCTCTTTTCGTGAGGGTGTATGTGTAAGCTTCAGTGTAGGATTTTGTCTGTATAGCGTGGCTTTCAACATTTGTCCTAAGGTTATATCCATCCTTTTTCTTTTTTTTTTCTTTTTTTTCTTTTTTCCCCTAAATAATTATGTTTTAATTCAATAACTTTATTATACTTTACTTCATTCTATTTTACTGTATCTATTTTCTGTCCTTTTTCCTTCCTTCCTTCCTCCCTCCTCCTTTCCTTCCTTCTGGCCTTCTTTCCTTCTTCTTTCTTTCTTCCTTCCTTCCCTCCCTCCTTCCTCCCTTCCTTCCTTCCTTCCCTCCTTTCTTTCTTTCTTTCTATCTTCCTATTTCTACTAATTCTCTCTACTTTCTCTCCCTTTTAATCTGAGCTGTGTGGATGAAAGGTTCTTGCTGCTCCTGCCAGGAATCAGGACTCTGCCTCTGAGGGGGGAGAGCCAACATCAGGACACTGGTCCACAAGAGATTTCCCAGCACCACATAATATCAAACGGCGAAAATCTCCCAGGGATCTCCACCTTAACACCAGCACCCAGCTTCACTCAACGGCCAGCAAGCTACAGTGCTGGACAGCCTATGCCAAACAACTAGCAAAACAGAAACACTACCCCACCCATTAACAGAGAGGCTGCCTAAAATCATAATAAGTCCAGAGACACGCCAAAACACACCACCAGACGTGGACCTGCCCACCAGAGAGACAAGATCCAGCCTCATCCACCAGAACACAAGCACTAGTCCCCTCCACCAGGAAGCATACACAACCCACTAGACCAACCTTAGCCACTGGAGACAGACATCAAAAACAACGGGAACTACGAACCTGCAGCCTGCTAAAAAAAAAAAAGGGAGACCCCAAACACAGTAAGATAAGCAAAATGAGAAGACAGAAAAACACACAGCAGATGAAGGAGCAAGATAAAAATGCACCAGACCTAACAAATGAAGAAGTAATAGGCAGTCTACCTGAAAAAGAATTCAGAATAATGATAGTAAAGATGATCCAGAATCTCGGAAATAGAATGGAGGTAGGGATGGAGAAGATGCAAGAAATGTTTAACAAAGATCTAGAAGAACTAAAGAACAAACAAACAGAGATGAACAACACAATAACTGAAATGAAAAATACACTAGATGGGATCAATAGCAGAATAACTGAGGCAGAAGAACGGATAAGTGACCTGGAAGATAAAATAGTGGAAATAACTAATGCAGAGCAGAATAAAGAAAAAAGAATGAAAAGAACTGAGGACAGTCTCAGAGACCTCTGGGACAAAATTAAACGCACCAACATTCGAATTATAGGGGTTCCAGAGGATGAAGAGAAAAAGAAAGGGACTGAGAAAATATTTGAAGAGATTATAGTTGAAAACTTCCCTAATATGGGAAAGGAAATAGTTAACCAAGTCCAGGAAGCAGAGAGAGTCCCATACAGGATAAACCCAAGGAGAAATACACCAAGACACATATTAATCAAACTCTCAAAAATTAAATACAAAGAAAGCATATTAAAAGCAGCAAGGGAAAAACAACAAATAACACACAAGGGAATCCCCATAAGGCTAACAGCTGATCTCTCAGCAGAAACTCTGCAAGCCAGAAGGGAGTGGCAGGACATACTGAAAGTGATGAAGGAGAAAAGCCTGCAACCACGATTACTCTACCCAGCAAAGATCTCATTCAGATTTGATGGAGAAATTAAAACCTTTACAGACAAGCAAAAGCTGAGAGAGTTCAGCACCCCCAAACCAGCTTTACAACAACTGCTGAAGGAACTTCTCTAGACAAGAAACACAAGAGGAGGAAAGGACCTATAACAACGAACCCAAAACAATTTAGAAAATGGGAATAGGAACATGCATATCGATAATTACCTTAAATGTAAATGGACTAAATGCTCCCACCAAAAGACACAGATTGGCTGAATGGATACAAAAACAAGGCCCATATATATGCTGTCTACAAGAGACCCACTTCAGACCTAGAGACACATACAGACTGAAAGTAAGGGGATGGAAAAAGATATTCCATGCAAATGGAAGTCAAAAGAAAGCTGGAGTAGCAATTCTCATATCAGACAAAATAGACTTTAAAATAAAGACCATTACAAGAGACAAAGAAGGACACTACATAATGATTAAGGGATCGATCCAAGAAGAAGATATAACAATTGTAAATATTTATGCACCTAACACAGGAGCACCTCAATACATAAGGCAAAAACTAACAGCCATAAAAGGGGAAATCGACAGTAATACACTCATAGTAGGGGACTTCAACACCCCACTTTCACCAATGGACAGATCATCCAAAATGAAAATAAATAAGGAAACACAAGCTTTAAATGATACACTAAACAAGATGGACTTAATTGATATCTATAGGACACTCCATCCAAAAACAACAGAATACACATTTTTCTCAAGTGCTCATGGAACATTCTCCAGGATAGATCATATCTTGGGTCACAAATCAAGCCTTGGTAAATTTAAGAAAATTGGAATTGTATCAAGTATCTTTTCCGACCACAATGCCATGAGACTAGATATCAATTACAGGAAAAGATCTGTAAAAAATACAAACACATGGAGGCTAAACAATACATTACTCAATAATGAAGTGATCACTGAAGAAATCAAAGAGGAAATTAAAAAATACCTAGAAACAAATGACAATGGAGACACAACGACCCAAAACCTATGGGATGCTGCAAAAGCAGTTCTAAGAGGGAAGTTTATAGCAATACAAGCCCACCTTAAGAAGCAGGAAACATCTCGAATAAACAACCTAACCTTACACCTAAAGCAATTAGAGAAAGAAGAACAAAAAACCCCCAAATTTAGTAGAAGGAAAGAAATTATAAAAATCAGATCAGAAATAAATGAAAAAGAAATGAAGGAAACAATAGCAAAGATCAATAAAACTAAAAGTTGGTTCTTTGAGAAGATAAACAAAATAGATAAACCATTAGCCAGACTCATCAAGAAAAAAAGGGAGAAGACTCAAATCAATAAAATTAGAAATGAAAAAGGAGAAGTAACAACTGACACTGCAGAAATAAAAATGATCATGAGAGATTACTACAAGCAACTCTATGCCAATAAAATGGACAATCTGGAAGAAATGGACACATTCTTAGAAATGCACAAACTACCAAGACTGAATCAGGAAGAAATAGAAAATATGAACAGACCAATCACAAACACTGAAATTGAAACTGTGATTAAAAATCTTCCAACAAACAAAAGCCCAGGACCAGATGGCTTCACAGCTGAATTCTATCAAGCATTTAGAGAAGAGCTAACACCTATCCTTCTCAAACTCTTCCAAAACATAGCAGAGGGAGGAACACTCCCCAATTCCTTCTACGAGGCCACCATCACCTTGATACCAAAACCAGACAAGGATGTCACAAAGAAAGAAAACTACAGGCCAATATCACTGATGAACATAGATGCAAAAATCCTCAACAAAATACTAGCAAACAGAATCCAACAGCACATCAAAAGGATCATACACCATGATCAAGTGGGGTTTATTCCAGGAATGCAAGGATTCTTCAATATACGCAAATCTATCAATGTGATAAACCATATTAACAAATTGAAGGAGAAAAACCATATGATCATCTCAATAGATGCAGAGAAAGCTTTTGACAAAATTCAACACCCATTTATGATAAAAACCCTACAGAAAGTAGGCATAGAGGGACCTTTCCTCAACATAATAAAGGCCATATATGACAAACCCACAGCCAACATCATCCTCAATGGTGAAAAACTGAAAGCATTTCCACTAAGATCAGGAACAAGACAAGGTTGCCCACTCTCACCACTCTTATTCAACATAGTTTTGGAAGTTTTAGCCACAGCAATCAGAGAAGAAAAGGAAATAAAAGGAATCCAAATCGGAAAAGAAGAAGTAAAGCTGTCACTGTTTGCAGATGACATGATACTATACATAGAGAATCCTAAAGATGCTACCAGAAAATTACTAGAGCTAATCAATGAATTTGGTAAAGTAGCAGGATACAAAATTAATGCACAGAAATCTCTGGCATTCCTATATACTAGTGATGAAAAATCTGAAAGTGAAATCAAGAAAACACTGCCATTTACCATTGCAACAAAAAGAATAAAATACCTAGGAATAAACCTACCTAGGGAGACAAAAGACCTGTATGCAGAAAATTATAAGACACTGATGAAAGAAATTAAAGACGATACAAATAGATGGAGGGATATACCATGTTCTTGGATTGGAAGAATCAACATTGTGAAAATGACTACTACCCAAAGCAATCTATAGATTCAATGCAATCCCTATCAAACTGCCACTGGCATTTTTCACAGAACTAGAACAAAAAATTTCACAATTTGTATGGAAACACAAAAGACCCCGAATAGCTAAAGCAATCTTGAGAGCGAAAAACGGAGCTGGAGGAATCAGGCTCCCTGACTTCAGACTATACTACAAAGCTACAGTAATCAAGACAGTATGGTACTGGCACAAAAACAGAACGATAGATCAATGGAACAGAATAGAAAGCCCAGAGATAAACCCACGCACATATGGACACCTTATCTTTGATAATGGTGGCAGGAATATACAGTGGAGAAAGGACAGCCTCTTCAATAAGTGGTGCTGGGAAAACTGGACAGCTACATGTAAAAGTATGAGCTTAGATCACTCCCTAACACCATACACAAAAATAAGCTCAAAATGGATTAAAGACCTAAATGTAAGGCCAGAAACTATCAAACTTTTAGAGGAAAACATAGGCAGAACACTCTATGACATAAATCACAGCAAGATCCTTTTTGACCCACCTCCTAGAGCAATGGAAATAAAAACAAAAATAAACAAATGGGACCTAATGAAACTTCAAAGCTTTTGCACAGCAAAGGAAACCATAAACAAGACCAAAAGACAACCCTCAGAATGGGAGAAAATATTTGCAAATGAAGCAACTGACAAAGGATTAATCTCCAAAATTTACAAGCAGCTTATGCAGCTCAATAACAGAAAAACAAACAACCCAATCCAAAAATGGGCAGAAGACCTAAATAGACATTTCTCCAAAGAAGATATGCAGACTGCCAACAAACACATGAAAGAATGCTCAACATCATTAATCATTAGAGAAATGCAAATCAAAACTACAATGAGATATCATCTCACACCAGTTAGAATGGCCATCATCAAAAAATCGAGAAACAATAAATGCTGGAGAGGGTGTGGACAAAAGGGAACCCTCTTGCACTGCTGGTGGGAATGTGAATTGGTTCAGCCACTATGGAGAACAGTTTGGAGGTTCCTTAAAAAAGTAAAAATAGAACTACCATATGACCCAGCAATCCCACTACTGGGCATATACCCTGAGAAAACCAAAATTGAAAAAGAGGCGTGTACCAAAATGTTCATCGCAGCTCTATTTACAATAGCCCGGAGATGGAAACAACCTAAGTGCCCATCGTCAGATGAATGGATAAAGAAGATGTGGCACATATACACAATGGAATATTACTCAGCGTTAAAAAGAAACGAAATTGAGCTATTTGTAATGAGGTGGATAGACCTCGAGTCTGTCATACAGAGTGAAGTAAGTCAGAAAGACAAAGACAAATACCGTATGCTAACACATATATATGGAATTTAAGAAAAAAAAAAATGTTATGAAGAACCTAGGGGTAAGACAGGAATAAAGACACAGACCTACTGGAGAACGGACTTGAGGATATGGGGAGGGGGAGGGGTGAGCTATGGGAGGGCGAGGGAGGGGCATGGACATATATATACTAACAAACGTAAGGTAAATAGCTAATGGGAAGCAGCCGCTTGGCACAGGGATATCAGCTCGGTGCTTTGTGACTGCCTGGAGGGGTGGGATAGGGAGAGAAGGAAGGAGGGAGACGCAAGAGGGAAGAAATATGTGAACGTCTGTATATATATAACTGATTCACTTTGTTATAAAGTAGAAACTGACACACTATTGTAGAGCAATTTTAACCCAATAAAGATGTTAAAAAAAAAAAAAAAAAAAGACATGAGGCGGACACCTGCATGCACAGAGGGAGCACCGTGTGAAGGGCCAGTAGGTGGCTGCACTCCTGCCAGCAAAGGGAAAGGACCCAGAAGACCCAACCCTGACGCTTCCTTGACCTTGGACCTCCACCCTCCAGGACTGTGGGAAAAGACATTTCTGTTGTTCAAGTCACCCAACCCGTGGTGCTTCGTTATGGCAGCCTGAGCAAACTATATGCCAAGGATTTCCAGTGACCCCCCAGAAGCTAGGAGAGAGGTATGGAAAGAATCCCCCTTACAGCCTCCAGAAGGAGTGAGGCTCTGCCAGCGTCTGGAATTTCAGGCATCTGGCCTCCGAAACTGTGAGAGAGTAAACGTCTGCTGTTTTGAGTCACCCAGTGTGTGATAACTTGTTATAGCAGCCTCAGGAAACTGATAGAGGCATCACACCCAAGAGAAACTGTTGCCCCGGAGCGCCAGCAGTCCTGCGCCTAGAACGCAGCAAGTGGAACCCACACCTAGAGTCTCCTACAAATCACAAACATGGAACCACAAAGCCTTTCCCCACCCCTCCTTTTGGGTAACATAAGAAATTTGCTTGAAAATTTGATAACCGACCCATCAACCCATTGGGGCTCCCTCCCCCCATGTCAAGGATGCACGTCTGAGGGTGAGGGTGTGGGTGTGTGCATGTGGTGGGAGGGTCACAGCCACAGCCCTGGGAGGCCAGAGAAAGGATGGCCTCCTCCCCGGATCCCCAGTGCCAGGGTCCAG
This sequence comes from Inia geoffrensis, assembly GCA_036417435.1. Taxonomy (NCBI): domain Eukaryota; kingdom Metazoa; phylum Chordata; class Mammalia; order Artiodactyla; family Iniidae; genus Inia; species Inia geoffrensis. The sequence goes on along the minus strand of CM070919.1, from coordinate 35,659,816 downwards.
GCGGATCTGCCTCCCTAGCCCATGGCACACTGCCTCCCTTCTGTTTGGATGGTATGGTTTGGGGAGGTGGCTAGAATTACTAGGAAACCTCAAGTCTCAAAAGCCGGGAGCTGGGGAGGGGACTTGCCTGCCAGGGAAGCTTTGCTTTGTCCCATTGTGGGTTCAGGCAGGTCTCATCACCTCCCAGGAATAGCTGGCCCGAGTCTGCCTTCTGCCTACTCTGCCCCCTCAGGTCACATAGGCACGGTGGCTCCTTTAGCCTCGGGATTAGAGGTCCATTCTGAGAAATGGACTCTGGGTCCTTGGGTGGGAACGTGAGTCAGGCTGTGGGTACAGCTGAATTTATCACATTTACTATTTTGTGATATGGTGTGTGAGCTTAAATTCTCCAGGGGAAGCTCTTTCAACAAGAATATTCATAACAGCTTTATGTGCAACAGCAAAAACCTGGCAACAATCTAAATGCCCACAGGAGAAGAATGGATGAATTCACTGAGGGTATATTCACACAATAGAATATTACACAGCAGTCAAAATGACTGACTCATGGCAACAAGGAACAAAGTGGTTAGCCTTAGCAATAAAATACTCAGTGAAAAAAGTACGTCACGGGAGATTACATATGACATAACTATGAAATACATGTGAAAACAACCAAAACTAAAAATATCTGATTTTGGGGTTTCCCTGGTGGCACAGTGGTTGAGAGTCCGCCTGCTGATGCAGGGGACGCGGGTTCGTGCCCTGGTCCGGGAAGATCCCACATGCCGCGGAGCGGCTGGGCCCGTGAGCCATGGCCGCTGAGCCTGCGCGTCTGGAGCCTGTGCTCCGCAACGGGAGAGGCCACAACAGTGAGAGGCCCGTGTACCAAAAAAAAAAAAAAAAATCTGATTTTTAACGACACACTTATCTAGGTTAGAGGAAAGAGAATGATGAGTACAAGATTTGCGGGGGGAGTCCCCTGGTCCAGGGACAGAGGACTCAAGGTGGGGAGGGAACTCTTGGGAAGATACGTTACTCTGAAGGATCTAGATCTGGGGTTGTGAGGTGTGTTCATGAGAGTTAATACATTTTTGCAATAAATTAGTAAATAATTAAACAAATAATAAAAGAAAATCATAGCTGGATAAATGACAGGGAGGTATAATGAAGCAGTGATTGTCTAATTATTTGCACATCTGGTCAAAGAATTAAAAGAGCAACCACCTTTTCTCAGAGGTGTTTTTAACTCATAAATACGATCCTGTTTATATGCAGATAACTGCTTATCACACCTGACGAAGAACCTCGTCGAAACAGAACGAATACTGAGGTAAAACACAGAGAGCTACGTGAGTTACCTAACGCTGGGCTAAGTTATGAAACAAGCAAACCAGTCTTCTTGGTCATGTATACAATTTCAGCTGTGGAGGAAATACGACCATCCCAATGGTAGGAGAATGTGTGCAAATTATTCTGCTTTTGATAAGCGGGGTCTCAGCACCAGTCTTGTTTGCCTGATAATTTGTCTGGGACAAAGCACTGGATCTGCAATTTGTTGTGGCCTTTCAACAAGTTTCTCTGTGTGTCCTCCTCAACCACGAGGTTGCAGCGCCCCGCTGTTGCTTTTGTCCCGATTTTGAATGTGGGACTTATAATGATAGTGTGGATCACTGCAACCTTCTCTGTGCTAGATCCGTGGTCTTGCGCATAATGAAGGGATAATGGTGTACTCCTCCAGTTGGGACGCCCAGAGATAATGAGGCTTGTCAGTAAGCTATCTCTACTCAACGTGATTCCTCCATTCTCTTTCAACTTGTTTAGACATATTCTACCTATGTGCTTATTAGTATTTGGGGATAACCAGATATGTTTGCCCTTGCCTGGGTGTTTACACAAGCTTTCACTTTGTCAGTTTCAACTACCATCGCTGAGAAAACGAGAGCTGAATGGAAAAACTTCAGATACTTAAATTGCTCACTGGTTAACAGGCTTTTAAAAAATGCAGTGCATGTAAAAGAAGAGAGAAAAATTTGTTTCCGTTTAAATTTGTATCCCAGGTATAATGAGGTTACTATATATATATATATATTTGAAAAACTCGCATGGTTAAAAACCGTGGCCTATAATATTTTCATAATACTTGAAAAACGTCAAATTGTCCCTTGAATTGATAAGCAAATGATCACTTTCTTCATAGTCATCTTTTCATTCTGGTCAGAATTTCATGGCTGTGTTATTACAAGATCGAATCTTTTACTTTGGTAGCCTTATTTTTCCTCTTTACATTGGGTTGGCCAAAAAGTTCGGGTTTTTCTATAAGATGTTACAAAAATCCAAATGAACTTTTTGGCCACCCCCATATTTCTTTAGTAATAAAATTAAGATCTGTTAAATACTGGTCTTTTGATAATGGGATAAACATAACTTAGAAAATACCTAAAATTTTTTACCTAAATTTCAGAGGTTCACTTTTGTCAAAATATCTTTTCGTTGTGTCCTATAAGGTAATCAAATACATATCCTTTTAAAAGTAACTTTAAAAAATCTTTGAAAAGAAGTAACATTAGCATTTCTTCTACATAATGCAGTAACATTAGCATTTCTTCCTGCTAAAGGAGGAAACTCCACCAGCACCTTAGCTAAACATTTTGGTGGTACCCACTATATCCTGTGTCTCCCAGAAGCCTGCAGAAAAGAGCCCTGAGTGGGGGGACAAAGGACAGGAAGAAATCAAAGTCACCCCTTGGGCCTGATCGCTAGACATTATCAATACCATTCTTAAGGAAATGCACGTTGGAAACAGGCTAGCCGAAATATAGCCTTCCAGAACAGCTATTGGGTGTCGGGAAAGCAAAAGACTTTTCCTGGAACCTTCTATGGCAACTCTGGAGCTGAATTATTGATCACTGGAAACATTCAAAACTGAGAAACGTTTTGGACTTCTCTACGTTAATCACAACTCCAGGTTTCCCTCTTCCCGGTGTGTTTCAACACAACAGGAGCCCTGCTTTACTGAGGGAACCGATGCTGAGCTATTTTACAATATGCTCTTTCTCCAGGGAGACTCAGTGGTATATCAATTAGGCAATATGTGACATACTAAAAGATTTTATCGACAACCGTTAAGGAATATTTAAACAGGAGTGAGGTACAGCCCTAGATGTGCTAATACTTAAAAGAGAAGAAAAAGAAAACTGTTTCCTCAACAGGCAGAAGTTTAATAAAAGATAATATATAGATATGTTAGCAGATAAAAGATAATGAGAAACATAACATGAAAAGAAGGGCTGATGTCTGCTCCTACTCGTAAAGGTAGGAGCCCTGAGCTGTCAGATGTTCGTGAGATTATAGACTCATCCTTACACCCTGTTGCAAAAACGGTTTAGGCAATGTTTAACATGGCTAAACTCGATTTACAGTTAACTGATTTCAGTCGCTAAATAGTAAGGCTGAATCTAATTTTTCCCTAAAGAAGTGAATACTGATTGCTTAAGAACCTACCATTCTTGTGCAGAAAGACCAATGTGGGTTTATCCTTAGGCAGACAACCTATGTAATAATACTTAAACAAAAGTTTCACAGGACAATGTTACTGTGATGGTTGGATTTGTGTGGCTCTGATTTTTTAAAGCTACAAAATGAAAATGAAATGAAAAGGTTACTCATTGACTTGGGATCTGGGGTCACAGTCATAACAGTTAGGTCCCATAAATAGTGGAAGTCAGGTTAAGCGTAGGCTGAATACAAGGTATGAGTGGTAGGAACCTGTGAGCAGCTAAACTCTTCCTTATTGTGGCTCTGAGGAAAGGCAGACCTACGGTGTTGCCAGATGGTCAGGATATTTAAAGAGGCCAGCGACTTGTATTTTTATGTAAAATCTTCATATGTTGTGTCATGGCTCATTAAAAAAAAACCAAACAAACAAACAAAAAAAGGTGCCAGGTCGTCAAAACATATCTGCACACCAAACATCAGCTACTTGTATAGCAGATCTGGAGAACATTTACGCCATGATAGAGGTTCCGAAATAGAGAGATATTTACATTATTTTCTTTAACTAAAACAACACATGTACCTATTTTTCGTAATCTACAAAAATAAGCAGTCAGCCACTTCTAAACTGTATTGAGCATCTGCCGTGCGCCAGGAACCGTTCTAGGTGCTAAGGGTGTATCAATGAATGACATCAACGAAGACCCTGTCTTCAAGGTGTTATAATCTTACGAAGAGTGAAAATCAAAGTCATGACGGCAAACAAATAAACGAGCAGGAAAACACAGGCGATGTGATCGAGCAACTCGGGTGGGGACTTTGTGGCGTGAGTGGCCAAGAATGACTCGTTTGTATATAAAACGAACACAGAGAAACGAGAGTTGGTGCTTAGTGATAAAGGAAAAGAGACAAATCAAGTCTGGCGTGAAACGTTTTTGGCTTTTGGCCGAAGCAACTGGGAGGGTGGTAGGACCAGTTTCTGCGATGGGGAAAACTTTGAGAGAAGCATAAGTGGGCCATGTGAAGTTTTGGGTGCTGGAATTACTTAAACGAATGTATTTAGAGGGCAGCTGCATATGTGAGGCTAGTTTAGGAGATAGATCAGCATTAAAAAAAAATAGATTTGGGCTTCCCTGGTGGCGCAGTGGTTGAGAGTCCGCCTGCCGATGCAGGGGACACGGGTTCGAGCCCCGGTCTGGGAAGATCCCACGTGCCGCGGAGCAGCTGGGCCCGTGAGCCGTGGCCGCTGAGCCCGCGCGTCCGGAGCCTGTGCTCCGCAACGGGAGAGGCCACGACAGTGAGAGGCCCGCGTACCGGAATCTTCAAAACACCGATGGCATTTAAAGCCATGGACTGGATGAGGCTCTGCCTTTTCTTTTTTTCTTTCTTTCTTTTTAAATATTAAGATGATGCTATTTCTTCATTTTATTTACTTATTTATTTGGCTGCACTGTGCAGCTTGTGGGATCTTAGTTTCCCCGCCAGGGATCCAACCCAGGCCCCCGGCAGTGACAGCACCGAGTCCTAACCACTGGACCACCAGGGAATTCCTGGATGAGGCAGCTTAGATAGAGAGGTAGACGGTGATGGGGAAATTACCAAGTAGAAAGTTCAGGGGCTCCCCAACATTGAGAAGTCTGGGAGACAGAGGTGACCCAGGATGATGAAAAGAGGAAAGATCTGGTAATCTGGAAACGAGTGATTAGAGAGGGAGAAAGAAAACTGGCAGGGTGTTTTGTATGGAACACCTAGAGACTAAATGATTTCAAGAAGAAAACGATGGGCTAAATACTGATGTAAGGTTAAGTAACGTGAAACTCAAGAACTGACCATTGATGTGACCCAATCAGTTTATTTTGTAAACAGTTCAAGCACACCTTTTGAAAGAGTGCTAGCTGTTTAATTCTTAAACACAAATTGTAGGCTCTTTTTTGGAAAAATAAAAACTGATTAGAAATTTTCAGCGGAGTAACCATAAAAAAGCTTAAATTACTGGGTCATATAGATAACTTACACGTTATCTTATTCAACATGCCTATGCACAGTTTGTGAAAGGAATAATACGTTTTCCTGTTTTCCAATTGTTACATGATTTCTCAGTCTAGAATGAATTAATCGAAAGGAGTCTCCTTATACCTGGAAACAGCTACCTGATTAGGTTGACTATCATTTCTGTCTTCACTGATAAATGAAGGCATCAAGCAGCCGCCACCAATTTCATTATTTTAAAACAAACACTTCCTGCAGAGTTTATCCATAACCCTTACATTTATTTTAATGGCCACTGTGTCGAGATTACTAGCAGATGGCTATGCCATAATTAACTCTTTTTTAGCATTTAAGGATTTACTCTGACACCAATAAGAAAACTGGAAAGAAAGTATTAGTTACTGTTAATAATACTTCTCACGGCTTCAATTATCACATTAATACACATCCACCAGATCTTTATCCCCTGCCAATCCCTCCCCACCGTTGTCAACGATCCCTCAATGGCCCACCGACAGAGCTTGGTTAAGAAAACTTGATGATCCCCTTTCCATTCAAAATAGAACAATGTTAAACTATATAGTGGCAACAGAGTTGTGTTTTTTTCTGATTTCCATATTTTTTAGGTTATATCAAATATGATATTTTTTCAAAACTTGGGTGTTAATGCCTAAAAATATTTTTATACAGTGATGTGTTGTTTCCACTTTATGATCTGGTAATCACTTCGAGTGCAATTTATCTGCAACAGTCCTCATCAATTTTTCCTAACAAAGAAATGTTGCTTTGTTTTTTTATTTTTATTTTTTTATTTTATTGCGGTACGCGGGCCTCTCACCGTTGTGGCCTCTCCCGTTGCGGAGCACAGGCTCCGGACGCGCAGGCTCAGCGGCCACGGCTCACGGGCCCAGCCGGACCGGGGCACGAACCCGCGTCCCCTGCATCGGCAGGCGGACTCTCAACCACTGCGCCACCAGGGAAGCCCAGAAATGTTGCTCTTAGACCAGCGGTTCTCGAACTATCTTGGATTGAGTGTCTTTTTGAAAAGCTGATGAAGCCCACAGACCACTAAAAAAAATACACATAAATACATACGCAAGTATTTTCGAGAGCTTTCTTTGCTTTCCCTCCGTGTTCATTTCCACTAGAGAAGCTAGATGAGAAATTCCTCTGAAGAATCAGGTCACGTTCACTCTTGACTTTCATACCGATCACTTACTAATCGTAAGGTGGAAATGGCTCCAAAGTGTGCAACTAAAACAAAATAAGCTTTGGTTCTGCTCAAAACAACTGTTAATGAAGAGGCTATTGTTAGGTTTGTGTGAGAAGTGATCGTGGCACAACTGGAAATGTGTAAATAATCTTTGAAAGCCAACTGATTGAAGATTTTGCCTTTGGTAGAGGGAGGGAAGAAACTCTGTGCTCACACACACAAATTTTTTTTTTAATTTAAAGAGGCGGTAGCCAATGAAATCCAAACTCCCATGACTGACTTTCTCCTATGAGGAGAAAGGTTTGTCAAGCCAGAATCCCCATCTCATCATTTCCTTTGTATTCAAGTCAAAGAAGACATGGTGGTCAGGGCTGAATCATTGAGACCATCTGTGTTAACAGCCAAAGGATTACAATTCTGTGTTTCCATTTTAAAGCCTCTTCTGAGCGGAAGTAACGTTCAGAAAAGTTCTGCAGATTTCTGCCTGCTGAGAAATTGAAAGGCGATGTGTCTCTTGACACCGGCCTCCAGAAATGTTTCTTCCACGTTGAAAAGCTTACATTCTTTTCCAGTTGCCATCTCTCCTTCCAGAAGGCAGCTGGGACAAAAGAAAGTAGATGTTTAGCAGAGGCTCCAAAATAGCAACTTCAGACTTGAATCAAAAGTTTCACTTCTTTCTTACGGCTGAAAATATCAGCCACATACCCGAGTCAGGAGCAAACTCCTTCCTGTCAGACTGTGCGGAGAAGGGCTTCTGTGTCTCTGAAAACGAACAGAACTTCTGCCCGTTGTTCAGTTTTGGGCTTCGAGATTTGTCCTGTGGAATGCAGCTTTGTTCAGTAATTCAGGATTAGGCCTTTGTGATCAGTCAAGTTAAATTTTGAGTAAGTTCCAGCCTTTTTAATATTAGAAAGAAAGAAAGGAAGAAAGAGAGAGAGAGAAAGAAAGAGAGAGAGAGGGAGGGAGGGAGGGAGGGAGGAAGAAAAGAAGGGAGTCCCATGGTCTGTGGAATTTGAGGAGGGCAGATATAAGGCCCTTCTTGACTTTTGTTAGCTGTGTGTGTGTGTGTGTGTGTGTGTGTGTGTGTGTGTGTGTGTAAACAACTTTTGAGATATAACCTACACTAACCTGAACATATTTAAAGCGTAGGATCTGGTGAGTTCTGGCACGTGTGTGCACCCAGGCAACCATCACCACAGCGAGACCAGCGAACGCATCCACCATATCTGAAAGTTTTCCCGTTTCCTTTTTAACTTCTTCTCTCCCATTCTTCTCAGAGGTTTCTTTGCATGAATCTTCTTCCTGTCACTATAAATCAGTTTGCACTTCCCCGCTCTTAATATAAATGGAATCATAGAGTATGGACTCCTTTTTACAGCTTTTTTTAATCACTCAGCATAATTATTTTGAGATTCATCCATATTGTTCTATGTAACAACAGGTCATTTCTTTCTATTGGCGTAGTATTCTGCTGTATGTATGTAGACCACAGTTTGTTTTCCCATTCATTTATTGATGGACATTTGGATTGTCTCCAGGTTTGGGCTATTACAAACAAAGCTGCTATGAACTTTGGTGTAACTCTTCGTATGGACACCTGCTTTCATTTCTCTGGGTGAATTCCTAGAACTGCTGAGTCACAGCGGAGGTATATTTTTCGGTTTTCATTAAACTGCCCAACTGTTTTCCAAGGAGCACGTTCCCTTTTACATTCCCATCAGCCACATATGAGAGTTTCAGTTATTTCACATTCTTGCCAACAACTGGTATGGTGAGTCTTTGAAATTTTAGACATTCTAATACCTATGTAGTAGACTCATGATAATTTTATCTTTGGTTTTATGTTTTGATGTTGGGATTAGCGGGCGCTTTGTTACATAAGCCACATTGAGGCTTTGGTATTCCAACATGTTTGTCAAGGCCAAATTACCAAAGGTACATAAGAGTCACTGTATTTGTTTTACCCTGACATCGACCAGTATAATCCAGGCTTGATGTAAACTAAAGAGAAACGTCAATAATAATAAGGGTAGATTACGTCTATCAAAATATTTTAGACAGCACAGCAAGGTGACCAAGGTGCATAATACATACATTCTTATCCTTGTTTGGAGTAAAATAATTTCTTAATAACAAAATTGGACAGGCTTAATTTTTGTTGTTGATGTTCCTTGGGTTGTTTTCCCCCATAGAACTAATCTTCAAAGTATGAGAAAGAAAGAAAATGAAATACTTCCTTGAAAATCCAGTTCAATATCTGAAATTCTTCTGCGGATTTTTCCTGATTGATTTAAAATCCTTGCTCTGGATGTTTATGTTTTTATCTGTTGGGAAGAGAATTCCTCTATTTTTCTCCTCATTTTTACTGGGTCCTCCCAAAGGAGAAGGGGCTGCTATAGCCTGGTTGGTCAGAGATCAGGACGTTTATTGGATCAGAGTTTCTCAGGGAGGGGGTCACAGTGTGCCAGAGGACAGCTCACCCACAGTCCACCCTAGCTGTCCTTTCTTACTCACCTGAGATCAGTTCCTAAAGCAGCGATGGCCTGGCCCCCAGCCCAGACCTGCTGAGCACCTTCCCTTCCAAAAGGACCACGTGTTGACTGGGTAGGTCAATCAGACAGGAGTTTGTTCTCCAGCTGGGATGGCTGAGAGAGGGAGGGAGAAGGAAGCAGAAGGTTCTCCCCCAGCTCTTTAACTGCAGCTGTATGTTTCACTGTTGCTTTCTCCGGGGAGCCCTGTTTTGGGGTGGGTATCAGGCCTGTGATGAGCTATTCATGAATTGGTAGTTCTATCCCATTCCATTTGGTACTGTTTTATGTATATGGTTTCTTGGTCACCAGCCCTGGAGGAAAGAAGGGTTGAATGAAAGGGTTTGGGGATGCAAATTCAAATGGTCTCTTTGAGTTGTACATCAAGGTTAGACTTATATTTGATGAAATACTTCTTCCTGAGTCATAACATTCTGGCTATTCTTTCCCTTTAATTTTTACTTTCATCTCCCCAATCCTGGCCCTTATCTTACTATACTTTGGTGATCACAATTGTTTCAAAAACCTGCTCACTTCCATAAAATTTGTACACTACACATAGCATGCAATGTTCCCTAAAAAAAAAAAAGAAATCCGTTATTGAGCAATAATGTTAAACATAAAGCATAAGGGATGCGACAATTTCTGTTAGGACTAGTCCTAAAGTAGTTTATAAACTAAAGTTGTAAAGATGATATGGAGTTACGAGTCAGATCCATTCATAATAAAAGCATAAAGTCCATCTACATATGAGGCACCAAATTAGGGGATGTCCGGAAAATTATTCACTTAATATACCGCTATCAAGTGTATTCTGTCCAGTCTCCTTTTCCAAGACAGATTACCACCCAAATCACTGAAGACAGATGGTTGCCTCTATTTTTAAAATGTTCTAGAGCGATAATTTCACAAGCTCCTTTGGTAGTCTCTTTCAGTGTTTAATCACTCTTACACTCAAGACGTTCTTCCTTATGTCTAATATATGATGTCTAAATAATGAAATACGCTGAGTGGAGTAAGGAGGATAATTTTAACTCTCACAGCTGCTAGAACTAGAGACCTAAACGATTTTTCAAGGAGATACATGGCTCAATTATGTTCTCTGTGGGGCTGACGTCTCCATCCCTGACCTTTCACCCTCTTTATAAGTCTATAATTCTTACTTTTCACAGGATATTGTCTACTGAATATCCTACAGACATTAGGAAGTTAAACTAGTCAAAGTAGACTCACTTCACTTCTTAAAAATGCAGTTTCCTTGAATCTGTAGTTCTAAGGTCTACCTTTACTTCTGTATTTTTCTCCCCTGTTCTCTATTTGCAACACAAAATTCAGCCAACTGCTAAATCTCTTCATTATCCCATAGTATTTCTCAAAGCAACTCCATAGCCATGGTTTTGGTTAAGGATCTAGGGATTTCATTCCTAAACAATTGGTGGTATAGGTCCCAGGTGGAATCTCTACCCTTCCCAACACCAGGAGTGACTACCTTCCTCATTATAGGACTTGAGGTAACAATGACAACCTTCTGAACAAGACCCACTTTTCTTCCCTGCCCTCCATTGTCACCTTTCCTCCAGCCAGGGACGTCTCCTGAGGAGCTCTGATTAAGGATACGTTTTTATTCTTAAGTTTCTTTCAGGTGTCAGGAAATGCTTTCAAAAGGATTTAGAGATGATTCAGTGCGAAGAGAGACAGCTTAAGGAGTGTCCCGTCCTAGGGCACGTGAACTTCAAGTGCGTCTGACGTGAGGGAAGGGATTGCCTCCCTGAGCGCTGGGTTCACGAAACACCATGGCGTGTTCTCTCAGAATGGTGACCAAATGCAGCTCCCCCATTCCTGCTGGCTGCGAATGAGCGGCCGTAGGGCAACCAGGCTTGTCTCACCTAGAAAGCACATGCCTGCCTGGGTGCTCCCTGCTTTCTTATCTTCCCATCAGACCCTGGCTCACCCCCCGCACAGTGCACCTCCCCTCCCCTCCCTACCAACATGCCCAGCTCCCTCTCCCTCAGACGGCCCAGAAGGGCCATTCAGCCCTGACACTCAAAGTCACTGCAGCAGGACCCAGAGGGATCCCTTCCAACTCTCCCCAGAACACTTATAATGAGCTTATCTACAAAACAGAGATAGAGTCACAGATGTACATAGAAAACAAACTTATGGTTACCAGGCGGTAAGCAGAGGGAGGGATAAACTGGGAGATTGGGATTGACACATGCACGCTACTACATATAAAATAGGTAACTAATAAAGACCTACTGCATAGCACAGGGAACTCTACTCCATACTCTGTAATGACCTATATGGGAAAAGAATCTTAAAAAAGAGTAGGGACTTCCCTGGTGGCACAGTGGTTAAGAATCCGCCTGCCAATTCAGAGGACACGGGTTCGAGCCCTGGTCCGGGAAGATCCCACATGCCGCAGAGCAACTAAGCCCGTGCACAACTACTGAGCCTGTGCTCTAGAGCCCACGAGGCACAACTACTGAGCCTGTGAGCCACAACTACTGAAGCCCACATGCCTAGAGCCCGTGCTCTGCAACAAGAGAAGTCATCACAATGAGAAGCCCGTGCACCACAATGAAGAGGAGCCCCCGCTCGCTGCAACTAGAGAAATCCCACGCGCAGCAATGAAGACCCAACACAGCCAAAAAAGTAAATAAATGAATACAAATTTAAAAATAAAATAAAATAAAAAAGAGGAGATATATGTATAACTGATTCACTTTGCTGTACACCTGAAACTAGCACGGCATTGTAAATCAACTATACTCCAATAAAAATTAAAAAAACAAAACAAAACCGCAGAGACAAAGGTAGATATCTTAATAATGCTATTTAGGGTCATTCTACTCTCTGATTAAGAAGCTACGTGGAAGTTACTGATGATCTTGAAACAAAAAGGGAACAAAGCCAGGAGCAAGAATTGAAGAAATTCTCAGCATTCAAGTTAGTAATTGAGGGGAGATAAGTACAGCTTCTGGTTAACAAATGGGTCCCAGGGCCTGAACAACCGTGTTTGAATCCTTGTTCTTGCAATGCCTGCTAGTCAGACTGGGGCATGTCACTCAACCTCTCTGCCTCAGTTCCTTCATCTGTAAAATGGGGACAGTACTGACGTCAGTGTGATTGTTAGGCTTAAATGTCAGGCACAAAGTTGCCACATAAAGTGTTAGTGCTGCTCACTGATGAAGGATAAAAACTTGCAAATTGAGACTAGGTGTTTCAGAGTTTTTGGCAACGTGGAGAAAGAGGATAGAGCAGGTCTTCCTCCAGACAGGAATGCCTTCAGTGTGCATGGAGACTGTGGGAGGGGGCCCTGGACGAGGTGAGCAGAAAAAATGGAATCAGTACAAGGGAGGCACCCAGTGCTGAGCATGGAGCCCAGAACTTCATAAATCATGGTTGAATTTAGTAAATACGTAAGGGTCTATTTTTCCTCAGCTATGGGAATAAGGAGAGGGCATTGGAATATAGAAAGACTTCACACAAAAAAAGAGAATTTGATGCTAATTCTGTTGGCCTAGGAATCTTTAATAAAGTGAATATGGTTTGTTAGCTGGACAGGATGGAGGGAGGGCAGAAAAGAATAACCAATATATTGGAAAGACTAGGGGAAGCTGGTTTCCACTTAAGAAATGTAGATAAGAGGAATAAAGAAAAGTGTAGTGGGGGTGAGTTAGTTAATGTGTTACTGATCAGTAACAGCCTAATGCATCATTCTTTTAGATGCTTAAGATATTTCTTTTAGGGAAAAGGAATAGTTTTTGCTTATTTTATAAGGAAACCGCGACCTGGCCTTGGATTTGAACAGAGGCAGTTCCAGAATGATCTCCATTTCTTGATTTCCATCAGCCGCTTGCCCAGCATTTGGACCTTACTGTAGCTCTTGTTCTCCTTTGATTCATTGTCTTGTTTAGTCCTCACAACAGTGAAGTAGATATTATTTCCCTTTTAAGGACAAGAAAAGTGCCACAGTTGGAATCAGCAGACGTCTGGGGGTCTCCACAGGTCTCCGCATGCATCCCTTTCAATGCTGAGGACCTGCTACTGTGTTTTGTAATCTTTGTGTGTGAACTGGCCACTTACCACAGGTATTTGCCAATCAGGGAAATCTTTTAAAAATCCATTCTTCTTCACAGATGATATATCAACTTGAAACTCTGGCAGGGAGAGTGAGTTCAAGTCTTCCCCTTCCCTCTACCCCACAACAGTCACACAGTTCAAAGCAAAGCAATAATTTCTCTTTTTTTTTTTTTTTTTTGGATAATTTCTACATCTGTGCCCTGCATTCTCATGATTAAGAAAAATCTGGAAGTCAACATTTTCCTGAATTCTAGTTCTTGCTGAGCCCCCAACTCCCTGGGAACCCTGAGGCTAGTCACCTAGCCTTTCTGGGCTTCTGCCAATCTAGTGATAAAACTGGGCAAAAAAAATAGAACCTCGGGCTTCCCTGGTGGCGCAGAGGTTGAGAGGCTGCCTGCCAATGCAGGGGACACAGGTTCGTGCCCCGGTCCGGGAGGATCCCACATGCCACGGAGCGTCTGGGCCCGTGAGCCATGGCCGCTGAGCCTGCGCGTCCGGAGCCTGTGCTCTGCAACGGGAGAGGCCACAGCAGTGAGAGGCCTGCATATCGCAAAAAAAGTAAATAAATAAATAAATATATTTTAAAGTTTTAAGGTTTAAAAAATCACGTTTTGAAAGCATTTTATTTCAAAAAAAAGCACTATAGTTCTAATATTATTAGAAGAAGAAAAACTTGGATGGAATTTTGAGTCCTAGGGAGCATGAATCCGAACCTCCTTCATTTGGGGGTCAGGGCTGAAATAGACATTTTAAGTTTCCTGCATTAACTTAAAACACTTGTTTAAGTAGTCGGATATGTCAAAGGAGAAGAAAATTCTAACCACTGAGGGGATTTAGTCTATGTCATTCCCTTTATTTCAATGTTAGGTGATTTCTACAGCTATAAAAGGGGAATAATAACAATAATATTTAAAAATAGCACCAATGTTGACATTCAAAAGGGTCAATTGGCCACTCCATGGTCACTCTCAGTCACGTCTACTACTGCCCCACTATTCACTGTGGATAATTGCTCTCCCAGAGTAGCTTTGACTCTGTTTTTTTTCAAGTTGCCATTCCTAAACCACACAGGGATAAAAATATTAAAAAAATTAGGATATGACAAAAGCATTGCCATAAAGACTAAGCATTGATATTAGGACTAAGAAATGAAAACGGAGCCTAGTGGAGGCCAATCGTGAACAGCAAGGATGGACTAAATGGGGTGATCTAAGGACTAAAACAAAGTGATACAATAAAGACTTATTCAGGAGTTATACCTGAAGTTATATCTGAGCAGGAGTTTATACCTGCCTCAGAAATCCTGGGGTATTCTGGCTTTGTTACTGCAGGGTTTGAGCCTCTGAAGAAAGAGTTCTCCTCTGCCCACCCCTCCCTTGTCTTTGCAGGCTCCTTCAGTGTCCATGTGAGATGTTAGAAGCCCCCTTCTGGCTTTTCTAGTAAGATACGGCCAATCGTTCTTTCAACAAATACTTGCTGAGCGTGTATTAATGTCCGTGCTATGAAGGCAATGTGCTCTTGGTGCTGGGGAAATACGGAAAGGCAAAAGAAAGTGCTACCTGCCTGCAAGGAGCAGAGAATCTTAGGGATATAGAGCTTAATCAGGTAAATCTTCGTAAACTGACAACTGCTTTGGAAGGGGCTATGAGAACGTGTAACCAGGGAGAGTGATCGAGGCTAAGAGGACGGTGGAAGCTTCCTGAAGGGGATGAATTGTGAATTGAGAACAAGAACAAAGTCTGTTTCTGAAATTGTATTAAACCTATATTAGTGTTCATAGGATGTTATTAGGAAAAGTTAGGAGTAAATGGAAAAAATTACACGACATGGGGGGTCTGTGTATGTGAGAATGTTTTGAAAGGACAGAGGGTTGATGACAGGGTACGACTGAATTTCTGAAATCAGCAGGTAAGACTTTAGTCAAAGTTTAACAAAAACTCATGGGTAAGTTACCAAGCTTCAATTTCTCCATCATTAATGTAATTTCATCTACCTTGAAAAAAGTCATTTTGTGATTAAATTAAATAATGTATATAAAGTACCTATCACAGTGACCCACAGCTACTCATTTTTTAACTTAAATTATTTTCAAGGGTGAATTAAATGTACAAGCAACAGCCCACGTGGCGACTCATATAACTAGACTCATGTTAAATTTATTGTCCAGATCAGGACACTTTTGAGCATGAAAGCGACAGGACGAGACAGGTAAACTAAAAAGTATGTTCCCCTTGCCTATACTTTACTGCCTGGCAGAGATGATACGGAAAAGCAATTAGCAAAAACTCCACTCAGCACACACAAGACATAGCCAACTCCCTCAAAACCATGCTTCATAGTACAGCCGGACAGAACTCTGCCTGGAGTATTTGATATAATACAACTCTGATAACACGGATCATTTTAAAGTATACGAATACCAGAAGTACTCTCTTGTGGCTATTTTCCTTTTATTACACTTTCCTTTTATTACAAAAACAATACCTGCACAAAGTAAAAAATTTCAACACTACAGAAGGGTATAAAGCAAAAGGTAAAAATCTCCCACGCCTTCCCAGGTTCCACAGCTATTTCTTGAATATCCATCCAAGGATGTGTGTGTGTGTGTGTGTGTGTGTGTGTGTGTGTGTGTGTGTGTCTATTTATATATAAATGTCCTTAATACCACATATGAAATAATGCAGCTTATCTCTTTTGAGATATAAGCATATTTAGAATGAATAGTTAATGCTGCGGGCATATAACTTTCTCCAAAGGTGAGTTAACAAAGGCTTTCCTATTTTACGACCAGTGATTGCACCAGAAAGCTGGCAGCTTTCCTTTTCAGAAGCTGAGGACCTTGGCCACCAGTGGCGGTGTCCCTGTGCAGCCCGGTTCCCTGACGCTGGGCAGGTCCTCTCCCTTCCCTTCTCACCTCTGACAGCAAAGGAGTTTGATTTCACTCCCCTGACCGTGGGATTCTGCTTGTGTGGTTTAAAGTCACAGCAACTTTGTCCTGATTAACCCAGTTCCCCTGCACCTGTGTGGACCCCAGCCCCTCTCAGCCACATGCACGCATATCAGGCAATTCAGATTCGTTCCAGAGACCAGGAGGGATACTCCAAGCTCGCTCGTGTTCACGCACCAATCACAAATGCTTTCTTTCTCTCCCCACTCCCTTTTCTCCTTCTAAATGCAAAGCATGTGCAACAGCTGTGAATGTGAGAGACAGGCCAGTGCCCCGTGCAAAGGAAAACAGTCACCAGTACTCGGAAAACATTATGGTGCCTGCCATCCTGAGCTCGTGAAACCAGGAACAGTGAATACATTTAGCCATTAACAGCTTTATTTCAAAGGCAAACATATGCGCTTGCAATCTGAGCCGGTGCTCATTGAGAATTAATTGCTTGACAAAATAAATTTAAGGCAGAGCATCATTTGTGAGAGGGAAACACCGCGGAAGAAATTCACAACGGGCGGTGGCGGGTCCAGTATTCTCCCACAGACCCAACAAAGGAGCCAATGATTTGTTTCCTGAAATTTTTTAATAAATGCAGTGGTATTTTTAGAGTTTAAGAAGGGAAAAATCTCATCCTCTGTGGTGTTTCCTACGGAGAAACTACTAGACGCAGGAGAACAGTGAAACTGGGACCTTTGGAGAACCGGCCGTGGTGTGTCCTGATGGTAGCTGCTCATTCTACGTATTCTCCTGGGGCCACTCTTTCCTCTCTTTGCTATGTGTACTATTTCTCCTATTTTCCTTGGGCTGAGAAGCATGGGCAGAACATTAGTATGTTCCTGGGTTTTCAAGGAAAATAGAATCAATATAAGGCGAACTTGGCTACTTGGATACAAGTGGCTGTTGTATGGGACCAGTCACACTTTCTGTCCCTAGATGGATGCTGGGGCACAGCCTCTTCGTTCCTTGACTCAGAAATTCTGAAACTATAGGAGCTATACCAGATTCAGTGAGAATCCAGGCTTTATTAAGAGGAGGTACCAAGTCGAGGTCATTTCCACCAGTTTTTTCTTCTTCCGACATTGCATGGGGCAAATATGAAAGTAAAACACCTCTCTCGCCCTTTCTCTTCTCTCTGTCTTCATTCTTCCTGTCTCTCTCCTCGCCTCTCTCTCTTTCTCTCATAACCCTAA
The DNA here is from genome assembly GCA_036417435.1 of Inia geoffrensis. Lineage (NCBI taxonomy): Eukaryota > Metazoa > Chordata > Mammalia > Artiodactyla > Iniidae > Inia > Inia geoffrensis. The sequence goes on along the minus strand of CM070919.1, from coordinate 35,642,395 downwards.
GATTCCTCCCAGGAGATGCTGGGCCACCCATGTTTCCTCCTCTTCCTCTCTCTGGAGAAAACAATCGGACCATCTTAACCACAGTCAAGTGCTGGGAGCTCTCATCTTGATATCTGAGCTCTCCACAGGGATTCCCTTATCTTCAAAACATCATTTATTACTGAGACCCCTCTGTGAGAAGACACAGACTCTCTCCTCTCTCTCTCTCAAGCTTTGTGGGGAGGGGAGTCACTTGGTCCTCCACAGACAGAGTCAGGGACCAGGAGGGGCGTAGTGAAGACTGTAGTGTTACAAGCTTCCGAACAGGGGAGTTAAGCCACGCGATCTCTCTAAGCCGATGGGTATTTCTCCTGACAACCATGGGGGCGGTTTCCCAAACGTCTTCATCCCGCTGGAAAGGCCCCCAGTCATGGGAATGCTTATGAGCCCCTTTCACTGCACCTCAGTGGGCAGGAGGTTGAACGGGAAACAAGAAAACTCTTCCATTCTTGCTAGACCTATAGGCTCTTCTTCATGGGGCTGACCTATGGGATAAAACTCCTCAGAAATTCTGGTTTAGGGATTCCCTTCAGCCTCAAACATTCCTTAAATCTCAAGGCTACTATTATTCTGGCCATCTGTGTGCTTCTGGGGAAAAAAAAAAAATACTGGGTTGAAAGTTACTGAAAGGATTTGGAGATCATTTACATTTCAAAAATCAAAGTGACCGATTTGGTATAGTTATAAGGAGTCAATGAAAGCCCTGTATCTTATCGTGTTTTTTCTAGAAGTGAAGAAGGAATACATTCAGCCTTCCCAGTTCACTGCCTGCCTACTTAACTCCACGAAGAATGTTATCTATATATTAGAATGGGAAGCATTTGGGAAGAGGCTAGATTTTCCAGAATTTTCTCATAAGTGATAGCGTATCAAAGAACATCTGGGGAGGGCTTCCCTGGTGGCGCAGTGGTTAAGAGTCCGCCTGCCGATGCAGGGGACGCGGGTTCGTGCCCCGGTCCGGGAAGATCCCACATGGCGCGGAGCGGCTGGGCCCGTGAGCCATGGCCGCTGAGCCTGCGCGTCCGGAGCCTGTGCTCCGTAACGGGAGAGGCCACAGCAGTGAGAGGCCCGCGTACCGCAAAAAAAAAAAAAAAAAAAAAAAAAAAGAATATCTGGGGAAAAATAGAATGTTATTCTTAGCGTCTCTGTAATTCAAAAATTCAAGTTAGGTAGTTTGAAAAGATTCCTATGCCTGTAGTGTAGAGAATAGGTTGAAAAGGTAATTCTAACTTTAATAAAGGTAAGCAAGTAATTTTATTTCTGTGATGGTAGGAAACTTGTTCTCCTTTCATCTTTTCAGGTGGAGTTTGTCCACCATGACTTTTATTGAACTCATTTACTTTGGAATCACTCATCATATTCAAAGAAATGAGAGAACATTTACATGGAGGTTTAGAGATGTTTTGGTTCCTTGATAGCCAAGACCTCAAAGAAAGTGGGCAGGAGCTTTGAGAGAAATTTTCCTCAGCTGAACAGAAGCATGAAAGCAGGTGTCAGAGATAGCTGTGGAATAACTCACTGTATGTTTCACAAGATCAAATCTTTGGGGAGTTTCAATTTTATTAATGGCCTCTTTTCTGAGTCCTCGATTACTGTAAGATTTATGAATACACCTCTGAGTTTCTCAGCATGCAAACTGTACCCATATGATATCTTGGAGGTTTTTTTCCCCCTGCTTCTGAAAGCACATTTCTTTGAATTTCACCAATTTGTAATTTGAGATGTTTGGGACAGTTTCATTCTGAAGAATATACTTGTACCAGGAAGGGGCCTTGCTCAGCAACGACAGGGAGTGAATGATTGTATAATTTTTTTTGTTTTTTGGCCCCACTGTGTGGCTTGCAGGATCTTAGTTCCCCAGCCAGGGATCGAACCCATGCCCCCTACAGTGGAAGCTCGGGAGTCGTAACCACTGGACCGCCAGGGAATTCCTGAAATTATAATTTTAATGCTTGTCTACTTTCAAAGAACAGAATATTTTAAGGCACTCTTACAAAATAAAGTGTTTATTTTCTAACATAACCTGAGTTCATTTTTGGTTAGGTTCAAATTTTAGCAGTAAATTCCTTATGTCTTAAGGCAGAAAAGAGCAGGGGTGGGATGAGAGAGAGAGAGAGAGAGAGAGAGAGAGAGAGAGACAGAGAGAGAGAGAGAGAGAGGGGGGGGGAGGAGAAGAAAACAAATGTTCACCAGGTGGCACTTAATTAGCTTAATTAGCTTTGGTCCAGTTCCTTAAACGTTCATTTTCTATACTTCCTGCTTTCACAATTCATATCTTATAAGCAAGAATTTAGTTTTATATCATTAGCACATAGTTATTTTCCATTAGAATAAAACAGTAATGATCAGCCATCTGGCTGTATAAAGTAATATAAAGGTTCCTATTTCTTTAAGAGAAAGTATTTTAAGAGTATAAAGCTTCTGTCAGAGTGGTAAGGCAGCCACATTTTTACAGTATTTTTTATTTTCCTAATGGAAATACACACTCTTGCTATGTAAACTTTGGATTATTATATTTTATATACTTTGTTTCCAGAAAGAAAAAAAAAAAGTAGCAATACATTAAAAATACAAATCATATCCTGTTGGGATTTTCTCCCTGAGACACTATAGGAAGCATTGAAAATCTTGCCAGGTTACTTCTCATGAGACCCTCAGCCCATTCGTTTAGTACTTCTGTTCTCAGGAATGTTTTACTCAAGTATTCAAACTATGGGAACTGCTAAATCAAATCTCTAAAACTGACAGAACTTTTTAAGTAGAAAAATGCTTGAAAATTTGTTAAGTTTCATAGTTATTGGAATGATGGTTTATCTACGGTTTTCAAGCTCTTGCAGCATCTCTAAGATGAACTATCATAGGATAAACTCTGCTAAAGCCATAAACATGCCTGCCTCTTATAAGAGCCAATATGTGCTATAAACTCATATCATGGTGGTTAAATATATATGTATATTCTCCTTTTCTTCTTTTTTCTCCAAAAGGAAAAGGAAGATAATAATACATATAACAAGAAACTGAAATTATTAGTTGTCTGTGATGTCATAAATCTAGTAAAAGTATTACACGATAGAACAAAAAAATTCGTAAGTTATGTCCAATAAAAATAGAGACTGGTTTTTAAACAAACAGATATGTTTCATTTTATTATTTTAATTACTATTCAAGAATATATAGTTCTGTTCGATGAGGATCAAAACAAAAAATTTCCAAAAATAAAATAATTAAAAAACCCAATAGCATTTAATGAATGTCTACTATGTGCCGTTCACTGACTCGGCAATGGTTTATCCAGTCAGTGTAACACAGCTCCTCTCCAGTTCCTTCCCTTTCTGCTTTCGTACCTCTAGCTTTCTTGAATTCCGAGGCCACTAAGAAAATGCACCACTCAGATATGCTGCTGTGGTGAACATAACCAACCAGCACCAACTACTGCCCATCTCTACCCACTACTTCCTTTGGGCGTAAGCCCATAAATCCCAAGGATGCCCTCAGCCAGCAAAACAGGGATGATGATGTAGGCGAGTCCTAAAGGACACAGGACTCCTCAGCCCAGTTTTAGCTCAAATCCCCCCGCCAGTGAGGTCATCAGAGGTGCACCACAAAGTAAGGCCCTTCTTCCCCAGCCCTCTGTTTCACAGGGACAGAAGGCTCTTCCTCTTTGACCTTCACTGGCTCTGTCTCCTTCTTCCATCACAGGTGTCCCCCCTTCCTCCAGTGAATCTCTTGCACACCTCATCCCGTCTCCTGTCTCAGAGGTCTGTTTCAGGAAGGATGCCAACGAACACCAACCCTTTTTGGCATCTGCCCTTGGGGCCAGGCTACCCTCCTTTGCTTCACTGAAACACTGCCTACCAGCAGCCTCCTTCTGATTATTTCTTACCCTCTTTTGGTCTCCTAAGCCCTCCTTCTCTGTATGCACCACCCAGCGCTACCATGTCTCTCTCTCTTATTTAGGTTTGTCACTGTCTGTTTTGTTTCCTGATATATCCTGAATGCTTAAAACCATGGCTGACACATAGTAGGTCCTCAGTAAGTATTTACTGAATAAATGAATGTTAGTTCTGAGAAAGAATAAACAGTTCTGGAGTATGCTTCTTTTCTGATAATGTAGATGCAGGCTGACCCATTGTTCCTGACATCTAGTGGCAGGATGGAAAATTGTCCTGAGACCAGAAGTAATTTCATTGGCGGGCTCAAGTCCAAACCGTAGAGAATGTCAGAAGGCCTACTCTTCGGGGCACATAACATTGTATAGGGTTAGTATACTTTTTAGATACTTAACAGGTTCTGTATTTATCAGTGAAAACTCCAGTCAATTCTAGCATGGACAGTCAGTTCTCACTGGATAGAAACCCAGTGAGAAAAGTGTAACCAGCCCCAGCTGGGTAACTGAGTTAGACAGCAAGCTGAATCTATACCATCATAGAGATTCTCCAATCCTGACATCCCATCCCATCTACCTATGGCAATAGAAATGGACACATGAAAACATACAACAATTTCAACGAGTTACTGTGTAGCAGCCACAGAACTTGGAATATGGACGAGTCAGGTTTTAATTCCGAGATTCCCAGTGGCCAAATGATGCACTTGAACTCCAAAAGGAGCTTGCACAAGGACCTGGTGAACCTTATCCACACCATGCTCTTCCGTTGGAGGACCAGATAGTGAAACAAGAAAAAAACAGGCAGCAGGGAGGATTCATCTTTATCACTTTTCTTCCTGCATTCAACAAATATATTTAAGTGGCACCAATGTGTTCCAGGCACTGTACCAGGCTCTTGGGATACACCAAGGAACAGAAGACAACAATCCCTGCCCTCGGGGAGTCAATCTCTCCCTCTTCTCATCCTCCAAAAGGGCTACAGCTCTCCAGATGCCCTAGTGTGACAAGGATGGTGCTTGTATAACAGGGGACAAAGCCTGATCTTAACGATGGTAAGATCTGTAGTAGCTTTTGGAAGGGAGCAGGGAACTGGGGTCTGTTTTCCTCTAAAGGACACTTCACAAAGCCCGCCACTCCCAAAGACTGAATAAGGTATCAGATTCTCACGAGGGCTGTATTGCCTGAGAAATAGGTCAGAAAATGAAAGTTCATTTTCTGGAGGAAATATCCCAAAGTGCCAGGATTCCCTGAGGAGTTGGGGGGGAATGCAGAGTATCACACTGGCCCTGAGATGATGACAAGAGGAGGTGCGAGGATGTTCAGAGTCCCAGATGGAAAAAAAAATAAATAAAAGTGAAACAAGTGTTAGGCACAAATGACCACCCTTAACCTCTTCATGTGGGTAAAACACATGCCTTGAAACCTACTGATTGTAAAAAAAAGACGAGAAAGATGGTAGATGTTTATGATTCCTGTACTCAAATTTTAAGACACTCTATGAATTTCTTAGTTTCTAATATGGTGTATATATATTTCTTCCTTTACATTCCTTGGAGAATAGATATCTCCATAATGAAGTTGGCTGAATGCACCACGGGCTTTGTCGACAGACAGATGTAGATGTAAACTCAACCACGGTAGAATTTCATGACCCTGGACGAGCTGTTTTGCCTTTCTGTTCCTCAGCCTCCTTATCTATAAAATAAGTTATAATAGTACCCACCTAAATTCAGTATTATATATGGAAATGCCTGGTATATAACAGAACCCCAAACATGTTAATTTCCTTTTATTCTATGGGTTACCATCAACTTCTAGCTCACAAAAATCCATGTATTACGATTTTGCTGCTATTCTCGATCTTAACTGAAGAGGTATAGTTAGAAAAATGTAGGATGTCTCATTGTCTTATTATTTGTTTTGCATTAGACCAGAAATTTCTGTTTCAAATCGCTTGCATTGTTTAGGAAAATGCGTATGGCTTGTTCACAAGGTTATCCATTCCATGGTGTCTGCCTCACGTGGTGATTAAATAACTTCTATTGGTGTTAATCAGCTCCTCCTTTTTGCTACAAGTATCAAAGTTCCCAAAGTTCCTACACTTGCACGAGACACCTAACAGAACACATGTCAGTATATTTCTGAAAAGTTGTTTTATAAACTGTAAAATGAATCTTTAGAATGTACTAAGGGCACAAAGCTTTTAGTAAACTGAGTTTGACCACTGATTTTTAAAGGTGATAAAATAAAGCTGCCCTTTTAGGTACACACTCCACCCTGCCCACAGGGTCTGACAGTGCCTTAGCTGAAAATCACTGGATACGAAGCCCCTCTTACTGATCAAGTATGGTGTCTGAAGTGGGATCTTTTGCAGTAATCCCGCACATCCCAACTCTCTGCTCCCCAGACCCAGATTTCCTTTAAGAGTCTGTCTGGGGATGCTACAAAAAAGACTTTCCATTGAGACCCTTAAAAGACAGCATCTTCACGGGCAGTGTCTTGTATTGGTTGACACGGGAACAATTTTAGAGCCAGAGATGGTCTCAGGCAGCCTCACCAAATTTCCCATGGACCTAGAATAAGTATGCGTGGAGCAGCCTGATTTTTCCTTGGTTTTGAGAAAGGCCCTGAGATTAGCTAGAAGAGAGCCGACACGAGGGGTCTCTCAGCCGAGAGGAGGTGGTGCTGTAATGGCTGTGGGGTGGACACGCGACTGGGCAGCCTGATGTAAAGACAGACCTTTCAGAGACGAATAACAGCAACTGAGAACCAGACGGGCCTGTGTAAACCACACCTGGTAGCTGTGTGGACAGTTTCCAGACGAGAACCCCATGTCCGGCCCCAATGCTGAGCTATGACGTAAGCTCACCGGCTCTTTGATGCCAATCTGGGGAGGCTGGGGAAAAGGGACATCTCAAACTGATGGTATTATAACCTGAAATTGAGTTTACCTGGCATTGACTAAATAAAAGTCTCTTCCTTCAAGTGGAATAGAAGTCCAGGATAGAGATTCCACTTAGTAATAGGAAAAAAGAGTATTTTTTTAGACATGTTTTTAGAGTACATTGAGTTCATTGGCAAACGTGTACTTCACCTTCCCGAAAGTTCTCCTGCATGCCTCCTGTCGGTATTTTCCAAACAGCGTTTTGTGAGCCACTAATTCTGTGACATATTCCTAGATATTCCAGAGAAAGCAACGATTTCCCTAATAAATAATTTCGGGGAAACACTGCGTAATACGTTCAAGTTCTAAAAGATCTTGCAAAACGAGAACCGTTCCCCTTTTCTCTCAGCTAACGTTTTCCCATATCATTTCAATACAACCTATTTTTTATTTGCCAAAGCATCAATAAACGTCTTTGAGTAAACTACCATTCTGTAGAAAACTTTGGCAACGTTGTTCCGCCAATAGGAACATATCATTTCCATCCCTGTCTCTTCAGTTTAAAACAGTGTGTTTGCAATTGCTCTTTGCCTCATTTTAAATGAACTGATTCAGCCAGCATTTTGTGATCTCCTACTGTGTGCCCCTTGTTAACTAGAGGATTCTGGAACTTCTCCAGGCTTGGTTTCCCAGCTTGACCGTAGTGCGTGATGAGTGCATACACTCATGTATTGTGAGCTGAGTGCCACGTGCTTGCTAACCCTCCACCAAAGCTTGCTCTCACTGCCATCAGGGTGGGAGTGTGTGGGGGTGAGCCATTCGGGTCACCGGGGGTGCCGGGGGTGCCGGTCGGGGGGTCCGTGGACAAGGTGTCCCAGTGCCTCCTGGGCTGGCCTCCCGATGAAGCCCGGGATTTAGCGGGTAGGATCCATTTTCCTTTGCTGACAGTCACGCAGTTCACGACTCGGAGTTCTGGGTGGGGTGAGAGAGAAACGGGCCTCCCTCACACTGTCCTACATGGCTGGGGAAGCCGACTTACTCTCTCACGCTCTCACTTTCCCACACAGGAGAGATCCTGGGCCGAGAAGGGCTCTCTCGGCAGTGAGCTGGGCTGCCTTGGGGGAGGGAAGATGTCAGGGGAGTCAAAGTGTTCCTCTTACCCCCTCCAATGAGTCCAAATTTGGATTTCTTTTGACCCTAATAGTGTGTTGGAACTTCTCTGTTGCACTGCTGGACAACGGCTCTGTCATCTCACAGCGCTTGTCTATCAGTGTCTGCAGAGACGCCTGGACCATGGCCAAGAGGGGCCAGAGCCGGTTCACAGGCTACTTGGGAGGCCGCAACTGGGGCTGAGGTCTGTACATCTATTGTCCTGCACAGGCACAGGTGAGGCCCCTCCCAGGGCCCTTGGAGTATGGTACTGGACCTCACAGCTCCCGCAGAGGCCCTTTTGTCCATGGATAGTCACCAAATTGTTGTTGTCGATACACAAAGAGATGTCGTATTTGACCATCTTGCTATTTCTAAGGAGTTTTAGTGGTTTCAATAATTCTTTCTTAAAAACTGTATGATGTTCCCCTTTTCAGTACAAGTTCAAATCATGGACTCTCTGTGTAAGAAAATAAATCCACCTCCGTCCTGCACTGCCTCACCCCTCCTTAGGCAACCTGGTGCTTTCCTGCTCCTGGGAGGTACCATGTCAATGCCGATCTTAGTGTGGACACCCGGTCAGCGTAGCACACGACAGCCCAGATCTCCTGGGCCCACGCAATCCTCCTGCCTCGGCCTCCCGAGTAGCTGGGACTACAGGCGAGCATGGTACATATATGCAATGGAATCTTATTCAGCCATTAAAAAGAATAACATAATGCCATTTGCAGCAACATGGATGGACGTAGAGGTTGTCACACTAAGTGAAGTCAGTCAGACAGAGGAAGAGAAGTATCGTATGATATCGCTTGTATGTGGAATCTAAAAAGAAATGATACAGAGGAACTTATTTACAAAACGGAAACAGACTCACAGACTTAGAGAACAAACTTATGGTTACCGGGGGGAAGGGCGGAGGGAAGGGACGGGGAGTCTGGGATTGGCACGTCCACACGGCTATATTCAAAAGGGAAAACCAGCAAGGACATACTGTACAGCACAGGGAACTCTGCTCAATGTTATGGGGCAGCCTGGACGGGAGGGGAGTTTGGGGGACAATGGATACATGTATATGTATGGCTGAGTCGCTTTGCTGTGCACCTGAAACGATCACAATGTTGTTAATTAGCTGTACTCCAATATAAACTAAAAACTTTAAAAAAACTGAAAAATATTTTAAAATGTAAAAAAAGAAAATAAATCCACTAACTGCAATCTACTTCTCAGTATAACTCTCCAGTGTCAAACTGTCCTAGATAATGCAGAAATAGACTAACAAATATGATAATATTTAACCATAAAATATAAAAATGATAATATTTAAAATAAAATATAAAGTGTATGCAACGCAAGCACATTCTTGAAGATTTAGTTCTGCCATTTCTTTCTATAGGAAGTCACCCTGATAACCTCCCTCCACCCTATGACTCTGCTATGTGCTTTTGTGTCCCTGTGATATCCCGTATACACTTCTATCATTACATTTACTGTCTTGTGCTTATTGCTTTATATACCTGTTTCCCACAGTCTAAGGTTTGCTTATTGTTGGCTAGCACTGCCTTGTTTGTTGTTGTACTGCTAAGGCTCGGCATAATACCTGGCATATAGTAACCATTCAGTAAAATTTATTGTCTAACTATATGCCTCTTTTCTGATGCCTAAGTTTAAATATGTGCATGTAACTTTGATGGATAATAGTAGATTGAAATTATTCATAGTGCCCCAGACTAATGGAGAAAAAAGTGAATCCCAGTTACCTACAATCTCCTATCCTGCAGTTTGTCCTCCAGCGAAGATCACACAGTTACAGGAGAAAGAGCTGTATGTAACTTAGGCGATCATTTGATAAATAACAAAAATTGCTCTGTAGAAAAAATGCTATCGTGTGAATAGTACAAACAGGCTGTTAATTCTCTTGTTATAAAGTGACAGATTCACAACTAAATAAGCAAGTTGAAACATTCATTTCATATATACAGTCGTGGTAATATCTGAGGATTTGGAGGTCCTTGAATAAAAGGATATAGTACTAGATGAGATGTATAATGATGAATTCTACTGATGGCTCCTTCAATGACAGAATAGTTTGATCAAAAAGCCACAAAGTTGCCCACTGAGGTACACAGAGGAAAAAGTGGAGATTCATTAATACTTCAAAGGTGAACTTGCCTAGTGCTGGTGGCTCACACAGCAGGAAACTCTGGCTTATGTAAATGATGCCTTCATTAAGGATACAAAAATATTTTGCAAATTATGGGAGGTCAGAGATGGTGATTGACTGGGGTTGCCGATGAACTCTTTCATTAACATTCTACACCTTCATACCAGAGAATCAACCTGACCACTGAGAAGGACGGAATGAGGAAGGATGGCATTTTCATTAAGACTCCTATTCATGCAAGATACTGGGTGATAAATTACATATATAATATATATTATACATATAATTATATAATATGATTATAATATATAATTATTATATAATAAAAATTATAATATATAATTATGTATATATACACTTTATTTAATGAAAAAGTTGTAAATACAGTGTCAGTCTCTTTTGATACTTGAGTCCACTAGACATGTGTATATCCCATGGCATTTAAAATCTCGGGTCCTGAAATTGCATGTACCTGCATTTCAATCTGCTCCGTGTTCGACAGCTCTGTGACTTTAGGCAAGTCCCTCAACCTCTTTCTATGCCTCGTTATATCCTCATCCTATAAACAGGGAGAAAATAATGCCCACTTTGTAAGTTAGCAGTGACTTTAGTAACTCCTGAATATGTGTTACTAATATTATAATGAATGCCTCAATCTATCCTGAACTATTTACAATATTTTATCTATATTTTAAAGTTATAATGCAGTATACAGAAATTACGTGGTTCTAATGCCTATAGAAAATATCAATGGGATAGAATAGAAACTACAGGAAGTAAATGGATATTGTTGGTCTCATTTTTTTTCCCGGTGTTACTGAGACATAGCTGATATATAACATTGTGTTAGTGTTAGGTATACAACATAATGATTTGATATAGGTATGTATTGCAAAGTGATTACCAGAATAGCGTTAGTTAAAACATTCATCGCCTCAATTTTTTTTTGCCAATGATGAAAACTTTCTAGATCTACTGCCTTAGTGACTTTCAAATATACACTACAGTATTGTTAGCTATAATCACCATGCTGTACTGTTGGTCTCATTTTATAGTTGAGCATACTAGACATGAAATATATCACATGGCGTTTAAGAGCTTGGGTCTTGTTTTGAATATAACAAATATGGCATTTGAAACAGTGAGAAAACTGGGGGTTATTCAACGATACTGGGAAATTGGTTTAAGCGTTGAATAAAAATGCATTTATAGTCTCTCTCAAACGCTAGGCTAAAATAAATTCAAGATGGTGAGACCAACAGTTGACTCCCAGTTCTACATTCCCCTAACTTTCCCTTTGCCAAGGTAAAGACCATATTTCCAAGTGTCATTGGTCGAATTATGAACCCCCAAATTTATATGTGAAGTCCTAACCTCAGTGCCTTGGAATGTGACCTTATTTGGAAATAGGATCACTAAAGATACACTTAGCTAAAATGGAGTGATTAGGGTAGGTCCTAATGCCCTATGACCGGTGTCCTTATACAAAGGGGAAGTCTGGGCACAGAGACATGCACACGGGGAGAACACCAGGTGGTGATGGAGGTCGAGGTCAGGTTGACACTCCTACAAGCCAAGGAACAGGAAAGCCAACGATGACTGCCGGCAAACCACCAGAAGTTAGAGGAGAGCCTGGGAACAGGTCCTTCCTCAAGCCTCAGACGCAAAAACCATCTCTGCCAACACCGTGATCTCAGACTCCAAGACTCCAAAACTGTGAGACAACGCATTGCTGTCGTCTAAGTCACCCAGTTTGTGGTACTTTGTCCTGGCAGCCCTAGCAAACGAAGACACCCAGTTTCCATTGCAGCCGTGGCCGTGCAAAGAAGTCCCAGATATATTGGCACGAGTAAAATACTGTGTGAAACTCCTGGATGGCTTTCTTTAAAAAGGAGCAAGAGAAGAGGAAGAGGAGGAAGAGGAGGAAGATACTTGTTCTCTTCTCTCCCCGTCTCCTTTGCACAGATTGGAAAAGTGACTGTTTTTCTGGTGACCCAGCTGTGATTCTGTGGGTTAGGGAGAAAATGTTGAAATGGAGACGCAACTTGATGGACAGGGGTCCCTAGAAGACTGCAAACACCAAACTGCTTCCCTGTGCTGGACCACTGGTCTGCATCTGGAACATTATGTGAGAAAGAATTAGTCTCTCTCGCTTTCGAGCAACGATATTTCAGGTGCTTATTGTATCCTACTCCCTTGCTGATAGAGTGGCTTCACAAAAGATAAATGTGAAAAATGAAATTAAAATTAGTATTTATCTGACTATATGTATATGTAACTTCAAAGCTAAAAACTTTATGGGTAAGAAGACCTTTTAAACACAAAAACAAAGTGAAAAATCGAAAGAGGCAAGGTCTCTCTATTTGTCTACAAAGAAATTTTTAAATTCTATACATCAAAACAAAGAACTAGTTTAGTAACGTGAAACTGGCAACAATATTTTAAATGTATGATAGACAAATGTTTGTGTAAACACCCTATAAAACTCTTAACAGCAAAAAACGTGATCAACATCACAGAAGTTAAAACCCCATATCAAGTAGGCAAAGTAAAAAGACGAAAGCAAGCTCTCCACAATTAGAAGAAATTCAGGGCACTCTTCTGTCGCACTGGTAGTAAGAGTGTAAATTGCTGTCGTCTCCTTGGGTGGTTACTTGACAACATGCGTGAAAAGCTGGGCCACGTCGTTCACACTCTTGGGACCAGAAAGTCCACTTTTAATCTTAAAGAGTTTACCCGAGAGCAACAAAAGACACATATTCATAGCAGTGTTACTAATGACAGCAAAAATCAGAAATAAAAAGTCCAGTGGTCGGTTTTAAAGTCGGTTATGTGCAAAATGCCTGAGGGAATTACAGCACATTTCTAGGACACAAAATTCCTGTTAAATTTATCTATACGTGTGTATGTGTATATATATATATATATATATAATATAGCTATATAATGCCATAAAGAGTGTTTATGACATTCTACTAGGTGAAGCAGTAACTTGTTAAGAAAAATTATGAAAGTTTAATACTAATTTTCTCTGTTGCTGACATTATTAACTATCCTTAACATTTTCTCTTTTACTTTTGACTTTCATATGTTCAAATTATATAATCAGAAAAGAAAAATCTCACTGCTCACCCAAATAAATGCTACAGCCACCCAATTTCAATATGAACACCACACCCACAAAAGCCTTTTGATTTACCCAGGATGCAGCCCAAATCCCCTTTGAACTGTACACTTACAAACTGCATGAAATACATATTAAACATTTTTTTACATGAAGGAATAACATTATTAAGTTATAGTAAGTCACAGTCTTACTCCTCCCTCCCTTGTTATTTCATCCTGAGCCTTCAAACCATGCCCCGCTTATCCTGACACCTGTGTGGATGCCACCGAGCAGAGCAGCCAGGGTGAAAAGGCACTGTCTTCCCCAGGGGCTCCCGTATCAGGGGACCCACCCTCCGTGAAATGGACCTTCATGCAATAGAATATTATGCGGCTGTTACCAAACTGAGGTGACTCTACTGTGCTGCTCCTATGTAAAAGTTCCAACCTCTGTCATCAAACAGCAATAAAAAGGTCAAACATAGTATGTTCCCTAGTTTCCATCTGTATGAAAAGGCGTGTGTGGCAGACACACACTCACATATGAACTGGAGCATGGAGAGCATCTCTGGGAAGGCGGATTGGAGGCTGGCACATGGATGACGAAGCTGGCTGCTCTCACTGTACACCCTTCCACAGCGTTTGAATTGCCTCCATGTGTATACATAGCTTTAAAACCAAAAACGAAATAAAACAAAGCCAATCCCGGTTCAAACAGAAGTAGAAAATATACCATTATCTTTCAAAATGAGGTTTACAACATTTAAAAAATATATTCATGCTTTTAAGATTCAAAATCTTCAAGTTCATTAAACTAGAGGACATAATATCTGTCCATTCCTTCTTTCAGCAGGAAGGCAGCCTGTGGTTATTAAACACCTTCTGTATGTGACATGGGCTCCCTGTCCACAAGCTCGTGGTCCAGTGGGAGAGACGGGTATGTAAATAAATATTTCATATACAAAGTTACTTTAAAAATAATAGAGGATTATATAAGGGAGGATATAGGCACAGAGGAGACAGTGAAGAACACTGTACTGTCATGAATGTCATTCACCAGGTCTAACAAGAGTCAGAGAGATAGCTTAACCGAGCGTTGACAACGCTACATCTTGAAGATGCGGTAGAAGGTTGGCTGGAAGATTATTGAGAATGGGGCTCCCAGGTGGGGGAACAGCAGGTGCAAATGCACCGAAGCAGGAAACTGAATGGACCAGGCATGAAGCTGCTGTTTAAGAATCAATTCCATGATAGTCAAATGTTAAATATACTAATAATACCTAACATTTATCAAACACTTAGTATATGTGTATTGCCAGGCACTGCTCTAAATGTTTTACATGGTCCTACCTCATTTCACCTTCGCAATAATGGACGCTTATTATCGTAATTTTTTGAGTGAAAAAACAGAGACTGGAAGAGCTTTAATTAGATCGCCCAGAGTCACAAAAATAGTAATTGGTAGAGCTGGGATTTGAATCTAGGTTTTTCTGAGTCTAGAGATACTTTTAATCACTACTCCATCTTGTCACCTGTGTAAAATCTCATAGAAAAATACAAGCCACTATATGCTCTTTTGTGTGTGTGTGTGTGTGTGTGTATATACTTTTTATTGAACTATTTAAGAAAGTAACACTTTTCCTGCTCTCAAGATTTAATCATTGAATATTTAGTAGATTATCAGAAAGAATCAGAAGAAACACATTTTAAGTCCTTATGTTTTTCCTTCATCATCATTAGTGAAAAATTACTTCAGTTACTCCTTAGGAAGCACTTTGTTTATCTATACTCACAGGAATTGTAGATTACTTCTTTAATTTGAAAAGCTAATCAAAAATTAAAGTAAAACCTTCACTTCCATCCTTTGAAATATCAATGAATAAAGGGAAACAAAGGTGGTGTGGTTCAGTGTGCCATCTACCAGAAAGTTCTAGTAGCCTGCACTTCAACAGATTTACAGTTCAATAATAAATAAATTAAAAGTAAAATGATAATTTACAGTAAAATAATAATGAAGATTCATAATTATATCCCTAAGGCTTTGTAGGTTCCCCAAAGGCTTTTGAATTATCAACTATTAAGCCATGGTTAGACTATTTTTTCATAAATTGGATTTCATCGTATTTTAATTCCTTAAAAACTGTCCATGTAGGCAAGGTATCTGGTACCCGTAAAATGTGATTAACCCAAATATCTTCTGCCTGACCCACAGCATACTGCAGTTTGCCGTATAGATCTGCTCTCTTATGCATTTGGAGAACTGCCAGGTGTTTCCATGTTCTTTGCAGAACACTGACTATTGATAAATGTTATATCCTCACAACACAGGTATCCCTGCCACACAAATGATCTACAGGGGCCCTCCCAGCCTACCTATTATACCCTAAATGCATCCATTTAGACTGACAGAGAGCCGTCTGCTTGGATTATACAATGGTTTATGAAAGAAAGTTTTCATAAGTGCTTGGCTAAAAGTTTGTAATCCTGTATTGAATCGTTCATATACTAATTTATTACCCATGTCACGATCCAAACTTATATCTTTGCAGAGCTGTGGACCAACTGCTTATTCATGTTCAGGAATCACATCAGTGGTGGGTTTTACAAGCGTCTTGGAATTTATTGTTGAATTCAGTTGTGGAATGATCAGTCCTTTGACAGGACATCATACTTTGTAAGTTCAAGTCTATATTTTTGTCCACAAGATCGACTGTGTTGACAAATTTTTGGCATAGAACTTCTATATTCTCTGTCAAGTGAGACTCTTGTCTGATGCTTTTACAAAGTCCTTGTGAAATTGATCTCCCATAGAGATTTTCTCATACACTCTTTCAATACCTGAACTTTCACCATAGTACTTAGGCATCAAAAATCAAATCCCTTCAAAGTCTCTGGAGAGTCACTCTCCCAACTGCTTTGGAGACCATGAAAGAGAGCAAATTCACAGACTTGTCTGAAGAACAGTACTGGTGGCCTTAGCAATCACTGAAGGAATATACAAAACAGCAGCTGCAACAGACTGAAAGCTCCTTTGCTCTCTTATGTCTTTACTTCTTCAGATCCAGTGAGAATCTCTGCTTTAATTTTAGTTTCAAAATTTTAATTTTTAGAGAGGTGTGTATTTTGCCTATCACATTCAATTTTTATGGAGTAACTTCAAAAAAATTTTAATTGCTTTTAAAAATTTAATATATTTTCAGCATGTAGTTGCTCATATATTTAAGTACAATCCGATACATAAAAGACAAAAAGGGGGCTATTCACTTTTTTTTTTTTTACATCTTTATTGGAGTATAATTGCTTTACAGTGGTGCGTTAGTTTCTGCTTTAGAACAAAGTGAATCAGTTATACATATACATATATCCCCATATCTCTTCCCTCTTGCGTCTCCCTCCCTCCCACCCTCCCTATCCCACCCCTCCAGGCGGTCACAAAGCACTGAGCTGATCTCCCTGTGCTATGCGGTTGCTTCCCACTAGCTAGCTATTTTACGTTTGGTAGCGCATATGTGTCATTGCCACTCTCTCACTTCTTCCCAGCTTACCCTTCCCCCTCTCCGTGTCCTCAAGAACATTCTCTATATCTACGTCTTTATTCCTGCCCTGCCACTAGGTTCATCAGTACCATTATTATTATTATTATTTTTAGATTCCATGTATATGCGTTAGCATACAGTGTTTTTCTCTTTCTGACGTACTTCACTCTGTATGACAGACTCTAGGTCCATCCACCTCACTACAAATAAATCAATGTTGTTTCTTTTTATGGCTAACAGTCCATTGTATATATGTGCCACATCTTCTTTATCCATTCATCTGTTGATGGACACTTAGGTTGCTTCCATGTCCTGGCTACTGTAAACAGAGCTAAAATGAATATTGTGGTACATGACTATTTTTGAATGATGGTTTTCTCAGGGTATACGCCCAGTAGTGGGATTGCTGGGTCCTATGGTAGTTCTATTTTTAGTTTTTTAAGGAAACTCCATACTGTTCTCCACAGTGGCCGTATCAATTTACATTCCCACCAACGGTGCAAGAGGGCTCCCTTTTCTCCACACCCTCTCCAGCATTTATTGTTTCTAGATTTTTTGATAATGGCCATTCTGACCGGTGTGAGGTGATACCTCATTGTAGTTTTGATTTGCATTTCTCTAATAATTAGTGATGTTGAGCATCTTTTCATGTGCCTCTTGGCCATCTGTGTGTCTTCTTTGGTGAAATGTCTATTTAGGTCTTCCACCCATTTTTTAATTGGATTGTTTGTTTTCAATCTGATGGCATGTATAACACAATATGAAACAAGGAATTGGTCTTAGGTGACTATACAAGGGTTATAGCCATCATCTTCTAAATGCTGACTTTTTGGCCCACTGACCTTGTCTTTTGAACACACAGTAAAGAAAATAATAGTGATTCAAAGAGTAACTCCTCCTCATTCTTATTTGTTCATTAAGCAAATAATACTAGGTACCTATTATGTTCTACGTAAGACATGACACAGTTTTTTCCCAATATTATTCCTTTGGCCACGTATATTTTAAATTTCCACCAAGAGCGATAATGCGGAAAGAGTCCAGAATGTAGAAATTTTTAAAATTAGAGATACATCTATGACTAAACTATCAGTAATGAGAATTTTCATATCAAGGCTGTAGGGGAAAGAGGTAATATTATATGAAATCAGAGAGTTTTGGAGAGCTTTAATAGGGTAAGAAAGGTTACATTTTCTCATTATACTGAATTTGGTATACTATGCACTTGAGATGTTGCAAGTTATAAAGTCTCAACTTAAAATTGAAGACAATGCACCTTGTCGAAAAAGAACAAATGAAAAATGTTATGAAGTCTCATGGTAATGACCCACTGAGAAAAGAGTAACATATTAATTTTATCAAAAGTGCGTCAACACTTCAGGATGAATAATCCATGAGAATAAAGTGAAGAATTGAGGTGGGGTTAGAAAAATAAAGTGAGCAGCGGATGTGTTCACAGCGGCTATCTTTACACACTGAGTAGTCCCTTTACTAGGGATACATGTGAAAAATCAGTTGTGATAAGAAAGCATCCAGGGTATACAACCAAAACAAATTATATGAGTCTTGAAACAATAAAGAAAAGGCTGGATTCTTAACATCTACTTTCTTAACTCACTGTTAGAATAGCAATTAGGTGTATGTTAACGTTAATCAAAGTTTATAAATTGTCTCCAATAAAGATGTTTAAAAAAAAGCTTATAAATTGTGAAATCTTCATAAAATTATGTTGTAAAATTGATATATTCAACGTTATTCAACTTGGAAAAAAAAAAAACAAATTAGAATCTACTGAACACCCAATTAGTAAGTCATCAGGCATGAAATTCCACTTCAATTCGATACATCAGCCTCTTACAATATTAAAAAAAATTCTCTCAGGTAGTGAAGATATATGGAAGGATAAAGTACATGGAAAATTCTACAATTTTGAGGAAGAAAATAAAAATAAGTGTCTAAAATATTCTTTAATTATCATCAGCTAAGCTATCACAATGTGACTCACAAGGCCTACGGACTTAGAGCCTAAATCATCGCTAGAGTAACAGTAAACATGTGAAAATCTGAATACTTTTTGAATTTGTTAGGGAGTGTGCCTTAAGGTCTATAAGGCATGGCTGGCACTGGCTGGTTAATTATTCACCAATGTCCATCGTCTTTCTGCCAGCCTCACTGCCAAACTACATTACCCATTTTTCCTTGGAGTGAAGTGTGTGCTTATAACTGAATTCTGGCCAATAGTATGTGGGTGAAAGTGATGTATGCCAATTCCTGATGTCTTCCATCCTGACCCTCCAACTTCTTTCTTTTCATTCAACATCTGGTCAAGTGCATAGGACACAGGGGAGAATTCCAAAGACCTACGAGATGGTAAGGGCACAGACAGAGGGAGCAAGTGTCCATTAACACATGGAACAGAGAATGAATTGGTTTGCATTAGACCTGAACTTGAACTAATCTTTGTTATGTTTAGCCATTGAAATTGTTGGAGCTCTAGGTGGGCTGCCCCTAAATGTGCCACAATGGCATATTGATGATTCTGAATTAAAGTTACTTAAGATATGGCCCCAAAAGAGGGACATTCTGAACCCCCTTTCTGTCCCCCGCTGAAAGCAGGAGATAACTCTCTCAGTGAAAGGGTACACTTCCAGTATCTGGAAGTAGAAGGACACCCTTACGCCAGAGACGGTGAGTTCAGGCTGAGAGGCCTAAATAAATGAACCTTGTGATTTCTTTAATTTACTACCCCAAGCCAAAGCTCTGTGTAGAGTCCACTAATCGAGCATCCAAAGTCTAAGCTGCTTTGTCCCGTCAGTTCCTTACAAACTTACTGTTTCTTTGTCTAAGGAGTAAAAAAGCTCCCTACTTTGGCCACTTCTTAGGCCCCATTTCTAGGCGACCTCCAAGTGTGCAAACTAAAATTTGTTTCTTTTTCTCCTGTTACTCTGTCCTGTGTCAATTTCATCATTAGTCCAGCCGCAAGACTTCAAGAGGGAGAGGAGGGAAATTTCCTTTTGCCGGACAAAATGTTAGGGATGTGTCTGTAACGAAGCTGGGTTAACGCAGTGAACACACAAGGCAAAGCTCAGGCTGGAGATGGAAGTCACCTGCTTTATGAAACTGTAAATAAGTTGTTAACTCACAGTGAATAATTCTGTTTCCTTAATTAAATGTGGTTGCTTGCTGAGTTGTTTAAATTTGATTCCAGATTTCTATATACTCATTATACCTTAAATAAAACAATCACAAGAATTAAGACAGTTGACGCGGAATCTTAAGAAGAGCACTTTTCTGTCCACTTAGAAGGAGGGGCAACCGATTTTTAGCGGCGAAGATAATATATTCTAGAACGAGACAGGACTTGGCTCGTATCTCAGCTCAAGCCGTCACCAGCTATGTGACCTTCGTCCGGTTTCTGAACCTCCACGGCTCTTAATTTCCTCATCTGTAAAGTGAGCAAAATAATAGCACCGACTTCATGGTTCTGAGGATTAAATGTGGCAACGCATTTAAGGTACTTGGTCTGCCTGTCACATAGAAATCACTCTAAAAGTGTTAGCACTTATTACTGTTACTGCTAATCAAGGCTAATGTGCTAGAAAAGGTTCATACTTTAAAAAACATTTTACCATGCAAAGTGATAAAAATATTACTAGTTAAATTATGTCTTAGCAGTTTTAAGTGATGACATTTAATCTGGCTAAGGTAAACGACAAATGTAGTGATGATTCAAATAAACAGATTTTATAACAGATAACAAGGGTATAAAGCCCTCAGAGCTCGATTACCTATGTAGACCTTTTTTTCTTAAAGACCACTTGCATCCATACAGGCTAATACGTCAAAGCGACTACTCAACAGGTTAACTTCTATAAGAACGTTTTCCATTAAAAATAATCCGAGATGCATTATTGTACATCAAGCACTCTCCTATTGAGACATTGCTTTTCAATACATTTCGGAAGGTTAGGTTAGTCGAGGAATGAAATATTCCCTGAGGGAAATGGGAAATAGACAACGGAAATGGGCACGTCTGGTTTGGAACTACAGTCATAAAATAAGTTTTCTTAATTTTACAGAAAATATATCTTAGGTTCAGGATAGACTAGATTGTCCTGAATCTCCTCAATTTATGCTCTCGTCACAAATAACAACTTATAATTGTTTTCTGCCTCATCAAGTTATTATTTTTGTTTTTGAAGTAGAGTTGATTTACAATATTGTACTTTCAGGTGTACAGCACAGTGATTCAGTTTTATATATATATATGTGTATATATATATATATATATATATATAAATTTTTCAGATTCTTTCCCCTAATAGGTTATGATGAAATACTGAGTATACTTCCCTGTGCTATACAGTGGGTCCTTGTTTTTTATCTATGTTATATATAGTCGTGCATATGTGTTAATCCCAAATGCCTAACTGATCCTTCCAACTCCCTTTCCCTTTGGTAACCGTAAGTTTGTTTTCTATGTCTGTGGGTCTCTCTCTGTATAGTAAATAAGTTCCTCTGTATCTTTTTTATTTTTTAAGATTCCACATAAAAGCGATATCATAGGATGTTTGTCTTTGTCTTAAAGTCACTTAGTATGATAATCTCGAGGTGCATCCATGTTGCTACAAATGGCATTATTTCATTCTTTTTCATGGCTGAGTAACATTCCTGTGTGTGTGTGTGTGTGTGTGTGTGTGTGTGTGCACATATACATACATGTATATATGTATATGTATATACATGTCACATCTTCTTTATCCATTCATCTGTTGATGGACGTTCAGGTTGCTTCCATGTCCTGTCTACTGTAAGTAAATAGCTGCCATGAGCTGCCCACTGGCTCTCTGGCCTCATGCCTCTCCCCCTACCCACTCCAAGCCTCCAGCTTTGCCCAGAGGACACTTCCTGCCTCCGCATCTTCCCGCACAACATTCCCTCTGCTAGGATGTTCTTCCAGAGTCAAACTAACGGTTACTCCTTTTGAAAAGAGTTCTTTGATGCTTTTTGGAGAAACTCTATGCTCCCAAAGCTCCATGGGTGAACTTCTAGTACAGCTCTGTCTACTGAATGTACTGTCATCTTCTCTGTCCCACTCTTATCGCTATACCACAAGTATATGGAGGAGATTGTTTTATTTCTTCTTGCGTCTTTAGTGTCTGAAGTGAGTCCATGTCCAACTAACTCATATTGGCCGAATCAGTCAGTACACAGGCAGACCCGGGAGATATTGTGGGTTTGGTTCGAGACCAGCACAACAAAGCAAATGTGGCAATAAAGCAACTCACACAAATCTTTTGGTTTCCCAGCATATATAAAAGTTACGTTTACACTAGACTGTAGTCTGTTAAGTCTGCACTAGCATTATGCCCAAAAAACAATGTACAGACCTGAACTAAAAACCACTTTATTGCTGAAAAATGCTCACCAACGTCTGAGCCTTCAATGAATTGCTATTTTTGCAATAGTAACACGAAAGACCACTGATCCCCATAACAACCATCACCATAATGAAAGAGCTTGACATATTGTGAGAATTACCAAAATGTGACACAGAGACGTGAAGTCAGCAAATGCTGTTGGAAAATGGCGTCAATAGACTTGCTCAGGGCTGGGTTGCCACCAACGTTCAATTTGTAAAAAAGGCAGTTTCCGTGAAGCGCAATAAGGCAAAGCACAGTAAGACCAGGTGTGCCTGTAATTAAAGCCCCTACGTGTTATTTTAGGGGGTTTTGTGTCTTACACTTGTGTTCATACTGAAAACAAAATTATTTCTCAGTATTTGTGTCAAACAGATCCCATTAGACCAGCATGTTTGCTTTTCTTAAGTTCGTTTTTCCCCTCTGAGAAGATCTCTTCACAAGCATGGGCACCAAAAGCACTTGTTTTTGGTGAGTCTCATACGTCATGAGAGAATTTTCAAACACAGATTGTAAGTCGACCCCTCTTGGGCCTCATGATGTCTCTCATTATCAGCATCGAATCATTATTGTCCTGCACATGGCTGGATGATTCCTCAACATTGATAAAACTCGAGCACAGAGTATCATTGCCCAAAGTTACTGACCACTGAGCACGTTTTATTATTTTATATTATCCCTACTGGGTTTTCTTCTCCCTGTAAACAGTCTTTAGTCTTCACTAGGTTTGTATTTTTAAAAAATGTTTATTGGTGTATAGTTTTATAAAATTTTAAAATTATATTTATTTATTTTTGGCTACGTAGGGTCTTCGTTGCTGCACACGGGCTTTCGCTAGTTGCGGCGAGCAGGGGCTACTCTTCATTGCAGTGCACAGGCTTCTTACTGCGGTGGCTTCTCTTTGCTGTGGAGCACAGGCTCTAGTAGTTGTGGGCTTCAGTAGTTGTGGCATTTGGGCTCAGTAGTTGTGGCTTGTGGGCTCTAGAGCGCGGGCTCAGTAGTTGTGGCACACAGGCTTAGCTGCTCCACAGCATGTGGGATCTTCCCGGACCAGGGCTTGAACCCATGTCCCCTACATTGGCAGGTGGATTCTTAACCACTGCGCCACCAGGGAAGTCCCTATTGGTGTATAGTTGATTTACAATGTTGTGTTAGTTTCAGGTGTACAACAAAGTGAATCAGTTATACATATACATATATCCACTCTTTTTTAGATTCTTTTCCCATATAGGCATTACAGAGTATTGAGTAGGATTCCCTGTGCAATACAGTAGGTCCTTATTACTTATCTATTTTATATATACTAGTGTGTATATGTCAATCCCAATCTTCCAATTTATCCCTCCCCCCACCCTTTATCCCCTGGTAACCATAAGTTTTTTGTCCTGCATCTGTGACTCTATTCCTGTTTTGTAGATAAGTTCATTTGTACCCTTTTTTTAGATTCCACGTATAAGCAATATGTGATATTTTTCTTTCTCTGTCTGACTTCACTCAGTATGACAATCTCTGGGTCCATCCATGTTGCTGCAAATGGCATTATTTCCTTTCTTTTTATGGCCAAGTAACATTCCATTGCATATACATACCACCTCTTTATCCATTCCTCTGTCAATGGACATTTAGGTTGCTTCCATGTCCTGGCTATTGTAAATAGTGCTGCAATGAACATTAGGGCTCATGTGTCTTTACAAATTATGGTTTTCTCTGGATATGTGCCCAGGAATGGGATTGCTGTATCTTAAGGTAGCTCTGTGTTTAGTTTTTAAAGGAACCTCCATACTGTTCTCCATAATGGTTATACCAATTTACATTCCCACCAGCAGTGCAAGAGGGTTCCCTTTTCTCCACACCCTCTTCAGCATTTACTGTCTGTAGATTTTTTGATGATGGTCATTCTGACTGGTGTGAGGTGATACCTCATTGTAGTTTTGATTTCCATTTCTCTAACAATTAGCAATGTTGAGAATCTTTTCATGTGCATTTTAGCCCTCTGTATGCCTTCTTTGGAGAAATGTCTGTTTAGATCTTCTGCCCATTTTTTCATTGGGTTGTTTGTTTGGTTTTTCTTGATATTGAGCCCCATGAGCTATTTGTATAATTTGAAGATTAATCCCTTGTCAGTTGCTTCGTTTGCAAATATTTTCTCCCATTCTGAAGGTTGCTTTTGTTTATGGTTTCCTTTGCTGTGCAAAAGATTTTAAGTTTAATTAAATCCCACTTGTTCATTTTGTTTTTAGTTTCATTTCTCTAGGAGGTGGATCAAAAAGATCTTGCTGTGATTTATGTCAGGGAGTGTTCTGCCTGTGATTTTCTCTAAGAAGTTTATGGTAAAGGCGCCATTATCAAGGCCACCTTTAGTGGCTGTCCTTTGCCACACCTGGCCTTGCGTCTCCCCCATGCTCTTCATAGACTCCATTAATTAAGCCTGCATCAGAATCACACGGAGGGCTCCTGGGAACACAGGCTGCACCACCCACCCCACGGTTTCTGATTGGTAGGTTTGGAGCCGGGCTGAGAAATTCACATTTCCTCACAGGTTCCCAGGTGATGCTAATACCGCTGATCTGGGACCTCACTTTGAGGCTCCAGCCTTCACCAGCATGCCTCGGGCCTCGTACCCGTCGCCAGTTTGCACAGCTAGAGCCACTTAAGTCACACGTGTTGACCCCGCCCCACGCAGGTAGGAAGGAAAACAGGCCTTTCATTGGTTCAGTACGATGTAACTTTACGGCAGATTTGACGTGAGTAGCAGAGCTGAGCCTGTGCGGACTTCTCCAGCCCCTGTAATTCAGCCCTTCCTGGATTCCTCGCTGGACGTGCTGTTTCCTCTGGAACTAGGACACTTTCATTTCCCTTGCGCAGTTCCCTCCGGAAGCTGACGACGAGCAGGTGAGTTCGCTTCCCACATCTGGGAATCTACCTGGTTGCCTCTGGACGTTTGTGACCCTAAACTTACTCTGGCGCTTTTGGCTTTCCTGCACTGGTTTCTTTCCATTGCTTGTTGTTAAGACTCGGCAGTTTGCCTTTTCCGTGCCAGTGAGTCTAGCGTCCTGGGTCTGGCACTCCCGTACCCGACTTCAAATATCCCAGGCTACCTTCTCTGCTTTTCAGACACGGGCTGTTTATTCAGTTGAAAATCACTGTTCCTATTTCTATGACTGCTGCCCATTCTTTCCCTCTCTTGATTTCTAAACGTGTGTCCAGACCCCTGAACCCCAGGCTCCATCTCCTTCAGGCTCTGAGACTCAGTGCTGGCTTGGTTTTTTTTCCTCTATCAGTGCATACTTTTCTGGTAAAATCATGCACCTTGGCTGGAAGGTTCTAATGCCACCTACATGCGTGACTTAGCTCGAAGTAAGTCAGCTATATCTTTTCCTTTCTAAACCTGTGTCAAGGGGGGTCTATGCACTTGCTATGCAAAGTGCAGCCTGAGGGCCAGTGGCTTCCAGGATGTTAGGGGAACCTTTAGAAATGCAGAGCCTCAGGCCCGACCTCAGATGGACTGAGCTAGAATCCACATTGTAACAAAAGCCCCAGCTGATTTGCTGATTTTCATGCACATTGTAAACAACTGCTGTACGGTATAGCACCTATGGGCAGAACTGTTCCCACCTGACGCTAATTGCAACTCTCCACCTTACCAATCACTACTGTTTCCAGCTTGAGATATATTAGCTCTTTGCACAAGAGGCCTTTTCAACTATGTCAACATGCCAAAGGGCTATTTCTTTATGTTTCTGGCCGTGATCTGATGTGTGCTTGGATGACAGGTAGCCTGAGGGTGCAGGGTGGATGAGTACCAGTCAAGTTCAACAGTAAATGTGAGGTGCTCGATGTAATGCTGACTAACAGTAGGTGACCATGCAGTCATCTCTCACCAGCATTTATTATGGAAAAGGTGTCAAAAGTGGATAGTGCTGGGTGAAGCGATTCCACTCTGAGCATCTGTGGTGGGTGGCACCGACAGTACTGCTCTGGACCGTGACAAGTAAATGGCTCTGTTGACAGAAACCCATCCCTGACGGAGCAGGATGCCAGCCACTGCATGAGTCCACAGGTCAGGCCCAGCAATAGCGGGAGGGGGCTAAGACGACATATACAGAGTGTCAGAGCCTCAGACAAGACCGCCTCCATTCAGGATAGGGAGACAGCCCCCAAGGGAAGGGGGCTGCCACATTAACCTGGACACCCACGTGGACAGGCCCTTATTCATAAGTAGTGGCATGGAAAGAACGTGGGTTCTGGCATCCAAGCTGGGTCTGCATGCACTGAGTAACTTTATCTTCAGAGGGCCTTTCCAAAGCAAATGAAAACGCATGTCCAAAGTCTAAGAGGACTCAGGTAGTAGATGTTTAATTCAATGGCTGTTACTATTTATGTTTATTATACGGGGAATCCTATTCTTACGCGAGCCTCTGTATCTCAGGGCTGCTCCAGGTTCTCTGAACTCTGACCCGATCGGTTGGAGGGTTGGGTAGCTAGAGTACTACCTTGTTCCAGATCTGGGCAGAAGGGAACATGCCTGTTCAAAGCACACGTGCTTTGTCAGCTATACTGGAGAAGCTGGTGATCGCGTTTAATGCCAAGTGGGCAGCGTTAAAAAATCCCTGGGGGAATTGTGGGTACGCTAACCGTCAGGAAGGCTGGATTCTTCGTGTGGGCTGCTGCTGAGGTCTGTGGCTTTTGGCAAGTAGCTTTGTTACTCTGCACCTCAGTCTCTTCATGTGTACCTAAGGGAATTGAATTAGATGCCCCTGCAGATAACGAGCAATGCACGTGTTCTTCCTAACGTGGAATTTGGTGGGAATTGCGTGTTGCCAGATGAAGCAGTGTAACTTTCATGACTGTATATAACCTCTGTCAGCAGTGGCTGTTTACAGTGACGTACAATTCAAGTGCAGCCCACCCTCTACCCTTAGGTCTCTAGGCAATCAGCGAGCTGCAGCCATGGCGATGAGCGAGCGGGACTGAGGCCGGAGGTCAGAGCTGGGTCTCATCCCTGCTCTTCAAAGTTCCTGAAATTCTGGAACCGGTCCCTCAGATTTTAGTAGCAACCGGGCTGAAAGGGGCTGTTACTCTTTTTTGGAACAGAAATTGTACAGCTGAAGGTTAAATCTGAAAGCAGACTGAGGTGTTAGGTCTTTTTTTACCATCAATTCTTAGATGTATAACATCCTTTTTTTTAATTGAAATATAATTGATTTACAGTGTTTTAGGTGTAAAGCCAAGTGATTCGGTTACATATATATTATTTTGCAGATTCTTTTCCCTTATAGGTTATGACAAAATATTGAGTATAGTTCCCTGGGATTAAACAGTAGGCCCTTATTGGTTATCTGTTGTATATATGTTAATCCCAAACTCCTAATTTATTTCTCACACCCCTTTCCCCTTTGGTAACCATAAGTTTGTTTTGTATGTCTGTGCGTCCATTACTGTTTTGTAAATAAGTTCATTTATATCTTTTTTTAAAGATTCCACATGTAAGTGATATGATATGGTATTTGTCTTTCTCTGACTTACTTCACTCAATATGATAATTTTTAGGTCCATCCATGTTGCTGCAAATGGCTTTATTTCATTCTTTTTTAAGGCTGAATAATATTCCATTGTGTATGTGTATACATGTGATATATGTATAATATACATATATATTATATATATATATATCATATCTTCTTTATTTAGTCATCTGTTGGTAGGCATTTTGGCTGCTCGCATGTCTTGGCTATTGCAAATAGTGCTGCTATGAACATTGGGGTCCATGTATCTTTTTTTTTTTTTTTTTTTTTTTTTTTTTGCGGTTCACGGGCACGTAGGATCTTCCCGGACCGGGGTACGAACTCGTGTCCCCTGCATTGGCAGGCAGACTCTCAACCACTGCGCCACCAGGGAAGCCCCCATGTATCTTTTTTTTACCAGATTCATTGATGAGCTCTGGTAGTTTTCTGATAGTGTCTTTAGGATTTTCTATGTATAGTATCATGTCATCTGCAAATAGTGACAGTTTTACTTCTTTTCCAATTTGGATTCCTTTTATTGCTTCTGATTGCTGTGGCTTCACATTATTATTATGCATGTGATTGTTCATGGCAATACAACCCATTTATAGAAGAAGTTCAACTGAGTTACAAGCAGGAAACAAGTTTGTTCTTTCTCAGCCCTCTCCATGAAACTTACTCTGTCCATTTTCTCTTTCTCTGCACATGACTGACATAGGCAAATCCCCATAGCTTTTCAGGTGACCCTTAGATAATAACATTCCAGATTAGAATGATTCAGATTTCACTCTGATAATCCTGTTAAAGCCCAAAGATCTCCCCAATGTAAAACTTCTACGTTTCCTCATCCTGGGCTGGCTTCAGGCTGTGCCTGTCCTTCCTCTTCTCCCAAACACACAGACTGTTGTGAGTTTCTGCATAGCTAGAGCAGCAAGGGATGAAAAGATGAAAAACGGAAGCCAAGTCATTAGCTAAAGGTAAAGGGAGAAGCTAGAAGAAACTGAAGAAAACAAATAGCCATCTAAGCGCGGCGATGTGGTAGGATTGCTGGATGGCATTAAGAGTCCAGTTGAAGAGACAAGTTATGAGTTGAAGGCTGGTTGGCTGGGTTATGAGTTCCTCACCAGGATTCATTTAGTTCTTCTTTCACTAATTACTTGAGTCCCACTGAACTACAACCCCCCTCATGGGGACAAAAATCCATATCTGTCTCATTCACCACTGAATTGTCAGAGCCTAGTACCATGCCCGGACAGAGTATAGTGAATGGCTAACACAGCAACGAAACTTCCCAGAATGAAGAGCCTATGCGTGCTCCTGAAACGTGTAGATCTTCAGGACCTAGGATCTGGAGACCAGGCTAGTTGTCACAGGCCACTCATCAAAAACCTGTCTCTGGGCTTCCCTGGTGGCGCAGTGGTTGAGAATCTGCCTGCTAATGCAGGGGACACGGGTTCGAGCCCTGGTCTGGGAAGATCCCACATGCCGTGGAGCAACTGGGCCCGTGAGCCACAACTACTGAGCCTGCGCGTCTGGAGCCTGCGCTCTGCAACAAGAGAGGCCGCGACAGTGAGAGGCCCGCGCACCACGATGAAGAGTGGCCCCCGCTTGCCGCAACTAGAGAAATCCCTCGCACAGAAACAAAGACCAACACAGCCCCAAATAAATAAATAAATAAATAAATAAATAAAAAGCCAAGCATTTGAAGCCCTTAAAAAAAAAAAACAAAAAAAACACCCCCGTCTCTTCCAGGATGAAAGCAAGAACATAACTCTAAAACAAAAGGTGCAAGCTCTAAATCAAGTAAGTCTGAGCAATGCAAAAATTAAACATGATTTTCACGGGGATAGCTGCATTCATCAGGGAGAGAGAAGGGAATTGGGAAACGCATGATCAATACAATTCATTCAGCCTCATCCTGGATCACCAAAGAGGAGGATGTATGTGTGCGTGTGCACAAACATGGAACTTCCTGCATTAGGACGCCATCCAGTGACCTAGCAAACTGAGTGTAAACAAACCGGTTTGGGGAAAGCCCCAATTTGTATATGGGACTACTTCTAGTACCTTTGAAGTTTGCTCTAAGGAAGTGATTTTACTGCCGTTTTCTCTCCTGCTGTTACAATTTCTCTCCCTTAATCTCTTCCACAGGAAATCTTTGTCTTCTCAACCAGTGGGAAGAGCATATCAACAAAATCTGGTTTTGCCCCAGTGACTAAATGCAGAAAACATACAAAACGAGAGCTACAGCCTGTGCTATGGCCTGTTCTCAAAATAATAACTCATAGATGATTCTGGTTTATAGAAAATCATTACAGGCTCTGACAAGACTTTAGGGCAGTGCCTTTGAGGAAGCTCTTAGGGAAGGAAATAATGATGACTCTGAATCAGGGATCAGAGCCTTTGCATCAGGAGTAAATCCGCTTTCCATGGCACTCATGCTTTCAGAATATTCAAGAGAGAGAGATTGGAAAGGAACGGCTACCAATAATGACACAGGAAATGCCTGCAATATGATGCACCATAATACAGTCTAATCTGTTCTCCCCAACATACTTAATCACACCATTCTCAACCAGGGAAAAAGTAAGTGTAGTTTTCTGTCAAAGAACAAGTCCACCAATTTGTCTGGAAGATCTAGTATGACTCGGGTCATAAGCATTTTTGTATAAATTTAGAAAATCTTTCCTTATTTTCTTCCATATTTGCCAGAATATATTTGCTACCGTCTGGTGTTTGACAAAAGGAATGAAATTACTCTTTTTATACTTTAAGGTACATATTAAAATTCATTCCATGTAACACATTCCCTCTCTCTCTCTCTCTCTCACACACACACACACTCACTCACACTCGTCCACACACAAGAATAAGCACACACAAATAATTCATGGCCCCAGCATTTCTTCTGGCTTCTCCCTTTACCTTTAGCTAATGACTTGGCTTCCAGTTTTCATCTTTTCATCCCTTGCTGCTCTAGCTATGCAGAAACTCACAACAGTCTGTGTGTTTGGGAGAAGAGGAAGGACAGGCACAGCCTGAAGCCAGCCCAGGATGAGGAAACGTAGAAGTTTTACATTGGGGAGATCTTTGGGCTTTAACAGGATTATCAGAGTGAAATCTAAAAATCAGGAAAAACGTCTTGAATATTTTAAAAAGACTATTCTCTTATTTGCTGGAAAGACTATAAACAAAAACATTAACAGCCTAATTTGTAAAGGAAAAAAAAAACAACTCCAACTCCAGCTCAAGGGAAGTTTAGACATTTACCACTGCATCGTTTTATTCACCATTTCCCACCACCGTATATTGACTGTTTACGCCATCGCTTCTCAAATACTGCTTGTGACAGAAATTGCCCTGTATCACTGAAAGAGGCTCTTCTCCATGAAGTTTGCTGGAGTGATTGAGATAAAAATAAAAATGTTCTGATATTTCCCCCCAGGAAAGTGCCAGTGGTTTCTGAAGCTCGAGTAAGCTTTAACCACATCCCGCAGAGCGACGCCTCGTAGTGTGTTATTAGTGTGATCAAAGAGGATCAGAACACGTCTCCGGGAAGGCCTGAGTACCAGCCCGTGTCCAACGCTGTCATGTGAACGTGCCACGTGCAGTCTTTAGTTCCTGCGTGCGTATCTGCTGAAAAGTGTACCACATTTACTCCAAGTAAGACCTTTATGAATGATAGCGACAAAAACAAATGCCCCTTCTCAAGAGGCATTTTTCCCTCCTTGGGAGTTCTTGTTAGGTTGTCAAGGCAGAGCAGAGCAAAATACAGGCTTTTACTCCATCTGGGGATAACTGAAGTAACTCGGTATCTGCTTTGAAGAATTCCTTCCTGCTTCTGTTGGGAGGGAATAGAAACAGGCCACCATCACCCGCTGCCAGAAAACAAAGGAAAACCCCTCATGTGTGTTTAGTAATCTTGTAAAATCAATCAAGACTCTTCATAGTGTTACTGTACAGAGAGCCACTCTGCTGATAACCTTGGGATTCTGGGACTCCTACTAGCACGAATCACGAGAAAGTTCCCAGGGAGTGAGTCCACACGTTTGCTGAAGGAGGGACGTCATGCGCAAAACATATAGTCGTTATTAAATTATAGGGAGCCTGTGGCAGAGCCCGGATGTTTGCGTCTGACAGACCTGAATTCACATCCTACCAAAAGGAACGTTGGGGTGCACGTATCTTTTCGAATTGTGGTTTTCTCCAGATATACGCCCAGTAGTGGGACTGCTGGGTCGTAGGGTAGTTCTATTGGTAGTTTTTTAAGGAACCTCCATGGTGTTCTCCATAGTGGCTGCATCAATTCACATTGCCACCAACAGTGCAAGAGGGTTCCCTTTTCTCCACTCACTCTCCAGCATTTTTTGTTTGTAGATTTTTTGATGGTGGCCAATCTGACCGGTATGAGGTGATACCTCATTGATACAAATGCACTTATTTACAAAAGAGAAACAGACTCACAGGTCTCGAAATCAAATTTATGGTTACCAAAGGGGAAACGTGTGGGGAGGTGATAAATTAGGAGACTGGGATGAACATATACACACAACTATATATAAAATAGATAACTAGTAAGGACCTACTGTACTGCACAGGGGACTCTCCTCAATATTCTGTAATAATCCTACGTGGGAAAAGAATCTGAAAAAGAGTGGATGTGTGTGTGTGTGTGTGTGCACACGTGTGTGTGTGTATATATAATTAATTCACTTTGCTGTACACCTGAAGCTAACAGATCATTGTAAATCAACTATACTGCAATTAAAAAAACAAGAAAAACAAATCCTACTACTACTGGTCACTAACTATGCATGCTATGGAGACCATTACTTAGTCTCTCTAAGCCTCCCTGTATTTATCTATGAAATTGGGTGAATACCAATACTGCTTAGAGAAATACTGAGGAGTGTATGTTATAACGTAGAAAAGGCTTAGAACATAGGCCTGGCTGTCCGTAACTAGCCATTCTCTTTTTCCTGCTGCAACCTCATGGTAGCATTAAGGTGTATGTTTAATATAAGCTTTTCAGGTTCCTCTTGCCCTGTGTGTGTCCGGTATATATGCGTGCATCAGTGTGAGTGTGCCCTGCACACAGCAATAAAAAGCTTAGAGTCAACAATTCACTGTCGTCATTACAATGAAAAATAAAGTCGCAGTGTTTTCTCATTTAGTTCTTTTGGTAGGGAATTTTCAATAATTCCCTTACATAGGCTTCTCACATCTCTGGATTGGAAGTTCATTTCCAATTCAATGCCACCTTTGACTGAGACATATTATTATTATTTTGCTGCAGGAAACTGGTACTAGTTGTTTGCTGTGATCAGATTGGAAAGTCTTCATAAACAAGAATTTAGATTCCTCAAATGGAAGTTATTTAAATTCAGGGCACCAGTGTTATTATAATCCAAATCCCGTGTTGAGGAAAAAATCCGTTTTTGGTGAACATTATTGCAGCCCTTCTATGGAATTTATGATAAGATATTTTGTGACTTCAGTTACAACATTCCGTCGCCCGTACACTGTAATCTTTTGTTTAGTGTACCACACTTCTTAGTCAATTGCAAGTGTTACCCAACACTGCATTGGAAACGCAGAAGTGCAAAATGAACCCTGAGCACTCTTGTCACCGTGGGAAATGCTGACGAGACACATTATACGCATTATATATTTTAAGGTGTTAAAAGAAGAAAAGTGTGATCTTTTTAAAAACGACGTTTGGGTATTAGGGGAATCAGAGGGATTCAGTGCTGAAAAGATATTTATAGAGCATCTAATCCAGCTCCCTTATTTTATAGACTGAAAAAAACAGCACAAGATTATTTTCCCCAAGTTTACACCAATAGGTTTGTGAGTCTGCCCACCCAGCGTAGGGAATACTTTAAACTGGATTAATCAAAGTATGACTCCTGAGACCCTAGGAAAGCAAGGGAGGGTTCCTGGAGCCTACCAGGTGCTTTCCTGAAATAAGTCGTTATTTAAGAACTTTAAGCATGGGGAAAAGTGAAAGAATTCAGAAGTAAATATACCATATGATCCATGTTTAGGGGAAGAAAAATCCAACCACAAAAACAAATATACCCATGTCCATAGGCCTCGGAGGGCTGAGCACAGTCTGACACATGGCAAGTATTCAAAGAATCACAGGCAGGGGGAGAGACAGCAGTGTCCATGAGGAAGAGCTGAAGTATCCTGCCCAGCCCTCAAGAAGCCCATGGAACCAAGACAAAATAATACTAATGATGATCATGATTAAAAACATCACGATTCTCCACTCATGTCTTTAAGTGGGAGAAAAATAAAGAGGATGAGTCAGTCTTCCTGGAAATATTTCCATCAGTCCTTTGTCTCTTCAGGGGCTGACCTGGGTCCCACAGTCCAGGTGGTTTGTAATCGGCACCAGTTTTCACTGGTCGGACCCGTTTGGGAACCTCTGGCAGAGCAGCCTGGTGGAGGCTGGTGGGACAGTGGTGACAGGGATGGAGAGGACGGAGGAAGTGTGTGTTGGGGGAGAAGATTTAGGCTGAAGATCCAGGATTCTCTTCGGTCACAAACTTCCATCCTCCCCAAGAGTGACCGTCTTGTGTGACCCTCAGCCCATTAATTACATAGGCTGTCTCAGGATGCTTTCCCCAGCTGACACGGATATCCACTCTCCTTGGGGCCCCAGCTCCATGCTGTTTTTACTTTGATTGTAAGGCAAGGATGTTTAGAACCAGTGCTGCTGTTAACTTGCATCTAGGCCTCTTTATACTCTCAATCAGTATTACAAATTTCCTGAAGCAGAGTTTGTTTCTCAACTTGTGTTTTTGCAGTACCTATGATGTGCCTTTGTTTATTAAATGTTCAGCATACGTTTGTTGATACCAAAATCATATTGTCAAGAGGTAAGAGTGAAAGGAATCAAATACAAGCTAGACATTTGCAATTTGGGAGGGCTACAATCAGAACATATCTTTGTACAAAAGAAATCTTTTTAAAAAAATTTTATTGTAGTTCATTTACAATGCTTTGTTAATTTCTGCTGTATGGCACAGTGATTGTTATATATATATATTTTTTTTTTCTTTTTTCATATTCTTTTCCATTATGGTTTACTACAGGGTATTGAATATAGTTCCCTGTGCTCTGCGATAGGACCTTATTGTTTATCCATCCTGTATATAATAGTTTGCATCTGCTAATCCCAAACTCCCAATCCAACTCTCCCCCCACCCCCTCCCCTTGGCAACCACAAGTCTGTTCTCTACGTATGGGTGTTTGTTTCTGTTTTGTAGATATGTTCATTTGTGTCATATTTTAGATTCCACATACAACTGATATCATATGGTATTTGTCTTTCTCTTTCTTCACTTTGTATGATAATCTCTAGGTCCATCCATGTTGCTGAAAATGACATTATTTTACCCGTTTTTTATGGCTGATTAGTTTTTCATTGTGTGTATATATATATATATATATATATATATACACACACCACATCATCTTTATTCATTCATCTGTTGATGGACATCTTAGGTTGCTTCGATGTCTTGGCTATTATAAATAGTGCTGCAGTGAATACTGGGGTGCATGTATCTTTCTGAATTATAGCGTTCTCTGGATGTATGCCCAGGAGTGAGATTGCTGGATCATATGGCAACTCTATTTTTAGTTTTTTGAGGACCCTCCATACCATTTTCCATAGTAGCTACACCAATTTACATTCCCACCAACAGTGCAGGGGGTTCCCTTTTCTCCACACCCTCTCCTGACTTTGTTATTTGCAGAGTGTTTGTTGATGGCCATTCTGACCAGTGTGAGGTGCTTCCTCATTGTAGCTTTGATTTGCATTCTCTAGTGATGCAAAGCAAATCAGTTATTGATGTTGAGCATCTTTACACGGGAAGATCTATATGTCTTCTTTGGAGAAATGTCTATTTAGCTCAAATGCCCATTTTTTTGATTGATTTGTTTGGGTTTTTTTGTTGTTGATTTGGATGAGCTGTTTCTGCAAAATAATCTTAAAGTGATAATATCACTTATTAAGCAGTACTACTGAGTGGGGCACTCGGTCAGTGCTCAATATAAAATGATCTTATTTAATAATCAAAGGACGATCCTTTGAAAAAACTCATTCAACATCTTTATGGATAACCACAATTCGGTTTATGGAAATAGAGATTTTGAGCTAAAGCATGTAGGTGACAAACACAGAATGAGCATGAAGTCCTAGATCATTTCACACTCAAGACTGTGCCCTTCCATTCTCCTACATTGCTGTTTTTGAAATAAAACAAAAACAACAAACAAAAACACAATCTCAGCTTGTTAGTCTGCTTAAGGTAAACAGAGGAGCACGTGACTGAAAATATACTTATTTTCACCTACTCAAATGAAGAACGCAGATGTCACGCATTAGGCCGAGTGTCTTGAACTAAAGTGTTCTATTGGTGATGATGGAAAGAAAACGATGATTTGGAGGAAGATGTTAAGGAAAGAATGGACAATGTTTGGTGCATCAAAAAGTGTGGCAAAGGGGAGGGAGGACCGACAGATTGATTAAGGTTTTGAGTCCTGATGGCTCAAAGAATATCGCTGCCACTAAGAATGTTCAGGAAAAATACAATGAGAGGTGGCAAGGGCAGCAGAACCCACCCTCCCCCCCCCCCAAAAAAAAACCCCACTAACAGGAAGGTTGGAGATATTTAAAAAATTAAAGAGCATGGAATCTAACCTCTGTCTGTACAGATCTAAACACGTCGTAGGTGCCATTTCAATAGAATACGTTTTATGAAGATCATCTTAAAGTGCTAAATGTTTTTGATGGTAAATGAATCACAAGGATGCTAAATTTTAGTGCTGGCCATGCCGCTGTACTGTGTGTACAAATTTCTTACATATAGTACATCTTGGACTAATCAAAGGGTACGAGGAAGGAAAAGGAACCTGACACAGTTTTATGAAGAGAGAAGGTGCGAGTGGCCTGAAAGGGCCGTTGGGAGTGGACCAGATCCCAGAGGCCATTCCCACCCACGCCCACCACCGTGGTCTGAGAAGCACGCAAGAACACAGGAACTTTGCAGTGGCCGTTAGAGAGAAAATGCCCGATGGGCAAACCTTGGCAATACCAGGCCACGCGTGAAGGCTTCCTGTGCGCACTCTGAAGACAAGGTGACGAGAATTGTCCCATCACCATATTTACACACTGTGTATATGTGCACTTTTTCTGAAGAAGAATGTTTCTCAATGGGTCTTCTTGAGGCAAAAGAAAAGCAACAGGAAAAATAACAAACACATAGTGCTACTTCTTTCTTCAAATCAGTGCAATAAAAAAAACATAGCACGATTAAGAGACTATAAGCAGAAAATGATTGAAGAATACTACAGAAAATAGATTTATACACCCTGAAATTCTTTTCATTGTAAATCAGCTGTGATGTAAAAATAATTTAAAACTTCTTTCACTTAAACAAACTGTGGTATATGCAGCATTCAGCAGGTACTGGAAATAAAACATGGCCCAAAGAACTACTTAAACAACAATTGGATTTAGACCTTGTGTCATAACACTTTAGCACTTCCTTTTGATCTGGCATTCACAGCCTCTAAAAAGCTCCTAAGAACACTGCATGTTCTCAAATCTACTATCCTCAACTTAAAAATAGCAGGAATTTAATAAATTCTGGGGTCAATGATAGTTTCATCTCCTAATTAAGGACAAACCATTGAATTTTCCCTATCAGCTACGCCTTGATGGAATTCCAACTTGAGAAGACTCGTTTTATCCTTCCTCTTTTTCAAGAAACATGACGGCAACAAAACCACCGACTAGAGAAAGTGTTTCAAATGGGAAACCTTGTTTGGGCGATGACGCATTGTTATCAAGGGTCCACCTACATTAAAGTTTTACATATTTGTTTACTAGCAGAATACGATGAGATAAACAGAACACACAGCAAGGAATCTAGGATTCAACAAAATAAATCTCTCCTGACTTGAACCTAATAACGGGCTCCAAAAGCTCTCACAAATTATTAGCTTCAAAATCATTCAACATTGTCTGCAACGCAGAGTGTGTCACTGATGTACTTGAAGTTCACCGAAGCAACTGTATCATCAAAATGTGCCAACAAAAACTGCCGGCGGCGATGCCTCCTTGCAATCAATCACATATCTGTTTCTGAATTATAAAGTGTCTGAGAGCTATTATTTCATCTGCTGCTGGCTGCATATCATTTAAAACTTCATATTCTCACAGAGAAAGGAAAAGTAGAAACATTTGTCAGCTCTGGCTTCCTCTTTATGAAGACCCACTGTTTCCACAGCACCTTCTGGCTTCCTTACTTTAATTTGTGTTTCAGAAATCCTTTTCTCCCCCTGGACTACGTGTGATGCATAGTTTATCAATACAGTAGTATAGTTGATTCTCAATTATCTGTCCGAATGGAAACCAATGGTGGTTCCGATTACCCCAAATCATTTTATATTTGATTTTCAAATACATTATATGCATTTTCCCTGGGAGGTTTACATTCCTGCTAATGCTCTGCTGGAACTAATATTAAAATAAGTTTGCATTCCTTGAGCTCATACCAACTGGCAGCAGTAGGGCGCAACCCAGCAGTGGGTGACAGGGTTTAGTTAGACTGGGGTTAAACGTTTCTAGGAAGAACTGTCAATGTGGGCTTTCCAAATGTGGGTAATTGAGAGGTAGTTACATAAGATATTAGTTATTTTTTTAAATCCTGAAGGAAAAAAATCTCTGAAGTATTTTAATGGAAAAGACCATATTTTAAAATGTTAAGTAAAAGATTTTCAGTAACATTTGCAAGTGTTTACAGTTACAAATTTATTATTAGAGATAGCTATATATATTTTTATCTTGATATGATACTAAGAAATGGCTCAGTGTGATTGGTTATTAACAGCCAGTTTGTTAAGGATTATTTGGTATCCTGATGTATCAGAATTAGAACGAAAGGCGATGGTGAACTAATTAGCTCTATCTATTTTAAAAAATTAAATCACCTCATTGACTATTCTCTTGCCTCATTTCTGTTCTCACCACACTCTTAAAAAATGTGTAAATATTCAGTTTAATGATTGGACTTATGTTCTTTCCTACCGTCCTGAAAATTAAATTTAAGGAAGATAAGATCATATTTGTTCTTCATTATTTAGGAAGAATATATAATTGTAGTAGTAAGTACTTAAAATATTATGCTGTTCATTCATTGTTGATATGCTTTTAGTTAAGAAAGAACATATATTGTTACAGCCATCAAACTATGGCTAGAATTGGCATTTGTGCTTTATCAGCTTAAGATTAAAACTAGCTCAAAAAATAATTTCTCTGTTTCTCCTGGGAACCCGATTGAAAAATCGGGATGCCAACGCCTGTGTTGTAATTGATGCTCACCTCCATGTTGGATTTATAAGACCTGGCAGTAGGCGAGGCCTGACGGACAGCAGGTGGCTGGCAGCTGAGTTTAGTGGGAAAAAGCAGATTGTGGATTAACATCACGGATATCAGAAGAGCACAGTCCAAGGCAAACTGAGAGAGTTGGTCATCACACAGGAAGAACTCTCTCAGACATTAAGTCAGGACGAGCTCTGAGCGGAGAAATCCAACCCGCTGATAGCAACTTGAATGAAAAGCTGCTCAGACAGTTCCTAACCCCGTATCTTAAGGCCTTTTTGCTCTTCTGCCTCCTCTTTCTGTACCTTCTGGTCCTCCCCCAGTTCCTCCCCCTCCCCCTTCCCCTTCTCTGTGTGTTCGAAGAGCCCCAGGTATATCCAGAAAGCTCTGTGCTCTTGGTGACCCAATACATCCGAACTCAGGTAGAAGAAAGCCAGACTTTGAGTGGCTACTCATGAAGAAATTTCTGGACAAAATGTTGGAGAGACAGGAGGAAAAGAGAGGACAGGCGTACGTTTTATGAGACAGAATCTAGGAAAAAAATAGTGGAGGCTCTACCTCTTTAGGTAGGACAACTTTTGCAGTCGCCTTGTTCAAACTTGATGGCAGATAATCTCCTGGAGTGTGTACTCACGATGGCGCAGAGTTGAGTGTAGTCGAGTGTAGAGAGGGAGATGAGCAGGGACTTCTAGTCTGTGGAGGGCCCAGCTGGACAGCTAAGCGGATATAGGGGACAGTGGCACCCTTGAAGCCCTTCAGTGATGAAAGGCTTTGGGTATTTTCGAATCACGGATTATACAAAATAACACACAGAGAGTTTCACCCCAATCCTCACATGCAGAGAGATTTGAACTTTGCTATGAAAAGAGAACATACTTTTAGTAGGAGATCAAAGACTAGGGACCTTAGATGTACTCTTCAATGACTCAGTTCTTCTGCCTTGTTGGATTCAGTCCTCTAAATCTAGGCCAAGCCAGTTAATCTAAATTTTTCCAGGTGAAATTACAAAACCTAGGAGTCCTTTATGCCATCACTCACCACAGCTAATCTATCTGCAATCCCATTAGTCTTAAACATACACACTTCTCTCCATCCGCACTTCTGCTTTCCTAATCTAAGTGACATCACTCACTCTTTTCAGAGCAACTAGAATAGCTTCACTGCTTTGCCTTACTTCCCGACAACTCATTGCTCACAGAGCCGTCAGGGTTCCTCCACCAGCATGAATCAGGTCTGCTGCTCAAAAGCCTTCCCACTGCTCCCAGGACAAACCACGATAGCTCTACTGTGGCCTAGGAGACTCTCTACATGGGATTCAGATGCCACTTCTGCAAGCCTACCTCGGACAATTATCTCCCCGGCTTGCTGCTCTCCACGTCAAGGGAGGCCCCGTCTCGGGGTTTTTGCACTTGTTTTTCCCTCTGCCTGGAATGCTCGTCACCCAGTGCTTTGTTTGGATGTCTCATTTTCATCCTCTCCACACGGTTACTTTGGATTTTATTTCCTTCATGACATCCATCATTATATTAATGTCTTATTGCTTTACCTTATTACTATTTGTATATATCATATAGGTTACCACACCAAAATTTAAGAGAGGAACTAAGAAGTGTTCTTCACTCAGCTCCTATACGAAAGCCCGCCATGCCGTTCATACTCATCAAGTGATTGTTGAATAAATGCATGAAAGGTGGTGTCTTGCCACGAGGACCCACCTTTTACACTGAGTATCAAACCTCTAAATTATGAATTCAGGCAAACGGTCAACCTGAAATTGAGGCAAATAGGGAGGAGTTAGGACATCTAGATTTTGTCCTAGAACTAGAGACCTGAAATTCTTTCTATTGGTAAAATTATCGGCAAAGTAATCCTTAAAGCAAGTACGTTGCATCGTGTAGGGAGCTGGGGTTCTGACTCTTGGTTGTAACTATATCCCGATGATGCATCCTGGTCGCTATCAACCCAGGCACTGGGGTTCCTGGAAAGAGAGTAGCCAAGACCAAGAGGAACAGGCCAGTTGTGGGAGCATCATCTTCCATATCTTCCATTTTGTTCTTTGTCTCATGAGCTGTAGCAGGTACTTTGCTGAAGGGGGCAGTGGGGTTGTTATTACTGTTAAATACCCTTAACGGAGGGGTTGGATATTCCCAGACATACACCAAAGCAGAGAGTTCACTGACGAATCATGGACTAGCCCAACCAGCCATAAACAACTCAAGAGCCGGAGAGTTATTCTATTTGTATTGAACTCCTGAATTTGGGGAAGCTGCTCAGTTGTTCTACATTCTGAACTTTAAAGTTATACATTTGGAACAGATTTCTCTCTTATAAGCATTGTCAAAAAGGAATTTTTAAGTAAACATGTTTTTAAAACAGTTTTAGAATTGCAGATTTATTGTAAAGATAGCACATATATAAAGCCCCTATCCAGTTTCCCACATTATCTGTATATCTGCCACACTTAACAAACCGATATTGATATATTCCCTCTTAAGTCTTTATGTAAATTTCCTCAGTTTCCCCTCATGTCCTTTTTCTGTTCCAGGATCCCATTCAGGACACCACATTACATTGAGTCAACGTGCCTCCTCAGAATTCTCTTGGTGGTAACTGGTTCTCAGACTTTCTTTGTTTCTGATGGTTTTGACAGTTGGAGGAATACTACTGAGGTGTTTTGCAGAGTGTCCCACTCTTGGGAATTTGTCTGTTGTTTTTCTCATGACTAGACTGGGACGGTGGGTTTTGGAGAGGAAGGCCTCGGGTGAAGTGACATTCTCATCCCATCTTATCAAGGGCACCTACCATCAACCTGCCTTGAACACAGCTGATGTTCACCTTGACTGCCTGGCCTGAGCTAGGTTTGCTAGGCTTCTCCACTGCAGAGTTACTCTTCTTTTCAAGAATGTCTCTACACACTGCCCCCACTTAAGGATTGGGCATTATATTTCACGCCCTTTAACGGGGAGCAATGACATATATTATTCAGAATTTTTCTCCATAGATTTGTCTCTTCATGTATTCAATCATTTGCTTATATCAGTATGACTCAAGGACATTTATTTT
This sequence comes from Inia geoffrensis, assembly GCA_036417435.1. Taxonomy (NCBI): domain Eukaryota; kingdom Metazoa; phylum Chordata; class Mammalia; order Artiodactyla; family Iniidae; genus Inia; species Inia geoffrensis. The sequence continues at coordinate 35,600,244 of CM070919.1, read as the reverse complement.
ATACTTTGGATTAAAATCTAATACTACTTTCCTTAAAAAACTGCAAATAGAGCTACCATATGACCCAGCAATTCCACTACTGGGCATACACCCTGAGAAAACCATCATTCAAAAAGAGTCATGTACCAAAATGTTCATTGCAGCACTATTTACAATAGCCAGGACTTGGAAGCAACCTAAGTGTCCATCAACAGATGAATGGATAAAGAAGATGTGGCACATATATACAATGGAATATTACTCAGCCATAAAAAGAAACAAAATTGAGTTATTTGTAGTGAAGTGGATGGACCTAGAGTCTGTCATACAGAGTGAAGTAAGTCAGAGAAAAACAAATACCGTATGGTAACGCATATATATGGAATCTAAGAAAAAGAAAAAGAAAAAAAAAGTCATGAAGAGCCTAGGGGTAAGACAGGAATAAAGACACAGACCTACTAGAGAATGGACTTGAGGATATGGGGAGGGGGAAGGGTAAGCTGGGACGAAGTGAGAGAGTGGCATGGATATATATACACTACCAAATGTAAGGTAGATAGCTAGTGGGAAGCAGCTGCATAGCACAGGGAGATCAGCTCGGTGCTTTGTGACCACCTGGATGGCTGGGATAGGGAGGGTGGGAGGGAGATGCAAGAGGGATGAGATATGGGAACATATGTATACGTATAGCTGATTCACTTTGTTATAACGCAGAAACTAACACACCATTGTAAAGCAACTACACTCCAATAAAGATGTTAAAAAAATATATATACTACTATATTTTACTACATTTTGTTGCTCAAATTGTTTCAGCTTTGGCCACTGGGGATTCTTTCTATTAGCTCCTATGGGACTTTGACATCTCCCCATCATAGTGTTTTGTTTTGTTTTTAGCATCTCCTTACTTTCTGGAACAACAAGATGCTCCAGGTTCATCTTATGTATTTCCTGTCCTCAGTCCTAGAATCAGCCATGTCTCCAAGGAGCCCTGGTTCCTTTCATTGTAAAATGGTATTAGAAACCAAGATCTGGGTGCTTGGTGTTTCAAACAAAAATTCTGATAAATAATTTATAATGTGCCCAAATAGCTGTATTTGTAAAATAAAAAAATAAATCCACTCTGAACTATCATATAAATGTTATCAACTTATTTTTAGGTCAGCTATGGAAGCAAGGATAATTTCACCATATATCATACAGCAACTAACCTATGTCCATTTTTTTTTTTTTTTTTTTTTTTTTTTTTTTTTTTTTTTTTTTTGCGGTATGCGGGCCTCTCACCGTTGTGGTCTCTCCCGTTGCGGAGCACAGGCTCCGGACGCGCAGGCCCAGCGGCCATGGCTCACGGGCCCAGCCGCTCCGCGGCATGTGGGATCCTCCCAGACCGGGGCACGAACCCGTATCCCCTGCATCGGCAGGCGGACTCTCAACCACTGCGCCACCAGGGAAGCTATGTCCATTTTTGAAATACAAATCTAGGCTTGTGAAAAAAAACAGTGACATAAGAGAAGGGCAAATTTCTTTTTCTTGTCCATCTGTATTAACCAAATATAGCAATTATTTTTCTCCTTGTAAGATCTGGAGATCTGGGACATGACCTTTTTTCTTTTCTTTTTTTTTTTTTTTTCTTTCCCTACCTCAAATGAATAAGAAAAATGAACAAAAAGTCACTAACATGGATTTTCAATGATATAAACATTGTTTTACTGAATGGAGATACCCATCTCATTAAGAATTATTTTCTTGCTTTGGTCCCTTGTTATTTACAAAACGAGCTCTTCCTTTACAAAATTAATCTTAAGAATGATAACTTATCTCCTACCATCAATCAACTTGCTTTAATTATTGGTAATCTAACAAATTTTAACCACACCAAGGAAATTTAATTTCACATATATATAATCATTTTTCATAATTTAAATAGAGTTGAAGAACTTCGGGTAATTGAAACTTTATTTAAATTACACAGGAAAGTTCAACTACATCAACACTTCCCCTTCTGTCTCATTTCCCCCAATTGATTGGTTTTTCCAATGATGAAGAAAAACATTAAAAGTACTTTGATAGCACATTGCTGGGGACTCGGTGGTCAGCAAGTCACCTACCGAGGACATAGCCTGCCAGGTTATCTGCTGGGTGAGGAAAGTATGAGGGGGGGGATAGGTGCTGGATTTTAGCCTATTTATGGGATATTATAAAAGATTTATATCCCCTAAATATGGTCATACATAAAACAGTTACTACTCACCTTTTTCCCCAATAGTCAAATAAAGAAGGCAGTTGGTTTTGCATAATCTTAATAATTAAATAGCTAAACCAATCAGATTATACCTGCTATTGTGTTCATTCAGGATTTATTTAGAACAAGGACAATTATTTGGGGTCAAGATTCAAAAGGAGGCAAATGGTAAGAAAGGCTACTTCAAATTCTCCCATGAAAGGGGGAAAAGAGTATGAATTTTTTTTTTTTTTTTTTTTTTTTTTTTGCGGTACGCGGGCCTCTCACTATTGTGGCCTCTCCCGTTGCGGAGCACAGGCTCCGGACGCGCAGGCTCAGTGGCCACGGCTCACGGGCTCAGCCGCTCTGCGGCACGTGGGATCCTCCCGGACCGGGGCACGAACCCGCGTCCCCTGCATCGGCAGGCGGACTCTCAACAACTGCGCCACCAGGGAAGCCCAAGGGTATGAATATTTGAATCGAGGAAGAAAAAGGGGAAATACTCATGGGCTTCTGCCTTGGTGCGCACTGGGCACTAAACTAGCTATACTTCTTGGGTTGAGTTCTTTCTGTTTTAAATTGTACGTTGGTTTCAACATACCTTATATATGCATATTCCGTTGGCTGACTCAGTTCAGATGTCACTGCTTCCTGGAGACCTTTAAGAAACCTGAGTGTGATAGGTGTTCTGGACATGTGCCCCATCATCCTTGATGTTCCCCCCCCCGCGCTGTCATCCACTCTCGTTTTCAACTATGATCCCCTTTCACTCTATTTACCATTGCATCCTCCATACTCACCCCAGCCCGTTGTGGTACATACACCCCAATATTTAACTCGTTCATCTTTGTATTCAAGTGCCTACTAGAGCATTGACGAGATGGATGTTTGATTAAATACATGAAGGAAGGAAGGAAAGAAAAAAGGATCGAAGCTTATTCATCCCGTTGTGATAAGCCAGGCAGCAGGAGTATTGTGAGGGTGGATCAATTTAATCCAGTAATTAAGACAAATTTGGTGGACAGTGGATTTAAAACACATCTTTAACAGTTCAAATATGACCTTGAATAATATCAATATTAGTATTTTCTCCTTTGTATCCTTGCCCATTTCTTAGAAGGTCTAGCAATTATACAATTGAAAATCATGCCCCATGATTTTGATTCTTCTAATTTAGACACAGCCTGGGCTGAAACAAACAAACAAAAAACAGGTATATCAAATGCCAGAAGCTCCCCCTGCAACCCCTGAAATACACAAAGAGTATATTTCACATTCCTACAGTATGGTGTATTTCAAGTAGAGATCTTCCTGGACTTACAGTGGAATTATGTCCCAATAAACCCACCATAAGTTGAAAATATCTTAAGTTGAAAATGCACTGGGACTTCCCTGGTGGCGCAGTGGTTGAGAATCTGCCTGCTAATGCAGGGGACACGGGTTCGAGCCCTGGTCCGGGAGGATCCCACATGCCGCGGAGCAACTAGGCCCGTGAGCCACAACTACTGAACCTGCGCTCTACTGCCTGCAAGCCACAACTACTGAAGCCCCCGTGCCTAGAGCCTGTGCTCTGCAAAAAGAGAAGCCACTGCAATGAGAAACCCGTGCACCGCAATGAAGAGTAGCCCCCCTCGCCGCAACTAGAGAAAGCCTGCACGCAGCAATGAAGACCCAACGCAGCCAAAAATAAATAAATAATTTTAAAAAGAAAATGCATTGAATACACCTAACCTACTGAATGTCACAGCTTAGCCTCACCTACATTAAACGTGCTCAGAACATTACATTAACCTGCAGTTTGGCAAAATCATCTAAAACAAAGCCTATTTTATAATATATTATTGAATATCACATGTAATTCATTGAACTTTGTACTGAAAGTGAACAACAGAATGGTTATCTGGGCACAGAATGGTTGTAAGTGTATCGGTCATTTACCCTTGTGATCACTTGACTGCCGCCGTCCAGCATCACGAGAGAGGATCCCACCGCATGTCAGTAGCTCAAAAAAGATCAAAAGTCAAAATTCCAAGTAATGTTTCTACTGAATGTGTATCACTTTCCCACCATTATAAAGTCAAAAAATTCTAAGTTGAACCATCACAATTTGGGGACTGTCTGTAGTTTTACATTAAGCACTGTGTACAAAAATCTAATTACAAATGTGCTACTACTGTTGGTGAATTAATGTAGACAGAGTTTCGTGTTGGCTGCGTTAACTAATTTTAGTTTTTGTATTACCATAAGTAGGCAGGCCGTGGCGGAAGACAGTTTTTCCTAGCCGCCATCTCTTATAAGCTGTGTGATCTTAGGGGAATCACTTAGCTTCTGTGGTCCTTTGTTTCCTAAGCTTTAAAATGACGCTACTAATGTCTACAACACATGGAGGTTGCATGTGACTAAATATTGTAGGAGAGGCTGCTAGCGCAGTGCTTGGAATATAAAATATGCTTAGTGACTCTTAACCATCTCCTCTTCCCTTTTCTCTCAGTGTACTTTGAAGTAATAACACAATTTACCTCTGCAATTTTGTAATTCAGTCTTTTTATTAATTCAGACTGGCCTTTTCTTCCGTGGGCTTGAATTAGTGAGATTTACTGACTCGTTCGCGTTTTTACAAGGACGCAGGTGCTCAGCAATTTCTTCTCTTCTAGCGTATATGACCCTCGTGAATTATAATGCATATGTAGTGGCAGAATGTCTCAGATAGAAGCTCTTCTCAGAAAATACTTGGCCATATTCCCAGGGTAAACTGTAGTCATGATGGCAATATAAAATTCTGACTTGACCATTGAACCATGAGTCAGGAAACTTGAAAGTGATTTCTAACCGTGCTGTGGACTCGCTTTCCTAATCAAAGCCCAGTGTTGCTGCGCCTTAGTATTTTGGAAAAGGTTATCTTTCTTTGCCTCGTTTGGAGGAGACTGAGGTTTATAACGGAGTTTGAACTCACTTAAGAAAGACAAACGTAAACATATAAAGTTTTATTACCCTTAAAAACAATTCTCTTGTTAAAGGGAGGACTTGCTTAATCAGTACCAGCTGAGCTGTCTGGAGCTAGTAAGTTGATGAAGCTCCGATTAAGGTTTTATGAGGCAAAATCTGTAACACAGAACAGAGGTCACCAGGGTCCCTTCCTATTTCCCCGTTCCATATTTCTTACTGCAAATTAATTTAGTACTCTCATGAAACACTGCCCTTTTTTTTAATCCAATGGCAAAAAAAACCATGTGCCTCTACTCCATAAAGACATCCTTTTTTGAATAATTCTACCCACGAGAACCTACAAGCAGGACAGAATAACGAAAGCTATTTCAAAGGTGTATTAACTACTAATGCTGTGGAAAGTCCTAGAAGAATCAAATAATTGAATGGCCGAAGTGTCTAAAGAACCAATGACAGGGCAGAAATAAAGAAACTGGCCACTTCCTCGTGGGAGAAATGAAGATTTATTTCTAATTTGACAGTTTCTCATCTGAACTGCATATCACCCAAAGGGTGGTCAGTGGTGCCACAGGCTGGAATGCCTTTTTTTTAACTTGATGTGATAATATCTCCGACTCTTATGTATATATTTTTTGAAAAGGTAAATCTATAGTGATGAAATTCTAGAATGTTCTTCTCTTGGAGGCACTGCAGTAATACCATCTCGGAGAGATCGGGCAGAATTGGCCACTTAAGATGAGGAATGAGACGCCTGCTCCGGACACATAAATCATTTCTGACCTTCGTAACGCGGAGCGCTGCAATTACCCCTCTTGCTGAAACAGGAAGTGGCGAGGCCGTCCAAAAGGCCGCAGTGATTTTCAAAGGGAAAAAAAAGTGGGTGTCTGATTGGAGGGCGTTGAAAGACACGTGTTAAGGAGGCAGAGGCTCAGAAGACTGTATTTACTGAGCACTTATTATACTGCCAGGAACCGCGCTAGGTACATGGGATTCAGCAGAAAACAAGTTCAGATACGATTTTTTAGCTCACATTTCATACGTTGTAGTCCGGTGGGACAGACCGCCAGGAGTTAGAAGTCTGTGATGAGATGCCGAGGAGAAGTTTGTCTTTCATTCCGGAAATCTGGCTAGCATCCCAGGTTGAGAACGGAGAGGCAAATACCCCTCCCATTAAAAATAGCTCCAGGGGCAGCCAATAGTTGCAGTCGGACTTCTGTGCACCCCAGGGAGGCTGCAGACCCTGCCTCACCAACTCATTCCCTGCATGTAAGGGCAGAACCGGGGAGGGAAGAAGGGGTGGGGGTCCTTGGCCTGCGGTGAATGTACTGCTCAGGTGAGAGGCGTTTCCTTCCCTCCCAGAGGAGGAACGCCAGGCGTAGTTCTTTCCTCCAAAGGCAGGTGGATACTAGTGTGATTTGTGTGTGAAGGGGAGACAAGCATCCCGCTTTCTGGTTCCAATATGTATTTAGGCCATAGATTTGCTGATTGCTTATTCATTAGTTGACTTGTTTATTCATTTCCTTAAACTAAAAATTTATTGAAGACCTAATATGTACCTGTCAGGTATTGTTACAAGCCCTAAAAATACTGAGATGAGCCAAGTCAAGTCTCTGGCCTCACGCATGAAGGTTACTTTTTGTATGTTTTTATGTTTATGTGTTAGGGTATATGGTGTGTGGTTTATGGAGACTGAAAAGAAGCACTGAGATACTATCTCAGGTGGTGACAACCGCTGCAAAGAAAACCAAAGCAAGGATGAGAGAATGAGGCGATTGGCATCTAATGTGGGTGGCTGGGGAAGACTTCCTGATGAGATGGAATTGGTACAGAGTCTAAGGAAGCAAGTCTAAGAGCCCATGCAGGTGCTAGGAGAGCATCAGGGCAGATGGAGGAAACAGAAATCACACAGTCCTGAGGCAGGGCCACGCTGGGTGTGTCCAAAGAGCTGACGGGTCGACGCGAAGGCCGGTGTGGCTGCAGCGAAGTGCTGGGCGAGGAGGTTGTAGAACTGGTGAGTTGAATCACTCTGCCCCGTAAGCCTCTGCAAAGAATCTGTCTTCTGCTTGGAATGAGAAGGGAAGCAGCCATGTAAGCCTTCTGAGCACAGGAGTGATGTGATCTAACTCCCATTATCACGGGGTCACCCACTTATTTTGTGAAGATAGTCTGTAGGGGCCAACAGTCCCAGCTGGAAGCTAGTTAGAAGGCAAGAGTCTAGGGGAGAGATAACAGCTCGGCCATGATGCTGACCAGCTTTGGGGCCTATCTTTTTTGTGGTATCTTTGTCTGGTTTTGGTATCAGAGTGACAATGGCCTCCTAAAACGAGCTCGGGAGTGTTCCTTCCTCTGCAGTTTTCTGGAATAGTTTCAGAAGGACAGGTGTTAACTCCTCTCTACATGTCTGACAGAATTCACCTGTGAAGCCATCTGGTCCTGGATTTTTATCTGTTGGGAGTTTTTAATCAGTTTCAATTTCAGTGCTTATAATTGGTCTGTTCATATTTTTTTTTATTTCTTCCTGATTCAGTCTTGGGAGAGTGTACCTTTCTAAGAATTTGTCCATTTCTTCCAGGTTGTCCATTTTATTGGCATAGAGTTGCTTGTAGCAATCTCTTATGATCGTTTGTATTTCTGCAGTGTCAGTTATAACTTCTCCCTTTTCATTTCTAACTTTATTGATTTGAGCCCTCTCCCTTTTTCCTGATGAGTCTGGCTAAGGGGGTTTATCAATTTTATCTTTTCAAAGAGCCAGCTTTTGTTTTCATTTATTCTTTTCTATTATGTTCTTAGTCTTGATTTCATTTATTTCTGCTTTGATCTTTATGATTTCTTTTCCTTCTATTAACTTTGCATTTTGTTTGTTCTTTCTCTAGTTGCTTTAGGTGTAAGGTTAGTTTGAGATTTTTCTTGTGTCCTGAGGTAGGCTTGTATCACTATAAACTTCCCTCTTAGAACTGCTTTTGCTGCATCCCATAGGGTTTGGATCATTGTGTTTTCATTTTCATTTGTCTCTAAATACTTTTTGATTTCCTTTTTGATTTCTTTAATGATCCATTGGTTGTTTAGTAGCATATTGTTTAGCCTCCATGTGTTTTTGTTTTTAGCAGTTTTTTTCTTGTAGCTGGTTTCTAATCTCATAGTGTTGTGGTCAGAAAAGATACTTTACATGATTTCAATTCTCTTCAATTTGCCAAGGCTTGCTTTGTGGCCCAGCATGTGATCTATCCTGGAGAATGTTCCATGTGCACTTGAAAAGAACGTGCATTCTGGTTTCGGATAGAATGGTCTATAAATATCAGTTAAGTCCATCTGGTCTAATGTGTCATTTAAGGCCTGTGTTTCCTTATTGATTTTCCATCTGGATGATCGGTTCATTGATGTAAGTGGGGAGTTAAAGTCCCCTGCTATTATTGTGTTACTACTGTACGTTTCTCCTTTTATGTCTCTTAACATTTGCCTTGTATGTTGAGGTGCTCCTATGTTGGATGCATATACATTTATAATTGTTATATATTCTTCTTGGATTGATCCCTTGAGCATTATGTAGTGTCCTTCTTTGTCTCTTGTAACAGTCATTATTTTAAAGTTTTTTGTCTGTCATGAGTATTGCTACTCTAGCTTTCTTTTGATTTCCATTTGCATGGAATAGCTTTTTCCATCCCCTCACTTTCAGTCTGTATGTGCCCCTAGATCTGAAGTGAGTCTCTTGTAGGCAGCATATATATGAGTCTTGTTTTTGTATCCATTCATCCAGTCTGTGTCTTTTGGTTGAAGCATTTAACCTGTTTATAGTTAAGGTAATTATTGATATGTGTGTGCTTATTGCCATTTTGTTAATTGTTTTGGATTTGTCTTTATAGGTCTTTTTTCTTCCTTTCCTCTTTTGTTCTCTCGTGATTTAATGACTGTCTTTAGTGGGGTGTTTGAATTCCTTTCTCTTTTTTGTGTTTATATCTATCATAGATTTTTGGTTTGCAGTTTTGATATAGCAGGCTATATACATACATTATTGTTTTAAGTTGCTGATCTCTTAATTTCGAATCTATGTCAAACATCCTGCATTTGTACTCTCCTCCTCTGATGATTGCTGGTTTTGATATTATATTTGTGTGTATATTATATTATATTTGTGTGTATAAATTTCCTACATTTACCATATGTTTGCCTTTACCAGTGAGCTTTCCCACTTCGCAGTCTTCTCGTTTCCAGTTTTAGTTTCTTGGCCTTTTCTTTTCCACCTAGAGAAGTTCCTTGAGCATTTGTTGTAAAGCTGGTTTGGTGGGTGCTGAATTCTTTTAGCTTTTGCTCTGTCTGAAAGCTTTTGATTTCTCCGTCAAATCTCGACGAGAGCCTTACTGGGTAGAGTGTTCTTGGTTGTAGGTTTTTTCTCCTTTCATCACTTTAAATATATTGTGCCACTCCCTCCTGGTCTGCAGAACTTCCGCTGAAAAATCAGCTAGTAACATTATGGGGATTCCCTTGTATGTTTTGTTGCTCTTCCTCTTGTTTCTTTTAATATTTTCTCTTTATATTTAATTTTCATCAATTTGATTACTATGTGTCTCTGCACATTCCTCCTTGGGTTAATCCTGTACGGGACTCTCTGTGCTTCTTGGACTTGGGTGACTATTTCCTTTCTCATGTTAGGGAAGTTTTCAGCTATTATCTGTTCAAATATGGTCTTGGGCCCTTTCTCTCTCTACTCTCCTCCTTGGACCCCTATAGTATTAGTGAATGTTTGTGCATTTGATGTTGTCCCAGAGGTCTCTTAAACTGTCCTCATTTCCTTTCACTCTTTTTTCTTTATCCTGTGGCAGTGATTTCCACCATTCTGTCTTCCAACTACTTATCCGTTCTTCTGCCTCATTTATTCTGCTATTGATTCCTTCTAGTGTATATTTCATTTCAGTTATTGTATTGTTCAACTCTGTTCTTAATATTTTCTAACTCTTTATTAAAAACTTCTTGTAACTTCTCACTCTGTGCATCCATTATTTTCTGAGTTCTTGGATCACCTTTACGATCATTACTCTGAACTCTTTCTCAGGTAGACTGCCTGCCTCCACTTCACTTAGCTGTTCTTCTGGGGTTTTATCTTGTTCTTCCATCTGGAACATATTCCTCTGCTGTCTCACTTTGTCTGAATTTCGATTTGTATTTTTATGTATGTGGAAGGTTAGTTATATTTCTCAACCTTGGAGGAATGGCCCTTTATAGAGGATGCCATATGTCCCGGAAGTACACTCCTCTTTCACCAACCAAGGGCCGGGGACCAGCTGGTCCCAGGGTAGGCTCTGATCTGTGTCTGCAGATTCAGTTCTGCAGGCGCTGCCACATCATGGCTCTCTTGCTTCTGGTGTCTGCCCCCTGGTGGGGGAGGCTGTTCTAGGGGCTTACACAGGCTTCCTGGTGGGAGGAGTGGGTGCTTGCCCACGGATGGGTAGAGCTGTGCCTCGGTCCTCTGGTGGGCAGGGCTGTGTCAGGAGGCCTGTCTAGAGGAAGCTGTGGACTCAGGAAGTCTTTAGCCAGCCTGTCTGCGGATGGGTGGGGCTTTGTTCCCACCCTGTTGGTTGTTCGGCCTGAGAAGTCCCAGAACTGGAGCCTACGGGCTGTTGGGTGGGACGAGGTCTTGGTGCCAAAAGCCAGCATCCAGGAGAGCTCACGCCGACGAATACTCTCTGATACCTCTGCCACCAGTGTCCTTGTTCCTCGAGTGAGCCAGAGCCACCCCCCCACCTCCCCAGGAGACCAAGACCTGCAGGCAGGTCTGGCCCAGGCTCCTATGAATTCACTGCTTTTGCCCTGGGTCCCAGTGCACCTGAGACCTTGTGTGCACCCTCCAAGAGTAGAGTCTCTGTTTTGTCTAGTTCTGTGGAGTGCCTATAGTCAAGCCCCACTGGGCCCTTTTTTTTTTTAAATTTATTTTGGCTGCGTTGGGTCTTCATTGCTGGTCACAGGCTTTTTCTAGTTGCGGTGAGCGGGGGCTCCTCTTCGTTGAGGCGCACGGGCTTCTCATCGCGGCGGCTTCTCTTGTTGTGGAGCACGGGCTCTAGGCGCGTGGGCTTCAGTAGTTGTGGCATGTGGGCTCAGTAGTTGTGGCTCACGGGCTCTAGAGCGCAGGCTCAGTAGTTGTGGCGCACGGGCTTAGTTGCTCTGCGGCATGTGGGATCTTCCCGGACCAGGGCTCGAACCCGTGTCCCCTGTATTGGCAGGCGGATTCTTAACCACTTCACCACCAGGGAAGCCACCCCACTGGCCTTTAAAACCAAATGCTTTGGGGGCCCCTCCTCCTAATGCCAGACCCCAAGGCTGGGGAGCCTGATGTGGGGCTCAGAACTCTCACTCCTCCGGGAGAACTTCTGTGATATAATTATTCTCTAGTCTGTGGGTTGCCTATGCAGGGGGTTATGGGATTTGATTATATCGCAAGTGCACCCCTCCTACAATCTCATGGATTCTTCTTTATATCTTTGGATGTATTGATAGAATATTTTTTTTGGTAGGTTCCAGTCTTTCTTGTTGATGGTGGTTCAGCAGTTAGTTGTGATTTTGGTGTGCTTGTGAGAGGAGGTGAGCTCAAGGTCCTTCTATTCCGCCATCTTGTCCAGGAACTCTGTAATTCTTTTAAGTTGTCTCTTTTAGAGAAATGGTATGCATCCAAATTTTAAGCCTCTCTTTCCAGAAGTCCATAACTTCAGACACGTTCTTTAATCTGGAGATCTGCTTGCCTGGCACTTCCTGGAGCCCCTCTCTGTGACCCCCCCAAACCCCTTTCTCCTGCAGACACTTTAAATTGGGGCCTATCTGAACAGAGGACAAGAGAAATGAAGGGCTGGTGGGAGGAGAGCAGGCTGCATGCCCTGTATTTGGTGGTGCCGCAGGGCTACGTGTGTCCCTGACGTGAAAACAGCAAAGCTTAGTTGAGACTGAACACCACCAACCTCTGCTCCCAAGAAGGTCACCTGGTGGGTCAGGAAGCCTCAGAAACCAGTGGCTGGAGATAAACACTGTCCACTACTGACAGCTAAGCTTAGAGAAGACATGGGACCCGAGCTGAGCCATTCTGGGGCTGTGTAGCTGGGAGGCTGTCTCTGGCCACTTAAGACATCCAAATACATATTCCCTGAGAGAGCTGGCATTTCAGGTCAGGCCACACAAAAGACACGGGCAGCCACCTAGGGTGAGCCAGAGAGGCAGAGATTACCAGCAAGGAGCGTGTCAAGCTGTGACTGCTACATAAAGACTCACTCTGCTCTCTGCCTGCATCTCAGGAAGAGTTGGTGCCCACAGGAGAAAGGAGGGAATTCTGGAATCAGATCCAAGATGGGAAGTGCCAAGGAGAACTGGTCTGAGTGTCAGTGCCCATAACGTATGCACAGGTATGGGACCTGCCTAGGACACCATCCTTAGACTGGAGAGGGAGATGCCACAGAGCCGGGTGGGGAAACAGTAAATAGGCAGAATGTTATTACACACCCGGACAGAGTTTCTGCTCTAATCTGTGTGTAAACACGATGAAGGAACTCCCAGGTACTCCGGGGGTGGGGGGTAGCTCAAGAAATCCTTCCCGCTCTGGGCATTTTGGAAAACTTTCCCAAGAAATTGGCACTTAGGACCAGAAGCCGCAGTGGACATTGTTCAAGCAAAGGGGAATACAGCACATTTCAGAAACAGCCAAGTTCGAGGAACTGGGGGAAGGAAGACCTCAGGGCAAGTCACCGTCTGCTATAAAGACCACGTACGTGACCACCAAAGGGACTAAAAATAATCTTACTTCAAAATGTCATCTTCATCTTAGGGCTTAACAATGGGCTGGTAGATATGTCTGACCTCTTGAAACAAGAAGTTCAAGTTTCCTTGTTTAAGATTTGCACCAATTCAGAGCGTATCTTCCTTGTAACTCCAA